>CM071954.1:3417500-4762500 GCA_036784905.1 Acrossocheilus fasciatus | reverse complement strand
AACTATAGACATTTTAAAAAATAATGCAAAATACTGAAAAAAATCCCCAACAAATTAAAAAAATGTATAGACATTTAAAGAATAATATAAAAACACAACTATTACTAAAACATTAAAATGAAGTTTCACAATATTGAAACTAAAAATGAAAACTACTGCAACATTACAATGAAAACATGTACAGAAAATACTAAAATAACAAATTTAAAAAGTAACCAAATAAAACTTGTATAGACATGTTAAAAACACAACAAAATTACTAAAACCTTTAAAAATTAAAATGAAAACACAAAATATTAAATAATATTATGAAACTAAAATTTAATAAAAAGACAATTAAAAAACTAATAAAAATAACAAAAAAACCTAAAATTAAAACAGAAAATACTAAAATAAATAAAAACAAAATCTATATAGACGTATTAAAATAAAAAGCAACACAATTTCTAAAACATTAAAATTAAAACTTCAAAAATAAAATCTGTTTCAGAATATTAAATTAAATACTAATGGTATCAATGATCTGAAAAAGCTGTCAAGATGTTGTAGTAAACACTGCAGTACTGAAGTGTGGATGGAGTGTGTGTGAGAGCCTGAGGACTGATGATGATCATCTGTGTGTAGGTGGAGCAGACCAGCAGGCCTGACCTCGTCCTGTTCCTCATGAAGTACCTGATGGTGCTGGTGGTTGGGATCCCGTCAGTGTTCTGGGTGGGCAGTAAGAAGACGTGCTTCGAGTGGGCCGGCTTCTTCCACGGCCGCAGGCGGAAAGAGTGAGTTACCTTCCTCATTCTGCTTCACTTCACAGAAACACTCGCAGACGCATTTAAAACTAGACATCATCAAGTGGTACTGTATATACAAGATGAAGAACAATAGACATTGTATTGAACTGTAATGTACTTACTACCATCAACAATTTCATTTAAAAATCTTTCTAAAATTGAGGCACAGATACTGTGAAAAAGAAAATTATAAATATGTGTAAAATATTATCTGGACAATATTATTATAGTTTCCACTAAATTGACGCAGATTAAGTTTTCCCTTTTTGCTGTCATATGTAATGTAAATATCAACATATTATTAAACAAAGTATTATATATTATAAGGTTATGAAAAATTAAATATTGTAACTGCATAATACAATTATTATGTATTTGTTTATTTAGTTTTAGTGTTTATATTTATTATTTTAATATAATTATATTATAATACAGACACATTATATGTATATGTGTATATATGTACAGTCATGGTCAAAAATATCGGCACCCTTGGTAAATACGATCAAAGGCGGCTGTGAAAATTAATCTGCATCGTTAATCCTTTTGATCTTTTATTTAAAAAATTCACAAAAATCTAACCTTTCATTGGATAATAAGAATTTAAAATGGGGGTTAATATCATTATGAAATAAATGTTTTTTTCCTCTAATACACATTGGCCACAATTAATGGCACCCTTTTATTCGATACTTTTAGAAACCTCCATTTGCCAGTTTATCAGCTCTAAATGTTCTCCTATAATGCCTGATGAGGTTAGAGAACACCTGACGAGAGATCAGAGACCATTCCTTCATCCAGAATCACTCCAGACCCTTTAGATTCCCAGCTCCATGTTGGTGCTTCTTCTCTTCAGTTCACTCATTTTCTACAGGGTTCGGGTCAGAGGACTGGAATGGCCAGCAGAAGCTTGGTTTTGTGCTCAGTGACCCATTTTTGTGTTGTTTTTGAGGTTTGTGTTTGGATTATTGTACGGTTGGAAGATTCAAACATGGCCCATTATAAGATTTCTAACAGAGTCAGTCACTTTTTTTAATTTGTTGGTATTTGATAGAATCCATGATGTCATGTGTCTAAACAAGATGTCCAGGATCTTCAGCAGAAATAAAGGCCCACAACATCAAAAATACAGCAGTATATTTCATTGTACACATGGGGTACTTTTTATCCCTGTGTTCACCAAACCCATCTTGAGTGTTTGATGCTAAAAAGCTCATTTTTTAGTTTCATCTGACCATAGAAGTCAGTCCCATTTGAAGTTCCAGTCGTGTCTGATAACTCAATATGCTGGAGTTTGTTTTTGGATGAGCGAGGAGAATTTTTCTTGAAACCCTCCCAAACAACATGTGGTGATGTAGGTGCTGTTTGAGGATCTTTTTTAAGGTTTTCTGACCCCGAGACTCAACTATTTTCAGCAGTTCTCCAGCTGTGGTCCTTGGAGAGTCTTTAGCCACTCAAACTCTCCTTCTCATCGTGCATTAGGACGATATAGACACACGTCCTCTTCCAGGCAGATTCATAACCTTTTATGTTGATTGGAAATTCTTAATTATTGTCCTGATGGTGGAAATGGGAATTTTCACTGCTCTAGCTCTTTTCTTAAAGCCACTTCACTAATTTGTGAAGCTCAATTATCTTTTGCTGCACATCAGAAATATATTCTTTGGTTTTTCTCACTGTGATGGATGATTAAGGGAATTTGGGCTTTGTTTTCCCTCCTATTTATATTTCTGTGAAACAGGAAGCCATGGCTGGATAATTTCATGTTCATAATCACCCTGGAGTGCTCAAAATTGTGAATATGAATGGGAATATAATTCAGAGATATTTTACTCATAAGAATTTCTATGGGTGCCAATAATTGTGTCCAACGTGTATTTGAGAAAAACATTTATTTCATAATGATATTTCCCCCATTTTAAATTCTTATTATCCAATGAAAGGTTAGAATTTTGTGAATTTTTAAAAATCAAAAATCAAAAGGATTAACAATGCAGATTTATTTTCACAGCCTTTTTTGAACGTATTTACCTAGGGTGCCGATATTTTTGGCCATGACTGTATATGTATATACAGTGCTGTAACATTATATATTTTATTTATATATTACATATTTTATAAAATATTAGGCTAAATATTTAATGTATATAAATTTGTAAATGTCAATGATTATTCTGTTTGTCCAGCCATTTTCACCTTTTAATCTTGTGGTAATTTTTTGTTTATTGACCTATATTTGAAGTGATTTGACCATGTTGTTGGCATGAAGATGCTGTAACACAACCAGATAAATGTGTGTATGTGTTTCTCTGCTATCCAGCAGCGGCGCGGTGAACGAGAGCCGGCAGGTTCTGCAGGAGCCAGACTTTGCTCAGTCTCTGCTGCGAGACCCGAACACTCCCATCATCCGGAAGTCCCGCGGGACGTCCACTCAGGGCACGTCCACCCACGCCTCCTCCACACACCTGGCCATGCTGGACGACGTGCGAAGCAAAGCCAGCAGCGTCCACAGCAAGATGAGCAGCTATCATGGCAGCCTGCACCGCTCCAGAGACGGCAGGTCAGTTCAGCAGCAGCTCAACAAGCGCTTTCATGCCACACACATCCAAATATGATTCACTTACGCCTATGCATACCGTATACTCACATAAAGACATGTACACTGTAAAGAAAATATGCTTGATTGTGATATTGTTGCAAAATGTAACTATGTTATTACCAAGCTCTTTATGTAAAATATAAGTTTTATCCACAAACATAAAGTATACTCATAGAGGGCAATATGTAGCAAAAACTACAGTATATAGCAAAACTTAGCTACTTGATTGCTTGTATCATCACAAAATTTAAACTGTTATTATCGCCCAGTTCTTATTTATATATGTATAATAGAATACAAGCAATCAAGTAGCTGAGTTTTGCTTTATACTGTAGTTTTTGTTACATATTGATTACATATACGAAGATATTTAAAATCTTATATTATATATAATTATATTATATAATTAATCATTTAATTATAATTAATTGTAAAATTATGTATAATTTAATACAACTTTAATAGATATGCCTTCATATATTTTTTATATATTATTAAATTATGAAAAATTTAATATTTCCACTCATTAAAACAAAAATGTGCTGTATATAAAAATACTTTGTAAATATTTAATTTATAAGAAATGTATGTTTTTACATGTGTGTGTGTGTACACAAACACACAATTGTATATTATTAAATTATGTAACCATAAATTTATATTTAACATATTTCCTCTTCTCATTAAGTATTTTTTAATTTCAGAATTCTGCGATATTAAATATATATATATTAAATAATTATATTATTATTAAAATACATATAATATAAACTATATATAATATAATAATATTATTATAATAATAAATAATTCTGTATATACATATGAAATTTGTGTATGTATATATATACATTTTCTGTGGAATTCCGCTCACTCTCTTTAAGCCCCAAATTTATAACCTCTGCTTTAATGCAAGCGTGTCAGTTGAGCTTCCTCAGAGATTGTCATATAGCTGTGCTCGTTTAGACACGTAGAGCTGCATGTTTAAAGAAGCCTGAACTCAAATAACTTGTGGGTTTTCCCTCTGAACGCAGGTTCACCCCCTCTAGCCACAGAGGCATGGAGGAACGCCCGGCGTACGGGAGCATGCCGCGGCTCAACGAGCAGCTGTCCCATCACAGCAGCCTTCACTGCCTCGACAGCCAATCCAGACACGGCAGCGCTCGCGACCTGAGCAACGCACCAGCCGCCAGCATCACGCACGGATCCAGTGTGAACCGCTTGGCGGAGGAGGACGGGACAAGTGCGTAACCCAGAGACTGACCTCCGCCTACTGACACGAGAGGCACGGGAGAGTACCCGTCCTGTATCCACTAACGGACAGACGTGTGATTTTGGCAGCGGCAGGGGAATCAGAAACTCGATGCATGTGTGTGTTGACAGAGCCGTCCTCAGGATTTGTCCCATTAGCAGCGCAGCTGAGTAACAAGATATGTTTTCTTTGATACTGTGAAGTTCTGCCGGAAGAAGTTTACTGCATGTGATAAAGCAGCGTCAGGATGGGCCACAGCTGTCCGATGGGAGATTTTTCCCATTACATCCATCACACAACCTGGGTTAAAGAGTTAACAGATCACTGACGCTTCAAGACTGTCCCATTAGAGATCAGGTTTCAAACCCTTGAAGGATGGTTCGTTCAAAGAGAGGGAGGATCAGCAGTTCTGTGCCTCTAGCAAGCTGTATTTAGTTTCTGGTGGTGGTTTGGTTGAGAAGGCATGGAGGAATGACGTACCAGAATCCTCACCAACACCTGACGTGCTTTTGTTCAGCCGCTTGACGGCTGTCTACCTCATCACATTGGATCGCTCTGCCCTCCCCACACTCATGCCACATTACAGAACTAAAATGGGTTGCAAACGTTGTCTTTCAGGACATCACCTTACATGCAGATGCTTTTTCCGCCCATGTGTACAGGAGTCTTAAGCTTTGTAAATGGTGCTTCTTTCTAATGTTGCTTCATGAATATTTCAGCAGGCCGTTTCTACAGGCCAGAGCTCATGCACCATGTTTATGGACCATAGAAACGTGTTGAATTTTCATGAATTGTGCTGTTTTACGACGCTTTAAAAGTGAAGTCGAGTGTTTTTGTTTACGTGTTGGATGAGATTACATTGGTACTCAGTGCCTAAACATGTGACGTTGGACCTTGAGCTTTGTAAAAGCTGTTTTTCTGATTGCTGTTACTGCTTCTGCTGTACCTTTGCCTTCGGTTTCCCAAGTACACTTGATTTTCATGCTTGACTCTTCTGTCCACTTTAATGAGGAACAATATAGCACTTTAACCGTGGCTATCTGTTGAATGTGTAGACATTAAATCCAGTCATAGCGTCATGCAAGATTTCAAATAAAGCTTTTGTAAAGTAAAAAAAAGACACGTTCTGTAGTTCCCAATTTTATTGAAATAGTCAGATAATGAGCTTTCCATGTGAAAAGTGGTGTCCAAACCAATACAAATAACAGTATTCCACCTTAAATACACTTGTGCAAAAAAAAAAAAGAAATAAGAAAAAGTCTACATTGCAGTATGGGGTAATTCATGTTCACGTCCCAACCATTCACGCCACACAGGTCAATAAAATACAATAAAAATAAAACAAAACAATCCAGCCGTACAGTCCTTAAAACAAGTGATTACACCTATGACATGCAAATCTGTACATAGTCTTACAAAAATCAAAATCAAGAAGAAATTATATGATATGAAGTAGCAATTCACTAACAAGGCAAATGAAATCCTCATGTGAAATGCAAGTGTGAATGTGTCTTTTAACAAATCTCCAGTCATCTCCTCTCATTCTAATCCATTCTACCTACACTGACCAGTTTACACTGATCTAAGAAAACTAAGGCACCTCCCGCTCTAATATTGATCTATTCTTTGCTAAGTAACAGTCCTAAAGATCAAACGACCCAAAGATCTGGACGTCTGTCATTTCTACCATCTTGATTCTCCTCCATGCAAACGTATAATCATTGGTTCTGACATACCTGAGAACATTTCAAACAGGTTTCCTGTTCATGTTAATACCATAACCCTGGCAAATTGTTTCTAACCCGTTACAGCCTTATTAGAAAAAAACAAAAAAACAATGGTATTATGAATAATATTTTTGTTTGTTTGTTTGGAATGAACCATGATCATGGAATACAGCAAATGCTTAACTAAGGTCCAGAGTGATATCTGAGCTCGATTTAAAAACAATGTGTCGGGTTTGCTCCACAGTGAAGGTTTCAATAGTGCTTGCATATAATGGAAAATACAAAATGCTGGCAATACTAGAATGAATAAAACCACAGGTACATATGCACAAACTTTCATTACTTCTGTACTTGGATGTGCTTCAATACTGAAAGGTCATTCATTTTTCAGCATACTTTTAAAGAATAGTTCACTCAAAAATAAAAACAAATTCTGTCAATATTCCAAACCCATATGACTTACTCGTTATATTTTTATGCAGCGTTTTTAATTTCAGCAATATTTAATGCAATTTAAGTAATATGTTGTTGTTGTTTTTTTCAAAAGGCTGGGTAGTTTACTTACAAAATATAGCCCATTACTGATTCCAAATTGTATTGATTGAAAAATTGTAGTCAACAATGTAATCCATTACAGCATTACACATTTTAGCTAATATAATCTGACTACTTTTAACTTTATAGGACAAAGTAAGCTATAAAGGTTTGCAACAACATAAGGGTGAGTAAATGTACATGATTTTTGAGTGAGCTATTCCTAAAAACAATCTGGAATATTTGGGAATTCTTAACAGCATCTAGATATACAAGAGACTGAATCTGCAGAATGTGTTTTAAAGAAATCAAATCTGACATAAATTTGCTTTGCAAAAGCGAGCAGTAAGGTATGCGAACAATTCATAAATGCCAATTTGTATATGAAACCGGACAGAGGGACAGCTAAAATTGTTGCGCTGACGAGGTTCTGTTGGAGTCGTAATGGCTTTGCTCTCTAATCTGAGGTATTCTGAGGTTCAGGGATGTTTGATAGTCTGACCCTGCATGTTTAAAACATCACTACAGCAGCTTTACTGTACGTCCTTGATGAATTTATATTAATATCAAATGACCTCATCTCCTGCTGGTCCTCGGGGTCCCTGTTGAGTCATTATGAGTGTTAGAGGAAGAGGCAACAGCTATATGCACCAGTGAGTTTGAAGCCCTTTAAATGCTTCACCTGATGAGTTTAGTGTTTCTCCATGTCACAAACATTAAACGCTCTGAATCTAGTGGTCCAGGTTGCTCTATATGTTATGATTATATTCACATGTACACCTTAGGCAAAGTTTGGTTCTTATGAGTTGGAAAACAAAACTTTAAAACACTGAAAATAAAAAAAATACTAAAAGAATAATAATTAACATTAATATTTAAAAAAAAAAAAAAACTCTTTGGAAACAGCATTATTGCTTCGGCAACGGAACCGTGAAGCACAATGTAGGCAAGAGTAACATGAACAAAACTGCAGTAAATCTCTGTTACATTCAGCACAGCAGCTTATTTATGATCACGTGACTGTACGTGTTTTGAGTGCGAGTTTAATATGGATTTAGCAATATACACATTTTGATTTCTCTGAATGATAGATCTTGCTTACAATATACAACAGCATTCATGAAACACGAGGAGACTTTATTCGTGTAAACTGTTCTTAGAAAATATTCTTGCGTCGGTTGTTTGTTAAATGTTAAATATTGCTTAATTTAAAATTCCATTCAACGTTGCGCTAAAGTCATGATTGCCGCCCTCGTCAATGCCGTATGTGATGTGAATGTCGTATTTAATGCAAGTGTACACAAGAATGTTTACAAACATTTTCACCGTAGCTTTCTCTCTCTCACATTCCATGCAACAATTCACTCAAGAATGATTTCAAACTATTTTATGATCGTCTTGTTCAAAGACAATTTACGCATCAATGATTTGAGATAAATTTCACTATGGAGACCTTGTGGTGAAATTTAATGGCAACCTTGCGAATCTTACATTTAATGCAACAATTTATACAAGAATGGTTTTATAAAATTTTATTGCGAGCTTGTGAATCTTGCGTTTAATGCGACAATTTATGCAAGAACTGTTTCATAAAATTTTATTACGACCTTGTATATCTTGCATTCAATAAGACAATTTACAATTGTTTTATGAACAATTCGTTGTGGCCTTATGCACCTTGCTTTCAGTTCAAGAACACAAACCGATTTTATGAATGTGAATGTTTAATGCAACAATTTACACATCAATGTTTTTATAAATAATGTCACTGCAAGCTTGTTTACGTCATATTCGATGGAAAATTGTACATAAGAACGGCTTTATGAACAATTTACACAAAAACTATTCTCCTTGTGTTTTACGAATGAGGCCCAATTTTTTTTTATGTAGTGTTCCCTTGCAAGTCTTGACAATTTTTGTGGAATTATGAAAAACTAGCATATCTTGACAAAATAATGCTTAAATTGACATAAATTTCTGCATAATTAGACTAGAACCTTGACACGGAAAATAAAAAGGAAAGAAGACTCTCTCAAAGCCACTTATTTAACAACAGAGTAGTGTTATGATTTCATTATATATTATACTCTACTTAAACTCTATTTACATTATTGAACTCAGAATCTATTCTTGAACTCTGACCTCTGACTATTAAGGTCAGCATGGCACTGGAGGGTAGAGGCTGAGTTATACAGTAGTGCCACTCTATCTATTGGGGCTGAACTCAATTGAAGTGTTCATGTTTTATTACATGGTTTGGAATGCCAGGAAGAGTTTTCCATGATCCTCGATGAATGTTTTCATGATCTTTAGTGTTATGCGTTTAAAGTAACGCCCCCCCGGTCCATTAAGACTTTTGAATGCATATTTTTTCTTGTGTTAGATGAGGCACACTTGTCAACAAACACTGATAAATTCACGTTAAAGCTCTGTTTGTTGTTTTCGACCCCGTCCACACCGGTGGTGGTAGGTGATAAGCTACGCTCAGTGGTCTGTTCCCCCATCCAACACAGGAACAGGAACAGTGGTGATGGGTCCACTCAAAAGGGATGTAAGGTGCACAGTAATGTGCGTGTGTACAACAATCACACGTGTAATGCATATGCACACCAATACACGCAAACAAACACACCTGGGCCCAGCGGCGTGTTTAGGAATATGATGTATAAGGAGTCGGCTCTCGGTCTCGGGTATATGCGTGACTCTCTTGGGGCCCCACAGGAAGTCAGAAAGAAGTGGGCCGGGGCAGAGCTCATGTCTCCCAGCCCAGGTGTTCACCGCGCTCCAGAGACTGAGTCTTACTCTTGTGTGGGGATGAAGGGCTCGGTGGGCTGCTCAGGTTGGAGCTGTTGGAGGCCGTGGAGTGACGTGGAGAGTCTGAGTCCTAAAGGTAGGAGAAGAGGGAAAAGTTAGTGACAAAGCTTTGTTTCTTGTCTATTTTGGCCAACCATCAGTCTTCTCCGGCCAAAACTAATCGATGTGTTTAAAAGCATGTTAAATAGAGATGTTCAAAATGACATTTTCAAAGCGAGTGAACTGTCTGAATGACAAGATGGAGTTAAAGACACACATATGAGTAATTAAAATAAATACAATTCAAAAGTTTCAAGTCAGTAAGATTTTTTTTCAAGAAAGAAATCAATTTATTTAGTAAATAGGGTCCATTCAATTGATTGAATGTGAGAGTAAAAATGTACAATGTTACAAAAAAAAACCCCATTTCAAATAAATGCTGTTGTTTTCTTTCTATTCATATTTTTCGGAATCTTGAAAAATCCTGAAATGCATCACTGTTTCCGCAAAAATATTAAAGCAGCACAACAGGTTTCAAAATTAATAATAAGAAATGATTCTTGAGCAGCAAATCAGCACATAATAATGATTAGAATGATCATGTGACACTGAAGACTGGACTAATGCTGCTGAAAATTCAGCTTTGCGTCACAGAAATAAATGACAATTTACAATATATTAAAATGGAAAAGTTAGTTTAAATTTTAATAATATTTCACAAAATTACTGTTTTTACTGTATTTTTGATTAAATAAATACAGCATAAGAGGACTTCTTTCAAAAACATTAAGAAATAATAATTAAAAAAAAAACCTTAAGGAAAAGTGGTTTCTGCATAATATCGGGGACATTGCTCACTTCAAAAGATTTGATGTCCAACAGTAATTCCCTTGAAATTTATTATTGAAGGAGGTGAATTCATTACAAGTATTGCTTTGAAGGCTGTGGTGACAGTGTTTTAAAGATGAGGAATTTTAAGAGACTTCACTGAGGTGCTGGTACCATGTTAACAGTCTCACTGCTACTGCTATATCCAGTTAAAACCTCTATGAACCCGCGTCTCTAAATTCTTCCCTTTAAAGCAAAACCACTAAAAATATTAACACAAAAAGAAAGAAAAAAATCAAATACTCAACATCACTAATTTCCTAGTTAGCTGTAGTAATCTGTAACATTCAAAAGACAAATGCTGTAACTGTGGTATAAATATTTAAAAGTTAGAACTAGAGAACAAATTACCTATCAAAATTGCTAAAAATAAGACTTTACTGAATAACATTTACTCAAAATTTACTAAACCGTATCTGAAGATATTTATCCATTTTCTTAGCTGTTGGTTGACGTGATCATCTCTAAATACCCAAAGAGCAGCCCATTAAATGATCTATTACTAGCTTCAACAACCACAACATCAGTCCTCCTCTACATAATATAAAGTGGATGGATAAAAGGGGCTATGTGACACATTAATGCTATTACTAAAGCTAGCAAACGCTGTACAGTTCCACCACCTACACAGATCAAACACGCTTTTAACAAGGAGACAACTCGACTAACCCATTTCCTCCATCTGAGGTCTATGACGGAGCTACAGGGTTCAGATCTGGGGGAGCACGGTCATGTACGTTACCTTTAGCTTACTAAGCAGGGTCCTTAAAGCCCTTTTCAGATCAGGAGTCTTCTCTGTGGGTGATACTCCTGGACACTAAAGAGTCACACACAGCACCCACACGTCATTATGGAGTCGATGTGCACACGGTCAAACGTGGGGCTGAGATGCAGACTGCGTGCGTGTGTGTGTGTGTGTGTGTGTGTGTGTGTGTGTGTGTGTGCGTATGTGGGAGGAGTGTTAGCAGGTCAACACCTCAATCTGTGGATATGGTGTCACTTCACACACTCAACACATGCATATAGCGTGAGAAAGAGAGGATAGAGACCCTCCAAACACATTTTTGCAGGTGAAACAGAACGGATGCCTGTGTACTGGAATTGTATAACACACTTCTAGTGCTCTCTACAGAGTTTTAGCGGTGATCAGCATCACAAAGAGCTCCAGGAGTGAAACTTTTACCTGCTTTGATCAGTCTGAAGGTCAAATGAACACGTTAAATCAACATTCACAAAAGGAACACTAAAATATGCCTTTTCAAATCCCACTGGACTTGTCATTTGTAAAATCGAAACATTTCCACGTGACTACAGTTCTCAGCAGTATTTATTTTATCCTTAGAGAACCGTATTTTTAATAATAAGCAAGTCTATTTTTTTCCAAATACGTTAAGGTATTTTTAAAAATGTTTTCTTTTTTTTTAAAATCCCTTTCAGAAACAAAGGCATATGGAAAAGCGGGCACTGGCAATCGTTGCCGGTACTGACCTCTCTGTCAAACTGGGATAGGGGGGCGTCACCTCCACAGTCCATGCCTCCTCCGGATGACAGCGAGCCATCAGAAGGTGACGTCATCTGCCGTTTGGTAGAACCGTAGCTGCCAACGGAAAGGTCCCGTCTCAGTGCACTGCCATTTTGTGAAGAGGAGCCTAGGATATGGGACAGACACCAACAGATCTTTAAGACACTGACTTAAATTTGAGAATTTGAAAAGTTCGAATAACACTATGTCTGGCCCAATGTCAATCAATGCAAAAGTTTGAAAGTTCAAAAAGAGCCTTTGAAAATTCTAAATACAGTCTGAAAATTCAAAAGCGAACATTTTAAAAAAGAAAGTTTAAAGGTGCAATAGGAGATCTTGGAAAATGCTAAATTTAGCCTGATGGCACTGAAAGCGTAGGTCCCTCCCTCCCTGCAAATCACAATCCAAAGCCACACCTCCTGAACGCATGAAAATGAACAGATCAGACGATCAGAGACAACATTTCAACAATCAGAGGCGTCATGCCCATTCAAAGTTAGTAAGATTTCCTATAAAACAAGCACTCTAATTTAACTTCTTTTCCCCTCTAAATAAATTTCCATTTTTCTACTAATTTAATTATTTTCCTAACTTTTTTTTCCCAACTGTATTCATTCTCATCCCCATATCTCTGTCTACGAACAGATATTTCAGTACTCACGTATGCCCAGGCCGCTGCTGGCACTCATAGACCGTCCCGGTTCAGGCCTGGCCTTGCTGATGGAGGGGATACTGACGGATGCTCCCAGGACACCACGGCTCTCCTGAGGACGCACATTCTGAACAACAAAAACACAGTCAGAAAAAAAACTTCTTACATTACATATTACTGAAATAAAACAAAATCAATAAATTCTCAAAGGGGTAAAAATTTACCAGTGCCACTGTACATGATCTTAAATTATTTAGCGAGGGGAAAATTAAGTCATTTTCTCACTTAGTTTTTGAATTATCTACATAAAACAAGCAGAATACACAATCCTTCGTTCCCATGTATGAAACCACATGAAAAGATAAATTGGGGTTTTGTAGCTTATAAAACATGTCTGTTAGCTTTGAGGTCATACTGGCAATTTAATATAATTAATTATTAATATTTATTTAATATAAATATTAATATATATAATCTATATTATTTATATATTAACAATATAAATTATATTAATAAAATATTTAAAAAAAAATTTAATTGAATTTGTTTTTTTTAATTGTCAATATATATTTAATAATAATGCTTAAAAATAAAAAATGAAGGGAGGGATGATTTAGCATGCAAGATTCAGACATATTGTAAAATGAGAATATTACATGTAACTCTGTGACGCAGGCAGATAACTGGAACATAGATTCATTTAAACAATATGAAAGTGAGCTAATGCGTGTTGGCATAAATTCATCCTCTACAGAGAACAGATGGAGTGTATCTGTAAATGTCTCTCTGGTCCTACCAGAGAGCAGATGGAGGCAGGGGTCCCAGGGGCGGAGCTGAGGGACAGGGAGTGGGAGGAGAGAGGGGAGGAGTCCTGGGACAGGAAGTTGTCAGCAGAGGTGACAGTCATGTGATAGACATGCTCAAAGCTTGTAGGGGTGGAGATGAGGTGCAGACGAGGAGAGGGGAGAGGAGAACCGGGCTACAGCGGAAACCCAGGAGGAGCAGATATAGAGAGAGAAATGGAGGAAAAAGAAAGAAAAAATATAGATGCATGCAACAGTTTTCTGCTCAGTAATGGTGTAAATAAGAAGAGGAAGAGGTGAGGTCATTTAAAAGACAACATGAAAGCAAAATTGACCCTATTTCATAAAAGTTGGTTATTCTAAAGGAAATAAAATAGTAACTTCTAGACCTGTGCCACTTCACATTAAAAATGTCAAATGTGGTTTTATGTTGTCTTTTAATCAAGCTCATCTATAAAACGCAAAATAATAACAGTGAACATAATTAACAAAAGATGGCTCATGCTCATTAAAACAGCTCTTAGAAACAGATGGATGGAGGCGTAGAGAAGCGGCAGAAGAATATGAGAGGTGACGTTCTCCCTGCTGTTAGCTGCTCCTACCATTGGCAGATCTTTCAGGATCTGGATCCCGTCTCCCGGGCCCATATGAACCACATGGTTGAAGTTTGTTGGATTGGAAATTAACTTATTCCTCATTTCTGGGTCTCTCAGCATCTCCCTAAAGAGCATAAACAATGCAGTGAGACCCACAGCACTGTCTTCAAGACAAGAATAATTCAAGAAAAAATGCAATCATGAAACTTGGATTACAATTAAGGGCTTTTCACACTGTACTGAAACATGAGCTATCAAACTGTCTCAGTGTTTACCTCTTTAAATAGTCATTTTCACAGAAACTTTTGCATAGTGTTTAGTCGCAAGGAATTACAATGCTGAAACTGTAATTATTTTACTTTTCTAGGTTTCAGGTGTTTTTAAACAGCCAGAATAAACTTGCATAACATTTTTCACACATAAACTTGTTATTCATAACATAACAGGGCTACACGATAAAAACTGACATTGCGATATTTTGTTTTTCTGTGATATATATTGCTATTTGAAAAAAATACACAAATTTTGTATTTTGTAACAGATTACTTGAATAGATATATTTAGAATTAATTCATAATTTTAGGGTTGTTCAATTTTATTTTATTTTATAAATTTGTTTATTATTTATTACCTATTAATATTCAGGGGAAAAAAACTGAGAATTTGGGTGTTCATACTTGGGTTTACCGTTTACACTCAAACCTAACAATTTCAGAGTAAAAAAAAAAAAAAAAAAAAAAAAAAAAAAATCGGAATACTCTCTTTCCACTTGAGTTTTCATTGGCCACATTCCCACTGTTATTGTGATTACTGATTATAATATTTAGATTATTTATTAAATAAAAATAATTGATTAAAAAAATAATACATTAAAACAATAAATATTATAATAATACTGTAAAATAAACCATGTAAAATAAATAAACAGTTTCATTTCACAGTAAAACTAAATTTGATTTTTTGTCAAATTTATGTCTTAATTTCTCCTTTTTTTAAATGGTAAACCATCAAACTTTATTTTGATGGGTTGCTGTTCTCAGATGCTGAAACACTATCATGAACTACACGAGTATAAATGCTGCGCTTTACAGTGAAATCAGTAAAAATATTTATTTAAAATATTCATTGAAGCATATATTTATTTAATTTATGAAGATGGGCTGCACGATACATTGAAATAAAATTGATTTTGTGATATGGCTTAATGCCACTGTCAAATTCCTGTGATTTATTCATTAATTAAATTAACCACAGCCTGCAAATCAATTTGATTTTGATATATCGTACAGACCTACTTTGTAAATATGCAAAGAAGAACGTTAACTACATTAAACATTAACTAAATAAATGTATGATTAGTAAGAACATTCAACTTTATCCCCAGGGTTTAGAATGGTCCAAATTGACAAGCTTCCTTTAGAAGTCATGATGGTCAGTGTTGCTAGGCTTGCACATCACCTCCTCTGCAGAACTCTCTCCTCCTCCGGCACGCGGAACGAAAAGCGGCGTTTGCTCGTCATACTGCGCACCATCTGTTTGCGGCTGTTATCAGATGTCTCTGGCACCACCAGCTCATCTCCCTCTGCACATCATTACACAGAACACAAAGCATTACACACATTTCACAACACATTAAACAACAAGCGTCCATTAGGATGTACAACTTTGTTACATCACATACGTATGCGCTGATGCACACTATTCTGCAAATTAAGCCAATTCTTTACATTGTAACAACAATATGAAATCAAAACGGACCTCTAATAAATGCATATCATTAAGAAAACAATCTGCATTCAAAATATTATTCAAAATGCATTAGCTTTCTTTTTTCTTTCTCTGAAACAACTTTTCTTTTCTGTTTCTTATCATTTATTTCCTGCTGAATATGTATAAATACGTGGGGTGGGAATATTCAGAACCTGGATGCGCAGCTGTAGGGAGCGTCTCACCTGCTGTCTTGTTTTTAAAGTAGATGAGCCGTACGGTCTCCAGCCCCAGCAGGTTTAGAGAGCCATCAGCGTTCAGAGGATGAACCTGCAATGCAGGTGACCCACAGCTCATTAACACACCACACTTTAATTTACCACCTGCTTCGAAATATATTTTATTTCATAGATATGAAAGCTCTCTCTGGAAGATGTCTGTCTTTCTTATAATGTGGTTTTGTATTTATAAAGAAAAAAAAGTACCCTTTTCAAAGGCATCGTTTGAATCCACTCCATAGTGTTGACGTCAAACACATCCACAGCATTCTCACTATACACTGACAGATAAGGTGCATTATAACCTGCAAGACAAGAGTCACAGAAAACATTTATAATTTTCAATTTTGTTAAAATCACTAACTTTAATGTGAGAAACAATAATCTTTACAAACATCACTATTAAGCAAGCTTTCCAGGACATAAAATATTTAAACTTTACATCAAAACAATCCAGAAATAATACAGTATCTTTGACTACAGATTTTTTTTTTATTATATATCTTTTTTTTATATATATATCATTACATTAGACTATACATATATCAATAATATATTTTAAAACATTTAAATATTATTATATATCATAGTATTTTTATACTATTTATTTATTTAATTAACCATACTATATTAGACCACAGGTATATCAATAATACAGACACACGTTTTTAAAGCTAAAAGACTGTAAGAATAAAAATATATGTCAGAGCATAAAATATAAGTATTAAAATAAGGCTTGTCGTGTACTTCACGTTTGACAATGGAAATGTAATCCATCATTTCAAGTGCAGTAATTTCATCCGGAACCTTGTGGATTGGTATTATCTTGTTGTAAACAAGTGAGAACAAGCCATACAGAAACACTGATGGTCACTCACGACATGCAGTGGGAGTAGCCGGCCACATCAGTTCCTGTTGTCGTGACCGTCTGCCCTGACAGTCCACGTACACACCGATACTGCTGAAGCACAAGAGCAGCTCTTTACTGGAGATCTCCACTGCGCAGAGAGTTTCCAGGTTCAGCTGCTCAATGAACGCCAGGGTGTGATCATCAGGGTGGAGGAGGCTAGAGGTAGTTCCATCCCCCTGAAGATTATAGCGCAGGAACCCAGCCTGGAAGCCCACGCAGAGCTTGTCGCCCTGGAGACCCATCCACTGCACGGATCCCGGGACGAGGATATCCCGCAGCTTCCGATGGCGTGTTTTGCTCTTGTTGAGCTCATAGATCATCACCTTGTCCGTTTTTTTCATGGACACAAAGAGGTACGTGACAGATCCTTGTCTGATCGTGCCTGAAACCAGAGTTTGGCAGCCTTTGGTCTCCGCTATCTTGTGAAAATCGGCCTCACGGTCATCTAGGACCGCCATTGGGTAAAGCCGTACATGGCCGTTTCGGCCCGATATCACAGCAATCAACTGTTCCGATGGGATCAACTCAATCTGATGGACCTTCTTATTGTCTCCTACCTTGATAATCTCTGCGAATAGGAACATGTAAATAGTAAATGGCTTTGTATTAACATCAAAGAATGGAGTACGTCACCTATATATACAGTCTAAATGCAGCAGATAAGTACAGTAAACACAGATAAAGCTTATAACTACACTTACCATCTTTGGTAACATGAATAACGTACAACCCCTCCTCATTGCCCAGGGCTATCCTCTCATGATCTGCGGATAAACAGAAATGTAGTTAAATAAACAGAAAGCAGAGTTTGATAAAAAAAAAAAATCTAGGCTGAATTGAGCTTGACTAGTGCAGACTAGTTTGTAAATTGTTACTTCATTAAAGAGGATTTTTCTTGCCCTTTTGAAGTACAAACATTCAATATATTAACATGTATCATGTAATTATTAAAAACAATTCAGAATACCTTTATATATTATTATTATTATTCATTACATTATAGAACATACACACACACACACACACACACACACACACACACGTGTGTATATAGAGATGCACGGATGAGCTCAAGCGTCACCAAAATCCGCTGCTTCAAATAAATTATCCGCCCGCCACCCACCCGCACCTATATTTTTCTGATTTAGATAACCGACCCGACCCACACCCGATCATCACATTACAATGATTCTAATTAGACTAATTCTTAGTTTCGCACGATGATATGATGAATGGATGTTTCATTTTTAACAGCAGATTCAGTGATATGAGAGCTGATCTGCACATCACGTCCGCCGGAGCCACCGGAGCTGATCACGGTCGCTCTAGTCAAGTCAATGCTTGTGTTTATACCCATAGATATGTATATATATTATACCAGCCTCGCTGGTAGAAGCATCCCAGAATCTCGTGGTCTCGTGAATCCAGTTGCTTCGCTCCTGGTGTGATTTGGCACCGCGTGGAGGATGGAACAAAACGTCGTCGGAGCCATAAGGGGTAATGGTAACAGGCTAATACAATGATAATAGGCTGCTTTTAAATGAACATTTAATTAAACAATAAAAGTTCTTCTTTGGCCAGATTATAGTCTACACTTTCTTAATAGCATAAACACACGCTTTACTCCATTCAAACTTTATCTGGAATGCCACTGTATCTGTCACTGCAACTTCCCGAACAGGCGAACACACACAAAAATGAATGTCTATCTGCCTGATGAAAAAAATTAATTTAAAACACTAAATGAATTTTGCATCACTAATGATTTATCTCATCCACCCGCAATTATTCTTTTATTACATGACCCACCCGACCTGCGGATACAACTGCCATCCGTGCATCACATCATATTTTATATATATATATATATATATATATATATATATATATATATATATATATATATATATATATATATATATATATATATATATATATATATATACACACACACACACACACACATGCATATACATGTATATATATCCCAAGATTATTGGTGGATGTGGTTGATTGTACCTATAATAGCAGCAGACTGTGTGGATTTGATGAGAGGCAGTGCACTGTCATACGCTTCTTTAGGGACGTAAACAAAGCGTTCTTTCAGTTTGCTCTTCTTCAAGAGACGGTGCAGCTCGTTCAGGAGGCCGACCCACTTGGTTCTTTCCTGATCACTGTCAGCCAGAATCAAGATGGAGCACTTTTTATTGCTGGATGCAGAGAGCTGTGATGCTGTCACCTGCAGGAGAGGAAGAGGAGGACAGCTTTAAAATGTATCACCTTTATTTATTCATTTATTTTTCAAAATTGCAATACAAAACTAATGTTATCAATATGAAGTTCTGTTAAAAAAAAAAAACAAGAAAAAATACTCACCCTAAAAATACAGGGAATGTCCTTTCTATTCGCATGAATGACATCTGATGCCAAAACTGAGCTAACAGAAAATTCCTCATCCCTGAAACCAAAACAGAGCAATTTAGCCATCATGCAAACACAGAAATCAGAGTCAAACATAGGCTCAGATGTTAGTTTCGAAGCCCTCACTAACCTCATGTCAATGACCTGGTTCACCACGACACCAGGCTGAGCAGCTTTGCCCTCTGGGAGATCATATAAGAAGAGCTTGAAGTCACAGACTACAGCGATGGCCCTCTGCCATCCCTTCTTCACACCTAATGGTTTGGGTACCTAGATGAAAAGATCTCAGAATTAGTTCTCAACTAATTGGGAACTTATTCCTAATATATATCCTATTCAGCAGTATTATCTTTGGCAGCAGATAAATATCATAGGATTAAATTACAACTTTCCAACTGATTTCTGCTTCATTTTGCAGACTAAACATGTATCAGCTAATTGTTCCTTTTGATCACAAAACTTTCATGGGAATTTAAACTAAAGCTTCTAACCTTGACGTGGCCTTCATAAGCCGTGCCTATGCCCTTCTGGGGGTCGATACCCAGAGGTCCTTTGGTTTGATCCGGTGGGATCGGACACACGGCGGGAGCTTTGTCCGCACACGTCACGTGACAGGAGAAGTTACAGACTGTAGAAGGAGGAGAACAAGGTGAATGCCAATCTTAACGCTATTTACCATATCCATGACAACCTCAGCTGCTGCTGTAGTAACCTCTCACCTTCACACGTACAGCCCTGTCGGATTTGTCCCACCATCAGAGACGTACACTGGTTACATTTAGTGGGCGTACTGAAGGTCTTCACTACGAACTGATGGGCTTTTGGCTAAAAAGAGCAATTTAGAACACTAAATTACAGCACATCACAGAACATATGATTTGGCTGACATGAAAGTAGCTAGAATCTTTGGGCACTGACGGTTCCATGAAGATCCTTTAACAATCATAGAAATTTTCCAAAGCACAAAAGGTTCTTTACAGTCCAAAAAGATTCACTGAAAGGTTATTTGGGGAACACAAATAGGTGGTTCTATGGTATCGCTCTAAGAAAAACAAACGCTCATGGATCCTTTATTTTTAAAAGTGCAGGAGCAAAATAAATAAATGAATGAATTACTTTAGGTATGTTGTGACCAGAGCTACTGTATCCAGACCGCATGGGAGTTTGTGCACCTCGTTGTGGCTGATCTACCTGCTGGAAAAACAGTCACAGATATTAGTCACAACATGCTACCATTTCTTTCTTACGTCTCTTTTCTTGAATGAATGAAGCACCGTTCTAAAACCTATTGATCTGCCTATCTAGACAGCCTTATAAGGCATCATAGGCATGCTTTTGGCTACACTGTAAGCTGGCATCCCATGTTTTTATTGTGGATAAGGCAATCCCAGGATGCACCTTGACAAGCAAAGTGTTAAGTTTCATCCACAATGGCAGTGGAATATACTAAGTTTCCAAGTCATTAAGTTTCAAAACAGAGTTTCAGCATTGCTAAAGGGGGTCAGAAACTGAGAAGTCACCTCTTGAGACTCCATATCACTTGTGGTGGAGGGTGAGCGAGAGTGGGAGGTGACCTGAGATCTTCCATCTTCCTCCCGGGAAGGTGTGTTGGACAGGCTGAAGTTATCGATGGAGTCGATCTATCGAGAAGGTTAGAGAAAGGAAATGTTTAGAGAATAGATCCAACCATACCACAAACCCATTAGCAGCAGATGGAAAACAAAACGACAGCATTTAGACTCAAGACATGCCTGCTAAATGTAACACAACAGGCTGTTTGAAAACACATCATGCACATTAGCAGCAATTTGACAGGACAAAGGTTTAAAAACATTTCCAAAGCCCAAACACCACGTCAATGTTGCCTGACAGGAACAAGAGCCAAGAGCAAAGCATAAATAATCAGAAAAGAAATCTGAACACAAACGCCACATGTCTGGAAACAAGATTTAGAAACAGCAAATGTGAGTTAGAAGTTGAGTCATTGGTTGTGGTATGGAAAAAAACCTCTATTGGCAGTGCAAGATGAATAAAACACAATACTGTATATGTATTAGACCCAGAAAGTGACAGTTTGTAGTTGAAATGTGTATGATGAAGACAAACTGAGGTGAAATGGACCCTGAATGTGACAAAAAAGCATGTGTGCTTGAAAAACCCCCTGGGAAATGTGGGTATGTCACTTATGCCATGCAGTAACACCGCAGACATGCATCAAAGTCACGCAATCCAATCATTGTAGAGTTGAACCACTGCACCAAATACACAAAAGGAGCTTACACGTCTGCCTTTGCCAGCCGGCCCACAGGCAGTGGAGCGCTTCATCACAGACAAAAACAGACAGATAGGAGGAGAGAAAGAAATAAAAAGAGAGCAAACAATATATGAACACAGAGAACAGGATTCACACACACACAAGCTCACTCGCTTTTAAAATTACTGTCTCAAAAGCCCAGAAGTAATAATCGAGAATGTGTTTCAGCCAGTTATTTAATCCACACTAAACCATTTAAAGAGAATATGAGAGGAAACAGAAACATCAATAAAAGCAATTTTCCCTGAATAACAAATGAAAAAGCAGACAGAACGAATTAATGTTACTAAGTAAAAAATGATGATCGCGTTGGCTGCGATCCTAAACTAAAGCCACATGTAAGTGCTTTAAATACCTACATCAAACTGATCCAGGGCCGAGGTCGGGGCATTCAGGAATGCCAGGAAGGAATTCTGGGAGTCTTGGTGCTTGACCCCTGAAAAACATAACATGACTTAGATGTCACATACGAGCATAAACAGTCTTAACAATATCAGGCCTGTCAGTAAAATTTTGCCTGATTGATTTCAAATGTTTGTGTTTTTACCTTTGGACGTGCGCAGACTCTCAGTTTCCTGTTTCAGCCTCTGGATCTCTGCCTGCAAGTCCTGGTTCTTGTTCTCTGACTCCTCCAGCTTGCTGTGCAGTAAAAAAAATCAGACACAGTATGATGAGCATAACCTGATTAATATGCCAACATATGGCCATTTTTAGATCATCAATGCTGGCTAATGGTCAATTAACATTTTACTGAATTATTAAAGTCACAATGAAACAGAAGCATAGACAGATCTTCTGTGTTGTGATACTGATCTGAGTGTAACATCATCGAAAAAGAAAATATGTAAACTTGGCACTGCAGTCGTTTGCTACCATTTTTGAGTGCAATGTTGACATCTCAAAATTGAATCGACATCAGAAGGATAGAACACCAAGTCACCAAGCTTCCATTTTACTGTAATAATGCAAGTTTGTAGGGGCGAGAAGTTATGATACTTTTAGTTAAAAATAAAATAAGATAAACATTTGAATTAATAGTTTTGCTATAAGATCAATGACATGCAATGTCATGCTGGCTTTAAAGAATTAACAAACATATAAGTGGGCATTTTTCATTTCTCATGTTGTAAATTCAATTCAAATGTATCGGTCTCTTTTATCATGTATACATATAAACAATCATCATATTTGCAGAAAATTGGAACTGGCCATCATGTTCTTCAGGTATCGACACTGGTCAAACCCATATCCGTTGAGAACTAATGCTGATTCTGATTATCTAATAGATAACACCCATCAAATAATTTCCTGATCTATCGACAAGTATGACCTGTTGGAAGCTTGAAAGGAGAGATGTATGTTTTACCACTCAGTGGCCATACGTGACGCCTTGACTTTGTTGAGCTCATCCTGGATGGTTTGTTTGGCTCTAATCTCGGCATCCAGTGCAGACTGCAGCTCCAGACGTGCAGACATGTCCAGTTTAGCTAAACGTCTCATCTTCCATGGCATGTCCTGGAAAACCAGAAGAAAAGTGATTCATACACCCACTGGCTCACAACATGCTGTAAGATTTGATGCAAACAATAGCATTTAAAGTTTGAAAAGACCGTCGTTTAGAATAAAGTGCATTACTCGCTCATGCTACAGTGCATTTCTAACACTAAGCACTAAGTTTACAGTCAAGATCAAAGTTTAGTTGTGAAAGGACACTTACAGTAGCACGTGCACCCAGACTGGTGTTCTTCAGGCCTTCCAGTTCTTCTGTCATCTTAGTGGCCAAAGCCTGCAGATAACCTCGAGCATCTTTCTCATCACTGACCCTGAGAGAAAAACACAATGCTCAAATGTGCACTTACAAAACATCACCACTAGATGGCCCAACGGCTACACAAATACTTAGGGTTTGGTGCAAAAGTAGCATCACTGCAGTAAAAATGTAATTGCAATTATGCAGGGAGTAGCAACCAGTATAACCCTTATTCACCGCTCTTTGGGAAATACTCATTACATGTTAGGATTTTTAGCCACTGTGCAGAGAAAACAAAATAAAACAATGACTTTAAGACCATGCAGAAGCTTCTTCCAGCCAGTTGCTTCAAGCCTTAGACTGAATATACATTAAAGTGAGGATCTGCTATGGCTTTTTAGCAAGAACTACTGGGCTAATGCTATGTCACTTTATAAGTATTTATCAAACTGATAGAGTTTATAATGGGTCCCCACCCCACTCCTTCTGATCAATCCTACACCCTTGCACTTATGCCTCTTTGGCTTCAAGCTCTGGATTAGTACATCCTGTAAATTTACTGATGCATTAGGTGGAGCCATTAAATTTTTAATCAAGAACTCATCGAAAAGCACAAGTAAAGTTTTTTGTAAATGCCAATTGTGCACGTTTGAAATAGCTATACTTTTGAGGATTCAAATGTCTGAAAAAAATAAATAAACTTGTAGCAACATCAAAAAAAGACAATCTTACGAATACAAAGCTACAAGAGGGTCAAAAATTAACCAGGGTTTGAGGGCAAAAATGCCACTGAAAAGTGCCAAAGTGTGCCACAAATTTAAGACTGGGCTAAAATGATGAATTTGTTTGATTTTTAATATTACTTAACAAAATAAATTTAATAATATTGCACTCTATGCCCATCTAGTAATAAATTTGTGTCACAGCAAAGGCAAAATGCAGTAACTTCACTACCAATGTAACTAACAAAACTGATAGCAATTTTCACAAATCTAAGCAGAGTTGAACCAGGACACAGGACAGATCATAGTCTAGGATAGCTGATTACAATTTTAGACATAAGCGTGAACATCAAGGTAATAGTGTGTATGCATGTTATGTATGTTTCTCACCATTGAATGATTTCTGTGATCTGGGCCTCCCAGTGGGCCACACTCTCTTTCTTATCAGCCAGTTCTCTCATCTCCTCCTCCAGCTGTTTGTTACTGCAGCTCAACTTCTCAAACGAAGACATCATCTACGCACACAAAAACATGTTACTGAACATACACACTACTGAAGATTTATTTATTTTTTTGAAGAAAGAAAATTTTTACAAAATTTATATAACAAGCAAGTACATCACAAATCCATTTTCCCAAGCCGGGTTTTTGGCATATCCTGAATCACTACGGTACACCTATAGTAAGATTTAGACTGGTTCTGGTAGAAACCGCTGCAGAGTAGCCCAGTACCTGCGCGACTCGTCATAGACAAACACAGAGAAGCAGCTCCGGCTACAATGTTCTTTTGCTAAATACATACAGTTGTGTTTAATAACCGCTACAGTGCCAAAAGTTACAGACCGCAGCTTTAAATTGATCAATGTAGTTCAGCACATCTCGAACCCATTTATATTTCAGTGAATGGAAAACGATCCTCATTTGAGGCTTTTACTTCTGCGCAACCCATGTAACACAACAAGTTCGAAAACATGCCCATTACCTTGTCAGAAAATCACAAACCAATACGGTAATTTGAGGGGCCAGATGCAATTATACGGACCAGAGAGACACAGACTGGCTCTCATCAGAGCTTGCTGGATGGACCACCATGCAAAGCCATCCGTGTCACTGTAATACCCTCCACATTTCCACCCCTAAACCACCAAACGCTCATGATTAAGCCTGACCCCCTCAATCTGCAACGGCTCGGTTGACTCCACAGTAAACACGTCTGCTAGTACATGCATCTAGTCGATCTGATTTAGACGTGCTCTCTATCTTAAGCAAGAGCTGGTGAGGTTGACCACCCTATAATTACGCTTGCATTATCCGAGGTTTTCATTTAACACTACGCTCTGACCGGAGCGCTGAACCTTCGCTGTGGTCCATGGGAAAAGCGTTCCAGATTCCTGTCTCTTGATCAGCATATTTTCCTGCGCTTACAAAGGGGGGAGGATGCTGACTGACTTCCCAGTAAAACATTGGCATGGAGGAGCATCTCTTCAGCTCAACGAACTCATGGAAAGACCGCAACATTTTAGTCCGCAAATGACAACGGCATGTTTTCTTTCTTTCACAACTTGAGTACTGCCCTCCAAGGGTTCTTCTCTAAACATCTCTAGCTTTGCCTTCAGGCTCGCTGAGAGCTATGAACTGCTACACACACACATACACACACAAGCCTCTCTTCTAACCACTCTGTGTGCTTTACACTCCGTTTGAAGCGCTCAGAAACGATACCCAGAATTAATTCATGGTTTTAACAAAGAGCATCAACTCTGACCGCTAAGACGAGAAGCCTCCTGTCATCTCCAGCGAATTGACCACATCAAAAGCGACGTGGAATCTGTGACTTCAGGCTTCAGTAATATGAGAGATGGAGATTGTGGGCCGATGTGTGGGGTGGTGTGTTAGTGTTACACAGCATCCTGGAGCCACAGTAGTGTCATAGTATCCAAGCCTAAAAATACTGGTGCGCCACAAAATGGTAGTACAATTTTACAATATCCAGCGCTGCAAGTATAGTATCTACAATCGTTTGCACACCAAAAGCTTAATTTAAAACTGTGATATGTCTGAAATAATCAAAGACAGTATGACAAATACGTGAGAATTTATTATCGACTGTAATTCGAGAAGACTTAAAGGAAAACGCCACCGGTTTTCCATATTCTAATATGTTCTTCCCTCAACTTAGACTAGTTGATACGTACCTCTCCCGTCTCAGTGCGTGCACTTAATCGCTCTAGCGCACGGCGCAACTATGTTAGCGTTTAGCTTAGCCCCATTCATTCCTTAGGATCCAAACAGGGATGAATTTAGAAGCCACCAAACACTTCCATGTTTTCCCTATTTAAAGATGGTTACATGAGTAGTTTCACGAGTAAGTGTGATGACACAAAATAAAACGTGGTGATTTTCTAAGCAGATAAAAAATGATAACTATAATGTATGGCGGAAGAGCACGTCGCAGCACTTCGACCACGGCGCAGTAATATCATCATGCGCCGAGGTCGAAGTGCTGTGACGTGCTCACTTGAGTGATGATATTACTGCGCCGAAGTCGAAGTGCTGCGAAGTGCTCTTCCGCCATACATTATAGTTATCATTTTTTATCCGCTTAGAAAATCGCCACGTTTTATTTTGTGTCACTATACTTACTCGTGTAACTACTCATGTAACCATCTTTAAATAGGGAAAACATGGAAGTGTTTGGTGGCTTCTAAATTCATCCCTGTTTGGATCCTAAGGAATGAATGGGGCTAAGCTAAACGCTAACATAGTTGCGCCGTGCGCTAGAGCGATTAAGTGCACGAACTGAGACGGGAGAGGTACGTATCAACTAGTCTAAGTTGAGGGAAGAACATATTAGAATATGGAAAACCGGTGGCGTTTTCCTTTAAGATGACAATACTCACCACACGCTATAAGAAATACATCCAAACAACATGAATAGCACTGAGATACTTCAGCTGGTTTAATATAGTGTGATATAATTAAAACCAAAGTGAAATGCGTTTTTTTTTTAGTTTTTTTTTTTTTGGCTTTTATGCCTTTTTTTTTTATTGTGGATTGGGTAGAGAGAGGGGAGCAGGATTGGCAAAGGACCTCGAGACGGGAATCGAACTCGGGTCGCCGTGAGTGCAGTTGTGCTGTATATCGACACACTGACCACGAGGCTATTGGCGCCGACGTGAAATGCAGTTTTTAACCGATTTCACTTGTATAATGTGATGTTGGAAACAGAATATTCTGTGAGAAAATGTTTAGGGACAAGATTCGATATTATGGTCACACTTTATTTTAAGGTCCAGTTCTCGCTATTAAAGGTATAATTCACCCAAAAATGAAAATATGATGTTTATCTGCTTACCCCCAGGGCATCCAAGATGTAGGTGACTTTGTCAAACAAAGATTTTTAACTCAAACCTTTGCAGTCTGTCAGTCATATAATGTCGGCTTTGAGAGGAAAAAAAAAACATACACAGACAAAACCAAATGAAACCCTGTGGCTCGTGACGATACATTGAGGTCTAAAGACACGAAACTGAACAGTATTCATATCGTTTTTTTTCCTCCTGATCCGTCGCACGGTCCAACTGTCCTGAGCACGTTCACGCAAGCGTCTTCTTCTTGCTTTATGGCATATCACAGACTTATAAGTGGATTACCGCCACCTATCTCTCAAATGGATCATTGACACTCCTAATTGAGATTGTAGATAGAGTGTCAATGGTCCATTTGAGAGATAGGTGGCAGTAATGCACTTACAAGTCAACGATCTGCCGTAAAGCAAGAAGACGACGACGACGCGTCAGGTGCCAGCTGCTGTGAACGCGCTCAGGACAGTTAGACATGGCGGTGGATCGGAGGTAAAAAAACCTATACAAATACTGTTCAGTTTCTTGCACAGACCGATTGTTTCGTGTCTTTAGACCTCAAACTGTCACGACCTGCAGGGTTTAATTTGGTTTTGTCTGTGTATGTTTTTTTTTTCTCTCAAAGCCATGAGTCCCATTGACTGCCATTATATGACTGACAGACTGCAACGGTCTGAGTTAAAAATCTTCATTTGTGTTCTACTGAAGAAACAAAGTCACCTGCATCTTAGATGCCCTTGGGGTAAGCAGATAAACATAAAATGTAAATTTTTGGGTGAACTATCCCTTTAACAAACCATTAACTACAACTTCTGCCTCAATAAACTTCTAATTTGCTGCTTATTAATAGTTAATAAGGTAGTTGTTATGTTTGGGTATCGGGTAGGATTGGGGATGTAGAATATGCTCATGCAGAACATGTGCTTTATAAGTACTAATAAACAGCCAATATGTTATTAATAGACATGCTAATAAGCAACTAGTTAATAGTGAGAACTGGACCCTATAATATTACCTATTTTATTTATTGGAAATTATTGGAGAACAAGAGAGTTATATCAAAATAAAGAAAAGAGTACAACAGCCATAAGTTTTAAAAGTTGTTTTTAAAATGGGCTTTTGGTTAAATACCTGAAAAAAGGTCTGTGGTGAACACAACCTCAAGATATTTTCAGGTTATATTCTATGATGAAATACATCAATAATTCCCCACTTGTGATTTTTTCAAATACTTTTTCTTGTCTTGAAAAAGGCTGTTGCTAACAAGTAGCTAAATGGGAGGTTATAATGGGAGGTACAGAGGTTATAGTTGTGTAGTTTGTTCAACTTCAGCTTTTAACTTCTGCCGATTATACCTTGCCTTCAAAATTCATAATAGCTGTAAAAATCATAAACTTTTGGTAGTCACAAGACTGCAATAATCCAAAAGCCAATTGTCTTTCTGTTGAGGGAATCAGGGTGATGCAAACTTCGAGGATGGCCAACAAAAATATGTCACCCCTGAAGCGCTCCGAGTTTCTTACAGCAATGTCTAAACGTTTGTTTGGCTATTGGTTTACTTTACCCAATTGACTGAGGTGCCAATGTGGCATCAATGGAAAAGCAAAGTCATTTCAGAGGTATAAGTGAGTTATTTTTAAAACGATTACGATTGCATTTATTTGAAATAACCTACATCAGCGCATTAAGTAAATGAACTGCTGAATTTCATGTTGACTAAGATATCATGACAGCCGCTAACAGTGTGTGAATGTTCACCTTGTCAAGTTCGCTGGAAAGTTTCTTGTTCTCCTCTGACAGCAGCACTCGCTCTCTCTCATACTTCTGTTTGTAGTCGGTCTCAAACTCCTCTCGTTCGCTCCGACTGTGAGGGTGAAATGATTTATTGAACATCAGGGTTACTGCACTCAGCATCCAACACACACTGCCAACATACTAACACAAGCCAAACTCTGTAGCTTATTTTCTGGAACATAATCTACACTATATTTTATTTCTTCCCCTGAAGTCCACTTATAATGTTAGTCAAGGTTCCTTGCACCACAAACGATTGCAATTTAGTTTTACATGACCACTTTCCAACCTCTCTGACCCTGAATTATAAAGCAAAATAATACATGGTGGCATTAAAAAAAAAACAAAGCTAAAGTAAAGCGTAATCTCTTGTAGTAAGATCAGTACCTTTCTCGGCGGGTCTTCTCCAGCTTGTCTTTGAGCATCATGATTTCTTTCTTTAAGGTGAGCTGCTGTCCCTCTGATTCCCGCAGCTCCTTCTTCAGGTTCTTCAGTTCGTTGGCATGTTGCTGTTCTCTGCGTGACAGCTCTTCCTCATAGAAAGTGGTCTTGTTCTCCAGGTCTGCTCGTAATTTACTGAGCTCCTGGTGCTGCTCAGATGACCCAACGCTTGGAGAGCGGCCCACCTGCTTCTGCTGCGCCACGACAAGGGAAAGAAAAGGTAAGGAAATGATCAGGAACCTGTATAGAGCTTATTTCAAGTTACATGAATTTAATAAATGCGATGACAGTTGTGAATGGAACGAATAAAACCTCCTCACATAATAAAATAGCTTACTAATTAATGTAAATAATGTATGAACTACAACAAATATAATGAAGTAAAATTAATAATCAATAAAACACATTTATTAATATTAATTAAAGGTACACAATGTATGAATTACAATAAAATGATGCTTTAAAATCAGTAAAACCAAAATAATTAAAATAATATATTAATCTTAATAATGTATTAAAAATAATGACTAAAACTATAATTATATTTATATAATTTATGAACTATTACAAAATAATTTATTAAAAATTATAAATATAAAAAAAATAACAATTTAATTAACAATTTATTACATACTTATATTTAAATCACTGATGAATAATAGTGTATTAAAATGAATAAAACAATTAATAAAAACATTTAAATTATTACATTTAAATAATTTTAATATGACAAAATATTAAAAAGACAAATAACAAACAAACAAAAAAATTATATAATTAAATTTAAAATATATATTAATTATAATTAGTTCTCTTGAATGATTAATCACATCCAAAATAAAAGTTTGTGTTTACATAATATGTGTGTACTGTGTATACATTAGAGGTCGACCGATATTGGATTTTACCGATACCGATAGCTAGGCTGGACCACACTGACCGATACCGATTAATCAACCGATAGTTTTCAAAATGGATACTGAAAGAGAGCTAGTGCTTTACTATTTAAAAAAAAGCAGCAACAGTACTGAACCATACTTTGTAAATGAATACAAATATTAATATTATTTACTATATTGATCATTAAAGTTATTTCATAGTTTGCTAATGTTAAAAGAAGAAACTTTAAAATTTAAAAATGTAGCCTATTAGTAGCTAATAGTGAATGTTGAAATGAACACACTAACAAGGAACCATACTTCTACAGTTTTCATTAATGCTAGGAATGGACTCTTATTGTTAAGTATTACCATTTAATTTCAACAGTCATGCTTAAAGATGACCATCTTTAAATACCTACACAAGGCCATAGCATTAAAATTACATACATATGGATATTGCATGTGTACTCACACACTTTATTTTTTAACACTTGATAATTATCTAATCAAGAAAAAAAAAAAAGTTAGTCCCACACTAAAGCGCAGCGCTGCGTCTAGGAGAACTCAGAGGTATCACACACACACACACACACACACACCAGACGCTTTGCGTTCAAATCAAGTGGCGGTCTAAAACAATTTATTTAATAACCAAACAGACATAAGTTTGCTTGAAGAATGAACAATGTGGCATAAATAAGTTTGAAGTTCGGTGTTTAAAAAAAAACACAAAAAAAACAGAGCAAGCGGAAAGAGAACGCGCGATCTGTATTACAGCTCTCTACATGAAGCATACAGACTTTATTAGAGCCACAGAAAGAGAAACGTTTTGCAGAAAAATGCACAATACATCATTTATAGCCTAGTGTGAAGTCATTATGTACATTCACAATGATTTGGGACAAATATAATGTAATTTAATAGAAAACTATGTGAATGGCACTCTGTTCCGCGGCAGGCCTTTCTGTCGGCTGCATTTAAATGCGCGTCTGGAGTTTCCCGCTCTGTGCAGCGCGCAGTGTCACGTGTCAAAATAACAACACGTGCTGTCAGTGATTTCCGCCTCTAGAGGCCGCTCTTGTATTGTATAATTCCAGTCCTGTATAATTTCTTGTACTGGACCCTTCTCAGCCGCTCCAGCAACGGTTGCAAACCGGAAAACTATCGGCATGGATTTTTGCCGATAACCGATAGCTGTGGCAATCAACTATCGGTGCCGATTAATCGGTCGACCTCTAGTATACATGTATATATAAATACACACAAATACACGTATATTTAAGAATTATATGTAATATATATATTTATATTTACATATATATATATATATATATATATATATATATATATATATATATATATATATATAAATCATATATAAATAATATATACACACACGTAAATATGTCCTAAATATATACATGAATGTGTGTGTATTTATATACATTTAAATATACACAGTACACACATATTTTGTAAACACAAACTTTTATTTTGGATGCGATTAAATCGCAATTAATCGATTTGACGGCACTAAATAATCTTACACACTTTCATACTGACCTGTGATTATTACTTAATTTATTAAACTTTTGAGTCTTATTATATTGCCGTTGTTGCAGTTTAATAAAAGCAAGCCAACAGACGTCACGTGATACTCTTATGCAAATTTCCCATGCATGAAGGGTTGCACTGTTCCTAAAACCCCCTTAACAGTATTTAGAGAGAAAAGGTGTGTTTGGGTATACGAACCTTCATTCCCTCCAGCTCTTCTTCCAGCTGTCTGCTGTACTGCTCACTGCGTTCCCTCAGCTTCTTCTCTTTCTGAGCCTCAGCAGAGAACTCTTCAGCCTGAGCCTCCATCTACACACACAGACACAGAGTTTGCACATATTTAACGTATGAGCCTGCTGAACAGACTCCTGCGATCAGCCGTTCTCTTCCACACTAACCTCTTTCTTGGCCCGCTCGGATTTGCGCACTTCTAGCCGCAGCGCCTCCACCTTCTGATTGAGGGAATCCATCTCCTCTTCTTTGTCCCGGAGCTGTCGGGAGAGCCGTTGCTTATATGACCGCAGCTCTGTCACCTTCTCACTCACCTCGCCAAACTCCTGCATGGCCATTTTCCTCTGGCTGTCCGCCTCCTTCAGCTCCTTCCCCTGAGTCTTCAGCTTCTCTGAGGACTCCTGCAGACTCTGTAGACAAACATAACACAAAGTTGAAACAAAGAATATATAAAAACAATTTATTAATTAAACATTTTCATTTAAATTATTTATTAATTGTACATTACCAGAATTAAAATGTAATAAAATAAAAAATATCAAATATATATTTTGACGGAAAACCGCAGGAAGCCCTTAAAGCATCTTTTTTGTTGGTAAGCACTTCTCAGTACAAATATGGGAAGATGGTTTGCGCATGATGTGTTCCCAAATCACTTATGAAACGAGCAGAGTGCATATATTTATTTAATTAAAATGCAGCTATTGTGATTTGATAAAGGCACTTTTCTGGTGAGAGGCATTGTTTGTGTGAAGCTGCAGTTTCTTCTGTACCTTCTGCAGGTCATCTCTCTCCTGCTTCATGCTCTTGAGCTGTTTCTCCAGAGTTCGGATCTGTTTGGAGGAGTCCTCCAGATCCCTGCGGGCAGAGCTGGCCTGTTCTAACTGCTGCTCCACCTGTCCTGTATCTGAAAGGGGAGAAAAGGAGGAGAGAGACAAAAAAATAAGCTAGAAGCACAAACAATAATGTGAGGAAGTAAAAATATTGTGTATTTTTTAATTTCATTTGAAACACAACTGTAAATGTCATGTAAAAACAAAACTTGGTTGACAGTCAAAACTAATGTCTGGGTACATGAGACAATTGCATGATGCATGTTTATATGTAGTGATTGAGATTACCTGCGATCTGTTTCCTTAGCATTTCTATCTCCTCCTTCAGTCCACGGATCTCAAACTCCCTGTTGGAGGAAACAGGCCCGTCCCCGCTGGAGTATTGCAGTGCCTGAACCGTTTTTGTAGACTCTGAAGGCCAGAAGACATTTTATCTGTCAGCCAGGCAGAGAACTAATTTTGTGGGATTATTTCAGCAGAAAATAAAAAGGTCACTAGACGTGTAAGAGGGACAGAGACCTTGTAGTTTGCGACTGAGCTCCAGCTTCTCCTGCTCCAGACGGCGGATCCTCCGCTCGTACGCCTCAGTAGCCAGACTGTCTTCCAGGCCGCGCTGCACGGACACATCCATTTGCGCAGGTGCCGCAGACTCCCGCAGGCAACCGCGGTCAGACAGCGTACTGTAGTAGAAAACACGGTCAAATGATCACAATAAAGACTCGTAAGGCTGTTTTTTGTTTTAACCATCCAGTCTTAAAATACTGAGTTCAACTTTTGTGTTATGGGTCAAATTTACCCATATTGCTGTCCGAATCGCCAAAAATTGACAAAAAGAAAAACACAAAAAATTCATGTAAAGATGAGAAAACGTCTACTGCAGCTTGTCAGAGAATAAAAATATAAAATATGTGAGAAATGTAATAATTCCCATCTATTTATATTGCGTTAGGTGTCAATTTGACACACTTATTTCATTTTCAATGCAGTAATCCAGTAATTGAGATGAAAAAAAAAATAGCAACCTAAAACAGCCCTCAACAGATAGACAGAAACTGAACTAGATTAAAAAAAAAAAAAAAAAAACTGCCAATTTTCCTTTGATGATTCAGAAGACAAGTCTTCAGTTTCAAGTAAACTCTGAGTCTTAAATTTCATAAGTTTTCATTTATTTCATATTTTAGTGTTTGACAAGCTACAAAAGAGCTTTTCTATTTTTCAAAATGTTTTTTGGTAAATTGCATGGAAACCAATGGAGGATCAGTTTGACTCAAAACACAAAATTTGTACAGTCTTTCCAATACTGATCTATGTGTCGATAAATAGTGAAATAAATAGTTTAACCAGTGTTTCAAGCAGTTCGAATAGCAAATGAAGGAGGGTTAAACAGAGAGGGAATTTGAAACTACATCTCATGCAAGATCATTTCAGTTGAGTTTTACAGGGATATCTTACCAGTTGCTAGTGTAGGTGAAACCTACAAATGGGAGATGGTGTCCTGAGAATGCGGTGTGGGAAGGAGGCGGCATTGCCTCCTAAAAGAGAGCAGGGAAATAAATCTTAATTTGCAGCTGCAGAATTTTGGTATAATCTGGGTTGATACACCAAAGGTTGTGGGTTTAAACCCAGCAAGGAGCGATCTTATTAAGGTATGTTTAAAACAATACCGTGTTCTTGAGGCAGTCGTCATCCACATCAAAGTTTGATGTGTCAGATGGACTGCTGACTTCAGGTATGTAGGGGGCATCACATTTGAGGATGTTTTGCCAGTCAATGCCGGAAAAGAAAGGGTGCTGTTTGAAGTCCTCAATGCCGTTCTGACCCAGCCTGTGCTCTCTGCAGCAGATGAGTCTGCGAATCAGGTCTTTGGCATTTTCAGAGACGTCCGTCACATGAGCAGGGAACTGGAACCGCTCCTGCGGGAAACACAAGGTAAAAAACACAAAACCACTTAAAAAACAAATTTGAAAAAATTGCTTGTTCATGTGTTATTGTGTTATTCTGTACCTTGTGGTTCATAATCTTGCCATACGTTTCCACCAGGGACTCTGCATAGAAAGGAGTTTCCCCATAAAGCATCTCATACATGCAGACGCCCAGTGACCACCAGTCACATTCCGGGCCATATTTCCCTTTCCCGTCCTCCATGGCCTGCAGGATCTCAGGAGAGATGTAGTCTGGAGTACCCACAGCGACGGAGGACTGCACCTGTGAGGAAAGAAAATGGACACGTTGGAAAAATTGACAGGAAAAAATGTTACATATTGCACACAAAACTGGAACTCATATTGTTATTCTAACAAGCTATAATCAGATTTTTGAATTTAAACTTGCAGCAGTAAGGGTGTATATTTTTACTAATACTACTTTGGAAATAAAGTTGAGTTTACAATGAATTGGTTGGCACAACACACTTTTTAGGAATACTATATATATATTAGGGTAACCATACATCATCTTATTTCTAAATTGCCTAAAATGTCCAGGTTTTGGCTTTGTTTTCCTATTCACATGCTCTCTGTAGTCCTCATACATTATATGTCTTCATATTTGCATTGCTTTTTGCATCCTTCTCTGTAAATCCCACCTTTTTGCACACCATGATTGGTAAATTTCAGTCATAACCTTGTGACCACAAGTATGAAAACAACAGTATATATATTCAAAAGGAAATCTGCAGTATTTTCTGCTTTGTTCTCTTATTTATGTCTTTAAAATTCTGTACTAACAGTCCTTGTCTGCTCTTTTTCATGTATATTCTGTACAAATGCTCACAGAAGCTTTATATAAGAAAGTTGCACTATGTATTATTATTCTTTTTTTGATCATTTAGTTAAGTGTTTGGCTACCTTTAAAAATCTGTCTAGTCTTCTATTGTCAAATCAACTGATAATGATTTTTTAATTTTTTTTAATGCAATTCATTTTGGTGAATCTCACAAAACCTGTCGAGAACATGTACAGGGGTCACATTACACACAAAAAGTACAAAAAGAAAATGATAATTTTTCTTAAAAAATTAAATCTTTATGTACAGGATTTATTTAATATTTTTATTTAATTTAATTACTTTGGGGGGGGGGCAAATATTTTTCCCATTTTAGTTTTGTTATGAAATGTGAAAGGATGTGTTCCTGACAGGTTTCATGAGATATATCTATTTACTGTGGCGTTTGTTATTAAAACTGCAGGAGAATTCAGGACCTGGCATGTTGAGAACAGAAACAGAGGCGTTCAGTGTCTGTCTGAGCGGATCAGATCACATCACATCCTGTCACTGAACAAGGTTGCAAAACAAAGTAATGCCTGGAAATGCTTTTTATTGGCACAACACTCATCACTATAAAATGCAAATGAACAACTCAAGCCATCGCATTGGTTGCAGCCAGCAGAGGTGGGCGTGGCTTAGGAGAACATGACGGTCAAAGTATTCAGATACACAAAGACCTCTCAGAACACAGACCGCACTGAGAGAGAAAAAGAGAGAGAGGTATCACTAGAGACCACTAATGAACGGGGGGATGATTGGAGCTTCCTGGCCAGGGTTCAAGGGGGATGAGGGGGCGGAAACCGTCTGTAATGCAGCCCGTGGTAGATGTGTGCAGCTGGAAGAATTTGTGGAAGTGAGGCAGTAAATTAGCTGCTCTCGCTGGCAGTGACACACACTTGAAAACACATGAACATGTGAAGAGAGTTAGGCACACACGTGCGAACACGCAGAGACCACACTCACGCTGCTCTTGTCAGAAGTCGGGGGGATATCCTGCCGCGCTATCTGCGACGTGCCAGAAAACAGCAGCACATATCAGATGAAATACTCACCCCTGCTTCAAAGATGTGTGAAATACAACTCTGATCATAAACTGCCTTTCAAACCAAGGGTGTTCTCTGGGTCTCCCATTATTTTATATTAAAACAGTGTGCCTACAGGATAGAGCTGCAGCTCAAATTCATCCACAGATTTCAAGCACAATTTGCAATTTAATGTTTAAGTGCTTCCACTAGGTGAAAGGTGTCAGGTGACCTAAAACTCCTTCTGTAGCATTTTTGATTAGTTGTGTAGTAGTAGTAGTCAACATACACTGAAACTATGAGCACTGGCTTCATTTTCAAAGTACCGACTGACATGCAATTTTTTTTTTTTTTATCTAATGCTCACAAACGCTGCATTTATTTTATAAAAAAAAAAAAAACAGTAAAACAGTAATATTGTGAAACATTATTATTATTTAAACAAACTGTTTTCTATTTGAATATATTTTAAAATGTAGGGTAATTTATTGCTGTGATGCAAAGCTGCATTTTCAGCATCATTACTCCAGTCTTCAGTGTCACATGATCCTACAGAAATCATTGTAAAGTGCTGATTTGCTGCTCAAGAAACACTTATTTTCTTCTTCTTATTATCATTATTGAAAACAGTTGGGCTGCTTAATATTTTTGCGCAAACCATGCTAAACAGAAATAGAATGAAACAGAATTAATAGAAAGATGAAAAATGTCTTTGTCACTTTTGATAGAAAACAAAACAAAACAAAAAAAAAACACTACTGTAGTGTAATTGAGCCAAATATTATTTGGACAGGAAGTGAACTAAATCATGGGAAAACAACCAGATCTGAAACTGACCCCAAAAAGTATTTGGAAACTTACATCACACTTAAAAAATGTATGAATGTCATTGCATGAGACAGTCTTGGTTACTGAAGCATTCTTTTCATTAATTTTCTCTGTAGTAATAATAATAATAAAAAAATAACTCTTCAGTAATGAGCTCTAAGGAACCAATTCAACCAGTTTCTAAGATGAATCACAACATTACAAACTCTGATTTGAAGTCTCAAAAAGTGTAGAAAAATTAGGGAAAATAAGACCAAGATAAATGAACTACAATTTCATCAAAATACTGCAATGTTGCCAATCGTTTCATAAAAAAAAAAAGACTTGCTGTTACACATTTCTGTCGTTAAAGCTTTCAAGTCAAGTTTGTCTGATCAATTCCAGTATAAATAAGGAGACCCAGTTTACACTATCAGCTCTAAACTACAATCCCTAATGACTGTTTTCTTCTGTGAAATATGATCAATAATAATCTGGTGTGATATTCATAGAGCTGACATACTAACCGTTCCATCCTCCGTGAGTTTAAGACAGGAGCCGAAATCTGCGAGTCGAATGTGTCCGTTCACATCCAGCAGAATGTTATCTGGCTTGATGTCTCTGTCAGAGAGAAAACAGAAAGACACATTAATACAAAAAAGATTTATGTTAACATCATATTGATTTGGAAGAAGTTGTTAAAAGGTTGATTCGAATCCCACTGATTACTTTGAATGCAAAGTAAGATGCTTAGGATAAAAGTGTCTGCGAAATGCATTAACGTAAATGTAAATATTGCTGTTATTTTATTCGGTTTACATGGAGCAAAGCTCTTTTTGAGGCATGTTACAGCTTGCTGCTTCATTTTACAACCTTAGAGCCGCTTCAAGTCCAGTGCACATTTTAGAGAGCTTCTTAATGAGACAGAGCAGTAATTCACAGTGGACTTCACAGTGAGCACACTTGTGTCCGGCCTGTAAATCACCTCTATTCCTTAGAGAGAGCCACATAGGAAACACATAGGCTTTGGGACACAGAAAGCCTCCATCCACTCCGCAAAACCCCAGCTCTCATAAGAGCAAGTCAAAACAAACAGGTCAGAGATCTGAGGGCTAGATTAGTCTTAATAGCGGTTGAGAGGTGTTCGCTGCCCCGTCTGTGACCTGCCCATAGGGCACTAGAAGCACAAACAAACAGGAATCAAAGTGTCGCAAGTTCGTGTCTCCATTACAGCTTATCTAAAGCTGTGTGTCAGAGAACACGCTCGCGGCGAGAACGAAACACAGACGGTTCTTATTCTCCTTTACACTCTTGCTCATTCGCCCCTCGTAAACTTGATCCAGGAGTTTGACGTGGAACTGTAATAAAGACAGAGCGAATGTTTGCGTGTGCCTTGTATAGACATGAATTATGACAGCGCTCTCGAGGTGGGTTTCCTTCAATATCTCACCCAAAATGCTGCAGAATCCTGTAACAGTGTTCAATGGGCAGCCAGCCATGACAAAAATCTCTATTGAGATTTATAACGAAAACAAGGTTGCAAAGAGCTGAATGGAAACTTGATACTGAGGTATAGAAAAAAAGGTATCATATTCTACATTTTTGTAGAAGTTCTATATTCCTGAAGTTTAAGAAATAAGTCTGTGTACACTGAATACAAAACGCTATAGAAATAGAAACCAACCAATCAACAAAACTTCCTGTCGCTTGTGGCGGTTTGGCAACAAGTTAAAAAACTCACGTAAAAACGCAAGTAAGCACACTGTGTCTTGACGTGTTTTAATTTAAGACATTTATAATGTAACAAAAGATGTATAATTCAAATAACTGCTGTTCTCTTTTTTTCATCAAAGAATACTGAACATAAAATGGTTTCCATAAAAAATATTAAGCAGCACAAACGTTTTCAACATTGATAATAATAAGAAATGTTTCTTGCGCAGCAAATCTGCATATTAAAATGATGTGACATTGAAGACTGGCGTAATGATGGTGGAAATTCACCTTTGCGTCACAGGAATAAATTACTTTTGAAAATACATTCAAATAGAAAACAGTTACATTAATGTAATAATATTTTACTGTTTTTTTTTTTGATGAAATAAATGCAGCCTTGGTGAGCAGAAGAGACTTTCAAAAAACTTACAGATCCCAAACTATATTATGATCTTTCCACATGCACAAAGACTTTGTATAAAGTGGCTGAAGTCATATTACTACTAATATCTGTTGTCCTGTTTAGCTCCTGCTTTTATTGTATGTTAAAAAAAAAGCAGCATGAAACATTTAGAAGAAAAAGTCACAGGAGCTTTGGTGAACAATGGCATTTTTCATTTTTTTGGTGAACTACTGCTTTAACGTGTTCATGAGTGTGACATCATATCCATGACAATCTCTGAATGCCTCATTTTTGCAGTTTAGTTACAACAAATGTTCTGGTGGAACTGGGGTTGTGAACTATGGGGTTTTTCATATTAAACAAAGCAGCATTTTCCATGAAATGTCCCCTTCAAAACACTCCTGCTGCGACTCCATTTGAGAGCTGAGGAATGAAAACAAAGAGTACTTTCGTGGTCTGTTACAATTTATAGTCATAACTGGGGACTCTTCCAAAAAAATCAGCACGGGAAGCCTGGACAGTCATGGAGACTTCCTCACAGGGAACTTCTCTGGGCACATTAAAGAGTCTGCACAAGCTGTACGAAACGGATCGCTGATTTTATCGTTAATACGGCAGCGGAAACTTAACATCTGTCCCAGATGAGGACCTGTGTGGATTTGGCCCATGTGTGGGTGCGGGCACGGCACTGGTTTGGATTGCTGCATTAGAGGCCGTGTTTATTTGTTCCGCCCCTCTCCGGCTGCTTTCCCTCCATGTTTACACAGAGGCAGAGCTACTGTGAGGGGAGGCCGCCTCAGGAGAACAGGCAGAACCGTTCACATGCAAATCACCCCAACTGACTAACGTGACTCATCCGGTGCTCGTGTTCAGGGTCTCCTGGAGTCTGTTCTGGGATCAGTGGAAAATGGTGATGACACTTAAAAATACAGTTTCACTTCTAACAATCAAAATTACAACGAATGAAAAACAAATGCACATCTAAAAATCAATGTTTGTATACGAGACTATTCTTTAAAAAAACCTGAGTGCAAATTCCTTTTCTTCAGAAAAACATGGGGAAAAAAACAAACAAAAAAAACAGGACAACATAATAAATGTAGGAAAGACAGGAAAGATTTTTTTGTAATGACCAATGCCAATGAGTCTGATACAGTGTTACGATTGTTAACTGCAAACTACTAAAAATCATTGCTGAAATAAAAATTGAAATTAAAGCTGAAATAAAACAAAGACAAAATGAACTTAAATGCAAATAGCTTGGCAGCTAACTGAAATAAGTTTAAAAATTACTAAAACTAAAAATGAAATAGGCCTAAATGAAAGCAAAATAGAAGAATTAAAATAATACTCAATAAATTGAATTGTACTTCATTTCATAGATATGAATGTTTTATATGACCAATGCCAATTATCTTCAGGTTTTAGAGTCTGAAAACAGTGTTACTATTAACTGAAACTAAAACTAAAACAACTAAAAACACTGCTAAATAATATTCAACTAAATTTCAACTAAAATAATATTCAAATATAAAGAAAAAAGGTAAACGTAAAGTAATGGAAAAATAGAAATGTCTTGGGTAAAGTTTAAGTTGAAATACTAAAATTACTAAAACTAAAACTGAAATTAAATAAAGCTAAATAGAAATATTTACAAAACAAAAAAAGACATTAAATTACAAAAACAAATTGTTTAAAATGAAAATATAAAAATAAAAAGCTAATAAGAAATATAAATGCTATAACATTATATAAATAATACTAAAATAACACTGGCCTTATAACTAATAGAAGCGGTTTCCTCTTTTTAACATAATGAATTTGCAGGTCAAATATAGGGATGTAACCTAGCGAGACAACTTGACATAATCGTCTGTTCACTCCAGGTCAACTTCTCTCCTGCCAACAGGTGAACTAAACCCCAGTCCTGACAACACCAGAGCTAACATCATCCCCTCGACCAGTGAATGTGCTGAAAGAAAACCTCATCTTCCTCCGACATGAAGGATGCTGCACACAGGCCCTGACAGAAACACAGTGCTGGGAAGCAGGACATTAAAATGTGATTAGTGCTGGTTTCCTGCCCTGTCGACGCACGACACCACAGCTGCACAAGAGACTACAAATGCAGCTTACAAACACCATTAAAGTACAAAAAAGCCTATAAATTTAGGTATGCACAATATATCAGTAGTCGCATCTTTTGAGCCAGTACAGGACAAATATTAGCCAAATCAGAGATAGTATTAATAGTATGATACTTAAATTCATTTATATTTTTTTCTGTGAGGCTTCAAAAAGTACTAAACCCTTAACAGTCTTTTCGAATGAATATGCTAATGTTCTGATCCTTGATTTCAATTAAATTTTTGTTTCAAACCTACATTTTTAAAAACAGTGGTCAATATAGTCTCAGAGGACATTATTAGGAAGAGCTGGAAGCAAACAATAGAAAATGAGAGAAATGAGTCCCTACAGACTGCATTCACCTCATCTCCCACTATAGAAACGGCCATCATTAAAGAGCTAAAGTTTCCATCCAAACCAAATCAACCATCAAAGGAGCGGTGTTTAAAAAAAAAAATCTTCCATTTTCAGTCACGATACACTTTCCAAAGCAGCTTGAACACATCTAATATAACAAATTCACATTGTTTATTGCAAGTAAGTATGTGAGATCAGTCAGAGATTAGTTATAAATTGTTAAGTGTGTGAATGGTCATGCAACGGTTCATGTCCTCAGAGTCTCTTTAACACACACACACACAGAGACAGGAGGAGCAGCAGCTGGTCAGTAGATGGGCAGGTGGTGGAAGGCTGTCTCTGTGTGTGTGTGTGTGTGTGTGTGTGTGTGTGTGTGTGAGATAGAGACAGTAAAGGATCAGTGAGCACTGAGGAACAGAGCCATGGTGTTAAAAATAACTTCTCTTTCTCTCTCAGTAAGCCCAAAAACTGCTTTGACCCTTAGAACATTCCAACACACTTATTAGACAGTCTCTGGAGGACATGATTCTGATTGGTTCAGTATGGCATTCTGGAGTCAAATATTTATTTAATGACTGTATAATTTATTGATAATTATGTTTTATTTAGTGATTCAGAAAATAGTCATGTAATAAACAGGTTAAATGTACAGTCAGCCAGTAATTACTGCCAATTAAATGGCTTCACATCAGGCTTTATTTTGCTATAACCACTAACATACACCATCCAGAACATAATCTGAACTATCATTTGGGGTCAGCATTTAAGTATTAATATTTTAATTCAGCAAGCATGCAGTAAATTGATCAGAGGTGATAGTAAAGAAATTTATAATGATACAAAAGATTTCTATTTCAAATAAATGCTTTACATTCATCATCATAGATTCCTTAAAAAAAAATTTTTTTTAAAAACTTTAAAAAAAACTTACCATGGTTCCCATAAAAGCACAACTGTTTTCAACACAGATAGTAATTTATTTATATGATGCTAAAAATTCAGCTTTGCATCATAGAAATAAATTACTAGTAAAAACATTAAAAAAGAAAGCAGCTATTGTAAATTTTAATTGTAATATGGTATTTCACAATATTATTTTCGATCAAATAAATGCAGCCTTTGTAAGACTTGTTTAAAAAAACATTAAAAAAATCTTACCCATCCCAAACTTTTGAATGGTATACATGTATACATAAATGAATTCGAATAATACAAAAAATGAACAAGATGCACTCTTTCTGGGTCTGGCTGGAGGGCCACAACTGGCACACTGTTTCTCAAAGGGCAGGAGGGAGAGAGAGAGAGTAAACTTAGTAAACAGGTGAAGAACCTTGCTTTCTTGACAAGCCACATAGGAGCTGTCTGAGTTCTCACACAGCGAGAAGAGTACAAGTTAGAGAGAAGGAATGATGAAGTGACAGAGAGGAGGATGAGTCAGTTGGGCCGCATCCGGAGGACACGTGAACTGACAATGCAACACAGATCTGAGTGGAAAATCTGAGATGAGCACCAGTGCCAGATATGGATAGATGATGGAGATCTGCAGCTGCGGTTCTCACAAATGGGCTGCAGGTCTGTTCTGTTTAGGTCAATGAGAATGGAGGAAAACAATGATAAATGCAAGTAACAGGACAGCAAGATAAATAGATCTATCAACCTTTTTACTGATCGCCCATATAGACATTATCCTGGAAATCTAGAAACAAAGCTACAGAAGGTAAATGAAAATATGATACAGGTTCACTTGGAATGAGGATAAACATGGTTTTGTGTGAGTTATTTGCTGCTGAGAGCATGAAACAAAGTAACCAATAATTCAATTTCAGTGTTGCTTTTCTGTTTATTTTGTACAATTAAAATTTTCAGTATTGTGTTAAACTGATATTCAATATGACAACAAAGGAAAGGAAAACCAGTCGACAAAAATGCAGGAGGAAAAAGAAAAAGAAACTAAGGGAATGTCCAAGGGGGGGGGGAGTAATTTAAAAAAGACTTGCACAAAAAATAAATCAATAAATAATAAATGCAGAAAGGAGTAATAAAGATGGAGCCTGGGAGAAAAAAGCAGGAGAGTGATGTCCTATTAAGGCAAGCGTCTGATGCCAACCTCACTGCATGACGGCGAAACCGCTGGAAAATCTTATCAGACGAGCTGCGGTGTTTACAGAAAAAGAGATTCATACTGCCAAGACACTGAGAGAGACAGAATTCCACACATTCCCTTTATTAACATCGTGAGAGAGACTCTTCTACGTTTACTTGCACTAGTTGTGTTTGCAAAGGCGACCGTCACTATTACTAGTGCTTGTGCTGATTTGAATAAACCCCAAGTTTTTGTCATGCCAATAAAGCACTGTTGAATTTGCATTGCCAGAAAGAGAGAGCACTGAATGAACTGCAACAGTTTCCCATGGCTAGGCGGTCCAAAGTCATGAGCTGTACTTAAATCCCTGCAATTTTCCCTATAAATGCGTAAACAGTAAACACTGATGGCCTTTAGCATGACCCAGCATTCCTTTCTCTTGCGTCTATTTGTTATTTGTCAGTCTCGCGAGTGGAAAGGGGGTGGACAAAACAGCAAACATCCCCCCAACCCTTCCGCAAATAGGCCACTTACAGTGATGACTACTAGCAGCTATTTTCTCTTCATGATTTTCTCTTTCCACAAAGACAGACATAGAAAAAACTCCTTCCTGCAGTTCAGAAAACTTTTAAAACAAGTGCTATTCACAATAAAAACGGGCAACAAAAATGAGCAGTTCTGGACTTATAAACAGAGTATGCTGTCTACTGAAAGTGAGACTAAAAATAAATGTGAAAATAAAATAAAATAAAATAAAATAAAATGTGTCAGTTAGTCCATCTCACTTTCTGGTGTCCAGCTGCCTTTAAATCCTTTTGTTAAGAGCATTCCACACAAAGCACACATTTCCCAGACACTTGACATAAACCAATTAGCTACATATCAACAAATAAAAAGTCAAAGATGTCAGCTTTGTGCATCAAGTCTTCATAACACACACATAGAGGACAAGCGGTCAAAGGAAGGGAAGTAATCCTGCTTCAAAAGAGCACGGTTGATCTGTGGACACCATCTGCCCTGAGTGCAGATGCACAGAGAGAAGTGTCATGGCTTAAGGCCTGTTCACACCAAGCACGATAACGATAAAGATATAGTTCTAAAAATCATTCTCAATATTAAATAATAGCAGAGTCCACACCACAACTATAACGATAAAGGCACAGAGAAACGATATCGTTGGAATCACTTTCAGGATGATTTTTTTTCCCAGCTGATGAATGATACAAATATTGACAGCCAATCAGAATCCATCCTGCTATAACGAGCTCGAGAATTTAAAGCAGCAGACGCACGTGCGCTTAGAATAAACAGACAATATCGCTCGCTGGTGTGGACGCTAATATTGTAATCTTTATAGTTATCGTTCTTGGTGTGAACGGGGATTTACTGACCACTAACATCTCTGACGGTCAGCTGTCCAGCCGTACTATCAGACAGCCTCATGTCAGTCACACCAAGACTCACAAAGAACCGTGTCTCATTTCCTGGAAATGAGACATCACTTCCTATGAGGAGCAGAACAACTAGCAGTGGTGGACCACTTCCTTCAGGTTTTACACCACATCCTGTTTAGTGGTTTACATCAAGCCTCAACTTCCTTAACAGGTGCTGTTTTTCTTAAATGCACCTAAAATGACTTAAAAAGGTCCAGAATATACAACAAGCGTGAGAACAGCGTACGGATGAAGTTACTGCATCCCAGAACAACAGGATATAGATGTATAAAATAGATTTTATTTGAGAAAAAAAAATAATTCATTAAAAAAAAAAATATATATATAATATAATAAAATAAAATAAAATAAAATAAAATAGACATATTAAAGATTTATATACATAATGTGTGTTTTATATATATATATATATATATATATATATATATATATATATATATATATATATATATATAAAGAACTAAATTAGGGGACTTCTGGGAGCATGAGTCAAAATTATTTAATTATGTTATTATTATTTATTTATTTAAAATTTTAAATTACATGATGTTAATATTTTTACATGATATTTTATTGTATTTTAAATGATATTGAATTAATAAATTCACATGATATTTTACATGAACAGCCAGTAAGTACACTCCCCAAAATATCTTTCTTTCAAATGGCACTGGTAATTTTGCAATAATTTTTATGAATTGGTTCTATTGGATAGTTTATCTAAATAAAAACTGGAAAAATAAATAAATTATACACAAACACTGACCCACCCAAAAGTCATCATTTCACCTGTCACCTGAATGACTTTCTTTATTCTGTGGAACATATAAGAAGACATTTTGAAGAATTTTGGTAACTAAACAGTTTTGGTTCTCTCTGACTTCCATTATATGGTAAAAATAATACAATGTAAGTCTATTTGAAATACAATGGAAACGGTTTTGCCACCAACATTCTTCAGAATATTTTCTTTTGTGTTCCACAGAAAAAACAAAGTCGTACAGTAAATAATGACAGAATGTTTATTTTTGGGTGGATTAACCCTTTAAGATTCATAGCACCACAGTTTTTAGTTTCACGATTCCAAATTCCACAATTATAGCCTTAGACAAGCAAAGCCACATATTCATTGAAGCTCATTTAATTCCCAGTCCAAACAAAAAAGAATGAAGAATGAGGACGCTGACTAAGGTGTTTCCAATCATTATCTAATGGCAGCTATTGGCAGTCGACTCTCAGAGACCCTGAGGTCTTGTCCGACCCATCAGGTTATCATCCCGAGAGACACTGAAAAGGGATGGAACTTCAGGAATTCTGATCAATATCTGCACACAGTCCAGGGGAAGGTCAATAACTGGATTAATCACAAACGAACCAAGCTAAAACACTAGAGTGAAGATCTCAGGAGCTTCAGAATGACTGAGGGGTATGTTTGCCAATGCGATAGAGGCCGACCTTATGATCACAATGAGCTCCAGGCCTGATTTTCTCCGCCAACAACTCATTCGAGCAGAAAACATGCACACCTGAATCAATATTAACCCAGATTACACAATCGCTTGGAGCAGAGCTGTGATGGAGAGGTTAATTCCCCATCCAAAACACCCCTGAGAAGACTCTTACAAGAAGAGACACAACTTCACATTCTTAAACCACAATAGCCTACAGTAACTGATGATTTCCTCCAGTTGGACAGTCACTGTACTTCATAAACTCGAGCCTTACAGTTGCTACACTGTAAGAAGAGGAAGCTGTGAACCACCACACAAAGGTCACTGAGTAGTTTACTGCTGACTTCAGTGTCGGCTTCCTGGTGAAAGAGACCGCAGGAATGCGAGGGGGCTTTCTCCTGCGGCCTCCAGGATTCTGCAGATGGTGATCAGAGATGTGGTCGAGGATCTGGGCTTGAGATCTCGCTTCAGAAGCTGCAGTGCTGTTCATTCCTCTGGGAGCTCCTGAAATTCCAGGCGAAGATGGACGATCCTAGCGATCCCAAGAGGCTGTGCAGCTGTGCCACACCACACCCTGAATCAGAAACCCTTCAAGTGCCCTCAGGATCTCACGACACACTTCGGTTATGCTCAGGATGGAATATTAGAATACTGTGCAGTATGGTATAATTCCTTTCATTTATTTTTATATTATTTTATAATCTCATAAATCTAAAAAAATATGGTTGTTTACCATTTTAAATCCGATTTTGAGACAAAAAAATCAATTGCACAAAGGAGTGGTTGATGCTGCTTCTGATACATCTACTCCCCTTGGAAATGGCAGGTCAAGTTAAGCGCACAGCATTGTGGGATACCGCAGAAAAAGATTTTCTTCCAAACCAGCACAGATGCAAAAACATCTGCAGATATCATCTTGGTCTAATAGTATGATAATCTGAACATAACCCACCCAAAAGAACAAAACCACGCTAAGAGCACATTCAAGTTATATTTCATTTCAAAATAAAAAAACAAACAAACAAACAAAAAAAACAAGTGAAATTATATTTTGTATATAAAAAAATGTAAGTCTATGTTTTGGGATATTAAGATATTTTGCATTGAGACTAGGGCTGGGTATTGAGTTTGATACTTTTTAGGCACTGACCGAATTGCCTCGATACCATTGAGTATCAAAAAACGTCTTGTTGGTCGGTACCAAATTTTGATACCTAAGGGGTTAATCTCATCAACGTCAGTGAGCCAATAAGCCTGTAGCACTAGGTGTGTTTGACTAGAAGCGGCGCGGCGCAGATTGATAATTTTGACATCCGCAAGAGCAGTCTGCTCCCGCACGGTTTTGTTTACTACACACAGACTGAAGCGCGTGCCGCTTGCGGTGATTTCACCATCTGCCTTCTCACTAAATGAGGACATAAACATGAACAACATCTCCAGAACTGCTATGAGAGTCACTTCATGAACATTTTACCATTTGATTTGAGAAAAACTAGCATCATATCATATACACACACAACTGTAAAGGTATTCAACCCATCAAAATAAAAGTTCGGTTTAACTTGGAAGACGCTGCGGCAGAAATATATTACTATTGTTCAGCAGAATGTACTGTACAAACTGCTACTACTAGGCTACTATTAAAATTATTAAAACTTTATTTTTTTTAAAGTAATGATCACACAACACTTCTTCCATGTTTTAATTTTAATAGTGAACCCCCTTTTTTTGCCAAAATAAATAAATAACGTTTGATTTTCAATCATTTAAAGATAAATGAAATTAATTTTTTATGCCTTCATTCGAAAATCAGATACAGAACTTCTGAGGAAAAAGAAAACATTTCATAAGGCTATTTTAAGAATAAATTTTAATAGGCTAAACAGTTGTTTTTATGCATTCAAATAATTAGACATACCACAACACAGAATTTAATAACAATAAAACGTGGTGAAAGAAAATAAAACACCCACTTATGAAAGTGGATAAAGATTTGAAGATTTTGAAGTCTTTAACAACCTAGAATAAATGATGATTCTGTCTGAGCTATGTGTTTTAAAACGAACATGCACTAGTGTAAATGTAGCCTAACAGATGTGTAAACTGAAAACTATTTGAAATTTATTAAAACTATTTGCACTGATTTATTGTGTTGGATATATTTTGTTCCTTTGTGCAGTGGCTCAGGAGATGAGGCTTTATGTCTGTATAAATGTCAACGAGCTGAAAAAAATAAAACCAAAGTTTTTTTGAGATAATTTAATTTTGTTAAAACTGATTTCATAAAATTGGTATCGGAAAAAGTATCGTTCAGGAACCAATATCGAACTCAAGGTATCGGTGTTGAAAATGTTTGAACGATACCCAGCCCTAACTGAGACATTCCTTCCCCCCAATTTTACCATTAACATTATGCCAAATAAATCTACTTATTACTGTAATGAGCAAAAAAAACAAAAACACTGATATTTTATTTAAATTGTAAAGTATTTACATAACACATTTGTACCTCCTTTAATGTATACTGAAACTAAATACAAATCATAATACTGCAGTATTTTTCAATGCAATACGGTTAAAAATATATATAAATAAAAAAAAACATTAAAAATAAATAATATAAAATAAAAATGAATAAATTCAATATTAAATAATCGGATCAGAATCACTACTGGAAGTGCAGGTTAAAGCATTTTAATGGTAAAACATCTGGGCCATTTACAGTAACAAGTCAAAATGTGTTTAACTGTCATGAACTTGTCACAATGCAAATAATCTTAAAAGTCCTAAAACATGCCTTATGCATGAGTCTTTCTTGTGTACATTCAAAAGCCATTTATTACTGCTTTAGCTGATCGTGAAATCTTTGTCCTTCTGCCATGACGGAAGTGCAAAAGAAATCAATTGTCCAGTGGTAAGGTAAGCTGTCAGCTAGTCGAGAGAATTTCACTCAAATTTAGTGATTTCAGGCAACATGAGTGTGTGTGGCCAACATAATGAAAACTTTATGTAAATGAGCAGCAAATCAATGCATCAACCACCAACAAGAGTGAAGCCACTGGAGCTCACATGATCAGAGCCAAGCCAGACTGCAGATGGAAGTGCTGTGGCTGTCAGAGCCTCAGAAGTGACAACGAGGTGTCAAAATCCCAAACACGCCGCTGGCCTTTCGGAGGAATATGAGTGTTATATGTCTCTCAGACGCTGGGCAGACTCGCTCATAGCCAGACGCTGAGGGGAGGCGCTCAAAATACCCTGCATTCAGGAGATGGTTGCTGCTGGTCTGCTGGTGTTCAGAGGGCTGGTCCGGGGTGTGTCACATACCTGTCTGCATGTGGAATGAAAGTCATGTGGGAGCTGAAGCGCTGACCTCTGGCGAACAGGTCGGTGCAGTGGTCAACACTGCACTCAGCTTACAGACATAGAGTCCAGTCGACAGGAGCTGAACAAGCAAATATTCACATTTATTCTTAAGGCCGGGACATGCGGCCAACGGCAAGCGAGGGTCAGGCTAGTTTGTTTGGTGTGTTCCACTTGTCGGCTCACATCGGACTCAAGTCAGCGGTAGTTTGCCAGATTCAACATGTAGAATCGGCGTCGGGACCGTCGCGAGAGGGAGAACTCTGATTGGATGTTCAGTTTAGTGAACGAGTCAGTACCCAAGAATTACAGCGAAAGTGATGAAAACAAGCACGTAAATGAAGGTGGTACAGACAGAAGTTAAATGTTACGTAATCTTTCCGCTGCTTTTTGGTCTGACGCTGCCAACGCGAGGCGACAACACCCGTCGGCTTTCGTCGCCGCTAGTTACATCATCATTTTGCTGTTTGTTTCACTGTCAACTATTCACAGTAGTCCTAATAAAGAAACATGATGAAGACACTTTTTGTTTTTGTTCAAAAAAAAACAATAAGCTATTAATTGGAGAGGCAAATGAATCAATAGCCTCCTAGACATTAGTCAAAGCTCAAAACTGTTGTTTTAGACAGTTATTAAAGGGTACATATCATAAAAAAAAAAAAAACATATTCCTTCCTATTCCACATCTGGAATTTATAACAATCCACACAGACAATTTTATGGAAAACAAACAGCTGAAATGGTCAGAAAGACAGTCAAAATTGTGCACACTAAGACCAGTAACATGTGTTAAGAAGGTATATGGGGTCAGTTTAAATTTTCTGTTGACTTCCTTTCAGTTGATAAAATATATTTAACACAAAACTCCAAATATGGAACCAAAAAAACAAATTCTTCCTAATCACACCATGAAAACTCTAGCGCAGCCATGCGAGTGCATTCACATAAGAGAGATGTAAGATAAGAGGAACAGCTGTCTTGGCCAAAACGTGTCACAGTTTATCACTGAACATATGGTGTGAGCGCTGACTACCACTCAAACGCAAACAGCTTTAACTGGACAGCAGGAATGTAGATGGACGCATCAACTCAAGCATGTTGCTGCAGGGGACAAACATGTGCTTTATATTCTAACAGTGAATAATAAGCACTTGAGAGAGTAAAAACACTCAGCAAAACTTGTGAGATATGTAACAGACTCGCTCAACTGTAAAGTAACCAGCATGGGGGGACAGAATGACAGGAAACTCACAGCCTGGCCCACAAATAGGCAACTTCCTGCATAAATGACAACAATGGAAGGCCCGCCCCTTTGTCAGTCCGGTCTACTCAGCACCTAAAGTTTAGCTTTGGGTTTTACTATGGATGAGGTTATGTAACTATTCATTTCAAGCTTGAGTAAATCTGTCCAAAACTGGACAACGCACTTAAACGTGGGTAAAAATGGAACTTTGTCTATTTTCCCTTCTTTGGAAGGGAGTTGCCCACAGTATCGTACCCCTTTTAAATTGTCCAAAACAAATCTCTCATGGCCAGGATGGCTAAACCTGTAATTACAGTCCTTATTTGAGTTCCCAGAGCGCATACTGTACGGCGCACGGACCTCTGCTGGGCTCTGCAGCAGCAGCCTGCAATTAGTGAGACCAGAATAAATCAATTCCACTGGAGCCACATCTGTGAGGCCAGGCGCCTCCGAGCGTTATCCCTGGAAGTGTGCGCTCCATGTATAGAACGCAATAGCAACTTAGCAAGCAAAGGCATCACTGAACTGTCCTCTGTGATTGTTGAAATCAGAACAATTTAGTCACTTCCTGTGTTCCCAAAAGAATTCACATTCCCACAGACCGGCACACAGAAATAATTTCCATGCAATTTGCTCCAAATGTCGTGCAGCAGAAACAAAAAAAGAAAAAAGGAGGAGGACATATAAAAACTAGGTCAGTTCGCGAGCAGAATGGTCTCACCTGTGGACATAGTGGAGCTGATGCACAGAATCGATTGCTAGAACCATCTCGGCCAGGTAGAATCGAGCCATGTCCTCTGGTAAACGGTCCTCAAACTTGCTGAGAAGAGTCAAGAGGTCACCACCCACGTAGTAGTCCATCAACAGGTACTGCAGAAAACAGACATATCAGAACTAAATAGTGTAAAAGCAGTCAGACACCAGATACAACAGAAATGTGCAGGCCCAGAATTGTACACTGAAAGTTAGAGCCGCCGATAGAGAGAACGATGGAATGATATCGAACTAGACAGAACGACAGATAAAATGACAGACAGACAGGAGGATGGACAGAATGATAGAAAGAACAATAGACAGACAGACAGACATGGATGTAAAACGAGAGACAGACAGACAGATATAAAACAAGAGAGACAGACAGGTAGATAGATAGATACATTTAAAGCGACAGACAGACAGACATGCATAGATAACGACAGACAGACAGATAGACAGACAGATATAAAACAACACACAGACAGACAAATATATAGATAGGCACAAAGAGGGCAAAAGCCTACCAGGAAGTTGTCATCCTGAAAGGCGTAGTGCAGTCTGGTGATCCACTGACAGTCTCCATTTACCAGCACGTCCCGCTCCTCCCGGAAACACGCTGTCTGGAATCAAGAAGACAAATTTGTTTACAAAACACTCAAAATTAAGCTTTTCTTACCAAACTAATTCATTTTGAGATGGAAAGACTCAAGAGTTTGTACCTCTGCTCTTTTCAGCATCTCCCACTTGTTGAGGATCTTCATGGCAAACACCTTGTCTGAACTTTTCACCTTTACAACTGCTACCTGTAACACACCGGAAAACACACAGAGATCTGACACCCGGCTCCTCCATTAAGAAAGCACGAGGGGATTTCTAGAGGTCCTGATAAGATGATAAGCCACTTTGTGTTGCTTTTGTTCCATCTACATTTCCAGATCACACATAGAAGAGGTTATCAGTGACAGTGGAGTGTAAACCTTGAGTTACAGGGCAGGTCAGGTTACTACGGGTGTATATACACACACACACACACACACACACACACACACACCTACCTATGAAATCATAATATAACTCGTACTGAGGGAAGAAAGCATTCTTCACAAAAATGCAAACTCATGGCTCAACAAGTAAAAACACAATCAGCTGGCAACAATTGCATCTCAAGCCAGTGACAATTTCACTGAAAGCCCAAATCCAAAATTGCAAAAGCTCAAACTTTGAACTATGACTTTTTATGTATGTATATAATATAGGCATGTTTATGTATTTATGTACATCACCAAACACCAATGACTTGTACATATACCATATGGAAACAAGTGTGGAAACAAAGATGCAACAGTTTTGGAAGGGTCTAAAATGACTGCACACATATAAGTCATTGGTGTTTGGTGAAGAGTTTTTGTCTCAAGGTTTGCATTTAAAGAGGTGTTCAGCTGGGAACCTTGCCTTATACACAGAGGCAATATCATGTTAGAATATAAAAGGGTTTAGTACTCGTTGAAATTACTAAAGTAGTCAAACCTGTTCATTAGAAGGGGGTGTCCCAATACTTTTGGCAATATAGTGTGTATATATATATATTATATATCATTTTAGCATTTATAATACATTGTTTTAAATATATACAGTTGTGCTCAAAATTATTCATACCCTTGGTAAATATGATCAAAGGCGGCTGTGAATATAAATCTGTCTCATTAATCCTTTTGATTTTTTTATTTAAAAAATTTACAAAAATGTAGCCTTTCATTGGATAATAAGAATTTAAAATGGGAGAGAAATCTCATTATGAAATAAATGTTTTTCTCTAATACACATTGGCCACAATTAATCATACCGTTTTATTCAATACTTTTTGCAACCTCCTTTTTCCAAGATATCACCTCTGAGTCTTCACCTATAATGCTTGATGAGTGTGGAGGGTTCAGGTCAGGGAACTGGGATGGCCATAGAAGAAGCTTGGTTTCATTCTCAGTGACCCATTTTTGTTTTGATTTTGATGTTTGTTTGTGGATCATTGTCCTGTTGGAGGATCCAACCACAGCCCATCGTAAGATTTCTAGCATGGACAGTCAGTTTTTAATTTTTTATCTGTTGGTATTTTGCATAGAATCCTTGATGCCATGATGCCAACAAGATATCCAGGATCTCTGGCAGAAAAATAGGCCCACAACATTAAAGATACAGCAGTATATTTCATTGTACACATGGGATACTTTTTTATCCCTGTGTGCACCAAACCCATCTTGAGTGTTTGCTGTTAAAAAGATCATTTTTTAGTTTCATCTGACCATAGAACACAGTCCCGTTTGAAGTTCCAGTCGTGTCTAGCAAATTAATATGCTGGAGTTTGTTTTTGGATGAAAGTGTTTTCTTTTTTAGAATTTTTCTTGATCAGCTGTGATCATTGGAGCATCTTTGGCCACTCAAACTATACTCCTACACACACACTATACTGATGTGATAAAAAAATGCAAATATGAATGGGAATAGGATTTTTTTTAGGGGTACCAATAATTGTGGCCATTGTGTACTAGAGAAAAATATTCATTTCATAATGTGATTTTACCCCACTTTTACTTTTTTTTTTTGCGCTTAAATTAAAGTTTAGATTTTATTTTAATTTTTGAATGAAAGATCAAATGGATAAACAATGCAGAGTTATTTTCACAGCCTTCTTTGATCATATTTACCAAGGGTATGAATAATTTTGAGCACAACTGTATATACAGGACAATGTAAAATATATTTAATGACATTAAATATTTCATCTTAAATATAAGATATAAAATATATAGTATATAATTATTATATATAATAATGTAATAACGACAGGTTTTGCTGAGCAAAAACAAAATTATAGAGAACATTGATCCAAACACATTCACCTAAATGACACACAATGGATCAATGGTCCGGACGTTTAAGTGTAAGCATCATGGGAAAAGGAAGGGAAGTGGAATGGACATATATTTGTCTTGAGTTTAAGGTGTCCAAGCGAAACAACGGTGTGATTCACTCCCTGCAATTAAATAAGCCAAAACAAGCACGCATTGAGAGGTCTGCACATTCCAGTCAGAGCCAGGATACGAGCATTATTCCAGACAAAAATCACGCTCTTCTCTCTTCCACACAGTTGATAGGGATTTAAAATAAACCAAATCCCAAAGGCACGGACCTTAAAATTCAAGTTTACGGTCGCTAAGAGAAGTTAGACTATCTGTTAAAAGTTTAAGAAAATATCTGATCGAAAGGACCCAGGGACTGGAAAGTGACTTTAAAAATAGCATTCAAAGCGCTGGCATTGTGCCCTCGAAACACACAGCCTTACATGGGTCAAACTCCCACAATGCAGCCTTTGAAATACAGTTTTGGAAAACTAAATTATTACTCAAATGACATTTAACTTCTGTCATAACATTGTCAACAGTACAAGATGTGTGGGTGGACAAGAGCGAGCAATTCAAATGAAAACCAGGGGAAAAAGCAATAGTAAGAACATTTGTTATTCACTCTGATTCACTGGTGTTCTGAACACAGATTATTGAGTCCTTGGCATCTTTAACTTTGGTCCTCTACTATTACCACTGCTGAAGTAGTAAAAAATAACCTAATTTATCACTAATTAACTAACTTTCCTTAAATGGAAACACATCACTGAAAATGTAACATTCAGTAAGAAAGCTACATGTATTTTTTTTAACTGCTAACTGTTAATGGCATGAGGGTACAAGACGAAAGCGCATGTACGCATGTCTCCCAGCTATGAAACTGATTAATCAACAATCAATAATCGATTAAATTAATGTCGATCGTCAATTAATCACTTATCAGAGAACCAGAGGTGTTCCGAGAGATGTAAGCTATGCACTCCAGCCTGGCTCCTGTCAGTGTCTTTACGAAGCCAGGATCAGGGCGGCACAGGGCGGCACAGGGCGGCCAGGGTGACAGGTCAACCTTAACACAGAGACGTCCCTTTGACAACTACAAAGAGCTCCGTTCAGAGAGCATGACACCCATCAGCATCTGCTCAGTGTAGCTCTCATTCTGCAGATGGTGACGGTGTCACGCTCTGCAAACATAAAATATGCAAGAGTGAAAATAGGTTGATTTTGGCTGCTAAACTGTTAACTCAGGTTAAACACTTTCACATTTTGACAGGGTAACAAACTGTACTTTACTCAGTTTATGACACGTAAAATAACTTGGCATGCCTTTGGGTTGGGAATGAATTCTTTGCCCAAAAAAACAACAATGTCACCACAAGGGTCCTGGCCACTTCTCTGGCACTTAAACGACTGACTGGCTGCATCCCAATTCACACACTTTTACATTTTGTAGAGTATGTAGTTCACTGGTAAAAGCCCTGGAAAGTTCTAAACTACATACTAAAAAAAATACTATTTTAAGGCAACCCAGCATAATACCAAAATTGTTCATTGCACAAAAGTTTTTACTACTAATAATAAAAAAAATAAAAAAAAAACTTAGAAAATTTTTGGTTTACAACCCATCACTTGAGAAACACTGCTATATAGTATGGGAATTAAGATCCAGTCATTCACCAGAAACTCAATGCAAGATGGACACTTACCTCGCCAAAAGCTCCTCGACCAATGACCTTCAGGATCTCGAAGTCCTCCTTGTGCAATCGCATCTGTTTCACTTTAGAGGTGAATGGTTTGGCTGTGGAGAGAGAGAGAGAAGAAGTTATTACTGAAGACGTTCAAATCCATCACTTCATGACGGTGTGCCATAAGGGCCTCATCTTCTCGAAGGGATTTTGTAGCAGTTTCAGTTACAGCGCATTCACACAAGTCAAAAGTTCAGAGGCATCTCTGAGCAGGTGTGAAGGACAGATTGATGGTGTACTGCAATAAAGTCTTGCAGGGATTGAGCTAAAAAATTGGCCACTGTGACTTGTTTTCCACACATGATAAAATAACTCCATCAATATTTCATGTCCACTTATTTGTTTATTTGGCAAGTAGAAGGATAATACACTCATCCTACCATTTTCAAAAAATAAACCTGTTCAAGGAGGTATGAGAGGTTTTATTTTGCGATAATGAGCAGCTTACAGGCCTATACTCTCATTTCCCCTGACATCTAATTAGAAAGAAATGGCTTGCCATAGAAGTGTGTTCTATTGCCATTTACCCTGTTATTGTGACTGATCCTGATAGCAAGGTTTGTATCTAATAGACTGCAAATCATGACTGTGTCAATCACATCGACAACAAGTATGGGGCTACTGCAGGATGAGAATCAATTATTAGCCTACATTATTTCATGAAGCTCACAAAATATGATTTACTGTGTGTTTGAGAAGATGTACAAGGAGTTTCTATTGAAACCTGTGAAGAGGATGCACTCAACTCAAGGATGCATGTGATCACCATCCCAAATGGCCAAGAGCAATTAACTCATTTGATACATTTAAGCCCAAAAATTAGGCTAAGAACTATTAAAATGTGTTAAATTAATGCCAGTTTTCCTTTATTTCAATGTTTTTCTTTAGATTAACCAGTCTATCCATGATCAGAATATCATAAAGAATTGGGGGTGGGATTTTTTTGACTTAACCACCCAGAACATTCTAGAAGACCCTAGCAACCACTCACAACACCTCTGTGGCAAGTTTTGCACTGGGAAACTCCACTTACATTTTCTACCAAAACTTAAGAAATGTTTTTGAGTCCATAAAAGTATCAGGTAAACTACAAATCATTGTATGATAAAGAGAGGAAAGGCTTCTATGTTCTACTGAAGTAAGATCGTACTGCTACAATGCTGTGTGCTGCTTATGAATGAACTCTGTTTTGCTCAATGAAAGTCACACTGAGTTCATGACTGCCAGCACTGGAGATCAGACACAAAGACAGATCTCTTTTCACTTGGACTGCATTAAATCCAGTCTCTTGTACAGACACAGAGCCTTGTGCTGTTCAGTTAACCCTGAAAAATAAAAAAAACTGATGTAGTTAGCTGAAACCAAAGCAGGCTCCAAAATACTGAAGTTACAAACAAACTTGGTTTTTAAACGAACAGTTGACCCAAAAATGAACAAAAATATTGCTTGCTCTCATTAAAAATATCCCCATAATATCTTATAAACAGATCACTCAGACCATTTATGTAAACTAAGTTGCCTGTTCAGAAATTACTATAATGGTTATGATGTCAAAACCATGAGTAAATAACATATGACTGCTCATTTTTATGTATCAGATTCAGCACCTATTAAGTAATCAACAATATTGTTGTTACTCATTTCAAATCTTAAGAGGTTATCTAATCCAATTTGTTTCTATGTGTGAGAGAGAAACTGAAAAACAGTCAAGGAAACTTCAATCAAAGCGATTTGCTTATATCCCATCAGAAATCCTTCACTAATGGTGCTGCCTCACTTCTATGGAAACTGGAGAAAATATACTATATCTGATCTCTCTCGTCAAACACGCAACTCCAGATTCCACGTTCCTGTTGAAATCACCTGACTAGGATGTGCATTTACTGTCATGCCTTTGGCAAGAGTGTGCTGTTTCTTTACTAACAAACAGCAAGAGGTTCTAAAAGTGTAACTAACACACTGTAAAAAGACAGAAAGCAACAATAGTTGTAATAAAGATGAAGTTGCAATAAAGATCTGGGTTGGTGGCTGGTTTTAACCTCTGATCAATTAATTATCATTTGACCAAGTCATTTAACACCACATCCTAATTGCAATGCAACAATATTATTCTAGTGACAAATAATCCACAATGAGTATGAAAATGAAAGAAAATTACAGTGGCTTAACGTGGATTTTGGATCAATGAGGTTTCACTGGAACTACCCAGAAAATCTTAACAGAAACAGAAACCAAGTGACAATCAAAATGTCTAGTTCCTTATTGCTGTAGCTGGTTAAAAATAGTGGCACAGCCAGTGTCAATTCCCAAAAAGCAGGATGACCAACGCTGATATAATATATGTGACCCTGGATGACAAAACCAGTCTTAAGTGTCAATTTTTCTAAATTGAGATTTATACATCATCTGAAATAAATGAATAAATAAGCTTTCCATTGATGCATGGTTTGTTGGGATCGGACAATGTTTTGAGATACAACTATTTGAAAATCTGGAATCTGAGGGTGCAAAAAAATCTAAATATTGAGAAAATCACCTTTAAAGTTGTCCAAATGAAGTTCTTAGCAATGCATATTACTAATCAAAAATTATGCAAAAGTTTGGATACATTTATGGTAAGAAATTTACAAAATATCTTCATGGAACATGATCTTTACTTAATATCCTAATGATTTTTGGCATAAAAGAAAAATCGATCCTTTTGACCCATACAATGTATTTTTGGCTATTGCTACAAATATACCCCAGCGACTTAAGACTGGTTTTGTGGTCCAGGGTCACATATATGCTATAAATATATAGTATATATTTTCATTTCCTGAAAATCTTCACTAAACATGACTGATTAGTCAAAATTCTTAGATTATCAGTCAATGCCAAATATCTGCCAAGCATTTTAGCAGTCTATCAACACACTACTTAGCAAGAAAGATACAAGTAGGGCTGCACAAATTTCACGTTCAATATCGCAATTCTTCTGTGATGCACGAATTGCATAGCTTGTTGGTGAACTATGGCTCTTTGTATTAAATGGCGATCCATTTGAAAACATGTGATGGAGATTTACCGCTAATCACGGAATCGGCTTTACTGACGAGATGCGCATGACAATCGCATGCAATATATCGTGCAGCCCTAGATACAAGATATACTAATTCTTTTTCGCAAAATCATGATGAAAATGATGTCCTCCGAGATGGAAAACCAAATATGAAGCAAACAAGACATAACACTTCAAGCAGCAGAGGATGAGTTCCATTAGCCAAAATGTCAGGCAACTGAGTTGTTGATATGAAATCTACACACACAGTTTTGTGGGATATGAGCAAAATTCCATGTAAACAATGCCATGAATATCAAATGTTACCACCGTGTCAGGCATCCTTTTACAGGGCATTAGAAACAGATGGAAAACAGACCACCTGGAACTGCCATCACGGCCTCCAATGCATCAAACAGGGAAAGTGTATAAAGTCTATTTATAAAGGACAGTTTAAAGGTCAAGCCTTCCAAAGAAGAACCTACACTGTTTCCAAAGTATCCAAAACAACTGCATCACACACAAGTCGGTGTTCATTAAAGATCTGAATGCAGAAAGCTCGTTGTGTATATATATCACTGTCACAGGCTCCAGCGCAAGAGGACACAGAGCTGCAAATCAAATGAACCACACCATCTATCTCCAGCAATACCCAAGAGACCTGCATTAGGAGACCATATAAAGGCAAAGACACTGGCAGGATCATTAAAACACAATTTCCATAGAGGGAAAGAAGCGCTTAAAGCCAGACTGCAGAAAGACCTCAGATATACTCGTGAGCGCGTGCCGTGTTCAAACCTGCTCTGCTCAACTCCAACATCAAGAGCATATTTACTGTGAAATGCCTGCACAGCACAACTGCTTTTGTTCAATTTCTGTAGTGTTACTTCACATACATAAAACTATTAATTTAAGACCCATTACATAAACTGAAATATTAGGATTAAGGTACAATCATTTAAAAGCTACAACAAAAATAACTTGAAAAACATTGGTTAAAAATCTGAAATCAATAAACTAACAAACAAACAAAAGAACCTGTAGATGTCAATATAATGCAAGTTAATACAATGATTACAGGGTTTACCTTAAAATCATAACAATTAAGGGTGTGAACTTATTGGGATAAAATATTTAAATTGTGTTTAATCTCAAAAAGACATTAGGTCATGCCAAAAAAGACAAAAATAACATGATCTCCAAACATAAACCAGCCAGATTTTCTGAAGATCAGTAATGTCATGAAACATAAACGGATTTTAACTCTGTAAAAAACAACTACTAGTGTTTACACTAGCGTTTTCATCTGCGAGAGAGCAAATAACAATGGAGGAACAAGTCTGGTCCTAAACCCAATCCGTTCAGGATAGACAACAAGATTATTTCCATTCCTAAAATCATATTGGTCTTGCCAATCACAGCGCATGACACTCCTAAACAAGCGTTGACTTGCTATAATACAGATACAAATAAGGACTGAATATAAAGGAAAATCTCCTGATGAGGAGGATTTAACCTTTGAATACAAGAAACCTCCCAAAGTTAATACAAACCTAATCCCAAAATATGAGACCGGTTTTACCTGACAGCAAACCCAACCTGCGTAAATAAACGTATCCAGTACATATGAAAGCTAGAACACTGGAAAAGCAGAAGTTGGGGCTGTGACAGGTCAGCCACATAAAACCGCCGGGGTTGTCAATTTAAACCAGCTGTCCAGGGAAACTCACTACACAGGGAGACTTCTTCAAATACCAGTGGGTAGTTGTTAGTCACCGTTCACCAAGTCAGCCTTTTCTTTCAAACAGTTGGGCCTGAACGGCATCTGTGACTTGCACATTCCTACAATGGCCTTAAAATAAAAGTGTTCAGGCCTCTTTCCAATCAGCAGAGAGAGCATGAAATCGACACACTAATTACTAATTAGTCAACTGATGTGTTTAAAAGCACACTTTTATTTTATTTTCAAGGATGCCTGATATATGAATCTCTCTAAAAAAGAATAATCAGCATCATTAATCACCTGAATATCTGAGTAAATAGTTAAAGCAGACAAAATCAATGCCTACTTTTTCTAATACAGTTTGTACTTTTTTTTTGCCCATTATACATTATAATAATTTGATGCAAGATTTGAGGTAACCGAAGGAAAATGTTTTCCTCATGAGTACCATTTATTGGGGTTGAACCTACAAACTATCGGTTACCAGCCCAGACTAGAATAGACTATTCAACACCAACAGTGACATTTCAACATGAACGCATTATGTATTTCTCATCCAGACTTTATAAATCAAACCACGATGGATATTGCATGCACCATCTCTAAAACTGTCAGATAACTAAATTAAAGCATCCCATCTGAAGCATGTGGTCGTCCCAGGACACTGACAGAGATAACACATATCTGGCTGGTGATCTGGGCACGAGTTCAAGCTTGCCCTGGCATCGTCTCCAACCAACCTGTGGCTGAAAGGTGTGCAAGGATCATTTTAGCCTAATGCAACAGAGAGAGCCGTTTACAGCATTTTAAAATGCAGAATTGAAGTTTTATAACTAAAGAATAAATCAACTACCTGAAGAGCCTACAAATTCCTTCCATGCAGCAGCCCTGAAGAATATATGCAAAAAATCTCGGAAAGCTCTTCTATATATCTCAGCATCTACGATTCTGAGAAAGGCCGACAAGAAGAAATGAACTAAAATGCAATCACAGTGTCTTATCACAAAGCATTACCCGAAAACATAGCGTATTTTCAGCTTAAAATGTCTAGAAGTGCAAGGAGTCACACTTTGTATTCTGGCCCCTACAAATATGATCTATCCTTTGTATTATTGTGTTACAGTGGATGTTTATTATTCTCAAGCTCTGCCACATTTGTTTGGTATGTACTGTGTGCATCATTCAGGACTTCTGTTTCCGGGGAAGGAATGTTTACGATTCAGGGCATACAGGGTAGTTGCAAGTCAGGCCACAAAATAAACAAACAAACAGCACACTATGTTCATTCACAGCAGAATGTGATGTGGAGCTCCAGTCATTTCCTGCTCAACTTAAAAACGTAACGAGTTTAAAGTCATAGTCTTTAGTTAAGCTGGGTCAGGAGGCCCCTGATTAAACACACTCAAACAATGCAACTACTTTTTCCATCACACTGTATATGTTTAGTTGCATTGTAGTCACATGATGGTCACTTTATAATACTCCCCAGCACAGTTATTAAAGGAATAGTTCATGCAAAAATAAAAATTTGCAGAATTTTTTTTTCACCCTCAGGTCATCCTAATGTAGATGAGTTTGTTCATCAGAACAGATTTGAAGAAATGTAACATTACATTGTAGCATTACATGCTCACCAATGACTCCTCTGCAGTGAATGGGTGCCAAACAGCTGATAAAAACATCACAACAATCCACACCACTCCAGTCCATCGGTTAAAGAAAAGCTGCATGTTTGTAAGAAACAAAGTTTTAACTTTAAACTGTTGCTTCTGGCCAAAATGTGATTCCCTAATCCATCACACTTCATCAGTGACACAGATCATCATCTGTTGTCCTCTCACACAAAACACCAACATATTTGTTTAGAACTGTTTCAGACTGTTTTTACTTGTAAACACTGCTTGATCTGTGCATAATACTCTCCTCATCCAGACGAAGTGACTTTTATACTGGAGGAAGCAATATTACTGATAGAGGACCCTTAAGCAACTATTAAAATGTCTAAACATTTTAATGATGAATTTGTTTCTTACAAACATGCAGCTTTTTGCTCCACAAGACATTCATTGATAGACTGGAGTCGTGTGGATTACTGTGTTTTTATCAGCTGTTTGGACTGTTCATTCTGACGGCACCAATTGACGTAATGCTAAATCAATTCCAAATCTGTTCCAATGAAGAAACAAACTCATGTACATCTTGGATGGCTTGAGGGTGAATTTTCATTTTTGTGTGAACTATTCCTTTAATCCATTTACAACTTTACCACCACACAAGTCAACGTCATAGTCCATGCTTGGAAAAATCCTTTGTATAGCACAAAAGGGGGGAGATTTTACATTTGAGACGTCAGCAGTGTTGTTATCCATAGAGAATGACACCGAATAGCCTGGGGTCTTTTTATATCTTATTCACACAGCCATAGCCTTTCCTACAGGGAACCAGTTTGATCAATTACCAAGACCGTGAATAGCACAACCTTCAATGTCAGAACACTTTGCCACAGGCAGAAGTAGATTTTGTTCATTAGTTTTAGAACTAACCCTTCAAGACATTCGATAGCACATGTACTTATGTACAAAATGGTTTGTGGCACTGTTTAATCAAATTCCAATATCATATACTCCCTTTCTGAGGTTAATTTCAATCCATGCCCCATGCTCAACGTGCTGGTATGATGGCTCAGAATTTAACAGCATGTTGCTACTTGACTTTTCCAGGGCTGTACACACACCTATGATTTAGTGCTGCCAAATGTGGCTAAAAGTCATTTGTTGCATGAACTTCAGTGAAATATCCTTATTTATGATTACTTTAAAACCCAAACATCTACTGAACTTAGGTTTGGTACCATAATAAGATCATTTAATCAATAAATACAATGATTTACAATGCATTAAACATAACATGCATGGATTTGGTATGGGTTTAACATAAAATGCATCGGTTTACTATGGGTTAAACATGAAATGCATTGGTTTAAGATGGCTTGCACGTGAAATGCATTGATTTGATAGGGTTTAAACATTAAATGCATTGATTTAAAATAGTCTTGGCATGAAATAAACAGATTTAATACAGTTTAAATATGAAATGCACTGATTTTAGGAAACGTTTTTAAAGCATTATACTCACTCCATTCCAAAAACTCAGCAATGTTCTTCTCTCTTCTGAGTGGGGAGTTGATGCACTCATCATAAAGGCAGATGAGAACATCCAGAAGAGTTTCCACACTACAACACTGTCCATTGGACTGGACAGGACCATCCAGAATCAGTTTTTCCAGCTTTTTCAAACGCACTTCTCCAGACATGGTTCAAAACGAGTGTCAGTCCAAAATATGTAGTGTAATGTTATTAAAATAGATGCAAATGCGCGAGGACTCTTTGGAGGGGATCTGAAAATAGCTATAAATATAAACCACCCATCATCAAAGGAAAATGCAGTCACAAAACTGCAGTAAACTCAAAACGAATTTTAATTTCATACCCAAATAAAACTTCTCACTACATCTTTTTAATTTACTCGGTGACCAACAAACCACCAAATGACGGGGAAAATGACAATTTAAGCCATTTATCCAAAAGACCTCGCAATTTTGTGTAAAACTGTAATTTATCTCTTGCGTTTTGTAAATATTAATTTACATACATTTAAGTGCCTTTTCTCTAGCTACGTTACTCGAGCTAACGAGCTAACATTCTCGCGACACAATGTATCTTAACTGTTTTTCTCTCACATAAATACAAAAAATCGTGTATTAATATTAACATGTACTAGTGTCAAACCATGTCAAGTAAACAGACTCTAAAACATTCCCAGTTTGTTCAACTTTAACAGGTTAAAATAACTGATGCTAATGATCCGGCTAATAAAGACGTTCGGCTAGCAAGCTAACAGATTTTAGCTCATCCTCAAAGAGAATTTTCCTCAAAACAAACAGAAATAATGTGACACGCCCCTCAAATGTGACATTTAGGCATTACGTGTGTGGAAAAGATTGATAAAATATGTTTATGTCCGCAAAAAGTGAGTTTAGCGAAGTTCCCCAAAGGCACCGATTGAGTATCGCTTAGTTTTCCATAGTCCTTTTCCCATTAATAATTCCTCAAACGTAAGTCCTGCCCGCGGGATGAAGTCCGTCAGATGATGATGATGATAATGGGATGAAGAGGAGGAGGAGGATGGTGAGGATGGTGGTGATGGTGTGGATGCGGGGTGACGGGGTGATTCTCTCTCATCTGCCCGCCGCCGCTGACTGTGTTTCAGGAATGATGAGGAGAAACATGGCGACTAGACACACACACACACACACACACACACACACACACACACACACACACACACACACACACACACACACACACACACACACACACACACACACACACACACACACACACACACACACACACACACACACACACACACACACACACATGTATTTCACATCCAGATACATACACATCAAAATAAACATGTATACATGCATTTACATAAACATAGTGTACATGTATATAAACATTCACGCCAATAAAACATACATAAGTACAGATAGAGATACATTCTCTAAGACACTTTAAAGAAATAACATATAAATTAAACAAATATATTTACATATACACAAACAAACACACTTGCACACATAAACGCATAGAGACACACTTTCAAAATACACAAAAACAGACACAAATATAAACACAAATACACATCCATAAAAATAAAAAAAAAAAACATAAATGTGCGTCCATAAATACACATGTATACAGACAAAAATACATACAGTAAATACACTCTATAATAGCTGTTTTGCTTAAGCAGGGAATTTAGGAATGGGGGTGGGGTGTTTGGAGGGGGTGGAGCAGGTCGGGGTCACATGTGTTCACACTTTCATTTTTAAGATTATGTTTATTCCTCATGGTATTAAGTATGTTTATATAGATGATTTCATGTAGTTTAGTTGAATCTATCTATCTGCCTTACTGTCTGTGTCTGTCTGTCTATTCTAGAACAATATGTTCACTCAATTCATTTTTATCTTCATTTTATTTTTATCTTTATTTTATTTTTACTTATATCTATACAAATGGAAAACTCTACCATTCTTTTGTATATTTTAAATTCTAATACATTTATGCAGGGCATATTTGTCAACATTTAAGAAATGTTTATGAAATGTAAAATACTGAAAACACGCGTTCACTGTACAATACACTCTCAAAAATAAAGGTACAAAAGCTGTCACTGGTGTCACTGTTTCAAAAGGTACACTTTGTACCTATTAGGTTCAAATATGTACACTTTAAGTACTAATAAGTACCTTTAAAGTACCAAAATGGACCCTTTAGGTACAAACATACCTTCTGAAATGGTACTGCCCCAGTGACAGCTTTATTTCTGAGAGTGTATCCGTGAACTTCCAAGTACAATAAATATACAATATAATAAAATTAAAAAGTTAACTTTAACTGCTGGCTTAAATGTTTAAGTAACACCCAAGTGGCACAATTGTCACAACCTGCAGTCCTAAATTAATTACAATTTATTAAGCCACACTAAATTTAATTACCAATGAAGGAAATAAAGTTGAAGCTCTGAAAACTGATAGTGTAAATAAAGGTGGTCATATCATAATAATATGTTATTATGATATAATAATAATTAAAAACTATATAATAATGCGACGCCGTATGCATGGCGCATATAATTGTGCAGTACTACATTTTGGTTACTTCTACAAATGCCAGAGCTCCCCCTTCGGGCTTAAAAAATCCTCCTAGTCTGTCCAGACACTTTAAGACATGGTAAAGCAGCGGCACCTACTGGTCAGTTCAGTGATTCATTTATTATTTAGCTGCATGAAATCCATGGAAATAAGTTGTGAAGTTATTTCAGTATGAATGAATCAACAGAATTTATGGCAAACTGTGATGCGGAGTTTGGCATTTTGAAGCAAAGCAGACTGTTTATTAACAGTTTGTCTGGCTGAACAGCTTAATTTCATTTCTATTAGTCTTGATAGTGGATCAAATAAAGCCCTCCATCATAGCAGTAAACATTGATGTGTGTAGCTTTCAATGAACAGCTTCTATAACGCTCATCATTAACACCTTTTGTGTTTATTGGGGCTCTTGATTAAAAGGCTAAAACATGGGACAGTGTTATTGTTGGTTTAATCCTTCTGATCCCTTTTCATATGCAATTAGAAAATGAGAAGTACCACTTTCAGTCTAGATCATCTAATTAATTGATGTGATAGAATCTGCAGCATGCAGAAATCAAAGCAACACCCCACCCTCCAAAACAACCGTCTATAGCTAGAAATAATAGTTTGGCTTAATGAGTCATTGAAAGTCTCGGGCCTAAGATCTTTTGTTATGATGGTGTGTATTCAAAACATTAAGGCCAATACAGTTTTAACTGGACTGTCTCATTAAATATCTTACAATGACAGAAAGTCTAGAATTTACCACTAAAAACATACAATGTACTGAAATTAAGTATTATTAAATTAAGTATAATTTAATAATAATTAATACTAACTACCACAGTCCGAAATTAAGTATTATGGTCTACTAAATAAATAAATAAATAAATACTAACAATAATAAAAAATAAAAAATAAAAATAAAAAATCAGGACAAGGTTTCAGAAATTTTTAAATTAAAAAATATTTCAAATTTACAAAAACATCGGAATTACATTTATTAAAATAAATCTGGGGCATTAAATACATTAATATTTATCTACATACATTTTTAACTGTTACTGTAAACTTTTTTTCTTTCTATCTTTATTCATTTGTCAATGTCAAATTGCCATCGTCTTTAATCAAGGAAACTTTTTTAAGGTGCAGCTGAAAGATTTGATAAAACTGTGTAAACGCAAACATTTAGCCTTTTTAACAACAAATTATATGACTTTTTTAAAATTCTTCTGTCAGCTTATAGGACAACATTTACAAAATTGTATTAGTTGCATTATAAATAAATAAAACCCATTCAGTAATGTTTTAGAAATATTAAATGAATAACTTTAAAATAATGAATACAATCATAAATAATGCAACAAAAAAAAAACTACTAAACTGCTAAATAAATATAGTGAAGTATTATTATTACTATTTTTAGTTTATTTTATTTCGTTTTGTTTATTTTTTAAATCTCAGACTACAAACATAGCTGCAGTATTTCAAATATCGAGTTTGGTTTTCAGATTTTCATTTTTTATTTTATTTTTTTAAATAAAATATAAAGGTTTCAAATTCTGTATGAATTTTAGTTCTTAAATTTATGTTAGAGAAAATGTGGCTTATCTGTGGTGCTATTGACTTCATTTGGAATAATAATAGGCATGTTGATTCGTAAACATTGAATTTTACTTGTCTTGCCCATCCTGACAAACAGCGTCAGATAATAACACGATTACCATGAAAACATGGCTGTGTAGCAAGTAAATTTGCTTAGCTGTCTGACGTGACGTGATCCGTCATCAGCCGTTCCTGTGCCGTCATTGTCTGACATCCCAGGACAACCTGCGGCCCCAATACACAGACTGGGGTAACTTTAGTCCCATGTTGGCAGGACAGAAGAGGTCTGAGCAGTCCTGCAATAGTAACAGATAATCACCCCTTGAGAAACTCCCTCCAATCCACATCCCTGAACACACTCCTGGATTTACTGCCTCTGTTTGTGGAATAATGACAGCAGGGGTGGCCATTTCTCAATACACTTTCCTCTCGCCTCTGCTCTGCCAAATACACTGCTGCTTTTACCAAAGATGGTTAAAGCTAGAAAGCAGAAGGGTCAAAACTGAAATATAGACAGAAACAACGTAAATGAATGCAACAAATAAGTTGAACCATGCGCTAATTACATTCACACAATTGGCTGCAGAATAAATAAATAAATAAATAAAAGCTACATTTTCTTCACAAAAACATTTAGAAAGAATGTAATAAAATTATTTAACTAAATTAATAAAATAAAAGTAAAGGTAAATCATATTGTGAAATGCTTTGAAATAGCTTAAAGTGATAAATAAATGTATAATTACATAAATATAAATACATGTATATAATTTATTTTAATTTTATAATCACAATTATTATAAATTACATTAAATATTATAACTATAATTATTTAATCCATAAAAATATATAATTACCTGAACATACTTAACAAATAATGTCACTGATTTTGAAAATAAAATTATTTTAATAAATGTATAAATAAATGTGCTGATAAATCTGATAAATAAATGTAAAAATCCAATGTAAATACATAGTTATATTTTATATGTAATAAAAATATATAACTAATAACTCATATGAAAAATCAAATATATAAATATTTTATATATAAAAATATATGTAAAAAAAAATATTATGAACATACTTAGAATCCATTTGAAAAACTAAAGTCGTGAGCAACAATAGGTGGACTAAATGGGACATGGCTTTGAAGGGTGTCTTTTTTAGGTTGTCTCCCCTTTGTTAGAGGTGTGAAGAGCCAGACGAGGTGGGGGGAGGGAGGGAGGGAGGGAGGGGGTGACTGTATAAAAACCCTGAGAGACTCAGAGAGTCAGTCATTCAATCAATCAGGAGAGTGACACTAGCATCACTGCATCAAGCATGGCTCTGCTCATCCAGCTGTTCATTTGCGCCACAGTGATCTCATTCACTCAGGGATTCGACCATGAGGATATGAAACAGGCAATGCTCCAAAAACTCGGACTAACCGAACTCCCCAGGATTCAGAAGAGAGATTTGGAAAATCTACTCATCCCAGCTCACATCAAGAACAAATATCTGTCCATGCTGAAACTCCATCACAAGCGCAGGAGGAGATCTCTCCCAAGCCTGGCGGGAATTCTTAGAGAAATCCATGGGAATGCAGGTGGGTTACATTTGAAAAATGAAATTGAACTGTAAAAAAGTTTTAAAATGTGTGCATTGTATTCTCTATTTTATTATTAGTCAATGCATTTGGTATCATGAACGAAAAACGAGCAACAATAAATGCAACAAATAACCAGACCATGCACTAAGTACATTTACAAATTTGTAAAAATGGTTAGAAATGTTTTTAAAATTATTTGCAGAATAAATAAATGATAAATTTTCTTCGCAAAAAAAAAAAAAAAAAAAAATCATGTATGCTTTAGAAATAATAACTAAATAAAAATGCAATAAATTAAAAATAATATAAAAATTATTTGAAATAGATTAAACCAATAAACAAAAGCATAGATACATAAAGTGCACTTGCAAAATGAAATGAACTTTTAAAAAACAGTAACAAATTTCTGCATAATATTCTATATTTTAATATTAGACAGTGTATTTGGTATCATGCAGTAACGAATGCAACAAATAACTGGACCATAAACTAATAACATTTACAAATTATTTCTAGGATTTTTTTTTATTCTTAACTGATGTTAATGTGTAAATATATTGTTGTTGCAACATTAATGTATAGAACTTTTAATGTTAAAAATGTATTAATATGTCAAAATTAACATTAACTAAAATTAATAATTGCTGTGAAAGTATTTGCTGAGTTTATATTAACTATTGCAAATAATTACTGTCGGAGGATTCATTGAGTTCATATTAACCATTGCAACTAATTAACTTTGGCCCCAAATTCCACTATTAAAATTATTTTCAATTAATTACTTACCTTATGCCTTAAAATGTTGTCTAAGTTACAATTTATATCATTACAGCAATTTTTTGACTACTATGAATTTACTTACTGATCAAGAATATCACGTTAAAATTATTATGCCAAATCATTAAAATGCTAACATTTTTACAGTGCATCTGCCATTAACTATAATCTAATATGTTCTCTGTTTTTGACAGATATAACAGGAGAGATCAAGTACTCTGACACAACCCGTCAGCGTCTTGTGTTCGACATGGAGTCCAGACTGCAAGAAAACGCTGAAGTCACTATGGCCGAACTGAAACTTTTCCAAACAGCTGCACAGAATCCATCCAAACCTGAGCGAAGACACCACAGACCCATTAACAACGCCAGAGTAAGCATCTACTGGGTGGAAGTGCTGGGGAACGGCTCCAACAGAACATCACTCATAGACTCGAGGTATGACACGTGTCCAAATATAATAAAAACATAAATAAATACACAAATAATAACAATCTTAAATTTGATATTGCATGAATGGGAACTTATGTGTCGATATTCACTATTTTAATAGACTGGTTCCCATCCATGAATCTGGCTGGAGGAGCTTTGACGTGAGTCAGGCCATTCATTACTGGTCTAAAGCCCCAAAGAAAACACCGCTGCATCTGGAGGTGTGGACTGAAGGAGAGAGACCTGGTAGCTATGCGGCTGAGATGGCTAAAAGAGTGCGCTTTGCCACACAGGACCCAAAAGAAAACACCCTAGAGAAGGAAATGGGTGCACCTGAACTTGTGTTTTACACCTTAAACCTGGATGAATATGGGTGAGTATTATTATGATTAAACTGCTGCTTATTTAGCTTACATTACTTGCATTGAACTTTACACCTGTCAGTTCATTGACTAAAATCTTTAATTTCCATGCCAACAGATCTCAGGGGAACTGTAACTCCAGCCCAAACAGCAGCAAGTGTTGCCGGGAGGAGCATTTCATCAATTTCCGTGAGCTGACCTGGACTCAGTACTGGATCATCGAGCCGGCCGGGTACCAGGCCTTCAGATGCGCTGGAGGATGCAAGCAGCCCAAACGCGGTTACTATGGATACGGGCAGAGGACCTGTGCAGTGATGGAGAGTGCGCCGCTGCCCATGATGTACCTGGTGAAAAAGGGAGAATACACTGAAATCGAGGTGGCAGAGTTCCCCAATATGATTGTTGAGAAGTGTAGCTGCTCCATGGACAAAATCCCTCCGGTCTGAGACTGTCTCGTGGTTTGCTCTCAGATGAGAGGTGATGATGATGTTATAATTCAAATCAAATGACTCAGGGTTATTTAACTGAGATTCACACATTGCAAATCCCCACTGAGCACTTGAAAATAAAATTATTTATGAATTATGAGTTTATGTAATGTAAGCATCAAACATTCCCTGTTGAGTGATGTGTTATGAGAAATAAAATAACTAATTTCATATTTATGAGTTATATTTTTTCATCATTTTTTCCATTAAGATCATTAATAAAAAATTAATTCATTATTTAATATTTAAATATATATATATATATATATATATATATATATATATATATATATATATATATATATATATATATATATATATATATATATATATATATATCGAAAGGGACAACCATAGCTTAGCCTATATCTTATGTCTTTATTAAAATACACCTCGAAATCACAAGTATTGTCAGAAAAGCATTGTTCCCTATTTACAGATTCATAATCTATAATCATCGATAAAACAGTGAGTGATAATCAGTTACTGAATAAATATTTATTTGTGTTACATTAGAATCAATAAGCGGATGACAGGGACCTCTGGTGGTGTGATGAACTTATGAGAAACAAAAATATAGGCTAAAAATATCTTAAAACAAACTGAGCATTGAGTGCCACAAAGACTAAATCTGACATGAGTTTGAGAATGACTGATCAGTTTTGACGCAAATATAAAGTTGAGGAAAACTACACAGAGAAACCTTACATAAATATACCTTAAAAAGAGACATTAAGAAACTGAATTTAAGAATAATTCATGCAATATTCATACAAGATATCTTCCATAAAAGACACTGAATTGCACATTACAACAACACAATTATAGCCACAGAAAAACATTTATATTTATGCTCTTTGAGTGTTCATGTAGGTTAATATTTTAGTAGACAAATTGCTTTATATATTTCAATAAGTATATATTTCTATCATTCAGCTGTGCAAGAACACTCATACACTCTTGCACATCCTGAATTCAATCAAGATGTGTGTTTTTTTCTTCTCTGACCAAGATTCCTATTTAAAACTGACATAGATCAATTGTGATGTGAAAATTAAACATTGAGAGCTGGTGCATTGCTTAAAACACTTGACTGCACAATTTTGTACACCACTCACTAAAGAAATGGCACACGTGGTTCCTCAAATCTTGCCCTGAAGGGCCAATGCCCTGCAGAGTTTAGCTCCAACCCTGATAAAACTCACCTACCTGTGATTTTCTAATGATTTTGAAGACAATGATTAGCATGCTCAGGTGTGTTTGATTAGAGCTAAACTCTGCAGGAAAGTGGATCTCTTGGGCCAGATTTGAGGATCCCTGGTGTATGCCATTTTTGGATAAGGCATCTATAAAATGAAAAGATTTAAATGACTTCGAGAGAGAGTCCACGAGAACAGATGGGCAACTTTAGGTCAGCACAGCCACCCCTCACTTCCTCCAGGTGGCGCTCAGAGACTCATATAATGTGAATGCGTTTCTTTCACTCAACTGTCAGCCTGCGTCCCAATGTGCATACTATCTACCCTATCTGCCCTAAACAGTATAGAAAATTACTAATATCACATAGAATTGAGGATGGATAGTATGCACATTAATTGGGACGCAGGCAATGAACTTTCAGAATAAACTCTAACACATGCAAATAGAAAAAGCACCAGCAAATCAAGAAAACAATTTCATCAATTAGACAGCAGGTGCTGCAAATGCTAGCAAACGCAAACAAATAAAGAAACGCGCTGCAAATACTCACAACACAACCAAACAAAGAAACGCACTGAAAATAAAATTCTTTATTTGGTTGTGTTGTGAGCATTTGCTGCGTGTGTGTTGTCAAATTGATGAAGCACTTTTCTTAATTTGCAGGTGTTTTTTTTCTATTTGCAGCAGCTCTCTCGGCCATCCAGCATAGAGCGTTCAGTGAATGTAGTGTTGTGTGTGTGTGTGTGTGTGTGTGTGTGTGTGTGTGTGTGTGTGTGTCAGAGATGCTGTAGAAGGACAGACGGCCGATACACTACTCAGTTAGAACCATAGGTTAGAACATAAAGGGCCAGATATGTTATGTGATGTTGTTGACGTGTGTGACAAAGCAACTGTTATTGCCACAGTCCAGATTCCAGGACCTTTCATTGCATCCAAAATCACTGAATGAATGCATAAAATGATTTTGTCTACCTCGAAAGCAATGTAAATCAATCTGGATGAAACAGTCTGTCAAATGCATAAATATAAATTTAAAGGGTTAGTTCACCCAAAAATGAAAATTCTGTCATTAATTACTCATGTACAGGTCATTTCAAACCTGTAAGACCTTCGTTCATCTTTGGAACACAAATTAAGATATTTTTTGATTGAATCTGAGAGCTGTCTGACACTCCCATAGACAGCAATACAACTGAAATGTTCTCAAGTCCAGAAACAGAGCAAGGAGATCGGTAAAATAATCCATGTGACATCAGGGGTTCAACCGTAATTTTACGAAGCTACGAGAATACTTTTTGTGCACAACGAAAAGACTTTATTCAACAATTCGTCTCCTCGATCCGCGTCACCCTAGCTCCATTTTGGAGAGTATCCGCTGGACGTAAACAACGTATGCTATTCTTTGTCAGCTGCGTCACGCACGATACATTTTCTACGTTGTTGTGATTTGATCTGCATGAAAACAACGTATCCGGCGCTGACACAGAATAGCATAAGTTGTTTACGTTTCATTGCTGTCTATGCAGGATCAGACAGCTCTCAGATTCCATCCAAAATATCTTAATTTGTGTTCTGAATATGAACGAAGGTCGTTTGAAACGACATGAGGGTGAGTAATTAATGACAGAATTTTCATTTTTGGGTGAACTAACCCTTTAAACAAACCACCTTACAATTTTACTCCCAAACAAGATTCCCACATCATCCTTTCAACTGAGCCTAACTTTGCTACATTAAAAAAGAACTACTGCATATCAAGGTCATGCATATTTGGACAGACACGAGGGTCAGTAAATGATAACTTTTTTGTGTAAAGTATGTTTCAGTTTTTATACTCTTTTAGTCCAATTGTCAAATGAAGTCAACCGTAACAAGTTTTCATAGCACACACATGAACAAACACATGCGATGATTGTTAGTGTTGAACTAGTGGCCAAAAGTGATGTCCAGAGGGGATACTTGTTTTTAATGACCCTACAAATTAGATTAAACCATCAAATACAAGGAAAATATTTTATATATGTTAAGATGAAAACAAATTAAAATAAAACAAAGCAAATAAAATGTAATGATATTGATAAAAACAATCTAGTTTCTCAAATACAGTTGTGGTTGCAACAATGTGGTTGCCGAGCAACACGCAGAAACAAAGAGGTGTGTGTTTGTAGAGTAATTCACAACAGCTTCGAACGAGGCTCAACCAATCAGAATCAAGGACCGGAACTATCCGTCCTATATGTTTTTAAGGGCACGATATTCTACTCTATTTTCAGCCGTCACATTTATCAACATATGATCATTCATACAATGGGATTGGTGGCATACTAATCTTTCATGAATCACATGTAAACCCTGTAGTAAATTGATTTGTGCACTCGATCTGTGCTCGTTTCTACGTTAGATTGACAAATGAGGCCCAATATCATGTGTAAATACAAATATGACACTTTTATTCTTATACAAGGATACAAATATTAAAACCTCAAGAGGGCAAAGCAGCATGTTAAGATGGTCATCACATAAAGCCTATATTTCAGTTAATCATGTATTTCAACATAGTGACAATCCACAATAACTAGGACAAATGTGACACTGAGTATATTTGTAGCAATAGCCAACAATACATTGTATGGGTCAAAATTATACATTTTTCTTTTATGCCAAAAATCATTAGGAAATTAAGTAAAGATCATGTTCCATGAAGATATTTTGTAAATTTCCTACCGTAAATATATCAAAACTTAATTTTTGAATACTAATATACATTGTAAGAACTTCATTTGAACAACTTTAAAGACAATTTTCTCAATATTTAGATTTTTTTGCACCCTTAGATTCCAGATTCCAATAGCTGTATCTCGGACAAATATTGTCCTATCCTAACAAACCATACATCAATGGAAAGCTTATTTATTCAGCTTTACTATATTATTTACTATACAGGTTACTATATTCACATTAAAATAATTAATGTGGCCTCCAATAATACACATTTTCAATACACAGCAAACACCAAAGACATAAATATACATAAGTGCACTAAATAACACACGTCAATAAATACACAGAAAAGAATCACTCAATACATGCCACTGAGCCATACTTAGCTGTTGTGAATATACAATATGAAAAATGGCACATGAAGGGTAATAACCCGCAGCCACATTAAACCAGACAGCAAAACCAGCAAATAATATACTGCTGGTCTTCTTAAGCCAAGTTCACACTACACAAATTTAAACATGCCTTACTCTCTTATTGGCTGTAGCTCATTGCGACAGCCAGCACCACGTGATGTTGAGTCTACCGATTGGTCCTAATATTTGACATGTTAGATATTTGTTTGGCGTCGGTGACACATCAGCGAGCCTCTCTGAATCGTTGTTGAGTAGTTCACACTGAAAGACTGCCCAAAGTTGATCACCCGTTGATTTTCCCCGATCACAGCCCAACCTGTTGGCAAGCTTGTTGACTTGCAAATCGGGCTAAAAATCTTGTAGTGTGAACCTGGCTTTACCCGCTACTGGACATGGTGTACATTGTTTGGGAAAACCACTGGCAGCCGCCAAACTTTAGTTTAGTTTAACTATAAACTCTCCCTCCCAATCGCTTTGCACACGTCACAAGCAAACATCCAGCCCATGTCTCGGCACGGCAACCTTGGCAAGAAGCTCAGCAGCACTCACATACAAAGAGCCCTCCCCCAACAAAAGCAGACATCATACTTTCATAAAGGTGTTAATGTTTCCGCCCCAATGAGATGTGAGGAAAACACTGCGGGTGCTACTGTACTACCGATGCCCCTCCCCTTGCCTAAAATGAAAGGCTTACATTGAGCTGGTCTGCAAGGTAGCTCAGGCACACATAGATAGTAATACATGTGATTCACATGGCTCTTAGGAGCAGCAGCAAAATAAAAAATAAACAAAATACATGTCTTGGCAATAGATCTGCTTGTTTGTGGGGGTGTTTTGTTATATCCTGTCCTGTTTTCATCTTTCTGTGTGTGGACATATGCATGTCCGCTGATGCAACAGTTTATATTCTTACACTCAGCGGTACACATATATGTGACCCTGGACCACAAAACCAGTCTTAAGTCGCTGGGGTATATTTGTTGCATTATCCAAAAATACATTATATGGGTCAAAATTATAGATTTTTCTTTTATGCCAAAAATCATTAGTATATTAAGTGAAGATCATATTCCATGAAGGTATTTTGCAAATTTACTACTGTAAATATATCAAAACGTCATTTTTGATTAGTAATATGCATTGCTAAGAATTCATTTGGACAACTTTAAAGGTGATTTTCTCAATATTTAGATTTTTTTGTGCCCCCCGGATTACAGATTTTCAAATAGTTGTATCTCGGCCAAATATTGTCCTTTCCTAACAAACCATACATCAATGGAAAGATTATTTATGTATAAAACTCAATTTTGAAAAATTGACACTTAAGACTGGTTTTGTGGTCCAGGGTCACATATTGGCTTGTACTGTCCATTTCTTGTGTCTCCTGATTTGGTGGGGGTTTATATGTGTGCAGCAGCAGCAGTATTTCCTACATGCTCACAGCAGCATGTCTGTGGATGTATTAGCAGTAGCAAGTCTCAGTACTTGCTCTGCCACAGCAGTGTAGTAGATCTATTCCGCAAAGACCAAACACATTAACATTGCCAAACTCTCTAAGAGTTGTCATGACAGAAATTAGATTAGAAGAGAGAAAACAAATTTACAGCTGTATGAGTTAAAGACAGAGATAATGTGAGTGTCAACTATGTCAACTAGTTTTCTTCAAAGGAGCTGTTTAATTTTACACAGAGACACTGAACTATCAGAATAAACCTCAAATCCAGTGTAGAGGGGTTCAGTGAATGTGGTGTTGAAAGAGTGTAAGTGTGCGAGTGTGTTTGTGTCAGAGACGCTGTAGAAGGACAGACGGCCAGCCGACCAGTCCAGAAACACTCCTACTCTGTTAGAGAGATGTGAAGGGGCTCTGTGCTTTATTTCTTTGCTTCCATTATTGTGTTTGGCAGTGAATAAGTCATTAAAACAGGTCAGACTCCAAGACTTTCCATTGCATCCAAACCAACAGTCATTACTCCATCCTTTCCTCTCGATTCCTTTATATGTCACTGATATATCAATCTTCCCCTTATATTCAGTCTCCCAGTAACAATGTCCAGACAGACTCTCTTTACACAGAACCTGAGGATACTTATCAAATCTATCTGGATGATCAGGATACGGCTGCTTCTTTTTCACAAATGTCACCCTTCTGTTCCTCTCAGATAGAGAGAGACGAGTGTTTGCTGTGTTTGGATCCAGTGTGAGATCACATGTATCTGAACAGAGGATGAGAGATTATAACATTTAACAAAACAACAAAAAATGTGTGTGTGTGTGTGTGTGTTCTTGTAAGACCCACAGAGTGAGGACCAGATGTCCCCACAAGGATAGTAAAACCTAACATTTTTGACTTTGTGAGGACATTTGGTCAGTCCTCACAAGGGAAATAAATTATTAAAAATACTGAATGAAGTTTATCTCAAAATGTAAAAATGCAAAAAGGTTTCTGTAAGGGGTAGGTTTAGGGGTAGGGTTGGTGTAGGGCAATAGAAAATATTGTTAGGTCAGTATAAAAACCATTACGCCTATGAAAGTCCTCACAAGTATAGAAATACAAATGTGTGTGTGTGTGTGTGTGTGTGTGTGCCCTACATTTTTGTAGTCCTGCTGTAATTCTGAACTCTCCTCCATGATCAACACTATAAAAACAAATAAATGATACAAATCATATAAAATAATTTACAGTAAATGTCAAAAGTGGTACATTTAACATTTAATGTGTGATAGTGACTAATAAGAAGTGGAAATTTAGATCGCAAATAAGACAGCTTGTTGCTTTATCATATCTCATCTGATTAGGACATGGTGTAAAATGCAAACATCTAAAATCCACTTTCTCTCCCGCTTTTGCAGGGTTCCACAATACAGTTCTGCTCATAAGTTTTCACACCCCTTAAACACTATACTGTGTGTTGTTACCTGGATGATCAGTAACTGTTCTTTATGTTTTGTGATAGTTGTTCATCAATCCCTTGTTTGTCCTGAGCAGTTAAACTGCCAACTGTTTAGAAAAATCTTTCATACCTGTACATTTTTGGTTTTCTAGCATCTTCTGCAGATCTGAACCCTTTTCAAAGGCAATTATTATTTTGAGATACAATTTGTCACACTAAGGACAGCGTATGGACTCATACACACATATCACCAAGGGTGAAAACAGTAATTGACGCTCAAGAAGGGTGGTAAACATACTTATTTTGTCTTCTGGAAACATGTACCTTGCTAATGTAGCTGCTGAAGGGAAGTATTAAATTAAGAAATATGACCTTTAAACTAAATAAGGAAAATATACACATCATCATCCAGTTAAAAAGTTTTCATGCAGTAGACAGGTATTATATCAGTGTTGAACATACTTGAGTTTGTCCAGTCTGTAGTTTGGATCAGAGAGCAGCTTGACTAATGATTGTCCTGGGTGATTGTAGCTCAGATCCAGCTCTCTCAGGTGTGAGGGGTTTGAACTCAGAGCTGAAGCCAGAAAACAACAGCCTTCCTCTGTCACCATACAGCCAGATAATCTATAAACACACACAAAAACAAACACTTAACATGACATTGAGATCATCTAAAACTGATTCATACACAAGACTGCTCAGATTCCAACAACTCTGCTTTAAATAAATAGATTCAACCAGGAGCGTAAATCAAGGGGGGCTTGGGGGAGTGGGGCATCAGGAAAATAGCATTACACACTCTGTCTATTGTAAATAATATAATGGACATATATTTAAAGCCCGAGACACACTGCACGATTTCAGCTGTCCCAGACGAAAGACTGGCATCGTGAAACAACCGTGGCGATTTCTGATTCGCCACGATTGTTTCACAATGCCAATCTTTCGTCTGGGACAGTGGTTTGGTCCACTGCCTTTCCCCCTTGACCTCACCGATACACACACACAAGTCCGGTGGAGAGAAGAGAGTTCTTCAGTAGTTATGTGTAAGTAGGCTGTCAAGGCTATTTTATTCACCTTAAACATCAGATGAAGTGATTCTTTCTCTTTAATACAGATGATGCTGGATCATTAATAAATTAGTCATGACAAAAAAATTATGATATCTGTTGTATTTTTCTATGAGTGATTATAAGGTTACCTAGCTTGTTTAATACCGTAGCTTGTTGGATAGTAAGTCACCCACTACAACTAACATGGCGATAAGTCTGTGTGTGAACTGATATTAGGCTGATTTTGTAGACCTATGTGTTGGGTTTTGCTCAATATAATGTTAAGTGGCAGATCAGTGGGCTTGCTGCGGTTGAATATCTAAATAAGAGACGTCCTCCCAGACGAAACCTAAAATACTATGCGGAGGAAAAAATAATTTAATAATTATAATATGACCGGATGGTGAACCTATGAACCGAACTCATATTTAAACATGGTCTCCATTCTATGTACACATGCTGTGTACACATATCTATCATTACAAATACAATTTTGGCTGTATTATTTGTGTCCCGTTCAAAAATTGAAATATTATGTTTATTTTTTTCTACTTTAGTATGTTGAGTTGACAGTGTGAACTCTTCAGTCCATCAGAAAGAAGCTTCACTCCTGAATCCTGCAGGTTATTGTGACTCAGGTCCAGCTCTCTCAGTGAGTTCGATGATTGTAGAGATGAAGACACACTTTCACAGCAGTGACTCGTGAGATTACAGAAGGCAAGTCTATAACACAGAATTAAATATGATTTTTCATCAGGAGGTGAACAATAAATATGGACTGACAATCAGCTCAAATATTACAGTTCATAATGTTTAAATTACTCAGATACTTTGAAATATCCCATAAGTCACATATATGTATAATATCACATATGACATATCTATTCAGACCCTTTGCTATGCCAGATGATATTTAGCTCAGGTGCATCCCATCCCATTTCTCTGGATTATCTTTGAGATGTTTCTATACTTTAGAGTCCATGTGTGGCAAATTCAATTGATTGGACATGGCACACAGCAGAGCATAAGGTTTAACAGCTGAAATCCACATTCCCCATCCAACCAAATCCAGGTGTGCAAAGCTTTTGCATCAAAACCTAAAAAGATTTTTGCTATAATCTAAAGGCTATGATTGCTGCCCCCCCCCCCACACACACACATACAGTTAGATTAAATTTACGCCCTTAGATTCAACATAACACTTTTTATCCACAGATCACTGATAACCAGTGATGGGAATAACGGCATTATAAATAAACGGTGTTATTTTTTTCAGTAACAAGTAATCAAACAAATTACTGTTTTCTCCGTTACAACGTCGTTACCGTTACTGACAATAAAATGTGGCGTTACTAAAATTTATTATAATATTACTATCATTTTATTTTCAGTTCATCTGCATGGATGCGCAGTGTACCTGTATTTGACGTACCGTAAACTCTAGTGTGAAGGCGCACCTCGCCGTCGCTTTGTCTCACACGCAAAGAAAGAGACAGAGCAAGAGAGTCTTTCATAACATGCAGAATTGACGCCTACATGTAAACGATATTCTTTGTTGTATTTTCCTGTCAAAAGAGTTCCTTTGGAATTCTTCAGCTTTTAAGAACTGCCGGGTTCTCTTGTAGTGGGTGGAACTAATACGTAAACGGCAATCTCATTGGCTGGCACTCACCTATTATCGTCCCTGTTTTGATTTCAGCAAATCAATTTGAGTGAACGCAGACAACGTGATTAATATTCATGAACCCAGCAGCTCATTAATCCTTAGTGCGTTTTATATTATTATTAGTAGTAGAATTCGCAGTAGTTTTGTTATCTTATCATTAGTCTATTATTTTTAGTTTTCCCCCCTCTTTTATAGAAACACTAAATGACAAACAATATCTTAAGCACCACCACCAATCCTAAGTTTGTCACGATTCATGGATTCATTGACTCTCTCTCGCTATGTGTGTGTGTTGAGTGAATGGGCGCGGCTCATCAGCTGGCTCGTTCCACTGATGAGCCGATCAGCGCCAGCTGTTCTGAATGAGGATGTCCTATATATTGTTGCTCACTCGTCTTGTCCTTGTCAGATGGTTGTTGGAGGTTCTCCTGGTCTGAGCTGTTGTTTCCCTGCTCTAGTCCTGATTCTCGGCTCTGCACCAAGGATCTTCTCCACGTTGGATCTGCTAGTCTGCTCACTGAGTCCCTGCGTTACCTTATCTCACCGAGTCACCTGAGGATCCGTTTTGGTTACTCTATCTGAGCTCGTCTCCTGTGTTTGCTGCCGGTCTACTTGAGTCTCTTGTCTTCTCAATTGACATTAATAAATACTTATTCACTCGCATCTGAATCCTTGACTATTTTCCAGCGCACCATGACAGAACCATCTGACCACTTTCTCATGGATTCAGCGAGTGCTCCAGGAGTTGAGCAGATGTTCGCCGGAAACCACGCCCGGATGGATCGCCAGGACGAGCAGATCGGAGCTTCGGGACGGGCGATACAGGCTTTGGTAACGCAGGTGTCCGAGCTCACCTCTCAATTTCAACGCCTGAGAACTCCCACTGCGCCAGCACCGCCCCCGCCTGTTCCCCAAGGGATTTTCCATCAACCAGAGCCGCGCATCCCAGCCCCAGAGAGGTATTCGGGCGAACCCAATCTTTGTAGAACGTTTCTAACCAAGTGCTCAATTTATTTCTCGCTTCAACCTGTGACATTTGCTTCTGAGGAGTCGAAGGTAGCCCTGGTGATGACACTGCTTTCTGGTCGCGCGGCTCAGTGGGGAACAGCGGTGTGGCAGAACGGACATCAGTGCTGCTCCTCGTTCCAGGCACTCGAGCTAGAGATGACACGAGTGTTCGACCGCGCCGTCGCTGGACGCGAGGCGGCCCGCCAACTCGCCGACCTTCGCCAGGACCAACAGTCAGTCTCTGACTATTCCATAGAGTTCCGGACATTGGCGGCCGAGTGCAAATGGAACGAGGAGGCGCAGTGGGACATGTTCCTGCATGGGTTGGCTGACCGCGTTCAGAGGGAGATTTATACCTTGGACCTGCCCAAGACACTGGATGGACTGATCGAGCTAGCATTACGGGTCGATGCACGTCTTCAACAGAGAGAGAGCCGACCGTACCGGATGACTGCGGCCGATTCCACTATGAGTTCCAGTACTCGGAGTATGAACGCGGTCAGTCCCTCTAACGATCCTGAACCCATGCAGGTAGGTCGAGCTCGGCTTTCCCGGGAGGAGAGAGAACACCGACGCTCGAGGGGGCTATGTCTCTACTGCGGGGAGCCCGGTCATTTCATCAACACCTGTCCTTTAAAAGGCCAAGCCCGGCGGTAGGACGGCGGCTACTGTCGGGCGGGCTCTCCATGTTCGGACCCTCGAGCGCCACTCTCCTCCCGGTTAGACTCCAGTGGGCGGAACACTCCTTCAGCTGTCAGGCGTTGGTGGATTCGGGAGCGGAGGGGAACCTTATGGACTTCTCACTGGCACGTAAACTTCACCTCCCCATCACTGCTTTAGAGAACACGATCACCATCAACGCACTCAATGGGCAAGAACTCCCGGGTATCACTCACTCCACTGGACTGATCACACTTATCACCTCGGGAAATCACACTGAAAGGACTTCACTCTACCTCACTCAGTCACCCCACACTCCTATTGTCCTGGGTCACCCGTGGTTGGTGAAGCACGGACCCAGGATAGAGTGGGGCCAAAACTCTGTTTCTGCGTGGAGTGTTGATTGTTATGCCTCATGTCTTTCGTCTGCTGTCCCGTCTGTTTCTCGTTCTGTGTTACAGGAGGAGTCAGTGAATCTGTCTAACGTGCCACCGGAGTACCGCGACCTGAAGGAGGTGTTCAGTAAGTCTCGGGCTGCTTCTCTTCCTCCTCATCGTCCCTATGACTGTGCAATAGATTTACTGCCAGGTACGTCTCCGCCTAAGGGCAAGTTATATTCACTTTCTGCTCCAGAAAGGGAGGCTATGGAGAAATATATTTCTGATTCTCTAGCTACTGGGTTCATCCGCCCTTCCTCTTCTCCAGCAGGGGCGGGATTCTTTTTTGTGGGGAAGAAGGATGGTTCTTTGCGACCTTGTATTGATTACCGGGGGTTGAACAACATCACGGTTAAGAATACTTATCCTTTGCCGTTGATGTCTTCAGCCTTCGAGAGGTTGCAGGGAGCGTCTATCTTCACAAAATTGGATTTACGTAATGCATATCATTTGGTTCGCATCAGGAAGGGGGATGAGTGGAAGACCGCTTTCAATACCCCCAGGGGGCATTTTGAATATTCGGTTATGCCATTTGGGTTATCGAACTCCCCAGCGGTTTTCCAGGCACTCGTCAATGATGTGTTGAGAGACATGGTTGAGCAGTTCATATATGTTTACCTGGACGACATATTGATTTTTTCTTCATCTCTCCAGGAGCACGTTCAACACGTCAGACGAGTGCTTCAGAGGTTGCTAGAGAATGGGCTTTTTGTCAAGGCGGAGAAATGCGCTTTTCATGCACAGTCTGTTCCTTTCCTAGGGTACATCATTTCGTCTGAGGGATTACGCATGGATCCTGAGAGGGTTAAGGCTGTGGTGGAGTGGCCAAGTCCAGATTCCCGTAAGGCCCTACAGAGGTTTCTGGGGTTCGCCAACTTCTACCGGCGTTTCATTCGCAATTTCAGCCAACTAGCCGCGCCGCTGACTGCCTTGACCTCCCCCCGAACTGCGTTCAGGTGGTCAGACACAGCTGAGGCTGTGTTTGCCAAACTGAAAGGCTGCTTTGTTTCAGCTCCCATCTTGATAGCCCCTGATTCTTCACGTCAGTTTGTGGTGGAGGTCGACGCATCAGAGGTGGGGGTAGGAGCAGTGCTTTCCCAGCGTTCTCTCACGGACGACAAGATGCATCCCTGCGCGTTTTTGTCTCGCCGTTTATCGCCTGCCGAACGTAACTATGACATTGGTAACAGAGAATTGTTGGCAGTGAAGTTAGCGTTGGAGGAATGGCGTCATTGGTTAGAGGGGTCGGGGGTACCTTTTATCGTCTGGACCGATCACAAGAACCTGGAATATATCAGAACCGCCAAGAGACTGAACTCCAGGCAGGCTCGGTGGGCACTTTTTTTCGGACGTTTTGATTTTTCCCTCTCGTACCGCCCGGGTTCCAAGAACATTAAACCCGATTCTTTATCGCGTATTTTTGACCGTTCCGAACGCCCGTCTACTCCCGAGTGCATTTTACCCGAGACCCTATTTGTCTCCACACTCACATGGGAGGTCGAATCGAAGGTCAAGACGGCCTTAGAAGGGGTAACGCCTCCGCCCGGTTGCCCACCGAATCGGTTATTTGTGCCGGAGGGATTACGGTCAGACGTTATTCAGTGGGGGCATTGTTCCAACGTAGCTTGCCATCCGGGAGTTAATCGCACCAGTTTTATGGTCAAGCAACGATTCTGGTGGCCACGTATGGCACGCGACATTCACAGTTTTGTTTTGGCTTGCTCTGTCTGTGCCACGGGTAAGACTTCCAATCGACCCCCAGATGGGTTACTCCAACCGCTGCCTGTCCCTTCGAGACCCTGGTCCCACATTGCGCTAGATTTTATCACCGCCCTCCCACCCTCTCAAGGGTACACGGTAGTTTTGACCGTGGTGGACCGATTCTCGAAGGCGGCTCATTTTATTCCCTTGCCCAAATTACCCTCAGCCAAGGAGACAGCGGTGATCGTTGTAGATCATGTCTTTCGTTTACATGGCCTCCCGATAGACGTGGTTTCCGACAGAGGACCCCAATTTGTGTCCAAATTTTGGCGAGAGTTTTGTAGATTACTGGGAGCGACCGTTAGTCTGTCCTCAGGGTTTCACCCCCAGAGCAATGGCCAGACCGAGAGAGCCAACCAGGATTTGGAGAGAGTGTTGCGTTGTTTGGCTGCCAGAAATCCTTCCTCTTGGAGCCAACATATCTCTATGGTGGAGTACGCCCACAATGCATTACCAGTGTCATCCACGGGCCTATCTCCGTTTGAATGTAGTTTAGGTTACCAGCCACCAATTTTTCCCAGTCTGGAATCCGAAGTCGCGGTCCCCTCCGCTCAGGCGTTCGTCCAGAGGTGTCATCGCACATGGACCAGAGCCCGTGAGACTCTGCTCCAGGTGGGGGCGCGCACCAAGGCTAAGGCCGATCGCCACCGGTCGAGGCCACCCGTATACGTCGCTGGTCAAAAGGTGTGGCTTTCTACTAAGAACATTCCTCTCCGTTCCGTCTCAAATAAGTTAGCGCCTAAATTCATTGGCCCGTTCACTATCACCAAGATTATTAGTCCGGTGACAGTCCGCCTCAACCTTCCTCTAGCGTACAAGAGAATTCATCCCGCTTTTCATGTCTCCAAAATTAAACCCGTCTTTCGATCGCATCTTAATCCGCCTGCTCCGGTCCCCCCCCCGCCGCGACTCGTAGATGGGGAACCTACTTATTCGGTTAACCGTATCCTGGACTCGAGACGGAGGGGACGCGGATTCCAGTACTTGGTGGACTGGGAAGGTTACGGTCCGGAGGAGAGAAGTTGGGTTCCTGCCAGGGACATTCTGGATCACTCCCTTATCGATGATTACAATCAACAGGTAAGGGTGTCTGGGAACGCCAGGCGGCGTTCCTAGGAGGAGGGGTACTGTCACGATTCATGGATTCATTGACTCTCTCTCGCTATGTGTGTGTGTTGAGTGAATGGGCGCGGCTCATCAGCTGGCTCGTTCCACTGATGAGCCGATCAGCGCCAGCTGTTCTGAATGAGGATGTCCTATATATTGTTGCTCACTCGTCTTGTCCTTGTCAGATGGTTGTTGGAGGTTCTCCTGGTCTGAGCTGTTGTTTCCCTGCTCTAGTCCTGATTCTCGGCTCTGCACCAAGGATCTTCTCCACGTTGGATCTGCTAGTCTGCTCACTGAGTCCCTGCGTTACCTTATCTCACCGAGTCACCTGAGGATCCGTTTTGGTTACTCTATCTGAGCTCGTCTCCTGTGTTTGCTGCCGGTCTACTTGAGTCTCTTGTCTTCTCAATTGACATTAATAAATACTTATTCACTCGCATCTGAATCCTTGACTATTTTCCAGCGCACCATGACAAAGTTCAGTCAACATGACAAATATGCATTCATACATGGTTGTTCTAATGACTAAAGTTCTATCATATAATGCTAAATTATCATAATATCATATTATAATGCTTGACTGACTGATGCTAAGTGTCAGATACTTAAAAAAAACTGTGCTATTTTACAAACATAAGCTATATATATATATATATATATATATATATACACACACACACACACACACACACACACACACACACACTGTATATGATATAAAATAGTATATCAGATAATTAATATTAGTCTGGTGAGTATACTAGTCAATGGTAAAAATTTACTAGCCAATGGCAATTCTATTGCCAAGGTGCCCATAGAGGGTTGATGATATTTACAATAATATATTGAATTTGATAGGTGTCTCTCACATTGTCCCACAGTAACATTAAAATAGTGTAGATTAGTGTACAATGTATTATAATAATAATTTATTCTATTTAGTGTCCATTTCCTATTTAGTGTCTATTTAGTGTCCATTTCATTTAACATATTTAATATTGGGGGCATCCAAGTTATTTGACATATTTGAATTTTATTTTTTAAAGTAACGCAATAGTTACTTTCCCTGGGAATTAGTTACTTTTATAATGGCGTAACTCAGTTACTTACTCAGTTACTATTTGTGAGAAGTAACTAATAACTATAACTAATTACTTTTTTAAAGTAACGTGCCCAACACTGCTGATAACAAGTTCGGTTCAGCTGGAGGAACTCTGGAGAGAGGGCAACTTTAATTTAAAGTGATTTTTATCTCTTTTTTTCTACTTTAGTATGTTGAGTTGACAGTGTGAACTCTTCAGTCCATCAGACAGAAGCTTCACTCCTGAATCCTGCAGGTCATTGTGACTCAGGTCCAGCTCTCTCAGTGAGTTTGATGATTGTAGAGATGAAGACACAATTTCACAGCAGTGACTTGTGAGATTACAGAAGGCAAGTCTATAACAAAGAATTATATATAATTTTTCATCAGGAGGTGAAAAATAAATATGGACTGACAATCAGCTCAAATATTACAGTTCATAATGTTTAAATTACTCAGATACTTTGAAATATCACATAAGTCACATATATGTATAATATCACATATGACATATGTATTCAGACCCTTTGCTATGCCAGATGATATTTAGCTCAGGTGCATCCCATCCCATTTCTCTGGATTATCTTTGAGATGTTTCTATATTTTAGAGTCCATGTGTGGCAAATTCAATTGATTGGACATGGCACACAGCAGAACATAAGGTTTAACAGCTGAAATCCACATTCCCCATCCAACCAAATCCAGGTGTGCAAAACTTTTGCATCAAAACCTAAAAAGATTTTTGCTATAATCTAAAGGCTATTATTGCTGCCAAAGGTGTTAAGTTGATTTATTAAAAAAATCATAGTTATCATGAATCTGGTTTGTTTCTTATCATTATGGGGCACTGAGTGTAGATTGATGTTGATGCAAAGCATACATAACAAAATGTAAAAAAAAAAAAGAAAAGAAAAAAAGAATATTGAATACTTTATGAATGCACTGTATAAAACTGACTTAAGATCTGTTATATTCATATGTCATATACTAACTAAATCTAACAAAATATATACGTCAGTATATTGAGTCATATATTTCAGGTAGTTTCAGTGACCATTTCAGTCCAACCTGAACCCTCTCTGCAGTACAGTAGCAAAAAAAAAAAACCTATTTAATTGTGAAAGTTAGAGAGAACTGGAAACGTGAAACAACTACAATCTTAACTAATGGTTGAAAATGTAGCCAACAAATGGCTAACCTGCCACATTTACAGAGATGTTAATTAAATGATAAACATTTTCACTAAATGTCAAATGCTGTTTGATCTCCAATCACATAAATTAATACTCACAGAGCTTTTCTGCAGTTCACCACAGCTGGTATCAGTCTCCTTCTACCCTCATCTGATGTGTTGTATTTCTTCAGATCAAACTCATCCAGCACCTCCTCTGATATCTGAAGCATGTAGGCTATTGTTGAGCAGTGAGACAGAGGGAGTTGATTCACTGAGTGATTCTCTGATTTCACAAACTCCTGAATCTCTCTGTACAGAGTCTGATCCTGCATTTCCAGCAGACAGAGAAACAGATTGATGCATCTGTCAGCTGAGAGACTTTTATCAGCCTTGAGTTTGTTTTTAATGTACTGTGTGATTCTCTTGATGGTCTTTGAGCTGTTCGCTGTGTGTGTCAGAAGATCCTGTAAGAGTCTCTGATTGGACTCCAGTGTGACGCCCAACAGGAACCGCAGGAAAAGATCCAGGTGTCCATTTTCACTCTGTAAGGATTTATCAACTGCTGCTTTTAGAATCTCATTCAGAGAGAATTTCCAGCTGTACCGCTGATATTTTTCATGCAGAAACAACTTCAGTGATTCATTATTCTTGACTGCATGTGAGTAAAACGCAAAGAAAGCAGCCAGAAACTCCTGAAAGCTCAGATGTATGAAACAGTAGACTTTCCTCTGATGAATCACAGATTCCTCCTTAAAGATCTCAGTGCAAATCCCAGAATACACTGAGGCATCAGTGACTTCTAGACCGCTCTCAATCAGGTCCTTCTCATAGAACATCACATTGCCCTTCATCAGCTGTTTGAAAGCCAGTTCAGCCAGCTTCACAATCATGTCTCTGTTGGACTTCAGGAGTTTCTCTGGATCGCTCTCATCATACTTCTGATTCCTCATGTTGATCTGAGTCAGCAGGAAGTGGATGTACATTTCAGTCAGAGTTTGAGGGATTTCTGCACTCTTATCTTGTTTCAGGAGGTTTTGAAGCACAGTGGCTGAGATCCAGCAGAAGACGGGGATGTGACACATGATGTGGAGGCTTCTTGATCTTCTGATGTGAGAGATGATTCTGCTGGCTTGATGCTCATCACTGATTCTCTTCCTGAAATATTCCTCTTTCTGAGGCTCATTGAATCCCTGAATTTCTGTCACACGGTTGATGTATTTTGAGGGGATCTGATTGGCTGCTGCTGGTCTGGAGGTGATCCAGATGAGAGCAGAGGGAAGCAGCTCTCCTCTGATGAGGTTTAACATCAACACACCCACTGATGAAGATTCATTCACATCACAAACCCTCTCATCGTCTGAAAACATCAGTGTAATTCTGCTTTCATCCAGACCATCAAAGATGAACACAACTTTACACTCCTCATAAATCCCTGAGTCCAGATCTTGAAGTTCAGGATGAAAGTCCAGCAGAAGTCTGTGCAGACTGTACTGATGATCTTTAATCAAGTTCAGCTCTCGAAATGGAAGAACAAACATGAAATCTACATCCTGATTGGCTTTTCCCTCGGTCCAGTCCAGAATGAACTTCTGCACAGAGACAGTTTTTCCAATTCCAGCGATGCCTTTAGTAAGAACAGTCTTGATTTTGTCTTTCTCCTCACATCTGGGTTCATGTAAGAGTTTAAAGATGTCATTGCAGTAGATTGGAGTGTCTTGTGTACTGGGTCTTTTCTCCAACTGTAAAACCTCATGTTCTTCATTCACTCCTTCACTCTTTCCCTCTATGATGTAGAGCTGTGTGTAGATCCTGTTCAGGAGGGTTTGACTTTCTTCTAGTTTGATTCCCTCAAATAATCTCTCATACTTGTTCTTCATGCTGGTTTTGTGTTGGTCTTTGACTCTCTGTCTGACGAGGGTCTGACGGTCAGAGTCAGTGCAGAACAGATGGGGCGTCACTGACCTGATCACATCATCTCTCTTCACTCTGCAGAAACTGTGAGATGAACAGAAAAACTGTGAAAAGGCATTATAATGGAGAAAATATTTATAAACATTTCATTTAAAGTTTCACTTAAGCAGTTTAATCATGTTTATACCCACTCAGGGTAGGGCTATGCAATTAATCAAAATACAATTTCGATTTCAGCCCATATCAATCCTTATATGTGATGGACATTGGTTATTATCATCTTTGGTATCTACTTTGAGGGCATCAGTAAAACAGCTTCATATTTAACAAAGCATATGCAAAACGCTTTAACCAGAAGCAGCGAGGGAAAGCCAATGGCTGAAGACATTCGGTGTCCTAGCTATTATGCATTCATACAGGTAAATAAATCATACATTCTTTCATTTAATTTCCCTCAGCAGTCTGCCTTCAGTCATGTTTTCACACAAAACGAAACTACTCTGCGTGTTGGCCCTGCGTGAGACTCTTAATAACTATGACTAATGCTGAACAATATTTACTATGAGTTTTTCAAATCCCGATAATCAAATACGGGTTTAATTATAATTAAATACAAAATGAAATAATTAAAATAACCTCACAGTCGATATGTCAAGTGTGTCTTGGCATGGTGGTCTCCAACACGCCAAACGACACCAACATGTCAATGGCGAGCTACCAGTAGCTCGTGGCCAGGGTGGAAGTAGCTCGCCAGTGACGTGTTGGAGACCCCTGATATATTTGATATATATAGCTATTTTTAAATAAATCATTCATATAAAGTTTTGGTCATATGGCCCACTCATAATCGTGTTAAATAATTGTGATTACAACATTGACCAAAATAATCGTGATTATGATTTTTGTCATAATCGAGCAGCCCTACCTTTTGGTCATGGGAATGACAGCATTCATTAGAGTCTTAAGAAAAAATATTTTGAGTGCTATTGTGCAGTTTTCTTCTATGCCAGTGACTTATTTAAATGCCTTTTATTGGACATTGCATTTATGTGCTTAAAAGATAGGCCTGTGATTGGCTGCATAAATCAAAACTGCAAAAAAATATTTTAAATAGAGACTTCTGACAAAGTGAAAGTGAATCTAAATGGAATGCTATAATCAACATTTTTCACAATTAAAGGGTTTCTCCACCCCAAAATGAAAATTTAGTCATTAATCACTTACCCCCATGTTGTTCCAAACCCGTAAAAGCTTCTTTTGTCTTCGGAAAACAATTTAAGATATTTTGGATGAAAACCGGGAGGCTTGTGACTGTCCCATTGACTGCCAAGTAAATAACACCGTCAAGGCCCAGATAAGTATGAAAGACATTGTCAAAATAGTCCATCTGCCACCAGTGGTTCAATCTGAATGTTATAAAGCAACTAGAATACTTTTTGTACGCAATGAAAATAAAAATTACAACTTTATTCAACAATTCTTCTCTTCCGCATCTCCTCCGAGTCACTGTAGCGCCATTTTGGAGAATATCCGCTGGACGCAAACTGCGTACGCTGCATACAAACTGTGTTCTGTGTCAGCTGCGTCACACGGTCAAAAGCCTCCCGGTTTTCATCCAAAATATCTTAAATTGTGTTCGGAAGACGAACGAAGACGGGTTTGGAACGACATGGGGGTACGTGATTAATGACAAAATTTTCATTTTGGGGTGGAGTAACCCTTTAAGTTAATCAGTGCAATGATAATTGCAATTGTTTTTATTTTTTAAATTGAAAAATGAACAAATTAATGTATGATAATGAATACAGAGAAGTTTGTTCAAACCTCTGTCTTTCTCGTAAGTAGAAATGAAACAATATGAAAATTTCATATCAAGGTTATTACACTGCTCAAAAAAATTAAAGGAACACTTTTTAATTAGAGTATAGCATCAAGTCAGTTAAACTACTGGGATATTGATCTGGTCATTTAAGTAGCAGAGGGGGTTGATAATCAGTTTAAGCTGCTTTGGTATAAATGAAATTAACAACAGGTGCATTAGATGGACAACAATGAGACGACCCCCTAAACAGGAATGGTTTTACAGGAGCAGGCCACTGACATTTTTTTCCCTACTCATCTTTTATGACTATTTTTCACTAGTTTTGCATTTGGCTAGGTTCAGAGTCACTACTGGTAGCATGAGGCGATACCTGGACCCTACAGAGGTTGCAGTCCAACTCCTCCAGGATGCCACATCAATACGTGCCATTGCCAGAAGGTTTCCATTTCCATCAAACGATGTGGCATGTTTTCATTCCTAACACATTACCCAGTCCATATCTGTCACGAATCCAGTCTGCACCTCCATTCACCCTCCACCAGAGGTCACTCGCTCACCACATGGACTTCACACCACACATCACAATGGACTGCATTTCCCATCAGCCATCTCACCAATCACACGCACACAGCTGTCACCAATCACTCATTGCACTAATCACACGCACACCTGATCCCACGCATTGCTCATTACACACACTATATTTACCCTGGACTTTCTCTCCCGCATCGCCGAGTATTGTTCGCGTTTACTGCTCACCTAGCCGTAGCAACTTACAGAGCCCCAGTTAGTTTTCCTAGTGTTCCCCTGCCTGTCTTGTTTTCCCGTGTCTGATTCTAGCCCATGTTCCCTGGATTATCTCTCTGCCTTGCCCTCTGGATTCTGTTTGCCGATCGTCGACCTTTGCTTGCCCTAGGATTACTCTTTGCCGTGTCTCTACCATACCTGTTTGCCATTGTTTGACCCTGCCTGTACGACCACGTCTCTGCCTAATAAAAGTCTGCAAATGGATCCGCACGCCTCTCGTCTTGTCAGCCCCGTTACAATATCAGTATAGATATCCAGCATTATATTTTTCTCCACTAAGATCTGATGGGTTTTCAAAGTGTTCCTTTAATTATTTGGAGCAGTGTATTAAAATGTGCTGAAAATGTTCAAAAAGTACTGATAATCTGAAATGATAACTGAAATCATCTCACCAAGGTTAATATAAATATTAAAATTGGAACATAAAAAAGGATTTTAAATGAACAAAAATGTTCTTTGGGTGACAACAGTAACATGTAATCTACTAACATGTACTACATGTAAAAATGCATTTTTCACAAAAATTTTTTTTTTTAGAAATGGATAAACATCCTTTTTCTTAAAAATAATTTAAAGGCTGAAATGTAAGGAGTCAAAACAGTAAATGATTACAGGTATTTGTGAATAATTCTAGATATACCTTATTGTGCAAATTGTTTATATTTTTAGAATGCAAAAAAATTCCATCAACCAGTTAAAAGTGACAACAATGTCTAAAAATCGGATTTTCACATTTGTCTGAATAGAAAAGACAGATGGGCTGAATGAAAATGTAAATTCACTCTCTGACAGTAGATAGAGGTAATATAAGGGACTAACTGGACCAGTATATATATATATAGAGAGAGAGAGAGAGAGAGGAGAAGAAAAATAAGATTAGAAACTTTCCCATCCCATTTCTTTTCTGTTGCCATTATATTTATGAGTCATTTACCGCATTTAGAATTGAGTCACACAAATATGTTACAGAAAATGTTATGCCATCTTCTATATTAAAAACAAGAAACAACCTTGCACCTTGACCTTTCACCATATGACATTTCAGCATGTGTGTGCCTGTCACATCTACAGCACTCTCCTTGTAGTTACTCTACATTTTTCCTTCCCTCTCAGGCCACAAGTGGCCCTATAATAACAGTTTAACTGAGCCAACAGTTTTAATTATTTGAGAAGTAAAGTAAAAGGTTTTCCATTTGCCAGTTTCTTTTTTCTGCATATATCCTCTCCTCCTTGTTTTAATCTGATTGAGATGATAAATCCTATAAATAAATTATGTTCTATTAGCAAATATTCAAATGACAATATTTGAAATTTAATATCTTGAAAAAATTCTCATTCAAAATTTTCACTACAGCAGTTGAAACAACTTTATGCTCACTCAGGGTCAGAGGTCACTGCTCCATCACTGAATACAGGGGGAGTAGGCATAGACATGTCACTCTTCATAGACACACAGCTGGGTTCTGGAGATGCTGCTTTATGAGAGTGAACATCCTCCTCCTCCTCCTCCTCTCTCTCCTGACAGAGACTCATTTTACAGGCAGTGCTAAATAAAATGACAATAAAATTACACAGCTGATTTGTTGATTACACTAATTACACAACTGACAGTCAGTGGAGCTGCTGCCACCATTATGTGCTCATTTCATCACTCAAAAATCAATTTTGTTGGACTTATGAATTATTTCTGGCTTCACTAATCTATTGATGCAGACACATTGTCACTGGATAGTTCTGTTTATGGTACTGTACTTCTGTGACTGCAAAAGACATTGAATTTGTTCGGCAAATACTTGCTGCCAACAGTAAGAAAAACTTTCATTAGAGAGATTAAAGCATCTGAAAATACTTGTACATTACAGTTGGATAGAAATGTAAGTATTTACACAAAGTCATACTGATTTACCAATGAATGAATCCAGAAATGTGTTTGTTTAAACCTACCTCTGTCTCAAGAATGAAGAACATCAAACACAAACTTCGTTCAGTTCATAAATCATTCTGTCTCTATAGATAGCAGCATTAAACTGATCTGTTCACAAACTCATTCACATTATTCACAAACAGTTTTTCTCTCCTTTTGTTTTCTAATTTTTCCGTTCACAAAATGGAGTCTGTCGAAATAGTTTCAATTTTGGCATAAACTGGTTCAACTGGTTTATATTTTTACCTGTAACAGAGGACAACTATGTTGTCCGTGTGCAAAACACCTGCACAGGTGAATCAGTTCCCATCACTTCTGAATGTCCACATCTAATCCAAATATAAACACAAAAGTGTGTTTAATGTTACATGTTACCCTTGGGAGATATCATTAGGAAACATGGTGTTAGCTTTCACTGTTATGCTGATGATAGGGAAAGGATTCTGGAGCATCAGTGAATGTTTGAACCTTTATTAATAGTTGTGTTTGAGTCCCTCAATTGTCCTTGCGTGTGAAAAGATGGATCTCAAAATCATACAATCACTGCTGGAAAGGGTTCAAATATGCAAAAGATGCTGGAAAACTGAAGATCTGCAGGACATGGAGAGTTTTTCTGAAGAACAGTGCTCAGTTTAACTGTTCAGAACAAACAAGGGACTCGTGAACAACCATCAAACAAAAGAACAGTCGTAGATCATCTGGTAACCACACACAGTATTAAGAACCAAGGGTTTCCAAACTTTTGAAGGGGGTTATTTTAATTTCAGCTATTTTTTTTTACTTTTGGACTATATGTAAACATCTTTTATGTAAAATATCTTACACAGGACAGTACTAAATAAAAAATAACATGCATTTTGTATGATCTCTCTAATTTTGTTAAAATTATTCAGAAGAGTTTTAGGAGAAACATCTGGTACAATGTTGATACTTAGCCTAAATGAAACCCCACTAAGAAACACAGTGCATCTCCTGAGCTATAAATGAGCAACTTCTCAAAGACTGAGGAATATGATTTTACACCAAATATATTTTAATAAAAACATAAAAACACATGATTGTAGATGAAAACAAAAAACAAAGTACATTCTAACTGTTTAAAAGAAGCAGAGTAAAAAGTATTGTGGTTCTGTGTGTTATTAAGGTCCAAATAATAAATCCATGACCTCTTTGCTATTACAGTTTTATTTTTAACTACATAAAATAAATGTACAGTCATTTTAATTACATCACATTATACTTGGCAAGGCATGTAATGTACAAGTGTATTATTTTTTTTAAATGAACAATTTAAAATAAATGTAAAATACATTTTAATGAATTTATTGTATATCACAGCAATCAGAAAAAAACACAAATTTTCTTAATAGTAATTATTGTAAGATTATCCAACTTCCATACCTTAATCTCCAAAGAGAAAGGAGGTCTATAAACACTGATACGATCAGAAATGCAAAGATGTAACACAAGGTGAAACTAAATCTTCCTTCATGTGGTGCTCAGAGACTCAAAAAGACAAAACTCTTGTTGAGCTGCATACAAATGTCCATAAAAACATAATAGAAGTCTGTGGTCTGTCTCATTAAGACTGAAGATAAATGTTTGTGTTTCTACATACTGACAAAAATTAAGATCAGAAGAGAAAAAGTTTACTGTCTCAGTTATTTCTCACAGGTAGCTGTTTAATCTCACACAACGAGACTGAACTGTCAGTATAACAACACTTAAATCCAGCATAGAGGGGTTCAGTGAATGAGGTGTTGAATGTGTGTAAGTGTGTGAGTGTGTTTGTGTCAGAGACGCTGTAAAAGGACAGACGGCCAACTGACCAGTTCAGATAAACTCCTACTCTGTTAGAGAATGAAGAGATGGATATATATGTGATTTTTTTATTGTGTCTGACAGTGAAACTGTCATCAGTACAGTTCAGACTCCAGGACTTTCCATTGAATCCAAACCTACAGTCATTACTCCATTCTTTCCTGCTGATTCCTTTATATGTCACTGCTATGGAAACCTCCTTTCTCTTGCTCCATTCAGCCTCCCAGTAACAGGGTCCAGTCAGACTCTCTCTACACAGAACCTGAGGATTGTACTCATCAAATCTCTCTGGATGATCAGAATATGACTGCTTTACTTCTACACGTGTCACCTTTCTGTTCCTATCAGAAAGAGTGAGATGAGGGCTTGCTGTGTTTGAATCCAGTGTGAGATCACATGCATCTGAACACAAAAAGAGTGATTATAACATTTATAATAAAACAAAACAATGACTAAAGTGTGTGGTTGTGGGATGGAGAGACCATAAATTTGTCTTCCATCACTGTTTTACTGAGTTTGTGTTGGTTTTACTTGTATGTATTTCTGATCCGGGTAGAGTGGGCATGGCAATAAGTGTACTGGAAAGAAAGTGCTCATTTTAGTTAGTGTGTGCAAATGTGTTTTGATTTATCCTTCCTCTTTTTATTTGCATTATTAATTATATTTATTTACTTAAACTTACTTAAAGTCAAGAGTTTGTTTTTATAAAAATATGGTTTGTTCCAATTAGTAAGGGTGGGAAAGATGTGTATTTAAGATGGCGGTCACCTGTAAGGGAGGTGGACAGATCAAGAGCTTGTGATTAAGATTGTGAGGAACGCTTTAGATTACAACCCGCAACGTACTGTGTAAGTAAACAGAATTTACAGTGTAACTTTTTAGTAATTATAATGTACCCATGCAGTACCTCAGTGTAGGTTGGAAATTGACTCAACGATATGTAACTGTTTTAAAAGTGTCTTTAGTCTGTTTGTGTTGTAATATTTTGTGATGAAACTGATGTATTGCTGCCCATTTTGGCCAGGACACTCCTGCGAAAAGAGATTTTTAATCTCAGAGAGTCTAATAAAGATTTATTTAATCTAAATAAAGATTAAATAAATAAATAAAATAGGTATAAGGGAATAATATGTGAAGTTTAGGGGTAATAACCTGTAAAATTTTTAATTATTTCTACTGTAAGTATTTTGAAACTAAGGGGTACTATTCTAATATTACGTGGTATGTAGGCTATACAACAATATATTTGCAAGCGATTTAGCAAAAACATACACTGTGTAGGCCTACTTTTTAAACACGCTGGGTTAATGTTTCAATCCAATCTCTCGGTTGAAACTGTTGGGTTAGGAAGCTGACTTGATTTGACCCAATTTGAGTTGACATCAGTAATAAGTAACCCAACTGTCCCTGGTTAGGAACAGTGTTGCTGTAACAGGGCGAACGAAACATGAAGTGTGCGGATCCATACGCAAAGATTTATTCACAGACGTGGTCATACACAGGCAGGGTCGAGCATCAGCAAACATATTTATAAGGCAAGACAAAGAGTAGCTATTCCTAGGGCTGGCGTAGGTCCTCGATCGGCAAACAAAATCCAGAGGGCTTGACAACAGGGGTAATCCAGAAACATGAGCAATAGTCCAGATGAGGTACAAACACAGTCCGAACAGTGAGACAAGGGTTAATCCAAGATTAACAGGCAGGAATCAGGAAACAGGAAACAAGGCAACACAAAATGACTAGACTAACCAGAACTGGAAACTAGACTCAGTAAAGCAGCTATCACTAGGTGAGTGATAAAAGCAGAACAATACTAGAGACTAAACAGAAACACGGAATGGCTCGGTAAGGCAGCTAACACTAGGAGAGTGCTAAACGCTAGAACAATACTCGGCGATCTGAAAGAGGAAGTCCAAGGCTTATAAAGCATGTCTGAATGGATTCAGCTGTGTATGAGTAATCAGTGCATTCAGCTGTGTGTGTGCAATCAGTGCAAAGCATCATGGGAACTGTAGTCCGGAGTGACATGTAAATGTCTGTGTGGTGTGAGAGTCAATGTAAAGAGAAGACGACATCTGGTGGTGAGCAGATGTAAGGCTACAGACTGGATTCGTGACAGTTGCCAAGTCTGTGGTTTACCTGGGGAATTTTTACTGGGGAACCCCCCTCGAAACCATGCTCGAAACGCGATTGTGCTAGTTTTGAGTAGCAACTGGGCTGATTTTGTTGTGAAAACCTGGCAACCCTGGTTAGGAATGTGGAGGGTCAAATGTGAATGATTCTGTGTGCAACGAAATCCGTGTCTGGGGTGCTTAAGATGGAAACGTGTGGAAAATAGGAAAAAAAATAAATCGAAGCGCAGACGAGGGACAAATTTGAAACTGCCTGGAGTGTGTTCGTTTAAAACTGGAACAGCAAATGTGCTGATCGGGAACTGGAAACAACTTGAATGGTGCTTGAGACTAGTCTATCTGTGTTTGCGACACTTTTGACAGGAACATGTGTCAAAAATACAAGAAAACTAATCGAAGCAAAGAGGAGAGAGATTTTTGAAACTGACTGAAATGTGTTCTTTTAAAATTGGAGGGTTTTGTCCGAGTATGTTCTCACAACATTGAGCAGTAAAGCCAGGAACTGAACTAGTCAAAATAAAATCAAAGACGGTAAAATCCTGTCAGTTTGTATAATACACAGTTTAATCTTGACTTTCAGTATTTATTACTGTGTGTTTATTGACGGTGTGTGTGTTTATATTTGTAACGGGGCTGAGGAGACGTGAGACATGCGGATCCAAATGCAAGCTTTTATTTACAGGCATGCCATCAATACAGGCAGGGTCGAGCAATGGCAAACAGGTATGGCAGGTACAAGACAAAGAGTAATCCTAGGGCAGGCAAAGGTCGGTCAACAGCAAACAGTATCCAAAGGGGCTAGGCAGAGAGATAATCCAGGTACAAGAGCTATAATCCAGGCAAGGGAAATAAACAGAGTCCAAACAGGGAGACAGGGGTAAACACTAGGCTCTGTAGAGTAGCTACGGCTAGGGGAGCGGTAAAGGCATACAATACTTGGCAGTGAGGCAGAGAAAGTCCAAGGCTTAAATAGAGTGTGTGATTGTGTGTGCATAGGATCAGGTGTGCGTGTGATTAGCGCAATGAGTGATTGGTGACAGCTGTGATATCTGTGCGATGGATGATGGAAAATGTAGTGTTGCCTCCTTTGTTCACTATTACACTACTGCATATATTGCATCTGACACTGGTGTCGCTTGTTTAGTAACGTGAGCGCACACTTTCGAACGTTTCACTCTTGCCACCACAGATTGCACGCAAACACAACACACACCGCACATGCGCATGGATATCACAGGCGTGTTTATATTACAAGAAAAATGACAAGCAGCAGCTTCTAATTAATCATTAACATTGAAGTATACGGAGATAAAACAACGCAAGTATCGATAACAGTATCGTTTGTCCTGAAGCTTATCGGTAGTCCGGTATTGACTCAATTACATACTGGTCCAAAAAAATACCGGTTCTCGGTACCCATCCCTATTGGGAATTTGCTGAGATTGACGAATATGCTCACATAAGGTAAGCTTGTGAATTATAAGTCATAGCTGAAACTCATTAACTCATTTCACTAGATGTCCAGTTTTGTTGTTCAGGAATCTCCATCATGTTTCCTTTAATAGAATGGTTAAAATACCTATAGACCTATAATAAAATACCAATATAAAATTATAAAAAGAATATCATCTTTCTAAATCACTCCCAAACATAAGATTATTGTTTAGGTCATACATACCACGTAATATTAGAAGGTACCTCTTAGTTTCAAAATATAAATGATTTGTAATTTTACAGGTTGTTACCCCTTTATTCCCAAAACGTTGCCATATTATTCGCCTGTACCTACATGGAGGTACACTATAATTACAAAAAAGTTACGCTGTAACTTTTACTTACGCAGTTTTTTGCAGGTTGCATATCTGGTTGTTACCCCCTTATTACACAAAAGTAACACATTGTTCCCTTATACCTACATGTACGTTCTTTATAGGTACACTATAATTACAGAAATGTACACTGTAAATTCAGTATACTTACGCAGTTCTTTGCTGGTTGTAATCTAAAGCGTTACCAGATTGTGCTGTAAAGCACGTAAACTCCAGCCACAGTGAATTGGAGGGGAGTTAGTACTGTTCTTAGTACTTAGCAGTTTTAGTTTAGACTGTTTATATTACAATCTGTGTTTTAAGCTCTTAAACCTATTTATTTGCACATTTTGCATATCTAAATAAACACTTTTTGGACTCCAACTTCGCTCCTGTGGTTGTGAACCTCCTTATGGCTGCTCGGGTCGCTATCACAGGTTGTGAGAACCACACAGTTTAAATGGCTTAACAAAGGTATTGAATTGAATAATAATTTAATTAAAACCTAACAATTCAAAACTTCCCTGTGTTGTTAGGTTTAGGGTATAGAAAATATTGTTTAATACAAAATCAATAGAAGATTGTCTGGTGTGTTTGTGACCTACATTTCTGTGGTCCTGTTGTAATCCTGAACAATCCTCCGTGATCCACACTATAAAAAACAAGAGATGCATTCAGGATGGATAGCATTTCAACTTTAAATAAAATGTGGTCACGTGCGTTTTTGACTACCTCTGTATGTGGTTTCGGTTCACAAAACATTTTAAGCCACATTTCCACCTGGATTTAGCACTGACCACTTCAAGACACATCCTTATTTTTCTCTGCAGTATGTATGTGTATATATGTGCTGTATGTAGGGATCTATGTACATGGGTTTTCAGTGACTTTATTGCACACATTTGTACAAACACACAGGATGATTATTAGGGCATGATTTACTAAACGAGGCAAATTAGCATGAGAGTGCAATTCCAAAAAAGCGCAGATGGGAACAGAAAGTTCTGCAGTTAATCTACTGACAATGAGAAAAATTTGCAAAATTAAAGAACACGCAAGAGCAATCTACCAAGAGCAGCACCAATTAGCATAAGGATATGTTTGGATAATATCTTCCTCTGGCATTCCAAATAAATTAATATGGAAAAATATATTTATCTCCTTTTTACCACACGCTCTGTTCTCTGCGGTGTCTCCTCCTGGCAGCAACAATTATGCAACCATGTCAAGTGCAAAATAGGTTAACACATGCTTTTTTGGGCAGTAAATAATGGCACAAATACCAGTAAACTGACTACTGCAAACCTTAGTAAATCATGTTGCATGATTTATTTAAATACTCTCCTCCCATAATTTTTGCATCTGAAAGGGAAACTCTTACAAATGCATATGCAATGAGGTCAGCTGAAAAAACAAACAAGCAAAAAAAAAACCTTTCCAGTGCTAATTTTTCACTGTGTGTCTTTAGTAACTCTGACATTAATTTTTTAATTCCAAAAGAGTGTTTGCGTTGGCAAAAGCTGTTAGTAAATCTGGCCCTTAGTGCTGAACATACCTGAGTTTGTCCAGTCTGTAGTTTGGATCAGAGAGCAGCTTGAGTAATGATTGTCCTGGGTGATTGTAGCTCAGATCCAGCTCTCTCAGGTGTGAGGGGTTTGAACTCAGAGCTGAAGCCAGAAAACAACAGCCTTCCTCTGTCACCATACAGCCAGATAATCTATAAACACACACACAAACATTCACTTTCTATTTTCTACCAACTTCTATTCATCCACTTCTTAAAAACTTTAATTTGCTGTAAACTCATGGAAATCAAATCAGTGGACAGAACAGGACCCACTGTGTAATTTGTGTTTTTTTTTTAGATGCTATATTTGGTCATGTCAGTTGAAAACTTTGTAAAATCAACTCATTTGTTTCATATGAAGAGATGGCTGGGCTTTCTTTGCTCTATAAAGACTGGGTATCATCTTTAATATGGAGATCATTAAATCAACTGATCATCATTTTATTGCAAAAGTTCAAGTAACCTCATTCAAACATGCAATACCTGACTATTTTTGGTCAAGATTGGCTGCCCAGACACTGATATGTCGACTTATTGTATCTGGACCAGTGTTAATTTTGACAGCAAATTTTTACTTAGTCTTAGTAATCTTTTGACTAAAATGCCATTTAGTTTTAGTCACAATTTAGTCATCTGAATTGTTTTAGCTTTAGTCTACTAAATCTACAGTAGATGTCTTATATTAAACACGCCTTTATATTAAAATTAAACAAAACAAAACCACATCTAAGAAAGAAACAAGCACACGGTCATCTTTTCAATGAAACACCAGTGGTTATATAATATGCATTCTTTATTACAATTTGCTTATACGTTCTTCATTCTTTCAAGCAGACATATTTATTTATATAAATTAAATTGAAATTAATCCTTATTATCAGTGAGTGATTTTCTCTCTTTCTTTTGTTGCTTGATTAACATTAATGACACACAGACAACAGCAACTAAATAAGGCTACTGCCCCTTTAAAACCGGATGCAATATGCTGAAACACATTCGATATTCTCCCAACTGGTCACGTTCGCTTAACGTAACCAAGTGTGTTTATGTGAATACTGGTCAAAACTGACAATTTGGCATAATTTTATGTGTCTTTCTCTGTTCATGTGTGATAAGATACGAAAGAGAATTCACTACTCATGCACTGTCTGAGAGGCACTTATCTGTGTGCATTATTCGGGTGTGTGCACTCAGAAAACCGGACCGAATTCAGTTCTTTTTCACTTTGTCGTGCTTTTCAAATTTATCTACAGCTCTGCTCTTCTCTTACTCCCAGATGTTGACATTTTTTAGCGTTTTATGAGACGTGCAGCAAGTGTATGCTAGCTTATGTCCCGCCGGACATGGTTCAAATGTGTGCATCTAACCTCCCAACCATGCAGGAAATTAGTTCTGACTAGATCTCTTCCCAAATTGCCTCACCCTAACATTTTCATCTTATTTTTATTTGTTGATGTAAATGTCAGTAGGCATAGTTTTTGTCATTCAAAATGAGTTATTTTGTTATCGTCTCATTTTCGTCTGTGAAAAAAATGTAATCCCGGAGGTCACTGTTACTCAGGCCCAGCTCTTTCAGTGAGTTTGATTATTGTAGAGATGAAGACAATCTTTCCCAGCACTGAACACTGAGATTACAGCCTGCTAATCTAAGTAGAATAAAATACAAATATTCTCAGGTTTCTTTCCAAAGCATGACATTCTGATGTATTTAAACTGTATATCTAATTAGTCAAGTAGGTTTTTATTATGTCTGCACCAAATTACATTTTACTGTACATCACAAACCTCAGTATGTTGAGTTGACAGTGTGACCTCTTCAGTCCATCAGAGAGCAGCATCACTCCTGAATCCTGCAGGTCATTGTTACTCAGGTCCAGCTCTCTCAGTGAAGAGTTTGATGATTGTAGAGATGAAGACAAACTTTCACAGCACTGACCAGAAAGATTACAGCCATCAAATCTACAGAATGAAATATGGTTGAAAAAGAGAGGAAATGCTGAGATAAAATATTGTTTTCTGTGTTCTACTGATCACATGACTTAGGGCTGGGCAGTAGGAAATATCAGTTTACATTTTCAAACATTCATTTTGCCATTAATTGTAATAATTCAGTGAGATTAAATCCAGAAGAACAATGGCAAAGTCAAAATTTGTGAAGCTCAATTATCTTTTGCTGTACATCAGAAATATATTCTTTGGCTTTTCTCATTGTGATGAATTAAGGGAATTTGGCCTTTGTTTTCCCTCCTATTTATATTTCTGTGAAACAGGAAACCATGGCTGGATAATTTCATGTTCATAATCACCCTGGAGTGCTCAAAATTGTAAATATGATTGGGAATATAGTTCAGAGATATTTTACTTATAAGAATTTCTAGGGGTACCAATAATTGTGTCCAATGTGTATTAGAGAAAAACATTTATTTCATAATATTTCCCCGAATTTTAAATTCTTATTCTCCAATTAAAGGTTTGATTTTTGTGAATTTTTAAAATAAAAGATCAAAAGGATTAACAATGCAGATTAATTTTCACAGCCTTCTTTGATCATATTTACCAATAGTATCAACAATTCTGACCACGTGTGTATATCTGTACAGTGCAGTACTGTTTAAAATTGACATATTAGAGTGAAAAAGACACATGCTTAAACAGCACTGACAAGTGAGATTACAACTTGTTAATCTAAACAGAACAAAGTACAAATATTCTCATGTATCTTTCCGAAACCTTCAGTTTCAGGCTACTTTTACCTGTATAACTAATTAATTAGTCAAAGGCAGACAAAACTTTAGGTTAAGATCATTTGAATGCACAAAACTTTAGGTTAAGATCATTTGATAGCAGTCATGCTAACATAACTACTGAAGAACTGTGCTACACTACAACACTACACTACTACCAATAAATTCTTCTCCCCACAAGATCTCAAGTCAAGCTTACTTATTTTATGTATTATAGAAATTTTATATATTGGTGAGCCACTCAAATGACTGTTCAGTGAAATACAGGAAAATCTAAATCATTGCACTGAATCTGAATCAGCACTGGTGAGAAAATATAGCACTCTGCACTTTTAATGAGAATAACTATTGTAGGTGTCAAGTTTCAGAATGCAAAAGCAAATGTTCAGTTTAATCTTAACAATTTGCACGTCTGCTTGTGGGACTCATTTCTGGTGGACTATATCCAGTGGCATAGTCTACGTGATATGCAGGTATATGCGTTAAACACCCACTAGGAAAGGTCAAGGATTTTCGTATACCCACTTAAAAAAGCACAAGGATACGTAATATCGTTGTGTGACAGAACTTTCACACATTCATTCATAAATGCACCCCATCTGTGTTTTGCGAAGCACTGACTTTTTGACTGACAACCAATGCTATTGCGCAATTTTTGTGTGCACAAGTCTGATCAAGTATGAAATTATCTAATGTGAATCACTAAAGGAGATATGAAACGAAAGCAAACTCAAACTACACACTTTCAGTGTTTTCATAAGCCTGCCCCTGAAGCTGCTAATGCTTCAGGTGATACTGCAGCTGCATGACATGAACGTTAACATTACAGAAACTACAGAAAATGAGCCTGATGCTATCATAATGTTACCTGGTAAGTAAAAGTAGCATATATGTTAGCCTATCATTAACATCATCATTAACTTAACTAACTGCAGGGGATGCTTGATATATTTGAACAATGAATGATTTTCTCTTTTTCGATGGAATAACATTAAAGACAGCACTGAATGGAGTTCTTTCATGTTATTTTGTGCTTGAATGGTGTAAAATCACTTGAATGTTTTAATTGGCAAGGCTTAAAAACACATGCAAATTCTAAAGTTTCATGAGGACGCAGCAGTGGCCGATTGGAGCCGTGACCGATCAGTTAACTGTCCCGAGGGTCTTACACTGGCTTCTGGGCATCCGACAGTCATTACCTGACCTGGTCATGATCAAATATGTTAGCTTTGCTGGCAGCATAAAGGAAATGTATTTATTTGTAAATTTGATTGAAAACTAAAGTAAATGAGGGCCGTTGAAAGATTTCTTATTCTGGAGCTCCCTCTAGTAGACTTGCAGTTGTCCTTTAGGAGGCATTTTTGCTCAGCCAATGCAAGTCTTAAATGTGCCTTGAAAATGACCAACTAATATAACTTAACTGGCTGAGTTAGATGATTAACACTGTTAGAGTCTTGTGTTGATTATGATAAACTGACATGTTGATATCACATAGGCAGTCTTTCAGAATGCTCTCAGTTACATGTAGATGCATACTGTATGCATTAGTGAGTGTGGTTGAGCTTACTGAGTATGAGGCTGGGTGGGAAAAATCACAGTATACTCACTACAAAAAATTAGACTACACCACTGGCTATATCTCTGGAGATACATGTTGCAGTAGTTCTACAGTATTTGGCTACCAGGAGTGGTTATAACACATTCTCACACCTTTATTTATTTATTTATTTTTTTACAATTTTGGGAGTACAACAAATTTTTTACATGCCAGAAGCATCTGGAATGCAGCTCAAACCACCTCCTGAAGTGGTGTAAGTGATCAGATAGAATACATTTCAGAGGGTATTTAAATCTGGTCTTTTCATAATCATTTAGTTACTGAATCAATAAAAATGCATGAAGTGTACAAATGTAAAAAGGCCCACTGATATGTCAGCTTATTGTGTCTGGACAAAATGAAACTTTAATGAACATCACAAACCTCAGTATGTTGAGTTGACAGTGTGAACTCTTCATTCCATCAGATAGAAGCTTCACACCTGAATCCTGCAGGTTATTGTTGCTCAGGTCCAGCTCTCTCAGTGAGGAGTTTGATGATTGTAGAGATGAAGACAAACTTTCACAGCACTGACCAGTGAGATTACAGCCTGACAATCTAAACAAATACAAATATTTTCACTAATTAGTCAAGAGCTGCTGCCTCATATAAGCTCCTCCAGGATTTTGTGATCATGTAATTGCAAGAATTTATGAAAATTCAACTAATTTCTGCATTACAGATCGCATATTTGTCTTGTGTCCACAATTGTTCAGCAAAAATGTTAACATGGGTCATGAAAGAAATATTACCTAAACAAAATCCATAAATCCAAGCCCAAACAAATTGATCAATGTGTATAACTGTCTTGTTGACAAAAAAATTGTAAAACAAGCAGGCATTGACAGACCATAGGGATGATCAGGACTTAACACCATTTGCAAAGATCTTCCTGTCAGGTTCCTGTGGATCTACCAGATATGTTTCTCTCAGGAGGTCCCTGTGATGTCTTTTGTATGCTAATTAACTTTAGGTATAGAACTCTAACCCACAGACAGAATTTTGGGTTTAGATTCTTTGAGAATTCTTCTCCCCACAAGAACTCTGATTAGGCTTACTTAATTTATGTATTATAGAAACCTAATACAATCAATTGCTCAACCAAATACAGGAAAATAAAACAGATTTTATAACTGCTTAACAGTGTTTTAAAAGGAAAAATATGTTTCAACACAAGAAGTAACAGATACATGTCCAATCAGTCAAAACAGACAAAACAAATCAGTCAAAAAGGACAAGTGCAAACAGGCCTACTGATATGTTAGTTTATTGTGTCTGGACAAAATTAAACTTTAATGAACATCACAAACCTCAGTATGTTGAGTCGAGAGTGTGAACTCTTCATTCCATCAGACAGACACTTTACACTTGAATCTGACAGCTCATTGTTGCTCAGGTCCAGCACTCTCAATGAGGAGTTTGATTGTAGAGATGAAGACAAACTTTTACAGCACTGACCAGTGAGAGTACAGCCATCACATCTATAGAATGAAATATGGTTAAAAAAAGAGGAAATTGTGGGATAAAATATTGTTTTCTGTGTTGTATTGATCACATATTGATCACATGACTTAGACCTCAGCGGTATGATGAGACAGACTGACAGACCGATAGATACACACTCTCACACACACATATAAATATATTATATATATATATATATATATACACACAGTCAAACCAAAAATTATTCAGACACCAGATATAATTTTTGATATTTTTTGATATTTTATGTAAGTGAGGATAGAAAAATAAAGCAAACTGACACATATTATACCCAAATATTCTTCATACAGTGGACTACCAGTAAAACTGATAAAAACTGATTTGATTTGACACTTTAACCTGACCATGTTTTGTTACATACCTTTCTATCAAAGTTTTCTGACATTATCAAGATGAATTTGTTCTGACACAGTTTAACTCTTGAGTTCTTATCATATTTTATTACCATTTTCTAAACTATAGCAAATAAACTGTGATAATGTGAAAACTTTTGAAGTTGTCTGAATAAATTTTGGTTTGACTGTAATTCAAACTCAGTGTTCAGTGGTAGAGCATTGCGTTAGCAGCGCAAAAGGTCATGAGTTAAATTCCCAGGGAACACACATACTGATAAAAAATGTATAGCCTGAATGCACTGTAAGTTGCTTTTGCATCTGCTAAATGCAAAAATGTAAATGTAAATATTTTATTACCATTTTCTAAATCATAGTGAATAAACTGTGATAATGTGAGAAATTTTGAAGGTGTTTGAATAAATTTTGGTTTGACTGCATATACACACTCACTGTATTTCGATAGATACTCAGTATCAGTATCAGCTCCGATGCTGGCATTTTTTACCGGACCGGGTATCGGTCATACGAGACCGATACAGATCCCATATTGTGCACATACTATTCTCTGTTACTGTTAAACCTCACGAAAGGCACAAAAACATTTTAAAGCACCATAAAGTTATCGTGCAGTATATTCCAAGCCCTTCCATAGTTTAATTTGAGGTACAGATAAATATTTAAGTCATTAAATTCAAGTTCACGTAAACACTTCTCTCTACTGCAGCTGTCAGGCACATTTGAACTTGAATTAAACCCATCGATTTATACAGATTACATTTATGATTAACTTTTTTAAGCTTGAAAATGTTGATTATAGACTTTCAATTGCTGGACAAAACAAAACGAGAGAATATTAAAAATAACTTAATTTATTTCCTGAAGATGAATTCCAAAGTCTTCCAAAGTCTAGGAACTAGAGACCTGCAACCGCACCGATTGGCCAGACAATTTTTATTAAAATTATTTGCAGGACTACCGCAAAATACAAATATCTAAGAATAAAATATATGAAAACAAATAAATTGTTATTCATCTATTGCACAAAAGCAACAGGAATGCCTAAAAATAAAAATGATTTAGAGGTGCAATCTAGCCTTCCCCTGCCTGCTGCTGCTTCTGATTGCTTTTAGAGGGAAAAGCTGTCCACAACTGTTGGTCTAGGATCAGTTTTTCTTTAAAACAGTGTATTGGCAAAACAGATTTAGTAAGCAATCCAGTATGCATCTGGGTTGTTGACATGACATGGCATTTTCACTGTCCCACAAGATAAAAATTAATATAATTAATTTTGTCGTGATTTAAAATGCTGTAAATCATTAAACATTTCTTTGTCCTACATGGAACTGTTATTATAAAAGCTGCAGTGTTATTCGATTTTTTTATTTTTTTTTGGAGCCAAATTTGAGCTTAAAATAATATGAAATCTTTAAAAATTACAGCACTGTAAAACGACAGACCAGCAATAAACTGTCAATTTATAATATTATGGATGTAAAACACAAGCCAGTAATGCCTGTGAAGTAATATGTTAGCACACAATCTTATACAGCTCGTCAGCTAACTGTGTTCTGTAGCATCTGTGCTGTGTTTTGCTTAAACTATCTTTTGGATCTAATGTAATTATTTCCCACATCGAAGTTCCAGGTTATAATATGCAAAAGTCTGAACATTAATCTCTTCATTTTACAATAAGTAGTGAAACGTACCCAAAATAACGGCTTAAACATCTAAAAAACGCACATTTAAGGGGCTCCTCTTTTGGTGAAAGCTTAGACAGCTTTCAAAATGGCCGCCAGACAGTGTGAACACATGGAGACTCATATCTCAGTGTGCAATGATCTGATTGACTTGAAATTACAGGAGGTATATAGTAACAAACATATCAATTGGTTAAGACATTAAGTAGGATAATATTTTTTTTTCTTTTTATAATCTGATCTCGAAAATGGAAGTGTGCTTAATAGGTACGTTTACCCTATTATCTGTATGACCAAAAATGAAGTATTATTTTAAGAGTAAGTGACCGCACCGGCGCCTCCATCTGTCATGCAGTGAGTGCACTACTATTCAGCTTCCACACACAGAGAAGTGCACAGATACTTCAATAGCGCAAATTTGTCTAGGTTAACATTAGATCGAGCGGCCATGTAAAGTTGTAAAGTTGTATAAAGGCCATGTAAAGTTGCTACTACTGACATATTTCAGATGATAAGCCATATATAAGGTCGATGAATGATAGGTGAGCGTTTGGATGTCCTGCCTGATGTACTGTATTACCACATAGGCTTGCTGTTAATGATCTGTCCGTCACGGACTGCGTGACTTTGTATTTATTTATTTTTCTGTGACTAAACAACTAATAAAATTTTGGTCGACCAAGCCTCTTCTCGTCGACTATTAGGGGGCAGCCCTAGTCTGAATCATTCCCTGTCCCCTATATAGTGCACTACGTGCCATTCACCATACAGAAAATACTAATTCTGTGAACAGGTGACCACTTTCAGATGCAGCTTTAGCGTCTATTTATAGTGTAGGGGCAGGATGCTTCGGATTCTAGAAAGCATTTGATTGGACGGAAAGTTTGATGAGAAGCTGAAGCGCAGGGTGATGTCATCGAAATCATTGATCCATGTTGGCAGAGGTTAGAGACTTTAAAGGGGTGGTTTACTGCGATTTCACTTTTTCCATTTGAAATAGTGTGTAATGTTGCTGTTGGTGCATGGACAGTATCTGCAAAGTTGCCGCGCTGAAAGTTCAACGTAAGCGGAGATATCGTCTTTTAAAAATCAGGAAGTTTAATGCCTACAAAAACGACTCATATGGGACTACAACGAACTACTTCCCGGGTTGCATACGAAATAAACCCATCAACCCCTCCCTCCGGAACATGCAAAAGAGGGGGCAAGGCCATGTTCTGCGGCTTTATCGAAGAGGAAGAGTTATAGTGGAGAGTTGTAGCCGTGCTGTCGAAACGGTGTTATTTTCACCCAGCTGTCAGGTCTTCTGTGTTCGGGCTTCCTACGGATGCTGTAGTTCCTCAACAATGCTTAAAATTTATGTTTGATTATGTTCCTGACAATTACAATCCTAATTTAGCTCTCTGTGCTGCGCATTTTACTGAAGACAGCTTCCAGAATCTACACGAGTTCAATGCCGGATTCACACAGAAACTATTACTAAAACATGGAGCAGTTCCAACTTTAAAACCAAAGGCAGCCACAACCTGTAAGTAAGATTTCATAATTTTAAATGTATTTGCATGTATAATTTCAGACGTAATGTTTTAGTTTTATCAAGGACGTAAACAAATACCAACGCTGGCTTTAGTAGTATTTAGTATTTCGTGTGTCTATGAAAAACGCATACAAACATTTTGGACCCGAATTTGTAATTATGTACTTATTTGTAAATGTATTTTCCATGTATACTTTATGACATAATTTTTCGATTTGAACAAGAACGTAAACACTAGCCAGCGCTGTTTGGTTAGTAGCCAGTTAGTTCGATGCTATTTTGTGTGTATAAGACAAACGTGTACAAACTTCAAAAAATGATATGTAATCACAACAGCAAACTTCCATTCAGAAACGTTTGTAAGAGCCGCGCTTGCGGAAGTTCTGCTTGACTCTCTTCATTACCGCTTTCTGGGTCTGATTCTGGCTCAAACTCATATGGCAATATTGACACATTATATACATTTGACCGGTTTAGCCAATCACAACACACCGGCCCAACTAACCAATCTGAGCCCATCGCCTGTTTCTGAGGGAGTGGTTTCACAGAATCAGGAAGTCAACCGGTCGTTCAAATGACAGAGGAGAAAGCGGCTTTCAATAAAGGTGAACTATATGAAAAATAAGGCGTTTTTTAACAAACAAAACACAAAGACATGTTATATTGCACCCCATAAACACAATCAAGCAAAGAAAAAAAGCAATAAACCACCCCTTTAAGTTTTGAATGCTTATAACTTGTAAACATGAATTTTGTCATTGTTTTGGAACACTAGCTTATAGATAACCTTAAGGTTAACATATTCATACTAAAAGCCAAAAACACTTCAATTTTGATTTCATGGGGACTTTAATGTTTCTGCTGTTCGATTGCGCCGGCGCATCACGCACACACATACAGCATTGCAAACGCTGCAGCCTATTCATTATCAGAATAAAATACCTGTATAGTCAAACATATCTGTGCCGTTCAGCCTGAGCTAGGGCTAAACGCATATTTGCTCATGTGAGGAGGATTATTATTATTTTATTTATTTATTACATAAATAATAGTTTAGCATTCAAATACATTGCGAATATAGAAACATTTAATTGGATTCATGCCTAATAAGAGCTGCGTGAGAACAACTCCATTTCCTTTCATTTCGCTTTAAATTAATTAGTTTTGGCTTCAGTCTACTAATACTCTAATGACTGCTAGTTGACATGTAGTTGCAAAGTTACTTACTGTTAGAAGAATGTCTAAAGTGGACTATCGAAATAAAGTGTTACCAAAACTTTTGTTATCATTCATTCACCCTCATGTTATTCCACATATGTATAAGTTTATTTTTTCTGCTGAAAACCAAAAAAATTTACTTTCATAGTATTAAAAAAAAGTCACAGTGCAGTAAGGGAACACACAGAGTAAACAAAGATCTGGATCCAAACGCAGGTCTCTATTAACTGAAATGCAGACAAAGTAGAAACAAAACAAACCGGAAACAAACACAGATATAAGAATCTGAAAACAGGCTCAAAACAGAAATAGGGATATGACACAAATACGGCAACCTAGTGCTTGCATCAATCCACATATAAACAACTAATAATCCAGCCCAGAGAGGTGTGGGGAAGGAGTATAAATAGCCATCAGGATGGGCAACAGCTGTGTGAGTAGGTGCACAGGTGTGTGGAGTTAAGGTAAAGGAGTCCGGGAGGATGGGCAATGGCGACCTCTGGTGGTGAAGGGGAGAAACACAGGGCCCGAACCCCTGACAAAAAAAATTCATTTTTCAAAATATTTTTTGTGATCAAGAGAAGAAAGAAAATCATACAGGTTTGGAACAACTTGAGGGTGAGTAAATGATGACAAGTTTGATTTGTGGGTGAACTATCCCTTTGAGCAATATCACACAAACTAGAGTACTGTGAAGGTGTCTTTACATAGCTGAGATAAAGCTGCTTTGTGCCTGCTCAAAATTCTGTGTATAGATGCAATGCAGCATAAAAGGCAGACTAAATGATTCCAGCTCTGACCTGTTTCAGAATCTAAGTATGCACTTAACTGTCTGTAAATGGATTTATGCCCTTCTGAGCAGCATTAAACAGTATATAAAGCCACATACATGCCACTTTCATAAGTGCTTCTGTGCCATCTTTGTAGTGTGAATTTGGCATCAGACTTTAAATCAGTCTAGATCTGGTATGAGACCACAGGTAACCACAGCCTGCTGATATAGAGTCTAACAGCCCAATTACGTGTATGATATAGCTTTCACATAACTTCAATTTCATTCAATAAGTCATTGATACACTTACATTACCACTAGCATAACAATGTAAAGAGAAAATCCCCACACCTGCACTGCAGAAAATTTCAAGCGGTTTCAACTATTATTTGGTAACTATTTCCACAGAAATTTTACGTTCAGTCAATTTCTGACTTCAAAGTGTTGCCTGAATTGTTATTTTTTAGTTGGCTCAACCTTAACTGAAATTTTATTGTGCACGTGTTTTTATTAGGTGAGTCAACATTAGCATAGCTAATTGTTTACTGGATTTGAAAATAACCATTCATTCAGTGTTTTTCAAATATATTTGTGTAGACTTAATATAATATGTCCTCTCAACTAAGGCCAAGCAATAAAATTAGCTCAACTTAAATATTTTTGCCATTCCAGTATTTTGTTAATTAGATTTTTTACAGTGTCTATAATGATGCAACACTTTTGTAACACTCAGCCAATCAAATTGATATATAAAAGACATTAATCCATTATTACAACAGTAAGAAGTCATATGAAAAACTGCTACCATGGCTTAGAAATGTGTTTTGCAGACCCCCCCCCCCCCCCCCCCTTTCCATTCTTGTTTGAAGATTAATCCATTGTTCTTTCTATTTAAGATGGTCTCACAGATGTTGCATTGAAACCCTGCCAGATGTCCTCCTTCATTACTATAAAACGTGGGTAAATACATCAGTTATGACAATACATTTTTGGATATTATTTGATCATATGTACATGTGCATATTTACCATTTTACATTTCTGTTTAAAGCTTGGAACAAATATTCAATATTTGTAGGAGGAGGAGCAAAGAAGGCAATACCTTCATGTCCTTCAGTTTTGAAATCAAGCCTTCATAATTGGGGTAGGAATGTCACTGAAGCAAGACTGTCTTTTACAAACAGCTGATAGATGCTTTATTTCATTTTACATTTTGAACATTATATCCCAAGCCTGCTGCAGCTGTAATTGCATTGTCTATACTAGCTTTGTTCTGTTTAGTTATTTATTTGTGAATTTATATTTACCTTGTAAATTTAAACAATTGCAAGTAATCTAATGTGATAATGAAGTAATTAATAAAATCTCAACCAATTACTGAATTAAATTCAGTAATTTAATGTAATGGGAATAAAGCATTTTCAAAATCAACCCACCATTGGGTTATCTGTTGGGTCATTTTTAACCAAACTATAAGTGAGTAGAGATTTGTTCTTGTCTATGCCTTTACTCTCCAAAAATTGTGAGAAATAAAAATGTCTTTAAACTTTTTTGCGTCTTTATTTCTGACTTTAAACAGTTTTGTCCTCTTTAGAGAAGGTTCTGATTTTCCTTATTTAAATTATTGTCATGTCCAAAAACATTGTCATGATTTGATTGAGGATTTAGAATGTTAGAGTGTCTCAAAATAGAAACATTCAGTTTCATCTCCATTCACACATATTAATACTCACAGAGCTTTTCTGCAGTTCACCACGGCTGGTATCAGTCTCCTTCTACCTTCATCTGACGTGTTGTATTTCTTCAGATCAAACTCATCCAGCACCTCCTCTGATATCTGAAGCATGTAGGCTATTGTTGAGCAGTGAGACGGAGAGAGTTGATTCACCGAGTGATTCTCTGATTTCACAAACTCCTGAATCTCTCTGTACAGAGTCTGATCCTTCATTTCCAGCAGACAGAGGAACAGATTGATGCTTCTGTCAGCCGAGCGACGTTCCGAGGATACTGGGAAAGGATCTGGCACTGGATGCAACATCCCTGTGAGGGACAGTGTGGCTTGTCTGATTCTGCCTGAGGGACCCTTGATTGTGTTTTTAATGTACTTTCTGATCTTCATGATAGTCTCTGAGCTGTTTACTGTCTGTGTCAGTAGATCCTTTAAGAGACTCTGATTGGACTCCAGAGAGATGCCCAGCAGGAACCGCAGGAAAAGATCCAGGTGTCCATTTCTACTGTTTAAGGATTTATTAATTATGGCTTCCAGTACCTTATAAAGAGAGTTTTTCCAACTGTACCACTGATATATTCCATTCAGTATCAACATCAGTGATTCATTATTCTTGACTGCATGTGAGTAAAACACAAAGAAAGCAGCCAGAAACTCCTGAAAGCTCAGATGTATGAAGCAATAGACTTTCCTCTGATGAATCACAGATTCCTCCTTAAAGATCTCAGTGCAAATCCCAGAATACACTGAGACATCTAGACCGCTCTCAATCAGGTCCTCCTCATAGAACATCACATTGCCCTTCATCAGCTGTTTGAAAGCCAGTTCAGCAAGCTTCACAATCACATCTCTGCTGGACTTCAGGAGTTTCTCTGGATCTCTCTCATCATACTTCTGATTCCTCGTGTTGATCTGAGTCAGCAGAAAGTGGATGTACATTTCAGTCAGAGTTTGAGGGATTTCTGCACTGCTATCTTGTTTCAGGAGGTTTTGAAGCACAGTGGCTGAGATCCAGCAGAAGACGGGGATGTGACACATGATGTGGAGGCTTCTTGATCTTCTGATGTGTGAGATGATTCTGCTGGCTTGATGCTCATCACTGATTCTCTTCCTGAAATATTCCTCTTTCTGAGGCTCAGTGAATCCCTGAATTTCTGTCACACGGTTGATGTATTTTGAGGGGATCTGATTGGCTGCTGCTGGTCTGGAGGTGATCCAGATGAGAGCAGAGGGAAGCAGCTCTCCTCTGATGAGGTTTGACATCAACGCACCCACTGATGAAGACTCATTCACATCACAAACCTTCTCATTGTCTGAAAACATCAGTGTAATTCTGCTTTCATCCAGACCATCAAAGATGAACACAACTTTACACTCCTCATATATCTTTGAGTCCAGATCTTGAAGTTTAGGATGAAAGTCCAGCAGAAGTCTGTGAAGACTGTACTGATGATCTTTAATCAAGTTCAGCTCTCGAAATGGAAGCACAAACATGAAATCTACATCCTGATTGGCTTTGCCCTCGGTCCAGTCCAGAATGAACTTCTGCACAGAGACGGTTTTTCCAATTCCAGCGATGCCTTTAGTAAGAACAGTCTTGATTTTGTCTTTCTCCTCACATCTGGGTTCATGTAGGGGTTTAAAGATGTCATTGCAGTAGATTGCAGTGTCTTGTGTACTGGGTCTTTTCTCCAACTGTAAAACCTCATGTTCTTCATTTGCTTGTTCACTCTCTCCCTCTGTGATGTAAAGATGTGTGCAGATCCTGTTCAGGAGAGTTTGATTCTCTTCTAATTTGATTCCCTCAAATAATTTCTCATACTTGTTCTTCATGCTGGTTTTGTGTTGGTCTTTGACTCTCTGTCTGACGAGGGTCTGAAACTCGGAGGCAATGCCAGTCAGATGGGACAGTAATTTGATCACACTGCAGAAAGAAAAAGCATTAAAAAAATTGCCAGCTTCTTATTAATTGTCCTGAAACAATACATTTTTTATTGGGTGATATGATAAAAATATTTTCACTTAAACTGAAATGTTGTAATACTCCATTACATTATTTGTTTATCACATTTTATCAGATTTTGTTTATACTCACTCAGGGTCAGAAGTCACTGCTCTATGACTAAGATTAAGAGGCTGGTGCATGGATGCATCACTCTTAATAGACACACAGCTGGGTTCTAGAGATGCTGCTTTATGTGTGTGAACATCCTCCTCGTCCTCTCTCTTCTCATAGAGACTCATTTTACAGGCAGTGCTGAAGAAAACCAAGAAAGAATGGAAGAGGAATATAATAATAATATAAGAGGGAAAAAAAAAAATCTTGGATATGCTTTACCAATTTATGCTCCTTTTTTATTTTTTTTTTAGATTCAGAAAATACTGCTGATACTGTGTGCAACATGCATTAATGTTTACCATACATCTCAGAATAGTATTTATCAGAAATAAGCACATACAAAAGATGAAAAAAATATTTACATAGGGAGTGATCTTTCTGTCGACCTTGTGAAAAAAAAAATCAGGCGTACGAGCTATTGCATAGTTAACCCATTCTTCTTATTTTAATGTCAATTTTTCCAGTTCAGAGTTAACACATGCTGTTTTTATTTTGTAAATGTCCATTGTAATTTTCATGCATGTATTTAGACCTGGGCTCTGCTCTGACACCAACAATATATTCATTAAATATATACTTATCGCTTTTCTTCCATTCTTGAGGTATATATACAAAATATAAGGTTTCGGTTTCCAGGGGCATTACACATTAAACATATCTTACTGGGCAATGTGTATCTCACCCCAAAAATCTTTGATAACAGGACAATCACAAAAAATATGGCAATCACTGGATTTTGGTTCCCCCAGTTTCTCCAGCAAACATTACTAACATTGTGAGATTTCTGAGAGGGTGTAATAAAATATCTTTTCAGATTTTTCCACCCAAAATCCATTTCTGTGAACTGGTGCACTTCCATTGGTACCTCCAAATTATTTTCTGCTGATACAGTTATGCCACCATCCTTCTCTCATTTTGTTTTAATGTTTATTCTGTCTTTTTTAAATATTTAAAACAATTATATACAATTACATATACAAAAGATAATCATATATACCGATACATGAGTTATATGCTTTTCTAAACAATTCAATAATACTTATGTCATATTTTTTACCTTCACATTAATCTTTGCATCTGTAGGTATGGATAGAAGTCCAGTGTTTCAAATGAATGTTTCTTTTTGAATGTTTCAAAACTAGGTGATATGTCTCCTTTTATTACATTGCATAGAACTATTATTCCTTTAGCTGTACAGTCCTTAAATCTATCTAACATGTCGGTGTAAAATGTGATCCATATGTACTCCATATTCCCCTCTAATTTATATTCCTTTATAATAGTTTTCCATACTTCAAGAGTACATTTTCTTTCACTAAAGCCGAGAACACACTACACAACTGTCAGAGCGTTTATGAATATAATTTTGGATCGTACCCAGTCAGACCAGGACTGGTTCAGTTGGGCTCAATTGCTATTTTCAGTCGGCAGAAAAAGTTGCATAGTTTGTGGTGTCTAAAGATTAGAGCAATGTACTAACAGAGGCCTGCATTGTATTATTTATTGTATATTTGAATTAACTTCTGATACTACTGCCAACTACAAGAAACGTCTGACCTCTGTGATTGCCAACAAGGGTTTTGCCACCAAGTACTAAGTCATGTTTTGCGAAGGGGTCAAATACTTATTTCTAGGGGTGACCCCGAATAGTAGGGGTGTGCAATATGGATCAATTTTGCGATTTCGATTTTAATCACGATTTTGACACACGGACATGCTTTACAGTCATAAATGCATTCAGTGTGAATTTGAAATGTATTTCCAAAGAAAACCAATTAGAGCTTTATCAAAAAAGCTGTAACATGGCTCTAGAACAGACATAATACTCACAGAAATAATCACTAAGTAAAGGTGTAACAAAATGTCTCCAGAACAGACATATGGCAAATAAATAAAACCAAAATAAAAAATCCTGTGTCCAGGGATTTTTTTTTTTTTTTTTGCCATGCACTGGTCATACAGCTCTTTGTGGCGCTTCCTCAGGTGTTGAAATAGATTTGTTGCGCCAGGTTCATACTGCAGTGCGTATACAGTATGTGTATATGTGGTGAAGAAGCAGCACACACTCATTTTGCTTTCGCACAGGATGCGTTTGTAGTTCGCTCCTGATCCGTGACTGTTTACCACAAACACAACATTTATCCATTATTTTCATTTCAAATCCAAACGTTGTTACTGAAAATGCTTTTTCAGCATTGTGATTCTCTTTTCTCAAAGTACAGTAATACAATCTTTCATAGACATTCACATTTAAACTCAATAAATATAACTTTGTTTTCCTACTTCCACGAGTGCCATATTGCCTTATTTATCTAAAAGTGCACTTTTCCTTGTTTTAAATCTAGCCAAAAAGCCATGTGTTGACTGTAAAACAGTAGACTTTAATTATATGAATTTATGGTGTAATTATTACATTTCCTAACCCTAAAAAAAAAAAAAAAAAAAAACACACACACACACACACACACACACACACACACACACACACACACACACACAAAACAACCTTGCATATGCTTTCTCCTCCTCTTCCTTTTTTTTCCGCTTCCGACTTGAAGGTGCGCTATATCATAAAAAAAAGATTTTAGTGTTTATATGTCATCTTCTATTTACAAATATTGAAAGGACAACATTACAAAACTTTGACAATGTTCAACATCTTGAAAACATCCCATTAACCGTTTCACAACAGCAGTTAAATTATGTTTATACTCACTCAGGGTTAGAGGTCACTGCTCCATCACTCAAATTAAGAGGCTGGTGCATGGATGCATCACTCTTCATAGACACACAGCTGGGTTCTGGAGATGCTGCTTTGTGTGTGTGAACATTCTCCTGCTCTCTCTTCTCACAGACTCTCATTTTACAGGCAGTGCTTCAGAAATAAACAAAAATATACAACTGAAATGGGACATACAAAAGGAATACTGAAAAAGGAAATGTCTTATGAATTCTTATGCCACATTACATTTAAATTTTAAGTAAAACAAATTATACTTTCCTGACAGACTCACAAACACATTTAAACTAAGCTACAAAGCTATTATTGTCACATGTTGACCTAGTTTCTTCTGTTCCCTCATTGGTTAACTAGCCCCACACCTGTTTCTGTTTTCCCTTTGATTACTTTGATTATTTAAAGCCTGTGTTGTCCTTCCAATGTTTGTCTGCTATTGAGTTTATCATATGTGTTGTGCTACTCCTTTCTCCTGGATTTCTACTGTGGATTATTATTAAAGATATTTGTTTGGACTCTACTCCTCATCTTGCGCCTTCTTGGCATACACGAACGTAACAGGATTAACAATCACCAAACATACCCAAAATAATTTAATCAATTAAAGTATTTAATTTTTTGGTTAAAAATGGTCCGAAATCAATATGAGCAAGTACATAACCAGCCAGTGTGTTCAAAACTATTGCCTTACTTTAGCCCGATTAACAACGGTTAGTTTATAATAATGTTTTTAAATTGAGAGGTATGGGTAGGTTTCCGCGGGACATTTGAGGATGGCGCTGCGTCATTACATCACGTCTGTAAACATGAAGTTGTCCCGGCTAGTAGACTACCGCAGGTGACGGATCAGGTGAAATTAAATTATATTCCAGTTTTAAATGTGCTTCTGATTACAGATAGCCTGTGATTACACAAGATTTGTATTTTAAAGAAAATCAGTTCGAAGGGAGCACAGTTTGCTTTTTCGGTTAAAAGAATTTCTTAATATTAAATTTGAATGGTATGACAATTAGATATTAGACTGTACAGAAATTTAAATCTACACGCTAATACACACTATACTCAGTCACGCAATGCTGACGTTGTTAACATTAATAATTTGAGAATAAAGTATAACAATAATAATCATTTGCATGGTTTGATGTGACATGAGCTATCCAATCTTTAGATTTAATCACCATTGGTAGCGTGATTTATGGTAATGCTTTTTTCCTCAGTTGGTCAGAACAAACGTGGCAGACTTGTTACTTACTTGTTCAGATGGCAAAATATGGTGAAAATTCTTATTTGGTCATATATTCCAAGACATAGGCTAAAATCTGTGATTGCGAAGTACAGTAAACATCCACACCGGTGCGGTGACTGACAGCTACACATTCACCTCCAAACATTAGATTCATTCGCGTTGGAGCCGTGCCGAAGCACAGCCCACGCAAGGAAGATAATTCCACACACTGCTGCAATTCCAGGTTTTCAAACAGAGATGGCGACAAAGAGGCAAAACTTACGGACTGCAGCTTTATTGAATACGACTGCTATTCCTCATGATATGTAACTAGATGATATCTAGTATCTTACATCAGAAATGCCTTGAAAAGTTTCAAATGTACAGCAGTTAAATCATGTTTATGCTCACTCAAGGTCAGAAGTCACAGCTCCATCACTGAAATTAAGAGGCTGATGCATGGATGCATCACTCTTCACAGACACACAGCTGGGTTCTGGAGTAGGAACATCCTCCTTCTCTCTCTTCTCATAGCGACTCATTTTACAGGCAGTGCTGTAGAAATAAACAAGAATATTGTTACAAATCCTATACAAATAATAATAAAAATACAAATTCTTAATGCCACACAATATTAAACACAATATTTAGTAAAACAACCCAACAGATTTTGTGGTAACACTTTATAATAACTTTCATTAATAAATCATTAAACATTATGTAATGCATAACGGTTCATTAGTTCATTTATATTCACATATTTAGAAATAACTTGCTTGTTAACGTTTACTAATAAATGTATTAACATTACCTAATAATTAACATTTCATGTCAATTAAAATGCTTACAAATCTCATTAAACTTCTAATTCATGTGATCATGCACATCTTGAAAATCTACAAATGATTTTAATAGATGTTATACAATGATTAAAAGTTTTTGTTAATGCACAACACCTTTGTTGCTGTTGAAGTGTTATACGGGTACAAGTTTAGGGACATGTTTGGTGGTATGGGTCGGTTTAAGGTTATGTAAGGGGTCAACAAGTGTACAGTGGTCAATTTGATTACTATATGAATTGAAAGTTTAATGACATCTGTAAGCATTTAAATTTACAGTAAATAATGATCTGTTAAAGGAACACTCCACTTTTTTTGGAAATAGGCTCATTCTCCAACTCCCACAGAGTTAATAAGTTGAGTTTTACCGTTTTTGAATCCATTCAGCCGATCTCCGGATCTGGCGAGAGCACTTTTAGCATAGCTTAGCATAGATCATTGAATCCTATTAGACCAGTAGCATCGCGTTCAAAAACGATCAAAGAGTTTCGATAGTTTTCCTATTTAAAACTTGACTCTTCTGTAGTTAATAAAAATGGCAAGTGTTCCAAAATAATTAAGTTTAGAATTGACATAGCTACAATATTTTATGCTTGTGAATGTGGTATAGAATAGTGGTTCTCAGGGAGCCAAGGACCACTAGAGAGCCTGTGAGAGAATCTCGTGGAGAAATCAAAACAAATGAACGCAACTGCACACAGAAGAAATATAAAAATGTAACTTAGTTTTTATATTTATAACATACAGCCTAGTTAAGCAACATGACACGACCAAGAGAGGGAAGTTCCCTGAAAACCACGATTGCAAATTTGACATTTTATACAAGAGTTAAAATGAGAAGTTAATATGCTATAGCCTACATTTTAGTTCAATATTTGAATTTGAATTTATTGAAAGGATATTTTGTCAACGTTGACTGTTTTTGCTCCATTTGGTTAATGAAAATAGTTCCAAACAAAGATCACAGCAGAACAGACACGCATCTCTGAGCAACACAGCGGTGTTTTAATGAATGATTCACATTTGTGAATTTTGAGACAATGATTCAGTGGTCCATTAATAAGGACAGGCACTTGCTTCATTTTTTGAATAAATTCAAAGTAGGGCTCGCTGCATCCTGCGGTGGACATCATAAGCCACGCCCATACCCAATACAGCCACGCCCACGGCAAAGCGTTGCGTCGGAAACCACGCCCTTATCATATACATAACCTCTTGTGATGATATTCTAATTATATGACCAGCACGTCATAAAATTAGAATATCATCAAAAAGTTGATTTATTTCACTAATTCCATTCAAAAAGTGAAACTTGTATATTATATTCATTCATAAAAAATTTATATTAATTCATAGTTGTCAGTTATAATCATCAAAATTAAAAGAGTCTGTGTGTAATGAATGAATATAATATACAAGTTTCACTTTTTGAATGGAATTAGTGAAATAAATCAACTTTTTGATGATATTCTAATTATATGACCAGCAACTGTATGTCTATGTTGTGATCATAGACTGTCGCAGTACCGGGAAACCCGGAAGTAACGTTATGTCAAAGCAAATTATGCCCTTTTCGGGGATCTGAATAGAATAATGTTGCCTTTCGTTTTACTAATACACGTTTTTGGGCGGGTTTCACAAACCATAACAAAAGCAGACATTCCGATTCCGACATTCTTCGATAATGAGATAAATTCACATTTATTATGATCGATTTTAAACTACCCAAGACACCTTTTAGATTTGTCAAATTTAAAGGGGACAATTAGATTTTGTTATTGTAAAAGTCACAACACATTTTTAGAATTTATAATTGTTCTTTAATTTTCTAAAGATGTGTTTCACTTATCATAAATTTTTCACATTTGAATGATAGGATGCAGGCTACACATGCATATGCTAAATAGAGATTGCTTGCTTTGATAGATTATAACAAGTAACATGGCATTGACATTCAGGCCTTGTTCATCAACAAAACTTCATATGAAGTGTGTCCAGGTCCACCACATATTTAAAGATGAATAAACAGACATGCCTTGCTTCATTAGGTAATTTTATATTTATTATTTTACAAAAATAATTAATTTTTTTTAACAAAAAATATGTTCTTTAAGAGATATATTCCAACTTTCATAAATGAACAGCTGAATGATCAAATAAACAGTTCTTGAAATGCAGTACACATGCATACATAAGCTACATAGAGATTCCTTGTCTAGTTAGATTATTCACAGAAACATAGCATGGACTTTCAAGCTTGTTCAGCAAGACAATTTGATATGAATCCTCAAATAATCAGAATACTGTATTGTACAGAGGTGCTATATATAAATTACGCAAGGGAATGTGGATAGATGTATGATATATTAAATCAAAAACATATGTATAATAAATATAAGTATGGATAGTTGGGTATTGCACATGTTTTATGGCATAGTGGGGAGAACATTTAACTGTTCATGAGAACAAGAAACTGTTTCTGTGCTGGCCGTTCTGGTGCTCAGAGCTCTGTAGTGTCTACCAGACAGCAACAGTTCAAAGAGGGAGTGTGCTGAGTTCAGAGTGATTTTGCCAGCCCTTTTGCTCACTCTGGATGAGTACAGTTCTTGGAGACTGGGGAGGTGTTGTACCAATGATTCTCTCAGCAGCCCGGACTACCCTCTGTAGTCTTCTGAGGTCAGATTTGGTAGCTGAGCTGAACCAGACAGTTATTGAAGTGCAGAGGATGGATTCAATGATGGCGGAGTAGAACTGTTTCAGCAGCTCCTGTGGCAGGTTGAACTTCCTCTGCTGAACTTCCTTTTTCACAATGGGGTCTATGTGAATGTCCCACTACAGGTCCTGGGAGATTAATAAAAAGACATCTCTTGCTTCATCTGATTCGACATCGGGTAGTCTTTGATGGCATTACAAACTTCCACTTTATGTCCTCTTGGTGCTCCTGTTAAAAATACAGAATGTGTGTGTGTTGGTCCACGAAATAGTATTTGCTTCATCATTTACCTCATCATTCTGCATACAAGAATATTTATGATTTTGAAACACAAAACTCAATCAATTCAGTATCTAGATAAACGCTCCCACCATACCTCCATGCACCACTACATTGCTTATGTGGTCCTCCCAGTGAACTGTAATGAGTAATTTTCTTTACTGTTGAAACTGCAGCAGGGACTCCTCATCCCGGCAGAACTGCTCTGCATCAGGCAAGGACCAAAAATGTGTAGAATGCTGTAAAACATGACCAACAAACATTGACAATCATTATGTGATCTTTCCATTAATATAGAATGATACAAAGATAATTTGTCACAAACACAGTGTTATCCAGCAGTTCAAGTGAAATGATGTGGCTGCTCAACCAAGTTACTGTGTAAGGGTACTGTGATCAGTGTATATCGTTAAAAATATCATATGTATGTGAGTGAGGGTAAGTACATATGTGTGAGAGGGATGAAGTGTGTGTGTATGAGTCGGTGAGATAAGTGTTATAAAAAAAAAAATTGCACATTCAGTCAGCTTTCATTTTATGTTGTAAGAATCAGTGCACTAATAAATATATAGAGCACTGATTTTTATGACATAAAATGAACTCTGACTGAATGTGCAATTTTTTTAATAACCCTTTTCTTTTTTATAATACATAACACTCTCACCTACTCATATACACACTTCATCCCTCTCACACATATGCATTTACCTCTCCCCACACACATGATATTTTTAATGACACTGATCACAGAACCCTTGCACAGTATCTTAGTTGAGGAACCACATCATTTCACTGTCTTGATGGATAACATACACACACACGCGCATACGTATTTATATGTTACTGATATCTAAGTAATAACGTGCCTGTGTGTTTAGTTCAAAACACATACTAAGCATGCCGAACTGTTGTTTATACACATGCACACAAACGACGCACACATTCAAGTTGTCAACGTTTTAAGTCTTCGTAAACACCAAAATTTGCTTTTTTTTTTTTTTACTTACCAACACAGCAAACTTCTTCTTTTTAGCGGTTTGCAAACAATTCGACTTGTCTTCTTATCGATGCTTCTTCCTGTTTCAAAATAATAAGAACGTGACGCCTTTGGACACGGACGGGGCTTGTGACGTCACGCTGGGGTGTGGGCGGGGTTGTATGTTCACAGAATCAGTCTGAACGAATCGTTTGGCATGCTTCAATAACTCATTAAGACAGTCTCTTTCTGCCAGCTACTGGCGGTTTACTTTCATAGTAGCTTATCTTTGCATTTTTTCCAACATTTCATATTTGTATATTAAAAAATATATATATTTTAAAACACCGACCTCACAACATTATTCATGCTGTTATAATTTTGCATGCAGTGTAAATGCATTCGTGCTATATTTCAGCTACATTGAACTGTCTGTGTAAATGCATCTGAATGCCGCTCCAGTCACTTCTGTAGTGGAAAGATCGATTTTCTAGATTGGTATGATCATATGACTGGTAACATCCCTATATTATCTTATTATAGTAAGTGAAATTATTAATAAAATGTAAGAATTTGATATGAGAGACGATGCATGCATTTAATACAGTAAGGGGAAAATGCCCTTTAAATAGGTCAAAAATGAGCTGGAAATCAACTTAAATAAATTTTTGTATGCAGTATTAAGTCATATAAAACGTAATTTCCCAACAACAAAATTGTGGCCAGTGAAAATGCTGAGTGGCTGCCAAAATGGGAAAACCACTAGCCACAGTGGCAGGTGAGCAAAAGAGTTAATGTCAAGCCCTGGATGTCGGTTTAATGCTTATGTGCTTTTATTTTTAGTGTTTCTTCTAGAATTTTACTTGAGACTGTTAATATAACCCAATTTTAATATTACATTAATATAACTCTTTATGTTAACAGTCCACTTATGAATGTCAGGATTGTGATCTTTTGAACTTCAACTATTTGAACTTCCACTTCCTGATTTTTCAGTACAACCCTGATTCAGTGATTAGATGAGATTCACAGCACAGGGCTGGACTGGGACACAATCTCAGGTCAGGGGGCCGCCCAATAAACCCATATAAAAATACATAATAATAATAATATCATATATATATATATATATATATATATATATATATATATATATATAGATTATTGAATGTCCCTGAAGCAAATATAACTAGTTAATATTTAAATATTTTCTTAATCATTTTCGATGTTTAGGGGGGAAAGCATGCAAATTACTGCTAAGCAAAAAAAGGCAACGCCCTCCCGAGGTCATCAAGGCTATCTCATTTCAGAAAAGTAATCATTATATTCCAAAGAAATAAGTAATTTCACTTCACAAAGAATACCATTCAATTTTAATTCTAGGTCGTGGAAACATATACCACATCCTACATTTACAAGTCAAGAATAGCAGATTCATGATTTACTTGGTATTGAATGCTGAATTCAGAAATCACCCGTGTCGAGCAGGCAATAATATAAAATAAAATAAAGTACAAATAAATGAAAATGAGAGGGGTAGCGGGCCAAATCAGCCTCAGGAATTTCTCCCGATGTCCAGGCCTGATGTGCTCACTTCATCTCTGAGAAATCACTCTTCACATTCACACCTATTAGCAAGACCTTTGGATTATTTATGATTTTACTAAACTCTCGATGCAGACACGGTGTCACTGACCTAGTGGTTTTGTTACTGTGACTGCAAAAGCCAGACCGAATTTGATCAGCATGTACTTGCTGCCAAAAGTAAGAAAAACTCTCGAGACTAAAACATCTGGAATTACTCTTACATTACAGCAGTAGGCTACAGAAATATGAGTATACGTGCAGATATTGAATTAATGCATGATTATTAATCCAGTGTTTGTTCAAACCTACCTCTGTCACAGCGAGGAACATCAAACACAAACTTCAGTTCAAACCGTTGTCTCTAACAGATAGCACAAACAACTTTCTCTCCTGATGTTGTTAACTTTCTTCCCATCACAAAATGGAGTCTGTTTAAAACAGTTTCATTTTCGATAATGTCACGTGACCCGTGAGAAAAGAGAATCTTGAATAGTTGTTAAATTAATTTTCTGGGTTCAGTACAACTGAAAATCTATTGAAAGCATATGTGCGAACAGTACGATTGAAATGTATTTTATACAACAGTACACTAAACAAGAATTTAACATTGACCAGCATATTTAGGCACAGCATCCAGTTACCTTGTCTATTTTTGTAAAGTCAAGGAAAATATTCCTACATGCTCAAACATTTGAGCGAGAAACACACAGCTGCGGTATTTGGTGCGAATGAACCAATGTGGTTGAACAAATCCTTTGAATAAACGATTCATTGAACCACTCATAATGCAGTCACTTAATGCTACCTACTGGCGAAACAATGTAACACACAAAAAGACTGAAAAACCTGAGTTATATTATATTATATCTGTATTATTATTATTATTATTATATTATTTTGTAACTGACTTTTAATATAAATAGAAAAAATATATAATTATTTTATGATTAATATTTAATTGTCATTAGTTTAAACATAAGAACTGATGTGCTACCATTATTTTATCATTTTAATATCCTATATAACATAATACATAATTATATATTTTTTGTAAATAATTTCAAATTATTTAAAAATATAGTTAAACAGATTATACAAGCTATCACAATGTACAGAAATTGAAAGATACAGCCTGTATATAGATCACAAATGTGACCCTGGACCACAAAACCAGTCTTAAGTCGCTGGGGTATATTAGTAGCAATAGCCAAAAATACACTGTATGGGTCAAAATTATTGAATTTTGATTTTTTTTATGCCCAAAATCATTAGGATATTAAGTAAAGATCATGTTCCATAAATATATTTTATAAATTTCAAACCATAAATGTATCAAAACTTAATTTTTGATTAGTAATATGCATTGCTAAGAACTTCATTTGGACAACTTTAAAGGCGTTTTTCTCAAAATTTAGATTTTTTTTTTGCACCCTCAGATTCCAGATTTTTGTCATCCAGGGTCACAAATATATAAAGAAACTAATCTGAATTCATCGGTCCACAAAGCTCAAGAGCATCTTGACTAAATGAGAAACTGTACAGTCTCAGGCACTAAATTTTATGGACACACACGCACACACACACACACACACACACACACAACTCTTTGAGATCCTCTGTTGCTGCTTAAGTCTCTGGAGAAAAAAGATCCCAAACTGTCTCAAAAATCTCAAACTGTGCTCAGATTTTCCAAGATCACAAATTTTGCAAACTCTGGTCTGAAGAGTGTCAGGTCACGACCTTTAGGAAGTACTCATAGAGGGTTTTAACACTCAGATCAATGCATGTTGTCCAGTACACAACCTGAGGACACAAAATAACGATGAAATTCAATCTCAACATCATCATCCTCATAGTGTCACATGTCTTCAGTTAAAATCAGCTCCATCTTGCTCGTAAGAGACACGGATATTTGTTGCATTCCTGTCCAGCCATGATCATCCAAACGGCTTCCCTGCAGAACGAAGATAAGAATTATTCACTTCAGATCACATTCTAGCAGCACCTACAGATGAAATAAACTTTCATGGTTTGTTCTTTTATAATTCATGCCAGTAGATTAAAGTCAGTGAATTGTGTGTACTGCATTCAGCACTATAAACAGCAGCTCATACAACACATAAATTAATTAAAATATTAACACTTCCCTGTCTCCTTGAAACAAACCCTACACCAGGGTCCAGGGAAAGAGATCGGCCATACTGAGTCAGCGTCCAATAAGAAATCACATGCTTGTCTTTACCGTGTTCCCTTTCCCGCAATCTAACAGTTAGTCACTGTCAGCGAGCCACCATTGGCATAGATACTGATGAGTCCTCTTCGCTCAGTTCAGTCCATTCAAATGCTCATAGAGCGTGCGGCCAGCACTCCTAACTCCCCCCAATTATCTATCTAAAACCCGACACATAAGCGCTAAACAGCTATCTTCATTGCTGGACAAACCCTAATGGTTTTGAGCAACACCAAGCATTCCCCTCTTCCCCTGAGCACAAAAGCCAGTCACATTCGCATTCCTCTCTTTGCTTGCCGGTTAAATTTCCTCTGCTCCAGGTGAGTTCAATCATCCCTACCCTCCATCAATGGGAGGAGAACACGGTGCAACAAAACCTGAGTGGGCTGGACCAAATCCAACAAAACAAAATCCCCAGCGTTCATTACACTATTACTGCAGTGGATTTACAACAATGCTTGAATCAAACATACAAATCTTTGGCCTAATAAAATTTATAAGCCTAGCTGTAAGCTAGCCTGGTGTGAGTCTGCTGTGATATTCATAAACTCTGTTTATTTTGTATATAGCCAGTGTTACCTACATTAGCTACAGGTGCTGGTCATATAATTAGAATATCATCAAAAAGTTGATTTATTTCACTAATTCCATTCAAAAAGTGAAACTTGTATATTATATTCATTCATTACACACACTGATATATTGCAACTGTTTATTTCTTTTAATTTTGATGATTATAACTGACAACTAAGGAAAATCCCAAATTCAGTATCTCAGAAAATTAGAATATTGTGAAAAGGTTCAATATTGAAGACACCTGGTGCCACACTCTAATCAACTAATTAACTCAAAACACCTGCAAAGGGCTTTAAATGCTCTCTCAGTCTAGTTCTGTAGACTACACAATCATGGGGAAGACTGCTGACTTGACAGTTGTCCAAAAGACGACCATTGACACGTTGCACAAGGAGGGCAAGACACAAAAGGTCATTGCAAAAGAGCCTGCCTGTTCACAGAGCTCTGTGTCCAAGCACATTAATAGAGAGGCGAAGGGAAGGAAAAGATGTGGGAGAAAAAAGTAATAGGGATAACTGCACCCTGGAGAGGATTGTGAAACAAAACCCATTCAAAAATGTGGGGGAGATTCACAAAGAGCGGACTGCAGCTGGAGTCAGTGCTTCAAGAACCACTACGCACAGACGTATGCAAGACATGGGTTTCAGCTTTCGCATTCCTTGTGTCAAGCCACTCTTGAACAACAGACAGCGTCAGAAGCGTCTCGCCTGGGCTAAAGACAAAAAGGACTGGACTGCTGCTGAGTGGTCCAAATTTTGCATTTCCTTCGGAAATCAGGGTCCCAGAGTCTGGAGGAAGAGAGGAGAGGCACACAATCCACGTTGCTTGAAGTCCAGTGTAAAGTTTCCACAGTCAGTGATGGTTTGGGGTGCCATGTCATCTGCTGGTGTTGGTCCACTGTGTTTTCTGAGGTCCAAGGTCAACACAGCCGTATACCAGGAAGTTTTAGAGCACTAATTGCTTCCTGCTGCTGACCAACTTTATGGAGATGCAGATTTCATTTTCCAACAGGACTTGGCACCTGCACACAGTGCCAAAGCAACCAGTATCTGGTTTAAGGACCATGGTATCCCTGTTCTTAATTGGCCAGCAAACTCGCCTGACCTTAACCCCATAGAAAATCTATGGGGTATTGTGAAGGGGAATATGCGATATGCCAGACCCAACAATGCAGAAGAGCTGAAGGCCACTATCAGAGCAACCTGGGCTCTCATAACACCTGAGCAGTGCCACAGACTGATCGACTCCATGCCACGCCGCATTGCTGCAGTAATTCGGGCAAAAGGAGCCCCAACTAAGTATTGAGTGCTGTACATGCTCATACTTTTCATTTTTATACTTTTCAGTTGGCCAAGATTTCTAAAAATCCTTTCTTTGTATTGGTCTTAAGAAATATTCTAATTTTCTGAGATACTGAATTTGGGATTTTCCTTAGTTTTCAGTCATAATCATCAAAATTAAAAGAAATAAACATTTGAAATATATCAGTCTGATGTAGTTCTGCACAAGCCGCTCTCATGATAGTTGATTGACAAGGCCATCTTACCTTAGTCTAGAGGTCTGCGCGGGACTTTTTTTTTTAGTCCCGCTCCCACGAGGTTTTATTCCGTACCCACCTGCTCCTGTGATATATTCACTCTTTGTTCACCCGCTGTCCGCTTAGAATAATTTTCTTCCCGACCCGACCGTTCCCGCTAAATTTAGATCTCGTTTCCAGAATCTCACATTTAAACTTCCTCTAGTAAAAGAAAGAGAGATAGGCTAACAAATAAACGTTTAGTCTGCACAAAATTGTATTTGTTATTTTATTCGTCTTGTCAAGAGTCTGGAATTTATTGATAGCAAAATGTTAAACGAATTTTGTGTCTTAAAACATAAAATTCGTTTAAAGGGGTGGTTTACTGCATTTTTTCTTTGCTTGATTGTGTTTATGGGGTGCAATATAACATGTCTTCGTGTTTCGTTTGTTAAAAAACGCTTTATTTTTCATATATTTCACCTTAATTGTAAGCCGCTTTCTCCTCTGTCATTTGAACGACCGGTTGACTTCCTGATTCTATGAAACCACTCCCTCAGAAGCAGGCGATGGGCTCAGATTGGTTAGTTGGGCCGGTGTGTTGTGATTGGCTAAACTGCGTACTGCTCATTGTCCGGAAACTTCACGCCCATTACCTTCATGAGCGACAGCTGCACGTGCTCCGGTCAAATGTAAATAATGGTGTCAATAATGCAGTATCAGTTTGAGCCAGAATCAGACCAGAATCAGTGGTAATGAAGAGAGTCAAGCAGAACTTTCGCAAGCGCGGTTCTTACAAAAGTTTCTGAATGGAAGTTTGCTGTTGTGATTACATATAATTTTTTGAAGTTTGTACACGTTTGTCTTATACACACAAAATAGCATCGAACTAGCTGGCTACTAACCAAACAGCGTTGGCTTGTGTTTACGTTCTTGATCAAATCGAAAAATTACGTCATAAAGTATACATGGAAAATACATTTACAAAATTAGTACATAATTACAAATTCGGGTCCAAAATGTTTGTACGCGTTTGTCATAGACACACGAAATAGCATTTAACTAACTGGCTACTAAAGCCAGCGTTGGCATTTGTTTATGACCTTGATAAAACTAAAACATTACGTCTGAAATTATACATGCAAATACATTTAAAATTATGAAATCTTACTTACAGGTTGTGGCCCAACAACTGCTGCCTCTGGTTTTAAAGTTGGAACTGCTCCATGTTTTAGTAATAGTTTCTGTGTGAATCCGGCATTGAACTCGTGTAGATTCTGGAAGCTGCCTTCCGTAAAATGCGCAGCACAGAGAGCTAAATTAGGATTGTAATTGTCAGGAACATAATCAAACATAAATTTTAACCATTGTTGACGAACTACAGCATCCATAGGAAGCCCAAACACAGAAGACCTGACAGCTGGGTGAAAATAACATCGTTTCGACGGCACGGCAACAACTCTCCACTATAACTTCGACAAAACCGCAGAACATGGTTTTGCCACCTTTTTTGCATGTTCCGGAGGGAGGGGTTGATGGGTTTATTTCGTATGCAACCCGGGAAGTATCTCGTTGTAGTCCCATATGTAGCGTCAGAACGAGTCAGACAAAACTAAGATTCGATCGGAGCATCGAAACATGAGGAGCTGAAATTCCAGGATAACAGGACAACGTCGTAAAGATTCCTATCTCTGACTTCTGGAGCAAGCCTAACTAACAAGCCTCTTTCACAGAACAGCTCGCAACATTAAGACAAAAGAACACTTATTGATAAGTGTTCTACGCAGGAAGGAGATCGTCAAATTTGGGGTAAATAGTCAAGATTAATGGTCAAAGAGATGGCCATCACATGGCGTTCCACAAGAGAAATCACAAGCTTCTTTAGATTGACTTCTCCCCCCAAAGAACCAGACTGAAATTCCTCTGGCCTAAGAACATTTCTTTTTGGTCTCGACAGAACTACACAGAGACTTTCTTTTTCATATGCACATAAAACCATCCTAAAGGATAATGCTAGGCATAACACTATATTATGTATGTAACCACATATTAGACTATCATGTTTTAAGCACATATTATGTATGTCTTTCTAATAACTATTGAATGACTTTAAGGTTAGTCGTGTTTGGTATGTATGAGCTTGACATTTCTAGCTTGAAATGTTTCTTTCAATTAATTCTGTGTCAAATGTATCATATTCTGGTTATAGAAATCACATCTCAAAGTATACTTTGCAAGAGTGTGTAAAATTCAGACTGATAATATGTGACTGATAACAGCTGATTTATGATGGAAGGAACAACCCTAGCTAAGATAATAGCCTATCTAATTGGTCAAAACACCAAATGGGATGTGTCCAAAAAGCCGAGTTTAAAACCTCAGGACAGCATCAAATCTCTTCTTCTCTGCTCTCTTCCCTTCTTCTTCTTCTCGCCGCCGCGTTTTGACGCTGTTTTAGCGCTCTTTGAGCGTGCTCTGGCCTACAGGCCAGTTGCTACTTAACACCACGATGAGAAGAAAAACCACCTAGTCTCATTACTCATCTTATTCTTTTACTTTAGTTTCTTTTCTTTCCGTTGAGTCTCGTGTTCAAAAGTTAAGTTTGCCGCAAAGTCCAGCGACTGCACCCGCTTCAAACTTCAACCAGAAACGGACTCCAAGACCATCCTCAGCCAACGGCCCAACCATTGGCTTCCCAAGACATCACTTCAAAGACTACTGAACTTCCAGCCAATCACCAACTCGGGAAAACCCCTTTCCTGCAAGGACGACGAAGACAAAAGGGAATCCCTGTAACACAAGGCAACGCAAGTACAAACTCCAGATTATAACTGAGCTGGTGTATTTAATATAAATTTTAGCCTCATTGAGAAACTCAACGCGAGGGTTAATTAAGTGATTGATGGTTGTTCAGGTCTATGCAATAGCACATATTGCTATAAACTTGGGATTTCACATTCTCATTCTCTAAATTCCTCCTTTCTCTTTTTCTGCAACGTGTGAATGTGTGAATGCGTGTGTTCATGTTAGATTAGTTTATGTCTTAGGTTTATATAAATAAAGTCTTATTTATATTGAAAAGAGAAGTATCTTGTGTTTTGTGCTTACAAGTTAATGTCTTAATCTGCCGATCTTGTTACTGTGCTTATTAATAGTGTTTTCACTATATTTTGGATTTTAATATCCAGTGCAGAGTTAATGTTATACGGCTCGTTCAGTGAATCGCTGCCGACTCAGTGATCAGCCGCAAAACAGTGATTCTGTTCAAATTCCCTATAAAATCATTAATGATTCCCTTTGAGCTAAATTAAATTATATTTATGTATAAAACCCTTAAACATATGAGTCGTTTTTGAAGGCATTAAACTTCCTGATTTTTAAAAGACGATATCTCCGCTTATGTTGAACTTTCAGCGCAGCAACTTTGCAGATAGCCTACTGTTGACGCACCAACAGCAACGTTACACACTATTTAAAATGAAACAAGTGAAATCGCAGTAAACCACCCCTTTAACATTTTTCTGCCAACATAGTAGGAAAAAAGTGTATTTTTATTCGTCTTGTCAGGATACAATTCGTTTAACATTTACAACACAATAGGAAAAAGTGTCGCAGAGAAAAAAAAAATGTAGGTACAAAAATAGCCTATTAGTTATTTTATTCGTCTTGTCAAAATACTAAAGTTTAACATTTTGCTGTTAACACAGTAGGAAAAGTGTCGCAGAGAAAAATAAATGAATAAATACGACACCTGTCATTTAAAATTATAGGCTAAGCAAAATATAAACAAAACCGAGTTGAACTCAAGGACAAGGACCTTATTCTGCTCTGTCACTCATCTACAACCTGCCTGTTCTGTCACCACCAGGCTACAATCTGCTCTGAGGACCGTTATGCACATACTGCGTGCACATACCCCGCAAATGAAATGCGTGAAGCAGAGAGCACTGGTTCATGCGTGCAGCGCGTGCATAACAGTCCTGAGTGCAGTCTACCGGTGGTCAATGAGAATAAAGTGCAGATATGCAGTTCTGAAAGGACGTCGGCAGGGGTCTCAAACTCGCGGCCCGGGGGCCAATTGAGGCCCGTGGGATGATATTTTGTGGCCACCCTACTTGTTTAGTGTTAGTGCGGCCCGCACGTTGTTCTCAAACGCACTTTTTTGCTGAGTCTTGACGCGCTTTTATTTATTTTTTATTTTTTAATCACTTACAGTGTTTCCCCTACCATTATTTATTAAACAAACTAATCAGCCTTGTTATGTTATTTATCTTATTTACACGACGGCGTGCCATTTCTGTCTCTACCTTATGGTCGCGCTCTCTGTATCGCGCACACGGCGGAGTTCCGCCCCGGTTCGCACACTCGCACACACACACACACACACACACACACACACACACACACACACACACACACACACACACACACACACACACACACACACACACACACATGTTTACTTAGCTATCTAAATGGGGACATTCCATAGGCGTAATGGTTTTTATACTGTACAAACCGTATTTTCTATTGTCCTACACCAACCCTACACCTAAACCTACCCCTTACAGGAGACTTTCTGCATTTTTACAATTTCAAAAAACCTTTGCTTACTTTATTTTTAAACCAGTTTTACAAATGAGGACGTCTCCAAAGGGAGGTTTTTGTATATTTTGTCAGGTTTAGCTCACTTTTGGGTACAAATTTGTCCCCAAAATATGGTTAAGTAGGTACACACACACACACACACACACACACACACACACACACACACACACACACACACACACACACACACACACACACACACACACACAGGTTTGTTTTGCTATCCTTGTGGGGACTTTACATAGGCGTAATGGTTTTTATACTGTACTTACTGTATGTGCTATTGTCCTACACCAACCCTACACCTAAACCTACCCCTTACAGGACAATTTCTGCATTTTTACTTTCTCAAAAAAAAAAAAACTCACTCTATTTCCAAAAAAAGTGGAGTGTTCCTTTAACTCACAAGAGGAAATCAACCCACAGCAACAGTTTAAAAGAAATGTTGATTAATGTGTGCTGTCCTTATAAATATACAGTGGTGTGAAAAAGTGTTGGCCCCCTTCCTGATTTTTTATTTTTTTTTGCATGTTTGTCACACTTTAATGTTTCAGATCATCAAACAAATTTATTCAAACAAATATTAATCAAAGATAACACAAGTAAACACAACATGCAATTTTTAAATGAAGTTTTTTATTATGTAGGGAAAACAAAATCCAAACCCACATGGCCCTGTGTGGAAAAAGTGCTTGCCCCCTAAATCTAATAACTGGTTGTGCCACCCTTTGCAGCAACAACTGCAATCAAGCGTTTGCGATAACTGGCAATGAGTGCTTCACATCGCTGTGGAGGAAATTTGGCCCACTCTTCTTTGCAGAATTGTTTTAATTCAGCCACATTAGAGGGTTTACGAGCATGAATGGACTATTTAAGGTCATGCCACAGCATTTCAATTGGATTTAAGTCCAGACTTTGATTTGGCCGCTCCAAAACCTTAATTTTGTTTTTCTTGAGACATTCAAAGATGGACTTGCTGCTGTGTTTGGAATCATTGTCCTGCTGCATAACCCAATTGCACTTGAGGTCACAAACTGACAGGCTGACCCCTCCACCCCTTCAACCTCTGCAGCAATGCTGGCAGCACTCATACGTCTATTTCCCAAACACAACCTCTGGATATGACGCCGAGCACGTGCACTCAACTACTTTGGTCGACCATGGCGAGGCCTGTTATGAGTGGACTCCTGTCCTGTTAAACCGCTATATGGTCTTGGCCACCACGTGAAGGCTCAGTACCGCTAACCCCTTTTATTTTTTTGTGTTTTATTTTTTAAATATTTTTTAGAATGCATTTTGTTTTTCCTTTTGTTTTTCTATATATATTTTAATACTTTTCTTATTTATACATATCTTTTTCTATTTTCTTCAGTTGTTTCCTCTTATTCTGGTTTATTTTTTATACTTTTTTGCACTGTGACCTTCACTAGATTTACCATTAGTCGTCACACTCTTCCTCCCATAGAGGTTGATTATAGTGATTCTCACAATTCCCAACTTGACATGGTCCACAATCAGGCATGCATGGTAGTCCATATGCCCTGCAACTGCACCATTGTGTTCGGCAGGCAGTTGTGCAATTACAGTGGATCATCTGCAGGAGGCTTTCTGGGGTAGCAGTCTTACTTGTCATAACTGGCAGGAACCGGTTGTCCACCAGTTTCCATCCCCAGTCCACTGTGTTCATGTCACCTTCCTTTCCAATCCACACCATGATCTGGAAGTAAACTCTTTGGCAGTGGTTTTTGGCTGAGAACTCAGAAATCATTAATGGCGGTAATGATTTTCTTGCTAAAAAGGTTGTAGTGCAAAGAGGCAAGTGAATCAGTACTCTTTCCACCAAACAACACTGCCATTGCCTTGGTCCCATGGTCCTCTATGACATTCCTTGCTTGATGTGGGAGCAGAAACACATTTGCACAGGACTGAATGGTTGTGTAACAGGGCTGACGAGACGAGAGGCGTGCGGATCCATCTGCAGACTTTTATTGGCAAGAGACGTGGTCATAACAGGCAGGGTCAAACAGTGGCAAACAGGTATAACATGGGCGAGACAAAGAGTAAACAGAGACAAGCGTGGGTCGGCGATCGGCGAACAGTATCCAAAGGGGCAAGACAGGAGAGGTAAACCAAAACGTCAGCGATAGTCCAGGCAGGGGAAAACACAATCTGACAAAGGCAAGGCTAGGCTAGGCAAGGCAAGGCTAGGAAAATTAATAGGGCTCTGTAGGGCAGCAATAATGCATACAATACTCGGCAACGAGGGAGAGAAAGTCCATGGCTTAAATAGCAAATGGGAATCAGCTGTGTGTGATCAGTGAGAGCTGTGTGATCAGGTGTGCGTGTGATGTCCATGTGGTGAGCGAGTGACCTCTGGTGGAGGGTGAATGGAAGTGCAGACCAGATTCGTGACAGGTTGATTCACCATTCACAAGTTTCTGGAATGCTGTTTGTTTGCCAACACTAAAAATGTGTGAAGTTGTCACATCCTGTGAAGACGTGAATAAACAGTTACTGGGAACACAAGTCACTACCCAGGACTTGTTTCATCTCACTAATGTTGTACACTTTAGTAGCTTTGGACTTGTCTGAACGAAAATAGAGGCCTCTATTGTTCGTCCCAGCATAGTAGAGGAGAAGAATGAGTAAGTCTGTATCCTCCCCTATCAAGGTTGTGGGCTGATGTTCTGAGGCCTTGACTGCAGCTTTGACAATGTCCATGTCTGCATCACCTGATGCATTGATAACAGTGCAGCCCTTCTTCTCCAGCTCCTCGGTCATCAGATTGATAAGTCCTTGTTTGTTGCAAGATCTGGAAAGGAAATCATCCTTTCTTCCCACAAACTCAGTCTCTGCATTGAAGTTAACGATGGGGTGAGTTTTCACCACGTCTCTGATGCGTATTGTCTTTGATGGAAGGACCTTCGCTATAACCATCAAAAACGACTGTTGCTTTACCATAATGGCTTATGGTAAAGTCTGCATCAATGGATCGCATCAATGTCTGCTTGATGACAAGGTCAGAGCTAAGGCCTGCCCCAGTACCGGTTGCTGTGGCGGATCACATGGAAACCCCTGGAAAACTTGTCGTGTACATCAGGGTGTCTGGTCTTGAGTTGGCACATTTCCTGAAGGTAGAAATATGCTGATTTCAGGTAGTTGTAGTGCCCAGCGGCAGCAAATATTGTCAGACAGTCCAACATTGTGTGCAAGTGCATTTTCCAAGATCCTGTACGATCTGCTTTGATCAGAGCTCGGGCTGTCTGCAGCATCTTCTGATAGTTTACCCACAGCCGGCTGGTTTTTGACCTTGTGCTAAGGTCTGCCCTCTTCATGTCCACCTTTTCCTTGATTTGGTTCAGCATATCTGATGCTGCAGCACTCTCCAAAGTTGTTTCTTTCATTACCATGGATGAGTACATCTCTCCAGCTTGGTTCACCAAAACTGTGAGTCATCCTCCTCCAGCTCTGACACAACCAGGTGATCGAGACATCTGTCCACCAGCAAATGTCCACGAAAAGCTCTTTGCACTGACTTTCCAGTCATCATATGCTGGACGGCATTTGATCCATAGACAACTTCCATAATGTTCCTGAGTCCTGTCCCTTCCATCAGTGTGCCTATTGCACCAAGTAGGTTCATAAAAGTATGAAAATCTCCAAGCATTAAGACTATGCTTTTCAGGGGGCTACTCTGTGGTGCATCCATGATCATCTCTGCTGCTTTCCAGTACAGTGGCTGATCAAACGTAATAATGGGTGGAGCATTGTGTTTGATAGCCAAGTCACAAACAAAATCCAAGGTGGACAAAATACACGTTTTGTCTTCAGAGTACAAATATTGGCAGAAACGCAACTGATGATTGGCCTGGATGTTCTAGTCTTTGATGAATGATATGTATCATTCCCTGCCACATTGGGGTTTGTTGTTTTAAGTTCAGTGAGAGCTCCCACAGGACATCAACTGTTCTGTCACAGCTGATCAGTGCTGGGAGGTCGTTGAACACGAAGGCTTGGCGCACGTTTCACAAAGCAATATTCGATGAATGGATTTTACTTTGCACTGCAAAATCTAAGTTGGTAATGTGTCTCCTTGGAATGATACGGTCCTTTTTTTGCCCTGGAGTGATTGCTGCTATGTTTCCCATTCCATGGAAGGTCCCCTTACCATCAATAGTAAGGATGTTGTGGTTAGCATTGTCCCCAGCAAAAATAAGTGCCATGTCCAGCACATCTATGTCATCTGCTAACGTATCTGGGGCAACTGAATCTGCTGCATTCTTTTCAAAATGCAAAACTTCCTTGTATGATGAAGCAAATCCCATTGCATGAAGGGTATCCACCAGGAATTGTGACCGATACATATGATGTGCCTGCACTGCAAGGCAAAGTTGTAATGGAGCTACAACAGCATGTGGTCGTGCTGCCTGGACAATTGCCTATCCAATTCCTGCAACCTTTCGGCTTGTCTCCTTACCCACAAAAAGACCATTCAAAAGTGTACTGAGAGTCTCAGGAACAACTGAAAGGGCAGAGTCAAGCTCAAGTGACTTTGTGCTCGGATACTGATTCATAACGGACGGGACATTGGTCTTGATATCACTTTTGATCAATCGTGCAGCTGTTTGAATGATCGCTTGTTTCTGGGATTCCTCATTTTCTCGTTTGCTGAAATACGATTGTAGTATTTGTGATGTCTTCTCTCTCATTGTCACTATGTCATGGAGGCCTTCCCCTTCAGTGAAATGTACATTGTCCTGGTACTGTTCTCGCAGTTTTCTCTTGAGGTATTGATTTCCATATGGTTTGGAATCTGGGTTTGTCAGAGATTCTTTCATTTTGTCTCGAAGATGTGTAATTGTCAACTGTTCCTCATCATTACTCTCGAGGTAAGAGCAAACTTTCATGAATGCCTGCTCCTGATCTTCATTTTTGGGCAGCCAGACTTTCTGTGCTTTGCCTCTGGGTCTTTCTGGAACTGTATCGGTATGTTATATCAGTTACGAAAACTACTACTGCATAAGTGGTGGTAAACACAGTCTGCAGCATGTAGATCACGGCCATAATACTCGATCCTGCCTTTTGAAAGCCCATTGATCTGCACGATTGTCACAACACTCAAGAATGGACTCTGCGAGCGTATCAGTCTTAACACTACTTGTGTCTTTACTTCCATGTCTTATTGTAGTCCCACATAAAAGACAATCGGTTTGGCTGTTGAAAGGACCAGTTGCTACTCTGGCACTTCTTTTTGGTGGCTCAGCTTTATTCTCTTGTTGGATTTTAATGTCTTTTTTATTTATGTACGTCTGTTGACATTTTGAGTGTACTATTTCACCAGCGGAAATGTGCATGTCATTGCCTCTTTGTACACTTGCATTGTTGATTCCATCAGCTCCCTTCTGATGAACCTCAACCACATCAGAGCCATCTCTTAAGTTTTATCAACATGATAAAGCCATCTCTTAACAACATGACTCATGGTCAAAACTGCATTTGGAGTGTACTTTTTCCTCAAGCTAATTCAACAATGTCATCCTCTCTTAACATACTCTCATTGTTGGCCTTTTTCATGTGTTAGAAATCTGGGTGGGTGGTTTAAGTAGTCAAGGATGAATTTTGTTTGAGCAAAATGGTGTACACTGTGCTGCCAACAACATTTCAATGAGGCAAGCAATATCAAATGTCAGTATTCTCTTCCACCATCTTCTGAATGGCTGAAAATTGTGAATTTAGTTTTGTTGGGTTTAGTTTAATGCCACCTTTATACTCAAAAACATCTGTAGAGGATGCATTACATATGTATTACCTTATTCAAATTGAAACGAGTGAGGGTTCACACACAGGCCTCTGTTCGGGCTAATTCAGAGTTGTTTATGATCAAAGTTATACAACTCTAATTTAAGTTACTTTTGGGTGCAATAACTTTTACATTGAATGTCAAGTCTGTGTTTTAGCAAAAAAAAAGGGTATGTGTCCAAAAACACGTACTGAGTAGGAGTTGCATGACATAGGCTAAATCGTTTACATCTCTGGTTCACCCCAAACAATGATAAAACCTTACAGTAATTTCACAAAATCATGTATTCCATAAGTATGTAATCATGTCAGTGCAATTTAGACAAGTTCAGTGGATTCATAGACCCAGAAAACATGGGGTTAGACACCAAGATTACTTGGCTAGGTCAAATAATGAAGGAGTTAGGATATTTTAAGGGCTTCCTGCCCATCTTGGACACCATCTTGAAAATTACACATTTCTAGTGATCAAACTTTGGTAAACTTTTAGTATGTTATTAAGGACACCCAATACTACAAAAAACAGCTGAGAAACCATTTGTTAGAAATTTTTTAGAGTTAGGTGTTTTTTTTTCCATATATGCTGCTGTCTAAAGTAAAAGTACAGCTTTAAAAATATACTCAAAAAAGTGCAAGTACCCGAAAAAAACTATTCAATTACAGTAACATGAGTAGTTGTAATTCGTTACCTCCACCACTGATATACAGGTGAGCTAAATAGGTAAATCACACACAGCTGGTGGCAATGAGACTTGCAGTGTGTTCCAAACAGGAAATATCGCCCTCTGAAGGGCACTTCAGAGTGAAAACAATCATGGTATTGAAATGTCATTCCAAACTGAAGTGCTCAAAACTGGACACTTCAAAGGGCCCTTCAGAATGAAGGATTTCGAAGGATACAACTGATGGACACTTTGGGCCCCTGTGATCCTTTGCACAGATTCTCTTCATGATGACGGCGCCTCCATGGGAGCACTGGATGATGACGCAGAAGGGCACTTCAAGAAACAGTTGTTTGGTCCCCTACACCCTTCAAAGCTCTCACTCCGGAGAGTAAACCCTTTGAAGGGATTAGGACATAGGGACGAGCCCTTCTGAATGGAATGCAGGATTGATAGTCTGGGTAAAGGGTGATGGGAGTCGAAGTCCAATGCAAGAAGCAATGATCTGGGAGAAGTGCCCTCTGGTGGCTGTCAAGGGTATACCCACTGATGGATGACATTATGCTCATCAAGGCTGCATTTATTTGATCAAAAAATATAGTAAAGACACTAATATTGTGGAATATTATTACAACTTAAAATAACTGTTTTCTTTTAATATATATGAAATGTAATTTATTTTAATTTATTTTGGCATCATTAGTCCATTCTTCAGTGTCACATGATCCTTCAGAAATCATTCTAATATGCTGATTTGCTGCTGAAGAAACATTTCTGATTGTTATCCATGTTGAAAACAGTTTTTTCATGATTCTTTAGTGAATATAAAGTTCAAAAGAACAGCATTTATTTGAATGGAATTTATTTTTCATAATGTAAAAGTTCATTGCCACTTTTAATACATCCTTGCAGAATATAATATTAGGTTTGTTCTTTCAAAAAAAATAAAAAATCTTACTGATTCCTGATCTTTGAACAGTAGTGTATATAAATTATATATATATAAAAACATATCCTGAAAGAAAAAGACAGACACGCTTATACAGTTCACACAATACTCCAGATATGTGCTGTAACAGACAAACTGCACTTAATTACAGATTACAATACAATAAGAAACAACAATATTTATGCTGGCTGATAGGCAGAATTGGTATTATTTTACAGTATACAGTTAAATATTAGTTTAAATCTTGCTTCATGTTTTTACTTCATTCATTTGTAAATTATATTGATTATTAAAAATAGCTTGAAGTAATTCATGGTTGATAGACCTGTATTGCAAGAGCAATAGAAAGTATTAATGTATTAATATATCTCCTTTGCCACATGACATCTATAAGCAAGAATATTAAGTCCCATACACTAACTTTTTGAGCAATTTTGCCGGGCAACTTTTTTGAACAATGTTGCTTGGGCACTTTCTCATTGAGAATGGGAAACAAATTTCTATCTGGATATCTTAGATCAGTCTTGGGCCCTGTGTTTCACCTGGTTGGCCGGTGATGGCAACATTGCCCAAAGTTGCCCAGCAAGATTGCTAAAAAAGTTACCCCGTATATCATCAGCCTAAGAACTAAACTGTTTCCTGTGAGCGAGAAACTAAAAAGAATGTTTTGTCAGAAAGACAAAACTCCTGTTGAGCTGCATTCAAATGTCTAAAACACAATAGAAGTCTGTGGTGTGTCTCATTTAGACTGAAGTCAACATGCTGTTAAAGTGTTCAAAAGAGATAATGTGAGTGTTTCTTTCACTCAACTGTGTGTCTCAGTTGTTTCTCATTGGATGCCGTTTAATCTCACAGAGAGACAGTGAACTACCAAAATAAAGCCCAAATCCAGCATAGAGGGGTTCAATAAATGTGGTTTTGAATGTGTGTAAGTGTGTAAGTGTGTGTGCAGAAGATACGCTGTAGAAGGACAGACGGCCAACCGACCAGTTCAAATATACTCCTACTCTGTTAGTGTGATGTGAAGGTACAGGTATGACTGTGATCTTATTATTGTATTTTGCAATGAAGCTGGTTTTAAAACAGATCAAACTCCAGGACTTTTTATTGTATCCAAACCAACTGTAATCACTCCATCCTTTCCTTCTGATTCCTTTATATGTCACTGATATATTAACCCCCTCCCTCCCGCTCCATTCAGCCTCCCAGTAACAACGTCCAGATAGACTCTCTCTACATAGAATCTGATGACACTTATCAAATCTCTCTGGATGATCAGGATACAGATGCTTCTCTGTCACAAGTTTCAACTTTCTGTTCCTCTCAGACAGAGTGAGATGAGTGTTTACTGTGTTTAAATCCAGTGTGAGGTCACATGCATCTGAACATAAGAAAACCGATTACATTAGTCTGAACACAAGAAAAAGAAGTACATTTACAACAACAATGAAATAATGATTAAAATCTTTTTTAATCTGACCTATATTTCAAATCTGATAGCTGCAGCAACTTCCCACTTATCATGTAATGTAAACATCTTTATGGTTTAAAGCTGCAGTCCGTAAGTTTTGCCTCTTGGTCGCCATCTCTGTTTGAAACCTGCAATTGCAGTTATTTGCGGAATTATCTTCCTTGTGTGGGTTGTGCACCGGCACAGCTCCAGTTCGGATGAATCTAATGTTTTGATGTGTGGCTGTCAGTCACCACACCGGTGTGGATACTGTACTTCGGAATCACAGATTTTATGTCTTGAAAGCATTACCCAAATATGAATTTGTACCCAAATATGGTCATTGTCATCTGAACAAGTAAGTAACAAGTCTGCCACTTTTGTTCTGACCAACTGAGGAAAAAAGCATTACAATAAATCACACTACCAATGGTGATTAAATCTAAAGATAGGTTAGCTCATATCACATCAAACCGTGCAAATTATTATTACTGGTTGTTCTCAGATTGTTAATGTTAACAACATAAGCATTGCGTGACTACATGTAGTGTATATTTGCATTTATTATTAGATTTCAATTTCTGTACAGTCTAATCTCTAATTGTCATACCATTCTAAAATTATTTTAACCCAAAAAGCAATTGGTTCTCTTTAAAATACAAATCTTGTGTAATCCCAGGCTAACTGTAATCAGAAGCACATTTAAAATTGGAATATAATCTAATTTCAGTCACTTGTGTTTCATAAATGCATAAACCTTTCTGAATTACAATCCGCCATCAAAATGATAAATTTAATTATTCCAACTACTGTCAGAAAAGGCTATAAATGATTTGCCACCTGCAGGATCCTCACATGCGATAACCTATTTGTTTATTATGTTTACAGATGTGATCTAATGATGCGGCAGCATGCTGGAATTTCCCACGAATTCCCACGAGTACCACTCAAATTAGAAAACAAGTTTACCGTTGTGAAGCGCGGTAAGGTAAGGGGATAGTTCTGAACACTGGCTGGTTATGTACTTGCTCAAAAATTGGTTTTGGATCATTTTTAACCAAAAAAAGTTACGGACTGCAGCTTAAATAAAATCTAAATGTGCAAATAGTTTCTGAGGATTTGTTGTAGGGTTAGAGATTAATCCAAAATAAAAACAATATGCGTGTATAAACTTACATTTTTGTGGTCCTGTTCTAATCCTGAACTCTCCTGCGTGATCCACACTATAAAAAAATTATATAATAAATGACAAAAATAAATGGAAAACACACTAAAAAAACAATTATTGCTAAATAATAATAAAAAGAAAATCATACCCAGAATTTTTAGTTTCTATATTAAAGACTGTTAAAGGAGATCTGTTAACTTTGTTTGAAGTTTTGTAATAGTATTTGTCTGAAATATATGATATTGTTATATGGGGGACATGTTGTATTACAGTATGGTTGTATCATCATCCACCTTACTGTTTTACTTTCAAACAACATTCTGCCTTCCAGTCAAATCTTCCTAGACCTTCAAAATACTTAGTCTAAATGCCAAACACATCACTTATCTCTTCAAAATCAATCCTGTTTTAGACTCTTTGTCAAAAATCTATCAATCATAACAGTTTTTAGTAGCTCTCACATATATTTTATAAAGCACACCATGAACAAACACATGTGATGATTGTCAGTGTTGAATATACTTGAGTTTCTCCAGTCTGTAGTTTGGATCAGAGAGCAGCTTGACTAATGATTGTCCTGGGTGATTGTAGCTCAGATCCAGCTCTCTCAGATGTGAGGGGTTTGAACTCAGAGCTGAAGCCAGAAAACAACAGCCTTCTTCTGTCACCATACAGCCAGATAATCTATAAACACACACACAAACAAAATCAGGGTAATAGAAGAATCCAACAGTGATTGGGTGAGCCCGATAGTTTTAGTTCCTAAAACGGTCAGCTCGGTTTCATTTCTGTATGGATTACCGCAAAGTAAATGCTGTGTCGAAATTCGATGCATATCCAATGCCACGAGTTGACGAATTGCTTGATTGGCTGGGCACAGTTAATTTTTATTCGACACTGGATTTGATGAAAGGATATTGGCAGATCCCCTTATCGCCGGTATCTAAAGAAAAGACAGCCTTCACAACGCCGTTTGGGTTACGAATTCTTGGTTAAGAATATCTGCTTGCTATGTCTGACATTACGCTTTACTGCTTCTGGGTCCTAACGCTCTGCCAGATGCTCCAAAAAAACAACAAACTGTGCTAATATACACCCACGATGTCATGTAATACCGAAAGATTATAACCCCAACCTTTATCAAGCAACATGTATATAAACCACGTGGTATTAAAGAGACAGCTCGCACAATGGGTCTAAGTGAAGTCATTTACAAATGTGTCCGCTGCAGCTCAGTATTCATAACAATTGAAGATATTAGAAGACACATTTGTCGTAAGAGTTTTATATTAAGATAGCTAGTAAATGTAATTAACATCAAAATAAATTCACAAGAGCAAGTATATTGTTTGCACGTTTATTTACATTAAAGGCAAAATAACTGAAATAATAAGAGCACAAGTATAGTTCTGGAACTTCTTTAAGTCTGTCTAAATATCATGTAGTAATTGCAATGTCTTCTGGTCCATATCCTTTCCTTAGGAATGTGTGCTAGATACTGATTAATGTAACATAAAAATACTATTCATATTTATATATTTTGCTATTGTATTGTGGAGTGACACTTTCATAAACTTTTCTATGCTCCTCTGATTATATAATGGTAAATATTACAATATCATAACACAACAACAGTGATCAGCAATAATGATAAGTCTAATACTCACAATAAAAATAATAAGGTCATATAGATCATAACACAGTCTCAGAGGTAAGAAGTGGATTATCCTTCACCTGAAATGTTTCTTTTTTCAACCTAAAATGCGAGGCAAATGTTGGATCACAATAAATAGGAACCACACTTTCCACAAATCCCTTCACTCGATTGGGATGTACTCTTTCATTCTGGACAGCAAGGGCAGTGACTGTAACATCAAGTGTATTTTGCCATATTAAACACGTATTTATACCGATTTCATAAGGCTCCGAAAATTCTTCAAAAAGAACACAAATAATGGCCTTCTCAGCTGTCATAGTTGCAACACCTGCATCATCAGAACAGGGTGTTCAACGCACCACTGTTTCCACTGAATAAAGGTTTTGCACCGTTTTGTCGGTTGATATCCTGGTTCAGATATCAGGGTATCATTGATCCGTTTGTGTTCGGATATCTTTATTGGCTACTGAAGTGCCAACAAAGATTTGAATATCAATACAAATTGTGGGCGTACTCAGTAACAAACTATGATTTAAAAGTAGCGAAGTAGATTATTTTGCTTAATTTGTACTTAAGTACAAGTAAAAGTACAGCTTTAAAAATATACTCAAAAAAGTACCCAAAAAACTACTTAATTAAAAGTCAGTGTTGGGAAGGTTACTTTGGAAATGTAATAGGTTACAGATTACCCTACTTAAAATGTAATAAGTAGTGTAACTTTTCAATTACTTTATTAAAGTAATGTAACTGATTACATTTGATTACTTGTTGATTTCTTTTCAAAATTTTTAACATTTTCAACTGTTAATCATTTTCAAATATATAAACCAGGTAGGGTTAACCTTACAGTAGTACTGAACACTGATTACTGTCAGACTCTCGAAATCCTTCATCACTTGAATTAAGATAATACAACTCGAATTCCAGAAATGTTGGGACATTTTTTAAATTTGAATAAAATGAAAACTAAAAGACTTTCAAATCTTATAAGCCAATATTTTATTCACAATAGAACATATATAATATAACAAATGTTTAAACGGAGAAATTTTACACGGTTATCCACTAAATGAGCTTATTTCAAATTTGATGCTGGTAACACTTTATTTTGATGGTCCCTTTTGAACATTCTGTTGACACTAAGTAATGTTGCAACTACATGTCAACAAACTCTCATAAGAGTATTAGTAGACTGTCTGCTTCTTATCTACTAACTCCTTATTGTGTTGGTCTCCCAACAGATATTCTGCTGACTATAAGTAACTTTGCAAAACGTGTCAACTTAATCTAACCCTAACCCTACCAGTCAACTAATACACTACTAACACTCTAATGAGAGTCAGTAGAAATGTAGGTGCAACATTACTTATAGTCAATAGAATGTGTTAAAGGGACCATCAAAATAAAGTGAAACCTTGATGCCTGCTACAGGTCTCAAAAAAGTTGGCAAGGGGGCAACAAAGGGCTGAAAAAGCAAGAAATTTTGAAAAGATTCAGCTGAGAGGACATCTAGCAACTAATTAAGTTAATTGACATCAGGTCTGTAACATGATTAGCTATAAAAGGGATGTCTTAGAGAGGCAGAGTCTCTCAGAAGTAAAGATGGGCAGAAGCTCTCGAATCTGTGAAAGAGTGTGTAAAAAGATTAATTTTATTCAAATTTAAAAAATGTCCCAACATTTCCGGAATTCGGGTTGTATTTTAATTTTAAAGGAGACATTGGATGTGCTAAGACATTGCTAAGACATTGTCTTAGCAGTGTGTGGACGCAATCCCCCTACAATGATAAAAATTCACTCCTTTTTTTTAATCCCCCAAAAACCTAAACAGTCTCATTTATCAAGCCATTTTGACTTTCTGAGCAGTATGACATCATGCTGCTCAGGCCTCACCCACAACCTCTGACGTACTGTCCCATATTAGCATATTTCCGCCCTCAGCCAGTTGTATGAAGTCCGAAATGCTCAAGCATTTTCACCATGCTTGAGCAGCTGTAGCAACAACAATGTCTTGTAAGCAAGGCAGGTGTTTTGTAGTTGGATGTAGAAGAATATAAGAGTCCTAATTTTCTCCCGACATCAGAGCCACTGAGGACGCAGTGGATTAGTTTTTGATTTTGATGGTAATGCGCCACCAAATGCACCTAAATTCGTTTATGTCTGCGCAAATCATTTTACTCCATACTGCTGGACAATGATGGACAATTCAAGGCAGGTTTTGCTAAAAAGTTAATTCAAGGAAGGATTAGTACCCATAGTTCATGATCCAGCTGCACCTCCAGAAGAATAAGTCTCACAATTTATATTTTTTATGATTATTTGCGTATCGCCTTTGCTCTTCCAAAAAGAGAGGGGCGGGGTGAGCAGAGCTCATTAGCATTAAAGAGATGTGCACCAAAATAAGTAGCTGTGAACAGAGCTGTTTTTGACAAGGTAAAAAGGGTGTTGTTTTTCACAACCACTAAGACCATTTCGAGAAGACCCTAAAGAATCATACCAACTTGTGGAGAATGGGCATCCGATGTCCCCTTTGAAGCATAGCTACCACAAAATCAGACTTACTGTATCATTCTGAGGTTAAATACAGATTTAAAATCATAACAAGAAACAGTTTAATAGCTATGATACTGTTTTTTTAAATCAAATCTTTGCATAGCTATGACAGAAAACGCTGGAATCTAACAATGCCTTAGAAAAAAAAGTGAATCCTAAAAAAATAAAGCATATACTTAAACCCATATAGGAAATAAAAGAGTTATCGAAAAAGCATGTTATAACTTCTGAAACATTGGAGTTTCATATTTGAGAGCAGTCACTGCAATTAATAAAAGAAATCAATTCAATCTGTATGTGGGGGAGTGTGTGTGAAAAAAATCAGATGTAACCTCTTTTGTAATCCTTAACATTTTCATATGTAACTGTAATTGAATTACACACTTTTTCTCAGTAACTGTAACTGATTACAATTACTTTTATTTTGTAATTAAATTATGTAATTCCGTTACATGTAACTAGTTACTTCCCAACACTGATTACCGTAATGTGAGTAGTTGTAATTTGTTACCTCCACCACTGAGATGTAGTAACTCTTTGTTCAGTGCTTTACTCCGTGTCACAGTGTTGATGGAGCAGAACTGATTTCGCTAACAGTGTCTGTTCATTTCCACTCCTCACAAGTTTGACATTGTAATCACTGAATTAATCAATAAAAAGAGGCTAGAGCAAATACAAACAAATATAAACAAAGCCTTTAGACACACTGGAGATCAGAACCAGAGCAGAGGACATCTTCACCCTTCATAAACAAGTAAACCTTTGTCTGTTTTTCTTACCTCAGTATGTTGAGTTGACAGTGTGAACTCTTCAGTCCATTAGAGATCAGCTTAACTCCTGAATCCTGCAGGTCATTGTGACTCAGGTCCAGCTCTTTCAGTGAGGAGTTTGATGATTGTAGAGATGAAGACAATATTTTACAGCACTGACCAGTAAGATTACAGTCAATAAGTCTGTAAAAAAGATAAAATATGGTTCAATACAGAGGAGATTATGCATTAAGTTATTATTTTCTGTTTTGATTACATACTGTCACATGATTAATATTCTATGTTTCTCTCAAATTTGACTAAAAATAATCTCAGATAGGTTTACATTAGTGTGGTCAATTAGTGTTAAATACTCCAGCTGTTATATAGTAATTAAATGCAGATGTGTTCAAGTCCAAATGTTGTGCACACGTGTCTCTGTATAACATTAGGACATAGAGTCTGAAGTTTATTCTTATTTTTTGAATAAAAGACCTGATTATAACTGTGCACTTTCCTTTTAAATCTAATCTGAATCAAGTACAAAATAAAAGTGGCTCTCAGGAAAAAAGTGGCACATCTACAATTACATCAATTAATACTCACAGAGCTTTTGTGCAGTTCACCACAGCTGGTATCAGTCTCCTTCTACCCTCATCTGATGTATTGTATTTCTTCAGATCAAACTCATCCATCCCCTTCTCTGATATCTGAAGCATGTAGGCTATTGTTGAGCACTGGGACGGAGAGAGTTTATTCACTGAGTGATTCTCTGATTTCACAAACCTCTGAATCTCTCTGTACAGAGTCTGATCCTTCATTTCTAGCAGACAGAGGAACAGATTGATGCATCTGTCAGCTGAGATACATTCATCACCATTGATTTTGTCTTTAATGTAATGTGTGATCCTTTTGACGGTCTCTGAGCTGTTCAATGTGTGAGTCAGAAGATCCTGTAAGAGTCTCTGGTTGAACTCTAGTGAGATGCCCAGCAGAAACCGCAGGAAAAGATCCAGGTGTCCATTTCCACTCTGGAATGATTTATCAACTGTGCCTTCTAGCAGCTCAAACAGAGAGATTTCACGACTGTACCACTTGTATCCTTTCAGAAACAACTTAAGTGATTCCATGTTCCTGACTACATAAGAATAAAACACAAAAAAAGCAGCTAGAAACTCCTGAAAGCTCAGATGTATGAAGCAGTAGACTTTCCGCTGATTAACCACAGATTCCTGCTTAAAGATCTCAGTGCAAATCCCAGAATACACTGAGGAATCAGTGACATCTAGACCGCTCTCAACCAGGTCCTCCTCATAGAACATCACATTGCCCTTCATCAGCTGATTAAAAGCCAGTTCAGCAAGTTTCACAATCATGTCTCTGTTGGACTTCAGGAGATTCTTTGGATCTCTCTCATCATACTTTTGATTCCTCATGTTGATCTGAGTCAGCAGGAAGTGGATGTACATTTCAGTCAGAGTTTGAGGGATTTCTGAACTGTCATCTTGTTTCAGGTTTTGAAGAACAGTGGCTGAGATCCAGCAGAAGACAGGTATCTGACACATGATGTGGAGGCTTCTTGATCTTCTGATGTGTGAGATGATTCTGCTGGCTTGATGCTCATCACTGATTCTCTTCCTGAAATATTCTTCCTTCTGAGGATCATTGAATCCCTGAATTTCTGTCACACGGTTGATGTATTTTGAGGGGATCTGATTGGCTGCTGCTGGTCTGGAGGTGATCCAGATGAGAGCAGAGGGAAGCAGCTCTCCTCTGATGAGGTTTGATATCAACACACTCACTGATGAAGATTCATTCACATCACAAACCTTCTCATTGTCTGTAAACATCAGTGTAATTCTGCTTTCATCCAGACCATCAAAGATGAACACAACTTTACACTCCTCATATATCTTTGAGTCCAGATCTTGAAGTTCAGGATGAAAGTCCAGCAGAAGTCTGTGAAGACTGTACTGGTGATTCTTAATCAAGTTCAGCTCTCGAAATGGAAGCACAAACATGAAATCTACATCTTGATTGGCTTTTCCTTCGGCCCAGTCCAGAATGAACTTCTGCACAGAGACGGTTTTTCCAATTCCAGCGATGCCTTTAGTAAGAACAGTCTTGATTTTGTCTTTCTCCTCACATCTGGGTTCATGTAAGGGTGTAAAGATGTCATTGCAGTAGATTGGAGTGTCTTGTGTTCTGGCTGTTTTCTCCAACTGTAAAACCTCATGCTCTTCATTCACTCTTTCACTCTCTCCCTCTACAATGTAGAGCTGTGTGTAGATACTGTTTAGGAGGGTTTGATTCTCTTCACATTTGATTCCCTCAAATAAGCTCTCATACTTCTTCATGCTGATTTTGTGTTTATCTTTGACTCTCTGCCTGCCTGATGAAGTCAGACAAGGCATCACTGATTTGATCACTTTGCCTCTCTTCACTCTGCAGAAAACAGTGAGATGAAAAGAAAAAACTGTGAAAAAGCATTAAAATACAAAAAATAATTCAAATGTGTTTCTCAAAAAGGAGGCCATGTCCTCAAGAGGAAGATGAACATACATATTAGATTTATAGACTCTTATCAATACAGGTCAAAAATGTTGCACTTAAAAGTCTCATCACAATTCTGTCTAAATAACCAAGATACTAAAGCTGCATCTGAATCTTTCAAGTGTTCATTCTTTTACTATGTATAGTGAATGTAACATGACTTCCATAGAGAATTGGAAGTCTGTCAGACAGCTTATTCTGTGTATTTCATTTGGGTAAATAAGGTCATGTTTCACTTCAGTCTCGTGTGAACCATCATTACATACATCAGTGCAAACAAGCGACAGGATTTCACAGACCAGATCATATGCAGCAGTTAGAGCAGAACATATCAAACATATTATACTACATAGTGGATTATTGTTTATCTCACATCACAAATGGAGTCATTCAAGACCAATACTGTTTTCTACATACTGTAGACATCTGAGGGACAGATAATATGGATAATGGACACACAGTATAATGCAAAACATGGTTTAAACAAATAGGACATGTTCCTGGGTCAAAATCTTTGTTTATCATGTTTCGTCATGTTTATACTCACTCAGAGTAAGAGGTCACTGCTGCATCACTGAACTCAGGAGGAGAAAGCAAAGATTTGTCACTCTTCATAGACACACAGCTGGGTTCTGGAGATGCTGCTTTACGTGTGTGAACATCATTCTCCTCTCTCTTCTCATAGATACTCATTTTACAGGCAGTGCTGTAGAAATAGTAAATAATTAACTGACATACTGCTAACCATACTGCTAAAACCAGAGGTGTAAAATACTTGAGTAATTTTACTTGATTACATTACTTAAGTATTATTTTGGGGGATCCGTACTTTATTCAAGTAGAATTTAAACTGATTACTTGTACTTTTACTTGATTACATTTCTGAAGAAAAAACAGTACTTTTTACTCCTTACAATTTTATTTCATCTTGAAAAGTACATTACATTTTTATTTTATCTTATGCACATTAAATATGGTAAACGGAAGCTCAAACGTGCGTGCTTGACGTGAGAACCAATGATCATTGTTTTCATGCATCAAGCACACACATTTCTACTCCAGTTTAATCAGGTAAATGTCTGGCTTCAAAAGTTCACCATCACAGGGGTGCAAACTCGTCGTGAGAACGAGGGGTGAAAAAGGTGACAACACAACCCCCCCAGGCAGACGCAGGTTCACACACGCAACTTTCATCCCTCTCTCTCTCTCTCTCTCTCTCTCTCTCTCTCTCTCCCCAATTCAAATAAATGATTAATTAATTCAAATAAACGCGATCTTACCGCACTACATCTCTGTGTCTGATTTAAAGCAGGCCGAAAGCTAACGAAAATTACCATAATTTGCACTGTGGAAGAATTATATCGTCTTGTCGTATACAACCATTAAAAAATTTGGCAGAATTTATGTGACCGCTGCACCTGATGTTCATAAACGTTCATAACTTTTAAGCCTAAGTGTTTTTTTTTCTTTTGCCTTAAGTGGCCGAGCCTTGATGAATCTGTTACTTGACATGTGCTTACTGACCGTTGCATGCAATCAAGGGCGTAGTTTTGGTTTGAACATTGGGGGGGTTGAAGTGGACCCTGGGTCATGCCCCCTCTTAAGGTTTATTTATTTGTGTGTTTGCTTAAATGTTTATTTTTGTAAAATGGTGTTTTGTGATATCCACCACACATGCAAAGTTGGTTGATAGCGTAACTGCAATAAAGTAATAGGCTAGTTAACAATTACTTGTTTATATAGGATATATAATGTATTTTATATTATTTAGACACTTAGGCTATAGTTTGACAGAATGTTCTAATTCAGCACGCCATGGGAAGTCAATCTACCTTCTCATATTGATATTGTTTATTTCTTACTCCTTAACAGTTCATGAGGCTCTTAATGATTGAATCTATGCCATCATTGGAATATCTGAAGGCAGGTTTGTCCATCGCTCATCATTAGAACCCATCGGCTCTCGACTTGTACTTGCTCTTATGAAAAAGTACCATAGTTCTTAACTGTAGCATCTGTTATAATAAGGCTAGCCTATTAATCATTACCAGGCCAATAATTACTTATTTTTATTAATATTGCATTTGTTATGAGAAACAACAGTCTTTAGAAACAATAGCTACAACATGCCACAGTTGTAATATAAATCTTTAGGGAAAAATCTATTCCCTTAACAGATTATCTATTATAAATTCTACAAGTTAGACAAAATTTACCACAATAAATAAGCCTACAGTAAAACGTGATAAATTATAGTAAAGGTGGTCACGAGTAGTTTAAAAATATTTTAATATTATGTTAATGCTGGTGCAAGATTGTTTTCTCCTTTTTTCATCAGTCTTTTTAGTTTGTGCCTTTTTTTAGATAATGTTCGACTTACTCCATAGCATTTTAAAGTGGCAGTTTCTCAATAGAATTCAAATAGATCACATATTTTACCATCAGCTTCGCGATAGGAATGGCTCGCGCAAATCTTCTCCCGCTTCTCGAGCGCGCTGGTGAACGCGCACAGAGTATAGGGTGATTCGGCGCGCCGCTCGTGCACAATTAAAACAACTGCGCTTCAGTCATGTTGTGCTGATAAGCGCTCCGTTCGGTTCTTACATGAAGTTAGCGCTTATAAAAGCGCCGAAGGCGCGATTCAAATAATTCATAAATGGCCTGATTCTAAGTTTCCATTAACCATGGTATAAATATTGGGGGGGTTGTACTTGCTAGTTTTGGTTATTGGGGGGGTTACCCCCCAATCCCCCCCCCCCCCCCCCCAATCCCCCCCACAAACTACGCCCCTGCATGCAATCGTGAAATACAGCATCCTTTTTTGTTTTGTTAAATTGGCTATTAGTTGTGGAAAAAAAAAATAAAAAATGGGTTTGAGCTCTAAATTTTAACTGTGCCGCTCGATTCGGGTCGGGTCAGATGATGTTGGGCACGGGCCTGGTTCGGGCTTCAATTTAAAGCCCGTGCAGACCTCTACTGTAAATCTTCATTTCAGCACTCGAATGTTTGAAGCAGCTGACGGGCTAAACGCGAGGTGTTTCTCCGTCTTGAAACAGGCTGTTACAGACGGACACTTAGCTATGGCTTAGCGCTGCCTCCACTTGAGCGGAGTGATACTAATATTACTGTACATTAAACAGCATGCTTTACTTGTAGGTCGAACAGTTCTCAAATCGACTTCATGTCAGAGTAATATCTTACTGATATGTGAGACAAATGTTAAGGTCGAGACTGAGGAGCAGTTTGCAAAGGGTAGCGAACTAAAGTAGCGATAAAGTAACTTACAATAGTCATAGCTATTGCAACAGCAGCCTCACGCAAAACAAAAACAAACAAACAAAAAAAAAAAACTGCAGTCTCACGCGGTAATCACCATTTATACTGGAACACAAGCGAACTTAATTTAGCTAGCTACAAACAGGCTAATCTAACCACCAGCATAGCCCAATTACTTCAAAAATAAGTTGCTTGCCGTTACATGTTCCTTCATGTTTTACATAGCCTCTGGAAATATGGACAGTTGCCTGCAGCGTTTAAAAATTCGGCTTCAGGAGTGAGATTGGTTGGATGAGGGAAAGGACATTAAGGTAAGCCAATCAGAGGCAGAGTAGGGCGGGGCCATTCCTTTGCCAAAGGGAAAAAAACGCTACAGGTGACGTGACACAGATGACTCGCAGATACGATGAAGGTGACAAGTTTGCACCCCTGCCATCAAATCTGAGGAAGCAAAGTTGAGTTTTCCCCCAAAAAAATGTTATTCATTATTCGTTCTGTTTTGATAGAGCCATTAGCTGTGTAATATATTGGCTGAAGTGTCATTTTTGGTTGTCCCATACACATGATTTTTTCTAAAACTCTTAGTTTGTGTTCATCTGATAAATCAAAGTCATGTGGGAAGGCATGAGGGTGGAAGCGTGGAGTTTCCTTTTAATCCCTTTCCCTGTATTTTGCTGTGCTGCATTTTAATTGTTGTTGTTGCACTAGATATACCTGTTTGACCTGTGCCATTGGATTTTGTTTCGTTTTCTCCCTTTAACCAAACTTCTGTACGTCTGTCAGAAAAGAGAAGTACTTTTCCTTTTCAAATACTTGAGTAAAATTTAAAAGTTGTATTTTTTTTTACTTTTACTCAAGTATGTTTTTGGCCAGATACTTGTACTTTTAATTGAGTAAAATATTCACTGAGTATCTGTACTTTCACTTGAGTAAAGTTTTTGAGTACTTTTTACACATCTGGCTAAAACGGTTTCAGTTTAAACATAAAACTGGTTCAAGTGGTTTATCCTTCAAAACAATGTTGGCTGTTTGTAAAACACCTGCACTGGTGAACCATGAGTTGGTTCGAGTTTAAAATGTTAAACGTTTAACTTACACTACAAATGGAAGAAAAAAATACAGTAGATAAAATATAATGTGTGAAAATACATTTTTCTGCATGAATTAATCAGAAATGCACATTACTTGTTCATTGTGTCAACATTCATTTAGAAGCAGCAGTATTTCAAATGTATCCACTTTATTAGCTAAAATAAATGTTATTTGTGCTGTTTGCCTTCCACTGTACAGTGATATGGCTAATACTAAACACTGTGATATACTGAAACAATACAAACATGCACACTAAACACACTATACAACCTAAACAACTGAAAATGATCAAGATTAATCACGTTTATACTCACTCAAGGTCAGAGGTTACTGCTCTATCACTGAACTCAGGAGGAGAAAGCAAAGATCTGTCACTCTTCATAGACACACAACTGGGTTCTGGAGATGCTGCTTTATGTGTGTGGCCATCCTCCTTCTCTCTCTTTTCAAGGAGACTCATTTTACAGGCAGTGCTTTAGAAATAGATTAAAAAAAAATTATATGTCCTTTTTGTGGACATATGAGGAATAATGGAGAAAAATGAGACCTCTGAGAATTCTTATTATGAAACAAACTACACTTTCCTGACAGACACATAAACATTCACACTATGAGTCACAAAAGCTTTGGATGAATAATCACCACCAAAAACTGTTCAACTTAACTCAGTTTTAGAAATAGCACCTAGAATCAACCGGAGTGTCTGAATCATTTATTATTGTCAGGATTGAGATCTATGAACTCTTTAGAGCTTTTCACTTCCTGATTCCTCAATACAACCTTGATTTATTGATCAGCTGAGATGCTGAGATTCACAGTCACTAGAACTGCTGCCACCCTGATATGCTCATTTCATCTCTGAAAAAAAAAAAAAAAACCTCTTCACATTTACACCAATTACTGTAGGACTTTTCAGCAACTCTTGGAGCCAACACATCACAGAGCAGTTCTGTCTTTGTTACTGTATTTTTTTGCAAAAGCCAGACTGAATCGGATCAGCAAGTACTTAAAGGTTGCCAAGAGTAAGAAAAACTATCAGAAGAAACACTAAAGCATCTGAAAACACTCTTACATTGAAGTAGGATAGAAATATAACTGGTTACATATGAAGATTCATATTGATTTACCAAAGCATGAGAATGAATCCAGAAATGTATTGGTTCAGACTTACCTCTGTCTCAACAATGAAGAAAATCAAACAAAAACTTAATTCAGTTCATAAATCCATTCTGTCTCTAGATAACAGCATTAAATTGATCTGCCCTCAAATTGATTCACATTATTCACAAACAGCTTTTCTCTCCTGTTTGCTCATGTTTTTCTTCTCACAAAATGTAGGCTGTCGAAATAGTTTCACTTTTGGCAAAAACTGGTTTAACAGGTTTGTATTTTTGCATGTGAGAGAGAAAAACAAAATTGCCTGTGTGTAAAATACCTGCACAGGCGAAGCAGTTTTCTTCCTTTCAGAATCTAATTTTAACTGTGCTAAGATGACAACATGTCTTGAAATATCAGAATCAAAAACTTTTATTGCCAAGTATGCTTGCACATAAGGAATTTGTTTTAGTGTCATAAGCTTCCAGTTCACAGAGACAACAACGACACGCAGACAATAAAAATAAGAGGAGAATAAAAAAAAATACAAATATGCAAATATAAATTAAAAATAATAATAATAATTTGAAACAAATGATTGTATATACAGTTGTGCTATAAATGATAGAATGGGATAGAATAGAAGGAGATGCAGGGATGTACTGGGATGGAGGTGGTAGCAAATAAATAAGGTTATTGCACATTGTTATTACATAATGGGGGGGGGGGGGGGGGGGGCATTTAACTGTTCATAAGTTGGATTGCCTGGGGGAAGAAACTGTTCTTGTGCCTGGCTGTCCTGGTAATAGGGGCTCTGTAGCGCCAGCCTGGTGGCAAAAGTTCAAAAAGGGGATGACTTGGATGTGAGGGATCCAGAGTGATTTTCTGAGCCCTTTTCCTCACTCTGGATGTATACAGTAGAGGTCTTCACGGAGGACCCGAGACCCGAGGACCCGGGACCCGTACGGGTTCGGGTCTATATTTTAAATGGTCAGCTGGGTCCGGGTCGGGTCCTAATCTATTACTTCGGGTCTCGGGTCTGTTTAACATTGTGTGTAATACCAGAGTCGATCGGAGAACACCGCACCGGCCAGTGATCAGTGTCAGTCAGCATGCGTGTGTTTTGTAACTTGCAGTTTGTAAAATTAGGATGAGAAAATTGTGAGCGGGAAATAAGGTGGGAAAAAAAACAAAAACAGAAAGCACGCGTTACCTCAGCCACCAGAAGCAGAGCGCGGGTGGAGTTAATGTAGCCTACTGCACGTGGACGATGATCATGGATTCCTTCATGAGTGATTTGGGAAAAAAAAAAAAAGCTGAAACAAAACTGAAGAGACGCACCTGTTATTGAACACGCACGCAGTAAAGTGTAACTCACTTCTTGTTCTGCAACTCACTTGTTCTTTTTTGCTAAAAAATAATTGTTCCGAATCTTTATTACAACCAACAAAAAGTATTGTTATTGTTGCGGAAACGCAACAGTCGAAGTTGACTCGAGATGGAGAAAAAAAAAAACTGCGAAGTTGCATTAGTCATCCGTCACTGACCATGACAGTATGTAGACTTTTAAAGCAATAATCAGTGGATTAAGACTCTTTCAGTCAGCAATGGAGAGGAACGAATAGTCAACTTGGATGGAAATTTATCTAGGAGGATGCATCGCAGTCAGGGAGAAGGCTTTTTTCTCACAACTTGTTATTGACTTAATATCAGTTTGCTGTGCAATATGTGCCGATCGAGTGCAGTCGGGTCTGTGTCTTCCCGGCCGGGTTCGGGTCCGCGTCGGGTCCGGGTAGTGCATTTAAAGCATTTCTCGGGTCTGCACGGGTTCGGGTCCCACTTTCAAATAAAACACGGGTCCGGGTCGGTTCGGTGCAGCACATTTACGGGTCTCTTCGGGTTCGGGTACAAATTTTTGGACCCGTGAAGACCTCTAGTATACAGTTCTTGAAGGGTGGGTAGGGGAGCATCGATAACCCGTTCAGCAGTCCGAACCATTCTCTGTAGTCTTCTGATCCCTGATTTTAGCTGAGCCAAACCAGACGGTTATTGAAGTGCACAGGACAGACTCAATGACGGCTGAGTAGAACTGTTTCAGCAGCTCCTGTGGCAGGTTAAACTTCCTCAGCTGGCGAAGGAAGTACAACCTTTGTTGGGCTTTTTTTTTTTTTTTACAATGGAGTTGATGCGAATGTCCCAGTTCAGGTCCTGAGAGATGATGGATCCCAGGAACTTGAATGTCTCCACTGCAGTCACAGTGCTGTCTATGATGGTGAGTGGGGAGATTGCAGGGGGATTTCTCCTGAAGTCCACGATCATCTCCACTGTTTTGAGCGTGTTGAGCTCCAGGTTGTTTAGAATGCACCAGACAGACAGCTCTTTAACCTCCTGTCTGTAGGCAGACTCGTCACCGTCCTGGATGAGGTCGATGAGTGTGGTGTCATCTGCAAACTTCAGGAGCTTGACAGAGGGGTCTTTAGAGGTGCAGTCGTTGGTGTAGAGGGAAAAGAGCAGTGGGGGGAGAACACATCACTGAGGGGCACCAGTGTTGGTGGAGCGGCTGTTTGACATGAATTTCCCCAGTCTGACTAGTTGCTGCCTATCTGTCAGAAAGCTGATGATCCACTGACAGACAGAGCTATGGACAGAGAGCTGGGTTAGTTTGGTCTGGAGGAGTGTAGGGATGATGGTGAAGGCCAAACTAAAGTCCACAAACAGGATCCTCACATAAGTCCCTAATTTGTCCAGGTGTTGCAGGATGTAATGCAGTCCCATGTTGGCTGCATCATCCACGGACCTGTTTGCTCGGTAAGCAAACTGCAGGGGGTCCAGTAAGGGTCCAGTGATGTCCTTCAGATAACCAGTTTTTAAAATGACTTCATGACAACAGACGCTAGAGCCACAGGTCTGTAGTCATTAAGTCCTGTTATCTTGGGTTTCTTTGCAACAGGGATGATGCTGCAGTATTTAAAGCAGGAAGGGACTTCACACAACTCCAGAGATCTATTGAAGATCTGTGTGAAGATGAGGGCCAGCTGGTCAGCACAGGTTTAAGCAGGCTGGTGTCACACCATCTGGGTCTGGTGCCTTTCTTCTCTTGTTCTTCCTGAAGACCTGGTGCACATCTTCTTCACTGATCTGAAGTACAGGAGTGGGTGTGGGGGGTTTCAAATCTACAATAAGTTAAGTCGTGACGTATTGTCAAGTATGGTGACCCATACTCAAAATGGTGCTCTGCATTTAACCCATCCAAGTGCACACACACAGCAGTGAGTAGTGAACAATGCACGCACACACACACACACACACACACACACACACACACACACACACACACACACCCAGAGCAGTGGGCAGCCTTGCTCCAGCACCCAGGGAGCAATTAGGGGTTCGGTGCCTTGCTTAAGGGCACCTTAGTCATGGTATCGAAGGTGGAGAGAGTGCTGTTCATTCACAATCCCCAACTTCAATTCCTGCCGGCGCGAGAATCGAACCAGCAACAAGCCCGACTCCCTAATCATTAGGCCATGACTACCCCAAATAAAACTCATTCAGGTCTTCAGCAAGTTGTTGATTCACCTCAGTGCTGGTGGATGGTGTCCTGTATTTGGTGATGGCTTTCAGGCCTTTCCACACTGAAGCGGAGTCATTGGAAGTGAACTGATCTTCCAGCTTTTTAGCGTAGGTCCTTTTAGCCACTCTAATCTCCTTATTCAGTGTGTTCCTGGTCTGATTGTACAAGACTCTGTCCCCATTTCTGTAGGCGTCCTCTTTGGCCTGACGAACGTGTCTGAGTTTTGCTGTAAACCATGGCTTATCATTGTTGAATGTTACATAAGTCCTGGTAGGAATGCATATATCCTTGCAGTAACTGATATATGAAGTTACAGTTTCTGTGAGCTCGTCCAGATTGGTGGCAGCAGTTTCATAAACACTCCAATCAGTAAGGTCGAGACAGGCTTGTAAAACCCGCTCTGTCTCATTGGTCCATCTCATTACAGTCTTTACCACAGGTTTAGCCGATTTAAGTTTTCTGTAGGTTGGTATAAGATGAAGCAGGCAGTGATCAGAGAACCCCAAAGCTGCCCGTGGAACAGAGTGATACGCATTCTTTGTGGTGTAACAGTGATCCAATATATTACTTTCTCTGGTGGGACATTTAACATGCTGTCTGTATTTTGGCAGTTCACTTAAAGACCCCAAGAATGATTAAGACAAAGTCTGGGTGCTTGCTTGTGACCAGTGATGGGAATAACGGCGTTATAAATAAACTGAAGCAGTTTTCACCAGAGTAGGGTCTCTCTCAGCCATAGGACCTGCACAGTTTTTTTTCTCTGGTGTGTGTTTGTTCGAGGGTGGGGCGGGACACATAACCGCTGATGATTGGTGTGTCTGTGAATGTGATTATTGGCTTAGGTAGAGTGCATTTCTGTCGTTTGCCAACCAGAGGCAGAGTAGTGCGGGTATTCACACACAAGCACATGCACAGTTGCACACACCAACGACCAGTCCAGGAATCAGAGCGATGGCAAGTCCAACGATTTCAAAGGTAGCTTTTACAAACTGGAAATATAAGCACTACTTTTCCCTTGTCGAGGTGAAAGGCAAGAATGTTTATGTAACGTGCAACTTATGCCCAGGAAAAAAGAGTCTCTCCGTGTCGGTGGCAAGTAATTCTAATCTGATGAAGCACCTCACCTTGTCACATGCCGCCACAAAAATAGTATCTAAGAACGCAGGTGATAACGTGTGCTCCGCTACCAAAGGAGGAGACGGAGCCATGACATCAAAGCAACTAAAACTAGATTTTTCTCCACCGCAAACACTTATCACTCAGACTGAATTAAACAAAATAATATCTAGATATATAGTTGAGGACATGCTGCCGTTGTCGACAGTTGAATCGGATTCTTTCCGGGCAATCATTGCGAAAATACCCACAAGAGAGGGGGTAAGCCCACCATGCAAAAAGACTTTTTCAAAGTGCATAGATGCAGAGTATGCCAGAATGAATACCGAACTCAAAAAGACATTTGAACACATAGAATATATCTCTACAACAGCCGATATTTGGACGGCTCATAATAAAACCTATCTTGGCGTAACTGCGCATTGGATAAATCCAAACAGCATGGAGCGAGAGAAAGCAGCACTCGCATGCGGAAGATTCAAGGGTCGTCATACTCATGACGTGATTGCAATTGAGCTTGACAACATTCACTCATCCTATGGCATATCCCATAAAATTACATCAACTGTCATGGATAATGGCTCTAATTTCGTCAAGGCCTTCAAAAGATACCAGCCAGTCGAGGAGGAGGAGGAAGACGAGGAGGAGGTGACTTTTACGGACATTAATGATGTATTGCAAAACAGTGGTGGTGATGATGGTGATGGTGGTGAAGTTGTGATCACTTTGCCGCCACATCAGAGGTGTGCTGCACACACTTTAAACCTTGTTTCATGTACTGATGTTGACAAGTGGTTACTGTCAAAAAAACCACAAACAAAAGCAATATACAGAAGCGCTACCACAAAATGTACAGGCTTATGGAACAAGGCTAGTCGTTCTACGGTGGCTTCAGAGACTGTGGATGACATAATTTCAAAGAAGCTGTTGGTCCCTTGCAGTACGAGATGGAATTCATTTTATGATGCCCTGGCTCGGATCTGTGAGATTCCTATGGCCGAGCTGAACACCATCTCGTCCAAATTCGGGATGACAGCCATCACAGAACGAGAGCATCAGTTCATCAGGGAGTACTGTACTGTCATGAGGCCACTTACAGTAGCCTTAGACATTCTTCAGGGAGAAGACAACTGTTTCCATGGTACACTCCTACCCACACTGGAGACATTGATTTTCAAGACCTTGGAACTGAAGAGTGGCCTGCAAATCCTAGTTGACCTTCCAGAGGCAGTTGTCACGGTAAGAACTTTAATTTATTTAAATATCTTTAACAAGTTACCCAAGAATTGCATTTGGATGGATGGATGGAAAAAAAATTTTTTTATATTCTAGGCTTTACAGTTATGATCTGTGACTAGAAATGATGGACCTGCAAAACGTTTTGTTGTAAAGAAATATAATATAATTTTAAACTGATAATGATGTATGATGCTCTGTGTGTGTGTGGATATAGACAAATCGTATAATATGTTCTTTGCATTCTTATCATTTCAGGCAATCAAAACAAGATTTGCAGAGGTGCTGGAAAGTGAGGATGGTGTCTTGGCTGCTGTGACCCTACCCAAGTTCAAACTACGTTGGCTTCGGACACAGCACAGGAAGGACAAAGCCAAGGCAAGTCTGCTAGCAGAGGGCTGGAAACTTGTCCTAGGCCAAGACCAGCAAGCAGGTACCAGCACATCAACACCAACACCAACGCGTCACCTTAGCAGAGCCGTAGAGGATGAGTTCTTTTCCTTTGAGGATGAGGATGACACCTCTTCTACCGCTGAAAGTCAAGTCACAGATTATTTCAAATCTGGAGCACAAGAGATAGACTCTCTAAATGGATTTGCACTGATAAAGAAAATTTCACTCAGATATAATGCAGCCACTCCATCCAGTGCCCCAGTAGAGAGACTCTTTAGTCTGGGGAAACTTGTCATCACTCCAAAGAGGAATAAGCTCTCTGACCAGAAGTTTGAGAAGCTTCTGGTTTTGAGATACAACCACTGGTTTAATAGTTAGGATGTATGGATATATGGCCAATAGTCAGAGATGGCCATGGAGTTTTATTTTTATTTTATTACCTGTTTATATATCAGTTTCATATTTTTAATTTGCACTACAAAGAGTGTATATTTTTTATTATTATTATTATTTATACTTGGTACATTGTTCAGTATTATATTGAGAGCACTTTTTGTTAAACTGTTTACTTTTGTGAGGAAGAAAATACTTCAAGTAAGCTACAGTATGTCTACCAGTTGTGCGACAGTTTTATAATTTTAATTTGCACTACAAAGAGTGTATATTTTATTATTATTATTATTATTTATTTTTGGTACATTGTTCAGTATTATATTGAGAGCACTTTTTGTTAAACTGTTTAATTTTGTGAGGAAGAAAATACTTCAAGTAAGCTACAGTATGTCTACCAGTTGTGAAGTTGTGTGACAGTTTTATAATTTTAATTTGCACTACAAAGAGTGTATGTATATTTATTATTGTTATTATTTATTTATTGTTGGTACATTTCTTAAGAAGCATAATTTATATTTAGACTTATTTGTTGGCCAGTTGTGGTCTGTGCAATAAATATTAAAAGTTCTAAACCATCTATTGCGTTTTATTGTTCCACTATAGTAATGATAATATTTACAAAAATATATTGAATTTGATAGGTGTCTCTCACATTGTCCCACAGCAACATTAAAATAGTGTAGATTAGTGTACAATGTTTTATAATTTATTCTCCATTTCATTCATTTAACATATTTAATATTGGAAGCAAGTTGTTTGACATATTTTAACTTTTTTTTTTAAAGTAACGCAATAGTTACTTTCCCTGGTAATTAGTTACTTTTATAATGATGTAACTCAATTACTAACCCAATTACTATTTGTGAGAAGTAACTAGTAACTATAACTAATTACTTTTTTAAAGTAACGTGCCCAACACTGCTTGTGACAAAAAGTGTAGTTTACTTAGTCGTTTCCAGTACAACTTGCTAGCACCAGTGATAGACAGAAATCTGAGGTCTCCGGTAACGTGCCTACTGCTCCGTTCATTCATGAGCCTTCAGTTTGACCTATCCTGGCCGTAGATTTGCGGTACCAAAAGCCTCCTCACAGTCTAATAGTCAATTATTTCAGCACAGTTCAGAATAAATCAAATATAACAATTTATTATTAGTCAGGTAAAGTTGTATCATGCCAATTACATAATTAGGAGCCAATTTAGAAAGGATAATGCAATTGTGAATCACATTGTAACCGCATGTCATGGTCGACACCTCTCCAACTCATTCCTGCGGTTCACCCGTGTTCTGTCTCTGTCAGCTACACATGGTGGTTTATTTTCATCCTGTCATCTGCTGCTGCACGTGGGGGAGCAATCAGCACTAACTCGCAGCGCTGTATGCGCCATTAGGCCCACACCTGTTACTCATTTCCCCCTTCCTATTTATTCCCGTCTATCCCATCTGGAGTCCATTTTGTTTGTCTCAGTGTTTGGGGTCTACTTCATCCCCTGTCATGTCTGTCTCTGTGTTACAGGGGGAGCTGGTTGACCTGGCAAATGTTCCAGAGGCTTACCATGACTTGAGAGCAGTGTTCAGTAAGTCCTGTGCTTCATCTCTTCCTCCACACCGCCCGTATGATTGTGCGATAGATTTATTACCTGGTACTTCTCCACCTAAGGGGCATCTTTATTCACTCTCCGGTCCTGAGAGGGAGGCAATGGAGAAATACATCAATGAGTCTCTATTAGCCGGGTTTACAGTCTACGTCCTTCTTCCTCTCCAGCTGGGGCGGGGTTTTTCTTTGTGAAGGATAGATCGCTTCGTCCCTGCATTGATTATCGGGGGCTGAATGACATCACGGTCAAGAATAGCCATCCTTTGCCATTGATGTCTTCAGCGTTCGAACTCTTGCAGAGGGCGACCATTTTTACAAAGTTAGACTTACGCAATGCTTACCACCTAGTTTGGATTAGGAAAAGGGACGAATGGAAGACCGCCTTTAACACCCCCACAGGTCACTTTGAGTATTTGGTTATGCCTTTTGGACTTTCAAACTCCCCCGCGGTCTACACTCGTAAATGACGTGCTCAGAGACGTGGTCAACCGGTTCGTTTTTGTATACCTCGACGACATCCTGATCTTCTCCCGGAAGAAGCGTGACCCCATCCAGCATGTCAGGCTAGTGTTACAGCGGCTTCTACAGAATCGCTTATTCACCAAGCTGGAGAAGTGCGAGTTTCACGCACGATTAGTTTCATTCCTGGGGTTTATTTTGTTGCCGGAAGGCATTTGGATGGACCCTGCCAAGGTAGAAGCGGTTGCTAATTGGCCCACCCCAGACAGTCATAAAGTGGTTCAGCGATTTCTGGGGTTTGCCAGTTTTTAAAGGCGGTTCATTCAAGGGTGTAGTCAGATCGCCCTGCCTCTGACTAATCTCACCTCCACACGATGGCGATTCTGTTGGTCTGAACAGGCCCGGGAGGCCTTCGAAAGACTTAAGGGCTGCTTCATTTCGGCCCCTATTTTAAATAACCCGGACCCGTCTCGCCAATTCGTAGTGGAGGTGGATGTGTCAGAGGTGGGAGTGGGGGCTATTTTGTTTTAAAGATCACCTTCTGACAACAAAGTACACCCCTGCGCCCCCCTCATCGACTGACCCCCTCGGAACAGAACTACAATATTGGGAATAAGGAGGTACTAGCTGTCAAGTTGGCTTTGGAGGAGTTGCGTCACTGGCTGGAGGGTGTGGGGGTTCCTTTTCTGGTTTGGACTGACAACAAGAATCTCGAGTACATCCGTTCTGCCAAAATAATAAATTCTCGGCAGGCCTGCTGGGCTCTATTCTTCGGGCGTTTTAACTTCACTATCTCCTATCGCCTGGGGAGTAAGAACGGTAAGCCTGACGCGCTCTCGCAGATCTTTGAAGCAGAGACTGGATCCTCTTCTCCGGTGCCCATTGTGCCACCCAACCGGGTGATTGAGGTGGCCACCTGGGAGGTGGAATCCAGGGTCCCCGAGGCACTCGACGGCATTACTATCCCCGCGAGATGCCCAGAGGGTCTGTAATTTGTACCTGAGCTGGTTCAAACCAGCATCCTTCAGTGGGGCCATTCGTCCAAGCTAGCTTGACACCCAGGAGCGGCTCAGACACTTGTGCTGATTAAGCAGCGGTTCTGGTCGCCGTCGGTAGAGTGGGATGCTCAGGAGTTTGTGTTGGCCTGTCCGGTGTGCGCAGTGGGTAAGGGCTCTAATCGACCCCCAGTAGGGCTTCTCCGACCGCTGCCTATCCCTTCGAGACCCTGGCACCACATAGCCATGGATTTTGTCACAGACCTACTCCCATCTAGTGGCAATACCGTGGTCCTCACTGTGGTAGACAGGTTCTCAAAGGGAGTTCATTTCATTCCCCTCCCCCAAACTACCCTCAGCGAGGGAGACAGCGGTCATTATCTTTGATCACGTCTTCTGCATCCATGGCCTCCCGGTGGACGTGATTTCTGACAGGGGTCCAATTTACATCTAGATTTTGGACTGAGTTCTGTCAATTACTGGGTGGCGACAGCGAGCCTATCCTCCAGTGACCATCCGCAGACTAACGGTCAGTCCGAACGGGCCAGTCAGGACTTAGAGAGGGCTCTGCGTTGCGTGGCGTCAGCAGAGCCTTTGACTTGGAGTTCCAAATTAGCCGTGGTCGAGTATGTGCTTAACTCCCTCCTGGTCTCGTCTACGGGATTGTCACCCTTCCAGTGCTGTTTTGGCTACCAGCCCCCTTTATTTCCCTCACAAGAATCCGACGGCATTGTTCCATCCATGCATGCATTTATTCGAAGATGCCAGCCATGGAGGCTTGCCAAACAAGCCCTTATCCGGACTGGCGAGAGGAACAAGATGTCGGCGGACCGTCACCATTCTAAGCCCCCAGTTTATGTTTGTGGTCAGAAGGTTTGGTTGTCTACCCAAAACATCCCTCTCAAGCTGCCCGCACGTAAACTGTGACCTAAATTCATTTGACCGTACATCGTGGCTAAAGTGCTTAACCCGGTGACGGTTCGACTCAAACTACCCCCTATGCTTAAAAGAATTCATCCGGTATTTCATGTATCTAGAATCAAGCCAGTCATTCGCTCCCCCCTCCAACCCCAGACCTCGGCCCCTCCGACTCCCAGACTCATCGAGGGGTTGCCTGCCTACACTGTACGACGGCTCCTTGATGTGAGGCGAAGGGGTAGGGGTCACCAATATCTGGTAGACTGGGAGTGTTATGGCCCGGAGGAGAGATGCTGGATTCCAGCTTGCGACATACTTGATCGCGCTCTCATAGACCAATTCCATCTGTGTCATGGTGAATCTTCTGGAGATGCCATGAGATATCCCTGAGGGGAGGGATTCTGTCATGGTTGGTACCTCTCTCCGACTCATTCCTGCTGTTCACCCGTGTTCTGTCTCTGTCAGCTACACGTGGTGGTTTGTTTTCATCCTGTCATCTGCTGCTGCACGTGGGGAAGCAATCAGCACTAACTCGCAGTGCTGTATGCTCCATTAGCCCCGCACCTGTTACTCGTTTCCCCCTTCCTATTTATTCCCTTCTATACCTTCTCTCTGTGTTGGTATGTCATTTTGTATTACATCTTACCTTGCATATGTGGAGATCTCCTCTCTTCTAATCTTTTTGTACTATGTCCAGGATCCTCAGGCGAGGATTAATTAACCCACTGGACAGTGTGTCCGGATTGGGAGCGCTAGACTGAACTCCTTTAGTTCATTCATCCCAGCCCTCCGTCCAGTGGTGTGGCCACTGGGAGCCCAGTTTTTCCCCCCCGAACTTTGCGTTTCTGTTTTGGATGTGATCATCCGAAGTTTCTAATAAACTGGGGCTCATCTAGTTGTCCTGGTCTCCGTTGAGATTCAGGGCTGTAGAGGTCATCTCTAGGTCCTGATCCACCATTTGGGCTGGATACAGACTTGATCCAGGTGACTGCAGCAGTGGTGTAAAGTAACAAAGTAATAATACTTCGTTACAGTACTTAAGTATTTTTTGGGAGTATTTGTACTTTACTTGAGTTTTTATATTTCAGCCAACTTTTACTCCACTACATTTCCTAATTAAAATGTATACTTTTACTCCGATACATTTCCCCGAAGCATATTCGTTACTTACTTAAAAAAAGTCAGAAGTCAGAAGAACATGGACTGCAGGAAAGCAGGTTTGACACCTTTGCTCATGTGCAAACAGGTGCTCATACAACGGCGGATGATTTCGTTTCCCACTCAAGTCGTGTCTGGGGTGTGCGATATACAGCATCATCTGCGATAATATGGTAAGTGTTGTTGTAATGATGTGCGATCTGACATTATCGAGTTGACTATATCACCAAATCACACACACACACAGAGCGTGCACGCACGTTGATTTATTAGTATATTAAAACTCAAAATTCCAGACATTCTAAATTGTAGACGGCAAAAATGCTTCTGTATACTTCTTAAATTTATATAATTTAACAGTTAACTTAACCTATATCACGCAAAATAGTACCGTTTTTCTGCAGATATCAGTATGATAACACATTTAATAATCATTTTATACAAGTTCAGTAAAGCAATAAGTGACTTACATTTTGTAGACATAACATTGCTTGCTTTTGCTAAATTTTGCCAACTAAAATAGTTCCAAACAAAGATCACAGCACTGTTTTGTGTCACTGAGCAATGGACCGTGTTTACTTATTGAATGAATCAGCTTTCTGAACAAATCGGTTGATAAAAATTATTCAGCTTTGTTCCTGAAAGAATCAGCTGTTTGAATGAATCGGTTGAATCTCAATGACTACCTACTGGCGGTTTTAATTTCACATTTCTACTATTTTTTTCATGTTTTAAATAACTGCAAATATCAGTATTCAACATTTTATGTTAAAAACAAAACATTATTTATGCATCTGTAACTACAGGTTAAATGCATCCATGTCCCCTCTGAGGTACATTAAACTGTGTAAATACGTCTAAATGCTATTTCAGATGCAGAATATGTTCTTATGTTGGAATGAAAGACACCAGATGAAGTGCTTCTTATTTTTCCCCAAAAATGCAAAAGGGAAGAAAGAGTTAACACTGAACAATTTTGCTACTCAAGCTGTGTATGAACATTTTACATTTTATATATGCGCTTTTCCATTTTGCATTTACTTATACTTTCAATACTTAAGCACGTTTAAGATTAAAAATACCTTTCGTGCTTAAGTACAATAAATATCACATACATTAAGACATTTACTCAAGTAATATTCTAAACGGTGACTTCAACTTCTACCAAAGTCATTTTCTGGTAAGATATCTGTACTTGTACTTGAGTATGGGTTTCAGGTACTTTATACACCACTGGACTGCAGTGACCATCTGATCTGGATACAGTCTGGATCTGGTGGCTACGGTGACCTCGGAATAAGAAAGAAACAGACTAATATTAGCGTAGCTGCCATTCTTCTTACGATGGTACAAGTACATCGGGTCTTATGGGAAGTGTTCCCGGTTCCAGTTGACCTAATTAATGCAGACTAAAAATCCTTTAATGGATTTGAATATTAGAAATGTTTTAGTGTGTTATGTGTAAGTCAAGTTAAAGAGATGGGTCTTTAATCTAGATTTAAACTGACAGAGCTATGTTAGGTATTTTATTCCAGAGTTTGGGTGCTAAAGAGGAAAAGGATCTGCCTCCTGCAGTTGATTTTGATATTCTAGGTATTATCAAATTGCCAGAGTTTTGAGAATGCAGCAGACGTGGAAGACTATAATGCGATAAGAGCTCACTCAAGTACTGATGTGCTAAACCATTTAGGGCTTTATAAGTAATTAGCAAGACTTTAAAGTCTATACGATGTTTAATAGGGAGCCAGTGCAGTGTTGACAGAACCAGGCTAATATGGTCATACTTCCTGGTTTAAGTAAGAACTCTAGCTGCTGCATTTCGGACCAGCTGCTGCATTTTGGAGTTTGTTTATTAAGCATGCAGAACAACCACCCAATAAAGCCTTACAATAACCTAACCTTGAGGTCATGAACGCATGAATTAATGTTTCTGCATTTGACATTGAGAGCATAGGTCACAATTTAGATATATTTTTGAGACTGAAAAATACAGTTTCACAAATGCTAGAAACGTGGCTTTCAAAGGAAAGATTGCTATCAAATAGCACACCTAGGTTCCTAACTGATGACGAAGAATTGACAGAGTAGCCATTAAGTGTTAGACAGTGTTCTAAGTATTACATGCGGAGGATTTAGGTCTGATAATTAACACCGTTACAGTAAGAAATTACTCGTCATCCAGTTCTTTTATATTAACTATGCATTATGTTAGTTTTTCAAATTGGTATGTTTCACCAGGCCACGAAGAAATATAGAGCTGAGTATCATCAGCATAACAGTGAAAGCTAACACCATGTTTCCTGATGATATCTCCCAAGGGTAACATGTAAAGAGTGAAAAGCAACGGCCCTAGTACTGAGCCTTGAGGTACTCCATGCTACATTTGTGATCGATATGATACCGCTCATTCACTGCTACGAATTGATGGCGGTCAGATAAGTATGATTTGAACCATGCTAATGCACTTCCACTAATGCCAACAAAGTTTTCTAGTCTATTCAAAAGAATGTTGTGGTCGATTGTGTCAAACGCAGCGCTAAGATCCAGTAGCACTGATAGAGAGATACAACCACGATAAGATGATAAGAGCAGGTCATTTCTAACTCTCATGAGAGAAGTCTCAGTACTATGATACGGTCTAAATCCTCACAGATACCATTTTTCTCTAAGAAGGAATATAATTGTGATAGCACTGCATTTTCTAGTATCTTTGACAAAAAAGGGAGATTCGAGATCGGTCTGTAATTAACTAGATCTTTGGGGTCAAGCCAAATTGAAGGTATTTGGAGATATATCCTAATGACAATGACGAATTAATAGTAGTCAGAAGAGGATCTATGACTTCTGGAAGCGCCTCTTTTAGGAACTTAGATGGAATAGGGTCTAACGTACATGTTGTTGGTTTAGATTATTTAACAAGTTTATACAATTCTTCCTCTCCTATAGTAGAGAATGAGTGGAATTGTTCCTCAGGGGATCTGTAGCGCACTATCTGATGTGATACTGTAGCTGACGGCTGCACGGTTACAATTTTATCTCTAATAGTATTGATCTCGGAAATAAAGTAATTAATAAAGTCATTACTGCTGTGCTGTTGGAAAATGTCAATGCCTGCTTATGCTTTATTTTTCATTAATTTAGCCACTGTATTGAATAAATACCTGGGGTTATATTTGTTTTCATCTAAAAGAGACGAAAAGTAATCAAATCTAGCAGTTTTTAAATGCTTTTCTGTAGGATAGGGTACTTTCCCACCATGCAATACGAAATACCTCTAGTCTTCCCCTCACTTTCTCTGAAACAACACAATTGTGATATTGCTTTTATACAACAGTTACATAAACATGAACAACACACGCGCTACAAATGCTCACAACACAACCAAATAAAGAATTTGATTTGCAGTGCGTTTTTTTGTTTGGTTGTGTTGTGAGTATTTGCAGTGCGTGTGTCGTCAAATTAATAGTCGTTTTCTTCATTTGCAGGTTTTTTTTTTTTTTTTTTGCAGTAGCAAACACTTAAGATGGGTTTGATGAACACAGGGATAAAAAGTATCCCATGTGTACAATGAAATATGTACACATGTGGTACTATTCTTATCTTTTGAGTACAATGAAACAAAAGATAAGAAAATACAGAGCTGCACACTGCTACACGACATTTGTGACGAAGCCCTAGAAATCTACAACACATTCAATTTTGCAGAAACTTAAGACAATAATGTTAAAGTCATAATAAAGAAATTTGATGACTACCTTGAGCCGCAAAAGAATATGACGTTTGAATGGCATGTCTTCAATTCGAGAGTGGAAGCACCAGGTGAAAGCATTGATCAGTTTGTTACGGATCTCAAAACCAAAGCCAAGTCATGCGAGTATGGACAACTATGTGACAGTCTAATAAAGGACAGAATCGTTGTAGGCATTCGCAACGACGCTCTCCGGGCCAGGCTGCTGAGAGAAACTGATTTACTGTAGAAAAAGTCTTAGATCTTTGAGTTCAGCTCATGAAAAATGGGGGCAAAAACAAAAGTGTTCATAATTTTGTTCTCTCTAATTAAATAAATAATATTTGAATACTAAAATAAAATTTTTCACAACATATTTTCATGTCTGATCAGGGCGATAACCATCATAGACATTGAGGGGGTCTACTCCCCCCAATAATTAGAAATCGCTAAACCTTTTTCTCAAATATTGCCAATTCGAGAGCGCGAGAGAGAGTCAGAAAGAGATGAAAGTTGCTTGTATGCGCATCTGTGCCTGTGCGTCTCTCTTTGTTTACTTCAAAAACAGCGATTTTATCCTCTCGTTGCTGGAAAATATAATGTACCGATTTAGTATTTAAATTGTTATTAATAAAAGTCGTGGGGCAATTTCTTTGTTCCTGGATGTAAGAGCTGCACGATCTCTAGTGTGTCTGTGTCAGTAAGCAGCGTGTGCTGTCCGTTAATATAAGGCTCTAATGTACACCAGCACACCAGTATTAGGTGTGTTTATTGTAGGAGCTAGACGACATATGATGACGTGTGATGGTATAGTAGTGGTGTCCCAATTCTTAGGGGAATATTTTCACCCCTAGCCCTTGACACTCTGTTTCAAGGGATAAGGGGAAGGGGTAGGCGGAGGGTTAGGGGAAGGGGTATAAAATAGAATTGGGATTCAGCCTAATACTTTTGCTAATTTCTCTCCCTGAATTTGCCAACCTGAACATATGAATGAAGCATTTATATAGCGCTTTGTGTATTGCTGTACAAAAGTGCTTTACAATCATGTGGGGGGGGGGGGGGGGGGTCTCTCCTCAACCACCACCAGTGTGCAGCATCCACAGTACAACAGCACCAGTGCGCTCATCACACACCAACTACAGGTGTAGAGGAAAGAGAGTGATAGAACGAATTCAGTGGATGGGGATTATTAGACAGTCCATGACTTACAAGGGCCAGCGATGGCAATTTGGCCAGGACACCGGGGTTACACCCCTACTCTTTAAGAGAAGTGCCATGGGATTTTTAATGACCACAGAGTGTCAGGACCACGGTTTAACGTCTCATCTGAAAGGCAGTGATTCTTGACAGTATAGTGTCCCCGTCACTATACTGGGGTGCTAGGACCCACACAGACCACAAGGTGAGCACCCCCTGCTGCAATATTTTTGTACTCTTTCATACATGTATTGTATAAATGTGGATACCATCTGATCTCCTCAAAGGCACATCAAGTTCACCGTCCATTGTAGTGTGTAGTCGTCTGTTTCAGCATGTTGTTTTGTATCATATTTTGCACACTCTTTTTTTGACTACAACCACCTAGTGGACTTTTCTGTCTCAACATTCACCTTGCACATGCTCGGTTGTATGTGCACTGTCCTGACACAAAAATTTGGCTGTACACGAACAGGGAGCATGAACGTCTACAGACGGCCAAAGTATACTTTAGGCTTTGCCTGCGTTAATGTGGTTAAAATGTTCTAATTAAAACAGTATATCAATAAACGTAAAGTAATGAATGAATGAATATAACTCTGTGTACTGAATAATGTCAGGACAACCTGGAAAGGAAAGTCGATTCGAGAATATGGAGGTTGAAACAAATAAAAAAGGAAAAACCTTTTACTATGCATACAAATGCAAATCTGAATAATTATAATGAATATGCCTGCATAAATGCTGCCTCTGAGAGAGTGAGACAGAAATACACTATATTGCCAAAAGTATTGGGTCACCCCCCTTCTAATGAACAGGTTTGACTACTTTAGTAATTTCCATGAGTACAAATCTTAATGTTTAAGCATATAATGATATTCTAGGGAATTGTGTGCTTAGAGTCATTGGTGATTGGTAAAGAGTTTTTGGCTCAAGATCTGTATTTAAAAAAAAAGCTTGGATTAGGACTTAGCTTTCTGCAGACATCACATTGCCCTTCATAAACTGTTTGAAAACCAGTTCAGCAAATTTCACAATCATGTCTCTGTTGGACTGCCGGAGTTTCTATGGATCTTTCTCATCATACTTCTGATTCCTCGTGTTGATCGGAGTCAGCAGGAAGTGGATGTACGTTTCAGTCAGAGTTTGAGGGATTTCTGCACTCTTATCTTGTTTCAGGAGGTTTTGAAGCACAATTGCTGAGATCCAGCAGAAGATGGGGATGTGACACATGATGTGGAGGCTTCTTGATTTTCTAATGTGTGAGATAATTCTGCTGGCTTGATGCTCACTGATTCTCTTCCTGAAATATTCTGCTTTCTGAGGCTCAGTGAATCCCTGAATTTCTGTCACACGGTTGATGTATTTTGAGGGGATCTGATTGGCTGCTGCTGGTCTGGAGGTGATCCAGATGAGAGCAGAGGGAAGCAGCTCTCCTCTGATGAGGTTTGACATCAACACACCCACTGATGAAGACTCATTCACATCACAAACCCTCTCATCGTCTGAAAACATCAGTGTAATTCTGCTTTCATCCAGACCATCAAAGATGAACACAACTTTACACTCCTCATAAATCCCTGAGTCCAGATCTTGAAGTTCAGGATGAAAGTCCAGCAGAAGTCTGTGAAGACTGTACTGGTGATCTTTAATCAAGTTCAGCTTTCGAAATGAAAGCACAAACATGAATTCTACATGCTGATCGGTCCAGTCCAGAATGAACTTCTGCACAAAGACGGTTTTTCCAATTCTAGCGATGCCTTAAGTAAGAACAATATTGATTTTGTCTTTCTCCTCACATACTGGTTTATGTAAGGGTCTAAAGATGTCATTGCAGTAGATTGGAGTGTCTTGTGTTCTGGGTGTTTTCTTCATCTGTAAAACCTCATGTTCTTCATTCACTCTCTCCATCTATGATGTAGAACTGTGTGTAGATCCTGTTCAGGAGGGTTTGATTCTCCTCTAGCTCAATTCCCTCAAATAAGCTCTCAAACTTGTTCTTCATGCTGGTTTTGTGTTGGTCTTTGACTCGCTGACAGTCGGAGTCAGCACAGGTCAGACGTGATCTGATCACATCATCTCTCTTTACTCTGCAGAAACAGTAAAATCAACAGAAAAATAGTGGAAAAAGTCTAAACAATACAAAGAATTATTAAAATAATGTAATATATTACATAATTTATGTAATATGCAGTTGTGCTCATGATTATTATATTTGAACATTTCATACTGATCACTGATTTTTTGACATCACAAAAGTAGTTATTCAAGGTTTGTTTTTATGACTGAAACCATTTTCTACACTAGTTGAATGATGCACTGCAGACATGAAGGACAGATCATTTGGACTTACACTCACTCAGCGTCAGAGGTCCCAGCTTCACCACTGAGACTGGGGGGCATTTCTATGGATCTGTCACTCTTCACAGACACACAGCTGGGTTCTGGAGATGCTGCTTTATGTATATGAACATCCTCCTTCTCTCTCTTTGTCACATGTTCGTCGAGGCCAGGGAAACGCGGAGACGTGGAACTTCAAACACAGGACTTTATTACGACAATCTACTAACATTACAGGCATGACAAACTAATGCCGAGTTCACACTGCACGATTTTAGCCCGATTTTTCACTCGCCGACAGGTTTTGATAAATCGCCGACAAATGCCCTATGTCAGAGGCAAATCGGAGCTCGTTCACGCGAGTGACAATCGCGCAGTGTGAATTATCAAAGACGCGATATGAGGGAATCGCCGACACGTCGCCGACATCCGCAAAATATTTGGCATGCTAAATATCTGGAGCTGTCGGCGATTCACAATCCTGCTGTGTGTAATGATTTCTGACTGAAAACTACATCGCGATGACCTTCAGCCAATGAGAGGCAAAGATACAGGGCAGAGGGAAGTTCAGTGAGGAGTTATGGACCATATCAGTATTTTAATATGTACAATTATATCATACAGAAACGAGCACAAACGCTTGACCAGCCGCAACATCAGCTTAACAGTTACTGCACAATTATTATTTACCACTCTTTGCAGAACACAATCCCTGTTCCCTGCATCTCCCTCCTGCATAATCTGTTTTTCTTTTTGTAGCTGGAAATCAGGCACAGACAATTTGCGGGCTATATTTTTTTAATACTTCCAGTCTGGCTCGAGAACAACGGCCTGACGCACGCAGGTTCTCGCGTTATTTCCTTATCACTTCTCGCCTGGGTTTTGTTGTGAAACGTAGTTTGCTGATCAGACAGAGTTGTCGGCGATTCTTCCTATTGTGAAATCGTGCAATGTGAAAGCCCCTGTCGCCGATCCATCGTGCAATGTGAACACAGCAGCGACTGAATGCTACCCCAGACAGTCACGCAGTGTGAAAACAGCAGCGATCCGACGAGTTTGAAAATCGTGCAGTGTGAACTCGGCATAAGACCAACCGCAGGGGCAAGGAAACACAGGGCTTAAGAAGGCTGGGGAAACTAGATAATTTTCAAAACACAGCTGGGAACTAATTAACTAAATGATGACAAAAACTAGGACAAGAACAGGAACTCCAAATAAGGACACGAGAGGAGGGGAAACACAAGAGGCTAAGACACAGTCGGACACTCTTCTCATTGAGACTAATTTACAGGAAGTGCTTTACAAATAGACAATATAAATACACAACTGAATTAATGTCTTGATTCATTTTTATGCCACATAATATTAAAATACATAGTAAAACAAACTATTCTTTCCTAGCTGACAGACACATAAACACATTCACACTCTGAGCCACAAAACTTTATGAACAATCACAGTCAACTCACCACCCAGTTTAGTAGTTTCAGAAACGGCTCCTAGAATCAAACTGAGTATCTGAATCATTTATGACTGTGAGGACTAGGGATGTGCCCGAAGCCGAATACCTTATTCGGAAAGGCACAGATAATGGCTTCAAAACGAATAACGGATTTATCCCAATAACAAAAAAAAACATTCGGCAGACACAATCACGTTTGTTGGAACAGCACTACATTAGTGAGGTCTGCGGTTGTTAAGATTTGTGAAATATTAATTGCTTTGATAGCGTTTGACACCGTTTCGTACAGATAACATCATGGTGATCATAGCGTTTGTCTAACGAATGTGGTGACCTCGTCCTCCTCAGCAATAAACTACGTACTACCGGCACATCCGGGAACTTCACTGTCAACTTCGTCTCCGCCCCTTTTTAAAGTGAATGAGTGTAAAAACGCATTACATTTGCCCTTTTAGTGAATGGCATTACATTGAATTATACAAGACGAGGAAAAGCGATGTTTGATCAAGGCTTTTGGAGGGTCCAAATTATTTGTTTTGCGCTCTGTTGATAAAAAAAAAAAACTCATAAATGATCACAGGCTCCCGCAACACATGATCTAAGTTACTTAAAGTTCAAGCGAGCTTTGTCATTCTGCTATGATAGGCTACTGAACACTTTCTTTCCATTTCTATTTCTTTTTTTTCTACTAGTGCTCTTATTTAACTTTATGGATGCTTGTCTCTTGTCAAATTTGTACACAAAGTTTCAATGGAAAATAAGAAGAATAAAGTTATTTTTCTTTTTTAATAAATTTTTAAATAGAAGATATTTGCAGTTATAATTTTAATAAAAAAATAATACTTTCTTTAGTTATACAAGGCATGTTTGTTAAATGAAAACTACGAATCGAACAGATTTGCATTTAAAATGGTATTTTCATGTAATTTGACGAACTTCCGGTTCAAGCCACGCCCACTTCCAGACAGATTGTCACAGATACAGATACAGATACAGATACAGATACAAATAATGGCTCCGCTGCACACCCCTAGTGAGGACTGTGATCTTTTGAACTTCAACTCTTTTCACTTGTTCCTCAATGCAACCTTGATTCTGTGAACAGCTGAGATTCACAGCCAATAGAGCTGCTGTAACCCTGATGTGCTCATTTCATTTTGCTGAGAAATCACTCTTCACATTTACACCAATTACTGTTGGAATTATTTATAACTTTATTTAGTTTTTGTTTCTGTATTTCTGTTTGACTGCAAAAGGTCAGACTGAATTTGATCAGCAAATACTTCAATGCATATGAAAATACTCTTATATTATAGAAATATAATATGTAAATTTGCACATAATTTAATGAAGAGAACAAATTAAGAAATGTGTTTAAACTTACCTCGGTCTCAAGAATGAAGAACATCAAACACAGTCTTCATTCAGTTCATAAATCCATTCAGTCTCTAGATAGAAGCATTAAACTGATCTGTTCTCAAACTTGTTCACATTATTCACAAATAGCTTTTATCTCCTGATGTGTTTCGTATGCTTCTTTCACAAAATGTCCTGGTTGACATTAGACTAAGTCTGTTGGGTGCAGTGACTTTGGTTTTCAAAAAACACAATGGACCAACACCAGCAGATGACATTGCACCCCAAATCATCACAGACTGTGGAAACTTAACACTGGACTTCAGGTAACTTGGGCTATGAGCTTCTCCACCCTTCCTCCAGACTCTAGGACCTTGGTTTCCAAATGAAATACAAAACTTGCTCTCATCTGAAAAGAGGACTTTGGACCACTGGGCAACAGTCCAGTTCTTCTTCTCTTTAGCCCAGGTAAGACGCCTCTGACGTCTGTGGTTCAGGAGTGGCTTAACAAGAGGAATACGACTGTAGCCAAATTCCTCGACACGTCTGTGTGTGGTGGCTCTTGATGCCTTGACCCCAGCCTCAGTCCATTCCTGGTGGAGTTCACCCAAATTCTTGAATCGATTTTGCTTGACAATCCTCATAAGGCTGCGGTTCTCTCGGTTGGTTGTGCATCTTTTTCTTCCACACTTTTTCCTTCCACTCAACTTTCTGTTAACATGCTTGGATACAGCACTCTGTGAACAGCCAGCTTCTTTGGCAATGAATGTTTGTGGCTCACCCTCCTTGTGAAGGGTGTCACTGATTGTCTTCTGGACAACTGTCAGATCAGCAGTCTTCCCCATGATTGTGTAGCTAGTGAACCAAACTGAGAGACCATTTTGAAGGCTCAGGAAACCTTTGCAGGTGTTCTGAGTTGATTAGCTGATTGGCATGTCACCATATTATAATTTGTTGAGAGTAAATTGGTGGGTTTTTGTTAAATGTGAGCCAAAATCATCACAATTAAAATAACCAAAGACTTAAACTACTTCAGTCTGTGTGCATTGAATTTATTTAATACACGAGTTTCACAATTTGAGTTGAATTACTGAAATAAATGAACTTTTCCACAACATTCTAATCGAACAAATCTCTTGAATGAATGATTCAGTCCCTGCGTCCCAATGTGCATATCCACCCTATCTACCCTAAATAGTATTGAAAATTACTACTATCACATAGAATTTAGGATGGATAGTATGCACATTGGGACGCAGGCAGTTTGTTGTCTCCTACTGGCGTAAATGTATTACGGGAAAGGCTAACATTACTGAAAAAAAGTCTTAACAGTCTAAACAGCTTATTTTTTTCATTATATATTATATTATATTATATTATATTATATTATATTATAGAATAGGGACAGTTGCAACACTTTTTGCATTTCCATCAGTTTCTCAGAGACTCTTAGCCAAAATTTTAATATAATAAAGCCATCTGTCAGCTACTCACCACACTGGAGTAACATGTGTACATATGATAATATATGTACAATTTATACTTCAATAGACAAAGCCAAATGTTGCAAAGTGACCCCACAACAGGGGACAGTTGCAACAGTCCACAGGGGTAGAACATAAATAAGGAGCTACTTTTCAGGACAGAATATTCTCTGTAGTCATATATATTTATAAAATGAATAGATTAATATAGATGTTAACGTTACTGCTCAGAACTCGCAAAGAGTGATTGCATTAAATAAATATTAAATTGTGTGAATATTGGATCAATTTCAATAAGCGGGTAACAGAGACCTCTGGTGGTGAGATTAACGTACTGCAGAAGTCTGACTCATTTGTATTTGAAATGCACTTTCATGTATTAATTTAGCACACGCTTTTATCCAAAACGACTTACGAATGATGAACATTACAAGCAAGTTTATAATCTAACGTAAAATAAACCTCGGCGCTTTACTTCTTGATTGATGTGGCAACAGTAACCAAGGGAGGCGGGGCTAATCTTGTTGTTGTTGTTGCTGTTGGAAACGGTCGCGCCAGCAATGGCTGCTCACTGAAATCATTCATGGATCCTCTACAACAGATATGATTCGACTTCTTCGCTGCATTTTATTACATACAATGTACGTTTATTTCGCAGAAACTGTACATTTAGCAGTAGAATATGTAAAATGAAATAGATTATCTTCATTTTCGAGCGAGGTGCGATACTGTGCGCTTGCAGTGATTTGCTTGTGTGGTTTCAGCTAGCGTGTGAGATTTAACGTTAGCAAAGCTAAGTTACAACATCAACAATCACTGATCCAAACATACGCATTACGGTATTTTTGTTATTTTCAGAATCGAATTAATAATCAGATGAAGTCGGGATTGGCTTATCAGCTTAATGCCAGTAATGTAGTAGTTAATGTAGCATAGAATAGCTGGGTTTTAGAGGTCTTTCTGTGTTGGCGGCAAAGTGAAATATAACATAATCTGCTTAACTAGTAGTTCTAGTAAGAATAACTAAACTATTTCTGTGTGATTGTAAGTAAATAGGCGAGTAAAGGCTGTCTAAATGTTGCATTGGTCTCAGAAACATCAGCTCTTCTTTGATATCATTGTAATGTATGACATTATCAGTTTTAGGATTGTTGTTTCCAGAATGAATTTGTCCATAGTTCATCAGAATGCCAGCAGGTGAGTAAAGATCACTCGTACTTGATCTATAACAGCTTTTTTCTTTGTCACTGTTGATCATGAATGTTCTTATGTGCAGATTTGTTTGTAAATCTCTGTTTGACAGGTCAAAGTGATGTGAGAGCTAAGACGAAAGCTCGCTTTGATGAGGTGTTGAAGAGATACACAAACCCTCCTTCTGAGAAAAAGAAAGCCAAACAGATCACTGACCACTCCCAGGAAATTATTGTGGTTAGCAACAGTAAAAAATAATCTTAATTTAACCAAGAAAACCCTGCATCCCATTATGTCTGCAACATCTGTCATTTGAACTCCATCCTTTATTCTTGCAGCTTCAAACCTTGAAGAAGAACCTAGATTTGAGTAAAGACACTGAAGATGATGAAGCTATCCTCCATAACACATACGATCCAGCTCAGGGCAGCCCTAGATACACCAAAAACCGGCGCAGAGAGAGGGAAGCGTCTGAAAAGACCAACATAAACAATGCTGTAAGTGAGGAGGAGCCCACGCTGACCAGCGGGAAAAAGAAAAGCAAAAGGAAGCTCCCGCAACTACCACCTCCTGTTCAAGATGAAGAAGACAACGACAGGAGGACTGATACAGAGATTGATGGAAAACATACTAGGAAGACTAGGAAAGCAAAGAGTAAAAGTGGAAATGATGTTAGTAGACAGAAAGAAGACACAGAGACGGAAGATGATTATCTGCAGGCGTACCAACATCAGATCTCAAAGGTGGAAGAGACGGTTGGAAAGAAGACGACACGGAAGAAAGCCACAGAGAAGCTTGCAGAGAGCCAGCCACTAAACAATGAGCTGGAGAAGAAAAAGAAGAAGGTGAAATCAAACAAACATGAAGGTGATAGAAGGTATAAAGCAATGCATATTCATAAATGATCACAGTTAACGCCATTCATATTAGGACCGAGATTACTTAACATTATTTTGAACTTTTCGTATTTGTTTGGTGATGCTGGAGCTGCAGAAATGACACACTTTATCTTTAATTGAAGGTTAAAAGTGGCCTTAGCCAGCAGTTAAGCATAGTATGAGTAGAGTAACATGACTTTTTCAAAACATTTGTAAGGTAATAAGCATGATGGATTTTCCTTTTAATTTTATTGTGCCTTTCGGTTTGCAGTCAAACTGAAGTGCCAGTGGATAACCAGACAGAAAATGTCCAGGATGATGTTGTGGAGGAGTTCAAGGAGGACACAGTCAAACCCAAAGTGAAGAAGAAAAAGAAACGAAAAGAAGGTATGATAGAAAAATTTTCTTAATTTCTAGAATCAACATCAATATAAATATCAGATTTGCAATATTTCCACAACTTCTAATATAACATGTCTAATATAGCTGCAGTGTGCCGTTTTTATTTATTATTTTGGTTGCCACCACCACATTCTCAATATGTATATATATTGTGTGCATTTCATTAACATTATTATTTACAGATGTGATATTAATGTTGATTTTGTTTGGTTGATTTCTGGTTGTAGTGATTGCTGAGGAGGAACAGGCAGAAGAGAAACGATCCTTTGACAACAGTCTGGTGCTGGGAGTTTATATCCACAGGACAGACAAGCTGAAGACAGACCTGATGGTGTCTCACCCTATGGTCAAAGTTCACGTGGTTGACGAGGTCACTGGACAGTATGTCAAGAAGGAGGACAGGTTTGGATTTCACTTGTATTGTTTGTACCGCTAAAACCATTTTGTTTATAATCTTCATACCAAATACAATCTGATTTATTCTCAGTGTTTTATTTGGTTCTCAGCCATCGTCATGTTTCATCTTTCTATGAGCAAGAAAACATCGAGCACATCCTGCCCATCATAACTCAACCCTTTGACTTCAAGAAACACAAAAATACAGTTCCAGAATGGGAGGAACAGATCATCTTCAATGAGCGCTTTGGATATTTTCTTCAAGACGATGATGAGAGTCCACGTGTGATACTGTTTTTTGAGGTTTGTGCACTTGGAAAAGTTTAAATCCATATTTGCATTCTCAAAGCAAAGAAAGGAATGACTAAATCACTGTGTGTGATGTGACAGATTCTGGATTTCATTAGTATGGAGGAAGCACGAACAAACGTCTCTGTTGACCAACATGAGAGGGGTTTCCGGAAGATTGCTTGGGCTTTTTTGAAGGTACCAGCTTTGATTTTTACTTTAGTCTTTGGTATAATTGATCATGTTTTCATAGATGTTTGGTTGTTTTGTATGTCACCTTCATAGATTTTATATAACTGTGTCCTTCATAAGTTCTGAAGTAGATTCCAATTTGCTATTTCTTCTAGCTTGTAGGAACCAATGATGTCTTGAATGTTGACACCAAACTGCGTCTACAACTTTACTGCCCTCCTCCACGGGCAAAGAAACTGCCACAAACGGTTGAAGTGTTCCAGTGGTGGTCAAAGTACCCAAGAAACAAATACGCATCAACCCTCTACATCACAGTGAAAGGCCTTAAACCACCAGAACATGTAGGGTCACTTTTTGAATTTAAAAACCACAGTGAAAAGACTAAAAACTGGTGCTTATTGAAGTTTGATTGGACTGTTTGTTGCACAGGTTGACCCCAGTATGCGCTCTATGATGGCTCTCCAGCAGGAGCGCGGCAGCACCTCCTACAGTGAGCTCAATTCTGAGATGACCAATAAAACCAGCACACAGATGCTGGAGAGCAAATCAGAAATCATTAAGTGGAGCCGCATACCCGGACAGGTTATACTTATTTGCTATATAGTGTTAAAAATTAGGGTAGTCAGTTATCCTTTTGTTAGACCTAATATGTTTCTTATTGTTTGTTTAAACAGGTGTGCCGCATTCCGAATAAGCCAATGCACTCCTTTCGTGGAGGTCAGATGGGCTGTTTTACTCTGCGTTTCTCTCATGATGGACGCGCACTAGCAGCTGCATGTGCAGACAGAGATGTGTTTCCAATCATTAGTAAGTAATTTGTAGTTATACATGTTGTTTTTATGTGTACTGTATATATATATATATATATATATATATATATATATATATATATATATTAGGGGTGTCCCCGACTAAGGATTTCCATAGTCAAATCGAAATTTTCAAATCTTTCCAATAGTCGACTGATGGTCGAATCATATGTTTGGGGGCAGGGGGCAAAATACATTACATTCGACAGTCATAAATATTTACACTAACACACTGGAAATGTGTAACGGACGCCTCACAGATGCAAATGGGCTCAATAATGTTTTATGTTTTGATTAAAAGATAGTTAACATTAAACGACAGCAAAACCCTAAGAATTCACAAATTTCTTTACTATAGTGCCCTCATTATAACGTTATTTATATGACAGTAGTTATTAATGTTCTGCGTTTCTGTTTTGAGCTGCGCGTGCTGAAGATGACCAGTATAATGAAGCATATGATAGCAGGTTTTTAATCAATGGGATTTAACTCATTTACCTAATATGGAATACGCTTTGTTATTTATACAACATAACGTTAATATTACAACTTATAGGCTATCTGCACAATATGCCCTGAATGCACAAGTGAACGTGTCTGCGCGGCTCTGAATTAACTGCTTTTGTGGATGCGTTCTTCATGCAACAACGTGCAGAAACACGGCAACTAAACTCTAAAAATTCACATCGTTTTATTATAATAGTGTTCTCATTATAATGCCATGTATATGACAGTCCCAGTCATAGTTATTAATATTCTGCATTGTTATTTGAACAGACCGCGCTGAAGAGATAATCACGTAGTACCCTGCTACAACGAAGCGCTTTACTGCAGTGCAACTCAACCAAATGCATCTTATACGAGATAAATGCCTATACACGATATATATAAACCATGATCATAACCCCCCGAGAATATTCGACTGTGAGATTGGGAGTCGAATCAGGCTCCTCCTATTGAAGCACCGAATCTTCGACTATTATATATATATATATATATATATATATATATATATATATATATATATATATATATATATATATATATATATATATAATATTTTTTTCTTTTACATATTTTTGTCACGAAAACATATAAAACTTGTCAGTTGACAAAATAGTTTTGGGAAGTTGAAATTGTGACTATATACTTCATCACTTCAGAATTTTGTTTGGATTATACTTTTATTGATTTAGTTTATTGATTTATTCATTTTTTGTTACTTCATATTAATTTAGAGAATAAATGGAATATTTGTATTTATCACACCAAACAGTATATTACTATTCATTACCATTTAAAATAAATTTAAGACAACTATGTATTAAATGTGGTGAAAAACCTGACGAAAAGCCTAAAAGAAAGGATGTGATGTGTGGCCAAGTATGGTGTCCCATACGACATATAGGCATGTATATAAAAAAATCATATACATTTTAACTTAACATTAAAAAAAAGTAACAAATGTTATCCATCAACTAATCATCAATTTCTGCAAATAATATATTCCTGTATGTAATTTAATGAAATGTCTCTATTTTTAGTATATGAGATTCCGTCTGGGAAAGTTCTGGCATCCTTTAATGGCCATCTGAGTGTGGTATATGATCTCTGCTGGTCCAGAGATGATAACGGACTATTAACTGCATCCTCTGATGGAACAGTAAGGTAAAAATATTTTTTACATCATCCTTTTTGCATTTACAGAGCTTACCCCATAATATTATGTAACCGATAATTACATCACAAATATGAGTGAAAGTGTGAGCCATCATTTTTTATATATTCCTTTTTCAGAGTGTGGAACGTTGAACGACTGCAGAGTTTTGCTCATAAAACTCTTCCTCACCCTTCATTCGTGTACTGCGCCCAGTTCCACCCGCAAGTGCAGAGTCTGGTGGTGACGGGGGGTTACGACGGGGTGCTGCGGGTCTGGAACGTAGATGTACAAGACGCGAATGGGCAACTTCTGCAAGAGTTTGATGGACACAAGACTTTCATCAACACACTGTGTTTTGATCCAGAAGGTACAGAGGAAATTAACATATTATCTGGATGTGATGTTAAAGCTGTGATTCGAGACATTAGCGACATCTTTGTAAGTCGCTTTGCTTAAAAGTGTCTGCTAAGATCATAAATTTAAATGTAAATAAAATGTAGTAATATGTTGGTCTTCACATAGGAAGCAAAATGTTTTCTGCGGACAATTCCGGCTTCATTATTGTGTGGGGAACCAAGGTGATGCCTGGGTCTCGCCGTGGACTGACCAGTCAATGGAGCATTGAGGGGGTAAAATGCATTCTCAAATATCGCATAGAAGAGCTAAATAAATCACAATTTGAAAACGATTTGAACTAATTTAATAGCTTGCAAATGTAATATTTCTCTTCAGGAAATTAAAGAGGCAGATCTGAATGGAATATCCATCAACTCATTAGAGGTGCATCCGAACGGAAGACGACTTTTAATTCATGCCAAAGACAGTGTTTTAAGGGTCATGGATTTGAGAATGTAAGCATCTACCTTGTTATTAATATTTGAATATTTATTTAATACCATAATTAATAATTAATTAATATAAATCATGTCCAGCACGTTTATATGTGTATTAAGAGTAATTTGAGCCAATTTTACTTCCATGTTAACTTTTAAAAAATCAGTGCATTTCTTGATAGTACTGGTAATTATAGGGAAGTACTCAAAAAAAACAAAATAAATAAATGCAAATATCAAATTAAAAACAAACGCTTGTTTTACAGTCTTGCAGTGAAAAAGTACATAGGTGCCACAAACTACAGGGAGCGAATCAACAGCACATTCACTCCCTGTGGGAGCTTCATCTTTTCAGGCAGTGAAGATGGACTGGCGTATGTGTGGAACTCTGAGACAGGTTTGGAGATTCTTTTAAGCCACTTTAGTATGAATACAAAGAAAAATCCAAGTGGAGACTGAACTGGGATATCTGTTGTGCAGGTGACCAGGTCGCCGTGTACTCTGAGCTGTGCTATACATCTGCGCTTCGAGCTGTAGCTTTCCACCCTCATGAGAACATGGTGGCTTTCTGCTCCTTCGGCCAAAACCAGCCCATCCATCTCTATCTGTATGACCGGAAAGGTGAATCCTCTAAAGGACTCAGAAATCCACCGATTCATTAGTATTTAGAAACACAAGTCATATGATCATTTTCTCTTAAAGATGAGTGTTTTGTGCTTGTACGCAGTGGCTCAGATGGAGGTGGAGAGTTTGAGAGGCTTGAGCCGGTCAGAGAATCTGGACAGTAAGACAGGCAGGAATTCATCAGAGGTCATGACCTTCCATAACACTTCAGCCACCGGCATGGACCGATTCGCCAGCACAGCTCGTGTGTCCCTAAAGATGCAGCGGGTCAAACAGAAACTAGACTCTGTACTGGTAAACATGTTGATGATTATATTTAACTAGATAAAAAAGTTCATCAGGATAAACTTTGATGTTGGCTTGAGAAAGCCTGACCAGAAAGTTTGAATTAGTTTTAAAAGCTTGAAGGTTTTTAGATTGAATCAGTTTGAAGTTTTAAGGGCCATATAGTATATCAGAAAAAAAACAGATAGGCTGTTGTAAATTTAATTAAATTGTAACTGATTATTATCAGTATTATAATTCAGTCAATAATCTGTCAGCCATACTTTTATTTTCTTTCAGGAGCCCCATCGTAGTTCCCCTGGTGTGGATATGTATGAACAAGGCAAGTGATGTTCATGATGAGAAAATAAGATGCATTTCTAATGCATGTGCAATGAATTCTGTTGTAAACTGACAAAAAAAATATATATATATTTTTTTTTTAAAGGTGGCATGTCTTATTTGGGAAGGAGCCAAGAGGTGAATATTTGTTTCTTGGCTATAGAAGTTACACCTGTAAAATAGCTTTTAGAGTTTATTAAATTATGTTTATAGACACAAACAGTACTAGTTTTGGTTGCTGTAAAATTATTCTGTCTAAACCTGATTTATTGGAGTTGGCAGGTTCAGTTTAGTCATTGAACTGATTATACAACGATTAAAACCATTTGCAATGAGATTGACATTAAAATTTACTACAAGAGCAGCACTCATTTTTATATATTCAAAATACCGTATTGACCCGAATATAAGACGACCCCCCCATTTTCCAGATGTACCTTTTGGAAAAAGGCTTTTTGAAAACCAAATCTTGTTTGTTTTTTCTCTCTCTGTAAAACACATTTAAAATTAAATTAAATTATTTTTCCTATTTTAATTTTTGTTTTGAAAGTATGGTAAATACTGGTAAAATGTACCAACAACGACATTGAAAAGTATTTGATATACCATAAAAATAACAGGTAGCCCATCTGAATTAAATAACATTTAGTCTATCCATCTCATAGTAGCCTACCAAAATCTGATTAACAGTAGAGGTGAAATATTATTGTAGTCTTCAAATCTGGGTACTGTCTTTATGTTATAAAATCACTTACAGAGGAAGTTTGTTCCCATCAGGCTAACATGACAGTCACGACTCATGCCCCTGTAAGCTTTTCTTTTTCTTTTGTTTTCACTTGCAGTCTTTACAACACACATTACATTACATATTTCATGCCACACTCGTTGTATGCGTTTTTGGCGCCACCTATTGTTGTGGGTGTATTATTGACATGTCAAAGTCTAGACCCCGAATACAAGACGACCATGTTTTTTCAGATGCATTTCCAAGAAAAAAAACCTAGTCTTATATTCGGGTCAATACGGTAGCAACTGTATCATATAGCATTCATATTGAAGCTCAGTCCTACATTGAGCTCTTGTTATTGTGGTTTGTTTCAGGGCCAGGCCTCGTATCTTCCTCCATCTCTGCTGTCTCCTCACTCCAAACTCCAGATGTCCACGTCACTCAGCGCTCAACTCATTCCACAGGCCACACTCACCTCACACAGTAGTATGTTCTCTACATTGTCATTTATATTACAAAGAATAACTTGAGCATGCATTGTTCTGAAGAGCACATCTCACACTACAGGGTAGAGAAGATTGAAAAATTTTAGTATGTATATTGAAGTTTAGTTTGTTTCTAAGGCACTTAAAATAAGTTCATAACGTCAGAAGGTCTTTAAATCGTCCTCTCCTCTCACAGGTGGTTACAGTCCTGCTGGGCAACATATTAGAAGAGCTCCATCCCTCAAACACCAGAAAGTAAGAGCGAAAAATCAGCATATTAGAATGATTTCTGAAGGATCATGTGACACTGAAGACTGCAGTAATGATGCTGAAAATTCAGTGTTGCATCACAGGAAAAAAATTTATGTTAACATATATGAAAATAGAAAACAGTTATTTCAAATTGTGAAAATTTTTCACAATACATAAAAAACTGTAATATTGTTCATCAAATAAATGCAGGCTTTATAAGCATAAGAAAAGTTGTTTTCAGTTATATTTTTAGATTTTAGTTTATATAGTTTTGGTTTGTTTAAAAGATTATGGAAAATGACATTAATAATTGAAGATTGTGTTCATGTCTGCAGAGTTTACTGGATTATGAATTCTCTCAACAAGCAGAGACCGACTTCGGGCAAATCCATCAAACGGTAAACTTTAATGCATTTTATTATAATAAATGAGGGAATTACTTGGAGTCAGTTAATGACCTCTTGTATTAAATGTTCTCTAGGTCGTGTCTTTATACGAGTACAGAGCCAATCGGTCGGATGAGCTGTCGATACGCCGCGGTGATGTGATCCATGTGCTGTACAAAGACAATGACAGCTGGTGGTTTGGGCGACTGGTCAGTGGACAGGAAGGATATTTCCCAGCATCCTATGTGGCTGATGAAGGTTTGTAAATGAGGTTTGATAACCAAAAGCACATGTATGATATTATATTGTCTAAATCCATGTATATCTGCCACAGGGAGTTTTGATGAAGAGCTCTCAAGAGCTTTAGAAGCACAGCCGTCACCGTTAGATCAATCTGAAGGAGTTGATCGTGCAACACCAGTCCAAGTAATGACACATTTTCATTTATCCTTCCATAAACTTAGTGAAACTTCATAGTTTGACCCTTATGTTCTCTGTGCCTGCAGCTGTCTGCAGCCATCAGTGCTTCTGGAGAGCTGAAGATCATCTCAGAGCTGGACACTGACCCTGAGGCGTCCTCCACCATGTATGAATTAACCACATCTGTCATCTGAGTACTTGTATTCTTGAGCACACATTGATATTATTTTCTTCACAGAACAAAAAAGAAGAAGAAAAAGGTGAAGCGGAGTGAAGTTCCCTCTGATCTGCCTCGGGTCCCGTCCTCAGATCGTGAGATGTCTTCAGCATCTTCCAGAAGAAGAATACCCCTTCCCAGACTAGGCCAAGCCAACGGTGCATTTGAAGGTGAAGGACTGAACTAATGTGATTGAATCTGACTGCTGAGACTTACCTCTGTTATGAAGGAACTAAGGACATAGAAACAACGTGTTTCCAAAAGTGTTTTATGTGGATGTATTTTTTTGTAGTTGGCCTTATTTTAAAATATATATATTTTGTAATTTTGATACTGATATTTGTATTATGTAGTTTTACAAGATATTTTTACTGTTTCTGTACAGTATTTTGTGTACTGTGTTATTTTATTTTTGTTTAAACATTTCGTTAATTTAAATTTTCAATATAACAGCAACAACTCCAGCAGTAATCATAATGACATATCTAATATAAATATAAATTTTATTCACATATCACAGAAGGGAATAAACTATGTTATTTATTTAGTACCAGAGTTAATGTAAATGCAGTTGATTAAATGTATTTATGCATTTCTGTATCACAAATGAACAAATTAAGATTTTAAAATGTACCAGTTTTAAACAAGTAATAATTGCACATATTGTCATGTAAAAGAGTAAAGAATTTCTGCAGTGTTGAAAGGGTCAATATTTATGCAACATCTCCAAAGAACCGAAAGATCTCATTGCTATGAAAATGCTGTAATGCACATTGTAACAATGTATTTAGTAAAACTGTACATTTGTAGAAGTTGTTTCCATCAGGATTATGGCAATAATTTGTAAATCTGTAAAAGCAGTTACAATGGGATCAGTCACAAACTAGGGCTGTGTTAAGTAATATTAAAATACAAATCCCACATTCTTGCACTAGTGCAAAAGATTTCTGAAACCTCAACAAAACTTCAGAAATAATCCAGTGTACTGTACTAAAAGACACACCGTATATGAGGTAATGAATTATTATATACAAAAATTTAATAAAAGCAAAAAAGGCCTGTAACACTAGCTTGCTCTATTCTTTTTCTATTCTATCCGTTTTCTTTTTATTTATTTATATAATTAAAAAAACAAACAAACAAACCTTGCTGTGTGTACTGTGTTAAGATAACTGAGACTTGTTATAGCACTTACACATCATTGCTCTTTTGTTGATTTTGATTGCTTCCATTGTCCTCATTTGTAAGGCGCTTTGGATAAAAGCGTCTGCTAAATAACTAAATGTAAATATATACACAAGGAACTCTTAAGGATTTCAATTTACTTCATAAATGCACACCCATTTTTTTTTTTAGAACTGATCATATTACATCTCATGTTAATCAAAATTACTAAACAATAAATAAGCCAAAAAAATAAGAACAAGTCAAAAAAAAAAAAAAAAAACCCACTTAAGTGTTTATCAAAAGGCACATCTCAGTTCTGTTTAGTGTAAATGTCATCTCGTTATTATTATGCATTACTTCTCTCTTAATTCAATCTTCTTACAGGACTTTTGCATTTACATTGTAAATGTAAATGCAACTCCTGTGTAAAGGTTCAATTGCTCTTGAAATAATACATGCATGACATCTTTGTTGTTAAACTGACCTTCTCTGCGTTCTTCATTTGTCATCTGTCAATCCTATCCCAAATCAGCAGCAATATGATTAGGTTTGTTCTTCTTAAAAGCTTGCAGGGGCTTATTTCAGCTGATGTCAACCCTGAGACGACCTGTCTCAGGGAGAAGAGGGGATTTTTCTTCTTGAGATGACGACATGTCAGTCCTGTTGGCCTTTTGTGACCTGAAACACATAAAAAAATGATCATGCATGATCGACAGTTTCCTATGACTATTTTCTGATTATACCACTTTTACCAACTTAAGAAATACTTTACAGAATTAATGATTTTCAAATATTTTATTTAAAATATTAATATTATTTAATTTTAATGAATATTTACCATATTGCTGAATAAAATAATAAAAATCTGCTTACTTCTTTTGTATGTCCTCTATTGTGAAATATATTAATTGTAGTAAGGCCTAAAGAATGTTAGGGTAAACATAAGTCAATAAATTAATATTTATCATCAAAGTTCATACATAACTAACTGTTAGAGTTAGGAAAATGCTTATCTATTATAAAAATGGCCTGTTGCTTTTATTTGCAAATTTCGTTTTCTTACAGCGAGAAAGGCGAGTGCGCCTTGAACTCCTGCGCTCCATTCAAAGTTGAGTGCTTGTGTTATGTATCCTCCAATAGTCGGCCCAAAGAACATCCTTCAACATTAAAAAGATGATTCAGATTTCATGATGGGGAAATTCTAAAGTATATTCTCAAATACTGCATGTAAACTTTATTTTAATACACACCCAGCAGACCAGACTGCAGAGAACAAGCCTGACACCAATCCTAGTGTACTCAAGCTCTCCTCAAAGCCATTTTCACTGCAATACAAGGAACATGTGCGTCAAAACATGTTTGTATTTTGTAGAGGTTTGTATTGTTGTATTTTGCTCAGTTTCAGGGTTAACTGCATTTATTCAAACCATTTCAGCAATTTAGTGTGACATAACAGTGAATTACAAACACAGTAACATCTTAAATGGAGGTCCTAACATAAAATGTGACTCAGTGGTGAGTGGGAGAACTAGGAGTGGATTTGTATGATGATGCATATGCCTCACTGTGCACAAGCGATCATCTCAGCAAAGGTGGGGATACAGGTCATACAGAGAGAAAAGCCCACCACGATCAGCATGAGGACGGTGAGCCAGAGCTGACTGAACACACAAAAACCTTTCACCGATTAGTGACAGATTTGTGCTTCAATGTAACAAACAGCAAAAGCTGAGAAATTGGCATTCAAAAAGTTAGAAATGAATGTTTCACCTTCTTATATGGAAAACAGGAAGTGGGCCGAGGAAACAGAAGCTCACCGCTGTGGCCATTCCTCCAGTCACCATCATCCATTTCCTAATTGACTGCACCAAGAATTACAGCCACAGATGAAATTATTTCTTAATAAATAAAATTTGATTTATTATGTTTCAAAACAAAACATTTCCAAAAACGTGAAATCTTACATACATATATATATATATATATATATAAAAAAATCAAATAATATAAAAACAATGATAAAAATCATAAAAATGTTAATTAAAAACTAAATATCTTAAAAATATAAATACAATTAATTAATATAAATATCAGAAGTAAGGAATTTAAAACTTTTTTTAAATTATCGCTATCGCTGTAAAAATGTTGATAACCGTTTAAATATTGACTTACAGGATATTTATCACTGATCACACCAAAGATGGGTGATGCCGCCCCGTATGGCAGTGAAAGTCCAATCATGAGCAGCCCCACCGAACCAGCACTGAGATTAAGCTGTTCACAAAAAAAAACATGTACAGAGATGTTTTATATTATTATATAGAATGAGAACCTTTAAATGAATATTTACATCAGTATTTTGGAATAAAGAGTTTAGAACAGTTTCCCTGATTTGAAACTGGTGAGTTTACATGTAGTCTATATGTTTAAGCACAAATATATATATATATATATATATATATATATATATATATATACATACATATACACACAGTTGTGCTCAAAATAAATATGATCAAAGAAGGCTGTGAAAATAAGTCTGCATTGTTTATCCATTTGATCTTTCATTCATTCATTCATTCATTCGTTCAAAAAAAAAAAAAAATCGAACCTTTAATAGAAAAAAAAAAGTGAAAGTGGGGGGACTTCAGATGTGCAGGTGGAACAAAAAAAATAAATAAATAAAAATAAAAATAAAAGAGCATTTTAGCAGCAAACATTCAAGGTGGGTTTGGGGCACAAACGGATTAAAAAAGTACCCCATGTGTACAATGAAATATACTGCTGTATCTTTAATGTTGTGGGTCTATTTTTCTGCAGAAGGTCCTGGACATCTTGTTTAGACACATGCCATCATGGATTCAATTAAATACCAACAGATAAAAATTAAAAACTGGCTGTCCATGCTAGAAATCTTGTAATAGGCTGTGGTTGGATCTTCCAACAGGACAATGATCCACAAACAAACATCAAAACCAAAACAAAAATGGGTCACTGAGCACAAAACCAAGCTTCTGCTGGTCATTCCAGTCCTCTGACCTGAACCCTGTAGAAAATGAGTGAACTGAAGAGAAGAAGCACCAACATGGAGCTGTGAATCTAAAGGGTCTGGAGTGATTCTGGATGAAGGAATGGTCTCTGATCTCTTGTCAGGTGTTCTCTGACCTCATCAGACATTACAGGTGAAGATTCAGAGCTGATATCTTGGCAAAAGGAGGTTGCAAAAAGTATTGCATAAAAGGGTATGAATAATTGTGTATTAGAGAAAACATTTATTTCATAATGAGATTTCTCTCCCATTTTAAATTCTTATCCAACGAGAGGTTAGATTTTTGTAAATTTTTAAAATAAAAGATCAAAAGGATTAATGACACAAATTTATTTTCACAGCCGCCTTTGATATATATATATACACAACTGTGTATATACATTTCAGTGTAGTTTCTAAATCTTCATAACCTTTTCTATGGCAAATATGGACAGTGTTGCATCCAGGAAGCCAAGTCCTGAACTCAACGTGAACACAACGAAGCAGATGAGAAGGATCTTTATTCTGGTACACAATCTGAGGAAGGAATTCTGGGAAGGAACAGCATCTATATTTGAATGAAATAAACACACATGTCTATCTCCATGGCTGGAGAGCAAACAAAAACAAAAGCAGACACAGGACAATCAAATCCTTGTGGCATAACTTAACTAGGAGAATGCCAAATGGAATAGGCTTAAATTAAATTAATAAAGACATGTAATATTTAACCAGTATGAAATCTGCACTAACCAAAGCTTGGTAAAATCCACAAATTAAGAGGCACTGTCGCAAACAGAAGACATCCTGTGAAAACGAATGGGATTTCATATCCAAATGACTGATAGAGCCAGCCGCCCAACGGAGGCCCCAATATCAGGCCAAGACCTGTAAAAATCTCCATGAAGCCCTGAGAGAATGAGATATCACTGTAGAGACACATTTAACGTTTTAACACACTTGTTTAAATATTAAAAACATAAGAACGTTCTGTGTATATGCCCCGACCGTGAGAAACCAAACAACCAGACAGACTGAATAACTGAATCTGATTCTCTTGAGAAACAGCACATCTTTTGTGACGTGCAATAGTGCTTCCTTTGTCACTTTACTCCAATTACTGCACTGAAAAACAAGCACTGACCACAACTCACCAAAACAGTCGCTATGTTGTCGGGGAAAACTTTTGCTGAAACTGCAAAAGATGATGTAACAGCGGCGGAAAAGCCAATTGCATTCATGCACCGTGTGATAAAACAGAGCACGATGAAAACTGTCCCATCAGACACTTGGTCAAGAAACCTGCAGAAGAAATGATATCATTAATGATGAAATACTAAAAATTCTCACCCATGAGTGTTACACGAGTCACCGGTATTTTTCATCCAATTTTCCATGAGAGTAAAGTCATTTTATCAACATTTAGGCATAATCCAGCATGTAAATAACCTGATAGTTAATAGACATCTAGACTAAAAGACATTTAAAACACAATAAAACATCACAGATTCACTGACCCGAAGAGTACAGTGCATCCACTCGATACGAACAACCCTGCCACAATCATAAATTTGGCTCCTATCTGGACAATCTGAAACAGAGGTCAAATGCACTGATATAGTGTGCAATCCATAATGTAAAACTGTTGTTTATCTTCTGAAATAATGATTAACTTACATATTTACCAAGTATCAATGAGCCCACCAAAGTGCACAATGCATAGATTCCGAATATTAAACCAATCATAGCTTGACTGACACCTTTCTTCTTTGCCTAGAAAATAAATCAGATTGAAAGTAATAAATTCACACAAACATTTTATCCTACTGTAGCATGGTTTAAGAAACTTTAAAGGCCCTAAGCACAGTACTTAGAACAAATTCTACTTCATATTGTTGTTTATCCAAATCATATTATATAAAATATAATCGAATGTACCTCATTTGGGAAAAATGGTCCCAGAATGGAGTAACAGATCATTGAACTGAAGTTTATGGAAGCCATTGCAATAAGTGTTAGTATCTGTTGTCTGGACATTTTAGTGGCTGGAGCCTCTGGTGGTGAAGAATCACCTATAAGAAGTTAACATGCATTCACTGATCAGTAAAGAAACAATGTAACGAAATGCTCAAGAATGATTCGTTGTCATTGGCAAAAGTCATTAAAGCTTCAAAACCTTACTAAACGCTAAACACCCATTAACAACCACTCATTTAAATGTATCTACATACCTATATCTTCATCGATATCCATTGTCAAGTCTCTGAAATCTTTTACCGCGTGCTTAACCTGACAGCTGGGAACTCAGCAGTGAGTGAATGGTCTCCGATTCTGAAAAGAATCATTCTTTTGAACTGAATCTTTTCAATGTTCGGTCGAACCGATTCGCACAGCGCGGATCACTCAGCTGCGTTTAGGAATAAAACCTGTAACAATATTGGAAATTATTGATATTTTTCTTATTGGAAACATTAAAGAACTGTTCAGTGAGGAATTTTCAGTGTGAACAATGTTTGAACAATAAACACAACATTTAATGCACTTTTAACAGCCCAATATAGAACAGCAATTTCAACATAAACGAATTAATTTAATTAAAAACTGAATCCAAAAAATGAGTCGGTTTAATAAACAAACTCTTTGACACGAACAGTGTTAACGAACCGATTCGCTAACGTGAATCAAACTCATACGATTCGCTAACGTGAATCATATTCCAACAAGGACTAGGAAACACAATCCGAACATAAGTGCGCCGTCTAGAGGTACAGTGCAGTAACAAAATCTCAAAGTCAAAACTGACTTTGCTTTTATAGTTGGTGCTCCCAAGACACTGGAGGAAAAAGATAAATAAATAAATAAATAAATAAAAACACAGTAAACTTTGAATTGGTTGAAATGTCCAAAAACCTTGATTGAGATTATTTTGCAGCATCAATAATCAACACAGATTTCATCAAACTAGTTTGATTTTATTTCATGACTTTAAGCCTACTCTGCACAGACATTCTAATGCTTTTCCAAGACACCCTTGAATTACATTTTGTAAATGTACATTAGAATAATTAAGCAATAAAGCACAGTTAAAGCCTCACATTCCACATAATTTAAACTGGGCCTGAATATCCCAGTACAAAGTGTCTAGAAATAACTGCAACTGCAAATCATCAAAGCATACAACATCAAGAATAATCAAGAAGTGCTTAAAACGTCAACCATATCAACACCACCCCACTCTGAACCACTGTTTGGCTTACAACAAAAATGTGATTAAAACTGACGAAATTATTGGAAAACATCAGAAACTAAGCAACAACAAACAAATCAATTAGCTGATTTGCCATTAGAACTATTAAATATTGATGCAGAATATTTAACATTAATACATTAAATATTTGAAACCAATTATTAAATATAATTATTAAAAGATGTCCCTTTACATAAATCAAACCTGGGTTGACTATTAAACCAATGAGAAAAACTCCTACATATCAGCTTTCAATTTCATTTAGATTCCATTCATTGCATAATATACAGTGTGTTAAGTTTGATCCATATATAGTGATACTGTATAAGACATTTTTGGCTAAATTAATGCATACTATATAGTTCGTGCTAAAGTGTCATGGACGATATGAGTACATTTTCAGGTACATCTAACTACAGCACTTTTCTGTCATGTCACTTACATGACAATGACAATATAATATAATATATTTGAAAGTAATTAAAAAATTTTCAAACTTTTCTGTTACTGTTCACATTAAAAATCAAATATTCATTCAAAAAGGACATTACTGAGATACTGCAATAACACAGTGTGCAAATGATGCAATATAACATAAGACATTTTGTGAAGAAAAAGTTAAATTTAAAGTTAAATTGATTTTTAAACCATAAAAATGCATTCATTATAGTGGCACAATTGGGAAAATATGATTATAACTTGAATATATTATCTCTGTTTCACTTCATGGAAGTGAGTCACGGGATGAGAACATTCAAACATAAGTTGTTTTTATCCCCTCTCTAGATTTTCATTGGTTACTGACCACAAACAATAGTCAAAATCTGTCACTTTACAATGATTATACATAGGAAATCCAAATTTGGCACATAAATCTCAGGTACAAACATAAAAGGAGGTGGGGAAATCAAGGGAAAAAAGAAACAAAGCCCACAGTCTAACATTCATCTTTAGTAATCTTCATATTTAAATCACACCATTATATGCTAATGAAATACATGAGAAAAAAAATCAATGACAGTGAATTCATAAATAAAATAATATTCCATCAATACACAAAGATTAACTTTTTTCAGAAGTGTACCATCTTTTAGGTGGAACCTTAAATCAGCTTGTACCTTTGTAAACAAAAAGGTACTTTAAAGCACTAAATCTATTGTCGGACCACCTGTCTACGTCTTGTGTACGCTCTGCCTGAGAGTGACCAGATCTCTCGCCTACTAACCGGCATTGCACAGACGTTATGGCAGCAGAGAATGTAATATTTCTCACAATCTGCAATCAACAATAAACTCCTTTTCAGTAATTCTGTTCTCAAGGACAAGATTGCTGGAGAGGTTTTCTATTTAAGTCTCTGAGTTACATTGGCCAAGGCCACAGCAAATGCCTGTACCGCTGAGAATGGATACTGAAAATCCAGGATATATGCATTGCCATCGATTCTGCCAAACTGCATTACCTGTAATAGAGAATTATGGGGTTAGATGCAGGGTAATGGTTGCAGGGTAGATGTTTATTACTCAGAACCAGTGGTTCTTTATCCTGGTCCTGGGGACACCCCGCTTTGCACATTTTCTATGTCTCCCTTATCTGTCAAACTGTTCAAATTCATGGAGCTCTCTCCTAATGAGCAGGTGATCTGAATCAGATGTGTGAAATAAGGGAGACATGCAAACTGTGCAGAGCAAGGTGTCCCCAGGACCAGGATTAAGAACCACTGCTCAAAGCTACTGATCATGTATGGTGCATATTTGTTAAAGGTGTAATTTCTTTGCCCCTAGTGTCACAAAATGGAACTGCAAAAAAATATTATTTTCAAACTGGTTTCTCAAATAAATAAAATCACTTACCTGGCGTCCGTCAAGCTCAATCTGAAAGTTTTTGGCTGACTCCTGTGTCACCCGTCCTCCAAAGTCAAGCTGGTAAACCTGGGTAGCTTCATTCCACAATGGCTGCTTGTTGGCCATGACATAGACAAAGCCTTGGCTGCCAAGACTACGATCCTCTCTCTCGTTAGCTTTACGACACTTGATTTCTTCAAGTTCGTTTGCTGTACGCAGATTGCGTTTGCTCTTCCATCCTTTCTTGCTGCTCTGGCTTTGGTTCATCAATTCGTCACCACTGATGAAGAGTTCAGGCTCACTCTCGGAGCTGTCCTGGAACTCATTTGAGGTCCTACTCAGTTTCTTGGCCTTGTTCAATGGCTCTTTCTGCCCTTTAGGTTTCTTCTTTTCCCTGCTGCTAAGTCTTGGGCTGGAGATCAGGGAATTGAAGTCAGAGAGCGTGCGACTCTCTTTTTTGGATTTCCCTTCAGAAACTCCAGACATATTGGCTTCTTCTGCCCTACTGTCAAGCCTCTTACGTGCCTTCTTGCTGAACCTCTCTGCTCCTTGTGGACTCTCATTAAGAGAGGACTGATCCTGAAAGCTCTCCCCAGATTCTGCGACCACCTCGGGGGTACTCTGTTGTTTCAAGAGCTCGACGGGTGGAGGAGGAGGAGGGAGAGGAGGTGGAGGAGGAGGTGGTGGGGGAGGTGGAGGTGGTGGAGGCGGAGAGAGAACTGGCTTCTCCAGGGCCTGATGAGTCTTACTGGGCAATGTGGCAGAATGGTCTGGCATGGGAGGACAAGTGCTGTATGTGCTCCAAGGATGCAAGCTCATTGGATGCAGCTGAAGGTTGCTGCATGAGCTAGTCCCTGGGTACATGGGAGGCAGAGTGCAACAACCTAGATTGGTCAAATTTGAGGGATAACCTGGGGGTAGGACTAAAGTTGGTTCTGGTTGGCTGAAAGGGCTAGATGTTACCATGTCATTGGGGCCACATGATTGTGCAGGACTCTGCAAAGGCTGTAGTTGAGGTCCACCATGCCCTACAACTGATGGGAAGGGTGAAAGGGATAACTGATAGGCTGAAGGGAGGGTCATAGAACTGGGACTGGGGGGAGGCTTTGTTGAAAGGACAAAAGGTAGTCGGGTCATGTCTATGTGCTGTGGTTGGCTAAGTAAAAATGGTGGTGGCTTATGTGGTGGTGCTGAAGGTCCGGGCAATAAATTTTGCTCTTGAGGTATCCAGAGTTGTTCTGCTGCAGGAGAGTCCCACTGGTAAGGTGGAGGCCGTTTGACTGTCAAATTTACATCCCCAAGTGTTAAATGCCGCACTGACTTTTCAAGATGGCACTGCTGACTTAGTGTCTCGTCTTCCGTAAAGGCAGAGTTCACATAGACAGTTCTATCTCTACTGTTGTCAATGGGACTCAGGAGGTTGTAGGAAGACTGGGAGGCTAATGGCGAGGCACTTTTGGAGTGCACAATTATCGTGCTGTGTTGGGCCCCTTTTCCAGGTGGAAAGTCTTGCCTCACCACAGTTCCTCCAGCAATTCCACTGCTGTTGGTGCCACCACCAGTGACACTTACACTAGTGCTGCTGCTATTACTACTACACTGAGTGCATGTATACAAAGTTGTAGGTATCCTTGGCTGATAGGAGAGAGTGAGAGAACCGTTCATTTTGGATTTAGTCGGTAGAGTTCTCACTGTATCCACCATTTGAGAAACCTTCAGTGTCGGTTCCCTGCGATCACGGCGTAAAGTGGCATGAATCAAACTGCTCTCAATCCTTTGCGTGGGACTTCTGATTGTGTTCATTTGGCTAGACGTGTCAGGATAAGGTGGTGGATCTCCGCTAGGTATGGAATATCTAGGCACTGAGAGGCGACTAAGAGTTGCTGAGCTGTATGGCAACAGGACCTTCTTGTTCTCAGATGAAGTTACTTTCAATGTGGCGGAGCTGCCCATTCCTTGAATCCCATAGGCATTTTGGTTCCTTAAAAGGCGTCTCCTTGGGCGACACACCTCTTCGACATTTCCGCTGCTGTCAAAAGTTGTGATTCTTTCATAGCCTAGTGGAGTTGGGTACTGGAGGCCAATTGGGTGAAGAGAGAATTCATCCTTAGTTAAACATGGATCTGTTGACAGTGTAGTGCCATTCTCATTGCTAACAAGAAGACCAGGAGGGGCTGTAGTGGGTGCGGCAGCTGCAGCAGATACCACTGTACCTGGGTAAGGTGGTGGCGGGTTTACTTTGCGGATCTGTATCTCAATGGTGTCAGTTTCAATAAATGACTGTGGTCGTGAGGGAATCTTCAGAGGGAGGACTTGTTCACCTCTGTCTGGAGGCTGGTCTGGATGAGGAATTTGAGGCATTAGCTGTAACTGATGCAGGGATAGAGTAGCATACCCTGAAGGTGGATGTTGAATGGACATTTGCATTTTAAGCTGATGCTGCATTTGCTGATGCTGTCTTTGCATTTGTTGATGCTGCAGCTGTATTTGTTGATGCTGCTGTTGAAGTTGCTGCTGCTGCTGTCTCATTTCTTGTATTTGCTGTCGAATTTGCTGCTGCTGTTGTTGCATCTGTTGCTGCTGCTGCTGCATTTGCTCATGCTGAAGCTGCAACTGGTGCTGTTGCTGTTGGAATTGTTGTTGATGCTGTTGATGAATTTGTTGTTGATGCTGCTGCACTTGCTGCTGAATCTGTTGTTGCTGCTGTTGCAGTTGCTGCTGTTGCATTTGCTGCTGATGCAGTTGCTGTTGATGTTGTTGCAACTGCTGTTGATGCTGCTGTTGCAGTTGTTGATGCTGCTGTTGCAGTTGTTGTTGTTGTTGATGCTGCTGTTGCAGTTGCTGTTGATGCTGCTGTTGCAGTTGCTGTTGATGCTGCTGTTGCAGTTGTTGTTGATGCTGCTGTTGCAGTTGCTGTTGATGCTGCTGTTGCAGTTGCTGTTGATGCTGCTGTTGCAGTTGTTGTTGTTGATGCTGCTGCGTTTGCAGTTGCTGCTGATGTTGCATGTGTTGCTGCTGCAGCGACTGTTGATGCAGCTGCTGTGATTGATGTTGCAATTTCAGATGATGCTGCTGTGGTTGTAATTGCTGTTGATGTTTAGATTGTTGATGGTCTTGTTGCTGTTGTTGTTGATGTTGTTGTTGTTGTTGTTGACGTTGTTGGTGGGGTTGTTGTGGCAGATGATGTGGAGGAGGAGGAAGAGTTCCACTCAGGATATTACTCATTTCCAGTCCACTGAAAATCACCTGTCCAGGGTTGGAATATCTGGATGGAACAGTGTACTGTGCTGTCACAGTGTCCTGACTATGCTCAGATACTGTTGCATTAGCTGCTGCTGCTGTTGCTGCTGCTGTCGCTGCTGCGGCTGCAGCTGCCGCTGCTGCAGTGGCAGTGGGATTGGTAAGGACATCAAGCTGAATATTCTGATTGGCTAGGAGAGACTGCACTAGGCCTATGCTCTGCGTAGGTGACATGGCTTGAGCAGGGCTGTGAATTGGAGCAATGGGGATATTAACTGTGCAAGGAGGATTGTCGGCTGACACTCCAGAGGGTCCCATAACTAGAAATAAGCAGGAACATATTGAGATTTATTTTTTGTTTTAGTTAAACTATACAGAGACAAAATGTACAAAATTTTTCCAATGATTCTTACCAGGTAAATCATCTTCATCTTCACTGAACACATTGGGATTGAAAACTGGCAGACTCATAAAGTCCAGGGATATTTTACGCACCTCAGGCAAATAAATGGTCATCTGACGAGGTTGCAGGTGCAGCAAACTAGTTTTATAAATAACTGGAACACCATGTCAAGACATATTTTAAAATCATTAAGAACATTATTTAAATTAATTACGTGAAACTGTTTGAATACAAAACCTGACAACATACCTGCTCCCAAGTTAGCTGGCAAAAATGAGGCAAGGCCTACAATCTTAAACTTTGTTCCCCAAATGTTAGAGGTGACCTGGGCCAAGTAATTATGCTGCAAAGCAAATTAAGTGATAGCTATAGAAAATATTCAAGGTCATAGTCCGTTTACTGTCAAAAAGCAGGAGTTTAAAGAAATATGAGGTGTCTGCTAAGGTCATGCTGCAGTAAATGTGACAAATGTCTCACTCTGTATCGAGTAGACAGAGGCAATAAATACAAACACTTCCCATTTTAATTCTAGGCAAGTAGATTAATATAAAATTATTACCAAAATTAGCTTGCAAATAAGATGTTAAGTACCTCACTAAAGCCATCAACTGGAAATTCTCTTCGAGTAAGACTCGGAGACCGGACTGGAGGCTTCTTTGGTAATCTAGGAGACCTAGACATTTCTTGAGATGTTTGGGCAAGTTTAGGAGACTTTCTTGATTCCATATTAATTCTAGAGAATAAAACAAATATGAAATTTAACTTGCTATCAAGTAAAAAGTTGTTGTTTTTTTGTAGGTTTTTCAGAAATTTACTATATTGTGTTTTGTCAAGGTTGTGATGGAACAAATATTTATTTTATGTTTCAGACACCCTGTAATATTGAGTAAATTTTATATTCAACAGTACCTTATATGTTTAGAGTACCTAGGAAGCTTAGGAGACCTGTTTCCTCTAGAAAGTTTGGGCGATTTTCGCCCAACCCACTCATCGCTCAACTCAATATCGCTTGAGTCTGAGCAGTTACAGCTGTCAGTCATATAGGAGATCATGCCATTTACACAGACCTCATCTGAAAGACAAGATTAGATCAAATTAAAGACCAGCTTTTAAAGACCAGAAAATTAAATACCAATGCTTTTACACATTAAATGGATACTCCACCCCAAAATCAAAATTTTGTCATTAATTACTTACCCCATGTCGTTCCAAACCCATAAAAGCTTCGTTCATCTTCGGAACACAATTTAAGATATTTTGGATGAAAACCGGGAGACTTGTGACTGCCCCATTGACTGCAAAGTAAATTACACTGTCAAGGTCCAGAAAAGTATGAAAAACATCGTCAGAATACTTCATCTGCCATCAGTGGTTCAACTCTAACGTTATGAAGAAACGAGAATACTTTTTGTATGGAAATAAAACAAAAATAAAGACTTTATTCAACAATTCGGCATGTAACATCACCGTAGCGCCATTTTGGAAATTATCGCTGCACGCAAAATGCGTACGCTCTTCTGTGTCAGCCGTGACACAAGGATACTTTTTCTATGTGGATTTACGCTTTGATTTGAACGCAAACAGCGCATTCCTATGTCGCGACTGACAAAGAACAGCGTACGCTGCTTGCGTCCAGCGGATATTCTCCAAAATGGCGTTATTTTTGTTTTATTTCCATACAAAAAGTATTCTTGTTGCTTCATAAAGTTACGGTTGAACCACTGATGGCAGATGGAGTATTCTGACAATGTTTTTTATACTTTTCTGGACCTTGACAGTGTAATTTACTTTGCAGTCAATGGGACAGTCACAAGCCTCCCGGTTTTCATCTAAAATATCTTAAATTGTGTTCCGAAGACGAATGAAGCTTTTACGGGTTTGGAACGACATGGGGGTAAGTGATTAATGACAAATTTTTCATTTTGGGGTGGAGTATCCCTTTAAGCTTGAGTTTAAAGGAACACTCCACTTTTTTTGGAAATAGGCTCATTCTCCAACTCCCCCAGAGTTAATAAGTTGAGTTTTACCGTTTTTGAATCCATTCAGCCGATCTCCGGATCTGGCGATAGCACTTTTTGCATAGCTTAGCATAGATCATTGAATCCTATTAGACCAGTAGCATCGCGTTCAAAAACGATCAAAGAGTTTCGATAGTTTTCCTATTTAAAACTTGACTCTTCTGTAGTTATATTGTGTACTAAGACCGGCGGTAAATGAAAAGTTGCGATTTTCTAGTCCGATTTGGCTAGGAACTATACTCTCATTCCGGGGTAATAATCAAGGAACTTTGCTGCCGTAACATGGCCGCAGCAGGCGCAGTGACTAGTTACCCAGCTAGGTAACTAGTTATAATATAGCTGGGGACTACTTTCAGGCGCTGCGTAATATCACTGCGCCTGCTGCTGCCATGTTACGGCAGCAAAGTTCCTTGATTATTACACCGGAATGAGAGTATAGTTCCTAGCCAAATAGGACTAGAAAATCGCAACTTTTCATTTACCGCCGGTCTTAGTACACGATATAACTACAGAAGAGTCAAGTTTTAAATAGGAAAACTATCGAAACTCTTTGATCGTTTTTGAACGCGATGCTACTGGTCTAATAGGATTCAATGATCTATGCTAAGCTATGCTAAAAGTGCTATCGCCAGATCCGGAGATCGGCTGAATGGATTCAAAAACGGTAAAACTCAACTTATTAACTCTGTGGGAGTTGGAGAATGAGCCTATTTCCAAAAAAAGTGGAGTATTCCTTTAAAGTTTACATGATGAGCAACAGTGCATATAGCAGTACCTGCTTTACCATCCATTTTTGGGTCCATAATGACAAATTCTGGTCGCAGTTTGCTGATGCGACGACCCTTGAGAATAGGCACCAAACCTCCCAGGTGTTCCAGATAGAGGGTATAACAGGGGCCTCCTGCTTCTAGATTCTCCTCTGAACGTTTCATAGTGCAGTGCAAGCGTTCATTCCCTGTTGTTGGATAGCTCACAAAGTCTCGGATGTTATTCGGATCAGGGATTGGTGGCTGGTGAGATGAAAAAGATCATGCATTAAGTTCAATGCATACATTAGCATACATCAAAAACTTCACTTGCTTCTTTTGTACCTTGATAGTTGGAATGAAAGCAGTGGTAACATAGGAACAGAGGAGTGAAGGTATGTTCAGTTTTCCCACATCTCTTTCCTCTTTAAGAGCACTGGCAATGCCCTGCTGACACAGAAGCTGCAGGCTGGCCACACGGTGCTCTACACGCACTACGTACAGGGCTGGACCACAGGCCAGAAACAGACGCGAGTCCCTGTGACCCCAGCAAATCGTGGTGATGGGCCTCTAAAATAAAAAGATATTTAAATTATATATAGCTTATTTATTATTTTATGTAGGTTGTTGTTTATATCAGTGGTTCTCATGTGGTGAGACATAACTTAAAATGGGTTGCAGCACTGTTCTGAGACAGCAAGGGGGGAAACAGCTAAATATCAATATGTAGTTAAAAATTATTTTACTCCGGTCTTCAGTGTCACATGATACTTCAGCTCAATATTTTTGTTGAAACAATTATACCATTAAAAAGTTTGGGGTGATTAAGACATATATAAAAAGAAATTAAAATATGTACAGATATATACAAGTTATATTATATATATATATATATATATATAGATAGATAGATAGATAGATAGATAGATAGATAGATAGATAGATAGATAGATAGATAGATAGATAGATAGATAGATAGATAGATAGATAGATAGATACAGATAGATACAGATAGATAGAAAGGTAGACAGATTTATAATACTTTTATTCAGCAAGGACACATCAAATCATTAAAATATTATCATTAAAATGTGAGCCATTGCTGTTCTTTTTAACATTCTATTCATCAGAAAGTCTTGAAAAAAATGTATCACTGTTCCTACAAAAATATTAATCAGCAAAAACTGTATTCAACACTGCTAATAATAAGAACCGTTATTAATAATTCAGCACCCAATCAACATATTAGAATGAATTCTGAAGGATCATGTGACACTAAAGACTGAAGTCATAATGCTGAAATATCAGCTTTCACCATCACAGGGTTACTCCACCCCAAAATGAAAATTTTGTCATTAATCACTTACACCAATGTCGTTCCAAACCCGTAAAAGCTTAGTCTGTCTTCGGAACACAATTTAAGATATTTTGGATGAAAACCGGGAAAACAAAAATAATGGCTATTCAACAATTCGGTGTGGTGTGGCTGATACAGAACAGCGTATGCAGTTTGCGTCCAGCGGATATTCTTCAAAATGTTGCTACGGTGATGCGGAGGAGACAAATTGTTGAATAGTCATAATTTTTGTTTTCTTTGCATACAAAAAGTATTCTCGTCGCTTCATAAAATTCAGATTGAACCACTGATGGCAGACGGACTATTTTGATGATGTCTTTAATACTTTTCTGGGCCTTGACAGTGTTATTTATTTGGCAGTCAATGGGACAGTCACAAGCCTCCCGGTTTTCATCCAAAATATCTTAAATTGTGTTCCGAAGACGAACAAAGCTTTTACGGGTTTGGAACGACATGGGGGTAAGTGATTAATGACAAAATTTTCATTTTTGAGTGGAGTAACCCTTTAAATATTTTCAAATGGAAAACAGTTGCTATAAATTGAAATACTATTTCACAATATTAGAGTTTTACTGTATTTTTGAAGAAAAATGCAACCTTGGTTGCTGAGCATAGAAGATTTCTTTCAAAAACATAAAAAACGTAATTATTCCAAACTATTGACAGATAGTGTATATATATATATATATATATATATATATATATATATATATATATATATATATATATATATATATATATATATATATATATATATATATATATGCTTAAACTGTTAAATGATGACTGGTTTCAGCTCACTTGGGCTGGAGTTTCTAAAGTGTATATATGTTCCCCTTGGACATTGTAAAACTTGACAAGGGCGTTCCTCATTAAAGAGGCACAGGCTGAGTCAGCGGGCAGGCCGTGTCTCTCCATCCCAGCCACTGCCAGCAGGTCTCCCTGAGAGCACCATTGTACCTCCACATCTGAAAAAACACAAGTCTGTCCAGTCAGATTACAGTATGATGTGTGGCTCTGTCACAGAGGATCAGCATTTTTACTGAATTACTTGGTAGGTGTAACCAGAAGTTCCTAAACCATGAAAAACCTTTTTTCAACAGCATGCCACAGATGCACATTATGTTAAAAATAACTTGGAATTTTATGTTAATAATCATCCAGTGGTGGCAGTTATAAAACACATACTTGGTCATTTATTTATTCCAAAAACAACACTGTTTTACCTTTCAGTCCTGAGCGTATAATGTTAGGTGAAAGGTCATCATAGTTGTTCATCAGACTAATGTCTCCTGATATGAAGCTGACCGTGAGCAGTGGTTTGAGATTTTGCACTTGAAAGGAAAGATGGTTTTATAGTTAATAACATTCAGAAAGTCAAATAGTCATCACTGCCTTGCAAAGATCCAAAAAAACAAATAACATTTTGTATATGTTCAAAAATAAAGATCCAAAGTGGTTCTTTAGAAAAAACTTGGAAAAAACACAGTAAGGCTTCACTTTTCTTTCATTAATGGATGATGCGTGCAGTGCACTGGTCTTAAAAACCTATTATGTAATCTCAAAAATGTTATAATCGCCAAGAGACTCAAGAATACAGTGAAAAAACTGCTTGACTTTATTTAGTTGCAAAATTAACGCCCAGCTTTATATATATATGTATATATATATATATATATATATATATATATATATATATATATATATATATAAGTATGTCCAACTTCATGTGCATACATAGATAATACTCACTCAGCTCAATATACTGCACAATATATACTGCAGTATATAGCATATTTCAACTAACTGATTGCTTGTATAGTCATAAAATTATATTATTGTCCAGAGCTAATCTGATAAATATGCCTATAAGGCATGAAGATAATAAGATATTATCAACATCATGATTTTCTTTAGAGCTTTATTGAAACAATGTGTATTGTGAAAAGTGCTGAACAAATAAATTTGATTTTACTTCATTTAAGAGTATAATGTACCTTGAGCTGGAGTAGGGTCATCAGAGTCTGTATCGCTTTCAGTGCTGTCCTCCACCAGGAAGTTTGGGCAGTTCCAAGACATGCTGACTATGCCATCTGACTCATGCAGAAGAACATGGGCAAGCATGCGGCCGTGGCAGTCCATCACTATGACTTGCCCGTCTGCTGTTCCAAAAAGCACCTAGGGATATTAAATGAATGCAAACACCAAATTAGGGAAACTCAGGCATCGGTCCAAGGGCATCGGTCCAAGTCATTTCATCATTTGCAAACAACCTGTTGACAACAAATGCACTTTTCCCTCAGTTTGATGAGGCCACAGCAAAGAGTTACCTGCTGGTCATCAGGGGTCCAGATTCCACAGGTGATCTGGCTCTCCAGATTGATCTCAGATGACCAGTGTCTCTGACCGCTCACCGAACCCACCAGGACAAAACCATCCCTGTAGGCGATTAAGGCCTGTGTACCATCATGTGACCAGGTGAAGTCACTCACCTAGATGACAAACCACTAGTTCATTAAACAGTTCAAGTTAGAATAATAGCTTGATTCTATTAGAAAAGGGCAAGATGTTGGAAAATTTCACTAAAAGACACATCATCTTTTCTGATTCTGATTTTGAATTTATGTTAAGAAATGTACTAATGAACTATATTTTGTTTTCTGTTTTATAACTATGAGTCATTTTGGACAATAATCCCCAATGATGAATAACATGAGAAAGTGGCATGGAAAAAGGAAATATTTGAAACATTACACCATACTTTACTTTATTTGAATTGTCTTACTATAAACCCTACTGTATAATTCTTGATATATAAGACCTCTAAATTATCAGAATGTTCAAAATTGCTGAAAAACCTGTTGTACACAATCTTCATCATTTGATTGATAGTTTATCGAGTATGAGCTACATATTGATATGTCATACTGTATGAACTATTAAAGGCTGATGTATCAAATGTCATACTTAAAAAAAAACTTGTTTTCAAGATTTTTCATTATTTTGTTTTAAAAAATCTGACTATTATTTAATATTTTAGGCTTTACAAGGTTAATAATGCATTTAAGATAATGCATGTTTTATCAAAACATATTAGTAAGTTTATTGACATATCATGAAAATACATTGACATTCAGGACAGATTAAAAAATAAGCATGAAATACTAACATACCTGAGCACCTCTGTCATTCACCAACTCTACAGACCATCTTCCTTCATACTGGATCCACACAAATATCCCTCCCTCCATGTCACACGTTGCAAGCTTCTGAAACGGTTCATTCCATCTAACAAGGACAACCTGTACAAAAACAGCACCATGGGAATGAAGTTCTAGCAGAAAGAGTACATGCTACTCATGCATAGGATGGCAAATTGACAAATAGATGGTCATTTTAGCTCAACTTAGAATATAGAATAAAATATCTTTTTCTAGTCCACTGATTTGACTGAAGTTTTTACCTCATATAAGATTCATCAAAACATACACTGTAAAAATGTTGAAGGTAAAGATGAAAAATACTACGGTAAGTCCTCTTACTATATGGTGAAAAACTGTAATAGTTCTAATAGGACATTTCATATATGCTGTTTTTGGAAGTCATATTACAATTTACAATGACAAACCATAAACTGACATTCCCAGAATTCTCTGTGTGACAGCTCACATCTGATTTTTATTGACATAACTGTTTCCTTCTTAGTTTTTCGTATCAGTTGTGTAAATGAGGGTTTTATCCTACATCTTGCATTAGTAACGTTTATTGCATTATTTTAATGTTAAAGTGTTTTGTATTTGTGTGTATAGCATTGTGCACCTTTTATATGTTAGCATATACCTCAGTTTGTGGAAGAGCTAACTTTGACCCATCATGTGGCTGTTGGTAGCAAAACAAAAAAATCTAAAGAAGAGGCAAACTCCCACCTCACTGTTATGACCCCGTAAATTGAAGTTGATTCGTTGTGGGGTATTTCTGTCTCTTCTACAGTGACTAGACGTGAACGTCACACCCACAACACCCCTGGCGTTCCCAGTGGCCAGCCATCCCTCCTCATAGTAGCGCTTCCTGCACACCGGCTTCTCCTTCTCACTTTTGGGAACTCTCCCTTTCCATGAGAGGCAGAGGATGTTGGAGTCACTGCAGAGGACCGGACCATGTTCCACCGCAGCCAACATCCCTACAGACTGACCAGGCTACAGGTATAGAGGGAGATGACAGGGAGTTAATGCTGAAATATTGAAAATCTATCATTTTAAAGTGGTAATTAATATTACGTTATATTAGAATATGTGCATATTCATTCAGTAAATGGGTAGTTAGGCAGGGCAAGTTTATTTATACACACTCAGAAGGAAAAAAAAAGTACAAAAGTTGTCACTAAAGGTAGTAATAGTACTAATATGTACTTTTAAGGCACAAATATGCACCCTTTTGGGGTAAATAAGGTATAAAGATGTACCTTTTAAAAAGGGTACGACCCCAGTGACGGCTTTTGTGGGGTTTTTTTTTTTACGCTTTTAGTCTATAGCACATTTCAAAACACACTGGTAATTCAAACTGATTAACATAAAAAGAATTTAAACATAATGATAAACTAATAAATAAAAGTATATATAAGTCAAATTTAGCATGGAGATTTTTTTCTTCAGAATCAAAATATTAGGTTAAAATTTTAGGGGAAAGTGTGTATTTAAACTGCTGTAACTGGTCGCCATTTCTTTCACCATTGTAAATCAACATTATTTTAATATGTTTAATATGTTTATACATTATTTAATACATTCTCCTATAAAAATTTAACAAGCAAGAGAAAAAATTTCAAATTCAAAATTTTTGCAATTCAAGTTTGTGTTGTTAGTGGCACAGAAATCACATCTAATACCATGAAAACATGCCTAATAATTGTAAAAGAATTAAACAAAAAAATTGAGTTTATTACGGTTTTAGATAGAATATAGATGGAATTCTCATTATCTGTCAAATTTCTGTTTCCAACATGAACTACAACTGTATTAAAGAACATATGCTTTCTATGCACCAGAAACAGAATGCAAAATGTAGTTTCTGAAAATACTCACCTCTTCATAGTCCCTGGACATTATTGGTCCGAATTCCGTCTTTGAAGGAGTGCTCCATTTTGCTTGCTTATTCAAAAAATGTGCAGTACAACCTGAGAATGCTTAACTGCAGATGTGTCTTAAGAAAAAGTGTGACTAATATCAGGCCATTATTGTCTGAGACTATGAGCAATGCAGTCTGTTCTATTTCTGTTCAACAAAATAATGTGAATTACATCTAAATCAAAAGTCAAGGCCTATTGCAGTTTATCCTCATTATACAAAACCAGCTTTCAGTCTTCGGTAGTCCAGGATTTCTATGCAAAAGAAACACACACACACACACACACACACACACACACACACACACACACACACACACACACAAATGTATTTATTTATATGAAAAAGCCACATATCATTTGCAGATTGAAAAGCAAGAACAAGCCACCTATGATGAGACAAGCTCTGCATGCAGAACCATTTAAAGGCATTTCATTTCTCTGTCTGCACCCACACTTGAGTTGACATTGGTCCTCATTACGTCACAGGACGTTCAAAGCCCCTGCTATTCATGCTTTATACTCAGAATAACGCAACAGAAATTATGCATCGAAGCATCTGTATAAAAAGGCATGCATACGTGCAAAAAAAAAAAAAAGATACAGAAATATCTGCACAACTAAGGATGAGGCAGCTCGCAGGCGTCATGGCAACAGGGATGTGATGATGGCTGAATTTTAATGACACCCAACCTAAGACTTCATAACTGCCTTTATTCTCATTTCCAATAGAAATATTAATTTTTCCACGCGTTTCTCTTAAGGCTTATATATATATATATATATAATTTCGTTTAAAACATAATCTCACTGTTAAACTACTATACAATGAATATAAAAATATCCATATAGGGCTGTCGAATCATAACGAGCTCAGTTTCACACATCTGCTTATATAAGAATTGTGGCAGGTAATTAAGGTAATTAAGCTGGATGCAGTTTAGAATAAATCCATCAACTATGGTTGCCACCTACACTCGTGATATAATTACACAACCATCGAGTATACAACATTGACTATTACTGTGACATTCCAAAGAAATAAAATGAGAACAATGGGAGCCAACAAGAAAACAATTAATTCGAGTAATAAAATAAAAATTCTGCATTCATTTCTATCAGCAAACTCACCTCTATCAACTCGCTCTCAATGCGTCTAAATGGTAGCCAGATGCTCATTGGAGATTTTACCTCACAGAACATTAAAATCAATGCAGCGGGATGCTGTGCATTGGCGCAAAATAATCCCTAAATAAGGGATTTTTCGGCGTGCGAAGGCAACCCGCGCTCTGACGGAATGGTGCTGTGGATCACATGACTGCCAACCCCATCCAGAGATAGTATACAACAAATGCGGTTTACAGGCAAACTGGACTGATATAAATCACTAGTCTTCACTCTTATTTTGCCATACGTATTAAGATGCAGGAAACTGAATAATGCAAAGGTTCACTGAGAAAAGAAAACACACATTTTAAAGACTGTCACTGTACTATTAAAGCAAGTTACTAGAATAATATATGATTCAAAACGCTCTTTCATCTCAGTGATCTCTCAAGTTGTTTTGATTATTTTTACCCGCACTTCTCTCTTTGCCAGTGTTTTGTCGTCCATTAAAAAAAAAAAAAAACATTTTAAAAATCATTATACGTGGTTGCTTAAATACATAGACTCTGCCATGAACCCTGTTCATCACAAAGATTTGTTTTTGGTGTACATATTTTTTGTTTTACACAAAAAGGTGGGGACAGGTGTTGCGAACGAGTCACTGAGTCATTCACGCAAACGACTCGTTCGCCACCTGCACACGCGATTTTCCCACAAATTACAAGTTTTTTTCATCAATTTCCGAAAATGCTGAAATCTACGGTGGCCGAGAGAGCTCAACGCGCTGCAACTTCAGAAAACACATGCAAATAGAAAAAGCACCAGCAAATCAAGAAAACATCTTCATCAATTTGACAACACACGTGCTGCAAATGCTCACAACACAAACAAATAAAGGATTTTTTTATTTGCAGTGCGTTTCTTTATTTGGTTGTGTTGTGAGCATTTGCAGCGCGTGTGTTGTCAAATTGACATTGTTTTCTTAAATTGCCGGCGTTTTTTTCTATTTGCAGTGCATTTCTTTATTTGGTTGTGTTGTGAGCATTTGCAGCCCCTGTTTTGTCAAATTGATGAAGTTGTTTTCCTAATTTTCAGGTGTGTTTTTTTCTATTTGCAGTGCGTTTCTTTATTGGCAGCGGCTATTTGCACTATAAGTGCAAATAGCGATAGATGCTATTTACACCAAGTGAAAATAGCAGTATTTTTTTAATTTACACTAAGTGCAAATAGCTATAGATTCTATTCACACTGTGTTAAAATAGCAAGATTTTCTGCTGTTTATGCTTCTTATTGCAAATAGTGGCAATTATCTGCACCTCAGTTTTATAAAACAGTACACAATAATAACGTATTGTGTAAATTATAGTTTTAATTCAAATTATTAACTGGATGCCACCTTATTGGGACAATAAAGCCCCCCCTACATCTACCCTATCCCTACCCAATACTCTTATTTTCAACTTTTTGATTATTTCCTTCATTTTTACTTAAAATAAATGCATTTCTGGTGCAATATGAGATTTGAAAAGAGAGAGAAAAAAGTTCGATCTCGTCAAAATGCACGTGTCTTAGCATCTATGCCACTGAAACTGATGTTAATTTAGCGTCTTTTTTAGTGTTGACTAACTCAATCACACGTTAGTGGGCGGAGTTAGTGTAAATAGCCTTTGCCAACAAGACGGGCTATTTGCATTTAGTGTAAATAGACACTCCGTTCTTTATTTGGTTGTGTTGTGAGCATCTGCAGCGCGTTCAGCTCTCTCGGCCACCGTAGAAATCATTTTATTAAGGCATTGTGCAAACGCACAAATACGGTAGCCTAGGTTTAATAACAGTTCAGTTGATTCACAAGTAAGTTCAGGCTCAAAACACTGATTCGTCAAATGGGCGTATGTTCAGTAGCCCAACTACCTGTAATGCTCCTTCACAGCCCGCGCTCGATGGCTATTGGCTTGTACTATAGTCAGTATTTGAAGTCACGTACTTCAAGGGAAGTGAGCAAATTCAGTGTGCATACTGTGAAAAATGAACGATTTGACCAGCTCCGAGACAAGTGTCCTACAAACACAGGTTCTGTAAAATGACCTCTTGTCATATCATGCATAAAATGTCCCTACAACAGAAACAATGAAATTGTTACAGACAAAACGCAAAATTGTTATGGGAGCAGCCAGCATTTTTTGTGTATAAAATAATTTAATTAGCCTATTTTAATTAATTATTTAAACTGGATTGCTGGTGTTTAAACCCAGCCTTAATTAATAAGAAAATTATTTATTTGAATGTGTATAGAATATTACTGCCATATTTTGTAGCGCAACACAGATGTAGCCTACCTCAAAGGTCACGGTATAGAAAGGGACTTTTTGTTTTGAAACTCATCTGTTGTGCTTCTTAGCTTTTTCTATGTTATTTACAGTTTTTGTAGCCTACTGATAAATCTGATGATTGTAAATGTTGTTTTCTGCTAGTGAAAAGGAGTTTCACCCGCACTTATGTGCTTTTTCAAGACAGACTGCAGCAAGACTCATGAGATTTACTTGACTTTCATCTCTGGAAAGGCAAAGAGAACAATACCATATTGAAAAGATTCCCAGGAGGTCTTCTTCTGTACTTTCTGCCGTGTGTATGGTTTACTTTAGTTAATAGACAACAATAAAGTATACAATATTCTTTGACTTACCATGAAATTGCCATGATTTAAAAAAAAAAAGTGTTGTGCAGTATGTGCTTTGGTATATGAATACGGCAATTATTCAGTACTATGGTCTGATTCAAAGTAGTATACATATCTTTAGTCAGCCATGTGTCACATTGACCAATGTTGAATACTTTGTGAAACTCGTTGCTAACGATGCAATAATCAGATTGCATGCAAAATGTGTAGAGCAGTGGGTCCCGAGGAACAGGATTGAAAATCACTGGGCTAGAGAATGTAACGATTCAGATGCACTAAAGCATCTGTTATTTTTAATGCCTAGGGTTATCCTAAGAAACACAAGAATAATTAAATTCAAAATTTTTACATCAATGCACGAAAGGGTTACTTTCAATTTGTTAATATTAATTAACTACATTAGATAACATAACCAAGCGATACAAATATTTTAGAGCAATTATTAATCTTAGTGAATGTTAATACACACTAAACTGCTTGTCTAATAAACTTGGCATTGTGTATTACGACTATTGTTGACTCTTTGACGAACAGCTTCCTTCTTTGGAAGTGACTTTGGATAAAAGCATCTGTAAATTATTAAAACCAAACATATCTCTTGTATTTATTAATATTTTTATTTATTAATATTTTATTATCACGTCTGAGCTGACATGAACTAGCAATGAACAGTTGTATTTTAATCACCTAACGTTAACAAAGTTTAAAGAATACTAATAAATGTATTGCTCATTGTTAGTTAATGCATTAACATGAACTCATGGCACCTTATTGTAAAGTGTTACCCATGAAAGTAATGCAAATGAGTGTTAAATCAGGATCCCTGTCAAATCAGAACAAGCCTTTCATTTATTTTGTTTCCCTTTTGTCACGTTTAATCTGTGTTTTGGGATATATGTACAATCCTTTGCAAGTCCTTTGTCTCTTATCACAGTGCAGTCAGGTACAGGACTCTTGAAAGATGTGAATGACACTGTCATATGCAGGTGGTGGAGTCTGTCTGGGTAGGAAACCTCTTAGACTGCCCTTCCCCAGCCAGAAGGACTCTGCTGGTTCTGCACTAAATGGATCTGTGATGTTAGGAAATAATGCAGCTTGGTTATCATCCTCTGTCTCATCACCGGTCTTCTTAGCCTTTTTTGGTGGCGGCCGGAAAGTGGAGTTCTGAAAGCTGGGGCTTCTACCCAGCAGCTCATTGGGGTCTACGGAGGTCTGTCTGTGGAGGTTCAAAACCGGTCTTCCCGCATATTCGCTGTTCTTGTCGAAGCCGTGACTCTTGTAGTGTCTGAGGTGGCAGTGCAGGTTGCGTGAGCTTTTAGATTCTGACGACTGGGTTTGACGTCTGGTGATCCTGACCGAAGCTCTCCGTCTTGACATCCATGTAAGGAGGAGGAAAATCAAGACCCCGATGAGCAGACCAATCAATATCGACAAGCAGAATGCCAGGATGAGCTCCTCTGGATGGAAAGGTTATTGAATTTTGAGTATATAATATCAATATTATATATTAAATACAATCTTAAATACATGTTGAATAATTGAGTTCAATGTTTACTTAAAGTTATACACACATACCAAGATTTTTTTTTTTTTTTTTAAGTTGTGAATAAAACATATTACTGAAGTAAGTTTTATAAGAAAATATTTTATGTTTAATTTAATGTTACTTGCCATTTCTTTATTATTTGTGAAATTTACTAGCAATTTCTTACTTTTTTAAGTATGCATGCATGCCTAACTTTATATAATCTATATTTAGAACAAATTATTAATAATAATAAAAAAATAAATAAAAATAGAAAATTATTGCATTTCTACAAACCATTCTGAAACTGAATTGAATCATCATATATTTCTATTTGCACACAGTTTATATAGGTATAAAAGTGAAATTTACACTATGCCGACTAAAGCAAACTAGTAAAACAAATGCACGCCAATTCTTACCAAAATCAATAGGTTTAAGTATTTCCCAAATCGCATTTGTTTCATTTGAAGCCATAATAGTAAGCAGAAGCATGTCAACATGCAGCCAAACTCTCACTCCGAGCTCACAGGAACCGTTCCCTGTAGTTCTCAGGGAATATGGCACTTTTTTTTGTTTGCATGAAGGGAAACTTTGTCGTCATTCTTCCTGCCTCTTTACTTGTATAATTAGCAAGTGCTAGGCTTATCTGTTCAGGACAGAAATCCAGAGGAACAAGGCTGTTTCCTCTTGCATCATTTCCTTTGTTTCAATGGATACAATACAATGGCTTCTTCACCCCATTATATTATAATAGACCAACTTACACCTTTCAGCACTTTAATTTTCTTCTTTTGCTGTAGATTTGTTTTGAGATTGAGTGAAGATTAAACAAATACTTGTTAGATAAAACTGAACAATACATTTCTCAAGTTTTGATTTGACACAGTTCCCAAAAGAAAGTGAAAACGCCCAGGTGATAAGTTCTCAGCTGTCAGAGGAGATTTCCTTACTGCACTAGTATCTGTACCTTCTGGCATATCACTGTATGTTTCATGAACAGGGAACCAAATGTTATTATTCTTACAAATACCCACTAAGTGATATATCTGAAAGTGCCTAAAAATCCATGCATTCTCAGAAGAACCTGGGAGAGGATATGCACTGTCCGAATTCAACAGAACTCACTGAAACCTCCTGGTGAACTGAGTCTTGCAAAATCTTTAGTGAAGGATAATTTTTTTCTTAAAACAATAGGAGGACATCTATGATCTGAGTTTATTACAAAAACAGGAATGGCCAGCAGATGTCATTATTGAACCATGTAGCCTGTGATGTAGATAGTGAGTGGTTATGAACTTGACACAATGAAGATGAGATCTATCTATCTATCTATCTATCTATCTATCTATCTATCTATCTATCTATCTATCTATCTATCTATCTATCTATCTATCTATCTATCTATCTATCTATCTATCTATCTATCATTTTATGGTTCTATCTATCTATCTATCTATCTATCTATCTATCTATCTATCTATCTATCTATCTATCTATCTATCTATCTATCTATCTATCTATCTATCTATCTATCTATCGTTCTATCTATCGTTCTATCTATCGTTCTATCGTTCTATCTATCGTTTTATCGATGGACGTTCTGTTTTCATCGCTTTGGTTAATGTTTTGAACACATGAACGCTCCCGGTGTAAACGCCTCCTTGTTGTTCCCGGTATCACCGATAGGTGGCGGTAAAGGTCACATGAAGTAACACGGCCTTGCAACATTGTTTAAAGGTTTCCATAGCAACCCGTCTAACAGAGCTTCACCATCATCACATGAGACACAAGAGCCCTGCGGGAAAGGAAGCGTCATCTGCTCACGGTAATACACGCACTACAAATTAACAACTTTACAAAACCAAAGAATATGTATTCTCATAAATCAGGGCTGGTTCTTGGAAATTTGCGCAGTTGATTTCCTGTGTAATCTGTAAGCATGCTTTTGACTGCAGATATATATATATATATTTTTGCTGAGTTTCTGTTGTCTTCACTTAGTTACGTGTGTAAGTTTGGCTGATTAATATACATACAAATCTATCATGCATTTCATGTGCAATACACAATGTAAGATGAAATGTTATCCCTGATGGGCAAGCACTTCTTTTAATTACTAATTCGCTCCTATAACTAAAGTTCTTTTTCATATAATAGTAATCAGTCAGCAAGTCCATAGATTATTATTATTATTATTAGACTGAAAAATAAATAAATACAGCAATTTTAGTGAAGTAAAAGGGGTGTAGTCTATGTGCAAACATGCATGTTCAGCATGACTACAGTGTGCATACAGTACATAGAAACACAATGAATGTTAAAGAACTATAAAAATGAAAATGTGCAGTTTTCTGTTTGAGCTGCTGACTCTTAAAAATAACTTTTGTTTGTGCTCCAGTATCATTCATCAACAAATTTGCATGCTTAAAGGGACAGTTCACGCGAAAATGAAAATTTTGTCATCATTTATTCACCCTCATGCCTGTTTGACTTTATTTCTTCTTTGGCAGTGTTGTAATTGTTAACCAATTCCAAAAATATTTTTTAGTAATAGAATTATAGCTGAAATAAAATCTAAATATTAGATGAAAAACTTAAATGAAAATGAGAAATGTTTCTTTGGCAGCTAAATGGAAGAAGTTAAGGTACTAAAATTGCTAAATCCGATTTTGTTTGTGCAACCATATTGATTTAGTCATAATGAATGACTAAATCTGGCTGAAGTTAAACCTATTAGTTTATATGTCACCTCATCTAAGTATTTTGTACAATGTGTTTTGTTCTGACACCCTTGCTGTTACTTTTCCTTCTTGGTTCCCTGACTGTAGATAGAAGAGGACTTCTGATTGGTCGACTGCTTGGGCGAGCACCTATATGAAACCTGCTTTTCTATTGGGCCACATCAAGTTGCTGGAGTTCCTGTATCAGAGTGAGTGAGTGAGAGAGAGAGAGAGGCAGCAAGAGGAAGAGAGAGTTGTAGGAGTGGCAGATGGGGATGCCCCTTAAGAAAGTAGTGCAGTATCTGCTGTCTACTGTGCCGACTGCATGAGTGATCCGGTGTCAGAGGAGCACAGGACTGTAGAGAGGGACCATGGCTTCCCTCAGCCCTTTTGGACGGTCCAGCAAGGACATTATGAATGTGATGCAGAGGCTGCAAGGTAGGTGATGCTGTATTTCTGTTCTTTACCTCCCACAACCGTCCTCTGGCTCTATGAGTCAGGAGGAATTTTGCTGATTCAGTGCCTTCACACCAAGAGTTTGCCAGATGCCCCTTGTTGCACAAATGCACCATATTTGACAGCACAGGAACTTACCCACTTGAGAAATCAATATTGATGCTTTATATAATGGCTGTGCGTGTCTGTCCATTTATCTTTGAACTAATGTTGACAATCATATGCAGCTCATGTTACTCTTATGGCAGTGTTGCAAACACAGAAATGTCCTGAGGGAATCGTGTGCTTTCATTATGATGGCTTACGGACGCCTTGGTTTATCAGCTGATGGTTCAAATTGACAGGTTGTGTGCTGCAGTGCTTGAGGACAGGTTGTTTTTTTCCCCTTTTAAACAGGAATAGAGGATCTATTTGTGTCGTGATGTTTTCTGTGCATTTTTGGACCTAATTTTGTCCGCTCGTTGATGAAATAAATAGGTAATTTAGTTAAAATAGCACAGAAGCCATGTAATCTAACTACAAAGAGCTGTATTGTTAAATTGCTCTTGTAATTTTATTATTTTTTTTCCCGCAAAGTAAATTAATAAAAGAATCTTTGGGGATTAGATTTGTGTTTAAAATAGTTTAGCCTGTGAAGGTCATCATTGTTTTTTCTTACAGGAAGTTGTCCTTGACAAAGGCCCTTTTCTAAGACTTGTGTTGCCATGGAGAGAATAGTTTCGCTTGACCTTTCTTACTTGGATGATATTTATATTCTTTATGATAAGGTTAAGTTTACTGGAGCACTCGGTGGATGTGTTAAGAAATAATGCTGCCGATATGGTGCCTACCAACATTATGGGTAATGCTTTTAAGGTGGCAGGAAGAGTTTAAATGCTTTACAATCATTTTTAGAGGACGGAAAGTATAAATCCACCCTAAAGAAAAACAGAAGCGATGATTGCCCTTCTGGGAGTGAGTGATGACGTGGTGATGCAGGGTCATGCTGATAGGAAAATGTTTCTATAATCCACCTGGTTTTTGCTGGGAAGCTTCAATATTATCCATCACCCAAATTCATATGCTTAACAGGACAGTTCACCCAAAAATGAATATTCTGTCATCATTTCATCTTCATGTCTGTATGGCTTTATTTCTTCTAATGCTGCTATTGTAAACTAAACCTTGAACTATTGAAATAAAGCTTGATTAACATAAAATATAAATATTAGATGAGAAATTTAAACTTTAAAAACTTAAATAAAAATGAGAAATGTTGATTTGGCAAATATCTGAAAACTGAAATAAAAACAAAATGAAAGCTAATATATCTCAAGTCAAAATATTATTAAATACTATACTACTATATAAATAAAACCAGAGGAACACAGTTTGTTCTCTGGAATGCAAAATAAAATATTATATACAGTATATATTTTTTGGTCCGTACAATTAAAGTCATAGGGCTCCAGTATTCTTCAAAAGCCTTTACCATAAAAGTAAGTAAATGATGACAGAATTTAAAAAAATTAATAATAGTAAATAAAATAATAGTATCACCGTTGCTCTAACTTTAAAGTTTAAAATCTACATTGTAATAAAACACCCAGACTGAGCGATATGCTCAATGCCTATATTGTGTAGAGCTGGACAGGGACTCTATAGTAGGTGGTGTGTATGGGAACAGGTAGAACCTGACACCTCTTTGGAAGATGTCCTGTCCTTGGATGATGGAACAGATCGATATTTGGACTCCCTGGCTTTGCGTGTCCATTCTTATTGACTGATGGCTGTTACTCAGTGTTGGCAGTGGACGGGGCAAGTCTATAAAAACTGGTCACAAATTAGCTGTATTTAGTCTTCTGCTTAGATTTAAAAAATGGTTTGATGGCAACCCGTTGGTCGAGCATAGTGAGACCTTTGAGAGTGTTAATCCCGTGACTAAGTGAAGGCAGATGTTTCTCTGTGGGCTTTCATGGAAGAGTAATAACAGCATCAGGCTGGTACAATTTTCTGCTCAATAATTGATTTAAGAATGATTTGAACTGCTCTTACGGCAACAAACATCTTTTTAAACTTAATAACCAGGTCATGTCTGGGTAACACAATAATATACATAAGCAAGCAGGTGACTAACTCTGCCATGAGATTAATTCAATAAAAAGTTCATTTTTATGTCATTCGATTCATTTAAAATAAATATGAAACTCATTTTACTTTCATAATATAATATTTTGAGAGAAAACGTAGGATAGGACTTGATTTAAGGAACTGAAAAACAATATTTTGTCTTTAAAATAACATGCATTGATAAATGATGCACAATTAGACCAGGAAGGTGTTTTAAGACACTACATTGGCAACTTAAATGTCAGGTTGACATTAAGATTTTATCTGTTTATGACTAATGGAGGTTTCGTTTTCACAGTAACATACAAAAACTCACAATCCCGTCCTTAAAAACTCGTGAAAAACACTTTTGATGAATAGTTAAAAATGATCAGGGGTGGAAGAGTGTGGCGCATGCAATTATTCAAAGCCTCTAATGCATTTCCTATGTAACCTGTAGAGGAAATTGAACTACTTCCTTGTGGAGAATTCATGTTTATTTCTGATCACCATGGCAATGCGCACATGCTCATATAGTCTTCAAGACGAAACAAGAAATGTAAATTAAGCTGCAGAGAGGAACTTAGTATTCAAACACTTCAGGAAGGAAGTTACATATGCGTGATAACTCGTACTTCTGTTTTTGCCGCCAAAATTTCAGTCATGCATTTTCAGCTTTAGTGTAGGTGATCTTAAATGATGTCTGTTTAATTAGATGAAACGCGTACCCAATTATCCCTCCCACATATAAAACTCACTTAGAACACCTTAGCAGTTCAATAGCAACACCCTGTTAGATTGGTGGTAAATGTTGCAGCACCAGCATGCATTACTCACATGTAAAAATGATTTATAGTGCATGTTAAGTTTCTGTTGTGCAATTTGGTTTGGTTTGTAGCGTAGTAGATCTGGCATTTGATGGCAACACGGTAATTGTATATAAGGTGAATTCTGTTGAAATGTCTTCATGCATGTGGTCAAATATGTTTTTCACATCAGAAGAGATGTGTGCTAGTTAACATGGCACATCTACTGCGAATAAGGCAACGTGTGGTTTATGCGACAGAAGGTCTGTGGTTACTGTTTTCAGTGTAACTTCTTTTGGTTTCCCTCTCAGTGGTGGTGACTGGCGCATGCCTGTTTCAAGCGTGTGGTAAAACCGTTTGCCATCTTCCTTTCATTGGCACGAATGATTTTTATACAGCAGCCATTTCCTTTAGACACATATCAGATGAAATCTCTCCAACGACAAAGGATCTTGTTGTTTTATTAAGACAAAGTTTGCATAAGAAGGTTGTTGTCTTGATTAAATGATCAGTAACTGGTTCAATATATTGTTAAAACAATGAGAAAGGTGTTCACATGTTATGTCTACAGCAGTTAAATGCTCAACCTGATTCTGATTTAATGCTTTCTATCATTAAAGACACCACTATCAACAATGAACTGATTTCAGCTGAATAATGAGTTGCTTTTTAAAGCTGCATTACAGCAAAATCGAGATCTGTTTGCATCATTGAATCACTATTTTCTTGCTTATCACTGTAAAGATGCTTTGAAACGATTTATATTGTAAAAAGCGCCATATAAATAAAGGTGAGTTGTTTTGACTATCATCATCATTATTACATTGATCAAAATAGATGGTTAAATATAGATGCAGGCCATTTAATGTGGTCACAGAATGTTTTTAATAAGACACTAGATGGCACTATTTCAGTGTTTAATATTTTTTTCGAAATATCTTAAATTGATATTTTTTTGGGCCTAATGCACAAAATCAACATTTGCAATGTGTAGAGTACTGAAGACTGCACTGCATTCAACAGATGACAGCAACATCTGACCTGCTGCCTATGATATCATCTGTCCCGAGTTTGTGTTGAACGCACTCATTTAAATTTCAGATGCTCCACTCGCTTGTTTCTCTTATTTCTGAGTGTAGACTGAAAGTGACTGTACATTCATTAATACTTAATTAACTCTAATTCTTAATGCTGGGTGTGAGTGCAAGTGGGCAGTGCTACAGAAAGACCATCAATAAAGCTGCTTTTTTGATTATAGTGGGAACAATCCAGTTTGTCGTGTTGCAGCACTGGAATTGACTGTAGATGCTAAACACTTATGATCATCCATTGATTACTGATGGAGAACTGTGGGACTTTTGCAGACTTTAGACTTAAAATCTGTATTGGATCCCGAAAGCTTTTACATTATTCTGTGATAATATTTCAGCACTGGACAGCTCCATAATCTATCTATCTATCTATCTATCTATCTATCTATCTATCTATCTATCTATCTATCTATCTATCTATCTATCTATCTATCTATCTATCTATCTATCTATCTATCTATCTATCTATCTATCTATCTATCTATCTATCTATCTATCTATCTATCTATCTGTCTATCTGTCTGACTGTCTATATAAATGTGTATATATATATACAGTATATGTATGCTAGGTATAATAAATACAATGCATTTTCTCACTTTAATCCACACAATGTCAGGTCTTTTTAATTCGTTTTAAAGTTCCCTGAGCTTTAACCCTGTTAACTAATAGAAACAAATCGTGACTCATTAGATGAGCATGTGATGGGAGTAGCACTTTTTTCACGGATTACATTATGTTCTGTGACTAAAACAGTTTGAGGTGCATTCCTCGATCTTTAACACAAAAGGCTTTTTGAGATATAAATACCTGAGCTGTGCCACGGTGAGTGAGCGGTGAGAGAATGGATTTTTCCTCTAAGTGGATTTGTGAAAGAACAATTATATTTTGTATATGCACTTATGTTTCAGTGCACGAAAACATGAGATTGAATTAAGTAATTTGATAAAGCGTGTTTTATTAAACAAGACAACACAAAGCAGTGGATGCCTGAAAGATCAAGACTTAACACTGGGGATGTCCGTTTCTGGTCTTAAGTCTGGTCTTTTCTGGTCTTATAATTGCACAATTAAATATATATCAGGATGCAAATAAGTACGTTGTGTGGTGGACTGGGTTTGTGTGGAGCTCATGCTGTGGGTGATGGTCAGGAATAATAGAGTGATATAGTCACTGACTGCACCGTAGCAGGTGGCAGATGCTTTGCACTGGCTGTGACATAAATGATTCAATACTTTGAGTGCAGTTGGTTCCCAGTTGCCTTATAGCCATTTGTGAAATAATGCATGTGTTATTTAGTATGATTGAATTTGTGATATGAATGACTTTTGCCATAGACACGTACAAAATTAAAAAAACTTTAAAGGATTTAAAGTCAACATGACTCCATAAATGTATGTCAGAATAAAACAGAATATTAAATGTGAAAATAGTGGAACTTGATTTTACTCATTTACTTTTGATGTACCGCCATTCAAAAGTGCAACAAGGCTGCATTTATTAGATCACATAGTAAAGCTGGTAAAAATAATGAAAAAATATTACAATACAAAATAACTATTTTGTATTTGAATATATTGTAAAATGTATTTTATTCCTGGGATGCAAAGCTGAATTTTCAGCATCATTACTGCAGTCTTCAGTGTCACATGATTCTTCAGAAATTATTCTAATATGCTGATTTGCTGCTCGAAATATTTCTTATTATTTTCAATGTTAAAAACATTTGTGCTGCTGCATAATAAATGCTGTGAGATAAATTATTGTCCAAAGTTTAATACTAAGTGTTAGTCGTTTGTTCAAATCACTAATATGAAGCAATATAGTAATCCGTGCCTCATTAAACACGCCTAATAATGTTTAATTAATAAATTGCACACAATAAGACCAGAAACATGTATTAACATCTTTTTATGTGTCATTGTAAAGACAAAAAATCCACACGCAAACACATTCAAACCCAGAGTAATTGTGTCATGTCATAAGTCCTTTGTTGTATAGCATTCTGGACTGCAATGAATCTGATTATTTGTTAAGCCATTCCTGCATTAGGTTGTCTGCAGTGCTTGTAGTGGAGGCCCGGTGGAGTTCAAGCTGTGTAGCACAAGTACTGACCCCCACCCACCCATATAAATCAGGATAACACCAGCTGCCCGGTGACATCACAGCCCCCCCGCGTGCTGATTGGCTGATCAGTGCCATAGCCGGTTAGTATGGCTGCAGCTGTGGGATGCTGCTAGAACTAGAACAGACCTGAACGGAGCATCCACACCAGCACGACTCCCCAGCTCCACCAACAACAGGAAGTCGCCTGGCTCATAAAAACTGCCCTCGATTAGCAGCCTATCCACAGCGGAGGAGAGAGAGGGAGAGGGAGAGAGACAACAAGAGGAGGGGGAGGTTTCATCCTCCAGCACTCAGTCGCGCTGTGTTTTCACACGGAAAGCTCCTCCGCCTGCTCTGTTCTGCTTCCCTGAGGAAATAAAGGATAGCTGATCTGGTTTTCCTCCCTGGATGACACTTGCGCACTTTCACACATGAAGGACACAAAGAAACGAATGCAGGGCGCAGAATGGCTCACTTTAAGGACGTAGCCATGAAAAAGACCACGTCTCTGAATCTGGTGACGGGATTCTTTCAGTATCTCCGCGGTAAGTGGGACATTGATGTCTCCTCTCATCCGACTGGAGTGTGGGAGCCTATAGCTCAGATTTACATGTAGTCTGTGCTCCACTGAATGTAGGTGAAACAGATGCATGATCCAGATATGCAGTGACACGTCTCTGGGTCATATGGCTCACTAGACATTATTGGCCAGCTGAGGTCTTCCTCGTCTTGCTCCTCGGGAGAGGTAATCACCGTGCTGGCACGAGTAACGGCTGCACACGAGTGCTAATGCGAATCTCTTTACAGCTGCGCATGTTGGATTATGACGGCTGTGGTGTGCTTAAGGCTGCACCGGCATGCCATGTGTGCTACAGTACATGGATGCTTCCTAAACATGCCGCGTGCATTGCATTAGTACATGCATGCAAACATAGGATGTTGTCTGTTGTGAAAATCGCTGATCTGTCTGAGCCCATCATGCATAAATATGTCTGGTGGGTGTTTGCTGGTGACCTGAATGACCTTATCTGTGTCTAAAAATGCTCTGCTAGATTTGTCTATTGTGTTAACAGATGTCACAAACTTCTATTCCTGCTGTTTGTGAAGTCAAGCATCTCTAGTACTATTACTCATACTTAGGGTTGATGATTTGAACAGTATTAAATAGTTGCAGTGTTAAACTTTTTTCACCTTGCAAACAATTAAAAATCAGAAGAATATTATAGAAACCTAGCAACACCCACAACACCATAGGAACCACTCAGAACATCTTTAGAACTGTGTAGCAATGGCCTGGCAACTACGTAGAACAACTTTGCAACCACATAGCAACACCCTGGCAGCCATCCAGAACACACTAATAACTACACAGCAAATCCCTGGAAACCGCACAGAACATCTAGCATCTTCATAGCAACACTTTTGCAACTGCATGGCAACATCTTCACTACCACTCCAAACACCTTTGCAGCCACTTTTCACTGCCCTTGCAACCACATAGAATATTCTAGCAGCCACAGAGCAACATCCTAGCAACCACTCAGAACATCTTTATGGCTGCATAGAAACCTCCTGACAACCATGTAGAGTACCTTTGCAGCTGCACAGCATCCACTCAAAATACCTTTCCTAGAAACCGCATAGCAACACCCTGGCGACCCCATAGAACATCCTAACAACTCCATAGCAATGCCATAACAACCACTCAGAACATCTTTATGGCTGCATTGCAAAGGCCAGGCAACCACACAAAATTCCATTGCAACATCCTGGCAACCACCCAGAACACACTAGTAACCACATGGCAACACCCTGGCAACCACATAGTACATTCTAGCATAGCAGTGCCATGACAACCATTTAGAATATCTTTATGTTAGCATGTAACACAATGACAACCACCAGAAAACTTTTGCAGGCTATTTGCAACGCAAATCCATAGTGACAGCCTGGCAACCGCTCTGAACGTCCTAACAACTGCATAGCAACGCTTTTACAACCACCCTGTGACTTTTGCATTTCTTTAATTTTCTTAGCTGAATAATGTGCTCGCGAGCTTGTGGTTTGCACATACATGAAAATGATGAGCATATCTGTGTGTTTCTGTTTAAAATCTGCATTTATGTTGTTTATGCTGAGTATATATGTAATAATGGGAATATTGGCACATGTTTCTGATGTTTTTGCTCCTGCCACGTATGGACTCTCAGCTTTCCTGTGCTGGTGAATATCTCCTCTCTAGCTTTCAATGTAGACTTACAGTAATGAAAATGTACAGTATTCAGCAGTAATCCTCAGAATTATAAGAAAATAGCCAGGTGAGTCATGATGACTGTGATGCAGAATGAAGAAGAAATGAAAGCGCAATATCTCACTGGATACTGAAGAGTAAATCATATCTGCTCACTGATGTGGTTATCGTGTTTCTGTCTTTTGCAGATGAACAAGAGGCGGTGCAGAAAAGAACTTTCACAAAGTGGATTAACTCACACTTGGCCAAGGTAAGATGTTTTGCAGTATTTTTTTTTTCTTTTCATCTATATGCCACAACATTTAGCTTGTAGTACTATTTACACTGGATTACAGTACAACAACAACAGTGACCCAATGCACTTTGGACACTTTTAAAAATGCTTGTTTGTTATGGCGTTATATAACAAAATATCACATGTCTTTTGTGTTGAAATACTGCACAAATGTTGCTTTAATTTTTCTTAGCAATTGTTTACTGTGAGTTTTAATCAACTGGAGTAAATCTGTGAAGTTTTTCTCAGATTGACAACTGCAATCTTTATTTTAAACAGTAGCCACACCACCCTTCAAAAGTTTGGTGTCAGTAAGATTTTGTTGTTGTTGTTGTTGAAAGAAATTAATACTTTTATTCAGTAAGGATGCATTAAAATGATCAAAAGTTCTTGAACTGAAGACTGAAGTAGTTATTTTAAATTTTTAAACTTTTTAACTGTGGCTTAAGTGCTTTTTTGCTACTACATATCATGATAGACAATCACTAACTGAGTATGTTATGCTAGACAGTTGATGTTATTCTGAGGAAATACACCAGCGTCTTAGGCAGAGATGGCTGTGTGTTACCGTTCTCCTGTCTTGCTGACCCATCATCCGTGAACAGTGAATGCTCCATGTGATTTGCTTTGTAGCCTAATAATGTCATAATGCCTCTAAAGGGCAAATGTCTGTGTAACCAAGTAAAGCTCAGATGATTAAAGGCTGATCGTTGTGCAGGACAGTAAACAGTGAGTGAGGGGGCGTAATGCTATAATACTCTAATAAAAAACCATGAAGGGTGCTGTTTGTGCTGTGTGCTTTGAGAATGAATGCTGTGTTGTGATGGCGTCCCACTGCCATGGCCAGGATGAGTGGGTGATCTTGTGTTAGTAGGCTGAGCATTAAAAAAACTCTGAAAATGTGCTCTGAATTTATGACATGAAGTTGTGATATGTGAGAGGTATGGAAGCCAAACATGATTTGGTAAATTATAATTATGGCAAAAAAAAGTTGAAATTGACATAAAAAGTCATAATTATGATATAAAACACTGACATTGTTTTTTTTTTCAATTGCAGAATTACACCATAAGTTGAAATTGACATAAAAATTCATAATTATGATGCAAAACATTGACATTTTGAGATGATTACGGCAAAAAAGCAATTGCATAATTATGAGGTTTTTATCTAATAATTCTGACTTTTTATGTCATAATTTTGACCAATGTCATAATTGAGACATAAGCCATAATATAAAAATACTTGTATGCTTATGACTTCAGAAAGGTTGAGGATGAACATTTTACAGTTTACAGACATTTCCACAATAAAGTACTGACTTTTTATCTCATGAGTTTTACTGTTTTATGTCACAATTATTAATTTATACCTCTTAATTTTGACTTTTTAAAATATATTTTGGGATGTACTTATGCATTCAGAAAGGTTGAGGATGAACTTTTACAGTTTAATTAGGCATTTCCACAAATACTGACTTTTTATCTCATAATTTCACTTTTTTTAATGTTACAATTATGATTTTACATCTCATAATTTTTACTTTTTTGTCTGAATTTTAACCAATGTCATAATTATCACAAGTCATCATAAAAAAAATAATTTTATATATATTAGAATATAATTAAGCCTTCATAAAGGTTAAATGTTTTAGAAATTTGACTTATGTCATTAATATTAACTTTTTATCGCGTAGTATTGACTTGTGTCAGAATTATGATTTTATATCTCATAATTTAGAGTTATCTCATAATTATGATTTACCAAAGTGTTTTATTTTTAATTTTTATGTGGCTTTCATATATATTTATGTATGTGTGTGTGTGTGTGTATGTCCGTTATATTTATAACATATAATGAAATAGTAATTTATTTTGACCTCAGGGGGGGAAAAAAAAAAACGACTAAAACTGTGAGATATAGGCCTAACCTTTTTTAGGAAAGATGCAGGTCTTTTCGTATGACCTGTCACTTTTGAATCTCTGTGTAATGGAGTTTCTTCAGAATCCGCTGTGTTGACATGTTGTGTCTTGTGCTAAAGTAGCAGCAGGGGACAGACGTTTAGACTGTGTCTGTCAGGTGAAAGTGCTTTAACTGGGCTGAGACTATCTGTCAGATTACGTTAAGTTGAATGTTTTTGGGATATTTCCCCTGTACGCAGCTTGCGTTATTTGGAAATGCAGATTGAATCTCTGTTCATGGAGACAAGGGTAATTCTGGGAAGTTTTGGACACTGTAGGTATGTGCAGATGGCCGTCGAGAGGGGCTGGAACAATTCTCAGTGGGAAGAAACATGTTTCGCTCCTGAGGTTTTTGAAGTGTGTGCCCGCTGATTTCAGATACTGTGATTAAGAGTCGACAACAGAATATTCAAGATACAATCAGTCAGGACCTGGTCAGTATTTCATGGGTGCACTTTACATTTTGAAAAAGCGATTCATTTGGAAAAAGTAGTTCATTTCCATTGCAACCCTTTTTGCTGCCATAATGTGACTTATTTCTGAGTGAAATTGTATAAATACAAATAATTTTTTCAGTAATCAATTGTTCACTATACAAAATCAGACTAACTTTATGATCATCCTCTACACTGTAAAAATGTTTAATTTTTGAATTTGTAAATAAAACTCTTAGATTAAAGGTTTATTGGATTATTAGAGCACATTTTACATGAAAATACTATTTTAAGAAAATGCTGTTTTCCAACTTATACATTTCATATTTACTTACCATTTCTTTGCATTTGTTTGTGAAATTTACTAGCAACTCTGAGAAAATTGTTTCTTGGCCATGTTTTCCCCATTGTACTGACAAACATAACACAGAAAAAAAGGAAGTTGACATTATTCTTTAAAAAATTAGAAATGATGACAGTAAGAAAAGTTATGATTTCTAGAATAGTACATTTTTTTTATAGGGGATTCTTAACCTGATACATAACTAAAAAGACAAAGTGTGCATTTGCTAATGCAGTGAAAAGAAGAAACAGGGCGAAAAAAAACATACTCTTAAAGAAATAGAAAGAGAAAGCATTTGAAAATAGAAGGAAGTCACTATACATTTGTTGATGTGGTAAGAAAATGCTGTAATAGCACATAGTATATGATGACATCAGCTATTCATTGTTAGAGTCACATGGTTTTGTATAATGACCCACATGCTGAAGTGGAGCTGTTGTGAGTGTTGTTGCTCCTCCCACTCGCCTCATTATGCGTGATTAGTTGCTTTGGTGACGGGGCACTTTGCGGTGCACAAAGAGAGGATAATCTGACACAAATGGTGGGTTTAAGTATTCCAGTCAGCACAGATTGCACTGAGGGGCCTTTTGTTCCACACAATCTGCTGCACAACACGACTATGAAAGTTTGAAGAATCCGAGTAAAGTGTGCAGCCAGTGGGTCCACTGCAGTGAATCAGCGTCCGTACCGAAAGCACACGCTCAGTGCATACTAACTGAGCTGCAGTATATGCTTTATGAGTCTGCAGATGCCTGCTATACTTCCAGATTTCCTCGCTGTCTGTGTGTGTGTGCTGGTTGGCCTGTCTGTCCAGCTATTTTTTCTGTTGTTTTATTGAGTATTTTTGCATTTGCAAAATCTAGATTTACTTGTATTGCTTCCTGTATTTTTTGGGGTTTTATCAATAGTCAGCATGACCAAAGCAAATGTTTTTGCACTTCACTTATGAAGCTTTTGCATGATGGAAAATTCGGTCTATTTTGGTTTGACCTCTGACACATCTGTTATCTTTTCCTATTGTGTCCATTTCCTTTAAAATTTTAAAGTGCATTCGCACCTTTTTTGGTGTTTGTACGGGAGCAGCTGAGCTGAGATTTTCAAAATAAACTCAGACCTGCATCATGTACTGCCTTCTAGTGATAGTCCTTACAAACATGGTACAGTAGCTTCACAATGATGCAAGCGTCAGATTGTAGTACTACAGTACATTGATACAGTACTATTCAAAGGCTTGGGGTCAGTTTTTTTTTAATGATTCTTATTCTCAGCAAGACTGCATTTATTTGATTAAAAGTACAGTAAAAATGGTAGTATTGGAAAATATCATTACAATTGAAAGTAGCATTTATTCCTGTGATGCAAAGCTGAATTATCAGCATCATTACTCTAGTCTTAGTCTCTATTATGTTGTTATTTTTATTATGTTGAAAACAGTTGTGCTGCCTTTTTTTCCAGGATTGTTTGATAAATACTGTAGAATTTAGAAATAGAAACATTATAAATGTGTTTACTTTAAATTGAATGTGTGCTTGCTGAATGAAAGTAATCATTTCTTTAAAAAAAATCTTACTGGCATCAAACTGAACAATCTCCATATTTATATAAAAAAAGCATTTATATTGCCTTTGTCTATTTCCCTGTGAATATGTCACTGCGTCATCATGAAAAATAAATTTGCATTTCGTTAGAGTTTCATCTGCCTGCACAGATTGTAGTTTCAGTCTTTCTGTGATCGCAAGTTTGAATGCTGCGTTCTGGTTGAAGTGTGATGTGAGACGAAGAAATTAGGCGAGGAGTGATAATCATGAAATTTCGAAGAGATAAAGACCCCTCATAAACTGACACTTCACTAATGCTTGTTTAAACATTTCAATACGAACCTAACATCTCTTCAATTGAGCTGAGCTGATACCCACAATAACATTATAGCTCTGTACTCTTACTGTATATCAATTATTCATTAAATTGCATGATTTTTTTATTCCTCCTAACACATTTTTAGACAAACATCTGCAGTAAACATAAATGAGAACTTGTTATACTTCATGTATCCCAAACTATGAAAGAGCATTTTCTGAGCCAGAAACCTAAATTCCTCTGGGAATGAAGAAAGGAATTTCTGATGACCTAAAAGCATTTATATGTTTATGCGATCTATTCTAAAGCAACTTATAAGGTAGAAGAAGGATGAAGTAGAATGAGAATAATAAAGTATAAGAAACTAGTCAGAGCAGCACAAGAGCAGAAGCATCGAACACATTTGTAATCAAAGCTCTATAGGGGGTTCATTAAGTTCACCGTTTATTTATTCCTCTTCTTTTCTGTCCTTTCCCAGCACAAACCTCCTTTTGAAGTCAACGACCTCTTTGAGGACATCAAGGATGGGGTGAAACTGCTGGCTCTGTTAGAGGTGCTGTCTGGACAGAGATTAGTAAGTGTTTCTGTGATGCAATATCTGCAGATTATCTCTCCGTGAAACCTCTGCATTGAGCGCAGCAGCTGCTGGTGTTACAAAGCCTGTTTAATGCCAAGATGATGGGCTTGATCGAGTCCTTCCTTTCATTTCCACTCCTGATAAACCCCTCGTATTTCCCTGCAGCCATGCGAACAGGGCCGCCAACTCAAAAGGATCCACTGGGTGTCCAACATCGGCACAGCTCTTAAGTTCCTGGAGGGAAGGAAGGTGGGTTATCTCGTCTGTCTTAATTATATGGTGATATTCTGTATAACACTCCTAGCTGGGTCATTCCTGTTCTGCAGTACATTTTAAAGTCAAGCTTTTAAAAACGAATATATACTTGCACTATCATTTAAGGAAGTCTTTCTAGAAATGGTCATAGCAGACTGCCAGAAATATGCTCTGGTCAAGATCAGGCAAGGACAAGAAATGAACAGGATGGAAGTCAAAGCTAAGGCTTGTCATTGCAGAGAGAGCTTACATGAGGGCATCAACTTGAAAAATGAGCTTTCATATTTTCCCATTTTTTGAAATATCAAACTGATTGGGTAATTTGATCAATTACCATATATTTTTTAGAGTGACACAAACCAACAGCACGAGATATCACAGAATTCAATAAATCCATCGATAACACTTGCTTTTGTTTTTCCACCAAACATGATGTCACTTCCATGTCATTAAAGAAATTGTATAATTTTTATACAAGACATTATATGGAAGAAAAACATAAATTGATTATCAATTACAATAATGTACTATTTTATATTTAATAGATATTATATAAAAGAATAGAAAAAACTAATATGATTTCAGTTATATAAAAATATATATTTTTTAATCCTTAACAACTGTGCATTTATTTGATTAAAAATACAGTAGAAGTAATATGGGAAATATTACTTACAGTGGTGTGAAAAAGTGTTGGCCCCCTTCCTGATTTTTTATTTTTTTGCATGTTTGTCACACTTTAATGTTTCAGATCATCAAACAAATTTAAATATTAATCAAAGATAACACAAGTAAACACAACATGCAGTTTTTAAATGAAGTTTTTTATTATGTAGGGAAAACAAAATCCAAACCCACATGGCCCTGTGTGAAAAAGTGCTTGCCCCCTAAACCTAATAACTGGTTGGGCCACCCTTAGCAGTTTGCAGCAACAACTGCAATCAAGCATTTGTGATAACTGGCAATGAGTCTTTCACATCGCTGTGGAGGAATTTTGGCCCACTCTTCTTTGCAGAATTGTTGTAATTCAGCCACACTGGAGGGTTTTCGAGCATGAATGGACTGTTTAAGGTCATGCCACAGCATTTCAATTGGATTTAAGTCTAGACTTTGATTTGGCCACTCCAAAACCTTAATTTTGTTTTTCTTGAGACCTTCAGAGGTGGACTTGCTGCTGTGTTTGGAATCATTGTCCTGCTGCAGAACCCAAGTGTGCTTGAGCTTGAGGTCACAAACTGATGGCCGGACATTCTCCTTCAGGATTTTCTGATGGAGTGCAGAATTTATGGTTCCATCAATTATGGCAATTCATCCAGGTTCTGAAGCTGCAAAGCAGCCCCAGACCATCACACTACCACCACCATGTTTGACTGTTGGTATGATGTTCTTTTTATGTAATGCTGTGTTGGTTTTACTCCAGATGTAACGGGACACACACCTTCCAAAAAGTTCAACTTTTGTCGCATCAGTCCACAAAATATTTGCCCAAAAGTCTTGGGGATAATCAAAATATTTTTTTGGCAAATGTGAGACGAGCCTTTATGTTCTTTTTGGTCAGAAATGGCTTTTGCCTTGGAACTCTCCCATGGATGCGGTTTTTGCCCAGTCTCTTTCTTATTGTTGAATCATGAACACTGACCTTAATTGAGGCAAGTGAAGCCTGCAGTTCTTTAGATGTTGTTCAGGGTTCTTTTATGACCTCCTGGATGAGTCGTCTTTGTGCTCTTGGAGTAATTTTGGTTGGCCAGCCACTCCTTGGAAGGTTCACCACTGTTCCAAGTTTTCTTCATTTGTGGATAATGGCTCTGACCGTGGTTTGCTGGAGTCCCAAAGCCTTAGAAATGTCTTTATAACCCTTTCCAGACTGATACATGTAAACTATTTTGTTTCTCATCTGTTTAAGAATTTCTTAAGATCGGGGAATGATGTGTTGCTCTTTAAACATGCTTCACTTTGTCAGACAGGTTCTATTTAAGTGATTTCTTGATTCAACAGGTCTGGCGGTAATCAGGCCTGGGTTTGGCTAGTGAAGTTTAACTCAGCTTTCTAAAATAATGTGGTTAATCACAGTTCTTTCATGATTTAATAGGAGGGGGCAAGCAGTTTTTCTCACAGGGCCATGTGGGTTTGAATTTAGTTTTCCCTTCATAATAAAAAAACTTCATTTAAAAATTGCATGTTGTGTTTACTTGTGTTATCTTTGATTAATATTTAAATTTGTTTGATGATCTGAAACATTAAAGTGTGACAAACATGCAAAAAATAAAAAAATCAGGAAGGGGGCCAACACTTTTTCACACCACTGTATGTGTTTTCTGTTTTTATATATTGTAAAATTTGTATTGTAATTTATTCTTGTGATGTAAAGCTGAATTTTCAGCATCATTACTCCAGTCTTCAGTGTCAAATGATCCTTCAGAAATCATTCTAATATGCCGATTTGCTGCTCAAGAAAAATTTCTCATTATTATGTTGAAAATAGTTGTGCTGCTTAATATTTTTGTTGAAACCATGGTATATGATTCTTTAATGAATAGAAAGTTCAAAAGAACAGCTTTTATTTAAAGATAGAAATCTTTACTGTCACTTTTGATCAATTTAATGCATTCTCACTCAATAATTTTTTTTTTTTACTGATGCTAAATGAACTGCACAGTAAGAATGATCCAGCCATATCTGTAGTCTTATCTGATCGTTGAATATGTTCATATGTCCCAGTCTGGCATCATACTTCATTTCTAACTGTGTGCTCTCTCTTAACATGTCTTGTCTCAGTCTGTGTACCGAGGTTCTCCGGTCAGTACTTCTCCTAGTCACAGTTCTCACAAACACCTCCTCTTGTTACGCATATCTGCATTTGATAATGCGTACCATATGCAGCAAGCAGCTCCATTATTTACTGATTTCTGCTGTAGCTGCTGCTGGCTGAAAGAGCTGCAATTATTTTTAGAAAGCTTGTTTTTTTTCTACAGCATCTCTTGTGATGTCCGTGACTGGCTGACCTTGAGCAAATTGCTTTTTTCCTATTCACTCTCATGTTTCTCATATACTCGTGCATTCATATTTGCTTATTCCCTAAGAAGTGAATATGTCTGACTACTTCATTTTATTCAAGTTGACATGAAATCAAAATGGACCCTGTTTACTTTCTTAATGCACGTTCTTGGTGTTATTCTGCACGATTTATCAGCCGATAGTGCTGGTTTAGACTGGCTTGTTTGAACTGACCTCAGATCTGTGGATAATATGTCTATTCATTGATGATTTAGTCATTTAACACTTTCTGACATGAGAAATATTTATTTTCCAGATCAAACTAGTCAATATCAATGCCACTGACATTGCTGATGGACGCCCGTCCATTGTCTTGGGGCTGATGTGGACCATTATCCTCTATTTCCAGGTATTGTTTGCCAATTATGATGGTAGGATCTGTAAAACTGCCATAGGTCTGTGTGTATTTGGGTTGTAATGATCTGTCCCTGGAACTTTTGCAGATTGAGGAGTTGACCAGTAATCTTACAGCCCTTCAGGCTTTATCCGGCAGTGCGTCTTCGGTGGATAGCATGGCCAGCTCGGAAACAGGAAGCCCACCTATGAAACGCAAAGTGATGACAAAGTTTCAGGGCAATGCCAAAAAAGCCCTGCTCAGATGGGTCCAAAGCACAGCAACCAAGTAAACACGAGCTCTATTGAGGCTTTATACTTATCATTTAAAATTGATGTGTCAACCAACGAGAACTGTGTATAAAAACCGGCCTAATTCGTCAGTAAGTCTTCTAATGAGATGTTATTTGTTCTTTCGAGGCGTCTTGGGATTGAAGTTAAAGACTTTGGTCCTAGTTGGCGCAGTGGTGTGGCCTTCCATTCTGTTATTCATGCCATTCGGCCAGAACTTGTAGACATGGACATCGTGAGAAAAAGAAGTAATCGCGAGAACCTGGAAGAAGCCTTCAGCGTGGCAGAGAACGAACTGGGAATACCACGTTTACTAGATCCTGAAGGTACTGCTATGACTACATTTCTCCAAAATCTCTCCAATTTCCCCTGAATGTCAACTTACAAAATAGCACCATGGTATTACCATGGTTTTTGGACATGGGAATACCATGTTTTGTAGACATGTACAATGCCATAATTTTAAATGACCTTGGATTACTATGCATATACCATGGTATGTTAATATGGGAATTTACGTTACTTGAAAAAATGCTTGCTGAAGAGTGAAAATATTAACAATAAATTTAAAAATAAAAAATTCAGCTGGCTGCCAAGGCAAAAATTCTCATTTTCGTTTAGTTTAACTAAAACTGAAAAAAAAAAAACCTGTACAGATATATTTAAAGAAAAAAAAGAAAAAATTACAAAAACACACAACAAATTACTAAAACAAAAAAAATAATAAATGAAAACAGAAATGATAAAATAACATTTTAAAAAGCATTTCAAATATTCCTAAAAAACTGTAATAATAGTAATAGTCTAGTATAGTATGTGGTATAGTATAGTCTATGGTATAACCTTCTGATACCATGAATGTACTGCCAACACTAAATGTTGTGTGGCTATTATTATAGATTCAGTCAATGATCTGTTGTGCTTTTGAAGAGCCACTCATTTGTTTTGAGTTTGATATGAATAGACACTCCTTAATTATACTGGAGATCCTCCATTATCAAGCCTCATTATAGACAGACGCTGTTATAGTTTGTAGGTCGTGCTGCTATTCAAGCATGACATCAGGCCAGATCAGATAGAGACTAGCATGACATCATGATGTGATCTGGCAGAAGCCCTTTGATGAGGCTATAAAAAGCCTCACTTGGCTCTTCAGGTCAGTGGATCATGTAATATGAGTCACCTGATGATGCACTGTAACACTCAAACAAAAACTAAATGCATGCATTGATACATAAACAGCACAATGGTAATATCTCAAGGATTTCCACTTGTGGGGTTCAAACCTATAACTCTGTTTTATTGCAGATGTGGATGTGGACAAGCCTGATGAGAAATCCATAATGACATACGTAGCTCAGTTCCTGAAGCACTACCCAGATCCCCACCAGTCCGAGACAGATGGACAGCAAGAGGAGGTACGCTTTAGTGCTTATGCTCATGTATAAGCTAAAAATACACTAGCTGCTAGCTGTTGTTATTTAATGCAGTCACTGCCGTAGTGCTTCCTCATCAGTCACTAACAATTACTGTAGTCCATCACAATGTGGAATCCATTCATGAATCATTTTACTCTAGAATCACGCCCATAGTGCATTGCTCTGTGTGCTCACTCTGTCTCTCTGTCTGTATCACTCGCCATACGCATTCGTAGCTGGTTCGTTCCATTCCTACATTCGCTCTCTCTATCCCAGCTCTACAGGTAAGAGTCGATTATGTCTCATCTGCATGAGGTTCATTTAGTGTATGGGACATTCTCAAGAAACGATGCCATATGTGCTAGAAAAGTTTAGGAAACATTATTACAACCTAGTTACCGTAACTTTGTAAATTACAGAAACATACATATGCTTATAATAAAATATAATGGATAATTGATCATATAAATACTTGAGTAATTATCAATAAATCGCACTGTATAATTGAAAATAATATTAATAACCCCATGATACTGCTCACACAAAACCGGTTTTGTTTAAAACATGTTACATTTAAAATGATTTGGGGTTAAAGGAACACTCCACTTTTTTTGGAAATAGGCTCATTCTCCAACTCCCCCAGAGTTAATAAGTTGAGTTTTACCGTTTTAGAATCCATTCAGCCGATCTCCGGATCTGGCGATAGCACTTTTAGCATAGCTTAGCATAGATCATTGAATCCAATTAGACCAGTAGCATCGCGTTCAAAAATGACCAAAGAGTTTCGATATTTGTCCTATTTAAAACTCGACTCTTCTGTAGTTATATCGTGTACTAAGACCGGCGGAAAATGAAAAGTTGCGATTTTCTAGGCTGATATGATTAGGAACTATACTCTCATTCCGGCGTAATAATCAAGGAACTTTGCTGCGGCAGCAGGCGCAGTGATATTACGCAGCAGGCGCAGTGATATTACGCAGCGCCTGAAAGTAGTCCCCAGCTAGGTAACTAGTTATAATATAGCTGGGGACTACTTTCAGGCGCTGCATAATATCACTACGCCTGCTGCGGCCGTGGTACGGCAGCAAAGTTCCTTGATTATTACGCCGGAATGAGAGTATAGTTTCTAGCCAAATTGGACTAGAAAATCGCAACTTTTCATTTTCCGCCGGTCTTAGTACACGATATAACTACAGAAGAGTCGAGTTTTAAATAGGAAAACTATCGAAACTCTTTGGTCATTTTTGAACGCGATGCTACTGGTCTAATAGGATTCAATGATCTATGCTAAGCTATGCTAAAAGTGCTATCGCCAGACCCGGAGATCGGCTGAATGGATTCAAAAACGGTAAAACTCAACTTATTAACTCTGGGGGAGTTGGAGAATGAGCCTATTTCCAAAAAAAGTGCAGTGTTCCTTTAAATATCTGTACAAACATTTATAATAATATTTATATTAAATAAGTTTTAGTCAGAAAACATCATTGCACACACATTTTTAACTTTTTAAAATGTATTTTTTGTTAAAGGGAGAAATGCCACAGCATAAGAATGTAAAGTGCATGAGCAACAAATATTTTTATTTATACAAATAATTGATATTTACAAAATATAAACATTTTAAAAACTAGGCAGTGGAAGTATTATAGTTTTATTAAAAGTTATAGTAGTTAAAATTCTATATATTTATTTGAATTATAATATAATTAATTAATTCTATATAATTTTATCCTTTTTTAAATTCTTAAAATAAAATGGAAAATAAGCAAATGTACTGTACATTGACAGATGAAAAGCAAACATTTCAAAATAAAAACAAACTATTTACAGTTTTGTTTGGCGCTATACACTTAACTACACTAAAATCTTGTTAATTGTCTGAGTAGTAAGTTCTTCAGACACATATAGCAGACAAATGTCACCATTTGCTGAGAATGGCCTGTCGGCAGTGGATACTCTCTGCTTGTTTCCTCTCTTTCTCTGGCTTTTATCTTGCTAACGTCTTGAATGTGTTGTGTTTGCATCTCTTGATGTGCCTTTGCTCTCCTGGACAGTATGATCCACAAGATATAGAGCTAATGCTTGAGGTATGTGTATATTAATACATAGGGTCATAACAGCTCTTTATTATGTGTAACAAACTACAAAATAGGGATTGGACTCTATCCTTTTTTTCATTGTTTCACACTGCTGTGTTACCTGCTTTGGGTTCTTGTTAAAAGGGTTTATTTGCTGAATACCTGCTAAGCGAGTGATAAATCATTGTTTCTTTCTCTCTGATGTGCACAGCGAGAGGAACGCAAGGTGCTGAGAGAGGTGAAGATCTGGCTGGATCAGCTAGAGAGAGATATACTGCATGCACAGGGATCTGAAGAGAGTCTAACTGACAAATATCAGGTGAACAAGACAATTTTCCCTGATCTTTAGGCTGTTTTTGCTGCTTTTAAGATTTCAGTATGTAAATGAGCTCTGTTATGATTGGCTAAACTCTTTGCATTTGAAATGAGTTGTGAGTTTGCTATCAGGTCAGATGTAATTATTTCTCCTCCATCCTTCTTTTTTAACTGCAGGCTTTTAAGAGTTTCCGTGTGCAGTATGAGATGAGAAGCAAACAGATCGAGTCTCTCCTGCAGCCAGTACACAGGGACGGCAAACTCTCAGTGGACCAGGCTGTGGTCAAACAGGCCTGGGATCATGTCTCTGTCAGGGTACGTGCTTCACCAAAAATTAAAACTCTGTCATCATTTTCTCAACGTGTAAAATGTAAAAAGAGATGTTTCATGCTATTTTTTTGCAATGAAAATGAATAGACGACATTATGCACTGGAAATGACAGAAAAAGCACCATAGGTAGTCCATACAGCTTGATAGATTTATGGGGAGCAGGTAGATATTCCTCGTCACTGCAGCTCTTGTACAGTATAATCACAAGTTTTGTCCATGATACTAAATGGCTTCGTTGTTGTTGTGTGTGCCATATAACTCGTATATTAATTTTTCCATGTTTGAATATGTGGATGCACAAATGCATTTTTGATAGCTGTGATAATCGTTTAGAAAAATGTTTTACAAATACAGTAATCACGTAACTTGAGATGACAAGTTACGTGATTACTGTATTTGTAAAACATTTTTCTAAACGATTATCACAGCCATCAAAAATGCATTTGTGCATCCACATATTCAAACATGGAAAAATTAATGTTTTAAACATTTTTCTTAGAGAATCATATAAGTCATGATCTTTATTCAAATTAATATTTAAAAGAAACAAAATATATATGCAGGTTTGTTAAATGGGTAAATATGTTACATAAATTCATTAACTGCATTAGGGAAAAGGAGTTTTTCTCTAGAACTTCTAGTGGATTCATTTAGGCAAACTAATACTTCAGCTTAAGCTGGAGATTGTAAATATATTTGTCTTTTTTTGTACATCATTCCAATATTATGTTGATTATGTTTGAAAATAGATTTTACTTCAGAGTCCAACTCTGACCTGTTACTGCTGCGCTTCTCTAGCTGTCATTAGCTGTAATGAAGTGTGAATTGGAGCGTAGACCATGGATACAGGGTTCATTACTGAGGATAGAGGACAGACACACAGAGACGGTTTTGTTTAATGGAACAGAGAAGTCCACAGAGCGGACACAGCAATCTGGCCAGACACTTGACAGCTTGAAGGGTCCTCACAGACAGCGAACGGCTTTCAAAACAGATCTCTCCTTTTGATATTTGCGATGCTTTTGTGTGGCTTGTGCAGCTCTTAGACTGGCACATCCATCTGGATAAGTCTTTGCCGGGCCCTCTGGGAGTGATCGGAGCCTGGCTGCATCGGGCAGAACTTTCCCTGAGAGAAGATATTCCCATTCAACAGGCCCACGAAGAGACGGCCAACATCATCCACAGAAAACTGGAACAGCACAAGGTAGGTGCAAGAACTTTTTTTTTTCTTTCTTAAGGGAATTGCTCTGATCACTGTGCTGCTAAAATTAAAAACAATGTCTGTGCTTTCTGTGCAGGAGGTTTTGAAGAATTTGGAAGGACACCGACAGACATTTCAACAGATTCACAGAGACCGATCAGTAAACGGCGTCCCGGTTCCACCAGAGCAGCTTCAGGACATGGCAGAAAGGTTAAATCTAATGACCTTGAGTTTCATTTAGCTGTTTAAAGATGACATGAAATGGAATTTGCAATGCATTTAATGTATGTTATGTGATGTACAATCACATACATAACAATGACAATTTAAAGTATTAAACAACTGTACTGTTTGTGCTGTAGACTTGAATGGATGACGAACTTAGCCATAGTTAGAGCCATCAAACGACTGACTTGAGACACCTAGCAACCATCCAGAACAACTTAGCAATTACCTAGACCACACCAGGCAACCACATAGCAACCACCCAGGGCACCCCAGACAATCACATAGCAACACCCTAGCAACCACCCAGAACACCCTAGACAATCACATAGCAATGCCCTAGCAACCACCCAGAATGCTCCAGGCAATCACATAGCAATGTCCTAGTGACCACCCAGAACACCCCAGATAGTAACATAGCAACACCCTAGCAACCACCCAGAACACCCCAGACAATCACATATCAACACCCTGGCAACCACCCAGAACACTCCAGACAATCACATTATCAGCTCCCTGGCAACCACCCAGAATGTCCCAGACAATGACATAGCAACACCCTAGCAACCACCCACCACACCCCAGATAACCTCATAGCAACACCCTAGCAACCACCCAGAACACCCCAGGAAACCACGTTGCAACACCCTGACAACCACCCAGAACACCCCAGACAATCACATATCAACACCCTGGCACCCACCCAACACACCCCAGACAACCTCATAGCAACACCCTAGCAACCACCCAGAACACTCCAGGCAGCCACATAGCAACACCCTAAGAACCACCCAGAACTCGACCACATAGCAACACCCTAGCAAACACCCCTAGCAACCAAATAGTAATACCTTAGCAACCACCCAGAACAGTCTAACATTAAATGTAAAAATATTACAATATTATTTTAATATTATTTTTCTGATGCATATGAATGTGAGTACCTTCATAGGAAAGAAAATCTTTTCAGAGATTATTAAATTTTGAGGAGAACAAGACATGCAGAATAAGACCAGCAACATTTATTAATAGATTATTATTTTATATTAACTTTAATGTTGACATTATAGACTGTAATTATAGAAGCTACAAGCTCAAAATCCCAAATCCCTTGAGTTACTGTTACATATACTAATATGTCATGTTTCCGCAGGTTTAATTTTGTGTCCACGTCGTCTCACGTCCATCTGATTAAGTTTGAGTTCTGGGAGATGAAGTACCGTCTCATGGCGTTTCTCATGCTGGCCGAGTCAAAGCTCAAATCCTGGATCATTAAATACGGCCGTCGGGACTCAGTGGAGCTTCTTCTGCAAAATTATATTGTACGTCCTCCAGCGTATTTAATAAACTCTTTTAATCTGCTTTATAAAAACTGGTTTGGCTGACATATCATGAAACATCTTTCCCATTACTGTCCTCTTTTACACACAGGCGTTCATTGAAGGCCATAAGTTCTTTGAGCAATATGAAACCACGTTCCGGACTCTGAAACAAGCTGCAGACTCCTACTTGAAATCTGGGGCTTCAGGTAAGATACATCACACTTTAATGCATTATTCCCCTGAGGCTGGAGATTCATGCAGCTTTTTATAATCGTTCCCTGGCAGCGATTCTGAACTCTAGCAGCTGAAATGAGCCTATTGCTTTGTGATCAGGCAGCCTCATTCTGTCACACGTTCTTGAAACCTTCATTAAGTGGTGAAATAAGTGCCGTGGAGTAATATTATTTCTTAGAAAATTATATTTGACACGCTCAATCTGATGGGATTCTTTGATATTGTGTGGTAAAATGAATATAGATACTAAATATATACTGGGTGAATGCATAGAATGTATTGAATATATAGAATGGATGAATGTCACAAATTAGATCTCCGGGTAATATTTCACTCCAAAATCAAGAGGGGAAAAAAGAAATTGTATTTTGCATAATGAAATTAAGTTTTCTTGCATTTTCACATCACTTTCATACAATAAAGCACATTTTCCCCCGCCTATCTGGACAACGTATTTTTATTGTATTTATTTATTTACCTACCTTTTTTTTTTTTTTTTTTACAAAAAAATAGCATTATTATATTATGAATATACACCACTGAAAGTTTAGGATCAGTAGGATTTAAAATAAATAAATAAATAAATAAATAAATAAATTCAGGTTTTAATTTAGCAAGGATGCATTAAACTGATCAAAAATGAGAGTAAAGACTTTGACAAAATTCTGTTTCAAATAAATGCTGTTCTATTGAACTTATATAAAAGAATCCTGAAAAAAATTAAAAGTACAGTATGCATATATCGCCAAATTAGCAAATTAGACTGGAGTAAAGATGCTGAAAATTCAGCTTTGCATCACATAAATGAATTACATTTTAAAATATATTCATGAATTCACATAGAAAAGAGTTATTTTAAATTATGATAACATTTCACAATATTACTGTGTTTTAATATATATTTTTGATTAAATAAGTAGCATACAAGACATTAAAAATAGGGGTAAATGTGTTTTAATGTAATAAAAAAATAATGTGACAAAAAAACCCTCCCCCCAAAAATAATGTTGAAATTAATTTATAAATAAATAAATAAATATAGCCTGTATTTATGCAAAATATAATTTCTTGTTTTTATATCACTGGAGACTTGACTGATATAAAAATGTTAATTAAACTGTATTTGGAGTACTACTTGTGCACAATGCACATTTCTTAATATTAAGCCTAAAATGTGGTTTAATGTCACTATTGATGAGGATTGTATGAATAATACCAGTCTTTAAATGCAAGATATTTAAAGTGCACTTAAAGTATATTTGCAATAGTTCCACTTTAGCACAATCAAATATACTTCATTATATCTTTAGTGTGACTTCAGCACAATTAATGTGCATGAAGTACAACATTTTTTTGTATATCTTTAAGTATACCAGTTTAGTTTACCAAAAGTACAATTGCAGGTTATTTTGTATGTAGCACATAAATATGTAAATGTATTTGTAGTATACTCAGCATGGAATGAATGCTTTTCAAATACATTTTAGTGTGTTTATTTTTTACTAGGGTGTTTAGATCACGTGGTTGTTCTTGATTGAAGTGTGTAACATCTCAATACAGTGATTTCACTTCTGCTAACCCCTCCTGGCAGTTCACTTAGCGTAGCTGATAGTCTAATCCACAACACTGGGCACCTTCCTGACTCTAGGGATTGATTTGTGTGTCTTGTGCAACTCAAAAATCAGATTGAGAAATGCATTTGTTTTTAGTGTGCAAGACTGTTATTCGTAATGTGATTTGCCTTCAGCTGAGGAGGTAGAAGGGGTGAATAAGTTTCTGAGCGATGCCACAGCGCAGTGGAAGAACCTGTCAGTGGAGGTGCGCAGCGTCCGCAGCATGCTGGAGGAAGTGATCTGCAACTGGGAGAAATACAGCAGCGCAGTGGCCAGCCTGCAGGCCTGGCTGGAGGACGCTGAGAAGATGCTCAACCAGTCAGAGAGCGACAAACGGGTGCGTTGAAATGTTTGAGACTTTCAGATGAAATCTGTTGAATGAAAACTGTTGTGTATAAACAGTGTGAATTCTTCTGCAGGAGTTTTTCCGGAATCTTCCACACTGGATTCAGCAGCACATGGACATGAATGATGCTGGGAACTTTCTGATCGAGACGTGCGATGAGACTGTGTCTCGAGAACTGAAACAGCAGTTGCTTCTTCTCAACGGCAGATGGAGAGAGCTGTTTGTCAAAGTCAAACATGTAAGACATGTGACGTCACGTTTAAGTGCTTATTCTACACTACACGCCAAGCATTTTGTTTTTATCCCTCAAGTCAGGGTTTCTTTCGCCCAGCACAGTCATAATTTAGTTTTCCTCTTTCTGATCCTCATTGACAGTCTCTTGCTTCTGTACCTGTTATGAAATAATGTCAGTATTCATATTGGTGTAAACATAATTCTGATGACACTTTATTTTCTTAGTATGCAAGAGCAGATGAAGTGGACAAACTGAGAAAAGATTATGACGATGGGATCGAAGCATTAAAGGCATTTATTGACACGGCCAATGCGAGGATGAACACTCCAGTTCAAGTTTCATTTCTGAACATACGGACATATCTACAAGATGTTGAGGTAATCAAATTTCACAAAGCTGGTTCTCTGGAATACTTGGTACTTATTGGTCAATCGCAGCTTTAACCACTTTAGAGGGATAAAACCTCTTGAATTTTCAATTTCAAGCAGTTGACTTTATATTGACTGATTAGACTACTGTTTGGAGTTGAATCAAGGCTGCATTTTTTAAAATCCAAAATATGTAGTAAAAACAATAACATTTTGAAATATTATTACAATTTAAAACATTTTTTTCTATTTGAATATATTTTAAAATGTAATTTATTCCTGTGACGTAAAGCTGAATTTTCATTATTCCAGTTGTCAGTGTCTCATCCTTCAGAAATCATTCTAATATACTGATTTGCTTCTCAAGAATCATTTCTTATTATTATCGATGTTGAAAAGGTTGTGCTGCTTAATATTTTTGTGGAAAGCGCGATACATTTAAAAAAAAAAATTTGATTAATAGAAAGTGCAAATTAAGAGCATTTTTTAAAAATAGAAATCTTTTGTAACATTATAAATGTCTTTACTGCCACTTTTGATCAGTTTAATGCATCCTTACTGAATAAAATAACAGCAGATTTTTGAATGGTAGTGTACATACTGTAATATGTGAATTTATACAATTATCCGTTCAGTTTATATATAAAAAATGAATGCTGTTTGTTGTTGCATCAGCTAGAGATTATGTAAAACTAATTTCTCACAGGACATCAAGCACAAAGTGCCGTCCATGGAGGCGGCGTATAAGACGGCCACACGTAACGCGCAGCAGTTGACCAAAGACCTCACCGAGGAGGAGATTGCACAGATGCTGGCTAGCATGGCCGCAATCAAGGATGAGATCAGCAAGGTGCATGCCCCTTCTGAACTGCCACATTAATCCGTAATCACACCGTCTTACATATGACCTCAATGTGTCTTTTAGATAAGAGAAAGATCTCTGCCCCTCCTGAGGGAGTCCCAGGCCATGCTGCCTCCATTAGAGGAGATGGAGAAACATATCACTGGGTTCTACCAGTCGCTGGAGAAGGCAAGCCGCATCACTTCCTCCCGGGACTCGGAGGCTCCAGGAGACTTCAAGCAGAAGTGTCAGGTGACTAAAGGACTATGAGTTGCACTCAAGGGTGGTGTGTACAATGAGATTTTAGGGTTATGATAATGTTAGCTCAATGAATGATGACTTTAAAAATAATCATAATATAATATATCATTCAATACTGAAATACAGCAGTTAACCAGGGAATGAATGTTAACTGAAATTATATATATATACATGCACACGCGCACACGCGCGCACACACACACACACACACACACACACACACACACACACACACACACACACACACACACACACACACACACACACACACACACACACACACACACACACACACACACACACAGTACATACTGTATGTATTTAAAAAATAATAATAATTCAGCCAAGGCATTCATTTAGTTTAACTTGATGCATTAAAAAAAAACTAAATGACTGCAACAGAATATAACAAATAAAATATTATATTAAATAAAAAAAAATATTTAAATTTAGAAATAAAAAATAATACAATTATTTAAATTATATAAACATATTAAAAATAGAAAAAGATAGAAATAGAAAATAGAACTATAGAAAAAATACTAATTCAAAATATTAATAAAAATTATAATAGTATCTCAATAAAACTAAAATTACACTGGTTAAAACTCTTCTGTGTTATTGAAATATTTTGTGTCAAGTCAAAATGTTTATTCAGGAGTCAAAATATTTTAGGGAATGATGAAAATTGTCCAATAGTTTTGGTCCCAAAAATTGTTTTGTGTGGACAGGCTTTAAGATTTTATGAACGCGCAATATTTAAAAATGTATTTGCCATTAATTCTTTCTCTTTGTATTTTCTCTATTTACACAATCATCAGGAGCTAGTGACCTATCAGCAGAGCTGTAAAAAGTGTCTGTCAGTGATTGATAAAAACCATCAGATCATTCTGAAATCACTGGACACCAGCAAGAACCTTAAACACCTGGACACGTCACTGCTAGAGAGGAGAATCTCAGAGCTTCAGGCCTCTTCACAGGTGGGAACCGCACCAGCGGAAGACCAACGTCTTATATGCAAGACTGAGACTGAGAAATGTTTAATGTTAAAATCTATGACTGAAGATTGCAAACTATGGTATCTTGGTAAATCAGAGCAGAGTTTGTGATCTCTTCTGAAACTTTAGAGCAGATACAGTAGAACGACAATCTGAGAATCAGGAGAATTAGGCAGAATCCATTTGCTCTCATTGATCAGTTTTGGAAAAACAATTGTGAACAATTCTGATTAAATGTTCATTGTAGTACTGTATGTTTTATCTCAAAAAGGGCATGGTTAAAGAAACCACAGAATGGAAGAGGCATGTGGAGGCGAACAGCAGCCTGATGAAGAGATTTGAGGAGTCTCGCGTGGAGCTGGAGAAGGTTCTGAAAATAGCTCGCAGCTCCATGACTGAGAGAGGAAACCCAGAGGACCTTCTGAAAAAGCACACTGTGAGAAATGAAACCCAACCGTCTATTCTAGTGCTCGGCAAATAGGCCAAAAGCAGAGTTTGAACTTTATTCGGTCTCCAGAAGGAAATGAATTAAGAGAAATTTCAAAGCTGAAATGATTTCATAGCGTTTCTATTGAATGTCCTGCAGGAGTTCTTTGGGCAGCTGGATCAGAGAGTTCTCAATGCCTTTCTGAAAGCCTGTGATGAACTCACAGATATACTACCAGAGCAAGAACAGCAGCATCTGCAGGAAACAGTCAGGAAACTGCACAAACAGTGGAAGGTCAGAGAACACTTACACCTCACAATACCAACCATTTCTATAGCATTTCAAAAGGTTACTAATAATTCTATTTAAAAAATCTATTTTTTTTTAGTTGTTGTTATTAAATTATTTACTTATATTTTAATAGTAATAGTAATAATATTTTTAAATTGATCATAATAATAATAATTATTCATTTTTTATTGTTTTAACTGTTCATGTATATCAAACTGTTTTTAGTTTATTTTGTTACAGAACAGCAACAGCACTTATATATAATGATATAAATAAATAAATACTGAATTATTGACATTAGTGTCTACTTTAAAATTAAGGAAGTAAAGAAAGAAGCAAACAAAGATAAAAATAAAAGATTTAATTACACTTCAAGGATCAAGGATATATATATATATATAAAATTGGGGTGTTAATGTGTGCTTTTAACACTTGAAGTTTTTAACAAATGGTCATTTTTAAAACTGAATTAATGCAAAGCCTAGCATTTTTAAGTAATTTAATTTTGTAATTGAATTAAAAAAAAAAAAAAAAAAACACTTTGCAAGTTGCATTGAACTGCACCCACAATATGAAAATGCATCTTTTCTGCAGGATGTCCAAACAGAGGTCCCCTCTCACCTGCTGCATCTGAAGGTGGAGCTGGAGAAGAGTCGTCTGATGGCATCAGTGCAGGAGTGTCAGGCTGAACTGGCCCGTGAGAACCGCAGTCTGCCCAGCATGGGCAGCGAGAGGTTAATTAAAGAGCACAGGGTGAGAGCCACCGCCATTACACCCCTCTATAAGCACTCTTTCTGTCCTTCGAAATAGGGAACACTTATATTGGATTTTTTTGTAGATGTTTTTTAAGGAGAAGGGTCCTCAGGCTCTTTGTGAGAAGCGTTTACAGCATATGGAGGAGCTGTGCTCAAAGCTTCCGGAGAGCAAACAAGCCCGGCAAACTTTAGCGAACGCCAGGACAGCGTTTGCAGAGGTCAAAGAGGATATTGACAGCACACATCAGAAACTAATGCAGCACCCGGACAAATGGAAGGAGTTTAATACCAGGTAAACCTTTGGTCCTTTGAATATTGAATTTTAATTGGTTCGAAAATTAATATTCAGTAATATTAACGACTTAACTGCGCTATCGGATAAGAACAAAATTTGAGCTGAATTAAGATGGATTATGACAGTAATTTAGCAACATCTACAGTTATTGATCTGAATTTAATCAATATTGGATGGATTTGAGCTGAATAATCACACTATTGTCTTCTGTAAAGCTGTTTATTGCTCAATTAAGCTTATTTCATAATTGCATGAGCTTTGCACAATTATTGAACTGAACTGAATCAACATACAGCTGACTTGAGCTGAATAATGACACTGTTACCTTCTGTCAAGCTGCTTTATTATTGAATTGTATTCGCTTCATAACTAATGAACTTTGCAACATTCCTAAATTGAATCTGTATTGTATGAAGTGCAATATAAATAAATGTGACTTAACTATTGTACTGTCTGTTACATGTAAAATCACTGCTGATAAAAGTTCATTTTAATTTATAGAATATTAGCAATATAATTGTATTTTGTGTGTTTGCAGGTTCTCTGAGCTCTCTGCCTGGGTTACATCGAAGGAAAGTCAACTCAGACTTCTGCGAAACAGAGCTGGAGACCCCAGCAAGTTTGGACAGGTCAAATCCACCATTGAGGTGAGAAACAAGATGAAGTGGGGAGAAAATGAATGTGACAGCTATGTGAAATCTTGATTGATCGCCTCTTCATGATTTGCAGAGTCTGAGAAATGATGCTGAACTGCAGGAGGGGAACGTGAGCTGGTTGAAAACGCGTTTGGCCGCTCTGATAGAGGTTTGCACAGAGAGTGACGCTCAGAGACAGGGAGCTGCTCTCAGCAAACTCTCCAATGACTTTAAGGGTCTCCTCACATCCCTTTCTGAGGTAAGACATACTCATTTATGAACCATGAATCAAAATCACCTGCAAAATGGGTAAATTCCAATGTAAATCAGCTGCTTGCTGATATCTATATATCTGATAAAACCTGGAGGTGAGGAATATGAAAGCAAATTAAAAAATATAAATTTTCTATATTGTGTATATGAAATATAAAGGTTATATGTGATATATAGACAGACACAGAGAGATAGATAGATCATTTAACTAAATTAAGCTGAGTTATGACACTATATTGTCTCTTTAGAGCTGCTTTACACTTGAAGTTGTATTTGTTTCATAATTGCAGTATTTTGCAACATTAATCCTGCTATTTTAATATTTTACATACCTGATCAAAATCATCTGTCACATAAGAAAATATCATTGTGAATCATCTGTTAGCTGCTATGTATAAAGTAAATTAGTCCATCAGTTATTACATTCAGAGTTTTTTGAAGTATTTTCTTTGGATTAAACAACTTTTTGATGAGATTATCTAGTTTTGTAACACATTTGCCCTATCGCCCACTCTTAATGATTTCTAATTTACTTTTCCATGACCATTTTCCACCCTCTTAGAATTAAACTGGCTGTTTTTGCTACTGTGCCTTGACATCAGTGTCTTTCTTGTGTTATGATGCTTTTAAATATTAATAACCGATTGTATGTGTGTGTTGTGGTAGTCAGAGAAGGTCGTCCTGGCGGTGAGCGACTGTGTGCAGTTCAGAGAGGAGGTGAAAACTACACTGGAGGAGTTGACCCAGGGTCAGCAGGAGCTGCAGTCAGAGACCAGCAAGATTCTGGACTCTGAGTCCGTCAGAGAAGCCCAACAACTGCTGCTGCTTCATCAGGTGCCACCCTCACTGAATGAATCATAACCCTGATAAATCGTAGATAGCTGAAAATCATATTTATATCTTACATTCATGTGCTTTCCTAATGTGCAGCAACAACTCAAGCGTCTCCGGCTGAAGAGAAAGGAAATGCAAGAGCAGATAACGCGTGGAAAGCAGCTGCAGGTAGAGGAGGGTCTGGAGGAGAGCCTACAGGAAGACCTGCAGAAACTAGAGGCTACCTTGAGCAAAATGGATCAAAGCACAGAGTCACAGGAAAAGAACCTGGAGGTGAGAATGGCCAATTAAATCAAGTCAAATTACATGAAATAAAATTAAAATTAATTTAATAATATAATTATATATTTTAAATGTTATGTATATGTTACAGAACCTGGAGGTGAGAATGTATGTCAAATTTAATTTAATAGATTAAATGTATATATTGTGTTTTGAATGCAGTTTCACATTGATTTTTTTTTTTATTTCATTTTTTAGTAAGCAAATAAACTGACTTTGAAACAATGTCCATCTCTGTTGTCAGGTGACTTTAGCTGCTTGGCAGGAGTTTGACGGTCAGCAGGCAGCAGTGAGGGAGTTTGTGGGTAAAGTGCGATCGGTCACAGAGAGAGAGATGAACTTCAGCAGTCCAGACAGTCTCAGCACGGAGCTGGAGCAGGCCAAGGTGAGAATAACACTTGATCTCCAAGTGCTCGGGGTAATGAATCACCTTTAATTAAACATGAGCGTCTTTATTTTGAAAACCGAAGAGCTGCGAGAGCTTTTACAACCAAAATCCTCATTAGAAAATCTTCTCTGACCATGCACTGAATGAGCCTAATTACAAGCCATTTTAAAATAGCCAATATACACGCAACTTAAACAGCCTACAGGCTTTTGTTTTGAAATTGTTTGTAATCATTTGGTTTATTCTGTCTCACAAAAACAAAACAGTGCCACGGACATTTTCACTTCATCTGTTGCAATTGTTCCTGCAGGAACTCCTGAAACAGTGTGAAACAGAGGCCAGACAAGTGAACACTCTTCTCAAGAGGGCCACAGAGATCCAATTGGGCCCCAAAAATCAGTCTCTCCTCCGGGATCAAGCACGTGCTCTGAGTGAACAAGTGGACAAAGTTGAGACTGGCCTCAAGCGAGAGTAATACCATACTTTATTTCATAGACTTTATGCTAGGGATGCACGATATGAAAACCGATACCGATAACCGATATCACGTTGGAATGCCGTTGCCGTTCCAGCAGTGGAGGCGCTGCTTAAAGTCCCTAATTATTATTTTCTTTTAATACAGCTTCGCCGCAATGACAACCTTTCAAGTGAGATATAAGATTTGTTGTGTTGAAACTTGACGCCTTTTTCCTCCTCTCGGAATCTTTGCTCAACATGCGTAGCAAATAGCAATGGTATTGTCCTCCTCTGCCACCGAGAAAAACTTCCAGATCGGCGAAGACATGTTCACAAATGATGACCTAATGAGCGCGACACAAGCTGAGAGTCACTGCAGTTTAAAGCTGCAGGCACTTACGCTCGGAAAGTGGATGACTCTCAGATAAATCAGACTGATTGATTGATTTACCAGCAAGCGTACTTTATCGGATCTAGTTATCGGATTTCATTTATTTATCAGAGCGATAAAAATGACGTCATTTTCACCCATATCGGTCGATAATTTATCGGTCCGATAAATATCGTGCATCCCTACTTTACACTAAGATTATTAAGGCAAATGTATTAAACATGGTCTGTGTATTCATTATTAATCAATAAGGCCGTTTTTTGATTACTGTCATTTTTCAGTGTGAAGACTTTGGAGGGGATGAAAGATCAGTGGAATACTTTCGGGGGTGAGTTTGAAGCATTTTCCACATGGATAACGGAGAGAGAACGAGAAATGGACGCCTTGAAAACCTCCAGCACACCTTTGGACCAGCAGATCTGTACCGTAAAGGTGTGAAAATAAATACATCATTAAAAAAATGAACAACATGTCTTTCGAAATGACTACATGGCTTCTATATTTATTTAAAAACTTTTCTATTAAATAATTTTTTTTATTCATAACTTCAAGAAACTTGACTGTATGTATAATAATTTTATTCATATAAATGATTATAAATTGATTAAAGTTTATAATTAATGTTGTATTCTTTAGTTTTTTATTTTTGTTAATATCTTTTATATTTATAATTGCATTTCTTGTCATTTAATATCACTAATCGTTTAATTGTTGCTTGTCATTTAGTATCACCATTTTTTAAATTCATTAATTTAGTTAATGCGTTAAGTTGCACATTTATTTTCCGTAGGGTGTGGTCCTCCGTTTATAAACTGAAAAACTTATATTATGCTTATAGTATTTTTATTCTTTATCAGATTAACTGATTTATTTCAGTAAAATTCATGTAAAATTTTCTGGATAAAGATCCAGCTGACATTGCAGTATTTCATGTCTTATATTCTGGTGAGCAGACAATCAGAGAAGGTCTGCAGGAGAGGTCACAGGTCCTGTCCAATCTGGAGGAGAAATCTCAAGCGCTGGTCCAGTTTGTGTCGTCTGGCGAATCTGCACGAATCAAATCCCGTCTCACACAGATTGGCAGATACTGGGAGGAGCTTAAGGAGAGTGTGGAACATCTGAATGGACAGTTGGAAGAAAGCTCCTCCCACCAGACGAAGTTCAGTGCCAACCTTCAACAGGTACGTTTGAACATTCTGCTTGCTGCAATCTTACTGAACTCTTATGTTGTCTAATGACATTGCATTCTTTTAAAAGGTACAATCAGAGGTTGAAGATATCCAGAAGAAACTTGACAGCCCTGTCACCTCCTGCGTGTCTTCATCCGAGACCTACAAAACTCTACAGAGTCACATGGTATGATAACTGCATGATCATTTCTCATTTATTTGCACCAGTTCAGCCTGAATAAGTGATGGGTTTGGTTTTCAGGATATGTTCCAGTCCCTGGAAAAGCTGAAGGCCACGCTGCTGTCACTGTCTGCTGGCGCCCGCAGGCTCAGCGAGAGAGAGAAGGCTGAGAGAGCCGTGGCGGCCCTGCAGCAAAGTTACGAGCAGTGTTTAAAACAGGCCAAGGAAAAACAGAACCAAATGGAGAGCCTTCTGTCACACTGGCAAAAGTATGTTTGCTGTCTCTGTTCGTATCCAATCTCAAATTGTTAAAAAACTGAAGAGTACATATTTTGTAAGAGATATTTATTTAAATCTCTTGATTATTTTGTCTGTTTCAGGTATGAAAAGGATAGGTCTGCCCTGCAGTCATGCCTGGAGAGATGTGAATCCATGTCCAGCCCTGACTCTCAGTTCCTCCCGGTTGACAAACTAAAGCTGGATGGAGAACTGCTGGAACTGAAAGTAATAAATTACATAAAGCATGAAACAACATTCTCAGTGTATTTTACTTCCATAATGTGACATATTTGTATGTTAAACAGAATATTAAGCTGAACGACAGACTTAGTTTTATTTATTTTATCTATTTATCTATTAAGTAGGCTTATAATAATAGTTAATACTATTTGTTTTGTTTTTTTTAGAGTTTGTTTTTCTTTAGAAAATGGCAGGGACATTTAATATTAGAAGTTATTAGAAATATTTCAATTTCAAACTTCTTTTTAAAGCACCTACAGAGTGAACTTCAGTCTCTGGAGTCAGTTTACAACAGGCTGGTCTCCCAAACAACAACTCTTTACACCACTGCATCAGACGAACGTGTGAAAACACTCAAAGAAGATCATGAACAGCTTGAGAAAAGATGGAAGTGTCAGACCGCAGCTATACCTCAAAGGTCAGTTATATTAAGCATAAGTTGCATTTGTTTAAAGAGGCCATCTTTAGGTTTCTTGCATCAAAAATAGTTGTAATTTAGTTTTGGATGGCTATATTCCAACCTTTCTCTGACGGCTGTTTTTTGCTATTGTGCTTTTGATACTCTTATAAATAAGTGGCCTATGTTATGTTTGGCCAGCCTCCTTGTGCTGGCATAAATCACGCTTTTGTTCATCAGGGTGGGTCAGTATGTTAATGTGGTTATGTTTGTTTTCTATTTTTGTGGCTTAGATTTCATAAATGGTCTTGGGTTGAGTGAGGGATAAATTTGCATAAAAAAAAACTGAGTATGTCTAACATAATACTGTACATTAACCTCTTCATCACAGAATCCAAGTGCTTCAGGAGCACCTTTCTCAGGTGGAGCAGTTTGATCAAGCCCTGCAGAAGTTCTTTAAATGGGCAGAATCTTTCCTCTCATCTTTACACTCGTTTTCTCACGTTGATATCACTGATCTTCAACCTTCCACCAGTGATATCAAGGTACGTACCATTATGAGAGCCTCCATTCAGTATGGTGTGTAATTGGTATGTTAAAACTAAAAAGTGCTAAGTTGGAGGAATATTAGGATTCTCCTAAGGTTATCTCACATTAATCATTCGAGAAGAGAAAGAGAAAATAATCATTCATAATAACTAATGGCTGCTGAAAAAAATGAGCCTTGATCACAGGATTAAATTACATTTGAAAATATACTCAAATAGAAAGCAGATATTTTAAATAATAATAATATTTCATATTACTGCTTTTATTTTTGATCAAATAAATCCAGCCTTGATGAGTATCACAAAAAAACGTACTAATCCCAAACTTATGAACGGTGTTGTGTATGTAAATACAGTATTATGTAAATATTATGAATGTCATTCGAATTAAAAATTTTAATCCAGTTATTTGGATGTATGAAAAATGATTAGCATATATGAATATTTGCTGAGAAAAGTTCAAAGACGTCACATTATTGTGCCAGGGAAAAGCATTGATTTTACAAAATAACTAAAAAGTAAATATTTTAAATTTATTATAATTTTTTAAATATTTTAAGTTGTTTTATTCTGTTGATACTTTTAAAAAGGTTTTTAATTAAGGAAATCCAAATTTAGTTGTAAGGTTTGTACAAAAAATTAAACTTAAACATCATTTTACTTTTAGTTTTACTAAACCTGGCTCTCGCCATAGAAGCTGACATGGTGTTAAAAAGAAAAGAAAAAAAGTAATATATTGCTTAATGTGTTAAACTGAGAGTAAATATAAAATGAGTTGGTTATTTATCACCAGGAAGAGAAATTGGCAATTTTACAAGGCAGTATTGTTTTATAATCTTTCCCACCAGGAGAGGAGAGATGATCTGCTGAAGCAAAGTGTTCTAAGACAGAGTCTTCAGCAGCAAACTAAGACCTTGTGTGACGTTTGTGAGCCGGCTGAGGTTCAGCAGCTTCAGGGAAGGTGGGAGAGCTCCTTGCAGCCGTACATGGAGGCACATCAGCTGGTTGAACTACGAGACGAGAGTCTGGAGAAGCTAGAGGCGTTCTTACACACCCATAGTGTGGCGGCCGGCGTGCTTCAGGGTCTCAGACAGACCGTGGAGAGCGCTGGGAGTTGGGATAAAAGCCGGGTGGACGAGCTGCAGAAAGACCTCGAAGCTATCGTTCCTGATATCAGTCGCCTTGAAACGCTTGCTGTGAATCTGGACGGCAGCCTCTGTAAGGCTCATCTCCACCTGATGAATGGAAAGGACGCTCGATCCTCGTGCCGCTCGTTGGCCGACTCCTTGAGCGTGGAGCTGGACGCTGTGAGGAACCTACTGGGCTCCAAACAAAGCGAAGCTGAGGCTCTCGGTGCTCTTTGGAGCTCGTTCAGACAGCGTAAAGAGCAGCTGCTCAAAACTGTAGAGGATATTGAGGAGAAGGCAGATAATCAGGGCCTGAAAGAGCCCAATGTGCTTACTCTACAGCAGAGGTATGGATTACTCTTTTCAACTGTGCTGTTTCTATTTCATATCTGATGGGCTGTTTATTGAATTTGTGATGTGTTTAGGCTTCGGTTCTTCAATCAGCTGGAAGATGAGCTGCAGTCCCACCAGCACGAGGAGCAGTGGCTCAGGGACAAAGGTCAACAGCTGGCTCAGAGAGACACTGAGCTGGGTGGTGAAGTACTAAGGGAAATTAACCTCCTTCAGACCACCTGGGAAGACACCAAGAAACTCATTACTGAAAGGTGAGCCGCCAGTAACAGGCTCTTGTACTGTGTTTGTTCCACTTTGTATTGAGGTGATTCAAAATATTAATAAATGTAAGTGTAAGAAAATGTTCTTGCATACACATTGATATTAATGGTTGATCAATATGGGTTAGTTAATGGAGAATTATTAACTAAAATTATAACTTTTACATTTGGTCCCCCCTATTTTGGATATTAGATTTCATCTTTGTTGGTAGTAGACAATTGTCCTTTTTAGCCATATATTTTTTTTTCTTCTAGCCATTTATTTTATTTTATTTATTTTAATTTAATTATTTAAAATTGTCATTTTAGCCATGTTATGTGTTTTAAAAAAAAAATTAATTTAAATCTTTTTCTTATATTCAAATCTTTAGTGGTTGCATGGTGACATTGTGGGACATGAGTGGTTCCTTTTTAATTTTTCCAAATTAAATTAAATTCAGCATTTATTTAGTTTTTAGACTTATTTTTTCAGTAATGCAGTAACAATATTATGGACCTTTATGGAGAACAAACAATTGCTTGTAATGTTTAATTAAAAGCATAAGACTTTAGTGGCTACATGTTGACTTTGTGGCTCTTGAATGGTCTGATTTGACCAATCATGGTTGCAGCTTGGTCTGAAAGTTTGAGCATCACTACTTGAGGGTATCATAGTTAATTTTCCATATTTTAGTTATGCAGACGTGCAGATTTTTAGTGTCTAACTGACATTGCTGCGTGTATTTGTCCCAGGCAAGAGCAGAGCAGCGCTTTGGTAGAGCTCATGAAGGACTACCAGAGCTTAAAGTCTTCCATAAACACAATATTAGAGAGTGCTGATGCTATATCCGACATTAAAGCTGTCCTAAAAGACCAAGAGGATACGCGAAGATCCCTGTTGAAGGTAAAACCTGACAATCTATAGGCAGATTTTGAAATACCATTTAACAGAGTTACTAACTTCTACTGTCCATGGTACACTTAAATGTGGGTCTTTAATGGTCTTCCTTTCTGTAGCATGAAGCTGTTAAAGCAGAGATGGCCAGTAACCAGGATGTACTAGAGCGATTTTCAAGTAAAGGAAAGAAGCTTTTAAGTGAATTAAACAAGATCCCTGATTGTGACACCCAGATTGTGAAGACAGAAATAGATGCCACAGTGGACCAGTGGCTAGATGTGAGTTTGTCCAAAGGCCAATCATTGAGTCTTCAATAAAAAAAAAACTCATATAACAGAGCCATTATTCTTCATATCCACACAGGTTTCAGAAAAAATCGAGGACAATCTTGAAAGTCTCAAGAGGAGCTCTGCTCTGTGGGTGGAAATCTATGATATCGGTGGAGAAATTGAAAGCTGGTCCAACAGCTCGGTTATGGATCTTACAGATGGACTCAATAACTTCAACGATAGCCAGAAAACCGCAAACAAACTCTCTGAAGTCAAGGCATGTTCCAAGCTGTGTTATTAAACACATTCATAAAACCGGAGCAACAGTTGTGTAATATTTTTATTCATTTTTCTGTGTAGGAGGATGTTGGCCTAAAAGAAAAGAAGATTGATGCTTTACAAGAGAAAGTTTCAGAGCTGAAACAACTCTGCGGTGGCCAAGATGTCCCTGCTAAACTGCAGGTAAGGCTGATCTCCGTTTGTTCTCCAGCTCATTGATTTGATAATTGGTTTCATCACCTGTTCGCCATCTTTCAGGTCATGGAGACGGACCTCAGAAGGAAAATTAGTAGCATTGAAGAGTTATGTGATCAAGCCAAGAGCAACCTCCAAGATTTCTGCTCCCAGAAGAAGCAGCTAGAAGATTTTCTCAGCCAGATGTCTGAGTGGTTGAAGAACGTTGAGAGATCTTTGGTGGATTCACCATGCGGAACAGCTCCTGAAGAAATCTGCAGAGTGAAGGTAGGGGAAAGTGTGTTTTTTTTGCATTTTGAAGCAAACATATTTACATTTACAGCAGACGTTTTTATCCAAAGCGACTTATAATGGAAGAGCATAAGCAGTTCATCGTAGAGCCAGCAATATTTGCTGTATACAGTGTCATGATTATTAGAAAGCTGAAAAATTAAAATTGAAAGTTGTGATGGTCTCAGCAGTTATGTTGGATGTTGGCTGCTCATTCCACCAGAGGGGAACAGAGAGGGTGAAGGTTTTGGAAAAGGACTTTTAAAGAAATTAGTGAATTGAGGCATATCACAATTAGTCAATCATAACAGAGGACATTTACTGCACATATAGAAGGTTTAAAAGTTCTAGGGATCAGACAGAGAGTGAAAAATGGTCAGATAACACTAAATTATGACTGTTTTGATACAAGAAACCTTGACTAACTTTATAAATGGGCTTTAAAGGGAAAAAATAAAATATTTTCTATGCATACAATTCGTAGGAAATCCAAAAGGAGCTTCAGAACCAGCAGACGAGCATTGACTCGGCCCGGGAAAGCCTGAACACGCTTTGCAGAAAATACCCATCTGAGGAACTTGCCGGTCTAGGTTCCTCTCTGACTGACCTCATCAAGAAATATGAAACGGTCAATCAGCTTTGTGTTAAGAAGCTTGGGTCCATGCAGCATGGCCTCCAGCAGCACTTCAATGGTGAGAATCGCTGTATTCCTGATTAAAAAATGATCTTCCCTATTGATTCAAGGACAGACATTGTGGGAGGATTGTTTACTTACTGTCTGCTTTGTCTTCTCTTCTCAGATCTGGTGAAGGAGTTTCATACATGGCTCTCTGGACAGAAAGACATTGTGAGAGAATGTGCCGATCATTCTGGTGACATGAGTGTGGTGGAACGCAAACTGCAGAAATTGAAGGTATTTCATCTTTTATGACACCTCATCCAAACTGAAAGGGAAATGCTATGTAAAACACCAAAATTTCATATAAAATCATCAGCCAATAAAATCATAATCAAGTGCATTATGGGCATACCTAAAAACGGATACCAAGCATCAGTTAAAAAGTCTTAAACCAACACTTAATGTTTGTGACTTGTTATAAAAAAAATGGAAGTTATTTGGAAGTCACGGTAATAATGTCAAATATTATTACAAGTTAAAATAACTGTTTTCTATTTGAATATATTGTAAAATATTATTTATTCTTATGATGCAATGCTGAATTACTCCAGTTTTCAGCGTCACATGATCCTTCAGAAATCACTCTTAATATGCTGATTTGCAGCTCAACAAACATTTCTTATTATTAATGTCGCAAACAGTTGTGCTGCTTCATATTTTTGTGGAAACATTGATACATTTATTCAGGATTGTTTAATGAATAGAAAGCTCAAAAGAACAGCATTATTTGAAATAGAATTTTTGTAACATTTCAAATGTCTTTACTTGTAACTTTAGATCAATTTAATGCATCCTTACAGAATAAAAGTAATGATTTTGAATGGTAGTGTACTGTACGTCATCTCCTCCTTCAGTGAAATTCTTTGCTGTTTATGGCATGTTTTATCTGTAGTACAAACAATGTCTGACATGTTATGCATGTGTAACTTTTAAACTCATTGTAATACAGGGAGCTCTGGAGCGGGTGGATGACGGAGACAGCCGTCTAACGCTGGTGTGTACGGAGGGTGAGAAGCTTCTTCTGCACCTCCCCAAAGCCAGTGCTGGCCAAGTCCAGCAGAACCTCTCCTCCATCCAGCAGGACTGGGACAGTTACGTGGAGCAGTGTAAACAGAACCAGCAGAACCTGGAAGAGAGCGCCAGTCTGCTCAGCGGGTGAGAACTTCACAGAGGTGTCACGCTGCTGCTTGCTGGGTTAAATATTAGAGCGGCAGATTGTTTGAAATAATTCCTGGGGATAAACGGCTTTGCTGTGGAAGAGAGGACCTACACTCTGCTCTCAAGTTGGCAGGGGGTTATTTGTCACCGAACGCTGTGAATTGAAATCTGTGCTGTGTCTTTTTAGCTTTGAGAGCCGTCTGCAGAGGTTGACCCGCTGGCTGGAGCGCATGGATGTGAGGATGAGCACCGAGCTGCCTGAGGGGAGACACGGCGATCAAGAGCGGGTGACGCTGGAGCGCGTGGAAGAATTCCAACATGAAGTGCTTAAAGAGAGGTTAGAATATGTTAAACTGGTAAATATCAATCTTTTGTCCTGTTTGTGCGCCCTCGGTGGGTAAATAAACAGCCAACTGTTTTTTGCACCAGTATAAAATTATAGTTTTTAACCTTGTATACTTGTTTGGAAAATATATATACTAAAATATCCTAAATAATACCCTTCCCCACAAAAAATAAATAAATATTTAATTTATTTAAACATTGATATTTTTCAGAAATTATGTTTGTTTTATAAATGTTTTAAAATTAATAAATAATTTGTTATTATTAACATTTGTATATATGTATGTATTATTTAAATCTATGCATTTTGCATTTAACATATATTTAAATCAATAAGAAAATTCTTATGCAAAATATATGTATTTTATTGTTAAATAAATGATTATTAAATATTTTATTATTTTACTTACTAATACATTTTGTAATTTTTGAAATTCTGTTTATAAATAATTAATCAACAATGTTTCGTCATTAATGCATGTATAGTGCATTATATTTATAAATAATTTAAAATAAATAAATACTGTGTTATTATTAATGCATGTGTTTTACATTACATTTTTTAAATTCCTTATGCAAAGTATGTGTTTTTATTTCATTTCATTTATTATTTTGGGGTTTTTAATTGTAATAGTGCTTGCAAGGAAGCATGTTGTTAAAATTCCTCATACTACAAATATTATATTAATCCAATCTCTTGTCCTGCAGGGACTCGTTTGAGGGTCTGTGCCAGGAAGCTCAGTCTCTAAGTGAGGGGGGTCATGGCAGTGGGGCGGAGCTTCGAGCGTCTGCGCAGATGCAGTTGCAGCATCAGGCACTTCTCAAGGCAGCGAGGGAGAGACTGCGCATATGTCAGCTCAGCTTGCAGGAGCAGCAGAACTTCGAGGAGACGCTGCAGAGCACCTGGGGATGGCTCAGCGGCGTACAGGAGCGCCTCAATTCACTCAACAGCACCAACGGCAATAAAGAGACCCTGGAGAAGAGACTGGGGTTGGTTCAGGTCAGAAAACACAGTCATGCCACCCAAATGAATAAAAGGTTTTCATTTTATTATGGGATTTTTAAATTATAATAGTGCGAATGTTTTTGTTGAAATTCCTCATACTTCAAAAATTAATACTCCTCACACTCTAATGCACTTAATTAAACCTAAACACAAACTCTTCGTCAATCATTATTATATTAATAATATAATACCAAGCCTTTAAAATTTAATATTATGTTATTTTTTATTTTGAGATGACCAATCTTGTCAATTAATACGCCATACATTTTATTAACCCTGAGTTTAAACTTTTTGTTGATCCTCATTACCATATAATGTATTTAAGAGATTATATATTATTGTATTATTGTTGTAAATATAACAGTCAGATTTTTATTTTGTTTTGTTTTGTTTACTGGTGTTGCCAGTTATAGACAATATATTTTGTTAAACATGAACTCTTTGTCTGTCATCATTATTATATTAGATATTAATGATATTACATGTTAATATGTTATTGATATAAATATAATAGCCAGGCCATTTTTTTTTTTTTTTCATTTTGAGATTGCTAGTTTTTAAATGAATAATGCATGCATTTTTTTAATGATTTTTGAGTACAAATTTATTCTGAAATTATATGAGCATTGACATTTTGATGATTTGATTATTTCAGGACATCTTGTTGATGAAGGGTGAAGGGGAGGTAAAGCTCAACATGACTGTAGGGAAGGGAGAACAGGTGCTAAAGAACTGCAGTAGGGATAAACAGGAAATTATCCGCTCTCAGCTCAAGAGCCTGAAGGATTCCTGGGCCAATATCCTCATGACCGCTATGAGCTGCCACAGGTGAGTTCCTGTCTCCTCTTATGAAGCCTCACGGTAACTTGGCAGAATACTATAATAATAGTTTGTGTGATGCAGTCGTCTGGAGTGGACCGTGGCTCAGTGGGGCAGTTTTCTGGAGAGTAAAGCTCAGCTGCAGCAGTGGATGGAGATGGTGGAGCAGGAGGCAGGAGTGGCTCTGCCGCAGCAGCCCGGGCTGAAAGAGAAAGCTTCGCTGCTGGAGCGCCTGCGGGCCATTCAGGCCGATGTGGAGGTCCATTCATCAGCACTGACACGTCTGAATGAGAAAGCCACAGAACTGTATGAGAAGACAGGAGACCAGGCATTCGCAGAGGGACCAAAATCTGAGTTCAACACCCAGTTTACCAACATCACAGCTGTCATAAAGGTAAAAATATGTTGTTTTATTTTAAATCTAGAAGCCAAACAACTTACTGTAAGTCACACTAGTCACACTAATCACACCTTAAGAACAACATAAAACATATTTAACATCCATAATTTGAAGTATTTTATTTTGAAATGACTATTCTTATCAATTATGGCATATTGCATATATTTTATTAAACCTGAACTCAAATTTCTTTGTTGATAACCATTATTATATATTATTATATTGCTGATATAAATTTAACACCAGGGTCTAATTTTATTTTATACAATACAATACAATACAACACACAATGCAATGAAATACAATACATAAACCACTTCCCGGTAATTCACTCTATACAATAGCATCTACTGAATGGCTTAAAAGCAACATGAAACAGATTTAACATCCGTAATGCACCTCTGAGGAGAAAAATGTTTAGTGGAAAATAATGCAGGATAAGAGTTTCTTACATGCACATCAAGATTTTATTTGATTGAGAAAATAAGCAAGATAATTGCTTTAGAAATGAATTGATTTCTTGGTTACATCAGCAAAAAAAGAAAAAAATTATTATTATCATATAATCATAACAATAATAATAATAATGTACATCAACGAATCATTAACGATAAGACCTGAAACATTTTTAAATGAAATAAGGTGAATTTTCTGAGTTTCAACATTTCTGATGTTTTGTGTAATTTCCTATTTTGCAGAATAAAGTGCAACAGATGGAGGAGATCGTCAAAGAGCACGAGCAGTACATGGAGTCGGTGCGTGACCTGAACGACTGGCTCACATCAGCTAAAGAAGAGCTTCAGCGCTGGTCAGACATGTCTGGAGACGCTGCTTCTATTCAGAGAAAACTCTCTAAAGTCAGGGTATGTTTATGGGTTGAACTATAATGTGCTCTGATGTATTGTACAAATGACATTTATTACAGAAGTTAATTTTGCTTTCATGTTGACTTTAAAGCTTTGTGATTTAATTTTAGGGGCTGTTAGACTCTAGGAACCAAGGGCATGAGCGCTTGACCCGTGTGCAGAGCTGCGGTGCCGCCACACGCGACCACACGTCCACGATGGGCTGTGAGGTTCTGGAGAGAGAGGAGTCCGGGCTGCTCTCGGCCTGGGAACAGTGGGAGCGCGGAGCTAAACACGTGTGCTCTGGTCTGGAGGGTGTTCTGTCTCAGATGGCCAACTCAGAGCAGGAGTTCAACAGCCTGGCTGCGCAGCTGGAGCAGGACCTGCAGGAGTTCAGCAGCAAGCTGCAAGAGTGGCGCATCAAACTGCAGCAGGTGGAAGAAATGAGCTCCGGTGAAGAGGCTGTGCAGGGATGGCAGATAGCAAAGGTAAAGCCTACAGAGCAAATTATAAATAATAATAATGAAAGATTTCTGTTCTTCTAAAGTCACTGTACTTAATGTTTTTATGACTCAGGACGCCCTGGAAGCGCTGCTAAACATTGAGCCCATGTCGGACAATTTGAAGTGTCAGCTGAATGACTTGTGCCGGTTCTCCAGAGATCTGGGCGCTCAGTCTGAGAGAGTATCCGCCCTCATTAAAGAATACAACAGGTAAGAGAGCTTAAGACCAACTCCAGGTTTTACAGTAAGTTCTAGTTTTAGCAGAAGATCTGAGAGACTATAGTGTTATTATTGTTAACTAAAATAAATATAATATAAACATTAGATTGAAATTTTTATTAATGGAAAATCTTAAAAAAAAAAAAAAATTCTGTAATGAAAATTAGAAATGTTACCTTAGCACTAACCGAAGTAGTTTAAATACTAAAATTATCGAACCTAAAAGTGAAAAAAAGAAATAAAAGATTAATAAAAATTATAAAAAAGGTAATAAAATTACAAAAAGCACATGGCAAAATTAATACAACTTAAAAATGTAAATTTAAACTGAAAATATAAAACTTAACAGCTAATAAAAAATTAATAATTAAAATAGTACAAAAATAGTACTGAGACAGACTGTCTGAGAATCACCTAATCAGATGGAAGGAGAGACTGACATTTAAAACCACCAATGACAGTGTGAATCTGAAATCAATGAAAATCGACCATAATAATAGACTAGCAGCATACAACAAAACAGCAACTCGTTCAATAATTGAACGGAAACACAAACAGCATTGGAAATGAAAGGAAGATTTGTGTAGAATCATATTTGTGTCTACAGAGTCTGAGACTACATGGTATCAATGTTCAGGTCGCTTCGTTTGCATCTGTAGTTTGTAACATCTCTCTTCCTCCCCGTAGCCTCAGTCTCCAGGCGTCTCGGGAGTGTCAAGGAAAGGAGAAGCTCCTGGAGCAGCGCTTCCGTGCTGCTTTTCGAGACTTCCAGCAGTGGCTGGTCAATGCCAAAATCAATACGGCCAAATGTTTTGATGTGCCTCAGAACCTGGCTGAAGCATCTTCCAGCCTGCAAAAGATCCAGGTAACATCTTATTGATTTACTATTATTTTCCACTCAATTCAGTTACGATTCTGAGGGTAAGCTCTTATTGCAGGAGTTTCTGAGTGACCGTGAGCAAGGCCATGGCAAACTGAACACAGTGGCAGCCAGCGGAGAGCTACTGATGAGTATCGCTGCCAAAGACAGAGTAGAGTCGGTCAGAGCCAAAATCAACACGACCAGAGAAGACTGGAAAACACTCATGACGAACCTGCATCAGAGAGAAACCGCCTTACAGGTGTCCGACCGTCATTTGATCATAAATTCCCACATCTGTTGAATCTGAGACTCTTTTGATTTGGGCCTGTAACACAATAACAACTACCTGCAATGTTCTAAAAATCTTGTTCCATTCATTATTCATGTTAATCGATATTTCTTGAAAGGTTAGAACATTACTTGCAATCTCAAGGTGTACTTAAGTAAATAATTTATATCATAGACCTCAGTAGACCAAAAAATCAGTCGTTCTCTGTTTAAATGTACCATCATTGATTGTTTTCTTCCAGAATCTCCAGGCCCAGATGCGGGACTTTGAAACGAGCGTGGAGCCGCTCCAGGACTGGCTGAATGAAACCGAGGAGGCCGTTCAGGAGAGTAGCAGTCGGCTGCATGATCTCACAGCCAAGAAACAGGAGCTGCACAGGTTACAGGTGCAGTACAGCGTAATCAAAACCAGCTCCACTCACAGCCATTAGCAGAAGAGCCATTCACAAGCATCATTCTAGCTGATCGGAGTAGTTGCAGCTCTAATGAACTTTACAGGCTTTTTGTCAATATGAATAGATGTTTTAAGTAAATCAATTTATTTGATTATTTAAATATAGTTATATTTATTTTTATTGTATTTATTCATTTATAGAGTAGGTTTTTTTTTTATGTATTGTACATTTTTTTTTAATTTGAATAGATTAAGGTGAACATGAAATAGCATTCACTGCTCATTTAATTTCCATAATGTGACAAATTTCTCAGTACAATTAGAAATTCAGTAAGAAAAATTTATACTTTGGCTGTTGATTAAATGATTATGTAACAGCCCGCATGGCTTTGGTGACATAATATGAAAAGCATAAGATAAATATAGTTGAATATATATGAATATATATATAAATGCATAAACGTAAATATTTACAAAAATATACTGTATGTGTGTGTAATTACATACAGTATACATAATGAATATACACAATACACATACATACATAATGCAAACAAAAACTTTTATTTTGGATGCGATTAATCATTTGACAGCACTATTATTTATATACTATTCAGGTATTTATTGATATTTTTAATGAAACATTTTCTAGTTTTAGTAATTTTTGTGTATTTTTTTTTATTTAAAAAATATTTAGTTTTGGTATATTATAATAGTATCTAGCCAAGGCACCATTTAATTTTTGTTTTTAAAGTTTTTCATCTTATATTTATGTTTTATTTTTATTTCAGCTTTGTTTCAATGAATGCAAACAAGTTTAATATTTAAAAACTTTAGTTTTAGTTACAATAACAACACAGGGGATGTGTATTATAAAAGTAAGTAGGGTCATATTGTGTTTCATTTTGACTTTAATGTCAGAATGTATGCAGGATGATCAGTGCATGTGATCAAATGTATAAGACAGCTGCTCTCATGTCATGCTTTAATCTGCATTTCTGTCATACTCATATTAACATGGCTTGTCCCCAGTCTTACGGTCTGTCCTGTTCATGTGCTGCCGTGTTGCTTTATTAATCATCTGCTATCACAGAAGTGTGTGCGATGCTGCTCTGTGCTAATGTGCCTGTGCTTTCACAGTCTCTGCTAGAGGAATTAGCCTCTAAGGAGTCTCAGCTGCACAGGTTGCGGGAGAAGGCCCAGCAGCTGTGGGACGGACACACGGCCGGAAAGGGCTTTGTGCACCGTGTCTCGCAGCTCTCAGCTCAGTACCTAGCTTTAAGCAACCTGACCAAGGTAACGTCCTGCCTGTCTGCCTGCTGGCTACCTGTCCCTAATGCTGCAGGGGTCGACAAATTGTACAACCAGGAGTTTATTAGGCAGCAAATTAAGGTTGAATGGCATTAAAATATATCCTAATCCAGTGTTTATGTAATGTTCTGACACCAAATTGTGTTTTACTTCTTCATTTATTTCTATGTAATATTTTATAAATAAATAATATTTTTTGTAATGTCCTGTCACCAAATGGTGTCTGTTGGAACAGTAAATCAATTTCTAAATTTAGATTTATTTATTTAATTAATTATTTGTTTATTTGTATTTTTGAATCTTTTATTTCTTTATTTTTTATGTTTTATTTAATTTTACTTTTATTTATTTTTTAATTTATTTAAAAAAAAAAAAATTTAGAATTTTTTTTTTTGTAATGTCCTGTCACCAGATGGTGTCTGATTGGAACATTTCATTTACAACTCAGTTAGGAATTTAAATTTATTTATTTATTTAGTTAGATTTTTTTTTTTTTATTTGAAAGCATTTTAAATAATTTTATTTATATTTGTTTACATTTTTAATGTTTAATTGTTATTTGTTTCATTTAAGTTTTAATTTGATTTAGGTTGATTTCTGATATAATTTAAAGAAGCATTATGGTCATTAAGTATTTTCTTGGATATGCAAAATACAAATATGAATTTCTTCTATTTCATTAGACATGACATTGACATCTGAAACCTTTTTTTTTTTCTTAGGATGTGCTTTCATATAAACACTGTTTGTTAAGTCATTGACTAACTGGTCAAGGAAGCATTTAGATCCCTTTGCTTTCGGACACAGTCCATGTGTTTCAGTTTTGGGTGGAGAACACTTTTAATCTGGAAACTTTATATGGAGTAATTAAACTTATTTTTTTTTTATGTTACATTCATATAGTATTTTAGTTTCACTTCTCATTTTTTTTTCATTTGTTGCACAGAAATGACATATTTAGAGCAGTGTAAGTTGGCATTTTTACGGCCTAGTATCTACTAATAAACAAAGAAAAAATCATATGGATTAGACCTCCAGAATTAATAAATGTACTGTACCACATGACTTGAAAATCTCTCAGCTGCTTTCCTTTTAACACATTTACTGTTTCTATTAAGATGCTTCCCTTACCGGATGATGATGATTAATTACTAAACTGTATGTTCTGATTATGTACTGAATCTGCAGTTGCTCTCTGGAGTCTCTTTATCTCAGGGATGTAATTATTTAACTAATTATGTTGTGCTTATCCAATAGGAAAAAGCCTCTAGAATCGACCGTATCGTGTCCGAGCACCAGCTGTTCTCGCAGGGCCTGAAAGAGCTGCAGAACTGGGTGGCTGATACCAGTCACATGCTGCAAACCTACTGCACTCCCACCGCAGACAAGAACGTGCTGGACAGCAGGATGATCAAACTCGAGGTGAAGAACACCACTGAGAGTATATGTCACCATAAATAACCATATTTTTATTTCCAAAATGGGAACTGGATGCCACATGACTCAAACATAAAATGTAGTGAGGTCATGCAACAACAGTTTAGCATACTACATACTGCAATACTGAAATGTTTATTGTTGAATATTGCATACTGTTTCACATACCACTTTTAGTATTCAGTAGTACGCTAATGCTCCATTCTGAACATTTCAGCTAAAGTATTCGACTTTGCATTTAATTACATGGCTCTTAGTATGTAGTTTACTTGTAATGAGTGCTTTCACATGAATGCATCCATGTTTTCCAGGCTTTGCTGACGGCACGCCAGGAGAAGGAGATACAGCTGAAAATGCTGCTGACGAGAGCAGAGTCGGTCCAGAGAAACACCTCCGCTGAGGGTGTACAGCTGGTCCGACAACAAATCGAGGACCTCAAGGATTCATGGGATGGACTGTTGTCGGCTTCTATTCAATGCAAGAGGTCAGTATAGTCTTATTAATATCAAGTAATATTAAGTATCTACACTAAGGGTGAACAATACGACCAAAATCAGAAAATCTAGCCCTATATTGCCAGCCCTATAAACAGTGAGAAGAGAGATCTTGAAGACTGTTGTGTTTGGGTTTGAACAGCCAACTGGAGGGCGCTCTGTCACAGTGGACCAGTTACCAGGAGGATGTGCGTCAGTTTGTGAGCTGGATGGAGACTGTGGAAGAGACTTTAAGCTCTGCAGACAAACAGTGCTCTGAGATGAGAGACAAAACCACCAACCTGGGCAAAGCCAAAGTACGCTGTTACTGTCAATGCTTTGAGTCTCTGAGTAATTGCATTCTAGTTGTTGTCGGTCCTGACATACTATACAAACATTCTCATTTCAGTTGCTCCTAGAGGATGTTTTAAGTCACAGCAGCGTCTTGGATGTCATATCCATGAAGGGATCCAACATGGCCGAGCACTATGTCACCCAGCTGGAGATTCAGGACTTGCAAGAGCGCTACAATATTGTCAAAGATAAAGCCCAGGTATAATGCACCACTCTCATTGGTCACCTTATAGAATATGCTGAATATTTGTGTTAATGGACTCATATTTTTCTGCCACAGTGTGCAGTTGCCAAAGCGGAGGAACTGGTGTCGGCCCATCAGGAGTACCAGCGCACCCTGCATGAGTTTAAAGACTGGCTGGAGCAGCAGCAGGAGAGACTGAGCTGCTACACACAGCTGGAGGGAGACATCGAGACTCTAGAGGAAACACTGCGCAAACTACAGGTCGGAAGAAGTACTTATTGTGACACACTATTTGTTCATCTTGACTTTAAAACATCTTGCAGGATATTTTTACTTATGCTTTTTCTATTTAGTTATGTTATATTAAGAAAAAAGAATTTGCCAAATTATTTAAATGCATCATAAACAAATATAAAATGCTTAAGATAAGTAGAACGTGTATATTCAAATATATTATCAAAAATATATGTATCAACTTTCTGACTGTTCTGAAATTACATGAAATAATGATGTATTATTTTATATATATGTATAGAGAGAGAGACTGGTGTTTTACACCGGTGTTTACCAAGATTTACCAGTAATATTACTAATTATAATTATATACATTTTGGTTTATGACATTATAAATGATATTATTTAATGATTTTTCTGTTGCTTTTAAATAACATGCTCATAATAAATATGTAAATATATGAATATTTATATAGAATATGTAAATATCAGGCATCAAAACATTATAATATATGCTAGAAAGATGCATAGTTGTTTAATATTTTTGTGACCAGACACAGAAGAAGAGAATACAGTTTTTAATTAAGTTAGATTATTTTAATGTATTACAAATAATAATAATAATTATTATTATTATTATTAAATAATGAATTGTTATTATTAATATATTTTATATTTAAATAATTTTAATTGTAATTAAATCATCAAGTTTACTGAGGGCCCCTGGTTTAGAGTCACTTATTTAAAGAAATGCCAAGACTAGCAAATATTGATGTAATTGCCAATATACTGTGCATCTGCTGTGCAAGTTTTTTTTTTGTAATGTCTGCTGAATAGGGGATTTAATATAAATATGTATTAGAGAAAAAAACTCTATTATCCGTCTCCAGGAGCTTCAGGTGCATTGCACAGAGGGTCAAGCCCTGCTCAACACCCTGCTGGTGACCCGAGAGCAGGTGATTCCCTGGGGTGTCCCACAGTTAGAGGACCGATGTCTGGAGATGGTCCAGCAGGAGTGGGGCTCGTATCAGACCCGGCTGGGTGAGATCAGATCTCAGCTCAACAGAGCTCTGGCCAAACTCCGGCAGATAGAGCAGAAGTTCCAGCGGTTGGATAACTGGCTCAAAGGGATGGAAACTAAAGGACAATTACGTTCTGGTCGCCGCTCTGACGGAGCAACAAAAGAGGCACAGCTACAGCTCCTGAAGGTTAGTGCAGGAACCACACAGTGAAAAAAATGGTGTAGGATTTACTTTGAATCCATTTTTACTGATGAAATTGCTAGTAAATTTCACAAATATGCAGAAACAGCAATTAAAAAATCCAATTAAATGTAAAATTTTGAAGTAGAATAACTGAATTAGCATTTTCTTGTTTAACATACTCCAGCACTCTTTGTTTTATTTGCAAAGAGAGCTGTTCTTGTAGAATATATGTCTGATATGCTGTTGTGATGTCTCTTCAGGGTTGGCATGAGGAGGTGCTGGCTTATCAGGAGGAGATAGAGGGTCTCAGTGTCCTGGCCCAACAAGTTTTAGAAGAGACACCCATCAGCAGCAGAGTCAGCACTAGAGCTACACAACTCACATCACGCTATCATGCCCTGCTGCTACACCTGCTGGTACTAAAAACACACACACACCTATACCATGAACTACTATTGTATTGTTTTATATTATATTATATTATATTATATTATATTATATTTGTAAAGGATTACAATTTTCAAAAAAAAAAAGTAAATTTAAGAATTTAGAAATATTTACTTATAAAGCACTCTTTTCTTTCAAAGATGTTTTGTCACCATTAGGTTTAGTCAGATTTAGCTGAATTTCTGGGACATTTTTAGTCAATTATGCCATTAAATTATAGGCTTAAAACACACATCTATAGTATATAACACAAAGGATCATGCTAAATTTGACTATTTTAAATGTGTTTGTAGGACACTATTAAGCAGCTGAAGGAGGAAGTTTCCAACATTGAAGAATCCCAGAGTGTCTTCGGCACCTTCTCTGATTGGTTGAGCACAGCACAAAAGAACTTCAGCAGTGTGACCACCACCACCACTGATGTGGTTGATCGTGTTGCCATGGAGAAGAAGATGAAAAAACTAGAGGTATCTTTTTATAATGTTACAAAAGATTTCTGTTTCAATTAAATGCTGTGGACTTGTGGACTTTCTGTTCATCAAAGAATACTGTATCACGGTTTCCACAAAGATATTAATCAGCACAACTGCTTTTAATGTTTCTTGAGCACCAAATCAGCATATATGACCCTGGACCACAAAACCAGTCATAAGGGTCAATTTTTTGAAACTGAGATTTATACATCATAAATAAATAAAAATACATAAATAAGCTTTCCATTGATGTATGGTTTGTTAGGATAGGACAATGTTTGGCTGAGATACAACTATTTGAAAATCTGGAATGTGTCGAAGGTGCAAAAAAAAAAAATCTAAATATTGTGAAAATCACCTTTAAAGTTGTCCAAATGAAGTTCTTTGCGATGCATATTACTAATAAAAAAATAATTTTGATATATTTAAGGTAGGAAATGTACAAATGTCTTAATAGAACATGATCTTTACTTAATATTCTAATGATTTTTGCCATAACATTTTTTTTTTATATAATTTTGACTCATGCAATGTATTGTTGGCTATTGCTACAAATATACCTGTGCGACTTGACTGGTTTTGTGGTCCAGGGTCACATATTAGAATGACTTCTGAAGGTCCACATGCCTGATAAACTTTTTATTTAATGTCTCAGGCTCTGCAAGGTGACATGGAGCTGGGTCACACCTTCCTGAAGACCATGCGTGAAAAGACGGATCGTGCCATGACGTTCTTGGAGGAGCCTGAGGCAGAGCAGCTCAAGGAAGAAGTCGAGACCCGACTCTCCCAGCTGGAAGCATTGATCAGAGCTCTGCGGTCAGAGCTCAGTGCCACAGAGAAATCCATACAGCTCTCCAAAGACTTCCTGGACAAATACAAGACTCAAACACATTGGCTTACAGAGACAAAATCACTGCTGGCGACTCCAGTGGAGCCAAAAGCTGAACTTTACCAAAAGAAGGCTCAGCTAGCCAAATACAAGGTGAGCAAAACACTTATTTTTTGTTGAGTAAAGAAGATACATGCACTGAATTAGTTATGAGGATGATAAATGCAATCATCATTAGAGAGTCATGTAAACCCTTTACTATGTCAAGTGCTTCCTTTGTCCCTTTCTAGACAATCCAGCAGACCATCCAGTCCCATGAGTCAGCAGTCAAATCAGTTATAGAGAAGGGAGATGCACTTCTTGAAACAATCCGTGACCCGTCTATCAGCGAGAACATCAGCAAGCTGAAAGCTGACTATCAAGAATTATGCAGTGATGCCAAGGTACTGTCATGGAAAAATGGCCTCGGCTACCTGGATTCCATGCATTATTGCTTATCTAATATCGTTCTGTTGTAGGTTCACGTTCAGAGTTTGACGCAGAGCGTGAGAGAGCATGAAGACTATAACAGTGAACTACAAGAAGTAGAGAAATGGCTGTTACAGATGTCTAGCAGGCTGGTCACCTCTGATTCCATGCAAAGTGGCAATCTAGAGACAGCCACTCAACAACTAGCCAGACACAAGGTGTGTGCACTGTTATTATTGCTATTATAGCTTTCAAATATCCCATGAACAATAGCTTTACATTAACTTGTAATCAGTAAACCTACCAAAAATCCTTGCAGAATTCACATAAACATTTATTTTCATAGTCTGTTTACTTTTGTTGCACCTGGCATATTGTACTTCTTTATACTTTTAAATATATGTGTACATATTTTTTGGGGAATTACTTGCTTTACTGACTTTTCTTAGCTTCATTTGACATGATTTGACCGGTTTCTTCTCAGGCAATAATGGAGGAGATAGCTGGTTTTGAGGAGCGTTTGACCAGCCTGAAGGACAAAGGTGATCATCTCGCAAGTAGCTGCACAGAGCAAGTCCAGGCAAAGATCAGTCAGCAGATCCAGGCACACCAGCAGGGAACCAGAGACAGTTATTCGGCTATTTGCAGCACAGCTCAACGTGTGAGCACTCCTGCTAATAAAGGATCTCATTATCAGAAATATCATCTTATTATTTCAGTCTAATGTTTAACATTTGGCTCATCAGGTGTATCAGAGTCTGGACCGTGAACTCCAGAAGCATGTCAGCCATCAGGACACCCTGCAGCAGTGTCAGACGTGGCTGTCCACTGTTAAAGAAGAGATCCAGCTGCAGACGCAGACTCCATATGGCCTCCAAGAGGCTCTGAAACAGGTAGATACCACAGAGCTGCAGAATGATTCTATGCTAATACAAACCAGCTTGAAAGTTGCCCAGACAACCTAAATATATTTAGTTACTTTTTGACTGCTTATCCACAGGTGAAGCACTTTAGGGCTCTACAGGAGCAGGCCAGCACGTATCTGGACCTGGTTTGTTCAGTGTGTGATTTATCTGATGAGTCTGTGAGAGCCACAGCTGCCAAAATACAGGAAACCAAAACGATGGTGAGTTTGATAATGTAGAATCAACTAACATTGCTATGGGATATGAAATTATACAGTTAATGATAATGTGATTGATATTGTCAATTTTACAGATTGAGGAGAGAATGACCACTTCTCAAGAGCTGTCGTGTAGCTGGAGGGAGATTAAAGAGCAAAAACAGGAACTCTCAACACTTTTCCAAGATACGGAACAGCAATTGCAAAGTCTATCCAGGAGACCTGCTGAGTTGGAGCCCAAGATTGCTCAAAACATGCTTGATCAAGCCAAAGTAAATGTCATATTTATGTTGAATTTTATATATATTATTTTCAAATAAAAAATATTAAATATATAATATATATTTATACATATATATATCCATTTTCTTTTTTTTCTTTATTTAAAAACAACTTAGAATGACATTTACATTACATTTCTGTATTGTATTATCATACCACTTCTATAATTTGATGTACTTTGAGTCAAACAATATATTCAGTTGGAAATTATGTAGGGTTGGACTTGATTTAGTTTTTTTATTGAATTATGGAAAGTAGGCTGTGATTTTATTGGTTTATATTATTTTTCACATGCCCTGGCATTGATTACATCAGCAGGAAGGGGGAAAACCAAAATGTTTCCATTGTGGAGATAGTTATTACATTATTACATTTTCATGATAGATTATGAAAACAGACATTTTTATTTTTAGAATAACGTGCGGCAATGAATTGTTCACAATAGGGCCAGGGTGATTTATTTATAACATAAAAGAGTGTTTTTTATTTCTCATGTTGTCTCTTTTTATACACTTGACTTATTCTCATGTTGCCTGTAGGAATTTGGCCAGCAGCTTCAAAGCAGACAAAGCACTCTGACTAAGATGACAGAGCTTGTGAGTAAACTGACAGAAGGGCAGGAGTCTCCTGAGCATACAGAGATTGGACGACTGAGCCATGCATGGCTGGAGCTGTGCCATCAGGCCAACAATCTGCAGGCTCAGAGAGAGGAAGATCTGCAGAGGACTAAAGAGTATCATGACTGCATCAGTGCCATGGAAGCCCTCTTTGAACAGTTGTCCAAGGAATGGGACAACCTGGCCAGGTAAAACTGTTATTCAGGATTTAGTGTAAATGTATTTATGTCACTTTTAATTAGTGCTACACCGGAAGTGTAATTTGAGACTTCTGGGAGTTACATTATTATTTTATGATCTTGTAGAACTGATGCTGAGAGTTCATCTGATCATTTGGAGGCTCTTCGGAAGCTCTCGGTTATTCTTAAGGAAAAGAAAAGCACACTTGAGGACCTCAAAGAGCAGAAGCAAAAAGTAATGTACCATTTAAATCTAGATGATAAAGAGCTGGTGAAGGAGCAGATTAGCCATTTTGAGCAGCGTTGGGCACATCTAGAGAGTCTCATTGAGAGGAAGATCCAAGACTCCATTGTAACCCTTGAAGACATGGGCCAAGTTGAGGCCCGTTTGAGGGAAGCTCGCGAATGGGCTGAGGAGCAACGGCCTGCCCTATCCGAAGCCATGAAGATGAGTCCTCCACCTGAACTAGCTCAGAGTTTCCTTTTTGACCATCTAAGCATATGCAGCGAGCTGGAAGCCAAGCAGCTTCTGTTGGCTCAGGCTATGAGTGATGCAGATAGGGTTTTAGCGCATCTGGGGCTTAACGAAAGGCAAAGACTGCAGCAGCTCATCTCAGAAACTCAAGCAGAGGTAGAGTCCTTGAGCGTCAAAGTGGCTCAACGAAGGAAACACCTGAGCAAAGCTTTTACAGAGAGAACCCAATTCCTTTTGGCTGTGAATCAAGCTATCACCTGGGTCCAGCAAAATGAAAAGAAAGCACAAGCAGAGGAGTACATAGCCCTTCTTCCTGATGACCTATCTAAGCAGGTGAGGACTTGCAGGAACATTCAGAGCAGCTTGAGAGCCTACCAGAGTGAGCTGACCTCCCTGTGGTCCCAAGGCAGGGATCTGATGAAAGACGCTGCCGAAGAAGAGAAATCAGAGATGCTCAACAAACTCCAAGAGCTGCAGAATATCTTTGAAGTTTCCCTACAGAAGTGTAGCCAGAGGCTACAGGAGCTGGAAAAAGTGTTGGTGACCAGGAAATACTTCAAGGCAGATCTCGAAAAGATATGTCAGTGGTTGAAGCAAGCCGATATTGTGACCTTCCCAGAGATAAACCTCATGAATGGAGACACAGAATTAAGTTCGCAGCTTACAAAATACCAACAAATATTAGATCAAGCCATGGAATATGAGAACCTCCTGCTAACTGTGCAAAGAACAGGTCAAGAAATACTTCCCACTCTGAATGAAGTGGACCATTGCTACTTAGATGAGAAATTGATTGCTCTTCCACAACAGTACAATAATATTTTGGGACTAGCCAAGGAGAAACAAGAGAAAATACAACAAGCCATTCTTGCCAGACAGGAATATGCTTCCTTTATTGATGTGACCCACAAAGCGCTTAAAGAGCTTGAGGAACAATTCCACAACTTGGGGACGCAGTCTGTCGGCATTAAGACTGAGGAGGTCGTCAGTCTTCAGGCTGATTATAAAGCCCTCCTGGAGGAGCTGACCAATCTTGGACAAGCCGTCAGTGAGCTAAACCAGAAGAAAGAGGGATTTCGTAGCACCGGTCAACCTTGGAGACCTGAAGAAATGACCCAACTGGTTAGCCTTTACAACGGTCTCAAAAGATTGATTGAGCAGAGGGTAGAACATCTTGACGACACTCTGGAATCTTTCGAGGACCATCAAGCCATGGCTATGCAGGTTGATTCAGAGCTGAAGGCCACCAAAGAGCAATTGGTGAAAGTCAATGCAGAGACTCAGTCTGCTGAGGAGAGATTGAAAAACTATCATGCCCTGGCCGCTAGTCTTCAAGGTGCCAGTTCTCACCTCACTCGACTCATGGAGCAGATGGATAACCTGGCACCCCACATGGATTCCGCCGCACACGAGGCTTCAAAGCAGCGAGTAACCTCTTGGCAAGAAGAGCTTCAGTCCTTACAGTCAGCTGTTGGGGAACTAATTGTGGAGTGTGAGAACAGGTTTGTGCAGAGTAAAGACTTTGAGACCGAAGTCAATCGGACCTTAACTTGGCTCCAGCAAATCAAAGATGAACTTGGCTCTGAGGTGGTGGTAGATGTCAAGGTTGAGAAGGTCCAGGAGGAAATCCGAAAGCAGCAGATTATGCAAGAGGAAGTTCAGTCGAGGCTTAGGATAGTGGCGGCTTTAAGCACCAGAGAGAAGCAGAAGTACACCAGTGCCAATGAGCTCGTCCCCCCTCATGTGGACTCAAGTCTACAAGAAATGGCCAAGCTGGAGGCAGACGTTCAACGTGCCCTCAGCTCTAAACAGGCAAGTTCTTATCCAAACTATCAATAGAACCAAGACTACTAGTTAAAGCATAAAATCCAGCATAAATGTTCAACATAATGCCCCAACATGGGATGCCATTGAGCCTAACAAGCTTCTTAACTACCCAAGCCAGCAGGACTTCCTTAGTTAATCAATGGTTCCCCTTAGCTCACTCACTAACAAATCCAATTGTTTCCCTTGTAGATAACGCTAGAGCAAGCTCTTGCCTTGTGCCAGAAGTATCACTCCAGAATGCAAACAGCTTGTGAGTGGCTGGAGGATGCTGTGGGCTTCTTGCAGCAGGCCAGTCTTGGGGTGGACGTGGAGAACTACGAGGAGTGTCTGAGGCAACAGGAAGACATCATGGCCACTGAACGGGAGTTCCTGGGTGTTCTTGAGGAGCTGGATTCATTGTCACCTCAACTTGAAAACCTGGTCAACCCTACAGCCAAGGAGCAGCTTCGACTTAGTGTGGAGTCTGCACAGCAAAGAGGTGTGGAGGTCAGAGACCAGCTTCAGTGCCAACAAGACATCTTAAACAGGTACAGTTTAGTACAGAACACAATTATCCAGAACATTTGAGCTCTTATCTATTAAGGGTAAATTTACCCAAGTTTTATGCTAATAAAGACCAATGTTGTAGTTGGATGTAGATCTGAATTATATTCATAATGTGACCTTTTTCAGCTGTGTTACCCAGTGGAATTCATATCAGGAGGCCAGACAGACAGTCATTGAGCTGATGAATGAGGCAGAGAAGAAGCTAACAGAGTTTTCCACAGCCAAGGCTGCAACAAGCCAGGAAGCTGAAGAGAAACTCCGTAGTCATAAGGTAATCCAAGTATGCAGAATTGACTCTCTTTATTGAGTACATAAACATATTCAACTGTCTACATGATGATAAACTGATCAAAATGTCTTCATCTTCGGCCTTCAGTCGTTGGTATCCATCGTAAATAGTTTCCAAGAAAAGCTGACTGGTCTGGAAGAGCAAGCCTCCCAGTTAGAGCTGGTTGGAAGTGACGCCAGTAAAGCCACCATAAGTCGATCCATGACCACGGTGTGGCAGCGCTGGACCAGGTTGCGCAGTGTAGCACGAGGCCAAGAAAGGGTGCTGGAGGATACAGCCCACGAATGGAGAACTTTCAGGGAAAAGGTGTAGTTTTGCTTTAGACACTTGTGGCCTGATTTACCATGACTTCTAGTTTGATTTTAGGATGTTCTGCCTCTTCTCAAATTAAGCAAATGTTATAATTCTGTAACATTTAAATGGTTTTAAATGGTATATTGATTATATCAAATTTATTAGTACAAGCGGATAATGTTACAAAGAATGATATAGTATTTTAAACAAGACATTATGTTGTTCAGATGATGAAGGTAAGAGCTGTATCAGAAGAACTGAAGGGCCGTGTTCCTGATTGCACTGCTGAGAAAGCATCCAAAGCCACACTGCAGTCACATCTGGACCAGTACGAGCTGGTTGGTCAGGACCTGGAGAGGGAGCTTTCTTCTCTAACCCTCTTACGACAGTACGCTCTCAGCCTGCTACACGGTGTGGAGGTGTCTGTGCCAACAGCTGATCATGAGCAATTGCCAAGTCTGAAGGAGATCAAAGCCGTGCAAGATCAGCTAGAAAGGTACGTAATCTTTCTCCAATCCAATACAAACCAAAAATAATGAAATACTATAAGGTAAAGTACAAAGAATGCTGTTTAGTACTTGTCATAGAAAATGGTACACTGTTTTTACTGACTTTAAAGGAACACTGGTTGCTATGTATCTGTGATCATACTGATACAATGTATTTGCAGCAGTTTAATGTCAGCGTAGTTTTGCTTGCCATATTGGCCTAACCAGACTGATTCCGCATGCCAAATATGGATTGAATGCTAATCTGTTTATGCTGTGTTTTCTTGTAGTCTTCTGCAGAAGGCCAGGACAGGAAAGACTCGGGTTCAGCAGGAACTGTCGGACAGGGAAGGTGTGGAGAGAGGGCTGAGTCTTGTCAAGAGCTGGATCCAGGACTCCAGGGAGCTTCTGCTGAACCCCACGTCTGATCTGGACATTCTGACACAAGAACTGGAGGTGAAAAGAATATGTGAATTCTGCAACCAACAATATAATGTTCGAAAAATGTAGTATGCTACACTGTTGTCATTGTATTGCAAGTTAGTTAGGTGAGTTGAAATGAAGTTGAGCACATGGCATGCAGTATTTCTTGTATACTACACATTTAGCAAATATAGTGTGTCATCCTGGTATTGCATGCATATAGAAGATTTGCTTATTGTGCACAATGTGCATACTATAATAGCGTCAAAGAAATAGAATGGATGTTTAAATTGTGTTGTCTTTAATTATATTGTATCATTGTGAAAGGTGATGCATGGAGAGCTGATCACTCACCGTCAGAATGTGGACAAGCTCGCAGAACAGCAGCAAAGTAAATACCTGGACCTGTACACTATTTTACCATCTGAGATTTCAATGCAACTGGCTGAAGTGTCCCTGGCACTGGGATCCATTGAAGACCAGGTAAATAATTACCCTTTTCATTTTATTCATTGTGGATTAATAGGCAGTTTCTCATTTCTCATTTGTAGGAGACATATATTTCCAACAACATTCGCATTTTTACTAAAGCCTTATGCAAGTTATAAATAATGAATCATATCTTTAGGTTCAAGCCAAGGAGAGAGACATCCAGAAGACCAGAGTTATCAAAGAGGAGTTCAACTCCAGAATTCATGATGTGTCCGAAAAATTGAAAGCTGTCTCTACCTCTCTAAAGGAAAAGGCCACTGATATTGATCAGGCCAAAGATGAGGCTAGAGTATGTGTTGCATCTCAATAATATTAAAATTGATAATGTTAAACATTTTATAGACAAATTTCCATCTTTTGAATGAACTTAAAGTACTTTGACTGTATTCCTAGCGTCTCTGTGATGAACTTGATGGCTGTGGACGAAATCTTGCTGAGCTAGAAGCTGCTGTGCAGGACTTTGGTCGCCGTAACCCTCTGATAGCCAGACAGCTGGCTGATGCAATTGCCAAATTACGAGAGATCCATCATCACACTCTTCGACTGGCTGAATATAAGACAATATGGCTAAAGAAGGTAGGAAGATATATTACAGTATGTTTAAATAGAGAAAATAAACATTCAGCTAATAGAAAAAAAGATACAATCTCAGCCTATTTCCTACAGGCTATTTGCTAATTTTGACCTTTTAATTAGAGCTTTTCATGTATTGCATGTGATGTGGTGTGTCTTTTTTTTTCTCAAGGCTGATGCACATCTAGATGAGTACAACGAGATGTTTGAGTTCACAGTGAAGTGGACAGACAGAGCCAGGAGTCTGATGAAGGCCAACATCATCTGGAACTCCTCCTCACACCTGCAAGAGCAGATCAGGATGTATCAGGTGAACCACAATACACAGAAGACATATATAGCATAGAGTCTAACTGCAGTCATTTTTGTGAAACAACCTATCTGTGTTTTTGACCTTGCAGTCTGTTCTGCGTGAGTCGCGTGAGCTCCATGGTGACCTGGAGGCCATGCATGAGAAGGTGGAGATACTGTCTGAGACGCTGCAGGTGGAGGCCATGGGACAGCAGGTGTCAGAACTGAGCCGCCACACTGAGGAGCTGGAGCAGAGCATTAGATCACGACTGCAGAGTCTACAAGACGCAGCAAAGGTTTATATATTTTTTAATGTATTATTCTGTTAACTACACTATTCTAACTTCATTTTTGCCAATGAAGATAGCCTTAGATGCTGACATGGCAATAAAAATAATCAACTAACTAACAAGCTAACTACACTGAAGGCTTTTTCTCTAGCTGACTGCGTTTGTATTTTGTTTCAGGATATGGAGAGGTTTGAGAGTGAAGTGAAGGACCTGCATGTGTCGCTGGAGCAGGTTCAGGCCACTCTCACATCTCCTGAACTGGCCCGACTGAGTCTGAAAGAACAACTGACTCAAAGACAGGTACATTCATCTGTCTTGATCCTCAAGTATTTATTTTCCTCTTTAAGACACCCTCTAAAAACAGAAGCTACAAGTTATATATAATTCCCATAATTCCAACATACTTCACTACATGTTAGATGTTAGAAACCAGGAAACGCTGGTTACGTATGTAACTGTGGTTCTGTGAATTCCGGATGACCACCAGAGGCAGTGCTAAGCACTAGTGGATAATCGCTGCGCCAGCTAGATAGGTCGAGAAAAAATAACAACAAAGTCACGTCATGACGTCGACCGAGATGCGAGGATATAAACCACAGCAGCTCGATGCCCAGCCTCGGAATGCTTTCTCGCGCATTCCAAATGACGAGGAACTCTGGCGGTCATCCGGAATTCACAGAACCACAGTTACATACGTAACCAGCGTTCTGTTTCATTCCTCCTGACCGCCAGAGGCAGTGCTAAGCACTAGTGGATGACACATACCAACAAAGTCATGAGGAATGCCACCCACCCGCAAACATCAGGGATCTTCCAGAAGGACTGCAGAACTCACACCATGGGAAGCAGCCACGTTCACCTTGTAGAACCGTGCAAAGGTACATGGAGAGGACCAGGTAGCAGCTGCACAGACTTCCGCCAAGGAGACTCCCCGCAAGGCGGCCCAAGATGAAGAGACAGCCCTAGTAGAGTGACAAGTAACACCCACTGGTAAAAGCTGATTCGAATTATTATATGCTAGCTTTATCACCTCGACAATCCAATGTGACAATCTTTGCTTAGACAAGGGGGTGCCCTTGCGTACCTCCCCATAACAGACAAATAACTGATCCGTCTGTCTAAAAGGAGCAGTAGACTTAACATAGCACCTCAAAGCCCTTACAGGACAGAGAAGATGAGTCCTACCCCCACCTGCATCGGAAGGAGAAAGAGGCGGTTGAAAAGCAGTCAAATGAATAGACTGATTCACAAATTGTGGTGACAAGACCTTAGGGAGAAAGGCTGGATTAGGCCGAAGAATGACCCCAGAGTCCTCTGGTAACCAGCGTAAGCACGGTGCACTCACTGACAGGGCATGAAGCTCGCAAACACGTTTAGCAGAAGCAATGGCTAACAAGAAAGATACCTTCAAGGACAACCACTTAATATCCACAACATCCAATGGTTCAAATTGCTGTGTGCAAAGAAACTCTAGAACAAGTGGCAAGTCCCATACAGGAAAGGGAGTAGAACGAACAGGTTTTAAACGTCTCGCTCCCTTCAGAAAGCTGCATACGAGGTTGTGAGATCCCAAGGATGCACCATCAACCGGGGCATGATAAGCAGATATGGCGGCAACATAAACCTTTAAAGTAGAAGCCGCCTTGTTGTCATTTAACAGATTCTGCAAAAAACTCAACACTTTCGGAACAGTACAATGAATTGGGTCAAATCCTTGATCCCCACACCAAGAGGAGAAAAGCTTCCACCGAGCAGCGTAAAGCTGTCGCGTTGAAGGAGCCCTAGCATTACCAATAGTGTTCAGTACTGCCGGCTCACAATCAGTTAACTGAGAGGTGGACCCACTGGCCAAACCCAAAGCTGAAGACGAGCTGGATCTGGGTGCCAGACACGGCCATTCAGCTGAGAAAGGAGGTCCCGTCTGATCGGAAGCTGCCACGGTTCGCCCTGTAACAGGCTCAGAAGAAGAGGAAACCATAGTCTGGCTGGCCAACGAGGTGCCACTAAAAGCACCCTGTGTTTGGACAGGAATACCCGATGTAGGGTCTCCCATAGAAGTGGAAAAGGAGGGAACGCGTACAATAGGCAGTTCGGCCACTCGTGAGCTAATGCATCCTGTCCCAATGGGCTGGATTTCTCGGTCCTCGCAAACCACCAGCGGCAATGTGTGGTTAGCTTCGAGGCAAATAGATCGACCTCTGCCCTGCCGAACCGTTGCCAAATCAGCTGCACCACATGCGGGTGAAGCCTCCATTCGCCCGGAAGCAGTAGATCTCTGGACAGAGCATCTGCCACTTGATTGTCCACTCCTGGGAGATACATTGCCTTTAATGAGGCCAGTCGGCCCTGAGACCATCTGAGGATCTTGCGAGTTAGCTGAAAAGAAGCCAGAGACCTGGTGCCACCCTGGTGATTCAAATGAAAGACTGTCGACGTGTTGTCGGACCGTACAAGCACATGGCGACCTAACAGATGTGGTAGGAAGCGTTGTAGTGCTAGATATACCGCCTTCAGCTCTAGAACGTTGATATGTTCTAAGGTCTCCTTTGCTGACCAGTAACCACCAATCCCCCTCTGGTTCCATGTTGCCCCCCATCCTGTTAGCGAAGCATCGGTTGTGATCACTTCTCGACGAGAAGGCACCACCCCTAGTGGCACTCCAGCCCTCAGAAATGTTACCCGTTTCCATGGTTTCAGTGCTCGGACACAGGCAGGAGTGACAACAATCATGTGATAACGATGTCTCGTTGAGTTTAGCCCTAGGCTGTTGTTCCACCTCTGAAGGGGCCTGAGGTGTAGCAACCCTAAGGGAATCACAGATGTGGCAGCAGCCAACATCCCCATTAGTTGAAGTAGGACACCATAATGTATCCATGCTCCCATGCGGAAACGAGTCAGTAACTGAAAAATCCTGTCTGTCCGAGTTTGAGAAAGTGTAGCAGACATTGTGACAGAATTGAGCGTTATTCCTATGAAGGTTATGGTCTGCTCTGGAACCAGATGACTTTTTGTGTCGTTCACAACAAGGCCCAACTTCTGTATGTGCTCCAGAACAATCTTGGTGTCGTGTAGAGCATGCACTCTTGTTGGGGCGCAGAGAAGCCAATCGTCTAAATAGGGCAGAATCCTCATGCCCTTGGACCAAAGAGGAGACAGGGCCGCACTCATGCATCTTGTAAAAACCCGAGGAGCCAGAGATAGCCCGAATGGTAGGACTCTGAACTGATAGACCTGATCCTGAAAGCTGAATCTTAGGAATTTCCTGTGGTGGAGAGCAATGGGAACATGGAAGTAAGCATCCCTTAAGTCTACACTCACGAACCAGTCTCCTTTCGTCACAGATCGAAGAACGTCGACTGTGCGCAACATCCGAAAGGGAAGATGCTTCAGGAACACATTGAGGCGTCGCAGATCTAAAACTGGGCGAAACCCGCCATCCTTTTTTGGAACGAGGAAGTAAGTTGAGTAAAAACCGTCTCTTTGTTTGAGAAGGGGAACTTTCTCTATGGCTCCTTTCAACAACAGCGAACGAATTTCCATGGAAAGGGCCATTAACCTGGTTGAATCTTTGACAACTGTCGGAAGAATTCCTGAAAACCTTGGAGGCCGGCGTCGGAACTGCAGACTGTATCCCCTGTTCAGAGTCGACAGAACCCAGGGGTCGGATGTTAAATTTTCCCAGCAATGTAGGTGTTCTGCAGTGAAACGGCCGACTGCCAGCCCAGGAATTTCAGGGTTTTGGGTTTCTGCCCTTTGGACCTGTGGGGGGGCGCTGACGTGGCCCTCCTTGGTGACGGGGAAAAGGGCGGCGTGACTGAACCTCTTCAGCCACTCTATGTCGTGTCTGGAGTTGCGGACCACTGTGGTGACGCAAACGCTGTTCTGCGCTTGAGTAGCGTGGGTGAGCCGGTGTCGATGGCATCTTAAAGGAGGGAGCCCGTGGGGCCTGAGTTAGCTGTCGTGTAGCCTCCGATAACTTCATTCTCTTTTCCAATAGTTCAGAGATGTTGGGGCCAAAGAGATGTCCCGGTACAATTGGTAGTTCTCTCAATGTCTTCTTACAATCTTCAGGCAATCTTGCCTGAGCAAGCCATACCTGGCGTCTTGCTGTTAAAAGGGTCGCTGACAGTGTCCCAAGTTCACGTGTCACATGACCCATAGTCAATAGGGCAGTCTGTAGAAACTGAGGCACAGAGGGGTCAACATTTGCAGACTCCAATGTGGCGTTACAGGCAAGCAGTAGTTGGCAAACAGTATTCTCTGCCCGTGTTATGTAGGCTACGGATTCATATGCTCTTTTCAGAAATGTGTCAGTACGACCACATTGTGCACTTGGGCAACGCACATTGCCTCTAAGCGCTTCGTCTGGTGATACCACCAAGGCTGCTACCGGCTGTTCAATTTCAGGTGCCCGACCCACCCCAATAGAATCAGCCTCAGCCATTGAGGCCAGAGTGCGGGCTGACTTTGACCTCCTTCTAGGTGCATTGGAGCTAGTTAATGCACTGGAGAACTCAGTAACAAAATCCTTACATTGTGGCATAGTAAACGTAGTATCAGCATTTTGTCTGAAGAACACATTAGATTGAGCAGGCTGAACAGATCTGTCAAGACCTAAACGAGCCGTTGCCATCTGAAGAATTGAGAGAATGTCATCAGGAGAAGACTGGCCTGCACTAGATGAATGTACAGACCCACCGCTTGAACCACCAGCAGCCGACAGGCTGGAGAGAACCTCCTGTGGGGGGCCAGATTGTATGGCAGGATCCGCCAACTCTTCATCAAGGAAATGTGAATTAGATGCGCTCATGGAGAGAGCGTCTAAATCGATCCTATCTGGAGGATGGCCGAAATCACTCTCATTCACTGACGCGGTTTTAGTAGGCGCGGTTGGTACCGGGGGTTGTAACGACTGGAGAAGGCGTTTCATCTCTGCCATCTCTGAAGAAAGAGAAGCAACAGTCTTCGACAGCGAATTTTCTGTCTTCGGTAAAGATTTCTTTTTGGTCGGCGGCGCACCAGCAGCCGCTGATGTGCGACGTTTTTGAGCATGTCGTGGCGCTATACACGGTTGTGCGAGGCTAGCAGGTGAGTTAGGATCTAGCTCTGCAAGACGCAGCTGTCTTTCTGACAGCGGCAACATGGCACAATACAAACACGGATCAGTCAACGCTTCTTTCAGATGCTGAATCCCTAAACATGACGGGCAGAGATCGTGTCCGTCATCGGGAAGAAGTGTGTTCGGACATAGTTTACAACTCGGTGAAGAAACGGAAAAATGAGAGCTGTGATCCATGACTCCGTCGAACACGTCCTCGGTAGCACCGTAGGAACACAAACTGCGATGATGCGCGCAAAAGAAAAAACAGGCGTTGGTAAAATCTTCGGATAGAACCGAAAGATTTATAAGTGAGAGAATCACACGTGGATTATCAAAGCCGCCTTCGGAGCACCACAGGGCATACAAGAGCTTGTACGACTGTAAGTGGCGAATCAATGATAAATAGGTCAGCGGGGAACGCTACCTATGTGCGGTCGAGACCAGCTACCGGATAGTACCGTGAAGCACAGGGTTTCGCCGACACGACAATCAGACAAAGATGTGTACTCACGTAATGAAGAAGAAAAAAAAAAAAAAAAAATCCAACAATATCCGTCCTGATGATAGTGCAGAACGCGCTGTCACAGCTTGGGAGGGCGAATCCTCGCGACTCAGGTAAGCTGCACGGGACAACGCTAAACTAACGACCTATCGTAAGCGAGAAAGCGAAAGAGGCTGGGCATCGAGCTGCTGTGGTTTATATCCTCGCATCTCGATCGACGTCATGACGTGACTTTGTTGTTATTTTTTCTCGACCTATCTAGCTGGCGCAGCGATTATCCACTAGTGCTTAGCACTGCCTCTGGCGGTCAGGAGGAATGAAACAGAACTTTAAGGAATAGTTCACCCAAAAGTGTACTCACCCTCAGGTCATTCAAGATGAAGATGAGTTTTCTTCTTCATTGGAAACAGGGTTGGAAAAATGTAGCATTACATCACTTGCTCATCACAGGATCTTCTGCAGTCAGACATTAATTGATGGACTGGAGCCGTGTGGATTACTGTGATGTTTTAATCAGTTGTTTAGACTCTCATTCTGACGGCACCCATTCACCACAGAGGATCCATTGCTGGAGCAAGTGATGTAATGCTACATTTTTGGATGGCCAGAGCAAGTTTCATTTTTGGGTGAACTTTTTTCCTTTCAAGTATGCATAAAGTAAACATAATTTGAAGTGTACTCTTCTGAGTAAATAAGTCTTTGGCTGTAGTGTAACTGGTTAAACATCTGAACTAGTAACAGAAAGGTTCTTCTGATTAATTATTAAGTGCTTTCCATCAACCTGTTTTTGCTACATACATATTTTAGTTTGGAAGGGAAGCAGTTTTGTTCTTATAATAGAACACCATTTTAAAAAATGCGTCTTTTTTTCAGCGTTTGCTGGCGGACATGGAGAGCTTCAAGCAGCAGGTGGAGGCCGTACAGGAGTGTCAGAGCGCTCTAAGAGTCCCTGAGGAAGTGGTGACCAGTCTGTCCATCTGCCGCACTGCTCTGAATCTGCAGCAAGAGGCCAGTCAACTCCAGCATACCGCCATCCAGCAATGCAACATCCTGCAGGTAGGGAGAGCAGCTGTGGTACCAGATAGGAATAAAAACACCTGCTTACCAGCTGGTCTTGATTCCACCACCAAACACTTCTGAATTTTCATGGATCATGTGTTGAGTGCTTATAGCTTATTAGGCAAAAATGCTGTGTTTGTTTTATGATTTGTCAGAAAGGATTATAAATTAGAGATTTAGAGGCTTATTTTTAAGTAAATAATGATAATGAGCATTGTTGTTGGGTATGCATGATAAAACACCTTTGCAAAGAAACTATATTATTTCTCAGTTTGTATTTGAATATGTCAAAGGTGTCTGAAAGAGGTTGGTTAAGGGGTGTATTAATTATAATTATCCTAATTTAAGAACAATGTAAGTCCAGTTGGACATCCCCGTAATGATATTGAATATAAAAAATGTATGTATTTGTGTGATGTCTGTTTAGGAGGCAGTGGTGCAGTATGAACAGTATGAACAGGAAGTCAGAAACCTGCAGGCCATGATTGAAGATGCTCACCGGGTCATTCAGGACCAACCTGTGAACACCAGCAACATCCAAGAGCTGCAGGCACAAATTAACCATCATGAGGTGCAATGTTATTTTTGTATTATTTATTTACTATTATAGTATTTATTAATATTTTTCAGTTTTCATTTAAATTTTTATTTAAATTTTAAAATAATTTTGTTATGTGCTTTTGTCATTTTTTATTTATTTTTTCAGATTTCTATATATCTTTTTATTTATTGATATTTTATTTTTATTTTTTAACCTAAATAGCATCGTCTGTATTCTGTTTATTTTTATCTAAACAGGAACTGGCCCAGAAAATCAAGGGCTACCAGGAGCAAATTGCATCCCTGAACTCCAAGTGTAAGATGCTGACAGTGAAAGCTAAACACGCCACCACTCTCCTGTCAGTGAGTGATGCAGAGGGTTTAACCGAGAGTCTGGAGGAACTGGACGGTGATGCTATTAAAAGAAAGACCCAATCACAAGTCTCCGTACGTATCATTACCTGAACGCGTGCATGACAGTGTAATTGTGGGAAAAGGAAACAGACTGGCATGTTAAATGTTTTAAAAAGCAATTGCTGTTTGTTCATAAATTCTAAGTAACTGTGTGCACTAAAAAACATATGTAATCATGTTTTTAATTGGCTAATCTAAATTTTTGTCTTGTATTAAAAATAGATAATCATCCTTAAAGCAAATGACATAAGATATTGGGATTCTTACCCTTGAAAAACGTTTTCAGGTTGATCCAAAATTAGTTTTGAATATTTAAAAAAAAAAATTTTGGAATAAATATTTAGATATTTTTCATGAATTAAAAACAAAAGAACTAATTACGTTTTAGATGCAGAATAAGAAAACAACTTGCAGTGTTGATTAAAAACTGACCCTCTTACCTGAGTTACCTTTTTACTTTTCTCTCTGTGATCTTTGCATGTTATTATAATCAATTAACTTTACAGCTCTGTGAACTGATTGACTAATATCTTCTGCTCTGTGACTGTCTCTCTCTTGTGATGCTGTCAGATGTCGGCTGGTCGCTGTCAGTCTCTCCTGTCTCCTGTGACAGAGGAGTCTGGCGAGGAGGGCACCAGCAGTGAGATCTGCTCTCCTGCTTTCTGTCGATCTCCCTCTCCTATCACTAACACAGAAGCAGCCATTAGCAAGGTATTAACAAAAAAAAAACACCTTTTGCTGCTTGATCTGATTTCTAGCAGACCTGTACTGCCTTTTTGCAATTCCCAGTTTCCCCTTAATTTTATTCAAAAAAAAAAAAAAGGTTTGGAATGGAAACCCAACATACTTATATGTAGTCTTATATGTAGTTTATACTGTGTACTGCATACTGGTTGTGAAAATTGTAATGCAATAATGTTTTGAACAGCAATGCACTAAATCGTCATTTGTTGTGTAAAAAATGTCTTATCTTTTTCCAACACATTCAAATAATAATGCATGCTAATTACATACTGATATCCAAAAACAGAATCAAATTGCATCATTTTAAATATTTCTATAGACTTTTAATTATTTCTATTTCAGTTTTAGTAAATAGCAGTGTGTTCTGGTTGTATAATGTGCCTTTTGGTAAATGTAGTGGGAAATCATTTCATATGTGCAGAAAATTCACATAATGTGCACAATATTCATACTGCATTCCAGGGTTATTATAGTTAAGTAAAACTAAAACCATTTTTAAAAATTGTTACTTAAAAATAAGATAAACATTAACTGTTTTTAACAGTTTTTTTTTGCCAAGGTAGCATTTCTTATTTCAATTTAATTTAACCTAATGTGCTAAAATAAATAAAACCAAAACTGAAATAAAAAATAATAAAACCTATATAAACATATGTGACCCTGGACGACAAAATTTAAGTGTCAATTTTTCGAAATTGAGATTTATACATCATATGAAAGCTGAATAAATAAGCTTTCCATTTATGTTTGTTAGGATCGGACAATGTTTGAGATACAACTATTTGAAAATCTGAAATCTGTGCAAAAAAAAATCTAAATATTGTGAAAATCACCTTTAAAGTTGTCCAAATGAAGTTCTTAGCAATGCATATTACTAATCAAAAATTAAGTTTTGATACATTTATGGTAAGAAATTTACAAAATATCTTCATGGAACATGATCTTTACTTAATATCCTAATGATTTTTGGCATAAAACAAAAAATCGATAGTTTTGACCCATACAATGTATTTTTGGCTATTGCTACAAATATACCCCAGCGACTTAAGACTGGATTTGTCGTCCAGGGTCACATATTTTATGTCTGTATAGTTTCTATAAATGACAAAAAACGTTAAAAGTAAAAAAATACAAACTCAAAATTATTAATAAGAGTATCTCAATGATACTAATATAACACTGCTGCACTCCAAGTAGGTGTAGTCTGTCATTCTGAACATATAGTACGCTTAATTTGAACCTGAATCGGTATATGTAAAGTCTGTGACAGACAACAGTACAATGACTTTATAGTACATTAACATGTTGTATGTTCTCTCTTATTTATCATCATCTTTTTGGACTGTCCTAAATACAGATGTCCATGGGAAGGCCCGCTCTCACCAGAGCGCCCATCCAGGAGCTGTACAACCCCACGCTGGAGTCTGTAGCGAGCTTAGATGATCTTCAGCGCTCATGGGAGACCCTGAAAAATGTGGTACGTATGACTTCTGTTCAACAGGCAGATGCACCAGGATTTCAAATCCGGTCTATGAGTTTATCTCTGTGTTTTACAGATAAGTGAAAAACAGAAGACGCTCTACGAGGCTCTGGAGAAGCAGCAGCGCTATCAGGGATCTCTACAGACCATCTCTACTAAGATGGAGTCCATCGAGACCAGATTAAACGAGCCTCCTATGCACGATCTCAGTCCTGACAGACAAATGGTCCTACACCAGGTGAGAAGATTGAAATACTAAACTCTAGCTTCAGCTGTAGACTGTAAGAGATTTATACGAATATTGATGCACAACAACACACTGCCGTATTCCTACAGAATCAGGTGGAGGAAATTGTCAAACTGCAGAGTGATATAGATGAGCTTCAGTCCAGCTTCACAGAAGAGCTGATCTCCGATGCTGTGGACTCAGACTCTGTGGATCAGCTGGCCATGCAGTCCACACTCACTGTGCTGTCCGAGAGGATGGCCACCATCCACATGAAGGCTTCTGGAAAACGCCAACTTCTTGAGGTATGCCTAGAATAATAATTAAATAATAAGTCTGATTTACTTTTAGGCCACGTACACACTACAGCTAAATTCGGTTGTCAGTTCACCTTTTACTCCTTAATCGCGTTCTGTACACACATAATTCACTAAAATACGGGAGTGACAACCGCATTCCACAACCGCATTAACTCCCGAAAAATACAGGCATTGACAACCGCATTTACAGAAATTCTATGCAGTGTGTACAGAACTGAACTGAACAACTAGTTGTTAATGATGACGTCACGAGAAGCGCGCCAATATGCGTCAAGTGTTTGTTTACCTCAGATCTCCAGGTGCGGAGCAAGTAAATGGCAGAGATGCAGGTAAGTGTTTTTACTCATTCTTAGGTTTTGGACCCAGTCTGTCTCCCTCCACCGCAGTTGCTCCCACCAGCCCTGTGGTCTCGGAGCAACCCAGACATTGCGGTCAAGAGAGTGTAGGCTGTTTAATAACAACAGTTTAAAGAACAAAACTAGATTACGACGCCTCTCCCGACGGCGATTTAATAACGTTTTGCGGATTTTCGCGCGTCTTTGCAGTTTAATGTTTGTTTTGTCAATAGCAGCTAACACAAAACCAGCTAATCTGCGGGCCTCCATTCTCTCCGAGACGCCACAACGTTGCTATGGTTACCACGCTGCCATTCATGGCAGATTCGGGAGCGAGTCTTGTTCCGTACACACATAGAACGATAATTTACGGGACTCACTCCCGCATTTAAATGCGGTTGTCACTCCTGAAACTTGTAGTGTGTACGTGGCCTTAGAACACCCTTCATTATTTTTTCATAACATGTTTGCAAAATACTGAGCAGTAATTAAGTAAAACTTTATTTTCTGCTTTGGAAAGCTGCAACTTTAAATGTAGTTTTGAAATGCAAACCAGGTGTAACTGCCCATTAAAAAAATTAGTATTGTTAAAAAAATAAATAATATTGTAAATAATAATTTTAAAAAAATGCCTTTACCTACAACATTTATGTTTTTGAAATAAGCCTCTTATGTTCACCAAGGCTGCATTAATTTGATTAAAAATACAGTAAAAAAAACAAAAAACAATTACAATTTAAAATAATGTAAAATGTAATTTATTCCTGTGATGCAAAGCTGAATTTTCAATATCATTACTCCAGTCTTCAGTGTCACGTGATCCTTCAGAAATCATTTTAATATGCTAATATGATGCTCAAAATGTTGAAAACATTTGTGCTGATATTCAAGATTATTTGATGAATAGAATGTTCAAAGGAACAGCATTTATTTGAAATAGGAATATTTCAAATAACATTATAAATGTATTCACTGTCACTTTTGATCAATTTTTGTACGTCCTTGCTGAATAAAAGCATTCATTTCTTAAAAAAAAAAAAAAAAAAAAATTTCTTTAATTTTTGTAAATCTTTTTTGATCTCAGTTTCTTCATTAAAGTTATGGTGTGCTGATGTTTTCTAGCCTGATAAAGGCTTCTGTTCTTTAAAGATACCCAGTATATATTTATATATGCTGATGTGTTTAGGAGCGACAGAGTGAACGTTGGGAAAAGCAGCAACAGGCTCAGGCTTTGCAGTGTTACCTGAACCAGGCAGACCAGCTGGACCAATGGCTGCAGAGCACTCGCGGTAACATCACTTCTTGCTCTCAGGACTCAGACATGGAAGAGCAACTCATAGACTGTCAGGTTAGAGCGCCCCCTACAGAAGATCACTAAATGTGTACTTTATTAATTATTTACAAATTGAAGTTGAAAAGAAAATGTATTATTTTGTGTTAACTCCTGAAATTTATGCCTGCTAAATGAATGAGCTTTTGCTTAATTGCACTGGACTCAGGAACAGGAAACTTTTTTTATCCGTAAACAGCAGTATTACGAGGCCTCTGAGCGTTCAGATGGATTGATTCTTAAGCGTCTGTGGCACGAGCTGTAATCAGATTATGTAAATGTCTCAGCGTAACACCGTTCACAGTTAAAATGGCTTTAAGGGTATTAGAGGATTCCTGTGAGAGGATTGGTGCTCACTGGAAATATGCCCCGCCCCTCATTACATATTCATGAGGGTGGCTGCAGCATTAGTGGGGAAAGGGGTGGGGCTACTTTTGCCTTCATGGGAAGGTTACAAACTGGCAGATGTCCCACTGTGAAACACCTTGACTTTTTATTACAAGCTTATGTGCAGTCTTAACATTTTTAATTGAATTTTAGATACAATTTTATGTATTTTTATACATTGCCGTTATCCTAAAGAATGCATGCTTACTGGGAGCATGGCACGTGAGGGATTATGGATAATGTAAAGCGCTGTAGGTGTCGGTAAGGGCCTGGGATGAGAGCGGAAGAACCATGTTTGAGCTGGCCTCGCTTCTGTTGCTCCTGCAGAACATGCTGCTGGAGATCGAGGAGAAGGTGCTGGCTCTCTCCGAGCTCTCCAGACACAGCGAGAATCTTCTGCTGGAGGGCCGGCCAGAGAACAGAGAGGACGCGGAGCAGCTGGCCAGGAAGTTGCGTACGCTGAAAGGCAGCCTGCTAGAGCTGCAGAGGATGCTGCAGGACAAGCAGATCAACATTCAGGTGGGACTTGAACTCTGAATCAAGGCTGGAAGCTTAGACGTTTTCGACTCTATGTCCTAGAGGTTCATTTGGATCTTTAAAAATACAATTTGCTTAAAAATTTCAGAGGTGATACCATGGTGTGGCAATAGTGTGTTTGTACTATTATACTTGTATGATACTGAATAATTAACTTATGCATATATCGTATAATTACATTAGATGGTGCTCCAAGAAGAAAAAAAAAAACATAGTACTATCATGGTACATAATAATAATAATAAACTTTATTTATGTAGACAATTTTTTTTTTAAATGCATCTTAACATGGTTCACAGGTGAGAATAAAAATATTTATAGAAATTAAGCATGAAAGCTATAAAAGCAATTTAAAAAACTCAATAAAACCAAATGACAATAAAATCGTAATTTAAAAATAGGAAATATAAAAAAACTGATTTTCTATCAAATATTTTTGTAGAAAAACAGTTATAGTTTTTACAGTTTGTAATTAAATATTTCAGTGCAAACAAACTGATTATTACAAAAATGGCATTTATTAAAACAAAACATAATTTATATTGTGTGTAATATATTATTTTTTATAATATGAATCTAATTTTAATAATGTTATTATAATAAAATATTAAAAATAAAACATGACATGAATTAGGTTTGATTTAAAATCAAATAGATATTCTATAATAAAATAAAATATGAATGAATGAATGAATGAACGAATGATGCATTTGGTCACCAAATATGACCAAGACATGTTTTTTGTGAGATTCTTTGAGTCTCTAAACGGTTTGTCTTTTATGTCCTGCAGGCGACTTTAATTTGGGAGGAGTTGAAAGGCCCTCAAAGAACAAGCGTAATAATAATATATCACAGCTTTTGTCACTCTGTGCAGAATAATTCAGCAGCACTTAATACAACAATCTCCTGCACGGCTTTCTCTTTTCCTGCTATTATATAGAAGAATGTTGCAGAATGATGACTGATGATTTGATTCATGATTGGATGATCGTTTGACTTTATGATCATGATTAAGTTAGTAATGTGTTTTCGGGAAATTCATGACTATTAATCCGCTGTTAGTACTAATGTTTGCACTTTCCCTCTCCTGCAGGATTCACTTAAGGAACCATCAGACTCCAGTGAATCGGACTCCAGTCTCTCCCAGAGTCCAAACATGCAGGACTGGCTGGCCCAGGCCCGCTCCACACGCAGCCTACAGCACCAGGACACCCTCCAGAAACAGAAGGTAGATTACAGTTTACAAGGAGAAGGTTTTTGGGTTTTAAATGACAAAACAACAGATCTAGAACCATCACCATTGTGTCCAGTGGGACTGAACCTGTATAAGTCTGCTGTGAGTTGCATTCACTAAGAAAGCATCTGCTAAATGAGGAATGATAGTATTATATGTTAATTCAGGAGCTTGAAGAGCAGCTTGCAGAGCAGAAGAAGCTGTTGAAATCTGTAGCGAGTCGTGGAGAGGAAATACTCACCCAGCAGGCGTCACCCGTCAGAGCCAGGTATCGTTTCTCTCACATCTTACTGGAATATCACTTTTACCTCAAACTTTTACATCTCTGACTCTCTCTTCACAGTTCTGTCTGTCAAATGTTCTGCAGTGCGACAGAGATCCTCTCGCCTGATGTGGAGCAGGAGGTAGACATTCAGGCCGTGAAGAAACAGAGGAGAAAGAGATGGGAAAGTCTGAAAAAAGACATGACCACTAAACTACAGCTCCTCATGAACACGCTGGAGCAAGACAGCAAACAACCGGTACGGTGACTTCATTACAGTGTCCATGAAGCTTCAAAACCTTTGAGAATCATTTGTTATGAACCAGTGATTCAGAGTGTGTCAAACTGACAAAAGTTATGTGATTTCAGTAAATGAGGTTTCGTTACGTCTTAACTCTAAAGCAATGTTTCAAAATTTTAACGGTTCATCATTAGGGGGACAACCAGTGTCAATGGTTTTTTACCTGATCAGTTTGATAAATTTGTTTACATTTTTAATGACACATTTGTATAATAACGAGGAAGAATAGTAGATAATAGAATATTATTGCCTGATTAACCAAGATCACTGTAGAACAAACAAAACAAGCATAAAAGAACACTTTTCAGACAGATATTGCATATTAAATTGTATTTTTAGAGATTATGCTGTAACTAAACGTCTGCAGTTGGTTGTAAAAGGTGTTTTATGCATGTTTAGGCTCAGTTTTTGTTGCACTATTTACACCATTTTGACCAGCATTTTCAAGCGTGTTGAAACAATGAATCATTTTGGAAGCAAGTGATTCAAAGTTTCAAAAAGCTTTGTTTCTCTCATCACTAGTTCACATAACTGAAATATAAGAGGGTAGATGACAAGTAACATTAACTCTTTTTAGCATCAAGTTTTTAGCTTAAAATGCATACATTTTAGCAATTTGATCATCTTTCAAATTGTTTTTGCTGATAACTTTAAAATTCATAAAGTGTGACAAATGGATTTCTGAAAGTTCAAATATTCCATGAAGTCTCTGAATTAATATGAGCATACAAAAAAAATCCATTGAAATCTTAATCAGCATGCTGAGTATTACATTTACATTAATGCACTTCGTAGACGCTTTTATCTAATTTAATAGTTCATTTCCTGTAAATAACCAGATTAGCCTTTCCTCCCTTTTAATCTGTGTATGTTGCATATTACTATTAGTCTCTTTGTCCCCATTTCTTCCCATATTTGGGTATTCAACTATCATTTTCCTTTAAACTTTAACACTATTCTTTTTGCTGCCTGGCTGCCTTCAGGGAATATTCTTGCATAACTGGAGCTGCATAACTGTTGTAATAATCAGATACTGCCTCTGTTGGTGGAGTGTTTTGTAAAAGTTGTATATTTTCAAACAGTTTTACTCCAGAACTGCTTGTGTGAAGACCGCAGCCCCAGTTTATAAGAGAGAGACTCGCGTCCAGGACAAGTCCAGCCTGATGTCCCTGCACAATGGATTCAGTCAGACAATAAAGGAAATGACTTCTCAGGTAGACACATTATTATAAACCACTTCCGGCTTTTTGATACAAACAGTTGTGACAGCACAATTGAATGTTTACATCCTTTAACAATGGTGGAATCACTAAAATGCATAGCTGTGAGTTGTTTATTGCTTAATTTGACAGTTTAGCATGCTGACGTGTGTCGTTGGTGTCATCGTAAACATTATATAATGTTTGATTGTTTGATTTCTGCAGGCCACAGAGCGAGAGGTCATCCTGATGGAGCAGCAGCTTTATTCAGCAGTCACAGCCACGTCCTCTTGGGTGGATGATGTGGAGAACACACTGTTTTCTGGCCCTGCGCTGCTGACGGAGAACGCTGAGTCGCAGCTCTCCAACCATGAGGTCTGAGCATTGGGCGGCAAATTTTGCTAGCTAATAACTGATTCCTATCAGACAGACAGGAAGAAAGCCAGATCCTGTTTGCTCACATTCAGTGCTCTGTAGGTTTTTTCTTATTAGAACATTTGTACACTAAAAATATAATACTTTAGAATCAGTTCGTATCTGACATAGAAATAGAAATGCATCTCAGTAGTCTGTATAATTTTTTTTTTTTTTGTATTTCTCCTTAAGATATATTTCTTCTGGACAGAAAATTACATGGAATTCTTAATATTGGATTAATTATTATAATATTAGTAATTTTAATTAGAGACCATTTTTAGTCTAATTTCTAGTATTTTTAGACAATTTATAATATGACTAAATTATTTATTTTAATTAGAGACAATTTTTGGGTCACTGCTTCCCATCTATTCATATAAATGCTTAAGTACTTAAGCATTCCTAATAGTCAGTGTTGTGTTAGTATTATTTATATACTTTTACTTTATTCATTAATATTTTAAATTTTAGATTTTCACTTTTTAATTGTAGTTTAAATTTGAGCAGTTTTGTTATATGCTTAATATTTATATATGGCTCTAATTAATTAAATTTTATTTCTGTTTTATTTTTTAGTAATTTTTCTCGCCAAGGCAACATTTCTAATTTTAAATTTTTTTTAAGTCTAGGTTTTTATCTAATATTTTTATTTTATTTTATTTTCAGTGACCAAAAATGATTTTTAGTAGTTTTACTTCACAATAGCAAACGTAAAACTACAGATAGAGCTGTAGAATTAAATAAAGCACATTTTAATAAAAATATCAAGCAGTGGCGGGTTGTTGCTTCACAATGTGGCATTGTATACTACGAATATTGTTGGCACTGTGATTAATTACTTATGCTTCTGTTTTAAATAAAAGCATCTGATAATGCATAGATAATGCAAGTTTTAGTGAAGTTAAAATGTCAAACACTTCCTTGCATTACAGACATTGGGAAAAGAAGTGACTGAGGTGACGAGGCAGGTCAGCCACAGCGAGGGGCTGATAGGCGGCTCTGTGGGACTGTCTGAGGAAGAGCAGACCCTGATGAAGGACACCCTGGACTGTCTGACTCGACGCCTGGGAGCTCTGGACTCGGCCCTGGACCGCCGCTGTGACACCATGAGGAGCAGAATGCGGGAGCTCACAGCTTTCCAGGTGGGAATCAGGCACCGTTCAGTTCTGTATGTTAATGCACACTCCAACATCATCTCAGTTCCTGTTTCTTTTCAGACGGAGCTGCAGCATCTCTTTACAGCGCTTGGTGAAGGCAAGTTCCAGATTATCCAGAAAATGGCAGGAGTTCTTGACCACACAACAACTAAACAGATTGAAGTAAGAAAGAATACTTCCTATTTGATTATTAATTGATGCATTGAATAATTAGCAATTACTAATTGTATTTCATTATTAGATGTTGTCATATTTATTAACAGTGATTTCAGTAGTTTGCCAATGTTTTATTTATATACTATTATAATATTTATTAATACTTTGAACATTTTCATTTCTCATTTTAATTTTTAATTTTTAAAATGTAATCATTTCAAAAAGGTTCTTTTATACATTTTATGTTGTTTTGTCATTTTTATTAGTTTTAATCTTTTATATATTTCTATTAAACTATTTATTATTTGTTTTTGTTATTTTAGTAGTTAAACTTAAACATGTTTTTTTTTAGTTAGTTGCCTGCATTTCTAATTTTTGTCTTATATTACAGTTTATTTTTAGCTTTTTTTTTAAGTTTTATGTTTAGTTTTAGTTAACAATAAAACTGTTTACAGTTCATCCAATCATATCGCTGTAAACTCACTTTTTACGTTCTGACAGATCATTGCAGAGGCAGAGGAGACGCTGAAAGACTTTGAGCACAGAATAACAGAGCTGAAAGCCAGAGGGGTGGAGCTACAGCTGGACCAGTTCTCCACCAATGAGCTGCTGAAGCTACAGGTAACAACCAATCAATGGCATTAACAAATCTGTCAAACACTTTTATGTTTTCAGTTACTGTAAAAACAGAAGCTTACCAAGTAGTCCCAAGATACAGTGGTTTAGAAATAAAATACTTGAGTCTTCTCAAAGTCGTCGATGTGTTGGACAGGATGCATATGAGGAGCTGGTGATGACCGTGGGCTCTCGACGGAGCGGACTGAACCAGAATATGGCACTGAAGAATCAGTATGAACGAGTTCTGCAGGATCTAATTGATCTGGTGGACACGGCCCAGGATAAGATGAACGCTGACCAGAAGATGATCGCCAGCTCAGTAGAGGACGTGCACAACCTTCTAGACAAACACAAGGTACACCAAACTCCGAAATACGTCTTGTGTTTGCCTAAAAGTTTGTGCATGTCCTTCTGATGCTCACATGTCTCCAAATGTTTCATTTCCAGGAATTTTTCCAAGGCTTAGAGTGGCACATGGTCCTCACTGAGACGTTCTACAAAAAAATTAGTGCCTTTGTTTTGCCACGTGAGCGTCAGACTCTGGAGGAGACACTAGCTCGGGCTCAGGATGTGCTTAAGCAAGCGCACAAGAAAGGAGTTGAGCTGGAGTGCATCTCAGAGGTAACAATTTTCCTAAAGTATACCTCATTCTAAAGTATGGAGTCTGTAAGATTTCCAAAAGACATATATATATATATATATATATATATATATATATATACTGCTCATTTGAACTGTCAGTTCATCAAAAAGTCCTGGAAAAATGTATCATGGTTTCCACAAAAAATATTGATAATAACATTGATAATAATAAGAAATGGTTCTTGAATAGCAAATCAGCATAACATAATGAAACTGAAGACTGGATTAAATGATGCTAAAAATTCAGCTTTGCATTACAGAAATAAATGACCATTTACAACATATTTAGATCAATATTTCACAATATTACTATATTCACTGCATTTTTGGTCTAATAAATGCAGTTTCGGTGAGCATAAAGAGACTTTCAAAGCAATGAAAAAATCCTACTGACCCCAAAAAAAGTATGAAACTGTTTCTTTCACACTCATTATGTATTTGTCTGTTTCTCTGAATTTATCAGACGTGGAGTCGTCTGGTTTCGGACTATCAGACCCTGTACCGATTGCTAGAGGCTGTGGAGGGCAGTCTGCCGACCGCCAGCCTGGTGGAGGAGACGGAGGAGAGACTGAATGAAAGAATAGAGCTCTATCAGGTATGTAATGAAATCATGAAACTTCAGGCTTCATGCCTTGTTAGGATTAGTTGTAACGTAGTCTAGAGTAACTTGCCAACATGGGTATGATCGGTGTATTAGGATAGATAATCTAATCATACCAGACTGACTGGATCTGATCGACTTGACCTCTCATTATCGTCACCTTAGGCCCTTAAAGCCAGTCTGACGGAGCACCAGCACAAGCTGCATCAGGTGCTGGAGGAAGGGAAGCATCTTCTGTCATATGTGAGCTGCTCCAGTCTGGAGAACCAGCTCACTCTTTTGGGCGAGCACTGGCTCAACAACTCCACCAAGATCAACAAAGAGCTACAGAACCTGGAATCCATCCTGAAGCACTCAACCAGGTCAGGAGCTTTTTTACAGTTATGCAATGTTTTATTCGTTTTATTTCATAATCTTCATGATGAGATGTGCTTGATTGTCACAGGTATAAGCGTGAGTCTGGTGAACTGAGTCGCTGGCTACAGGAAGCTCTGGAACGCTTGGAGTTCTGGAACACACAGTTCGTTGCTGGTCCTCAGGAACTGGAGACTGTTAAAGACCAGTTATCAGCTTTTCTGGTTAGTTAGACTGGTTCAGTGTTAAGAAATCACAAGCATGGGATGTGTTTAGGATGTTGGTGCATTTAGTCAACCGGTTTCACTGGAAAACCACACTGGCCCAAGCTTTGCTAGTGAACCAAATTATTTTATTTTATTTTATTTTTTTATTATATATTTTATTTTTTAACTAATTTGTTTTGTTTTTATTTTTTTATCCCAGTGTCTCGGACCTAATTTATTTATTAATTTATTTTTATGTTTTTACTGTGTTTTATTTCATTTTTTATTAATATATAATTATTATATAATCATTGGTTTTCGCAGTTAAATGTTTTTGCCAATGAAAACAGTTTTCAGAAGAAGCTTTAATGAATAATAATTATTTATGTCTGTGCATGCCCATTAGGAAGTAATTCCAGAAACCACAAGATACTGCTCGTTTCATGTGTGGTCTTTTCTTCTATACAGGAGTTCAGTAAGGAGGTGGAGAGCCGCTCCAGTCTGAAGACCTCAGTGCTGAACGAGGGAAACCAGCTGCTCAGACTCAAGAAGATGGACACCGCGTCTCTGCGGTCTGAACTCACCCGTCTGGACTCTCAGTGGTCAGAACTGCTCGCTCGCATTCCCGTAGTTCAAGAGAAACTCCACCAGGTACTGACTGCTCACTAAACAGGCTCATCTGCTCCAATAAATAGGATTAGTTTCACTTCTGGGGTTCTTTGGTCCTGTCAGATCTTTCTTAGTCTGTCGTTTTTTTAAAAGATATATTGTTTGTTGTTTTAGTCTCAGATGGATAAGCTGGCATCCCGTCACGCTATCGCTGAGCTTGTGAACTGGATTTCATTGATGGAGAGAGTGATAGAAGAAGATGAGGAGAATCTCAAAGGGGCTGTTGGGTCAAAGGTCATCCAGGAGTACCTGCAGCGATACAAGGTGACAGCATTTACTGTTTTACCCCTGTTAGAGTCTACAAAAGGTCTATTGTATTTAAGTGGGTAACACTGTTCCAAATGAATCTATTGGTTGGACTGGATTTTATGGCGATCATCAGAAGTCTAGCTACACAAGAGTAATTATGAATTTTTATGTGTTTTGCTAACTGTTTTCTCCATGGTGTTGTCCTTTACTTTCTGTAGGGCTTCAGAGTGGATGTGAACTGTAAACAGCTGACTGTGGACTTTGTGAATCAGTCGGTGCTCCAGATCAGTGGTGCGGACGTGGAGAGCAAACGCAGCGATAAAACAGATTTTGCGGAGAAACTGGGCGCCATGAACTGCCACTGGCAGATACTACAGACACGTATCACCGAGAGGGTGAGACTTCAGATGCAGCTCATACATACTATATACACTTTTCAAACTCTGTTCAGACTTTTGGTAGATAATTTCATTCTGAGCGGTTCTATAATTTTCATTTTTTTTTTTTAAATATATGTTACAATGTATATGGTTTTACATATACTTTGAGAAATTTAAGTGTGTAGGTGTTTGCGTGTTTATATATGTAATTTTTGGTTAATTTATATGTAACACATACACACATACAATTAATATAGACAAAAATTAGATATTTGGATATTTAAAAAAAAATTATATTTAAAAAACATACTATTATCCGCAATTTATTTTTTAGTTCCAGAAGTTTCAAAAACGGCATGTTCTACAATAAAAACCATATTACATTATATTAATATCATATCATATATTATATTATATTACATTATATTATAACACTATTATAACAATATAATACAAAATAAAAAATAAATATGATTTCAGTTCATCTTTTTTTTTTTTTAGCATTTTTAGTAATTATTAATTTATCATTTTAGTCATCCTATAATCCCTTGGAAGGTTTATGAGGCCCTCTGGTTGAGAACCACTGTAATAGTGTTTTATTTTTTTTAATATGTGCCAGTGATGATGTCATTGTAATATTTGCATACTAAATTGTAATTACATACAGATTTATAATTAGTGTTACTGTTTGGTACATAATTGCTAAATTGTATCATAAAATTGCATAAATGTGTTAAATGTTAATTTTTGTTGTTTCAGGTGCAATACCTGGAATGCTTGTTGGAATCCTGGGTTGAATATGAGGGTAAAGTTCAGACTCTTCAGGCATGGCTGAACGCTCAGGAGGACAGACTCAAGAGAAAGCAGAGGATTGAGAACTTATCCTCCGTGCAGAACGCACTGAAAGACTGCCAGGTTTGACCTTTGACCAAACACGTAGTCTTATTTTATTCAACATGACCGGAATACAGATTTTCTTGTCTTTTTCTGACATGTAACTTCAGGAGATGGAGGAGATGGTGAAGGAGAAAGAGAGAGAGCTGGAGAGAGTGGAGGAACAGGCTTGTGCTCTTGTCCAAAATAAGACCGATGAGGCCTGTGCTGTTGTCATGGAGTCTCTACAAGCCTTGAATAACACATGGGCCAATCTGGACCACCTGGTATTTACTGTTTTAATTAGACTATAATGTGATTCTATAAGACTTATAGTATTTTATAAGTATCTTTAAAGGTTGTACTGTTTGTATGTGGGTTTCTGCATGTAAATTGTATTTTTATTGCTGTGTCTCAGATCGGACAGCTCAAGATCAGCCTGAAGTCTGTCCAGGACAAGTGGAGTCAATACAAACAAGCGTCTGAGGAGATCAACGGCTACCTGACGGAGGGACGCTACTCTGTGTCCCGCTACCGCCTGCTCACAGGATCTCTGGAGGCTTCGCGGCTACAGGTGGAGAGTCTACAGGTAAAGCAAGTTCCAGTTCATCTGCAAATCATAGATTTAAAGTGGAAAAATGGCTCATATTGTTTCTTCTGACATCTGTAGAATCTGCAGGAGGAGCTTGAGAAACAAGAGAGCAGTCTGAGAAAGTTTGGATCAGTTACGCATCAGCTTCTGGAGGAGTGCCACCCATCTGTGTCTGACACACTCAATAACACGCTAAAAGACATTAACGCCAGGTCCATTTTTCATTTTTTATATATATATATATATATATATATATATATATATATATATATATACAGTATGTACAATAAAACTCGCAGTACTTTTTTGTAAATGTTTGTTTATAATTATAATCCTAACTTAAGTCTAAGACTGCAATAAAAAACATATCAACTGAAAAATGCATGTCTGTAATATAAGCTGCAAGCATTTTAGTTTGCAAATGCAAAGTCATTTTGGCTTGAGTGGTTTTGTGAGTGAGCTTGATGTAATGGAAGTGTGTGTGTGTTTTGTGGTCTTCAGGTGGAACAGTCTGCAGGAGGAGATTGTGGAGCGTCTGAAGAGCAGTAAGGCTCTCCTGCAGCTCTGGCAGAGCTATAGAGATCTTTATGGACAGAGTGACTCCAGCATCCAGACACTAGAGGAGAGAGCAAACCAGATGCTGAAGACAGCCAGCCACAAAGACATCACAGAGGAGGAAGTGTCCACCTGGATTCAAGACTGTGCTGTGAGTGTAATATTGATTATGATTATGTGCCAACACTTTCAAAAGTTGAAAAGATTGGTAACACTTTCAAAAGTTGTATCTGTTAGCATTAACATTAGTTAATGTACTAACATGAACATGAACATGAACTTTAACAAATGTTAATAAATGCTGCAAAACAGATTTTTTAGATGTTCATTGTTCACTTTCATAACAATTATTGTTATTGTGTACTGTAGCAACAACTTTTATTTTTATAAGTGAACTTGACGATATTTGCATATCTTACAAGTATTCAGTTACTTCTTTTATCTGATATATTGTCTGGTTAGTCAGGAGTATCATTGATACCCACATCCAATTGTTTTTAGTGTATTATAATAATTTAGAATTATTTTGTGATGAATTTTTAAATGTTTTTTTTTTTTTTTTTTAGATGTAATGCCTTAAAATCAACTGTGTGATCAACTCTCATAAATGTTTGTGTATTCTACTAATGCACTAATCATACATTTTGAACAGCAACTGTTTCTGTACATTTTTGTATTTCATATTCACCCTTATTGAGAATGTAGAATCATGTTCATCTCAATCCAAGTTGTATATGCTTTTAATTCATTTATAATTATTTTTAATGAATTTTATATTTTTAGATAAGATTTTAATGCCTTAAAGTGAGTCGTATGCTCTCTTAATTAATGCTACATTTTAATACTTTACCTTTACATAATTCTAAGTATTATAATGCATTAAAACACATGATCAATGCTATAAAAAAAATTAATCATATCATGCATTATACATTTAAGAATGGTTACCATGAGTAAGTTAGGTATTATGCATTACAACTGTGGTTATAGTTGTGTATGAAACAATTACAATTACAAAAAAGTCATTATTATGTGTAGTATATGTGACCCTGGACCACAAAACCTGTCTTAAGTCGCTGGGGTATATTTGCAGCAATAGCCAAAAATACATTGTTTGGGCCAAAACGATAAGTAAAGATCATGTTCCATTAAGATATTTTGTAAATTTCCTACCACAAATATATTAAAACTTAATTTTTGATTAGTAATATGCATTGAAACTTCATTTGGACAACTGTAAAGGCAATTTTCTCATTTGATTTTTTTTGCACCCTCAGTTTCTAGATTACAATAGTTGTATCTCGGCCAAATATTGTCTGATCCCAACAAACCATACATAAATGGAAAGCTTATTTATTCAGCTTTCAGATGGTGTATAAATCTCAATTTCGAAAAATTGACACACATGACTGGTTTTGTGGTCCAGGGTCACAAAGGACGTTATAGATACGTTTATGAAGCATTAAGAATATCTTGACATTATTTATGATTTAGAGCTCTAAATCTACTACTGTAAACCCTGTAGAATACAGAAATGGTTTGTGAATAGTTTAAAGTGTAAGTGTTCACTAATGCACTAATCATAAATTCTGAACAGCAACTACTTATGTACAATTTTTTATTTCATAATCAGTAATTCGTGTAATCAGTACAGTAATTTACTCTCATCCCATGTTCCCTCAGGAGCTGCTGCGCTCTCAGGCTCCCGTCCAGGCGTCTCTGCAGGTTTTATTGGAGCTGGGAGAGCAGCTCAAACAGCAGGTGGACACATCAGCTGCGGCCTCCATCCAGTCTGACCACCTGTCTCTCACCCAACGCCTCGGTGCTGTAGAGCAGAGCCTGAGCCGACAGCAGGTGGCGCTGCAGGTGAGTGAAGAAGATCATTGAAGTGGCGTATGAGAGTGTTTTAGCGTTTGACACTGAGGGTTGTTTTTCTCCCCAGGCTGGAGTTCGGGACTACGAGACATTTAACGAGCAGTTGGACTCTCTGTCCCGCTGGATCATAGAAGCTGAGGAGGTTCTGAAAGGGCAGGATCCCAACGGTTCCTCTGACCAGTCACTGATCCAGGACCGCATGGAGGAACTCAAGGTACACAAGAATGAATAGATAAATTATGCTGGGATGCCTGAAATGTGCAAAGATCAGATCAGTGTTGTTACTGTCTTCTAAAACGAATTCATTTTGTTTTACATGAATTGAAATAAAGCTAAAATAAGATAAAACATAAATAGATAAGAGGAAAAATATATAATAAAAGATTAGAAATGTTACCTTGGCAACTAGCTGAAATTAAATAATTTTGAGCTGAAATATTAAAATTACTCAAACTAAAACTGAAATAAAAAAAAAATTAATTAAAATCATTAATGGACATAACAAAATTACTACAAATTTAAATCTGAAAATCTACATATAAAAGCTTACTCAAAATATTAATAAATACTACAGTAGTATATAAGTAATAACCTTAAAATAAATCTGAAATAAAAATTTAAATAAGTATTAAAATTACTAAAACTAAAACTGAAATAAAAAATCTGAAAAATTAAAGCTAATTCAAAATACTATAGTAGTATATAAATAATACCAAAATAACCCAGGACCAAATATTGGACACAGTTGAATTTGTTTCTGTTTATGTTAAAAACCCTTTGTTCCAAAATGTTTTTGCTTAAATACTCAAAATTATTTTTGTACAGAATTGTTGTACATGTACATAAATTATATAAGAAAAAAAATTAAAGCAGTTTCCTTTTTTTTTTTTCTTCTTTTGAGTATACAAAGGATACTGCAATATCAATTGACACTTTTTTTTGTACAATTACTAAGGGTGAATATGAACAGTCAAAACCCTCAGTGAGCCCCCCCCCCCCCCCCCCCCCAAAAAAAAAGTACCAAAAAAAAAGGGCATCCACATAAATTGTCAATGCAACTAAATAATTATACCTTAAAGTATAATGAAACAAAAGAAAGCAGAGATCCATAGGTTAAAGGAAAAAAAATTAATAAATAAGAAAAAATAATAATAATAAAAAGCACATTATGAATCAATAAAGATATGTAGTGTATTCTTGACAAAATTAAGTAGAGGATCCCAGTTTTTATAAAATTTGTTCGTGGAACCTCTTAATGTGAACTTAATTTTTTCAATATAGAAAAGACATCAAATCTTCTAACCACGAGAAAGTGGGGGGAGGTTTAGAAGACTTCCAGTGCAATAAAATCCGTCTCCAAGCTGTCAGTGAGGCAAAGGCTAGAACATTAGCATACTTTCTTGAAAGTTCATCCAAAACCGCCGGTACACCAAAAATAGCAATCAAAGGGCATGGTTCAAGGGAAAAATTGGAAGATTATTGGCATTCCTTTTTTGATTCTTTTTCTAACATTTTCAATGTTGGACAAGAAAAAAACATGTGGGTATGATCAGCAGGAGCCAGAGAACACCTATTACAAATAACATCCACTCCCGGAAATAGCTTACTTCCCTTAAGAAAAAGAAGTTTATTTAAGTATGCTATTAGTTTACTTCTTTTAAACTAAAAAATAAGAAAGTATACTTTTAGTTTACTTTTTATGTACCTCTCAGAAATGGGCTTTATGGACTTCTTAGAAATATACTTAAAATGACATTTAAGTATACTTGACTTACACTTAGAAAAAGTCTAAATATATTTGAGCTATACTTGTGCTCCTAGAATCCGTGTTTTCATTGTTATATGGTAGGAGGCGCTAGGACACATCTTCTGTACAGAATTTCCAAAAAAACACAAGCCAAGAAGAAACCAAAAAAACAGATGCTTCTACATGTAATCTAACACGATCATCAGACATAAAACAGCATTAAAACTGTGTAAAGTTATGGAATAAAATGTCAACAATGAAGAGGTAATAATGACGGTCAAGCTTTGGAGTGTTGATCGACTCCATCTACGTTTTGATAATCATTCTGAATCCAATTCATAGTCTTTTTTCATGTTATTTCTTTATTTCTTATGAAACTTACCCACATTCAAGTGCTTAAAAAAAGAATGCATGAAGCTAGAATAAAATGTTTTTGTTTACAAGCAGATACTCTGTTCTTTCTTTTGATGTTTTGTATGTTCAGATATTCATATAACAAAATATATACAAATTAATACCTAAATAGGGACATAGTACTTAAAGTATGATGTAAAGTTCACTTAAAGAAAACTTACGAGTATACTTACAGTATAAAACTACTAAACTAGTAGTTTACTGGGACTATACTTCAAAGTGTACTAAAAATGCTACTACAAGTATTTCATTAGTAAACTATCAATATACCTATAAGTTCACTTTTAGTATAGTTGCAGTACAAGCTAAAAACATTGATGTAAACTAGTTGTGTACTCAAAGTTTACTACTGTTATACTTAAAGTATACTTAAAAGTATACTTTTATATACTATAAAGTGGGCCAATTTAGTCCCAAGGAGTATTGAAATAGTACACTTACAAGTATACTACTAGTACACTGATATTTGTATACTTACTACATAAAGTATACTTAAAAATATATTTGAACTTTAAGTATACTTAACAAAATAAACTGAAGTATACTTCAAAGCAGTTTCCATTTGATTCACTTATTTTGTTTTTGATCAAAATAACAGAAAATCTGAAAACCGAAAATGTGCAGTCACTTAAAATGACCTGACCAACATATTAATTGACCACCAATGTTTTTGTTTGTTTTTTTTGTGCAGAAACAAATGCTGAAGTTCAGCAGTATGGCTCCTGATCTGGAGAGGCTGAATGAACTGGGTTACAGACTCCCTCTCAACGACTCGGAGATCAAACGCATGCAGAACCTCAACAGAAGCTGGTCCACCACCTCAGCTCAGACCACGGAGAGATTCAGGTTTGCTCAACCTCATTATAAAGAGAGATTATATCATTATTGAATACTTCCTTCTCATAACTTTCTTAAATGCCCTGCATGGCTCTTTTTGGGCTTTGTAAAGAAATACATAAAAGGAAATACATAGTACTATACTAGATATTGTTGAGGGTCTGTTTTCCTTCTAAAGGATGTCTAAATTCTCTTCTCAGCAAACTTCAGGCCCTGCTACTACAGCAGCAGACCTTTCTGGAGAAGTGCGAGACGTGGATGGAGTTCCTTGTGCAGACGGAGGAAAAACTGACCGTGGAGATTTCCGGAAACTTCCAGAGCCTGATGGAGCAGCAGAGAGCTCATGAGGTGAGACATACAAAAACAAATTAGGAGTTGCAAACCTTGCCTAGATACTAAAAAATGAGCAATGTTACAGCTGTTTCAGGCAGAGATGTTCAGCAGACAGCAGATCCTTCACTCCATCATCAGCGATGGACAAGGCATGCTGGAGCAGGGGCAGGTGGACGACAGGTGAGCGACATCATCATCATCATCATCATCATCATCATCATCATCATCATCAGATATATAAATATATGCAAGATAACAGCATTCAAAATGCATGAGCAGACTGAATGTTCATATTGAAACTGACCGTGTTTCCAGAGATGAGTTCAAGCTGAAGCTGGCTCTGCTGAGTAACCAGTGGCAGGGGGTGGTGAGACGGGCACAGCAGCGCAGGGGCATCATAGACAGTCTCCTGCGGCAGTGGCAGCGCTACAGAGAGATGGTGGAGAAGCTGAGGAAGTGGTTGGTGGAAGTGTCCCATCAGGCCGAGACCCTGCAGGCGGGTGCACCTGTGCCACTGCAACAGGCACGAGCCATGCTGGATGCAGTTCAGGTATGTATTGTTTGACCTAAATGTGACCCTGGACCACAAAACCAGTCATAAGTGTCAGTTTTCTGAAACTGATAAAATAAGCTTTCCATTGATGTATGGTTTGTTAGGATCGGACAATATTTGGCTGAGATACAACTATTTGAAAATTAGGAATCTGAGGGTTAAAAAAAATCTAAATATTGAGAAAATCGCCTTTAAAGTTGTTCAAATGAATTCTTAGCAATGCAAAGTTTTGATATATTTACGGTAGGAAATTTACAAAATATCTTCATTGGAACATGATCTTTACTTAATAACCAAATAATTTTATTGCATAAATTGCATAAAAAAAATCAATAATTTTGACCCATACAATGTAGTTTTGGCTATTGCTACAAATATACCCGTGCTACTTACGACTGGTTTTGTGGTCCAGGGTCACAAATATGCTTTTGTGCTGGCTGTTATCGCGCCCTGCTGACGCTCTGTTGATCCTGCAGCTGAGGGAGAAGGTTCTGCTGAGGCAGCAGGGCAGTTACATCCTGACGGTGGAGGCAGGGAGACAGCTGCTTCTGTCTGCTGACACACGAGCCGAAGCCGCTCTACAAGAGGAGCTGCTCGACATACAGGAGCGCTGGAGACACGCCAACATCTGCCTGGAGGAGCAAAAGAAAGAGCTGGCCGTCCTGCTCAGGGTAGAGATCTTTATGTCTCTGCACCACCAATCTTTTTTTTTTTCTGTAGAAAAAAATCCTTACCTAATAATAATGGAAAATAGTTATTATTTATTTTAATAATTTATTAGACAAAAGATATGAAACCCTGAATATTACTCTATAGTGTTCGATACATATTTAGTGTTTAGCGTATATACAATATGCAATACATAGTGTATTTAGTGTTAAATACATATTTAGTTGCTAAACATAAAAATTAAATAATTATAAAAATCATGTAAATATTAGTTAATAATAATATTAAAGGAACACTCCACTTTTTTTGGAAATAGGCTCATTCTCCAACTCCCCCAGAGTTAATAAGTTGAGTTTTACCGTTTTTGAATCCATTCAGCCGATCTCCGGGTCTGGCGATAGCACTTTTAGCATAGCTTAGCATAGATCATTGAATCCGATTAGACCAGTAGCATCGCGTTCAAAAATGATCAAAGAGTTTCGATAGTTTTCCTATTTTAAACTTGACTCTTCTGTAGTTATATCGTGTACTAAGACTGGCGGAAAATGAAAAGTTGCGATTTTCTAGGCATATATGATTAGGAACTATACTCGCAGTCCAGTGTAATAATCAAGGAACTTTGCTGCCGTAACGTGGCAGCAGCAGGCGCAGTGATATTACGCAGCACCTGAAAGTAGTCCCCAGCTATATTATAACTAGTTACCTAGCTGGGGACTACTTTCAGGCGCTGCGTAATATCACTGCGCCTGCTGCGGCCATGTTACGGCAGCAAAGTTCCTTGATTATTACGCTGGAATGAGAGTATAGTTCCTAGCCAAATCGGACTAGAAAATTGCAACTTTTCATTTCCCGCCGGTCTTAGTACACGATATAACTACAGAAGAGTCAAGTTTAAAATAGGAAAACTATCGAAACTCTTTGATCGTTTTTGAATGCGATGCTACTGGTCTAATCGGATTCAATGATCTATGCTAAGCTATGCTAAAAGTGCTCTCGCCAGACCCGGAGATCGGCTGAATGGATTCAAAAACGGTAAAACTCAACTTATTAACTCTGGGGGAGTTGGAGAATGAGCCTATTTCCAAAAAAAGTGGAGTGTTCCTTTAACAGGGTTCCCATAGGTCCTTGAAATCCTTGAAAGTTTGTGAATCTGATAAAAAAAATTTCAAGGCCCTGGAAAGTTTTTGAAAATAAACAAACATAGATACAGGTCCTTAAAAATCCCATATTATTCCCTCCGGTCCGCTAATGTGTTATTTCGCCATTACTTTGTGCGTACTAGCTTGCTTGATTTACGTTGCACATTTATGCGTTATGTTAAGTGTTTCCCATGTGAGGTACTTTGTGTTGTTCGTTGCCATGACATTTACACGCACACGAAACTACTAAGAAGGTACCTCAATGGTTCACAGACACACCGTGAAACATTGCAAAAATAGGCTGAAACCGCTGAAACGTGATGACTGGAAAATGCAAATTTCAAGATATTTGGCTCACAAAAGAAGATTACAAAGAATGGCTTGCCAGAGATCCAAAGGATGTAAAGTTGAATTGCTTTGCTTGTTAAGATAATGTAAAGCCATGAGGCAAGAAAAACTTAAAAGCATATTCATATATCTTAAAACTTCTGGTTACATGAGCCTAAGCTCTTTTCAATAAAATCCATGCAAAAGTTAATATCAGATCATTTTAGAATACAGTATAGTATGTACCAAATATTATTCAATTTTATGCAAAACAGAAATATGACAAATATCAGATTTCTGTCATGGCCAAAAATAAATGCAAAAAAAATAATAATAATAATTGCTTTTTTGCATAGTTGTGTTTGACACATGAAAACTGTAACAATGTATCTTACAAGGTGACGCGATGTAAGCTTTGCTCTCACTTGAAATGTGTCCCCACATTAATTCCTTGAATTTGAGGGTATTGGACCTTGAAAGGTCCTTGAGTTTGAAGTTAACAAAGGTGTGGGAACCCTGTATTAAAATAAGTTAAAATACCAATTCTACTATTATTATAGTCAACTAAAATAAAAAACTTTTGTTACCTGAAATAAAATATAAAAAACTAGATTTATATTTTAGAGTTAGTTAGATTATAATTAATTTTATTTAAGCTAGTTGCCAAAGCAATATTTCTTGTTTTCATTTAGCTTTTTTTAGTTTAAATGTTCAGTAAACATGAATAAACTATAAAACTAATAAAAATGGCATAACCATAATAAAGTTACTAAAAATGTAACTAAAATTCAGATGAAAACTGAAAATGTGAAAATGACAACAAATTTTCAAACAATATAAAAATTATATATATATATATATATATATATAATTTTTATATTGTTTGAAAATTTGTTGTATGACGGGAGGAGCCAACGACAGACACAGTGGGTGTGGCGTCAGGCCTCGGAGAGGTTTTTATTAAACAAAAATGATAAAATAAGTGTCCAGGGGGAATAAGCGTCCATAAAAAAGGGGGGGATCTGGTGTCCTCGTCGTGCTGCGGGGCTCGTGAAGGAGGGCAGTGTTCCAGAAGGTAAGGGTCCAGGCAAGGGGCGGAGTCAGGTGGCCGCACACGCTCCCGCGGTCCGGGGCACGAGGGGCGGCGGCTTCTCTGGAGCGGCGGCTCTTCCTCTTCTGCCTCTTACTGGCATTGGCGAGATGGACGGCCCGGCATCCTGGCCCGACGGCCGTTATACGGGTGCGGCTTGCACGATGACTCTGGAGGTTCCGCGGCTCACATCCTCGGCGGCGCGATGTCCCTCAACGCACCCTTCCTGGACCCACGAGGACACCAGCGTGCATGCACGGGGGAAGAGACCGGTCTCCCGAGGAGAGGCGCGCTCGGCATTTAACGGCGGCGGTGATGAGGCTTCATTCAGTCCAGCTGTGCCTCATCACACGCCGCCAGCCCACGTTGGTCCCACACCCCTCCTCTCATCCACCCACTCCAGTCGGGAGCCTGGTGAAGGGCGGCGAATAAGGGACGGGGTGGTGATGATGATGATGAGGGGGAGGGCCACCGATCCGTCACAGTTGTATTTTTTTTTTTTACAAATGTACTGTATAGATATTTATTAATTTGTTTATTTATTTATTTCACTAGTTAAATTAAAAATTCTAAATTAGAGTTTTCATTTATTCGAAATTTTACTGTACTGTCACCCTAATTCTGTCAAATATTTCTTTTTAGTAGTTCCAGTAGTTATTTTGTCTGCCTGAGTTTGTCTACATCTCTACCCTAAAGAGTTTAAAGGTTGTTTTCAGATGGTAGAGCAATGCTTGATACTGTAATTGTTCAGAATGTGTTATATGTACCCAGAAACCACTTTGACTTGTTTCGAACTGTGTGTAGGATTGGGAGAGGTGTGAAAAAGGTATCGGAGGATCTCTGGAGAAACTGAGAGCATTTAAACGCCAGCTGTCCCAGCCGCTTCCAGATCGCCATGAGGAGCTGCAGTCTGAACAAATGCGCTGCAAGGTATGCAACGTTCAGATACAGTATGAAGACTTGAAAACAATAATGAAATGATGAAAAATGAAAACCAATGATTGTTCATTTCCTGCAGGATCTAGAGAGCATGTTTGACGGCTGGAAGGAGGATTTGACACATCTGACGGTGTTGAGAGAGTCTCTGTCCAGTTACATCAGTCCTGAGGATCTGCGTGTGCTGCAGGAACGCATTGAACTCCTGCACCGCCAGTGGGAGGAGATCTGTCACCAGGTACTCTCAAAAACATCTGGCCATTAGGTGGCGCTGGTTTACTACATATGCCTGCATTGTAGGTGCAGATGCTTTCAAAACCTTCCTAGACATCATAGGCACATTTAAACAGATGCTATCTGGGCTCCATGGGAAGCTGATTAGGTTTTATAACACATCCGCAGATGTTTTTAAAATCACTGTTTTCAAACATCAGTTGCATCAGAGTATGTTTTGCAGAACATATTTGCGTATGTTTTTGCTAGTAGAGAGCAATGCAGAGCACTAGTTTTTAGCTCAAAGTGAAACTTGAATGCAAAGCATGAAGAGTTTTTATGCACCCTCTGTGTTTGTGGCATCCGGTGCGTGAGCTGAGACACCACAGGATGTGAGCGTGCGTTTGATATCTCAGTAGAAACATTTAACCGTAAGGTACAGGCTGTCAGAAACACTTCACCCATGCTGTATTTTTAATGATGCTCTGGTAAGTACGCTCTTCTGTCTTTACGGTCTGATTTTTGCTTTTCCTTCAAAATGGTTTTGGGAATGTGTGACAGTGTGTTTATTTACACTTTAATTTTGCACATTATAAAGATATGGAGAGACGTTGTGGCTAAATATTCAGTTGAATCTACTTAGAGTTGGTTTAAATGCTCAAGCATATTTGAAATGACTGAAGGCGTATGTTTTTGTGTATTTGTCTGTGCAGTTGTGTCTGCGCAGGCAGCAGGTGAGTGAGAAGCTGAATGAATGGGCCATCTTCAATGATAAATATAAGGAGCTGTGCGAATGGCTGACGCAAATGGAAAGCAAAGTATCCCAGAATGGAGACATCAGCATTGAAGAGATGATTGAGAAATTACGAAAGGTAACGATTAAATATTACATTTCTTTTGTTTTATATGTGTATATATACACAGAGGGAGAGTAAGTTTGAGAATGATTTTTCCATGTCTCTCTGTCCCTCAGGACTATCAGGAGGAGGTGGCGGTGGTTCAGGAGAATAAACACGAGCTCCAGCAGCTGGGTGAACGTTTAGCTCGGGCCAGTCATGAGAGCAAAGCCTCTGACATTGAACACAAACTCAGTAAAGTCAACGAACGCTGGCAGCATCTGCTCGACCTCATTGGGGCCAGGTACTTTCACACGATATTTACTCAAAATTCATTTCCTCTTGCTTGATTTCTATATTTCCTTTTTTCATTTTAAATTTAGTTTGTTTTAATAATTTAATTTAGTCATTTTGATTAGTTTTTGTCATTTTTATTCATTTTTAATAAATATTTCTTGTCATGTCTGTTCATTTTTAATTTCAGTTTTAGTTGTAATTTTAGTACATCAAAGAAATGCAACTAGTTTAGATCAAATAAGCTTAGAATTGTTTATTTTATTTTATTTTATTTCAGTTCACGCTTTCTTTATTTCAAGTAATGAAAACTTTTTTTATGTTTTTAGTGTCAGTTAACTATAATAACCCTGATATAAAATATATACTGCATATAGATGTAGACACAGTATATTGTGTCAGAAATTGTGAAAAGGCTGATAATATCTGTGTTTATTCAGGGTGAAGAAGCTGCGGGAGACTTTAGTGGCCGTTCAGCAGTTGGATAAGAACATGAATAGTCTGCGCTCTTGGCTCGGCCACATTGAGACCGAACTGTCCCGTCCCATCGTCTACGACACCTGTGACTACCAGGAGATCCAGAGGAAACTAGATCTACAGCAGGTACCTACTGTACACACACGGTGCATTCAAAAATAAACCAGTCTTGTTTGTTTGGTTAAGATAAAACATTATTTGTGCCCTTCGTTCAGGAGCTGCAGAGAGACATCGAGAAGCACAGCACAGGTGTGGCGTCTGTGCTGAACCTGTGTGAGGTGTTGCTGCACGACTGTGACGCGTGTGCTACGGACGCTGAGTGTGACTCCATCCAGCAGGCCACACGCAGCCTGGACCGCCGCTGGAGGAGCATCTGTGCCATGTCCATGGAGAGGAGACTCAAGTATGACCCGTGAACTTTTTATTTTTATTTAATTTTAGTTTGAATTTAATTTGTAATTTTTTAATATTTATATTTAGCTTTGATTTATTGATTCAGTTATAGTTTTGCTAATTTTAGCACTTCAACTTAAATTGGTTTATTTCAGTTAGTTCCCACAGCAACATTTCTAATTTAAGTTTGTCCTGTTTTGTATTATATTATATTTTATTTTATAATTTTCTTTTTATTTATTTTTTTTTGGTATTTTATCTATTTCAGATTTATTGCAGCCTTATTTCAATTAATGAAAATGATTTTGTAATAGTTTTAGTTATGCTTAAAGTTAATGATAACAATGCTAAATACACCTTTGTGTTGTTCATGTGGTTAATGACAAATTTAAACCTAAATTTTATTTATTATTTTATATTTTGTATTTTATTTTATTTGACCTATTTCAGCTTTCAAAGTTTAGTTTAATACAATAATTGTGCTAAATGACAAATTTAAACCAAAATTTTCCTCAATATTTTATATTTTTTACTGTTAATCTATATGAGCTTTATTGCAGCTTTATTTCAATTAATGAAAATGATTTTTAATAGTTTATTTTTTAATACAATTTTTTTTTACACAATAATTGTGTTAAATGATACATTTAAACCTAAATGTTGCTCATTTGAAAGGATTGAGGAGACGTGGCGTCTCTGGCAGAAGTTTCTCGATGACTACTCTCAGTTTGAGGAGTGGCTCATGTTATCGGAGAAGACAGCTGCGCTGCCAAACTCTTCAGGTGTCCTTTACACTGTTGCCAAAGAGGAGCTCAAGAAATTTGATGTAAGATCATCCAGACTGAATGAATGTAGTGTTGTTGAACAGATTTATGATATTAACGCTCTGTGTTTCTGTAGACGTTCCAGCGGCAGGTGCATGAAAGTTTGACGCAGCTGGAGCTGATCAATAAACAGTATCAGCGACTGGCACGTGAGAATCGCACCGACGCGGCCTGTAGTCTGAGAGAAATGGCCCACAATGCCAACCAGCGCTGGGATAACCTGCAGAGACGAGTGTCATCCGTCCTACGCAGGCTAAAGGTACAGAGCTCATTGATTTGTTAATACACCCACATTTATACTCACTTGATACTTAGACAGACAGTCCAAAATCATATTTTTGGAAATGAATCAGCAATTGCAAAACAAATAAATGTATATTATGATAATATTAATCATTTTCTTCTTATTATTAGATAAATGCAAGTAGGCTTTTACTTTGATTCTGATTTTTGAAGCATTTTTTATGTCCACCGCAGCACTTTATATATCAGAGGGAGGAGTTTGAGACGGCACGAGACTGTATCCTGGTCTGGCTGACAGAGATGGACCTGCAGTTAACCAACATTGAGCATTTCTCAGAGTGTGATGTCCAGGCCAAAATCAAACAGCTGAGGGTTCGTCTCTGGCCTTTATTACGGCATGTGTTCTCCATATCTCCTGTGACATTCACTTATGGAGGTTTTCTTCTGCATCCAGGCGTTCCAGCAGGAGATCACTCTGAACACTGCCAAGATTGACCACATATTCCAGCAGGGTGAAGCTCTTCTGGAAAAGAGTGAGCCGATAGATGCTGCTGTGATCGAGGAAGAGCTTGAAGAACTGCAACGTTACTGCCAAGAAGTGTTTGGACGTGTGGAACGCTACTACAAGAAACTTATACGATTACCGGTACTTAATTACATCAGATGCTTTTTCTGACTGATATTGGAGTTCTCTTCCATTCTTTTTCAATTTGTTAAATTTTCAGATTTATTTATATGTACCTACCCATTTATTTATTTTTACATTTGTTTTTTTTTTTATATATTTATTTTCACATATATATATATATATATATATATATATATATATGTATGTATGTACCATTTTAATTTATATTTATCTTTTTATTTATGACCTCCTTTATATATTTATTAATTATTTATTCATTCATATATTTGATTTTTTTCATATTTGTTTATCTTTTTATTTATATTTACATTTGTGTATATATATATATATATATATATATATATATATATATATATATATATATATATATTTTTTTTTTTTTTTTATTAATTCATTCATGCATTTTTATTTTATTTTAATATTTATTTATATTTACATTTAATTTATTTATTTATATATGTTTACCTTTTTTGTTTATATTTACCAGTTTATTTATATTTATCTTTCTTCACATTTATTCATTTATTTATATATTTTCATATTTATATGTACCATTTTTATTTATATTTACCTTTTTATTTATGACTACTATTTATATCTTTATATATTTATTCATTTATTTATTCGATTTTTCATATTTATTTTAATATTTACCTTTTATTTGTTTACCTTGTTCATTCATTTGTTCATTCTATTCTTTTTTCATATTTAAATATACCATTTTAATTTATATTGCCTTTTTTTGTTTACTTTTTATTTATTAATTTGTTCAGTAAGTCATTTTATATGCAAATTTTTTCAATCAACTTAGTCAATTTAGTCAAGGTTTCAGTCCCAAAAACCACTGTGAATTCTTCTTCTTTATCCAGCTCACAGACGATGAACATGACGTCTCGTACTCGGACCGTGAGTTTGATCTGGACGAGCCTGCTGACGTGTCCAGCTATCCGTGGAGTGAGCGTCTGGGCGATGGTTTTCTGTCCCCTCTGCCCTCCTCCAGTCGCTCTGCGTCTCTGGCCGCTCCTCTACGGGCCGAACGCTCGGGCCGAGACACTCCAGCCAGCGTGGACTCCATCCCTCTGGAGTGGGACCACGATTATGACCTGAGCCGGGGTCTGGAGAGCGCCAGCAGAGCCTTGTCCTCTGAACCAGGAGATCAGGGAGAGGATGGATACCTGCAGGGCTCAGCGTCTGCCCTCTCAGGTCAGTGTGAGATCTTCAGTCCTATAAACAGATGAGAGAGAATAAGAGGGTGTAAGTGAAACCTAAAGAAGGCCTGAAGCTGGTGGCTGTAGCAGAAGATTTGAGTGTGGTTCAGCATTCAATCATGTTTGTATTGTATGCATGTATATGTTTCTTTCAGACGTAGTGATTCCAGAGAGTCCTGAGGCATATCTAAAACTTACTGAGCAAACTCTGAGGACCAGCGCTGGTAGGCGACAGCAGTCAGAAATCTGAGACTCACTCACTAGTCTGTTGCCTGAGATTGTGATCTTTAGTTTCTACTCACAAACCGAATCAAAGCCGCGTGCTGCGACCATCGCCTGTATTTTCTAACCCTTCTCTTTTGATTTGTGTTGCTTCACACAGTGTGTTAACTTTAATAATCAGTTCTCCAGTGTTTGCATGTAGTGTCACAGGTTGATGCCCACTGAGTTCACTCTGGTGTTCGTTCTTGGTTTCTAATGCTTTTGGATTTGCCAAATCAACAGCATTACTCACAGTATTTTTGCAATCAGAGAAAATTGTAAATCACAAAAAATCAAATCCTTTTTAAGGAAGAATTTTACATTAAGGTCAAATTTTAATAAAAAAAAAAAAAACAAGATTTACATAAAGTAAATGAATCCTATTTTTTGGCCAATTCAAATGTTTTTGCATTTTTAAATTATAAAGCAACTTTCCCCCAGAAATTGTCATTTTGTAATTAGATTCACATTGCTGTACAGTACAGTAAAGTACAGTTTTTGTTATTATAGTAAAAGATAGTAATACAAGGATTTTGTTTAAATCTGTTTTAATGTTATTTATTCTATTATAGTATTATTTATACATTTAATATTTCCATTTTATTTTATTTCAGCTTTTTTTTAAAATAACAATAACAAAATTGGCTTAAATTAGCATTGTATATTAAAAAATATATATACAATTTAAATTGTTTTTTTGCATCACAGAAATGAGAATGGAATATTCTGTTACACTAATGATAATTCTGTGGGAAAATGTTTAATTGGCATGAAAATTGCAACAAAAAAAAAAGATTTCAGAATTCATACGAGACCATTCCAATATACTATGAAAATTAGGAATTATTTTCTAACTTAGAAGACGATCTTTGCCTGGATAAATAAAAATTACAAACATTTTTGTGCAATATTAAAGTAGAGCGGTGCATATATTCACTCTGATTGTAAACTGCTTTGACTAATGATACATTTGATTAGAAGCACTTAGTATGTCTGACAGAGAAAGCAATCATGTGACATCCATCTCTTGATCATGCACTGCATCAGGCCTGAGAAAGAGAACCCGGTTCCAAACGCAGCTCAGAGCAACTTCCTCTTGTTCCTCCTCCATTGATAACTACTCTGATGTTCCTCTGCAGGTGACGCTGGATCACTGGAGACTCACATCAGACAGCTGGATAAAGTTCTCAACACCAGCTGCTTCCATCTGCAGCAGACGGAGAACATCATACGCAGCCGGACTCCCACCGGCCCTGAGCTGGACGCCACCTACATGGGTTATGTGAGTAATAATCTACTGGACTGTATTAGGGGTAATGTCACTGTGGTTTTAATAAGAAAGCATTTGCTAAAGGAATATAAACATTTGTTTGTTTTATTTCTTTCTCTCAGATGCGTCTTCTTGAAGAATGTCGTGGCAGTATAGACGCAGTAAAGCGGGTGGGATTTGAGCTGAAAGAAGACGATGACAAGAGTTCAGGTTTCGTCAACCCCAACAGCTCAGAGTCCCAAACCTCAGGTACAAAACCATATAATATTCTGTGCCATGCACATGAATACATGCAATCTTAAAAGTTATCATTAAAACGAATGCTGGTAGTATACATTAAGCCATAGTGTGTCATTATTAACATTATATATGTTGCGCAAAAGATTGGCTTGGAGGAAAGGTAGAATATGAAAGTTTCATAACAAATTTAAACTATTTTTTCAATTAAAAAAAATTATATTCAGTAGTAATATAGAGTGAGACTTGCATCTGATCATGAAGATGCAGCTTTCATTATTATCAAGCTATATTTTGTATAAGAAAAACCCTTTTCTTTAGAATAGCATGCAATTTATAATAACAGGAATATTTTATTAAGAAAAGATGCATCATATAATGTTTATTTTTATTAATTGAATACAGCTACTGTACAGTGTGGCCTGGATGCATTTGTGTCGTCTGTGTTGTGCAGGTGTGATCGAGCGCTGGGAGCTGCTGCAAGCTCAGGCTCTCAGTAAAGAGATGCGCATGAAGCAGAACATGCAGCAGTGGCAGCAGTTCAACTCTGACCTGAACAGCATCTGCAGCTGGCTGGACCAGGCAGAAGAAGAGCTGGAGCAGCAGCGGGGACTGGACCTCAGCACGGACATACAGACCATCGAGCTACGCATCAAGAAACTCAAGGTCAGACGCTCCAGCGCTGTTAATCATAATTAAAACTATTTGTTACTAAGTGCTAAAATTACTCAAAACTGACACATTAATGCTATAGTATATAGCAGGGGTCACCACACTCGATCCTGGAGGGCCGGTGTCCTGCAGAGTTTAGCTCCAACTTGACTCAATACACCTGCCTTGAGGTTTCAAGTATACCAAGCAAGACCTCGATTAGCTGCTTCAGGTGTGTTTGATTAAGATTAGAGCTCTGCAGGACACCAGCCCTCCAGGAACAAATTTGGTGACCCCTGGTATACAGCAATATTAAATTAGACACAATTATACATAATATATATATATATAAAAATGACAGAAACGCATAACAAAATTGCTAAAACTTAAACTAAAATCTTCTTGTATTCTTGTTTGTTGGTTATCCATCATAAACTTGAGAAACTTAAATGAAAATAACTATTACAAATAATTTTCAGTAATTCAAATAAAATAAAATATAAATATTGAAAATCCTTAATACTGAAAATCCTAAATTTAAAAAACCTAATTAGAAATGTTGCCTTATTAGATCTAAAACTAAAATAGAAATAAATTAAATTTATATAGAAATACAAAAAAAATAATAAAATAATGCGGAAAAAAAACAGATTATTAAAACCTAAACTAAAATTAAAATGAAAACTAAAAATATAAAAATGAAAGCAAATTAAAAATATTAATAAATACTGTTAAAGTATATAAAAAATAATAAAATAATACTAATGCCATGGTATTCTTTGAACCACTGTTATTGTTTGAAAGGGTTAGCGTTTTCTTTGTTTTGTTGTTTGTCCAATTAAAACAAACAAAACTAAATTAAACTGTCTACTGAAACTTAAAAAACGTAAATCTGAAATATATAAATATGAAATATAAATAGAAGTTGAAAGCTTAAATGAAAATGAGAAATGTTGCCTTTGCAACCAACTGAAATAAATGAGTTTAAGTTAAATATGCTAAATAGAAATATTAAAATACCAAAAAACTCACAAAAATGGCAGAAGCACATAACAAAATTACTTACAGTAAAATAAAATATGAAAATAAAAGGTAATTCAAAGTTTTAAGAAGTACTGTAATAATAATACTAAAATAACACGAATGCCGTGATATACCTTTGAACCAGCGTTTTTTTTTTTGTTTGTTTGTTTGTTGTTCAGCTTGTGTATTATTGTATTGTGGCATTGACGCTTTTCTCTTTGTTGACCCGTGACCTGCCGCAGGAGCTGCAGAAGGCTCTGGACAAGCGTAAGGCCATCGTGCTGTCCATTAACCTCTGCAGCGCTGAGTTTGTGCAGTCAGACAGCGAGGAGGCGCGAGACCTGCAGCGACGGCTGAAGGAGATGAATAACCGCTGGGAGCGTCTCAGCAGCTCTCTGGACGAGTGGAGGAACGCGCTCCAGCACGCGCTCATGCAGTGCCAGGCAAGAAGCTGTTATCAGAACATACTCATTCAGAAATTCTGCTTTCATCAATGTTGAGGGGTTAAAATCACAGACCTTTTCCTAATCTTCAGGACTTCCATGAGATGAGTCATGGTCTGCTTCTGTGGCTGGAGAACATCGATCGCAGGAGGAATGAGATCGTCCCGATTGACCACACTCAGGACAGCGATACCCTACAGGACCATCACAAAACGCTTCTGGTAAATGATTTCTCTTTTCTGTTCGTACAGCATTTGGGTAACAACTTACATGGCTTGTTCTGATTAAACACTGGTTGTTCTGCAGCAAATCCGCCGGGAGCTGCTGGACACGCAGTTGAAGGTGGCGTCCCTGCAGGACATGTCCCTTCAGCTGCTAGTCCACTCGGAGGGCAGTGACTGTTTGGAAGCCAAAGAGAAGGTGCATGTGATCGGGAACCGTCTCAAGCTGTTACTGAAGGAGGTGACGAGAGACATCAGAGAGCTGCAGAAGACCCTGGACATCAGCAGCAGTCAGCAGGTGAGTTACTGACCGCCAGCATTGTCACAAAGCATTGATGCCCTTAGTTAGGCTAAAATAATATTAGTGCCTGTAAATGTATGAATTAAAATAAACATTTCTAAATCAGCCAGAGGTAGGATAAGCCACAGCATGACTTAAAATTATGTCAGTTATCATTATGGATAGAAATAATATTCTTATTAGTATTAATATATTAAAACAATCCTAAACATTCTTATTTCCCCTAAATCTATTTAGCTTTTATTGTGCAAAATACCATTCTTTAAACTTGAAATGCATGGATTATATATTATAGATGGTCTAATGTTGTATTATGTGAAAGTGAATGTGACGTGGCATATGGTTACCCATACTCGGAATTCGTGCTCTGCATTTAACCCATCCTAAGTGCACACACACAGCAGTGAACACACACACACCGTGAACACACACCCGGAGCGGTGGGCAGCCATTTATGCTGCGGTGCCCGGGGAGCAGCTGGGGGTTCGGTGCCTTGCTCAAGGGTCTCACCTCAGTCGTGGTATTGAAGGTGGAAGAGAGCGCTGTACAGTCACTCCCCCCACCACCTACAATTCCTGCCAGACCTGAGACTCGAACTCGCAACCTTTGGGCCTCTCTAACCATTAGGCCACGACTGCCCATATATATTATATATTATACTATTCAAGTATTGTGATAGAAGCCTTTAAGTCAAAAAGGGTTTTATTTTTTTATTAAGATTTTGAAATAGTTTTCATTTTATACTTTGTTTACATTTTATTTTAGTTAAAGTTTTATTGATGGTGTTGTTTGTTTTTATTTTATTTTTTATATGTCTATATAGTTTGTGTTTTTTTTATTTAGTTTAAGTTATTTTAGTACATCAACTAAATGAAAATGAAAAATGTTGCTTTGGCAACTATCTGAAATAAAATAAGTTTAGGGTTTTTTATATTTTATATTATTTCAGTTAAAGTTTATTTTATATCAAGTAACCCAATTTTTTTTTTTTAATGGTTTTAGTTTAAGTTTTAGTTAGCTATAGTATGTGTAGTCCTAAACTTAATCCCGTTTTTATGTCTAGTTTATGTTTTCTCACACTGTCTTTCTCCAACCCTCCTCATCACACACGATCTCTGTAGGACTTGTCATCTTGGTCATCTGCTGATGAGTTGGACACTTCCGGTTCCCTGAGCCCCGTGTCTGGACGCAGCACTCCCAGTCGCCAGCGATCGGTAACACATCACCCTCATGTTCTGTTGAGCCCTTCAGAGATCAGTGTTTGCTTGTCACTTTGAGCCGATAGTTGGTCCCTGGAACTTGGCCTTCAAAAAACACACTTGACACGTTATTAGTATATTGCTCAGAGTTCCTCCAAAAGTCAGGACCTTCCCAGCATGCTGTCCTCTAATGCAAGAGCTGAATCAGAACTGGAGATGTGATTCGTCCCTGTTGTGTTTCTACATCCTATTGAGTGATCCAAGTGCATTTTACATCCTTTAAACAACTAGTCACACCCGTGTCACACCCCTAAATTCTGGCTTGGTTTGTTCCTCCACTCATTTCCCACATTCATGTTTATTCTAGATTCCCACACTGTAGTCATCAAGGAATACTGGTTCTATGAAAAAAACAAAAACATGTCCAGGTCCATAATTTAGCATGAAGAAAATGAAGCCTTTTTGGTCCATTAACATTTTAATGATTATAATTATTATAAACATTATAATGACATTAGAGCACATTTTCACCTCACATTATTACTGTAATGCATCCAGTTGTTTTATTTTACAAAAAAAAAAAAAAAAAAATCATCCAGATGTTTTGTTTATTTTTATTTTTTAAGAATTCTCATCAGATTCTCATTACAATAATACAACGATGCATTAATTAACAAACTATCACAGTGATTTATTGATGTATGTATATTTTTAATTATTATTATAATTAAAATATAATAAATCAATTAAATTATAATAAAATAATTATATATATATTTATAATTTTCAAGATTGTCATGCTACCTAATCTTTGTAATATTTATATATATATATATATATATATATATATATATATATATATATATATATATATATATATATATATATATATATATATATATATATATATTACGGCCTTTATGTAATACACAATTTCCTGGGTAAAATATGGCCTGTGACATGTTCTTGGCAGACTTTGAGATTCACTCTCAGAAAACATACGAAATGTCTGAAATGAGCTTAAAACGTCCTCAAAGCCCTTTAAAAGCTTTTAAATATTGAAGGATCCCTTGTTGGCATGGTGCTTTTTCTGAGAAGGGTGTCATGAAGAACCAGTTTCTTTGTCTCCATAGAAGTGCTGTCACTCCCTCATTTGATTTTGTTGGTGCTCTTCTTTTTTTTGGGGTTCTTTCATCAGTAGCTTTGTCTTTATTTGCCTGGACTGAAACATTCTTTCTTTCTTTTACCCCCCTGTTCATTGCAAACAGCCACGGGGCAAAAGTAGTCTGTCACAGCCCGGAGCCTGTGTGAGCAGTCCACTTCACAGGTACCTTTCTCCTGGTTTCTAGAACACTTGGAAGATAATGGAACTCAACCCATGACCTGACCGTAGGCCCCTAGCGCTAATGGCTCTGGGTTGACCCCTGAGTGGACAGTGTCCTATAAACCTGACAGACCACACTTGCAGTGGCCCAGCGATGCAGCATATCACGCATGCAGAAATATTACCAAGCTACAGGCTCATGCTGATGACTTCCATCATCTTCTGTGATTCTAGACACTGCTCAGGTTAGGGAGCTGAGATAGACACTACTAAGGGAGCTCATGCACCAGATCAAAAGCGTGCTTGTTTTCTAGATTTTTCGGCTGTAAATATGGATACGCTAGGCTGCTTGCTGCTGAGCCGTTCATTTTTCTTGTCTATTCAGCAAGCGTCTGCAATGAACAATCTTGGCAACTTTCTCTTTTTCTCTCTCTGGTGTGTCACATCTGCTCTTTCACCGACTAATCAATCATCTTCTCCCTCCTCCAATCTGCCATCCATGCAGTTTGATGACATGCTAGAGAAACGTGACTGTGCGTTACAGAAACTCAGTGTCAGGACTCTCTACCGGTGGGACTGTTCTGCCCTGTTGAAAAAACCAGCATATGTTGGTTAGGTATGTTTTGAAGCATGGCTGCTGGTTTGAGCTGGGTTAAGCTGGTTCTTAGCTGGTCATGAGCTGGTTTAAGTTGGTCCTAAGCAACTAGCTCCTGCTCAGGACCAGCTTAAACCAGCTCAAACCAGCGGCCATGCTTCAAAACATACCTAACCAGCATATGCTATTTTTTTCAACAGAGTGATAGGAGCAAAAAAATCTGATTTCCCATGTGTCAGTATGTAGTGGGTTATGGTGAAATTACAAGAAGATTTTTTGTAATTATCAAAAGTTTAAGAATGATAATATGTCCTTTTAATACAAGATAATTGAAAAGAGCAGCAAAATCTGGTTTACCATGATATATCAGCATTAACAATGGTTATTCACACATTTTTTGTAGTGGATCATAGTAAAATTCTAACAAGATTGTTTTTAATGATAAAATAATTCAGTTTAATAATATATATATATTTTTTTATATATAATTTAATTAAGATTGTATAGTTTATAAGATTTATATATGTTATAGTTAAGAGAATTGTTTATTTTAAAACTATTTTCCCATAAGTATAAATAATGCCAGCGTGTCCCTTTTAAAGATACATATTCACAATATAATTACCACATTATAACTTTTTTTTTTTATTATTATAGAATGTTAAAAAATAGTTTTTAGTATTAAACATGGTTAGTCACAAACAGCTGCTTTGGTCATGGTAAAATTGCAAGATAATATATATTTTAATAATAATAAATTATAAAATAATAATACATATTTTTTTAAATATTAAATATAAGATAATCAAGTATTTTATTTAGAAAGAATTATTTATAATTAAGATAATTGTTTATTATAAGTCTGTTGTTCCATTAATATAAGAAGTAATTCCATTGTGTCCCCTTTAAGGATGTGTGTTCACAATAGAATAACCAAATTATGTTATAATAAAACATGTTTTTTTATTATAGGTTAAGTCATTTGCTATATTTTAGTATAAGATCATTGTTAAACAGAAGAAAGAAAGTCATGCGGTTTTCGAAGGACATGCAAATGATGACAAAATATTCATTTTATCCCTTTAAGATTTTTATTATAAAAGAATTGTTAAAATGATTATTTCAAGATCACCACAGGATAATTATTTATATAACATGGATAAATATTTAACTCAAAATAATATAAAAAAGATGATGAAACGAGATGCACAGAATGATGGAAGATGAAATAATATTGTCTTATATTTTGGAGACCTTTCTTAGAAGAAGACCTGTACAGTATTAAACTGCAGGAAAGATGAGTAACTCATAACTGTATGTGTCACTTTCTAATGATTATTGATTCAAGGAAGCCAGATTAAGTCATTAGTACATCATCATTTGTATCTAAAGCAGTGTAGTGAAGTAGACTGATTATTCCAGTCAGCTTGTCTGGTGTATCCAAGGTGTAAGTATCTTTCTTAAAAGCACAGTGTTGATCGCTCGTGAATTGCATCTTGTTGGGTTTGAACATACAGCATTTTAGTTTTTCCATAATATTTTTTTAACCATTAGGCAACAGCACCCCCAAAACAGATATTAAGGAAAACCCTTTGCCTTAAACTGAAAACTGTTGAGCTGTTTTTCCTGTTAGTATGCTCTCTGTTTAACAGCGCTTTAACAAAAAAGGCATATTTATAAAGACATAAACTCTCTTAAAATGGCCCTTTTGCTTTTAAATGCTACCGAAGACTTCAAACTAACTCTATCTGTGTCAAGCTTACGCAGCTAATGTGTTCCCAAATGTCGTATAACAGTGTTAGGCAAAGATAAATATGTACAAGAAATATGCATAGAGAACTTATTCCATCCAATAAATATGAAAGCCTATTTACATTCTTAAAAATAAAGGTTCCAAAAGGGGATTGTCATAGCGGTGCAACAGAAGAACCATTTTTGGTTCCACAAACAGCCTTTTTTATCCACTATAAAGAACCTTTTGCAGATTGAAAATGTTCCATGGATGTTAAAGGTTCTTCATGGAATCATCATGGCCCGATATCTAGTGAACCTTTCATTTTAAGAGTGTAGAGAGAAACTCTTGTGAATCTACAAAGCCCATTTCTGTAGCTACAGTTAGCAATAGCTAGACAACCAATGTAATTTCTCTCATTTACCTAGTTTTACATCTAAGCATTTCCACCTGTTGTGCCGTCTCACGTATAGCAGGTCTCGCAACGCCGCTGGATCCGGTTCCTCCCATTCTGACGAGGAAGAACCACCATCCTGGTGCAAAACCTTCCTGAAGCGTGTCCTCTGGGCCGCACTGCCGCTGCAGATCTTCCTGCTGCTGGTGGTGGTGGTGGCCTGTCTTGTGCCTACGTCTGAGGACGACTACAGCTGTGCCCAACTCAACAACTTCGCCCGCTCCTTCCACCCAATGCTCAGCTACACCAACGGGCCTCCGCCTATGTGAGCTGGGCAGCTCAGCGTCGGGTTTCCCTCTAAATTGACAACTGCTGTCGAGTTTGGCAGCCATTATCGTGTCCTTGTACAGCAAATACAGCTGCTAATTTTACAGTACGTCACTGAGTCTCGTGTAGATGTTAGAACGAAGCCTATTGCACTGAAAACTGCTGTCAGACAAGTGTTGTTAGTGCTACTGATGTTCTTCCATGTTTGATATGAAGGAGGAAACTTGAGTGTAGGATATTAACTCAACACTGCGAGTTAATCAGGCCTAAAGGCCTTTTTTAATCACGGAAAGATCAAGTTTATTGGGAAAAAATTGAAAGGTTGTATCAAATGAATAACTTGTAAAAAAGAGAAGATACAAAATTTATGAACTCTATATTGCAATTATTTTTTATATGTATTTTTGGCATGTGGTCATCTTTGGTTTTAAAACAATCGTTGATTTTATTGGATTAGTCATTGTTTATTTTTCATTTTTGATCTTAACTAACCTGCTGTAAGATTCAAGGTAACTGTGTCATGAATATACTTTACTGTATGTATAAGAAAAGGATATTTATGTATGTACAGTTTGCTAAGGCCTAAGAAACCTTCGCAATGAAAATACACCTATGATATACACATAACCTGCTAAGTATTTTTCATTACAATTAAAGACTGAATGACCATAATTTGTTTAATTGTGAATCATAATTGTTTTCTTATCTATTTTCTGATGAAGTCGGTGTCACTGAAATGATTTGCTCGTAATTAGTTCTGTCAAACGATTAATCGCATCCAAAATACACGTTTTTGTTTATGTAATATATGTGTATATACTGTATATATTTAAGAAAAATGTTGTTTATATATTAAATATATTTACATATAAAATATAAGAATATAAATATATAAACGTACATACATGTAAATATTTTCCAAATATATACTGTATGTGTGTGTTTATATATGCATAAATATACACAGTACACATACATATATTATGTAAACAAAAACTTTTATTTTGGATGCGATTAATCGTTTGATAGCACTACTGGTTTATTACCCAGTCAACAGGGAACATTCTCAGAACTTGACTAGGTTCTCCGTTATGAATTATTCCAGTAACATTAACAGAATATTCATTTAAAATGATATGGTCTTTAATAACATTCTGAAAATGTTTTTTTATGCATTGTATATATAGAGAACATTCAAAAGTAACTTCCCATGTTTGCAAAATTATACAATGGAATGTTCTCTTAATGTTTCAAATTTTAAAACGTTAACTGGATGTTTTGAATTTTCTTCAAATATTCAGAAACAACATTTCTGTATCTTAATGGGAACGTTAGCTAAACATCCTTAGAACACGTTTTTTGTTAGCTGGGTAAACACATCATATCATTACATAATATTTAATGAAATACTTGCCATTAATATGATGCATGCATAAAATTGGTTTATTTTGTCACAATACATGGTTTCTTTTTAATTACTATCAATAGTAGGAAGTGCTTTTTGTTTCCAGAATGGTGCAGTTAAAGAAAGCAGATAAATCCTGGTTTAAACAGGAAATACTTCTTGCTGTTTGACCAATGAAATTGTGCTGGTTGAGCTAGTTAAGAAGCCTGGTGGGGAAACCAGCATCCAAACCACAAAATTTCCAGGCTCTTCAACTGGGAATGGGATGAACGTTAAAGCAACTGTATGTAGTTTTGTCTATTTTTGTAACTTTGGAGCCCCTACAGTTAAGAGTAATTTACTGTCATAAATATATCACTGTTGTAATTACAGTGGATAGCTGCACACGTGCATTTGTTGCCGTCGTAAAGTGATCTGCCTTTTCGTGGAGCAAACGAATGGGAAAGAAGCAATGCCACTTGCCTTTTCAGAAGTCAGTGTACCATCAGAATGATTTTGAAACTTGTATTTCAAAAGGAAAAACTTTGTTGCTTAAATATTACTATTATCCCTGGGGGCCGCTGGGCTGTCTGAGGATGTACTGGAGGGAGCTGGCAGAGCCTGGGGTTGGAACTCATGAGAATGAGCGACGTTTATGGAGGAAACTGGAGCTTCCCAGATGTGAGGAGAGTGATGCTGGTGTAGATGAGCAGGACAGTGACAGTGACGTGACTGAAGCAGAACCTCCAGCCTTCTGAGAACTTCATGGTTTGGGACGCAACCTGTGCAGTCAACGCCTAACATCTGAGACACCACCGTGTAAAAGTCCAGCAGCTGCAATGTAGGAACATACTAATTAGTTTTAACAAAGTTGATCCATTTCCTGTTCATATATATATGTACTTGGGGTAAGGTTTTTTTAAACACATTAATACTTTAATTGAGCAAGGATGTATTTAATAGACCAAAAGTGTCAGTAAAGACAATGTTACAAAAGATTTCTATTTCAAATAAATGGTGTTCTTTTGAACTTTTCATTTTTTCATCAAAGAATCCTGGGGGAAACGCATCACGGTTTCCACAAAAATGTAAAGCAGCACAGCTGTTTTCAACATTGATAATAATAATAAAAAAATTGTTTCCTGTGAAGCAAATCAGCATATTAGAACGATTTCTGAAGGATCACGTCACACTGAAGACTGCAGCAATGATGCTGAAAATTCGGCTTTGCATCATGGAAATAAATGATATTTTAAAATATATTAACATGGAAGACAGTTATCTTAAACTGTAATAATATTTCACAGAATTTTTTATCAAATAAATGCAGCCTTGATGATCATAAGAGACTGCTTTCAAAAAATCTTATGGACTGCAAACTTTTTAACAGTAGTGTATAGTCTTGCATCACACTCTGTACCTGTTTCTCGGTGTGAGTGAGATCTGCTATAGCACTAGACTGAGTGTCCAGCAGTCTCTGGGCTTGTTGAATCTCATCTCTGGCCCTGAGTTCCTGGTTTTTCAGCTCTGACTTGATGGTGGTCAGTTTCTTCTCAGTCTTTACCTTGTTCTTCTCAAGCTTTCCCAGGTTCTTACTCTGATCCTCTATGGTTTGGTTTTGTTCCATCACTTTGATCTTGTTGCATCAAAGACAGCAGAAACTAAGCACTTATAAGCATGGCCACACTCTACATGTGAATCAGCACTTTTACAGATGGCATGAAATAAAAATTCACCCTATTTTCTAAATGCATGTTGTTGATCTTATTGTGAAAAATTCATTTGTGCATGTGTCATCGTTGATTTGTTTTGACCTTTGAAAATTTCACAACTTGATCTTTCATCACGACTTTAAGGGTCGAAATTAGAACCGTTTTTGTTCATGCATTTGGCAGATGCTTTAATCCAAAGCAATTTGCATTGTATTCACAGTTGTATTCGCTACAGTTTATCAGTATGGATGACTCAAATGCATGATTTTACTGTTGCAAATTGGATGCTCTACAAACTACATGAATTGTCTATATGTTTTAAAGATCCAGAAACCAAAACACTCATCTAAATAATCTATTTTATTATCCATAGAATCTTATTGTCATATAACTCAAGAACCATATACAGTAAAAATGATATATATTTACAGTCACATTTGTGTTTTTGAATGAATTATTTTATGCTGAAATGACTCTTTTTGGTGAGGGTCTGTGGGCCAGGCCTCGTCCCTGTACCTTGAGCTCATTGGTGTGGGACAGCTGGGCTTTCAGCTCGGTGTTGGAGAAGCGTAAGGTGCTCAGCTCCGCCTGCAGTCGATCCACACGCTTCTGGAGCTTCTTACAGGCCAAACTAGCGTCATCTTTCTCCACCGCCAGAGCTGAGCGGCTCCTCTTCTCCTCCTCCAGCTGGACCATCTTCCTCCTCAGCAGCTCCAGGTGAAGCTCTTTACTTTCTGAACGCTCCTTATGTTCTTTAAGCTGTAGCCATTGATGGAAATGATAAACCAATTAATCAAATAATAATATAAATGATAGGTAGGTATGGTTTATATTTAAGAATTTCATTTAGATTTTATGTTGCATTTTTACACCGGTTTTACATTGAATACATTTAAAATAAATAAGAAGTATAATAAATAAATTAATAGTATAAGAGAAATTTAAATATAATATGTTTGAAGAATTTGTTTTGTTTAAAATTAAATTAAATTTGTTTGTTTTTAATTACATTTCTAATTAAATTATTAACATTACAAAAATAGACTGCATTTATTTTATTTTACCATTTTTTAAAAATCAATTTTAAGAAAAAATCCTTGAAATTTGTATTAAAATCTGACTAAATTGGCCAATAATTTGTAAATCTGTAACAATTTGCATTTCTGAACTTTTTTATTTTTATTTTACCATTTTAACTTATGCCACTTATATCACTTAAGGACATTTGCATAAAAATCTGACAAAATTGGCCATTTGTTTGTAAATCTGTAACGATTCTTTTTCATTTCTGCACTATTTTTACTTGACTATTTCTAAAATATTTTTCATGATAAAATAGGGTAACCTGTAACAATTATTGTATATTTGGAAAGATTATGCACCAAAACGTTGAACTAAATTCATTCCTGTCCTCTGTGACATGTCAGCACCTTTCTCTGAAGGCTGTAGATTTGTGTCTTGGTCTCCAGTAAAGCTGTCCCTTCCTGTCTGCTCAGCTGTTCAGCTCGTGTAAGAATGGCCTCCAGTCTCATATCAAATCCCAGATCTGCAGCAACATGATCCACTTTCAGCTTCTCCGAGAGCTGCTCCACAAACCTCAGGTACTACCGAGAGAGAAGACAGGTCATTTTAGGACATTTATGATACATTCTAATTATGTTCTAATTTCAAATGATACACAGTGGCTAGAAAAGTTTTACAGTTTACACAGCAACAAGCTTCAGCAGTATAAATCCAGTTCCTCACATGCTGTTTGTCCTGATTCAGTCCATCTTTCCAGACTCCAGCCGTCAGAAGCTCGTCCTGCAGACTCTTGATTCTGTCCAGCAGCTCCTGTTCTCTTCGTTCTGAGCTGCTCTGATGCTCTTTGTGTCTGAACAACTGCTCTTCCACCTCCGCCAGCCTGCCCTCCATCTCCAGCTGAGACTAGAGCACACAGAATGCACAAGAGTGAAAAAATAGGAACGCAATCTATATTATAATAATATGAGATGCAAACATTACCTTTTGTGCACTTTTCTCCCTGCTGCACAAGGCCGTAAGTGCCTTCAATATGTCACTTTCTGTGTGTTGAAGAGGACGAGACTCATCCTCCAGCAGAGCTTCCACATTCTTCATGAAGGCCTCGTGGTGGCTGTGAGACGCCTGAGCTTCATTCTGGCAGCAGTGGAGTTTATTTTGCAGATCTTGAGAGAGATTCTCATAGTGGCGACAGCGCTGCTGTGCAGACACCAGCTCCAGTTCAGAATCCTGCAGGGAGGTTTTGAGGCTCTGGTTCTCCCTCTCCAAGCTTAGTTTCTTCAGGGAGATTATATCCAATTCCTAACAAAAAAAAAAAATGCTTTTGAGCATGTCACATTTTCTCACAAAATATTATGCATTTTTGCTTCTGACAATCATTTGTACGATGATGTACTGTATTATCCTTTAATCATCAGAAGAAAACGCACGATTCCTGTCTTCCTGTGAACCAGATTACTATTAATTACTATTTCTTCAATTCTCAGCTGATTTTTACAGTAAAGAAATGAAAAATATTTGAAGAATTTTCTTCAATATTGACATTATTTTTGCTTGTTGATTTCTAAAATGGTATTTAATTGCATTATTGATCTGTAGGATACCTGTCTGCTAGAGTTCAGCTCATTGGCTCTTGATGCTGAGAGCGACTGTTCATGATCTACATCAGTCGCCAGTCTCTTGACTGTTTCCCTGCTGGCTTTACACTCCACCTCGTACAACTTCACACTCTCCTCTAAAGCACAAATGCAGTTCTTCAGTCGGTCTCTCTCCTTGAAGCAGGCGTCCACCTTATCATAGAGAGATATGTTAGAGATCGTGAGAATATTGGTTAAAAGCATATGTGAAAACACTCACCACGGATATGATAGAATCCATAGGATCCGCCTTTCCTGCCACATTTACAGAGACTTTGTGTGCTACTGCTGATATAAACTCATCAGATCTTCTCTGGGTCTCAGCAGCTTCCTGTTTTGCCTTGTTGCATTCTGCAAAATACTGTCTGTAGATATGTGATGACTGTTAACTAAAAGAAAATCTGTACAATAAAATCACATAAAGATGATGCTTTGACTGACTAATTTATAATAAGCCTTAGTATTATATTATATTTAAAATTAGTATAGAAATAATAAAAAATGTTTATTTTTATTTAAAAAATTAAATGAAAGGTAAAAATGTATTACAAATTAAATTTAAAATGTAAAAAAATTCTCATTACATTTTATTACAGAAGTTTAAACAATACTGTTTAAAAAAGCATCCCAGAATGGACCTCATGACTTTAGATAATTTACTGTTATACTAAAATATAGAAAATTCTAGTAGTAGTGTTCAATGCTCACTTTGATTTGATATCAAGTTCCATGATTTTCCCCTTGATCTCCTCATTCTCTTTTGTAAGTGTCTGTATTCTCGTGTCCATGAAGCTTTTGGAGGAGGTGATGGAGAGCATCTCCTGCTCTGTGTTGTAGTTGCGTTCTCTGAGCGAGCTGATGAGAGACTCCTGTCTCGCTTCTTTCTCTTTATGTCGATCTACAGCATCCCTTAATTTCTTCAGAGTCTCTTCCTGAGATGCAACTTTGGATTGGCTTTCCAAGAGCTGTTAAAAGCATGTAAGTCATTTCTTATAAAGAACGTGCATCCAAAACACCACAAATGACCAGTGAGTGTAGGGACCTGTGATTGGAGTTTGCTGTATTTGGTCTGCAGGACGGCCAGCTCCTCACGCGCCGTCTCAGTGGCCTGTTTATAGTGTGTGAGGTGCTGCTGGATTACAGACTCCTCCTCCATAGCCAAACCCCTGTCAGTCAAAGTGATGTATCCATAGCAACAGTAACATTCACAGAGAACATTTTTAGAACTTTGGCTAACTTTCTGGCAAGGTTCTCACAAAGTTATGAACAAACATTCTTCAAGTAACATTAGAACATTTGTTCAAAGGATTTCTGGTTCTGGTTTTAATAATATTCTCAAAATGTTAACTTTATACATCATTCATGGATTTTTTTTTTCTTTTTTATCAGAAATGTTTAATTTTGATATTGTAGCATTTTAAAATGTAACTACTTGTTTTTTAATGTTCAGAGAAGTTTTTAAAACATTTAAAAAAAAAAAAAACTAGACATTTTGAGAAAAACACTTTCATAAATTAATGGGTACATTACCAATACCTTCTTAGAACATATTTTTGTTAGATAGGCACGGTGAATATTCATTAACGTTTTATAGTAATAAAATGCAATGTATTTTTGGCATGAATTAACAAAAACATGTATAGATGATCATAAAATATATGTTGAAAGTGGTATAAGACATAAATCACAATTTGATTAGTTGACTGACTAAATTAGTCTTTGTTGGCAAGTCCTGTAGATGTTTTATCATTTTCTTGATCCTGACAAATCAAATGATGGCTAGAGCAGTAGACAGTAAAGCAATTAAAAGCAACAATTTTCTTTGTAAAGAAAAAATAATGCGAATGTATCATATAAACTGGCACAATGTACAAAAACTCACTTGTCTATGTTGTTACTCCACGTCTATATCAAATCTTCTCTTAATGCACAGTGTTCTGTAGATTATTCATGTTAATATGTCGCTGTAATTTATCAGGTATCCAAGCAACACAACAACATTTAACGTGTTCACCATTAGAGGGCGCGCCATAAAGTCACATTTAAACATTATCAACTGCTTTAATCAGTGCAATGTTTTCATTTTATTTTTAATTTATTGTACCGACACAATGGATTTCAAGCATCTTTATGAGATAAATAACATAAAGCCTATCTATCTGTTGCAGAGTCTTGAAAAATTTCTGCTATTTCATTAAGTTAAAAATAATTCTTAAATCCTCGATTTTAACTTTTTTTTAAACAATTAAAACATAATGATAGATAGATAGATAGATAGATAGATAGATAGATAGATAGATAGATAGATAGATAGATAGATAGATAGATAGATAGATAGATAGATAGATAGATAGATAGATATAGATTTGAAGCAAATATCTCGATTTCTTATTATTATCCATTTTTAAGAGAACAAACGTAACAAACTTAGATTTGCATGTGCTTTTACACAAAATTTACCAAATAAAATAATAAGGTTCAAAATAAAATTTCGAATAAGTCTGTAGGGGCGGAGCGACTCTTACGTTCAATGGGACGTCACCAAAATACAGGAAGTGCCCGGATCATTCGTGCAGTTCGAACTGTCAAATAAACTTTATGTGAATGTTTGAGAATGTTGCAACATTTGTATCTACAGTGTAACACTTTCTGTCACCTAACGTTCTAATATTTGGCGGGACGGGACGCGTCAGGTACGCTAAAGTTTAAAGAGAATGAATTACTGTGAATTATTAGAATCAAATGTAACAGCTCGCGTTTACAGTAGAGTACAACACAGTTTATTGTGTGTCTGCTTTATATCAGCTGATTAGAGTGAAGCTTCAGTTGCATTTGCTTCAAATGACCTTTATCATTAATTGTGAGGAAGGTTATACGTAATTACATATGACCAATGCAGTGTGTTGACATGCTTGTCATTCAAGGTCAGTTAAAATAAAGGCCTCTTGGCCACTACACGCATGCTGATGTAGACATAATTTGACACTGTTTTGATGCTGTAACTGTTTGATTCATACAGGCATGTCTCTCAAGATTTTATGGAGGTTACATCAGCCTTTGAAAAGGACACAAGCCTGTGGATTTGCTCTCAGGACACTACAAGGATTAAACAGTTTCACGGCCAACAGGTTAAACTGCACAACACTGGGATCCAGTGCATGTACACAAAGCCTTTTCAAAGACTGGAGGAATTGTCACACCACTTTACATCACCATAGATGCTTATTGCAGAGAGGAGTGTGTCAGAGACCACATTTTGAAATGCTGACTCCTTTCAATTTAAAATCCAAAACATGGAGTTTACAAATGAGATTGCAATCCACAACAACCACCACAAAGTCAGTGTTGAAACAAGGAGTCATACCCGGAAAAAGGACTTTTAAGGGACCAAGAACCAAACAGCCTTCACGAACCAATCAGCCTAGTCTGGACGAGGTGTGTGATGATTTTTAAATGTTAAAATCATCTATGGCGTATATAATTATGTATCTAACTACATTTTCCAGGACATGATGCAGTGCATCGCATACGCAACTGCAGATCAGTACCATTTACCAACGCTCTGTCACGACCTCATCGCTCATGGCTTCGTTGAAATCAAAGAATTTCCCAGAGGTCAGTTCATCTACATCGCTTTTTAATTTTTTTTTGACCATACACAGAAAATACTGCATTCCATTCTTGTTTGAAGGATACACATATTTGCAGTAAATACATCTTGTGGGTTTCAGATGCTTCCAATGTTTTGGTGATGGGAACAGAGAATGCTGCAAAACCTTATGATAGTGGCACAATATTCATCTTCAGGTATGCTGAGTGATGTTTTGTTATTTGAATTTCTGGGGTTTGATTTTTTTTCTTTTGTTTACCATGCAGAGAAGGCTCTGTGGTTTTCTGGAATGTTGAAGAAAAAACTGTAAGTAGTAGTTCTGTTTTATTCGTAACATAACATTTGGAATTAAGATTTGTTTTTGAAGGAAGACATTTATGCTCACCAGGGATGCATTTATTTGCTGTTCACAGTAAAAACAGTAATATTGTGAAATATTATAAATATATTTTAAAATGTAATTTTCTTCCTGTGATGCAAAGCTGAATTTTTAGCATCCTTACTCCAGTCCAGTGTCACATGATCCTTCAGAAATCATTCTAATATGAATCAATTTCTTATTACTGTTGAAAACAGTGTAGAAAAGAAGAAACATAAATGCTTTTTCTCAGGAAGTCAGCACATTAAAATAATTTCTGAAGAATCATGTGACACTGAAGACTGGAGAAATGATGCTGAAAATTCAGCTTTGCATCACAGGAATAAATTACATTTTAAAATATAGTCAAAAACGAGTTGTAGTTATATAACACAGTATAACTGTTTTTACTGTCTTTCTGATCAAATAAATGCAACCTTGGTGAGCCAACCTTGATGCATACTCAGTTAAACTCATGTTTATACTCAGGTAAAGACAGTGATGAGGATACTGGAACAGCATGAAATTCAACCCTATGAAGTCGCCCTAGTCCACTGGGAAAATGAAGAGATCAGTTATACAGTAGGAGAGTGAGTCACAAATCCTTCATTTCTTAAAGGGTTTCTCCACCCCAAAATGAAAATTTTGTCATAAATTACTTACCCCATGTTGTTCCAAACTGACTGTCCCATTGACTGCCAAGTAATTAACACTGACAATGCCCAGAAAAGTACGAAAGACATCGTCAAAATAGTCCATATGCCACCAGTGGTTCAATCTGAATTTAATGAAGCGACGAGAAGGAGAGAGGAGACGAATTGTTGAATAAAGTCGTTGTTTTTGTTTTCTTTGCACAGAAAAAGTGTTCTCGTCGCTTCATTAAATTCAGATTGAACTGCTGATATCAGATGGACTATTCTGACGATGTCTTTCATACTTTTCTGGTCATTGACAGTGGTGTTTACTTGGCAGTCAATTGGACAGTCACAAACTTCCCGTTTTTCATCCAAAATATCTTAAATTGTGTTCCGAAGATGAACAAAGCTTTTACGGGTTTGGAACGACATAAGGGTAAGTGATTAATGACAAAATGTTCCCTTTAATGCAAAATATATTAAATCATATAATACCTACTGAAAGTTGCAGTATTCTTTCATATTTTTTTATTTATGTGTTGGTTTAGGGGGATTTCAAAGCTCCATCGTGGAATTTTCTTGTTTAACGAGGAGCTGGATTATGATCAGGTTGTTCTGGAGAAGTTTGCATTTTCCAATGCGTTATCTCTGTCAGGTGGGATATGTTTGCATTTTCACACATTTTTTCTTAAAATAAATTAGAAAGACATTGAAAACATTGATGATTAATTATATTTTTATGTGTGCGTTTTTGCATTGATATTTGCGTATACCTTGCATGATTTCAGTAAAACTAGCAATATGGGAGGTCTCGCTCGACAACTTTGTTGAGTCCATCCAGCCAATTCCTGAGGTAGATCCACTTATGTACTCTTTCATAGGTAATACCAGCATTTGCTGCTTTTTGCAAGTTAAAATAGTTCTGTATATTAAATGGCATGGTTATTCTAAAAATGCAAAATATACCTCAGTGTAAAATGAGGTAATTTTAGCCATAAACCTTTTTAACAGATGCTAAAGTCTGGACAAAGAGTGAAACTGTCCAGGGCTGAAGTTATGCAGAAGATAGGGGAGCTCTTCTCCCTGAGGTCAGGCTGATTCTGTATCATTTATCTGGTTTATTTTTTATGAGATAACCTGCTTCTCTGTTTAATTTAATTATTACAATCTTTTTAACCTTTTACAGGCACTGCATAAATCTCAGCTCTGACTTACTTATCACACCTGATTTCTACTGGGACAGAGAAGATCTTGAGCAGCTTTATGACAAGACCTGTCAGTTCCTCAATATTAACCGAAGAGTTAAGGTTAGTGAAAGTACTTGCAAAAATTATTTTGCATCTACCTTAAAGGAAAAGTTCACCTAAAAATGAAAATGACCTTCATACCATCCAAGATCTAGATTAGTTTGTTTCTTCATTTGGAGAAATTTAGCATTCCATCATTTGCTCACCAGTGGATCCTCTGCAGTGAATGGGTGCCGTCAGAATGAGAAACCAAACGGCTGATATCACAATAATCCACAAGCAATCCACACCACTCCAGTCCATCAATTATCATCTTGTGATGTGAAAAGTTGTGTTTGTAAGACACAAATCTATCATTAACCTGTTTTAACTTTAAACCGCTACACATCACAAGACTTGTGGATTATTGTGATGTTTTTGTCAGCTGTTTGGACTCTCATTCTGACGGCACCCATTCACTGCAGAGGATCCATTGGTGAGCAAGTGATATCATGCTAAATTTCTATATCTTTCATCTACATCTTGGATGACCTAAGGGTGTGTAAACTTTAAGCAAATTAAAATTTTGGGGTAATTTAAGGGACATATAATTATCCTGATAAAATGGTGCTTTGATCCTAACTCACTGTTTCTTTTCTAGGTTGTGAACGAGAAGTTACAACACTGCACTGAACTAACAGACCTGATGAGGAATCACCTCAGTGAGAAACACAGTCTTAGACTGGAGTGGATGATCGTCATACTGATTACTATTGAGGTTAGTAAACACTGATATCCACTTTAAGCAGACTTTAATTTTGAACACCAGTTCAATAGACAATAAATAATATTCAGCCGCACTGTCAAAAACTGTTGAAATGTCTACATCATATCATGTATTTATGTCCTCCAAATTTGATTTAAAGTACACATTTTGCAATGCTAAACTTATGTGTATTATTTTCTTTTATCTATAGGTGATGTTTGAACTTGCTCGTGTAATCATCTGAGGACCCACAGATACAGTCTTACAATGGCATACAGTGACTTTTTGTAAACCAGCAAATCATTTTGTTTTCTGTAGATGAATTTCTCATTGATAAATCATCTTATCATTTGCTATTCTTAATGTGACACTGACCTAAAATAAAGTTTTTTAGAAGTATCGAGTAAATAGTGGCTCATTTTGTTTCTGTTTTGCCTCCTTTTCATAAAGTTGTGGGATAGAATTCACTGTTGATTCTGTAAAATCCAGATTAAGCAGATAGCTGTATTTTGGAACTTCTAAATGAGCTTGAGTAATATAAAACCACTCCAAACTCTTCACATACTGCCTTGTTGCCAATGGCATGGAACTTGGTTTTGCATTTGTGTTGAGCTTACATAGCCTCTGATAATCCTAAAATTTCTCAACATAATTTTTTTTTTTATATATACTTTACAAGCTGTGACAAACTGCCTCTGTTTTTTGGAACAAATATACAATTTTAAGTTTAAGTAACATTTTACACTTTTATTCATCAGTTCACTAGTTATTAAAAATGATGCTCAAATGAACCTGCTAACAAATGCAACATGACTTCATGCTGCTGTTCTGACTGATTGATCAGCCTCTAGTGATTGACAGCCGTTCGATACGGCGCGCGCTCACATCATGTGATTCAAAGCCTCCGGAAAACGGCAGCGGATCACAGACTGACTGAACGCGTAGCCAACTGCTCGGTGGAGAGCTTTCCTCCGCTTCAGCAAACTAAACTGAATACGGCATTAGAGTTCTGTCGAGAAAGAGCAGACGGTAAGTGACGGCTTAAAGGTTTTATTTCAATCAAGTGTTTATTACAACGGTTGTCGGCTTGCTTTTAGCCCAGTAACGAAGGGCACTATCGATTACTCGGGGATCTTGGCCGAAAATGATTCATATTTTGACCGTTTTCGTCTTGGCATAGCTTTTGTTTATCGGAAGATTAACGGTTTTCGTTTCTCTGTTCGTCGGTGTGATTTGGTTTTCTTTCGCTCGTTTAAAGTGTAATGTTATTTTATCGGGTTCATTGCGTGAGCGCGTGTTTCCTATTTGTCCGCGGAAACTTTTGTACTCGGAATTCACCAGCATGGGCGGGGCTTCAGCGCACGCACGCAAACACGCACGCACACACACACACACACACACACACACACACACACACACACACACACTCTCACTCTCTCACTCACTCTCTCTCTCTCTCTCTCTCTCTCTCTCTCTCTCTCTCTCTCTCACACACACACACACTCACGTACGTAGTTGCCTCTAAACCTTTTTAGACACCGAAACCACACTTTTGCCAATTTTATGTGAAATAGGATGTTATGTAGTTTTTTATATTTAGATTATTATTATTATTATTTTATTTATTTTTTTTGCAAGTGAGGAATGTTATCACGAGTTTGTACTGTAGGCCTATTTGTTATAAGTAATCAAATTTATATACAAAAAATTGCCACAAATATGATTCAGATTATGTTTACGTCAGTATATTTTATACCAATATATTTGTAGCCACTTTCAGTTATTTTTTAGTTATTTTAAACATTTTTATCTTTCAAAACCGTTTGAAAATGTGTTTTGTCCTCCATATTTCAGTCCAAGAAAATACATTCACATGTCACATTTGAGGGGGAAAAAAACTTTATTTGTTGTAGAAGTGCAATATAACAATATATAAATAGATACCACATATGCATGCATTCTCAGTGTAGCCTACTGTAAGATTTATTTTTTTATCTTGCCCATGAAATACATTTTAAAATTTACAATTCGAGTTTCTGTTTCCAGCATATATATATTGAATGTATTTAAAATATATATTGGCCAAAATGTATTTATTTATTTAGCCATATGGTCAAGGCCACTGACACATAGGCTATAGATGTTATTTAATACATGGAGTTTTGGTGACCGAGGTGCAAGATAAATTGACTGAACCTACTGAAACCTTACAAATATTTTCTTTTAATTTGTGTGTGTTTAGGTGGCAAAAAATGGACTTGGCCCATCATGGTCTTGTTCTTCTTAAGCGCCTCAATGCTCAGAGAGAGTTTGGTTTCCTCTGTGACTGTACTGTGGCCATCGGGGATGTTCTTTTCAAAGCCCACAAAGCCGTTCTTGCAGCGTTCTCAAACTACTTCCGTATGCTGTTCATCCATCAAGACAGGTACTACGAACATGATTGCAAAAAAGTTCTTTGTTCACATTTGCAGTACTTTGTTATTAAATGGTTCTTTATGCTTCTCTTTTACAGTAACTATGTTCGACTGAGGCCTTCAGACATACAAGCAGATATATTCAGCTACCTGCTTAACTTAATGTACACTGGAAAATTCACAACACAGCCCATTGACCCTCTTCGCCTTGAGCAGGGTGTAAAATTCCTGCATGCCTACCCTTTATTACAGGAGGCAAGTCTTCTTATAAACCCTGAGTCCCAGTATGTACCTTTAACAAACTCGCTTTATGGAATACAGATACCTGATCAGACGTACAGCCGGCCTGAAAGAAGTACAGCATGCAAGGATGGCATTTATGCTAAAAATTCTGAAAACGTTAGCCGAGAATTTTTGGAAATTTCTGATATGGATTACAGATCTCCACAACCTGTCGGCATAGAGTCACCCACACAAAACCCGGCAGCCACGATGGTCCAACACCTCACATATGGCATAATGAGAAAGAGTGCTTTCCCCAGAAAGCATTACGCCTGTAATTATTGTGGAATCCGTTTTAACCAGAGGTGCAAGTTGAAGGAACATCTCCTTGTCCACACCAACCAAGCAGCTGAGCCGCAGGTGTTGTCTACGCAAAATGGTCACACTATTGAGCTTGAAGGTCAGGAAATGGAGGAGGACCATTTGCATGCTGACAGTGATGTTATTAGTGATACCGATCAACAGGCATGGATGGAAGACACCCCGCCGCCCTCTGAAATTGCTGATATAGACAACCTGGAGGGCACCGAAATGGGTCGTGAAATGAAACGCCGAAAATTTGAGTGTCCGACCTGTGCTCGCAAGTTTATTCAGAAAAGTCACTGGCGTGAGCACATGTACATTCACACTGGAAAGCCATATAAGTGCAGTGCTTGCGGAAAGACCTTCTGCAGAGCCAATCAAGCTGCTCGACACGTTTGTTTGAGTCAGGACACAGACTCGTACATTATGGTCAACAAACAGAGTTTGGTTCTGTGTGGTGGAGAAGACAACAGTCAAGTGGAAGCTCTCTTTCAGTCTTCTGAAAGACCTTATAAATGTAGCATGTGTGCAGCACCTTTTGCAAGTCCTTCTGAGGTTCCCAAACATCAGTGTTTAACTGAGAGTGACGCTGTACCATTGGCAGAAAATTCACTGGGGGAAAATCAAAATAAGGACTTGGAGACAACTACCCCTGAAGTAACCATTCCTTCTTGAAATGTCATGCTAAAGCAGTATTAGCTTATTGCCAGTATTTAACCATTTGTATGTTTGTGTTATGAACTGAGATAAGTATTTTTTAAAGATCCACTGCATTATTTCATGTCTTTTTTTTTCTATTGAAAGGTCATTTGTGAATTTGTTTGAAACTAATAAAATGCCAAAACTCAATGTTTCCAATCAGAACACTTCTGAGTTGCCTCGTTAAGTAATTTTACATTGCAAGTAGAAAATAAACCAGCATGTTATGAGGCTCTTTCATCCATTCGCCAAAAGAATTAATAACTGTTCTAGTATGCTGTATATCAACTTTTCATAAATCACAAGTCAAAAATTGGTAAAGTTTCTTTTATTTAAATAAAACTTAAAATTGTAATTTGTATTAAACCATACATTTGTCGCAAAATCCAGGAACAATACTGCACTCTTGTATTTAGTTGATTGTTAATATTGAAATTTCTTTAAAGATGCATAGTCTGTATAATCAAACAGTCTGTACATGTGGTTTCGAACGCTTCTTAGCAATATATTAGAATAAGTTAAAAATTTGTTTTCAATACTGTAATGGCTTATTGTATCAGGCCAGATGCAAACCTCTGTAATACAGGCAAGGCAGGTTGTATAATATTAACAAAAACGCTCAACTTTATGCAATACAGAGTGTTTTGATACTCATTCCTCGTTTGATATTCATGGAACATTTATATATGTTAAGTGCTTCTCTGGGGAAATGTTTTTTAAAAACATACATGGGGAAAAGTCAGTAGTTGCAATATCAGTTTGCATGCTTTATGCCAAAAATATAGTCACAAATATATCTGAAATTGGGTGTTTCTGTGAATTAAAATTGTAAATTAAAAAATGGCAACAAAAATAAATCATGAGTTTGATAAGATTTTGACTGTTATTTGTAAGACAAATTAAACAATTTGTAATTTTCAGTCTAAATCTCTTTGACAGAGTATGATTGTAATATGCTCATTACAGCTTTGGCAATTAAGTGTACATCATATTTAGAATATAAAATAAATTTATCCTAGATGCAAATCAAGAGGTATACGATGGTTCAAAACAAAATTACCTTTGATTTAGTAAATATCTTTAAATACCAGGAATTGCACATTCTTCAACAATGACAATCATTTTCTTATGCTAAATATGCCAAACGGTCAGGATATAATGCATGTGTACAAATGTTTTTTTTTTTTTTTTAAGATATGTAAAACAACATGATATAATGCGACATAAGCTTATGCTAATGTCTGAATTAGGATTAAAAAAAATTCATACATTGACAAATATTCTCAGTAAAAATATGACAAAATAGCTGCTTTTGAAGGGTTTTATATGTTGAAATATTTTCTGCATCAAAGTAAAATGTAAAAATGTAGTTTATGATCAAAAAACAGCCTGTCCACTGAATAACTACTGTTGGTTTCACTTTTGCTTAATGGAACTTTAATGATGCAATTTTACTTCTCAGTGGTTTGGTCATTTCTTTGTTGTCAGAAATGTGAATCCCAGCTGATTTTGTGCTGTGCCAGGTGTAAAATATTTAGAATTTTCCTGGTTAAACTTGCACCTGAAATTACAGAATCAGTGTTATGAATTTAAAAAAAATCAGACATCAGAAATGACTGATAACTGAGTGCAATATAATAAAATCACTTACCAACTCATTTAAATCTTTCATCTGGTTTAGCTCGCCGCTATCAAATTGCAGCATCAGATGTTTGTTTAGCAGCAGTAACTTGGGGTGCACCCTCTGTGTGTATCACTTGACACGGGGAATCTCCAATATTATCTACAGCATCCTCCCACACATCCTCCTCTACCTCTGACTGAGGTTCTGTTGAAGTATGCTGCAAGGAAGCCGTCCCATTTTCTTCATCTGATTCACACTCTTCAGTTAAAACTGATATCTTTACCTCTTTCGCAGCCACAAATGGTGGTTCAACATCTTTAGACACAACTGAAGCCTCTGACTTTGCTTCCTTTTTCTCCTGTTCAATTACCTGCAACATTGCTTTCTTTACTTCTGGTGTAGCAACAGGTGGCGCTGTTGCTACTACATCTGCGGCAATAACTGGTGCTATCGTCACAGGGGATAAAGCAGGTGTCTCTGCTGCTGGTGTTTCCTGTCGTGCCTTTTCTAATGTAGTCACAGTGGGTGCCTCCATCCCAGTTACAACTGATGTTGCCTTTACCAAGGGCATGGCTGGTGTCGTCGGTGTCTGTGCTGCCTGCTCTGGAACTGGTGTTTGTACTGCTGGGATCACAGCAGGTGCTTCTGGTACTGAAACTGGTGTCTCTGCCACTGGTGGCTTTACTTCTACTTCTGCAGTCACTGCTTGTAGAACTACTGGAAGTGCAGCCTCTTTTGCAATCACTGAAACCACAGCTGGTGTCTGTACCACTGGGATCATAACAGGTCTCTCTGCCATTGCAATTGCAGTTGGTGCTTCTGTGGTAGTTTCTAGTACTAGGCTCACAACTGACCTTTCCGCTATTGGCGTCACAGTTGGTGTCATCATCACTGGGGTTACAACTGGTGTCTCTGCCACTACAACTGGAGTTGGAGTTTCCACTGCTGGGATCATAACTGGTGTTTCTACTGTTGCAGTTACTGCTGAAACAACTACTGGAGGTGTAGAATCTGTTACCATCTCTGAAATCTGACTTGGTGTCTGTACCACTGGGGTCACAACTGGTGTCTTAACCACTGCAACTGGAATTGACTTTACAACAGGAGTTTCTACTACTGGGATCACAACAGGTGCCTCTACTGCTGCAGTCCCCACTGAAACTACTGGAGGTGCAATCTCTGTTACCATCACTGAAACCTGACCTGGTGTCTGTACCACTGGGGTCAAAACTGGTGTCTTAACCACTGCAACTGGAGTTGACTTTACAATGGGAGTTTCTACTACTGGGATCACAACAGGAGTTTCTACTACTGGGATCACAACAGGTGCCTCTACTGCTGCAGTCACCACTGAAACAACTACCGGAGGGACAGTCTCTGTTACCATCACTGAAACCTGACCTGGTGTCTGTACCACTGGGGTCAAAACTGGTGTCTTAACCACTGCAACTGGAGTTGACTTTACAATGGGAGTTTCTACTACTGGGATCACAACAGGAGTTTCTACTACTGGGATCACAACAGGTGCCTCTACTGCTGCAGTCACCACTGAAACAACTACCGGAGGGACAGTCTCTGTTACCATCACTGAAACCTGACCTGGTGTCTGTACCACTGGGGTCAAAACTGGTGTCTCAACCACTGCAACTGGAGTTGACTTTACAATGGGAGTTTCTACTACTGGGATCACAAGAGGTGTTTCTACTGCTGCAGTCACTGCTGAAGCATCTACTGGAGGTGCAGTCTCTGTTACCATCACTGAAACCTGACCTGGTGTCTGTACCACTGGGGTCACAACTGGTGTCTTATCCACTGCAACTGGAGCTGAATTTACAACAGGAGTTTGTAATACTGGGACCTCAACAGGTGTTTCCACTGCTGCAGTCTCTTCTGAAACAACTACCGGAGGGACAGTCTCTGTTACCCTCACTGAAACCTGACCTGGTGTCTGTACCACTGGGGTCAAAACTGGTGTCTCAACCACTGCAACTGGAGTTGACTTTACAATGGGAGTTTCTACTACTGGGATCACAAGAGGTGTTTCTACTGCTGCAGTCACTGCTGAAGCATCTACTGGAGGTGCAGTCTCTGTTACCATCACTGAAACCTGACCTGGTGTCTGTACCACTGGGGTCACAACTGGTGTCTTATCCACTGCAACTGGAGCTGAATTTACAACAGGAGTTTGTAATACTGGGACCTCAACAGGTGTTTCCACTGCTGCAGTCTCTTCTGAAACAACTACCGGAGGGACAGTCTTTGTTACCATCACTGAAACCTGACCTGGTGTTTGTACCACTTGGGTCACAACTGGTGCCTCAACCACTGGAGGTGACTCTACAACAGCAGTTTCTACAGCTGGGATCACAGCCGATGTTTCTGATGCTGCAGTTGCTGCTGGTGTAACTGGATGTGCTGCACCTGTTGCAATTGCTGGAATCTGAGCTGGTGTTTCTACCACTGGTGCCACAAGTGATGTCTCTGCTGGTGAAGTTATTATTGAAGTTTTTACTTCTGGGATCATGATTGTTTCTGATGCTACTGGAGTTCCAGCTGATGTAACTACTACAGGAGATACAGCTTCTGCCACTGTCACTGAAATCATAGCTGGTATCTCAGTGTCTGCTGTCTTTGCCACTTCAGCTACAGTTGGTTTTACTGATGTGATGGAGACAATGGGAGTTTCAATTACTTGGCTCACAGGTGTTCCTGCAAATGAGGTCACATCTAGTGTAACCTTTTCTGGAGGTACAGTCTCTTCCACTGAAACAACAGCTGGAGTCTCCACAACAGATGTTACTGTGGCTGGGATCTCTACTACAGGGGACACAACTGTTTTCTCTACCAGAGCTGGAGATGATTTTACTGCTGTGACAGAAAAAACAGGTGTTTCTACAACTGTGCTCACAACTTGTGCCTCTGCTAGTGTAGTAGTCACTGTTCCTGTACTTACCACTGGAGATACAGCTTCTGTTACTATTACTGAACCAAGATATGATGTTGCTACCACTGGAATCACATTCTGTATCTCTACTACTGGGGCCACAGCAGTCCTCACGATCACTGATTCGACATTTGGTGTTTCGACAGGTGTGTCTTTTACTGGAGGTACATCCTTTGACTCACTGCCTAAAGTTACATCTGGTGTTACTTCATCTAAAGGTGTAGCTGGTGTCACTACCACAAAAATAACAGTGGGAATCTCCACCACTTCTTGTTTGATCACTGTTGTCAACACTGATGTGTCAGTGTCTATGTTTTGATTTTGTGATGTAACAGCAGAATTATGAGTATCAGTTGATTTTGCCATAGATGTTACCACTGGTGTTTCTACTTCGAGTTCTTTAACCACTGAGGTGACAACTGGTGTCTCCACGTCTAGTTCAGTTACTACAGCTGTCTCTACTTTCACTTCTGATACCACTGGAATTTCTACCTTTGGTTCTGTCACTTCAAGCGTCTCAGCCCTGAGTTCACTCACTACTTGTGACTGTATCTCAGAAACAGCAACTTCTGGCATTTTTCCTGTAACTTCAGAGGTCAGCAGTGATTCTTGTGCAATGGGTGTTATTTCCATTACTGCAGGTATTTCATCTTTCATTTCTGTCTTGTCTACCTGCAACTCATTTGACAGTATCTTTTCTGTTACCTGTTCAAGAGGTTCACATGTTAGACTAGCATTTTCTTCTTCATGCTTCTTTTCACTCATATTACTAACCTTTATTTCTGCATCAGTATAATTTTGTGCCAGCACTGTGATTGTAGCCACTTCAATCATAGTCGGCCCTGAATCAAACCCTTCTGGTTCTGGTTTGGGAGCAACAGCCATTGTATCTTTTTCCTCTGGAACTGCCGTTTCTTTAATTTCTGATGATGTCATTGCTGGGGACTGTTCACCATCTATTGCTTCACCCTCTTGTTCTGTTGTCTTTGGTAGCTTAGGTTTTGCAAGTACCTGTGTTACTGGTTCAGACACCATAGGCTTCTCTTTCCCAGATTGTTTTGTTGTATTCTCGATAATGGCAACCATCTCTAAAACTTTACCAGTCTTAATATTCTCCATTGTCGCTGGTTGTGCATTATCTTTGGGAATTTCTGGACTTGGTTTGGTGTCTTGACCCCAGTCTTCTGTTTGAGAAACCACAATTACAGGTTTTACATCAACTTCTGGCAATGCTATCTCTAGAGGTTTTAGTATGGCTTCAGAACTAACGTCAGGCTCTTCTGGTGTTTCTGTGTGCTCAGATACATCTTTTGAAAATGCAGGAACAACTGCGTGTTCTCTTATTTTATGAACCATGTCTCCAATTTCAGTTCCTGCATCAACAATTATTTCAGGAGATTCATCAGTAGGAGTTTCATTGCTGTCCGTGTTTGTCAGAGGTTGCCCTTCTTTTACTGCATGTTCATCTTCCTCTTTCACAAAAATCCCATCCGTTCTGTCAGTTGCACTGTCTTCCACTTTATCATCCAAATATGTTTCAATGTCTTCTTTATGGAGCTCTTCAGCCTCTTCAACTAATACTGGTTCTGGAAGTGACACCTCCTTGCCTGGCAGCTGTTCTCTGTCTAATGATTCATCTCTAGCTTCTGAAATATTTTCAACCTCAATATTTTTAACAACTTCTGAAGCAACATCATCCCCTGCCTCTTCTTCTACATGTAATTCCTTAATGTCCTGCTGTGCCATTTTTTCATAATCTTTTTCTTCCATTTTCCCACTGATGTCCTCCACAGTCACCGCTGAATCACCTGCTAATAAGACTGCATCTTTTACGTCAACATGTATTTCACAGGCATCAACATGTATTGATTCAACTGCTTCTAATTGTAAATTCCCTTCTAACTCCAGTGTCTCTGCCTGTATGTGATCTGAAATTGGATTTATAATACTATCAGTCTCTGTGATTTCCAGACACTCCACGGCAGTGGCATTAATTTCTATTTCTTTGACTTCTTTACTTGTGGTACTGCTGTCTATATCACCATGTGTCAAAGGCTCAACAGCTTCAGTGGATGCAGGTTGATCATACTCAGCAACAGACAATTCAACATCTGAAAGCATGAGCTTTTTTTCAGGTTCAGCAGCTACTGGTTGTTCATATACAGGTTCCTCTAACACTGAATGCAATGGACACTCTGTTTCAGGACCATGGGCGTAGTCTGACATAACCTGTTCCAGCCCAGCTTCGCTTGGCATTGTCTCAATCACCTGTTTGAGTTCAATACCAGTTGTACATTTCTCTCTTTGGTCCTCCATATGAGTCTCTTCTGATTCTCCCACGACAGACTCTGCCACTAATTGAATGACTTGCTCTACACTTAGCTCAGTTTCAATGGCAGATTCCTTTTCACTCACAATTATTTCCTGATACTCAGTCTTCACTTCCTTAATTTCAGCCTTATAGACCTCATCTGTCCCAAGTCCTGCAATTTCAGTTTCATCTGTAAAGTTATCAGAGACTAATTCGGTTGGGACAGCATCATTTACTTCAGGTATTGCCTCCACTAAGGGTGCAGGGAGATGTTCTTCAACAGATTCTATTTCTTGAGATTTTAGCCCTGTACATATTGCCGTTGCCTCAGTTTTCTTATGTGCAACCAAAACCTTTTGTTCCTCTGTTGTGAATGACTGTACAATATAAGGTGGAAATGACACGGCCAGAGATTCTCGGCTTTCATCTTTTGTAGTTACTGGCTGAACACTTGGAGTCATGCAGATGGATTGAATAGCTTCCTGTAGGATCACTTCTGATGTTTGTATGCCATATTCAGCTGATACTGGTGTAACATGCCCAGATGACCTGGGTGAATCGGTTAGTTGCGAGACTGCCGAGACCATTTCAGTAGTGTCATCCCCAATAAATTGTTCACTTGAAGGCTCTGGGGCAGTGACCGCATCTGCTGTCAACTCCACAATGTCCTCAGCTAAGGTGTCATCCTGTGTTGTCCACTCAGCAGATGATACTGGTGTTTCGATGCTTTCCTCAATGATGCCTTCTTCTGGAATGTCACTCAGTTGCTGATGTTTGCTCGCGAAGTCTGTAAGTTCTTCAAAGTCCTCTGGTAATCCATGTATGACTGTTGGTACAGTGTTAATTGGAACTTTAGCTGCAATTTTGGGCACCAAGTCATTAGATGTGTCCTGTTCTAACACTTGTGTTGTCATCTCTGGCATCTCATGTTCTATTGTGATTTCAACTCGTTGTTCATGCACCTCCTTCAGACTTTCAGGTTCAATTATTTCATACTCAGACAGAGGAATAATAGCCGGGGTTTCATCATCTTCATCATCTATTTCACGATCCTTTGCAGCCTCATCTGAGGATGTTTGGTCTTTCTTTGCATCTGATATTCTCTTTTTATGCCCTGGAATAAGTTTCTTCATAGAAAATGGTTCGTCTTTGTTCATCTCACTGTCTGAAGGTATCTGCTCAGGGGTACTACTTTCTCCAGTTCTGACCTTTCTCTTCGGGGTGACCATTTTTTTAAAGGTTTTCCATGTGGATCCCATCTCTCCCTCTGCAGAACTTCCAGTTTGTTCATTAGATGATGTGAGATGATCATAATCACCCTCAATGGAACTTCCCATTGGAGAGTCAGTTGTTTTCTCATATTCCTCTCCTTTGTCTGGCGTTTCATCCTCATTTGTTTTTCTAGCTTTTTTTTTAGCAGAGCCACCACAAATCAGTGCCTCCCAGGAAACGGTGGTGTCAGATTTCTTTTTAGATTCTTGAGGGCTTACATCAGCCACCAGCTCCTCTTCAGCAGGTTTTGGTTCCCCAATCACTGGTTCCTCCACTTTTGCGAGCTCTGTCAATTCCGAGGATGGCTTCGGCTGTTCAGAGACTTGTTCCTCTGTCTCAATCACCTTTTCTGCAGCTTTACTTTCTCTCTGCCTTCTTGTGGAAAATTTCCTGAAAAGTCTTTTAAGTGGACTTCCTTGTACCTTATCTTTCTCTAGAGAGTTCTGAAGCTCTCCTTCAGGTAACAACTTGTCATTGTCTTTCTCCTGTGAATATTTTTCTTCCTCTGATGTAATATAAGGGATATCAAGGCACATACATTTACTGTCCTCTTTTTCAGCCTCTTCTACACCCATTCTCTCAATTATTTTGAGTTCCTCTTCCTTACTCTCTTTTTGCATTTCCTCTTCTTTCTTTTTCTTTCTTAAACTGGCAAAGATTCCTTGTGTAAAGAATTGCTTGATTGGTGACATCGGTTCCTCCGGCTCAGGGCTTGCTTCTTTTGCCAGTTCTTTCTCAGGTGTGTCCTCCACATGATGTTCCACTATCTTTATGTCCTGATCCAGCTCTTTTTCATTGTCTGTTTGTTGAGAGGGTTCAGCTGCATCAGGCTGGGAAGACGCCTCACTTTTTTGAGTCTCGTCAGGTGTGCTTTCATTTGCCGCCACTGCACTGTTCTCCTGGGTGTCACTGGAGTCCTCTGAGGGACTTGTGACTTTTTCTTCTTGTTCATCTGATTCAGTCTTTTCACATGTGTCTTTTTTTAGGGTAAACTTAAATCCAACAAATCTGAAGATTTTTTTGAAGCCAACTTCATCAATATCATTCACTTGGTTGTCCTCCACAGTTTCTTCCTTCACAGTCACACTATCTGCATTAACCATCTCTGTGCTCTCATTCTTCATGACTGGTTGAAGATCATCCATTTCCTGGGGGTCTTCAATTGTTTCTGTGCCATCTTCTTTCAGAGTAACAAACCCTGAGCCAACTGACAAAAAATAAATAAATAAATAATGATGAAAAGTACAATGGCGTTTTAGTGCCATGTTAAAAAAATTAAAAAAAAATCTAAGATTACGAGATGGCCTGGATTGGGAGCACCGGGAGATATTCCAAATCTCAGTTTCCAAATTCTCTCAGTTTTATAACGAAATACAAATTATAAATGTGTTTTTGCTCTTTATTTCAAGTTCATAGCAAGATATAAAGTGAAGGAACATCATAAGGCATGAAAAAAAAACAGTTTAGCCTAATTTATGATGAAAATAATGTCTCCTCATTCATTATTGTAATCGGAAAGATGATTGACTCACATGCCGCTTGACAAACACATTATTGCAACATAGCCTACATATTGTTTGTATTTTGCTATAAAACTGACAGATTTTGAAAACTGAAATTTGGAATATCTCCCGGTGCTCCCAATCCGGGCCATTTGCATGCGCAAAAGGCTAGAATAGCCTATCTCAAAATATTATAACTATAATCTTTATTTCGACTTTATTCTCGTAGTGTTTCAACTTTATTCTCGTAATTTCGACTTTATTCTCGAAATAGTACGACTTTAATCTTGTCATTTTAGATTTTTTTTATTTTTTAATGTGGCACTAAAACGGCGTCGTAGAAAAGTGTCAAGATAAGTGTATACTCATAAAATATTTGATATTTACTACTTTATAAAAGTGCTGTTCTCATTTCATTTGGAAACAATATAGGAAACAATTAAATTATTAGCAATATAGTTTTACTTACCATCTGCAAGTACTCTCTCCTCAAAGTTGCCATTTAATTCATCTGCACGGTTCCTTGTCTTTATATTCAAACTGGAGATCTGCCCGTTTTTCTGTAATAACTGTTTGGAAAAGAGAGGACAGATTAAGGAGTGGTTAACAAAGTAAATTATACTTTATAAATTATTTATCATTACATCCCTGTAGCTCTTAACTATACATGTTACCTATATGCTATTGGCAACAATCTCAGTGAGTTTGTCATATTATAGTTTGTCTCGTGTATGTACAGCACTGCTCACTCAGGCCAAAGAAACTACGGAAAACTACAACAACGAAGTCTGATTCAAGTTATCACAATACCACATTTTTTTAATGTTAAGTGCCTAACCACAATGTAGTTTGAAGGAGATGACCCTTGGAATAACTAACAAAACAAAATAAATGAACACAATTATGGAACCCGAGTATCACATAGCTCTCACAAAAGCCATCTCTCAGACTTCCTGTTAAACCATGGCTGACCTCATCATGTTTTACATGGAAAATCGATGCACCCAGTGCAGTAAGGGAGAATTCCATCAATCCTTTGGGAATGAGAGCACTACAAGTATCCCTCCATTAATGTTCACACATTAGTACAAACAAAACAAAACAAAACAAAAAAACATCTTTTCAAAAACCGAAAAGAAATTGCATTTTAAAATCCTTAAACTACACATTTAATCCAATAAAAAATGCAGATGAACAAGCAAACAAACATCAAAGGATAAACCAGAAATTCAACCCACATGACAAGAAGCAGTTTAGTAGTGATGAAACGCTTTTAAATCTAATTTAAGTTTGGAGTCAAGTAAAAAAGATGCCATGTTATTTGCCAGCCAATGAGGATGCATCCGTTATCTGTGTTATTGAATTTATTCTGTCTGCAGTATTAACAGAAATACTTGGCAGATGACTTGTGACTTCATCCAAATATGTCGACTTCTGCAGTTATCAAGCCACAAGACTACAGTGATCAATTAAAAACAATTTTTTATATATAAAATTAATGCAAATCAAATAATCTGCTCTCTTATTAAACAAAACTATCTAATCTGAACTAGAACCAAAGCATATTTTGTTCATACAGCGAATTTAGGCCAAACACCTATAAATAGGACAAAGTCACCTAATCTTTCCTTTGACTCCCATTACTGCAGTTAAATAGCTGCAAATGATAGTAAGGATATTGCATTATGGACATTCCTGATGTTCTACACCAATCAAAACACACTTTCATCCTAATGTAACTATGACCTTTCTTCTTACAGCTACATCTGAGAATCTGGTAAGATGCCTTCTCATATATGAAAGAAAAATCACAAATAAGATCTCTTTTATATATCAGTTGTTTCTACTAAAAAAGCAATGAACCGCTAAAAATAAATACATAATTAATATATAAGTTGTCATTAAAACATTAAGTTTGAAAACAAAATACTATTTCAGTCTTTCTACTTCAAAATGTCATGTTTAATCCAATGTGTTACTTGCTATTTCTGTGTATATTATTTAAGACATTGACTTGATGCAATTTCTGAGTGAAAATTGTTTCAAAGTAAAAGTTAAGTATACTGCTTTAGTCTGTTGTATCTGTAAATTTGATCCTGTAAAGACTCTCTACTTTTTCACAACTGTCCTCAGATTTGCCAAAGCACCAAAGTCCACACTATTTTATAAATCTATTTACTCTGTAAGCAATTGTCTAATTTACTTATCCTAAAGAGAAACACTTAGATAAACAAAACTCAGAAATCCCTTGCTCCTCAGCTAAAAAGAGCAACCTCTAAACAATAAATCGTCCCTGTCTACCTACACAACATTTTGAGCATCATATGTTATGTTCTGCATTACCTCAAAAATGCCGTAACGGAGGCAGCACACTATGTTTTGAGTTACAGCCTGCGTGTCTTTAGATTCAGAGCTCGTGTCTCTGAAACTTTGTGAGGCATTTCTCTGCAGCAGGAGGCTGGTTCATGCATTCTACCTTGTCATCAGCAGCACTGCCGTCATCCTGAGCATCGCTCGCCGCTGCAGTGAGCTCCTCCGCCGCTGCGTCCTCCTCACATCTGCTGTCCCGTTGCGCGGATGATGCAGTAGCTCCCATTTCACAATCCTTCTCTCGTTCTCTTCGGCTTCTTCCCTTTCACCCGATGTAACTGCAAAGCGAAAGGGGGAATAACTGAAGATGAGTGCTGAGCGGTGGTCGGGCTCAGAAGTGATGCAGTTTGGCTCGATGCAAACTCTTTTAGGACACATCCTTCCTGCATCACATGAACACACTGGCACGCCTCGACGAATCAATGGGAGAGAGAACGAGAGTCCTGGGATGACCGAGGGACTACCTCTACAATGGACGTTTTTATCATTATGCTTCTTTATCCATCGCATGTGTTTATGTACAGGCCAATGATTGCATTAAGGCACTCAAAATAGCTCCCATTTTGTGTGGAACAACTATAGTTGTTTTTTTCTGTTTTTTTTTTTTTAGGCAAACGTTAATTTCAAAGTTGTAAAACTGAAGTACAGATCTCATGGGACTATGAGGGAAAGCACTTAATTGTACTCCAAAGCAATGCATTTTGTGACATAATTTATATTTAAAGCAATTAAACTGTCAAATTAGTTAATTTAAGGTCACTTAAGCATATTAAAATCCAATTAAATAATTTAGAACAGAAAACTAAAACAATCAAATGTCAAACCAGAAATCCAGTTCACATGGCCCACACATTTATATAAATTAATTATGAAATGGTATGTGGACACTCCCTAAATAATAAGAGGTATTTCTTAGATTTCCCTATTCCACCAATTCCAGTGAGACAAATATTAATGGCATTCTAGAGAATTCTGTGCTTCCAACTTCCAACAAAGCATGAACCTTTCCCAGTGTGTTAAAGGTTAAACTGTTCTGGGAAGGCCTTTTGCTAAATGTTATGCACTGATTGAACATGGAACATGCAAATTCATGGATTTGCCTAGACTTAAGAGCATCAGTAAAGAGGTCTGGCTTGCAGTTGGTGTTCCAGTTGATCTTGAAGATGTTCAGGTCTGAACTGTGTACATACCAGTAAGTTCCTCAAAGCATTTCTACATGCAGTATTGCCATGCTGGAACAGAAAAGGGCCTTGCTGCTTCAACACCACTGAAAGCATATCATTTTCTAGTATTGCATGCTACAGCATTAAGATTTGTCCTGACAGGAATAGGCAGATCAAGCGGGTGTGCATATACTTTGGCCACATACATGTGGCTCAAATCTAATATTACACACCTTTCAAAGAACGACTTACCATTGGTGAAGTGTGAAGGTTAAAATATCACGGTGTTGAGCTGCCTTCCAGTGGCAGAGTTTGGACATCTCTTTCTGTATGCTGGGAACGAACACTTAGGAAAAAGTTCTTTCAGTAAACCCAAACACAAGGTAAAATAAACATTGGTGTGGCTCAAGAACAACGAAGGTGAATGTCTTACAAACGCCCAGCCAAAAACCTCATCTTAATCTAATTGTGAATCCACATGCAGCACTATTTACGAATGTATGATTTGTAATTCATTGAAATAAGAAAATGAAATAAAGGTCTCCAAACAACTTTTCAACTTTAATAAACATTAAAAGGCATCCAGCAACCAATTGATCTGAAAGCTCTGCTTTTAGTGTAACTAATACTGTAAAAAATAAATAAATGTAAATAAAACAAAGATTTCTGGAGCACGTTTTACAAGAAATCAGTATTTCAGTTTTCTTACTTTTTCAATGTGTTACTTGCCATTCAATTATATCATTATTTCTAAGTAAATTCTACACCAAATGATTTTAAGTGTAGTAATGTGCCAAACTGAGTTTAACCTTAAAGGGATATAGTTCACCCAAAAATGAAAATTCTGCCATTAATTACTCACCCTCATGTCGTTCCAAACCCGTATGACCTTCCTTCATCTTCGGAACACAAATTAAGATATTTTTGATAAAATCTGAGAGCTCTCTGGCCCTCCAGCAAGGATATTACCAAACAACGCATAGAAATGTACCGTCTTCCACCATTTTGGAGAGTACCCCAGAACATAATCAATGTAATCAGTGTTGTTAACGTTCAGTAGACAGCGCGCGCATGCTGAACGTAAACAATATACAATGAACGTCCGTTGATTACATTCTGGGGTACTCTCCAAAAAGGTGGAAGACGGTAACTCGGGGAGAAGAATTGCTGAATAAATTATATTATTATTGTTTTCTTTGAGCACAAAAAGTATTCTCGTAGCATTGTAAAATTACAGTTGAACCCCTGACGTCACATGGACTATTTTACCGATGTCCTTGCTACGTTTCTGTGCGTTGACTGTGGTAATATCCTTGCTGTCTATGCAGGGTCAGAGAGCTCTCAGATTCCATCAAAAATATCTTAATTCATGTTCCGAAGATGAACAAAGGTCTTACGGGTTTGAAACGACATGAGGGTGAGTAATTAATGGCAGAATTTTCATTTTTGGGTGAACTAACCCTTTAACCAATATTTCTAAATTTCATTAAGTAGATATAAATACTACCAATACAAGGATGACAGAAATTATGAATAATTATCATTATTATTTACACTAATTTACAGATTTACTTAATGTCTTTTAATACAAAACTGTATAGGACATGAGCTACTGAAGAAGATACATCAAACACAAACTCCTCATTTAGAATCAGTCTGAACTTCAGCCAACATCAATGCTTTAAAAGACACATGACATTAAGTTAATCTGTAAAAGCAGATTTCGTGTTGACATCTGTAGTCATATAGGGTTAAAATAATTCACAGCCATGGAAAAGGTATTATGTAATAACAATAAGAGAAAAGCCAACTAATTCGGCAGCAATGGGAGTGAACCTTTTTGTGACATTCTAACATTCAGGAGTATTTAAAAAGATAAAAACATAGACTTTTCCAGCCATTTTGGGCAGCTCATGTCCCAAAGCAGTAAAGCAGTAAAGCAGAAAGTATGGGCACAGAGTGAATTAAAATCAACTGACTGGTCAAATGTTATTCCGAGGAGGAACAGCTTTCATCATAATGCAATTTGAAATTAAATGAGGGCATGTGAATTCAAACATCACGAGTGTGACAAACAACCCCTACATAAAACGCTCTGCAGTGGTTTTGTTATGTTCCGCATTTCTCAAGGAGTTCATCTAAACACATTTTCATTTTTTCAGAGGAAAAGTTTGACCTTTCAAAAAAGTAGGATAATTAAAATTTCCAAAACAACCTTTTTTTTAATTACATAACTTAACATGATATTACACAACTTTAAAAAGATTGTTCATCGTTTTGCACCCCCTCTAGTCATTTTGAAACCATGAAGTTTCCAAAACGGTAAATGTTTATGATGCACTTTTCTATCTATTCTGTCAAGCTCCAAAAAGGACAAAACAGTGGCGTAACAAACCTGACAAAGTCAAAAGAAACATGAGAAACAATGGTGTGTGATGTCATGATGTATCAGGTTCATGTTTACATTCATGCATTTACGCACAGGCGCATTGCATCTAATGTATATCATTTATCAGTTCATGCATGATTCTGCTGCAGAAAACAAAAATGCAACCCATTTGAAATGCCCAGCTGGGCCACAAATGACAAGATTTTCTCAAGTTCTCTAAACCAACAGCATGAGTTCGCAGCAGGGCTCAAACACAGAGACGCACCTTCAACCATTCACACAATTTTATTTTGTGAAGAACATTATCAACATGAAGACCATTAACGTGAATTACTACTGAGCCTGAAGATCAAGATAACACAAAACAGGAAATAAACACATCAAGGGCAGATTAAATATTCCCGTTAGCTCATTTGTTGGTGCACAGATGCTGTGGATCAGTCTAGGCTCGGGTCATCTACTGGAGAGAGCAACACAACATGACGGTGGTCTGAGCCCACCGAACTCAAAGTTGTTGAACCCAAATCTCACAGGAAACTTGAATCACTTACCACAGAGCAGGAAGTGATAGTTCTACAAGCTGTTCAATAACCTTTTGACTTTATCACATCCCAAATGCATGCATATTAAATCCAAGTTTGAGGTCTTACAAAATACATAAACAAGCAAACTAATATAAGCAGGATTATTATGGTTAACTAAAACCATTAAAAAAAATGTTATCTAAAATAAATCTTAACTGAAATAAAATAGTTTTAAAATGTATTTTATTTCAGATAGTTTCTAATCTCTCATTTTCATTTCGTTTAAATTGATGTACTGAAATAACTAAAATTGAAATAAAATAATAAAATTATATACACTGTAAAATGATTGCTGTAGTTATTACAGCCTAAAATTCAATATTTCAGTATTAGAATAATGTGTGGTTTTAACTTAAAAAAATAAGTGTTCATGCTTAAAATAGACTTAAAATTAGACTTAAAAATATAGGCTTAGTTAACTTTAGTTTAGTTGGCTTTTTAAGTTATATCAACAAAATTTAATTTAGAACTAATTGCAGCAACATTAAATTAAAAAAAAGCAAAATTACTAAAAAAAAAAGAAAAAAAAAGGAAAGTATAAAGATAAAAATAATTCAAGCTATCAAAAATTTACACAATTACATTTACATTTAGACATTTAGCAGACACTTTTATCCAAAGCGACTTTTGGTTGGACCTTATTGAGACTTTATCAGACCTCTTGAACAGTACTTGTATACAACATGTACTTGTTATCCTGCTAATATTGTTTCGTACTGTATTGTAAGTCTTTTTTTATTTTATGTACATGGGCAGATCAGATGTAATTAGTTATAAATCTAAAATGTGTAATAAATAATAATAATAATTTAAAAAATTATAATAGTATCTTAATGTTACTAAAACAACTATAAGGTTCAGTATTTGCTGATATAATGATTCAATTAATTGTGGGTTCAAATCTGAAAAGTATATTTAAAAAAAAAAGGGCTTATCATCCAGCAGACCAAAAAAAAAAAAAAGAATACAGGAAATGATTTAGGAGATGCAAGCTGCAAACACATCGCGACAACCAGAAACACCTTAGAAATCATTCAGTGGCAATCACTCAAAACACTCTAATTTGGTGATGGAGAGTTTTTTTTTCTTCAAAACGTACAAATTTAGTTAGTTAAGTGTTTGTGGAAACTTCTAGACATAGTTTTGATGTATCATTGCTCATTTAAATGGAACAATTAGCTGTTGTTGAGAAATAACAACAAATTATCTTTGTTTTTGTTCCTTTATAAAGGAAATGGACGGTTACAGCACCGGGCAATTATTGAGCCAAGAAAGATGTCCAAACACATGACAAACATGAACACTAATTCAATCAAGAGCCCTGAAACACTGGAGCTGCTGTGGAGATTCTCATACTGAGTTAACAGGATCAGTTAATTTGAGTCACAGTTCGGCTAACCAAAACCAGCTGATGTTTTCTTCAGACATTATACAGTTTAGAAGTCCCTGGAATCAGGATGAAACTTTGTCTACAGGCATGCACATCCCTCTCATAGTGAGAGTTTGTCTGTCTGTTCATCCAACCTTGTTTTGCAACCAATTTGTTTGTTCAGAGTGTCGCCAATCACAGATCTAACAAATCCCGTTTGACAGACATACATTATATTTGCATTTGTAAATATAACCCGGGGAAATGTAATGCAAATTTCCCAGTTTGCAGGATGTTGGATTGCATAATTGTGTGTTGTGGTTACTTGCTAATGGTAAGAGAATTACAGGTATCTAATTTGGTGTAATTTAATGCAAACAAACTTACAGAAGGTCTGAGAGCCAAAGGACCTTTAAGAAAAAGGATGTATATGTATGTATGTATGTATGTATGTATTTATTCTTTTGTTTATGAGACCAATGCTACAACCTCAAGGATTGTTTAAGCTGCTACCTTTTCATTTTTGTAATAAACATTAATTTCTCAGATAATTAGGAAATCAGCTGATAAATTACTATCAAAATAAAAAATGGTGAAAATAGACCTTCCTAGGATGAATAGCATAACAATATTGCATATATTATACACACTGCGTTTTGTTGGGTAACATCTAAATTGGTTTTATGAAAAAAATATTATTTAATATGACTACCTCAACCTGACTAAAAATAGATTAAATCCATCAGAAACACATTTTAGTGTCAGATCAGTTGTGCATTACACTTGAACCACAGTTTTCGGCATATAGAATTTGTAATTCATATTAAACCTGTATTACATTATATACAACAACTGTCATCTCAATTTCATTTTAAGCTAAATAAAAGTAAGAGGAAAATTATAATTGTAGTTTGTTCTAAAGTCGATCAGCAAATCTTCATGAGTGTAAAAATGTTTGGTTTCTTTGTCATCTCCACAGCAAATGAAAACAATAACCCATTCATAAAACATAGTCTATACAAAAGCAACTGCACATGAAGATTAGGATAGAAAGTTGTAAACACTCTGTGATCTGCCTAATTAACCTAATTAAGACCCGGACTCATTATGACCCATTTTATGCATATCAGATTAACTAACAATTGTAATTAAAACTATTTGAACATTTTAAAGAAAACATTCTTGCCGTTCATGATAGGTCATGAACTCTTCTGCCATAAAGTCCAAGGGATTTTTATTCTATTGCTTACACTTTTTCCTAAAGTGATTTAATATCATATAATCAACAATATATATAATCATATAATACAATATAATATAATGTAATGATAAAAATGCCATTCTGACCGTATAATTCATTTGAGAAACCTCGGTGTTTGCACAGCGTGTCGTTGTGTACTGTGCCGAACACAAGCACTCTTTCTCACGTAGCAGAGACTGCAGGTAGAACATCAGGCCGAAAGGATGTAATTCAATTAGGTGTATAAACAAATTGAGCATACAGTGGAAGCGCTTTCCAAGAAGAATTATATCTTAACCTATGCAGTTTAATGTCATACAGTGTACAAAACTAGTTACTTCATAAAACAGGAAAATTTCCATAAATTCAAATTATGCAAACTTTTTTGAAAATGCACCAACAGCATCAAGACTCTCTATATCAGTGCAAAAAAAAAAAAAAAAAAAAAATGCAAGCAAGTGTCTTTTACAATTTTGACAATATTTTTACTTATTTAAAAAAAAAAAAAAAAAAAAAAAAAAAAAAAAAAAAAATATATATATATATATATATATATATATATATATATATATATATACGTATATGTTATATATATATATATATATATATATATATATATATATATATATATATATATATATATATATATATATATATATATATTGGGAGATTAAATTTAGTGCAACAATTTCTGTTTTTTTTTTGGGGGGGGCATAAACTGACATTCCTGACATCTGACCTTTCAGATGTAAGATAAAAAAGTTATATCTTTGTGGATCATGGCTATAGTACACAACAAGAAAACCTTCCAGGACAAATGAGAGGAGCTTATTTTTCCATTTATTTATTTTTTTCTATTTGTTTATCTTGAAAGAAGTTTGATGCTTTAGACGAACTTACAGACAAAAGTTTGAATTTTAATATGACTCTGTAATTTTTTTGTATCGTCAGACAAACAATCAGTGTTTTTTTTGCATAGGTCAATATTCTAAATATTCTTATCAATGTCAGCTGATTCCACTAGATGTAATTATACTTGAATTACAGTGTTTCTTTGCATGTCTTAATTATTGTCAGTAGTTGTTTCATGTGATTTCTTGCTGTTGCATATAATCAGTTGCATGCATGCTATCAGTTGCAAACATCAACAGCAAAATTGATATTGAAATAATTACAATGACATTAACAGGCAAAACCATTACAGTACATACATTATATGTGGTAGGCCTACAACAGTAAGCACAAGTGAAAAGTAAATAAGTGTGCTGTGTATCCTATCTTAATTCTTGATTTATGGACCTAATGGACAAATAATCTCCAAAGTTCAAATATCACTTTGGACGTAATTACTCGAGAAAATACTCATCAACCACAAGGAAAAGTACCAATCACGGTAAGAAAACGATAAAAACTTAAATACAGTACTGATGAAAATATAACGAAATGAAAATAACAGTGCACACTGAATGCAACAGTAACATTCCGGAAATAAAAACCTCATTCGTTTTCTCTGTATAAAAATTTTTAGCAATAATTCAAGACGGACCTACCATAAAATGTTGTGGTTAATCGATTCTTTACATTTCATTGTAAACGCAACTATAGCTAATCCTGCAGCCAAATTTGCCAATCGTCAGCCTGTTACCATCGGGAATCGTTTAAAAAAATGTTTGTAATTTTTTATAGCCTATTAATAATAAATGCTAATTAGTTTTTGTAAATGTTCGGGTTTGGAAACGGTTAGGCCTTTTAAATTTTGACTCGTACAATGCAATGTTGTAATTTCAATGCAGTGTAAAATAGACTAAAATTAAAAAAAAAAGAGCATAAAATACTGGCAACATTTAAATTACATTTTCATAAAACTACTAAACAAACAAACAAACAAACAAACAAACAAATAATGCACAGATTGACCGGATCACAAGCATACTTGCGGCTTGGTTTATAGTGGATACCTTGGAGACGATACAATTATACAGTCAGTGAACTGTATAATTAGCCTGTATGACGGTAGTATACAGGATTGTTATAGATCAGTTGACATTTTCCCATCAGTTTTAGGCCATGATGCAAGCACTAAATTTCAGCAGAAAGAAAAAAAAAAATCCCTGAGCCCTGAGAGTAAGGAAGGAACCATGCTACAAAGAGGAAAAACCTAGTAAAACCCTTGTCAACCTAGGTTTTAAAAAGCAAAGGAAACAGAAAGAAGCACCAACGCTCAAACAAGGGTTCATACAATATACAGTCAGCAGAGCAAAGAGCTAAAACTTAACACAGGTTTCAAACTTCAGTGAAGAATTGGTCTCAAGTTTCTGAGAATCATTATTCAAGCTCTACTGCCATCATGTGGTGTGTGCATGAACCAAACGACCAATTCCCTTTGCATTTAATAAGTTTACAGAAATAAACATCTGATTATAATATCAAACAAAATATTTTATCCAGCATATGCACACACCATTGAATTGTGTTGCTTAGTTTGGCTATCGTGTTGTGCAGAAAATTGTCTGTTTCACTTCTGCTTTGGACTCACATGATTACTGTGACTCATCTGGTTTGCAGTTTGTTCTAGAAGTAATTTTATAACAAATGTAAACCAACCAATAGCGTTAGAACACCTTACGTCACATTTATGAGCCTCAAAACCTTTTAATTCCACCAAATATTTATCATTATTATATTTAAAATTGCTAACAATTCACTGAAAAATAATTTACTTTGGAAATGTTTGTGTTTTGACCAATATTTTTCAAATTCCTTGTCATCTAAACAGAATATGACTATGTTATGATTTAACCAGACCTATAGATCCGCTCTAAAAGGTCAATTGTTTAAAGTACCATAGATCACCAGGCCTATACCCACATACATCAGAGGACAACTGGTTTTGGTATCTTGTTACCAGAGAAACTGTCAAAATATTCAGAATTAATGAGTGCATTGAAGAAATCCAATGAACAGTTTGTCCTATAGGTTGTCAGTCAAGGGTAAAAGACAAGAACATTTTATCCACAGGATTGTTGGTCTGAGGCTGCAGTATAAGCACAGCCACATAACATAGCCACTATTTATTTATTTATTTATTTATTAGTATTGACAAGTTAGTCTCTAGCACTGCCACAATTATAAATTGATTATTTCTTTCAACTGCCTTGGTAAAAATAGTAAAAATAGAAGTGATTGATTTTGCACCACAGAATCAGCCACTGGCTTTTTTGAAAGTCAAAAACTGCAAGGTGTAAGCTGAAATATTTGAAAGAAAAATGATGGGAAGGGATTTTAAACATCTGTGTTATGATCATATTTGGAGGAAAGTGTGGCCTTTTTAATTTTTTTTTTAAATGCCAAAGAACTAAAAAGTGACATCTACCACTGCACCACATTAACATACATGTATGAACATAAAAATACATAGAAGTCTTAAATATTACAGACACATTTATTAATAGCCTACATACATAAATTCAACCATTATTAATGTTTGTTCAAAGTAATTTGTAGGCTACTTGTAAATAACACTGAGAATTTTAACCACTGCAAATATATTTTTCCAGATACAAAAAGTTACCCAAGAAAAACTGTATAGTACTATTGCTATAGTAAATGTTTATAAGATAACTCTTTATTTTAAACTTAAGTAAACGTTCGTGTTTTGACTTATCGGAAACTCCCACCAGTCAAAGTCAGTCAGTCAGTCAGTCATTCGACTGCAACGTTATTTCCTGCAACGATGTGACATGAGGAGGTGATGCGCGTTAAGAAACCATAAAAGCTCGCGTTTATAGTCTTTTAATTGACCGAGGGGACATGAAATAAGGTAACGAGACAGTTTATGTATCATTTTAACTTTTTATTTGAATTCAGTTTACAGAAAAGTTTGTCACGAAGCTGTTTAGTGGAACGTCAAATCAAATATTTACTCTAAATTAAACAAGGAACTCGAAATTGCAGTCGGTTTAAGCATTGTTCTTCTGTTTTATTTAACTTAAATTGACCTGTGGTTGATTTTGTGAGATCTAGCTTGCTTTATTTTTGAGGAAGTTGAAATGAAGATGCTCAGTTACTTTTTTACCTAATTGATAACTATCATTGTTCACAATATCAAAATGGTACACGGTTTTATTTCTGTGGCTGCCCTTGCATACACTACTAAGATTAATATGTACAATGTGCACCAGTGTAATATAATCAGTGTTGACTTTACATCCGGGAAAGATGGTCTTAGAAAAGACTATTGTTTTGTTCACTTGTGTAGCTAGTACTTGTAGTTTGTATGTTCATAACGAGACAATAATGCTTTTACTGAAGGATTTTAGATTTAAGCACTTAAGTCACGTATTTGCTTTTATTGCCTCATGGTGTTCAAAAGAGGGCTAAAGGGAAGTCCCCACCCTTTTTATTTTCTGTATGGTGACCATATCGGGTGGGAAATGTGCAGCATTATGGGTTGCCATTGCGGTGACTAACTAAATGACAAATACTTCTGGTCTTCTATTTAGTTTAGCTTCATGGTGAATGGTTGCCGCTGTACTGAAACTATCAATGAAAGGCTTTCAGGCCTGCGTTGTGAACAGTATGTGTGTCTGACTGTATATTGATTGAATTGTGTCTGCATACGATGCAATAAAGATCTCAAAGCCTGTCATGTAGGTCAAACAAATTGAATTTCCATCTGGTTTGATCTTTATTTTCTAGGAAAGATGAGAGACAGGCTGGTTGAACTGGGAGGTGTTCCCACCAAAGACCACAAAGAGGAAGACCATGTAGATAGCGGAGAAGATGTGGACAGTGGTGAATTTGAACAGCATGCGGTGGTGTTTGAGGGCGAGGACATCATGGAGGATGCTTTCAGAGAAGCCCAATCCATCCAGAAAGAAATCACCCAACTCCGGATGGAGGTGAAGAGGCTGGGCAAGCAGAACACACGCTTTCTCACCTCCGTCAGACGCTTTAGCAGCATCAAACGTGACTCCAACACGATCGCACGCACCATCAAAACCAAAGGGGAGAGCCTGTATGCTCGGATACAGAAGATGGATGCACTTTGTAAAGAGTTGGAGGAGATACACGGAGCCCATTCAGCTTTGGTGCGCATGGTACGCGGCCAGTTCATCTCTATAACGGGCTCTTTTCACGAGGCCATGAATGAGTACAACAGCGCTGAAATGGCACAGAGGGACAACTGCAAGACTCGCATCCAAAGGCAAGCGGAGATCATGGGTAAAGAAGTGACTGGAGATCAAATCGAAGAAATGATCGAGACGGGGAAGTGGAATGTCTTCTCCGACGACTTGCTCACAGACGGGCGAACCGCTCGCTCAGCGCTCACTGAGATCGAGAATCGCCATAAGGAGCTTTTGGAGTTGGAGAGTCGCATCAGAGACATCCATGATCTGTTTTTCCAGCTGGCCTTGTTGGTGGAGGAACAAGGGCTCATGGTGGACAACATTGAGGCCAATGTGTACGCCACCCAAGACTTTGTGGCCAAAGCCACTACTCAGATAAAGAAGGCTGTCAAATACAAGAAGAAAAACCCTTGTCGACAGCTCTTCTGCTGCTGTTTTCCATGTTGCAATAAATGATCTCGGTGTTACCGCCTTACCATTTCGCATAAGCCATAGCATATGGCTAGTCTTGCAAGCTAGTGTTAACCATGTCATGTGATTCGCTCTGAAGAGACCAACCGATGCCCAGTGCCTGCGCTTGATGGTTGTCATTGTGAAAAACTTTGTGTTTTCTTGTAAACCGCAGGAGCTGCAATGCAGATGAGCTAAAGTGATACTGTAAAGTTCACAGGACATTCACTTGATGTGTACAAGATATTAAAAGGGGAAACCACAAGTAAAAAGCGTTTTACGCCCATGTACAGTGCATGAGCAAATATTATCCAGAAACATGTTTTACTGATGAATCTTCTGCTTTATTTTAAAGTACGTTTGTGTATGTATGGTTTGTTGCATTAATTTAATAAATATTTTTATCCTTTAATGCATTTACGTTTGTTCGTTAACCATGTTGTACTGGTCTGTTCCTTGTAGGAAATTTATGCAATACTTAGTATTGCATCAGTGTAGGTTTCCCAAGTTTGAAAGTTACTTCTGCAATATGGCTTGCAAAAGATAGTGTAAAATTGTTTGAATACAAAATCCTGCAGTCTTACACATTTGAACAAATACTGAGAACCAATGAGAGAAATCTATCTTCTGTTTCTTTGAGAACCACATTCACATGCAAAGGGTTCAAGTCAAGAAGATATTGCGTTTAAAACTAAGTTTACCAGGAGTGGGGTTCGAACCTACAAGGACCATTGGATCTTAAGTCCAGCTTCTTAACCATTTGGCCAAACTGGTCACTGTGTGGCTTGCCCACATGGGGCTAAATCCCCAAACCTGTCGATGCATTTAACTAAGCATAGCCTTTCTTTATTAGACTTGTTATTATTACTTCATTTTCTTGTGAAGTGGAAGATGACATATATTGAATATAGTCTAAATTTGAGGAAGATTTACCAGGAGTGGGATTCGAACCCACGAGGACATTTGTCCATTGGATCTTAAGTCCAACGCCTTCACCACTCGGCCATCCTGGTCTCTATGGTGCTTGTTTGGCCTCAAATTGAGGAATTATACAAACTGACCTCAAATTGTGGAATTAGATTTTGCTGCTTCTTTGTTTTTAATAACCACATCTACCCAAAGAGCATCTTTCTTCTTTAAAATTAAAATACCCTTCTTCAAACTAGGCAGTTATGATGTGTGTCTTTCAGATTTGTTTGTAGTGGTGTATTTGGGGTCAAAAGTTTTACATTCTTGTCTTGAGGCTTTTTGGTATTTCTGAAAAAGAATTTAGAGCACCATTAGGAAATTTAAACAGTACAAGAAACCTAAAATTAAAATGTAATGATGCATGCAAAAATTAGTTATATGCATTTGCTTTTGGTTGACAAATTTCTAGCAGAAAAGTCAACTGGGCTCCAGAAGCTGTCGATTTATTAACTAAGTGTGTTATTGATTTACTAGGCTATTTAGTCACTTGTTTCTCTGCTGTTTACTTAGCTAAATGTGAAATCCACATTATGCTTAAATATTCTAGCAGGAGTGGGGTTCAAACCCACAAGAACAGTTGTCTATTGGAAACACCTTAACCTTAACATTAAGTATGTTAATGACCTGTTGTTGAGGGGTTTTTTTTTCAGCTCTGGAGATGTGTGTTTGGAGTCACAGAAATTCAGTTTTGTAGCATTTTAGTAGTCCTGTAAAAAAAAAAATAAAAAAATAAAATAAAAAATTAATTAAAGTTAAGTTAAAGTTAAAAAGTAAAAAAAAAAAAAAAAAAAGGTTACAGTATGCAGCAAAAAGAAACAAACTATGCAGTAAATGTATTGTTCAGTTCAATACATTTTCATTTTTGGAAAACAAATTGTGAATTTTCTTTCTTTTTTTCTCCATTTAGACTGTAATGTGGCCATCAGTCTAAAGTCTGTTATAAGAAAAGACTTCAGTCTTCTGTGGATTTTGCATGTGATGTGATGAGGCCTACAGATATTGCAATTCACTTTGTAACTGCAGTTGGCACTGCATCTATGTAAGAGAGGCCAATAACACTGGCATTTATGAATGTATTTATACTGTCTTTGTATATTATGAGCAAGTTACAAATGCAATGGGAAAAAGATCAAACTGAAATATTATTTACACTGTTTTAGAGCCCTCTATTTAAAGTGACATTTTCCCATCAGGTTCGAGTGATTCATAACAGTGGAAATGTGTTGTCATGGTACACCACTAGATGTCAGCATTGTATTTTTTTGGGTCTCAAAACACGTGCGTTTTGAGAAAAAAAATATAGGTGTTACATGAAGGTCAAATAACTGGACTACACATTATAAGCAACTGAATAAATGCTATTTGGTATAAGATATGGTAATTACCTAACCGTTGGTGTGTAAACAAACATGCTCTAATTGCTTTTCATAATAAAACACTTTTGGAGTGTTATATTGATATTTGTAAATATTTAGCAAAATCATAGCAAAAAGCAGGGAGCAATTGATTTGGGATATTACTTAAATTGTTATTATAATGTTGTTATTTTAGTTTGTCTGGTTGCTGGTTTGTTTCAGGATTGCTTCCTGGAGCCTGTACCATGATAGTGGCTGAACAAACTCAGGGTTACAGGATTAGTTTTCAGTTGACAAAACCAAACCAATCCAATCTGGCTTTGTTGGTGCCATGATGCTGACCATCAACTTTCTCTGTCAACTCAGGATTTGATCCTGAGTTAATGAAGCACATGCACTTGAAAGCATGACATCAGTAATGAACATCCAATCACATGCCTTTTAACTGTGATTCACTTCTTTCAATTCACTGCCATAGATTAAAATGTTTTACTATGTAGTGTCCTTTAATTTGGAGCAAGAGAATCTGGGGGAGTGGCTTTATTGCATCATAGATATGTTTCAGTTTCAGTTTGCGATCTCTAAACTAGAACATCTGAATCTGCCCCGGAGCAGGTTACCTGTGGAGAGTAAGTTACTATGGCGATGAACACTGCTAAAAGCCAAGCGACTTTCATGGTACCTAAAACCCAGGATTGGTGCGAACTAAACTGAAATTTACCTGGCTAGCCAGCTAATCCGGCTTCATGGTACAGGCCCTGAAACCTGCATGAAGTGTTTGTAGCCTACCTGTAAACATCATGAATTTAAAATGCTTGCACATCTACCAGAAGTGGGGTTAGAACCCACGAGGACATTTGCCCATTGGATCTTAAGTCCAACGCCTTAACCACTCGGCCATCCTGGTCACAGAAGTGATCTTCTAGTCTAAACCAAAAACCAGCATATTGTTAGGTATGTTTTGAAGCATGGCTGCTGGTCTGAGCTAGTTTAAGCTGGTTCTTAGCTGATCATGAGCCAGTTTAAGTCTTGAGGAGGAGCTAGTTGTTCAGGACATGACCAGCTAAGAACCAGCTTAAACCAGCTCAAACCAGCAGCCATGCTTCAACGTTTTTTTTTCAACAGGGACCTTTTTTACACTAATCCTATTTTTGTTTAGATGTTTTGTGATGGCAGTATTTGGAGTCACGTGTTTTTCATTCTTGTTTGGGGATTTTCTAGCGGAAAAGAAACATATATAACAGAAAAATTACACTGCAAATGAAATAAAACAGTGAATACACTGGTGATAACATATTGAGCAGGAATATGACTCAGTTCTCCTGCAGAACAGATATATAGTGTTAAACCCTTTAAGTTCCTATCAATTTATTAATCAGCTTAATGTGTTGCTGATTTATCAGGTACTTAAGAGCTAATTCTTCATACCAAACTACCATTAATGTATTAGATTTAAAGATGAGGAGATTCCACGGGAAGAGTTTAATCACACGAGAATCCTAAATCTGTACTGTATCATATACTGTATACATTTGACTCACAAATTTCAAAAGGCCTCTAATATCATCAAAACTTTGCTGAAAAACTTGTTGTTTACAATCACTACATGCCTTGTGTCATCTTATTGGTAGTTTTTGAAAAAATGTTAAAATATGAGTATCAAATATAATTTATCAGGCTTTTGAGGAATGTTTATTTGTTCAGCTCAGTGATCGTTGTATTGCACTGCATTATGTTTTGCCGACCGATATTACAACCGATATTTATATGCATTTTATGTAAGTTGACTGCTATACTGTTAAAGATCTCATTGATTTACATTACAAGCTATCAGAATTTAATTTTACCTTGTGGCCATATAAATATCACCAGCAGTATCAAATTGCATATTGGGCCTCTGAATAAAATTGAGTTGTTTTTCCTCCTTGTGCTCCATTATCTCACTATAAAAGTGCTTTAAAGTTCAGATAGTTTTCTTAATTCACATGTTCCTTGTATATTCTTTATGTATTAAGCCTGCTTGTATTTCAAAGCCAAAGAATCCAAGATATGTTTTGACATTGATCATGTGATTGTTTATACAGGCAGTAAACTGTTCTTCAGAACATCTCAAATCATATTGGATTCGTCAAGTTTTATTCTTGTCAGCTATAGTGCTGCTGTCAGTAGATCAAGCAATATATGACAAACCAAATACTAAGACAATCTGAAATCACACAACTTTTTTATTTAATACATTTTGTAATGACAAATATTGCATTTTGATTGTATAAAACTATGGTCCTCACTGTGTAATACAGTCTTGTTGTGTGCATGCTGTGTTCTCTCCAAATCTCTCTCTCTCTCTCTCTCTCTCTCTCTCTCTCTTTCTCTCTGCCACTCACTCAGACTCTCGTTCTCTCGCTCAGCATCATCTCATGCAGACAGGGAGTTTTTGCTGACAAGGAAACAAGCTTTTGCACCGTAGTCCAACTTTCAATTTTCATGGTCCTCTGTTCATTGTTCAGTATCCCTTTGAAGATTAAAGTACAAGCCTGAAGACAGGACATCTCTTAAGCTGGATCTTTGTGCTGGCTTTGTTTACTGCTTTGGAGAGGCGTTTTCTCTACTTCACACTTGCAAATAACCTCTTAAGTTGTTGGACGTGCTGTAGGAGTATTTGGATTCACTTTCAAAGCCCATATGATGTCCTAACTGTTCAAACATCAGGAGTGCCAGTCCTTTAGGATGAGAATCTTAAACCAGCCCAGCAGTCTGAAGATAATGGCTATGGTGAGATCTTCACTGCAGAAAGTGATGCTTTTTCTACAACACATCCAAAGAATGGCTGTCACGTCACCACGTTATCAGAAACTGTGCAAGGTAAAAGAGCGCTTGTATTTGTTTATACTACGAAGATGCATTTTATTCAGATCTGTTTATGATTGTGTGTGTATTTGGGCTCATAGTTTCTCAGTGTTTTAGAGGGTGAAATGAAAAGTGCATTAACCAAGTTTTAACGTTCAATGATATTGCAGTGGGATGCATGATTAATCTGTGGCTAAACTGGGGTCTATAGTGAAACGAAGCAGCAGTAACTTTTATCATTGGCTGACCTTTTTATGACGCTTGTCCAGAAAGCCAGTTATTTATTCTCTAACAGGTATTTCATGAATTATGCAGAAATTTGCATATCAAACTTTCACATAATCTCTTTAAAACGTCAGGTCTCTACCAGGAGTGGGGTTCGAACCCACGAGGACATTTGTCCATTGGATCTTAAGTCCAACGCCTTAACCACTCGGCCATCCTGGTCACTTTTTAAAGCTGATAAAGAATAATGAATATTGGTGCACTGATATTTATGAACTTCTTAAAGTCTTTAAACAAAGCCAGTCTCTGATTTTCCAGACTAAAAGCAAACACACTTTCACTGCTTATCTGAAATATGTTCTAAACCAAGTTTCAGGAGTCTTTTTAGAGATTTAGAAATGTAGGCTTGTTCCTATTTAAGAATATTACATTTATACTTCATAAAGCTGCTACTTGTATTAAAGATAAATCTAAGAAAAAGAGCAGGCAATGCACTGAAATTCAGACATTAAAAGAACAAAATCTTGCATACTTTATCTTATGCATTTCATATTTCAGCAGGAAACTTATGAAGATTGTTTTGATCGCTTACTATCTGAAAGCTTATCAATTACACAGAAATTGGTTCATCAGTGACAATACATACACACTTGCCACTGTCTCAACAACTGAGCATTACTTCTGAGAGCTTTAATTTGTTTCATTGAAAATTTGTGCAAATTTACCAGGAGTGGGGTTTGAACCCACGAGGACATTTGTCCATTGGATCTTAAGTCCAACACCTTAACCACTCGGTCATCCTGGTCACACATGTGCTAGCTCCTCTGAGTCAAGATTTCTGTTATGAGTTATGATTTCAAGAAGACTATTGTTCGCATAGAGAGTTATTGCATTATGCACAAACTGCAGTTGCCACCATATCTATGAGATGGCAAGAACATTAATGCATTGACATTTATAAACTTCTTCTTAATGTCTTCCTCACCACAAGTGTGCCAATCTCTGATTTCTAAAAGCAGCTTTTATTGCTCATCTCATAGATGCCAAGTTTTGAAAGACTATGTTAGGGATGTATCATATTTATTAGGCACATCTCTAAAAAGCACTTTGAACACTTTTACAAACATTTTAATTGAGGCTTATAGTGTGGTCTCCATTTGGAATAAGAATGAACACATTCCAAAAAATAAATAAATAAATTTAAACGTGATGATCTTGAACTGCTGGGAATGGTCTGTGAATCTGACTAACAATATAAAAGCTCTAGATATTATGTTACATATTTTTATGTTTTCAAGCATATGCGCTCTTGGTTGAAAATCAAGTAAGAGCAGTAATGATGCACTGACAGTTCAGATGTTGAAGTCAACCAGTTAAACCCTAACTGAGTTCAGAGTCTTTTTGAATGATTCATTCGGCTCATACGAGTCATTTGTTCATGTCACATGGATCACGCTGTCTTCTGCTTTTATCTGCGTTGAGTTCTAATAAAAAACTGGATTGAATACATTATCAGCTTGCTCAAATCCATCATTTGCTGTGTCATTGTAGGCCTGTTTATAAATAACTTGGTGAATGCTAAAATGAAAATGTTGGCACTGGAAATCGCAGTGTATTTTTTTCTGATTAATTGTTTATCCTTGTGTAAATTTGTACTACTACCTCATTAACGCATGCAATGAGCACACAAGATAATAAATCTGATCAAGCTCATGTTTTTAGCATCGTTATAGCAGTAATAATGATGCCAAATGTCATTTTCCTTTATCTTTTCCAGCTCCACTTATTAGCAGAATAGATAATGATATTAATGGATTCCAGCATAATAATAAGCAAAGACTCTCTGTTATGTCTCTGTTTGATGTCTTTCTTTGGCTGTATATCATCACTGTGGCCCTAAACGAGAGAGCTATATTTTTCTGATATAAACCAACCAGTCATTATGTCTGTGGAGGCTTTAAGGAGACTGTCACCATAAATGAAAGTTTTATAGGTAGGAATTACAGCAGACTGTTGAAGGCAGATGAGGTGTGTGCAATTTGAGGTAATGCTTTATGGTAATACTTTAGGTTTGGAACTTGATTGATTTATTTGGATTGGTAGTCATGTGTATTTTCCAGCTTTTGTGACCCTGCATTAGTCTCATTAAAGGAATAGGTCACCCAAAATGAAAATTTGCTGAAAATATCTATAAGACATAGGGGACTTTGTTTATTCATCAGATACATGTGGATTTCTTGAGGATTACTGCGATGTTTTTATCAACTGTTTGAACTCTCATTCTGACGGCACCCATTCACTGCAGAAGGTTTATTGGAGAGCAAGTGATTGAATGCTAAATTACTCCAAATCTGTTCTGATGAAGAAACAAACTCGTGCACATCCTGGATGGCCTGAGAGTGAGTACATTTTCAGCTAATTTCAATTTTTGGGTGAACTATTCCTTGAAACAGCTGTGCTCATTTTAGTCCTATTTATAGGCCACACAGACCAAAGGGACGATCACTTAATCAGAGTCTATTGAGATTTGTTTGAATTGGTGAAATTTCAGCTTCTGCATGCTGACATTTCTCCTCAGGACATTCAGACAGATGTTGATACCCAGACTGATCTTTCTAAAAGGGCTCTGGGGTGTCAGATCCAGAATACTAAGGCATACGAGCTTGATAAGTTCGGAGATGTGGACCACATTCATATAGCCTCGAGAAGGTTTGTGCAGTATATCCAGCAATATAAACAAACGGATACCTCCAGTGTCCTGAACTTTCCTTCAAACTGTCATGTTCTTTCAGAGAGTGTTTGGAGGCAGGTGCGGAGAAATGGACAAGACTCATAGCTATCCTTGAAGAGCTTTGGTTCTGGGTAAAGCTGAAGGATGAGGAGCTGACAAGCCAGAGGCCGGTGGGAGAAGACGTACATACTTTACTGCAGAAACAAGGCTACTGTACGGTCAGTCATGCTGCGTGTGGAAGAGGGAGGGACATTTACTTGTGCCTCCAAAATCAGTATTACTTAGTCGTTCTGTCTTGAATTTTAAAGTTTTGTTTTTTAAATAGGCATCTTGCTGTCCCTTGATAATATAGATGTTTCTACTTTAATAACAAAATACAGTACAAAATAATTAAACCCCTTGATTACTGTTCCTCAAACAGAAGCTGTGATATTGTTTTGTTTGTCATTGCTCTGCTGAATTATTGATGTCCTTTAGATGCACAGCACTGTTTATCATTGTCATTTATTGCATTTACTGCATTAAAACATTGCATTATTTACATCATAAGTCTGTCTTGTCAAGCAGACCTCACATAATAATAGCAGTAAACAATATTATAAAGTATTTTTATATATGTAATCGTGATTGAATTAAACGGTATTTTATAGTAAAGTACCTTATTTATTCCACATATAAATTTTTTATCATTACTAGAGTCAGCGGCTCATTATTGCATCTGATTTGTTGGTGATATTATCTTGCTTTGTCAGTAAAAAAAACTCAGAATTAATCAAAAGTTTTCCTTCTGATATTGACCACAAAACATCTTCCCTCTGGTTCAGCAATTTTGTTCCTCAGTTTGTCACTTTCCGCTCAGCTAATGTTTGGGTTTATACATTGCTTTCTGATTGCTTTTCGAGTAATTATATCTCCAATTTCACCGCCTCTAAATTGTCTGGAATGAGCCGTAATGAATGTCTAGCTTTATCTGTGTGATTTAGTTTAAATGTCACACCTCTGCATCTTTAATGTGTTGTTCGACACAGGCCCTGCACAGCGAGTTGATTGGACGGAGGCAGGATGTGAATCAGATGTGTCTGTCTCTGGCTGTTCAGCCTACAGCAATGGAAGTCCAGAGCAATATAGAGACGGCTGCAGGTGAGAGACTGCTTTTGTCAGTTTTATGTCCTCCCAAAGGAACATTTTATTTTTTGGAGGTTTCTCTTTCATGGCACAGGAATTCTCAGTTATGTTTCATAAAAGCATCAGCATATGTTGTAGATAACAAAGCTCTGATCATTTGGTCTGGGGAGAATTCGATAAGAAATGCCTGGGCTCATACTGAAATCTTTAGATTGCAGGCTTTGATGTCTTGGCAAATCTCAGCACAGTTTGAGACATTGTTAAGATTCCTTCTGAAACTCTGGAGGGGGCAGATGTGAGATTTATAGGGGTCTTTTTCTCAAGAGAAACATCTGAGAAGCAGGAGACTTTAACAAAAATTAATTTACTCCTTTTAATGTGTAGGAGAGTTAATTCACATATTAAAGAGATCTTATTTGAGATTTTTCTTTTATATAGGCTGGGCATGTGTTTTATACAACATGTTATGCACAACAGTTTATACATATCTACATTATGTGTTCAAAAGTTTAGGGGTCAGTCATTTTTAATTTTTAATAATTAAACAAAAAAGCTACATTTTCAGCAGCCGTTCAACCACATACCGTTCAAAAGTTTGAAATATGTACGTTATTTTAATGTTTATGAAAGAAGTCTCTTACTTGCTGACCAAGGTTACATTTAGTTGTTCAAAAACATTAAAGGGGTCATATAATGCCATTTTTGTACAAGCTAATATGATTCTTTAGGGTCTAAATTGAAAGTTTGTAATATACTTTAATTAAAAATTCTCATTAGTATTGTAAGAAAACACTCATTTTACCTGCTCAAAAACAGCTCTGTTTTCAGCACACCGTTTTAGTGCGTGTGTTTTTAAATGCTAGTGAGCTTTGCTCGCCCCGCCCCTCTGTTCTGTGGGGCGTTTTTGACACAACACACGTGGAGTGTTGCCTTGACAACAGTTGAGGGTATATTTTGAAGAATGGCAGTAAATATGTGATCAGATAACATAACTTATTCTGGCATAATATTGAAAAACATCAATTAGAGTATTTATAGTCTTGGATCATATGCATTTGCAGGATGTAAACAGTATTTTGCAGGTATTGTGTTACCATAAAGTTATAACTGTTTTTTATTTATTTAAATTTTTTACATTACTTCTTAACAGACACCGTTATAAACCATCTACAAAAGTAAGCTTAGTGTAGTGTTATCATGTGTTATCATGTTAACTTTAATACCTGCGTACACAGTTTGTAATAACACAATAACCATAACGTTTTGTTCATTATAAACGTGGGATTATTAATTATATTGAGAACGTCGTAAATAGAAAACATGCATGTACCCTGAATGTAAACATTAGCCACATACATCGTGAAGCGTGCTAGCGATTTGCAAAGATTAATATAAAGATTAATATAAAGGTTAATTAAACGTTACACTCACTTCTTCTGGAGGTTCAGCAGGAACACGAATAGTTGGTACCGATTCTTTTTTCAGGAGCAGCTTCTTAGCAACACCAGCTTTATACTGACCTTCATTTATAAAGCAGTCTGGTGAAAAATGATTCGCGCAAACATGAAAACATTGACGTTGCTCGTGGGGAATATTCCCTTCAAAAGCAAAACTCAGCCACTGTGTCTTCAGCGGTTCGGACTTAGGAACATCAAAATGACTGCTGTGTTCATTATTGCACCCGAGAACAGAACACCACAATCGCTTAGACGCCATTCTGCTCATAGACAGCTCCAGCGTATATCAACAATGACGCGCGGACTATGATTGACAGCTCGCTCACGAGCAAGGGCGGGTCTGTGTTGAAACACTGCTGTCAATCAACCATCGTGGGAGGGGCGTCCGACCGTGTGGCGTCACACGGTCGAACGGCTTGATTTGAGACAGGGTAAAACAAATAAGGAGATTAAAAAAAAAAAACACTTGATGGATTTTTATCATTTTATGATGGTTGTGTACAGGCACTGCTAACACACATTTCAGTACAATCAACTTGTAAAAGTGCACGTACCATTATATGACCCCTTTAAAAACAGTAATATTGTGAAATGTTATTACAATATGAAACCTGAAATTACAGTTTATTACAATTTTCTATTTCAGTATATATTAAAATGTAATTTAATCCTGTGAAGCAAAACTGGATTATCAGCATTATTACTCACAGTTCATTTGCAAAAAGAGATACAATTTAAAAGTTCTCAGAAATCATGTTTTTTCATTGTGCATTCCAATTAATCTCAATCAAACTGAAGTTGGGTTATTTTGACTAGGTTAAAAAAAACTAATAAAAAAAGGTTAATTAACACAATAAAACACAATAAAAACATGATAACATAATAAAAAACATGATTTTTGGACATTTAAAATAACGGAGTTATCTTTTTTTTTTTTTTTCAATGATTTTTACTTGTCTTTATTGTTACCATTGATCAATTGATGTATTTTGCTGAATAAAAGTATTAATTTATTTTAGAAAATCTTACTGACCTCAAACCTTTGAATGGTAGCATACATTAAAATCACACATTTCTCTGTTGAACACACTTTGTTGCAATGACAGATTTCACCTATCAGTCTGGTTTTGTCTGTTTCTATTAAAGATGCCACCAAGTGTCAAATTTTATGTGTATTGTCTTTCTGATGTAAATGGTCGTCTCCTGGATTCAAACACTAATTTTTTATTGCACCTTTCATTTCTGGAGGTCATAGTTTTAGGCTATAGCGTCGTTGCTGCTTGATTTATGTGTCTCTGTAATGGCTCAGTGGACACAATAAACCTTATAGGACACAAAGTGAAAAGTGAGAGAGTGCTGAAGGGGACGGATGTAAATCTGAGCTGGATTTATAGCAGCTGATCGCAAAGGAAAGATTAGATTCCAGAGTAAAGAGACACGGTAAGTGCTGGTCCACAGTAATATGTTTGGGGCTAGGACTCTTAACTACTAAAATATTCAGTCCTGTAAAACCCAGTTTACATGTATCTGAAATGAACAAATAAATATGAGCAGATAAACTTTTTTAAAGTAGCCTGCTGACAAAGAGTATTTGTACATTGAAGCTACTAAATTAAATAATTTATCTAACTATCCCATTCTAAAATGTATACTTTAATCAGTACCACAGTTTTATTAAAAAAAAAGAAAAAAAAAGAAGAAGAAACAATTACAATTATGCATGTAAACCAGAAAAAAATTACTTTAAATATAACTAACTAATGTTGTCCCTAATTTATACAAAAAGTCATACAAAAACTAAATCATCAAAATAGAATCAAAATGCCACTTTTTGGAATCTGTACGGTTACAAGAACCGTCCAAACAAACCGATTTAATAGAAAGAATTTAAAAAAACATCTCTTCCATCTTTATTTCACCCAAAAAAAAAAAAAAATTGTCGCTTTTAGACTTGCAATCTATTCATTTACTAACTGCTTGTTTTCTTAAAAAAATAAAATAAAAAACTAACACTAGCTTGCTCTATTCTTTTTCTATTCTATCTGTTTTCGTTTTATTTATTATATAATTTAAAAACAAAAACTGCTATGTGTACTGCATTAGGCTAACTGAGACTTGTTATGGCACTTGCATATCATTGCTCTTTTGTTGATTTTGATTGCTTCCGTTGTCCTCATTTATAAGTTGCTTTGGATAAAAGCGTCTGCTAAATGACTAAATGTATATTTAAAGAATTTAACTTTCCAAAGCTACATATAAGACAGAGGAAGCCTAAGTTTGTGTGACATTGAAACAGCTACGCTGCTAATCATAGCTTAAAGTTGCTTACTCTCTGTTATTATTATGTTGTAATCTACTGTAACAGTGTAAAGGACGTCATGGTCATCGTGGTCTGTAAAGGTCACCATAGTATCCAGAATCCCACAGATCACAAAAAAGACGCTACTTGGATTAAATAATCACTCTAAAATGACATGACGTGGAACATCTCGTTTGAGGTCATTTGACTGATGCTGTCTTTAACGTTCAGTAGAGACAGTCCAGGAGGAGAAGATTCGTCAACTGGCTCAAGCGGTTCAGGAGCAGGCCATTGAGGTCCAGCAGCACTGGGAGCGGTTCAGTGCTCAGGCCGCCAGCTGGCAGCACGAGGTTGACTGGGCTCTGGGAAAACTTCAGGATCTCCAACATGCCATGAACCAACTGGACCTCGGCCTGGCTGAGATGGAGAATGAGAGCTTGCACTCTGAGGAACACAGCATGGTCAACTGTGTGCTGGAAAACGTGGAAAATATTGTGAGTTCAATTTAAAAATTACGGCAAGGGTTTAAACGAGGCCCATTGATGCAATAAATAAAATTAATTAATAATGAGCATGTCACACCCATGGACGTTCTGTTGTGTTTTCTTTCCCCATGTGCTCACTGCTCAGTGTGACCTAGTTTTCCTTCTATGTCTGATTGTGTCATTAGGTGCATGTGTGTCTTGTCAATTATTCTCATTTACTCTCCCATATAAGTTGTAGTCAGTTCTGTGTTTCTTTGTCTCGTCAGTGTGTATTTGTGCATTAAGCCTTCCTGTTGTGGATTACCTTGTGTGGATATATTAAAGACTTTTACTTTCAGCTTCATCTTCGTGCGAGTTCATTACTCACAGCACCATGACAGAAGACTGGACCAAGAAAGTAAAGCACTGTGATCTACCCTGTTTATTTTTATTGTTTCCCCAGTTTTTTGTTTAATGGAGTACGCCGTTAGATTCACAGGATTTGTTTTCATTCACCCTCAAGTTTTGTCATCTTGCTGTCACCAGCCCCTATGGCGATGAGACATTAAAGTCTCTTTTTCATGGCAAATTTCCATCACCCAGTTGACCTCCCAGACACCACGGCACTGAGCTGGAGGGAAGCTATCATCCGGTGGAGAGCGTCCAGTCCCAATCCAGAACAAAGCCCAACTCAGAGCCCAGCCAAGCATCACCCTGCTGTGCGGAACTGCCAGAGCCTACCGCAGACAGAGAGCCAGAGCCTGCCATGGTCATTGAGCCATTGCCATCAGGAACGACAGAGCGGAAGATTGCCCCGTAGCCTGAGCCCGAAATGTCTGACAGCCGACAGCACAAGCGACGGCGGGTGAGACAGTGGAGCGCGAGAGCGCAGAGAGAAGCCCTGCCCACTGTACCACCACTGAGGGTGAGTGGAGGCAGGACTCGGGAGATCTCATGGACTGTTTTTGTGAAGTACCCAGTCTTCCGTCATATTCCTGTCCTGATATGGCCATGGAGGCCGTGAATGAATTATCTGTCTGCCCTGAACTATCTGTCTACACTGAACTGTCTGTCTGCCCTGAACTATCTGTCTGCCCTGAACTATCTGTCTGCCCTGAACTATCTGCCTGTCTTGAAACGACCATGGAGGACGCTCCCCTGTCTGCAGTGCTCCCAGTGTTGGGAGTCGCGATGTGGTATGTATGGGCAGCACACACATCCCTGAACCCTCTACCTGTCTGGATTTCCCACCCACCCTGCCTCCTCCTGTCATCCCTGCCTCAGCTCTGCCACCGCTGCATCCTGGCAGCCCCTCTGCTCACCCTCAGCCCACCATCTGTGCAGTGGGATCACCGTGGGTCTGCCAGTCTCCATCAGCGTCGTGGGTGGGGGATCCCTTGTCTCCGCCTCCAGCCTCCAAGTCCCCGACTCCGCCTCGGCCCGTCGACCCAGCGGCTCCACCATGGCCCCTAGCTCCTTCGTCTCCACCATGGCCTGTCATTCCATCAGTTCCACCGGGCTCCAACGTCCCTCCGGCTCTGCCTTGGTCAATTGTCGACCATCCACCGCCTCGGAACTCCACTCCTCCGGCCACACCTTGTCCCTCTGGCTCTGTCAGGCTCCTCCTTCCCTCCGGGTCCACCTTGGTCCTCTGTTGCTCCGGCTCCACGGTGGCCTTCCAGATCCCCATCTCTGCCTTGGTCGCTGGAGCCATCTGCTCCGCTTTGGCCCTCCAGATCCTCCCTGTCGCCCTGGCTCATCAGCTCTCCGTCTCCAACCTCGGGATCCACCACCACCTGTTCCGCCGCTGTCGGTTGGCCCCCTGGAGCTGTCAGCCCTTCCTCCACCATGGCTCCTCCCTCCATCGGCTACACCGTGGGCCGCCGTCATGGCTGTGGTCTGGGTCCCACCTGACTCCTCCTCCTGTTTCCTCCATGGCTCCTCCCTCCGTCTGATCTGCCCTGGACTCTGTTTGTCATCCTCCTCCCGGGTGTCCGTCCTCCATCTGAACCTCCTCCAGTACTGTCCATTCCTTTGTCCTCCTCCTAAGTCCCCCTCCGTCCCACCCTTTGTTCCTGCAGCGCGAGATCGTGCCTTACGGGAGGGGGGTGAACAGTCACACCGGTTGGACGTTCTGTTGTGTTTTCTTTCTCCATGTGCTCAGTGTGACCTAGTTTTCCGTCTATGTCTGATTGTGTCACAGGTGCAGGTGTGTCTTGTCAATTATTCTCATTTACTCTCCCATATACAGTATGTTGTAGTCAGTTCAGTGTTTCTTTGTCCGGTCTCGTCAATGTGTATGTGTGCATTAAGCCTTCCTGTTGTGGATTACCTTGTGTGGATATTTTAAAAACTTTTACTTTCATCTTTGTGCGAGTTCATTACTCACAGCGCCATGACAGAGCAATTCATTTGTTACAGTATTATTAATCAGGTCCAGTAAATACTAGATCATTACAATTTTTGATTTTAATAATATACATGTTGAAATGTACATTTACCAAGACTAATAACTGTTTTAGAATAACTTCGCATTGTTAGTTCATGTTAATTAATGTAGTTAACTAATGTTAAATAAATAGGATTATTTATTATTATTTATGTGCTTTAAAATTATTTTTATGTGCTACCAAAATTATTTTTTTTATTATTTTATTTTTTGTTGTTTCTGAATTAGTAACATATACTTTTTCTATTTCATGCCTCAGAATTGTTCTTCAAAATGTTTTAATGCCTGATTTAATTTTAAGCTTAAAATGATCACCTTTCAATATAAGCTAGAACATGTGTCTTTTTCATTTACTATTTATTAATATTATTATTATTATATTTTATTAGTATTTGTTTTTTATGACATGTTTTACTGTTTACATATAACATTTAGGTATATGATAACCATATTTAAGATTATTATCAGGAGTCCACCAGTATTTTTGAGAGAAGAGGGAAAATTTACTCTAGTACTACAGATGTCAGTGTGTTCACGCTCTTGTCTTCAGTTTATTCCAGTTTGACCTCCACAGACTTGGAACTCTATTATATACTTGGATATGTCATAAGCAGCTCATCCCTCATGTCTCATGTGATGATCAAATATGACATATTCTTTGTAATTTTAGCCTTGAATAGAATAAGGCAGATCCAGTAAATAGATCAGACTCAGATTTGACTGTACAAGGGCATTTCAATAAATGCGGTAGCAAGACTTCTCATGTGAGTAAATGCATCTGTTTGATTGAACCGTCCCACCACCAGGTCAGATTAGGTAGAGGCTGCATACACGCAAGGCCATCAGACCACGCCGCCTATTGATCATACAACGTCAAACATCAGGGTCAAGATGGAGTTACATTGGTTAAACTCTGAGATGTGCAGTAATGGTCACAAAACCATCTGAAATACTCTTTAAGCTGTTTGTATCCATAGTGATGCTAAATATAAATAAATGTAAATAAAAGTAATAATTTAATCATCCTAAGGCCATCCAAGATGTAGATGAGTTTGTTTCTTCATCTGAACAGATTTTGAGAAATTTAGCATAACATCTCTTGCTCACCAATGGATCCTCTGCAGTGAATGGGATGCTTTCAGAATAAGAGTCCAAACAGCTGATAAAAACATCACAATAATCCACACCACTCCAGTCCATCAATTAAGCCTTCATGTTTGTAATAAACATGTTCATCATTAAGAAGTTTGTAACTTCAAGAGTCCTCTATCCAAAATATTGCTGTATTTTGAGTATTATTTTTTTGAGTCCAGTGTATTTTAATGTGAGAGGACAATGGGGGATGGACTTTTTCACTGGAGGAAGCATTATTATGTATTTTGGACTATTTTGGCAAGAAGCAATGGTTTAAAATTAAAACGCCATGATGGATATGGTCCTTACACTCTTACACTCAGCTTTTCACTTCACAAGATAATAATTGATGGATTGGAGTCATGTGGATTATTGTGATGTTTTTATCTTCTGTTTGGACTCTCATTCTGACGGCGCCCTTTCACTGCAGAGGATCTATTATTGGTGACCAAGTGATCTAATGCTAAATTACTCCAAATGAAGAAACAAACTAATCTACATCTTGGATGGCCTGAGGGTGAGTAAATTTTTAGCAGATTTTTATTTTTAGGTAAACTAAAGGTCAAAATGTTAGATTATTTACACCTCAGGTTTAGAATATTTCTTACTAGCCCACATAATAGCTATAAAGATGCCAATTTGTGCCACATGGGCAACAGATCATTAGAGCCAGTTGGCATCCCACTCTGAAATGCTCATAAGGTGCATTCAAACACCCAGCGTTGACCTTGAAGAATCGATTATTTTTAATCATGCATTAGGATCACTCAAACCACACGGAGTCCAGTTTGTTTTTGATTGCTCCTTTATCCCGCAGCGTTGACGAGTGTGTGACTGTCATGTTGTTTTGAGGATCCTGTGGGCAGAAATATTGACCCTCCGTATCGATCTGGGCAGCTGGAGAACATAGATAATTAAGCTGCTACCTGCCCAATGACACTCTTGGGCCTTGTTTCACCAACACCCCTCATCAAACCACAGTCAGGCTGCTACTGACTCATTTTTGGAGCTTGAACAACAACATTTTTCACCCAAAGTGAGCATTTTGGGATTTCATGTAATAGTTATATTAATATAACTGAAAGAGTTGCACCATTTGTGCTTTTGGGATGTGGCATTGTCTATCACGCAAGATGAAAAGGGCACTCATTATATTTTGGCAGAGATGTGTCTCCACAGACTCTTGAAGGCAGGCGTGTTGGATAATGAGCGTCTGGTCATTTCAGGAGTGAAGTACCAGAGACTTCTTTCTCATATTCTCAGAACAATGTCTTTATTTTTCTTCAGACTGCCCCCTGCTTAGTCGTCTCATAGGATGAAAAAGCCTTTAAAGCACTGTAATTTTCCTCTGATCTGAGCTATCATTATGTCTCCATTGGGGGTGTCTGTTTCGATCAGCGCATTATGGTCTGATAGCACAGTAAGATGTTAGGCATCATTTTTTATCTTGCCATTTGGTGTAGTCATAATCCTTCAATCTTGATTGTTTGAGAATATTTTTCTTATCAGGGGATTGTGGGTAATCAGCACCGGCAGTTGCAATGCTCTCGAATGGATAAGAGACATTTCTCCCATGACTTCTTGTCTGGTAAGTTGGGTAAACATTTTTAAGCATTTGTCAGTACTCCCATAGTCATGGAAAACCTTTTTAATTCTAAAATGGTGATTTTTTTTAGGACTGGAACACTTATGTGAATTAATAAAAAGTAACTGAAAAGTCATTTTTGTAGTGAATAATGTATGGTATACTCTACCATTCAAAAGTTTGGGGTCAGTTAGACTTTACTTTTTAAAGAAATGAACGCTTTTTCTGCAAGAATGCATTTAATTGATTAAAAGTGACAGTAAAGATATTTATAATGTTAAAAAAAAAGATTTGTAAAGATTTTCAAATAAATGCTGTTTATTACTGTTTAATTGCAGTTTAACTGTTGTTTTTTTTTAATCAGATAAATGCAGCATAACAGACTTTCAAAAATATTATAAAATCTTTGACCCCAAGTTTTTGAGGGTTATGCTCATTTTTTAGTTATACTCAACTCTAGGTTGGTTCATTGGCTAGAAATTGCTCTTTTTTTCATTTTTTTCTTAAAAATCTTTATCTGGGCATCTGGAAACAGCTGAAGAAGTCAAGAAAAATCATTGTCCAGAAAACCCCAATTTGTCTTAAATACTTTTTCCACTTCATAATAAAAACCATACTGCTTGAAGGTTGTTCAAATGTCATGACTTTGAAACCTTTTGTCTCCCAACCAGTTTCCGTTCAGTTCCCTTGGCAAAGAGCTGTTTTTCATAACGGTGTCCCTTATTATATCAAGTGAGTTGTTTCATACATTATCATCTCTGCTATGACACATCATGCTCTTCATGTGATTTCCCATGTGTTCAGTTTTGCATTAGAATGAAGTCATTCAACAAATTTTAATCTAGTTGCAGTCACCCTTACTAAATTGTATTATAATAATTTCCTTCAGAAATCATTCTAATATGCTGATCTGCTGCTCAAGAACCATTTCTTATTATTATACATAATGTTGTGCTTAATATTTTTTCAGGATAGAAATTAATTAATTAATTCATCAATTTAATGCATCCTTAAAGAATAAAAGTATTGATTTCTTACAAAAAGAAGCTCTTCAAAACTTTCTGTCAGTTTTATTCTTATGCTTAACATATACCAAAATACATTTTCCATGGTACATTCCTTTAAGGTGAATTGAAGTTAATTATTATTAATTTTCTTTCAGTCATGAGCAGCAGACCACCTCGTGGGATCATCCAAAGATGACACAGCTATTTCAGTCAATGGGTTTGTTCTTGTTCCTGTCAATCAGTGTCAAGTCTTTCTGTCTGTGTAGTTCACTTAACATTTTCAGTATGCATGCTTTCTAACATTTTGCTCTTTGTTTGAACTTGAGAACTAGGACTTTTCTTCTTGATAATATTCACATCCAGCCCTTATGTTTTACCCTCAATGTGCAGCTGATCTGAGCCATGTGCGTTTCTCCGCTTACCGCACAGCGATGAAGAGCCGCCGGCTACAGAAAGCCCTCTGCTGTGAGTGATAACCTATCATCGAAGTCTTATACTTCTTGTACTTTCCTAATAAAAAACAGTTCCATGGTTCTTCTGTGGGGGATTTTGTACCAAATACCATATTTGTTTGGACATTTATCATTGCATTGCAAATGACTGTCAATGTGAAAAACCCCTCATCACTTCTCACTCGAAATGACTTTTGGAAGTAAACAGATTACAAAGGCAATTTTCACCCAGCAATCTAGAGCTCTATCTGCTAATTTTGTCAGGACGTTTCTGGTACACTAACTATGAGCCTTTGATCTGCAGTAGGAGTTTTGAGAGCGTTAGAGCCGGCAAGCCACCCGCTGACAACATTAGTACAAGTACAAGCTGTGCAGAAATAGCCTTCAGTCAGGTTAGCCGGATGGTGTTTTTGGTAACAAGACAGCAGCTGCTTTTTGCTTCACATCTTTGGATGTGGGTAATGTTGAGAAAGTGTAGTTGTTGAAATGTATAATTGGTTGCAAATCTGATGAATGCTGATAAGAAATATAATTTTTTGCTGCCTTTTCAGTAGGGAATTTTCATTACACGCCAACGGATGAGATACGCTCTGGTGACTTTCATTAAAATGCGCTGAATGGAATTCATTGTGGAGACAGAAGTGAGTGGAGATGAAATCTGTCTGTCTGTTTCAGTGGACCTTTTAGAGCTCAGCATCGCCCAGAGTGTCTTTGATCAACACAAACTCATGCATAATGGGCAGCTACTGGAGATTCCTGGCATCATAAACTGTCTCTGCACAATCTACCGCGAACTTCAGCAGGTGCATCCGGATCTGGTTAATGTGCCTTTGTGTGTGGATCTGTGTCTAAACTGGCTTCTAAAGGTCTACGACAGGTTTGTATGGGTCTTATCTTTAAAACAGTGGCCTTTAAACATGGTTAGACACTTAAAGGAATAGCTCACCCAAAAAGGAAAATTTGCTCACCCTCAGGCTCTGCTAGATGTAGATGAGTTTGGTTTTTGGAACAGATCTGAAGAAATGTAGCATTACATCACTTGTTTACCAATGAAACCCCTGCAGTGAATGGGTGCCGTCAGAATGAGAGTCCAAAGAGCTGATTAAAACATCACAATAATCCACAAGTAATCCACAACACTCCAGTTCATCATTTAATGTCTGGTGAAGTGAAAAGTTGCGTGTTTGTAATAAACAAATCCATCATTAAGCTATTTTCATTTTAAACCATTGCTTCTGGCCAAAATATGATTCCATAATCCATAAAAACAATCCAGTGTCTATTCACTGTTGTCCTCTTACATCAAAATCAACTGACACGTTTGTTTTTAATTGTTTTTGCTTATAAGCAGTGCTTTATATGTGCATATTTCTCTCCTGATTCAGACTAGATTACTTTTGTAGCGGAGAAAGCAATATTATGGATAGACTCGTATTTTATTTGGAAGCAATGGTTTGAAGTTAAAAACGTCTTGATTGATTTGTTTATTACAGCCCATACACATATTTGTGAATAACGTACATTACTTGTGGATTATTGTGATGTTTTTATCAGCTGTTTGGACTCTCATTCTGACGGCACCCATTCACTGCAGAGGATCCATTATTGAGCAAGTGATGAAATGTTAAATCTCTCCAAATCTGTTCTCATGAAGAAACAAACTCATCTACATATATATATATATATATATATATATATACATATACAGTGCCCTCCAAAAGTATTGGAACAGTAAAGACAAAATTGCTCTGTTGGCTGTGGAGTCAAGATATTTACAGATATGATTAAAAGATGAATATGAGACAAAACTACAGAATGTCACATTTTATTATTGGGTGATTCAACACATAGCTGTTTTACCAGCAAAGAAGTTCAGCACTTTTAGAGTTTCATCTCTCTATCTGATGTGAGCATAAGTATTGAAACAGTTGCCTCACAGGTCTTTCTAAGTGATCAGCTGTGTGCTGATGCATTAATTCTTCAGATATTAAAAGCAGGGAATGTGTTGTATCAGTTATATCCATTACTTCTGCATTCTGAATCTTGCATTCGATGATGACACACACAAACCAGGATGAAGATGAGGGAGCTGACTTTAAGAGAAAAGCAAGCAATTAGAGCTATAGCAAAAACAAAGGGCATGGAGAAATCAAGTGTTTGGAAACCACCAACAACTACCTGATCGGCTGAGAAAACAACAGTAGTTGATGACAGACAAATCATAAAAGCTGTGAAAATTAACCCTAAAAGACGTGTCTGTAAAATCACCAACAGCTTCCAGAAAGCTGGGGTGATGCTCTGACAGTCTACTGTCCTCAGGAGACTTTGACACAGAATTACAGAAGTTACACAGCAAGATACAAACCTCTGAGCAGCTCCAAAAACAGAAAGACAAGATTAGAGTTTGCAAAAAAGCACAAAGGTGAGTCAGAAGAGTTTTGAAACTGTGTTTATGGACCGATGAGACAAAGATGAACCTTGATCGAAGTACTGGGAAAGCAAAAATATGGAGAAAAAAAGGGAACTGCAATGATCCCAAGCACACAGCCTCATCTGTAAAGCATGGTGGAGGTGGTGTCGTGGCATGGGCATGCATGGCTGTCTCTGGAACAGGCCCTCTCAACTTTACTGATGACTTAATGTATGACGACAGTAGCAGAATGAATTTGGAAGAGTACAAAACCATCTTGCCTACCAATATTCAAGAAAATGCCACCAGATTCATTGGGAAGTGCTTCATATTGCATCAGGACAATGACCCAAAACACCTGCCAGTTCAGCCAAGGAATTTATCAGGACAAAGAAATGGAAAGTCTTAGATTGCCCGAGTCAGTCTCCAGATTTAAATCCGATTGAACATGGATTTCAGCAGCTGAAGAGGAGAGTAAAGGCAGAAACTCCCCAAAACAAGCAACAACTGGAATTGGCTGCATTAAAGGCTGGCAAAAGTATTTCAAAGGATGAGAGCAAGAGTCTGGTGATGTCTATGGGTCACAGACTCACTGCTGTGATTGTGCGCAAGGGATCTGCAACTAAATAATAGCTTTTAGTCTTTTATATCTGCCTTATTTTCAACTGTCAGAATACTTATGCTCACATCAATGAGTGGGATGAACTCTAAAAGTGCTGTCCTTTTTATTTGGTAAAACATGTGTTGAAACGGCTAGTAATAAAATGTGACATTCTGTAGTTTTGTCTCATATTCATCTTTTCATCATATTTGCAAAAGTCTTGACTCCACAGCCAACAGAACAATTTTGTCTTCACTGTTCATAGATAGATAAGATAGATAGACTTTTCTATCCCAGTTACTTTACTGTTTGCCTTAAAAAATTGTTGTGCAAACAAAACAAGGATGTTAGCTGTAGCAACAGCATATTGAATTCTGGCTATATTTATATATCACACAAATTACTTATTATATTTTAAATGCATATTATCTTGGGGAATAATACTGGTTATGACTTTTGTAAGCACTTCTGTGTCAGCTTGTCCTCTTGGCAAAGATATAAATATTGTTGTAGGACTGCAAAAAGAAATTAACATAAAGCATTACATCAAATATGTATGAGAGCAACCATTACAGAGGGGATTGTCAGCAATAGTTTAGAGGTCATGAGACACACTTTTTACATTAATATATTAATATTGGACAACTTATTCAGATTTAAAATTTTATAAATGTCATTTTTAGATTAAAAAATATTAAACCAAGAGATAAGCTTTTTTCAGAACAGAACTGACGCAAAAAAGTGTGACTTTTTTAAACTACATCTTTTGTTTTATCATATTAAACCAAATAATCTTTTGTGATTATGCTGGCAAATAAATGCCTTTATATATTTTTTTATTTAATAAATGCTAAAGATTTTGTTATTGGATGCATTCATACATTTTTAAGTGTGACTTAAAAGGAATAGTTCACCCAAAAATGAAAATTTACTCACCCTAAAGATGTACAGTATTGTTCAAAATAATAGCAGTACAATGTGACTAACCAGAATAAACAAGTGAATCACTAAACTAATATTTAGTTGTATGACCACAGTTTTTTAAAACTGCTTCACATCTGTGTGGCATGGAGTCAACCAACTGTGGCACCTCTCAGCTGTTATTCCACTCCATGATTCTTTAACAACATTCCACAATTCATTCACATTTCTTGGTTTTGCTTCAGAAACAGCATTTTTGATATCACCCCACAAGTTCTCGATTGGATTAAGGTCCGGAGATTGGGCTGGCCACTCCATAACATTAATTTTGTTGGTTTGGAACCAAGACTTTGCTCGTTTATTAGTGTGTTTGGGGTCATTGTCTTGTTGAAACAACCATTTCAAGGGCATGTCCTCTTCAGCATAGGGCAACATGACCTCTTCAAGTATTTTAACATATGCAAACTGATCCATGATCCCTGGTATGCGATAAATAGGCCCAACACCATAGTAGGAGAAACATGCCCATATCATGATGCTTGCACCACCATGCTTCACTGTCTTCACTGTGTACTGTGGCTTGAATTCAGAGTTTGGGGGTCGTCTCACAAACTGCCTGTGGCCCTTGGACCCAAAAAGAACAATTTTACTCTCATCAGTCCACAAAATGTTCATCCATTTCTCTTTAGGCCAGTTGATGTGTTCTTTGGCAAATTGTAACCTCTTCTGCACATGCCTTTTTTTTAACAGAGGGACTTTGCGGGGGATTCTTGAAAATAGATTAGCTTCACACAGACGTCTTCTGTCACAGTACTTACAGGTAACTCCAGACTGTCTTTGATCATCCTGGAGGTGATCATTGGCTGAGCCTTTGCCATTCTGGTTATTGTTCGATCCATTTTGATGGTTGTCTTCCGTTTTCTTCCACGTTTCTCTGGTTTTGCTCTCCATTTTAAGGAGATCATTTTAGCTGAACAGCCTATAAGTTTTTGCAGCTCTTTATAGGTTTTCCCCTCTCCAATCAACTTTTTAATCAAAGTACGCTGTTCTTCTGAACAATGTCTTGAACGACCCATTTTCCTCAGGCTTTCAAACGCATGTTTAGCAAGTGCTGGCTTCATCCTTAAATAGGGGCCACCTGATTCACACCTGTTTCTTCACAAAATTGATGACCTCAGTGATTGAATGCCACACTGCTATTTTTTTGAACACACCCCTTTCAGCTAATTCAACTAATTGCCCAATTGCACAGCCTTAAGAGGGTCCATATCATGAATGCTGGGTCTTGTTTGTTTTCTGAGAATCTACTGCACCTACTGGTAACTTGTTTGCCACGTAGCAATAAAAAATATACTAAAAACCTTGATTATTCTGGTTAGTCACATTGTACTGCTATTATTTTGAACAATACTGTATATATATATAAATATATATTAAAAACACTGAAAAAGAAACCTGTTCAGATTGAATTAGTCTTTTGATGTCTTTATTTTAATTTTTTTAGTGACAGAAGTGGAAAAGTTCAAGTGTTGTCCATGAAGATCGGGTTGTTTTCTCTTTCAAAAGGACCTCTAAAGGATAAGTATAAATGCAAGTACTTTGATATTGAATATATGTGACATAAAATATTCTATCCTGCTCTCAATTTGTAAATGAATTAAGTTATGTTGTGAAACACTGGCTTCTTTCTTTGACTTTAATGTCTGTGCACAATTTCACTGCAAACTTTGATCTCAGTGTCTCAGACGTACTGGGAATTGAATGCAACACCGTCCTTGCTGTGGCTCCTACAAGGACATTTATAAATTGGATCTTAAGTCTAAAATCTTAGCCACTCACCCTCCTCATCATGTGATGTTCTTTGATTTTCGCTCCTGCTGTCCTCCACAGATCTGTTCGCTCAGGTGGCCGGCGCTGCAGGCGTCTGTAACCAGAGGCAGCTGGCATTACTGCTACACAACAGCATCCAAATCCCACACCAGCTCGGGGAGGCCGCCGCTTTCGGAGGGAGTAACATGGAGCCCAGTGTCCGTAGCTGCTTTCAGTATGTGAGTTAACACTGCCTGCAGGCTAAAAAACAAGATAATGAGATATCCCTCTTCATATCTTTCTATCAGGTCAAATGAAGACCTATGTGTCAGATTTTTCTCCTGAGAATTAGTGCTATTTCTGTATTCTGTATCGTTTTAATTTTAGCTTTATTTCTAATAATGTGCATGCTTTTGTTTTATTAGTTTTAGTTCTTAATGTTTTATTTAATTCTAACTAGTCAGCTTAGTGTTTCAACCTAAACGTCTTTTAGAAAGTTGCCAAGGTCCAATGAGACTTATGACTAATGACTTATTTTATGTTGTTGTTATCATTTTTTTGTGTTACAATTTTTTTGTGCTTTTGTCATTTTTATCAGTTTTTAATATTACTATTTAGGATTCATTTACTGTTATTTCAGTCTTAGTTTTAGTTCTGATTTCTAGCTAGTCATTTTAGTGCTTCGACCTAAACTCATTTCATTGCCAAAACAACATCTCTTATTTTGTACAGGTTTTTTGTCTAATATTTATATTTCGTTTTATTTTACCTTTATTTTAGTTAGACAGTATCCTTGTGAGATCAATCTCGATGATTTAAACTGCTCAGATTTGTCATAACACCAAAGTGTACACTTGAAAAATCAGATCTCAGTACAAACTCTTTTTTACTCTTTTAAGAGCATTTCTTTTATCAGATTCTTCCAAGGCCAAATGATCTACACAAATATATTCAGTACAGATCTGTAAGAAAAATCTGAGCAATAAATTGCTCCTTTGGCTGAAGTCCATCATTTGGCCAAGTTCAATTTATGACCAGCACAAAATCTCTATTTTATTTACTGAGAAAGTGAAAAAACATATGCGTACAATAAAAAATGACAATGTTTAACAAAAATTCTGACATGCAAATCAATGGACAGGATTCTATGATACATAATTCAGGCGTGCAAGACATTATATATTCCTAAAGGGAGCTGCTGAACGGATGCTCAGACTTGTTTATTTGGGGATAGGGGCTCATCATTACACTTGACTGAGTTTTGACATATAAATAAATGATGAGCTCAGTTATAAGAGTGGCAGGCCTGCCAGGGGATTTACATCGCCACTTTCAGACGCTTAGCGCTCGGTTCGACAGCTGACGCACAAACTACCGAGAGATATTTAAATGAAATCCACTTGATTTGTGTGTGCGCGTTCCCATAATATCACATGATGGAGTGCTTTATAATGTGGACCACATCCGCTGGTGTAATGGAGTATTTATAAATCCCTTCAGCTCTCCTGAAAGCCGCCCTGGACGTATCCTCCAATACTTCACTGTTTTACTTGGGTCACAGTGGAGCTCTTTTCATTTAATGTTGCATGTAATGAAAGACTCTTGATAGTCCTGCCTTAACTGGCCTGCTGTAATTGATTCATAACAGTAGTAGCAGTTTTAATGTCACGAGGGAGACAAAAAAAATGATCACAATTGGCCCCATTTGCTTCACTTCAAAATTACTAATGGATCCCTTCCCCTCAAGCTAATAAGGTTGTGATGGGATATTATAGTTTTTGGGTTGTAGTTGAGTACGCTTCTGAAATGATAAATAGACCATCTGAGTGCTTTTAGACTCAGACAGCTCCATTATAGAGCATCATGCAGTGCATTGTGGTTATGAATGAGGGGTTTGTCTGCCGTCTGGGGTTCAGGTGGGCCGAGATGACGTCATTGAGTTGCAGCAGTTTGTGGACTGGATGCATTTGGAGCCGCAGTCCATGGTCTGGTTGCCTGTACTTCATAGAGTTGCCGCTGCAGAAACCGCCAAACATCAGGCCAGATGTAACATCTGTAAAGAGTGTCCCATGGTGGGCTTCAGGTAAACAAAGTGAATTATGGGGAAATTTGTTTTAGGGTGGACAGTTATGACATGGTCATGTAGAAAATAGAAACTCTTAAAATTTCATTTTCCTCAGCAAAGGAGGTGCATGAACGTCAAGAAAATGTTGTTCGTCAACCTCAAGATGTCATTTTAGCTATTATATTATTATTATAAAATTATACAATAAAATATACATTTAAAATAAATAAAATAATAAATTATAATAAAATTAAAATAATAACAATAATAAAAACAATGTTGCACTTTTTATTTGTATATATATATATATATATACCCTGATATTTGTGATTTCATTATCTTCTAGCAATAAACATTCAAATTACATATATAAACAGTGTTGAAATATAAAATTATATAATAAAACACTATAATAATAATAATAATAATAACAATATCATGTCAGAATGGGCAACAAGGGTTTCTTGTGCATTTGATTAAAAAATTAAGTAATGATTCACCGATGTATATTATTTGTGTGGACAGTGCCATAAAAGTCGTCACATTTATTTATACAGCGCTTAATATAATACAGATTGCTTTAGAGAAGCTTTACAGTAATAAACAGAAAAAAGTTGCAAAATTATTAAATGATGAATCAAATGAAATTTCCGCTATAAGCAGCTCTACAGAAAACAATAGTGTCATTGTTCAGCTCAGTTTAGTTCAGTTTTGATTCAGTTTAGCTCAATGACAGCAGTATCAGACAGTGCTGCAAAAGCTGCTAGTGTTAAGCATCTGTGTATCCTTTAGGTATCGGAGTCTGAAGCACTTCAACTACAATGTGTGTCAGATGTGTTTTTTCTCGGGAAGGATTTCCAAGGACCATCATCTCAGCTATCCAATGGTGGAGTACTGCACCCCTGTGAGCATCTGGAAGACGCTTGTGTTTTGTTGTGTTTTCAAATGGTTCGTTGTGGAAAATTCTGGGAGGAAATCCCACAGCCTAAATCTTTTATTTAGTAAAAATGTATTTTATTATTATTTCGAAATATTATATAATTTAATACTATATATATATTTAGTTTTATTACATTTTATAATATAAATATCAATATAAATTGTATTTATTTATTATGGATTATTAATTATTATTGTGTGTGTGTGTGTGTGTGTGTGTGTGTGTGTGTGTAGGTGCATTAATATTTTTGTTAGTTTTTTTTTTTTGCAGAATTTTCTAAGCCTAAATGCCGAAACACTCCTGTCCCTGCCACTGTAATTCTTCATGCACAACAGAACATTTCCCTACGGCCTCTCTGTTACAGACCACCTCAGGAGAAGATGTGCGTGACTTCACCAAGGTACTGAAAAACAAGTTCCGCTCAAAGAAGTACTTCACCAAACACCCTCGGCTCGGCTACCTGCCCGTGCAGACCATCCTGGAGGAAGAGCATTTAGAGACGTGAGTTTTCCTAGTGCAGATATTCAAGAAGCATCTTTCCAGATGAGACCTCTCTAATTCTTGACTAAAAACGGCAGGAATAAACTGTATTATACTTCCTAGATTTACATCCTGACTACAGGATGCCATTTGTCTATTGTAGCAATGACTTCCTGTCATCGCTCAGCCTCATGGGAAACATGCTTCTCTGCTTCTGTTTTGCTGAGGAGTTCATGAATTACTAAAGGTCTATTCATGTGTCATTCGAAAGCTGGAACAGATAAGAGGCCGTTCATTCATGTAATTCCAAAGCTGCCGCTGTAACATCAACACGCAAATACAGCTTCCCTCTCGTGGATGTGAATTTAATTACAAAAGCAATCAGGTGTCTGTTTGGGGAGATCGAGGAGGAAATGAAGAGACAGGACATTTATCATGTTCACGGCAGTCTTTAATATTGAAATAAACCAGCTGTTCTCGCAGGTTTTGTAATGTCAGAGCACAGACAATAGTAGTTTTGTGTTCAGTGTCTTTATTACATGTCATGATTCATTATATGAGTGACTGCTTATGGCTGTTTTGTCAACTACGTCTGCTTTTGTCCTTTTAAAACTCAAATGAAACTCTTTTTGCTTTAATTGATTTTTTTATTTTTTTTATTTAGCACAAATTACGACTATCCCTCAGTTATGGTGTCATTTCCACTCCAAACAACATTATTTTATTTTTGTTTTAATTATTTCGCTCAGTTAAAGTGTTTATTCACTTATTTATTTTTGTTATTGTTTTGCACAAATTACAACTATCCCTTAGTTATGGTCTCATTTCCACTGCAATCAATAATTTTGCCAATAATAAATGTCCTTCAAAGGTTAGCGTACATGTTTGTTTATTGAGACGACAGTGACACTGAAGAACTTGAGATGAGATATGAAACGTGATGCTGTGTGAAGAAAAATTTGTGGAAATATATTGTCCATTTATTATCCTTTGTCTTTCTTTTTTTTGTACAGCACAATGGTCAACTGTTGATTTTTATTGTGCTATGTAAATAAATTTAGATTTGATATTGTGAACAGAAATCAATGCTTTTTTTAAAGCTAATATTATTTATGTAGGAATTGTGCAAAAATCATTTCTACCACATAACGAACAGTGATTTGAGATGTCTTGCAAATTATAATTATTCATAATGGTTTAGGAGAAAAGCTTTTTTTTTTATTGGATTTGTTGTGATGCATAAACACTGTTGGACCCTTTTAGTGGTGAAGTAGTGTAAGTGTGAAAAGTGTGCTTTAAGGCTGTTTATTTTTGGAGTTTACAAGGCCAAGTAATGCCCACGTGTGATCAGCTTTCATGAGGTTTTCTTGTTGACATCTCTGATATTTTCTCACTCCGCTGTCTGTATGTTTCACAGCCCCGTTGCATTTGTAAGCATGTGTCCAGAGGAGTATGAGTGAGTATCTGCAGTCTCTCCTCTCATTCTCTGATTTAGTTTGAATCTGTTTTCATCCCTTCATCCACTATAAACAGCATCCGGGAATTCAAGCTGTGTTTTCGCTCTTAATATGCAGTGGCCACAATTAAAATGTATGAATGTTGTGGTAGTACATACAAAATATCAAACCAATTAGCAGCTTTACTCAAATGCTGCACTGATATCGCTAAAATGCTTGAAAGCTTTTCTCAGAACTATGATTTTTTTTTTGCTGTTTTGTTGCAGTGATTTTTAATGGATGCATCATTTCAAGTTTAGGCTTAAAATGTTGTGCTTATACCAACTTTCTTTGAAATAAACGCTGCTTGGTTTGATATTTGAGCTAATGTAATGGCATTTCGAGTGTGCCTTAAATGTCCACTATAGATACTGAAAAAGTGTATTCATACAACAGAAAAGGTTTTTTTAATTGGCAACACTGAAAAGGTTTCGACTGCAGTCCGTATCCACTAATGAGCAGGATTTTTCTAGTAAAGCATCTCTTTTTCTCACCCTATTACAAATGCGTTTTCTTTTAAGGTGCATTGTTTTGCTTCTTTCTTTAACAAGCTGTTTTGCTGAATTGAATATTTCATCTTGACAGCTGCAGGGAAATAAAAAAGAAAATGCTTCAAACATTTTACACATTTTACAGTTGGGTACATGCATCACACTGAACTTTCACTTTTCAATTTTAGGTCGACACAGAACAACAGAGAATCCAGTGGCATCTTACCTGTGGCAGAATCTCAGCTGTCAACAGGAAAAATGTGAGTCGCAGCAGAACGTTTGGTTCATGTGTGCAGCAGTTTGTCATTCTGTCAGTCACTCTGACACCTGAACTAACAGACTGACGAGTGAACATTTCATATTTGACCTCACTGTGACCACCACAAATAAATTTGCTTCATACACCTGGACTAATTCAATACAGACACATAACGGCAGTATGCTCATCTTTAATCATAAGAGATCCTAAAAATAAATATTAAAATTTGAATAAGCATTGTGCCAAAGTTACTTTAGTATAACTGAGATACTATTAGAGTTTTTATTTATATTTTGATTCAGTTTACATTTTCTGTTCACATTTGACGTTTCAGTATTTTAAAAAAAAAAAAAAATCTATAGTTTTATTCATTTTTTATTTAAGTTTTAATCTGTTTTTTATTATATCAAGTTAAACTAAATAAAAATGAGAAATTTGAAAAAAAAAAAAATAATAATTTTATATATATTTTATTTTATAACTTTTTTTAATTTGTTGTCTGTCATGCCACTGATTGGCCACCACACAAGTCATTTTTCAGCATAGGTATTTTTCTTTTCTAAAAATGTAAAATCTAAAACTAAACAAACTACAGAAGAATGGGTTAAATTAATTTGCACTGAAATCAAACTTAAAAATAGGTCTCAATTTCTAAATCTGAGCACAGAATAGAATGCAACTCTTATACAACAAGGCTAAAAGTGCTGAAAGGTTTCTTCAAATCCTTAACCATAAATATGAGCAATGACAATATTGATGCTTGCCTTTGAAATCACTGCTAATTAATTAGACATCATCTATTATGCAAAATGCAATATTATTTAACAATGACAATATTATGTAAAAGAGTATGCAAAATGATCTGTCATCATGGTCATCTTTGCAGTAGTGCAGATGACATCCACACTCAGATTGATGAGAGAGCAGCTACATGTGCACATCAGAGCTCATCCGACACTGAGATGATGATGATGAATGAGCTGGAACCTTCTCAGAGTCTGGAGGCGGACAGGTACCTGCATCATGCCACCTGATACATGCTGAGGGCCACTGATGTGTTTCTGATGCCTTACGAATGCTAGCAAAACAACTTCATATAGCCTACTACTATATGGCTATTACTGCCCAAAATCATATGCTTCCCTACAATACAGAAGACCAAAACAGTATGTGAAAAGAGAGTAGCACATCCAAATTGACAGTATAAATAATAATAGGCAAAAAGTACCCAGATGATCTACTATTTCTGACAAGATTCTGAATTGTGCATCAAATTGCACAACTGTGACACTTTCCCATGAGGCCACGGCAGAGGATCTGTGAATGGCAGTGAAGCCACACAACTGACACTGGTAGTGGTAGGTCACATGACAGTGACAACATGATGAGTGCAGTACATCTGGATTACACCGATACTACACACATTCATACTTTATAGAGCATTCCCTAAGTAATTACAAAAGAAATACCTACTTAGACTGTATGTAATTGCGGACACAGCCTATGTGCCAAATGTTTGCATGCAAGAAAATATTTTTATACAATTTCTAAAGCATTTATGCACTTATAGACTATAATTTGTTTTATAGGCCGATAATATAAATTTTTGACTTGCAATTCCGAGTTCTGAATTTCCATCTCACAATTCAATTTTTTTACTCCCTCCAATGAATAAAAAAAAAAGAAAAAAAAAAAAAAAAAGTGAAAAATAAATAAATAATATGACTTTTTATCTCACAATTCTGACTTTTTTTCCCCCTGGCAACTGAGAGTTTATATCTCACAATCCAAACTTTTCTTCTTTGCAATTTGGACTTTTTCCCTCAGAATTCTGAGGTTATATTTTAGAATTCTGAGTTTATATCTTGAAATTCTGAGAAAACTTCAGAACTGCCAGATATAAACTCAGAATTGTGGGGGAAAAGTCGCAACTACCATTTATATTTTGTTTTAGTTCTGTGCCAGAAACCATCTTTCATAATCTACCCTCTTTCCTTTAGATCTGAGGATGTTTTTGGCAACTTCACATGAGACAGCGGTGGCCTGGGATCTGAAGTTTAAGTTCTTTGCATAAGATTTCATCTTACATCACCCATGTAAGAGCATCTCACACCCCACACCGAGATGACTGATGCCGTTTTAGTGTGACAGGACTTTCATCATCGCTGTCTTCTGCTCCTCAGACTGATAAGAGCTGGAGTCGACCGCAGTGCAGATGTGTTTGTTTATCCGTGAGCTGTTCGCTAGAGGATGACCGAACAGACAGATCACTCGCCAATCAGACCCCACGCAACTTCCTCCTAGAGAGACTGCCATCATGCTTTAATGCCGCTGATAAAAATGTACACATTCTCTCACCATGACAATCAGTTCTGAGCAATGCAAAGTCTGCTTTAAAGGAAAAGTTCACCTAAAAATGATATTTTGCCGAGTTTGTTTCTTCATCAGATTTGGAGAAATGTAGCATTCCATCACTTGCTCACCAATGGATGCTCTGCAGTGAATGGGTGCCGTCAGAATGAGAGTCCAAACAGCTGATAAAAACATCACAATAATCCACACCTGTCCACCAATGAATTATTATCTTGTGAAGTGAAAAGCAGCGATTTTGTAAGAAACCAATCCATCAAGGATCTTTAATTTGAAACTGTTGTAAACTCATCTACATATTGCGCTGCACTGTTGTCTATCTATAGGATTTGAAAAGAATTTGAAAAGCAGTCACACGTGATATTGAACATGTAATAGCTGTTTCCTCCATCTTTATTCCAAAATATGTTTCATACATTTGTTTGCTGTATGCATCTTACATATGACACTATATTGTGTGCTTTGGTGTCTCAGTAAATCCTTAAAGTTATATTGTTAGTTAACTAAAATTAACTAAATAATGCTTCTGTGTCACCATTAAACTTCTTTGGATTTGACTGGAAAAGCTGCATTGTAATAAATATATATTTTTGTCTCTGATGTTTCTGCTCTATTTTCAATCAAATTTTGATAATGAATTTTAAAAGCCATGTTTAGGCATCATTTAATTAAAAGATTACTCATAATCAGTCTCAAACTCTACTGAATATCAATAATGCATGATTAATTAAGGATGTTTTGAACAGGATGCCATTTTAATCTCTTGTCTGATTATTGTCTGGGTTACACTGATGTTTTCCTGTTGTTGTTGTTGTTGTTGTTTTCTTCTTTTTTTTCCCTTCCAGTTACAATGTTGCAAAATAAAAAGTGTCTATTTCTTTAACCAGGATGCTATTAAAGCCGCCCACATCTCTAAAGATTACATTAAATGTTCTCGTTTGTTTTAGGAGATGATGGAAACTTTTCTCTAATGAATGTTTAACCGGTAATGGTTTAAGGAACCCTTCATTCATTATGTAATTGGTAATTACGGTATTACATAATACTAATTACAGTGCAAAGCAGACAATAGATTTGTTGCTACAAAACATATCTCCTTAAGGATTAAGGATACATCCATAGTCTCTGTAAAGATTGTTATTATGAAGCTTTGCATCTTTTTTTGAAGAACATTATTGCTCCAGAAAGCTGTGCTTCTTTGTTTAGCTTGAGAAACATGGTGATGGTTCTGGGTGTATTATTTGTCTGTCTAAACCTTTCTGAGAACTCTGCTGTAAAAGCCAATTTCCATTAAGGTTACTGAAGCAGATGAGCCCAGCTGACCACAGTCCAGCCCCTCAGCCCTGGATCCATTCAGGACATTTATCTTGGTTTTTCACCGTCTATGTGTATGTTTCGGCAAGAGATAGATGCTGAAAAGGAGACGTAAAGTATTTGTTTGTACAAGTGTGGCATCATTAATGATAACATATAGGCTACTTAAAAGCCAAATCCAACTTTAATGAACATTAAATACTGTTTGTAGGAAGCAAATTCATTGTTTTATTAACAAATTTGTGTCTCTCAGGAAATGCACCGTGCAAATCACCTGCTTTTTTGATTAGCATATTCTGATTCTGAATACAGCAGCACCACCAGGTGGTAAAACACTTTACAAACATTAAAATAGAGTGATGTTATTCTAAAATATAATCTGTAAAATCAAAGCCACATCATGCACTTCAAGTGATAAATATGTATTGCATATTAGAATACATTAATTATTTAAATGCTTAAAAACTACCAATTAAACAGTGAAGCAAAGCATTATCCACCCATTACATGATTGATGTCACACAGGCAAATTAATTTCTCTGCCCGCTTTGCTTAACGACTTTATTTTATATATTTGACACTTGGTTGGCTGCATATCTGGAGGCTAAACAAACGGCACACTGGCAACCTGGATTTCTCACACTTTATTAAATAATATTAAAAAAAGAATGCAAATAATGATACAACTGTTGATGTGAAACAACTGTTTAGGTTAGTTAACCTAGATGGACAAACATTTTGATTATTTACAATAGAAAAATTGGTTTGAGAACTAACATGCACAAGGTCAAATGAAATCACAAATATGAAAACTATTACAAAAATGTCAGGGTTTGGAGAGTAAATTAACTGTACACTTCACTTCCTTTCAAAAAACAAAAAACAAACAATGGAAACCACACAGTAAATAATCAACCCTAACCTTTTCACAACTCTTCTTTAAATACCTGAGCTCCCTCATACTAGTATATATATATATATATATATATATATATATATGGCTGGAAAACCTAGAGTAAATATATTTAAATAAATTCAAACATCACAATTCTTCCAAAAAAAAAAAAAAGTAGTAAGGCTTTATGCAATATATAAATGCATTTTGTTCCTTTGGGGGGAAAAAATCACTCAAACAGAGACATTATAACACATTGCACATTGACTGATGTCAACTCATTTTATGACTCTTCAGTTTTCAAAGTTGCTAGAATTAGATTATTCAGAAACTCAAAAGTTTCAGAATATTGCTCTATTGTCATCACTCAACACAAATGTAAGGACTGTCATACTTACAATTTTTAAAAAGCACATACAGTAAAACGTATCACACATCTAATCCCTTAAACAAGGTTAAGAGAATTGCTTTCTTTCCAGATGAAAATATTGCAAAATTCCAGAATGTTAGCAAACTGAAACATTGTAACTGCACACCTGAAAAGAGTTACAGTAAAACTTAACTCTTTAGGAACTGTAAACCTGACTTTTAAACCATCAACAAATAAAAGTGGAAGAGAATCACAAGCTCACGTCAAGTTTCTCACAGATAAACTGTCTATAATGGCATATGCTGGCTGTTAAACCCCTGAGAGACAGAGAAGTACACCTGCACATGTACCGTGTGCAACCAAAAAACAGGCTACAACTGCAATCTTGTACCTGTCCTGCAGGTTTTGAGCAGTGACTCACAAGATTGTAAAAAGTAATAATTCAGCACATGCCATCAACATAAAGTACATTTACATGAATCCATTTACTTATCAAAAGATGCAGAGGATGACCACTGGAAGTGTTGTGTGTGACATTATCAAGTATGTTGTATACAGCTAAAACTGGATACTATAAATGCTTTTCAGAGAAATAACTGTTATGTGTTCGTTCTGACAAACCGATATAGGAAAAATATCTAAGACTGTCTTTTATAGACTTTTAAATGAGATAGAAATCAGGTGATTAAAGCCTACATCAGTGGTTCTCAGTTGATGGTTTGCAGGTCTGTTCAGCAACAGCAGGCAAAAAAAAAAAAAAAAGAGCAAATGATCAAATGAAAGTAACCATACAGTCATGAATAAGTAGGATAGTAAAACAAATGGACTTGTAAAGAGAGAACAATTTATATATCTTTTGCACAATGTCTAATCGAACTCTGTATTTTGGAGCAAATTCATCTACTGAATGAAATGCCAAAATGGACAATTTGCTTAACATTCATCCTCAAGGAGGAAAACTTGGGGAAAAAAACACCAAGGGAACAGTAAAGACAGGTTATGTCCAGTATTGTATATGGTCACCATTTCATGTACAATGTAACTTTGGGTCCAAAAGTAAAACCAATTGAGAACCACTGATCTATGTAATAGAAGTACTTGGATTGTGAATTCCTGCATTACAAAAATGAAGACAATGGTTTTCCGTTTGGTCACCATTTAACAATTCAAAGTTTCTGGTTTGAAGCTACATATTTCAACAAAAGCAATGAATTTGTAAAAAAAAAAAAACTCTGAATATACTGTATCAAAAGTGCAAGACAGCACAACCATCATCACTACAGCAGGTAGATATTGTTTATTAAAAAAAACATCTCTTCCAAAAGTGGTTTAAGTTGAGGCTCTTATTTTAATGATTATGTCACCAAACAAATCCCACGGTTCACCTAAATACATAAGGCATTTTGTATTATAAAATTAAATACTCATTTGAATTTCTACTACAGTCTATATCACTGGTTTAAGCACTGAACGTAGAGAGCGTCCCTCTTTTGTAAGTTCTCTTGTGAAACTCATACATGGAAGTGGGACAGCCTCTTCTCTCCGTGCTATGGTGTTAAACTTGCACGTTTTGAGGTGGTCGGCCATGCTGGAAATGTTGGCAAACTTCCACGTGTTCACAGTGTCAAACGCCGTACTGAACCGCCACACCTAAAATGAAAAACATCAGCAAGATTAGATTGTGAAAAATTGCTTTTTATGCTTGGTGCTTCAAGACAACAAGGTGAATACTCTTTGATTACCTTGTCTTGTATCTGCCAGGATGTGGTTCCATCATCTCGCTTTGTCTTCTCCCAGAGCAGGACCACCATGCCACGGGATTGAAGAAGACTGGCACACACGTCCCTCAAAGCGCGAGACACCCTGGAGAGTTGGCACAGGCTAAAGCCATCCAAGAAGCTCGCAATGTGCTGGAGTAACTCAAAGGGCAGGTCACTAAGATGGTCACAGTGGGACCTGAACTGACAGGTGTCAGTTCTGGATAGAGGCTCATTGGGATAAGCTGCTAACCCAGGTTGCACCCCAAAGGAGCCCAGGTGTCGGTCATGGATGATTCTGAAACCTTGTACCGAAGGGCAGAGCCTTCTTTGTGAGTAGGTGCATCCATAGTACGCCAATGGGCACCTTTGCTCCATCCAACCATTAAGGCCAGCATGTATGTCACCATGGACGTTCTTAAAATGGGAGGAGAACTCGTCCCTGCGAAACAGCTGTCCGCATACGAAGGTGAACATCGAACGCTGTTTGGTCTGATAGCGTGCCACACACTCCAGAACGAGGTCTAATCTGAGGGTGTGAAATGGACTGGGGTTAGAGAGTTGTGGACTGGCGTGGTCACAGGCAGATGCTGAGGCGATGTCACCTACCATGGTGCTGGTTGCCAGTATGGCAGAAGGGAGGGAGAAGGTTTGCGTGCCAAAGTCAATTCGATACCCGTCTACAAAGCGACTGTCTGAGATGCCCCTACCTCCAGGTGAGTCTCCCAAACAAAAGAGCAAGGCAGCAGTAATGAGGTCAATGCCATGAAGACCCATCGGATCATCTGCCACCTCAAGGTCTGATGTGTCCACCGCCTTGTCCTCCATCTTGGCTTTGAATATATAGGGGTCGGAAAACAGAGTCCTTCGCCCGTTGATTGTAAACAAGTTCATTCCCCTGAGTACTTGGAGATTCTCCAACTTGCGCTCCAGCCATCGGTCCTCAATTCTAAAAGGCAAATGGTGCAGAATATTGTTGTGCATCAGGTTAGGCACAGGGATGGGCAAAGGAAGAGGTAGTTGGGGCAAGTGGGCCATTTCAGGCTCCCGTGCTAGAACAGGTATGGAATGATCAGGTAAAACCTGCCTTACGTTTGAAGAGGCATTGACCCTTTCAAGTCTAACTTGGCTGTTAGCGTTCCCTTCATTATGAAGTCCACTGAGTTCTATCCCACCATTAATTTCGCCTTCTTCTTCAGAAGATTCACCGCATCCACCGTTCTCCAACCAATCATCTTTTTCGTCTTCAGGGTCTACTGGAAAAGGACAGTCAGCACCACCTACCGCTCCCAGATCGGAATCCGAATCAGTGTCACTTTCCTTTGTTGTGTCATTACTAAAGCCCCCATCGCCATTCCTAACACTGCTGCAACCTCCATTCAGTTCCTTACCATCAGGATTCTCCACAATCAAGTCAATATTTGTTGCACTACGGAGTACATCCAAAGTGGCGGCAAAGCTTCTACTGTTTTCCACTGAAGTTGTGTAAGGTCCACCATACGATTCCTCGTCCGTTTCAATTAATTCATGTTCTGGGTCTGAATCCTGGGGGCTGGAATTGTCCGGACTTTGCTCCTCCAGAGCTTTTGTCAAAGTGGTCACCACTTTAAGCGATTCCAGCAACATTCGCTGATCCTGGAGGGCCAAAGCCATGTCGAGCTGCTCCACGTCACAAACCTCCTTACTCAAGTTATCGTAGGACTTGCGATCTGCATAACTCACTGGCCATCGATTCCATTCCATAGTGCAACACACAACGCTGGCTGGGCACGTTTCAAGGTGCTGTGCCATTTTGACCCTGGCAAGGTTGAACGGACATCCGAATCCATGGTTCAGACATGGGACTCTTTCATACGGACACAGCAAGCGGTGTTCATTCAGTTTACATGAGTGGAAAACCGCCCCACATACAAGAGGGCAACCCATGAGGTCACAGGAAATGCTAGGCTCTGGTCTTATCATACATCTGCGGTTGACACATTTCAGGCAATGGATATGAAGCTCCTCCATTGCAAATATTAGTGAGTCGCTTAACTCAAAGACGCTACACCAACCACTGTGGAAGAAAAGAAAACAGATTGTTAGACCCAATCTTATTTTGGACACACATGTGGGGGTTCTTTGTGTACAACACCACACGGCTTAAAATCTATGTATGCCATTTATAAGGAAAGTCCCCCCTTCTCTTTAAAGGGATAAGTGTAAATAAGACCCCGTTGCCCTCTCGCAGTATGTTTACTAAATTACTAAACCATTGCACTGCCATTTCACAACTCTCCTAAAGTTGCACGGTCATGCCGGTTCTTCGAGGACTCAGACGGAACATGACCCCTTGTTTCTGAACAGTATGTTACAGGAATCAGTCATGGCTTCCACTCAAAAGAAACACTTCCATTAGGATCTTGCAATGTCATTCAAGAAGCTTCTCTCTCTCCAGCATGACAGGGCTTGGCTGGACATGTGCAGTTAGACTCAGCCGGCATGACCTAAATGCAAACCGTCTGAGTCAGTTGGGTCGGGGGGGTGAGGGGGGGTTGTCATGCTGTGGTGTAAGCTTTGAATTATCAATCTGACTTTCAACATAGCCCTTGTAATACCAGCTGGGCATAAACATTGCGAAATGTTTGTGTACAATGCTGGTGTGTCAGCCTGCCACATGTCTTGTGATGGTTTCTTTTGAAACAGCAAAACACATCTGAGGATGTTTTCTGAATACTTAGGTGTTTGGTATCCAGTGCTCATGTGCAATATGGCATAGAGTTGCACAAGCAATCCCTTACAACAGACAGCACGCTTAGAGCATGTCAGTATGACCCCAAATATGATGTGACTTCAGGATTCTAGTCTTAGAGGGGCTCAGATTTGTGGCAGTACATAAGTAGGTTACATTTTTGTGCAATAACTTGTGGTTCAAAGCTTGCACAATTGACTATCATTAGCCATTTTTGTTTATTGTTAGATCTGTAAATGTATGATGCTTAATTGATTGCATTTTATTTTGTGCTTTCATTGGAACAGAAAGGTCAGTTTATCAGTCCAGCAAATCACAAAATAAAATGCAATACAGTTGTAATTCTAATAGATTAATTTATAGCAATCAAAAAACAAAAATTGCTAAATATATATGTATTAAGTAAATATACCAAACTTTTTTAACAGGTATGGTGACCTGTTGGTAATGAGCTAATGTCTTCCTACAGTTTTCCAACAAACAAACAAACAAACAAACAAACAAACAAACAAACAAACAAACAAACAACAATGAGTCTAATTCTTAAATGAAACACTTCAACAACAACAACAACAACAACAACGAGTCTAATGCTTAAATGAAACACTTCATTGTATGAAATTAAGGAAAATATGACATAAATGTATAACTGCTGCATAATACATTTTAATCTTAATTTAATTTTCAAATGGGATGCATTCCGTGAAACAAGAGAATAAAAAAGGACTTTTGCCAGTCTACACTTTTTATGCTTAAGCAAGGTATGCCAGTTACAGTATAAGCTCAATATTACGGACAAAACAGGTAATTAAATTGTTAAATCTGATTATTTTTAATAATTTGTAAAAAAAAAAAAAAAAAAAAAAATCATTAATTACAGTTGCTCATATGCCATAATTAAGAACTGACAGCTGAGTTAATTACATCTGAGTCATCAAGGGCCTATAACCTGTGGATCCTAATGTTCATTTAATGACATGACCACAAATATGACATATGATGCATCATCTTAAACATGACATAACCATGGTCCTACACACGATGATCCTAATAATCCCAAACATGAAATGATCCTTAATATGATCTGATACTACCGTGAAATGTTTCCCAAATATGACATGATGGCAATCATGTTTTGCAGATGCACTGAACTCAATCCAGTCAAACTCATGAAACCTGATGCAGCTTTTGTTGTTCTTCCTAAACTGGTAAAACGACTGACAACGTGAACCTGACAGTGTCATGATCTCTTATAGATCAATAATGAACTAACGCCAATGACCCATCCTTAAACATGTTTATGTTTGTAAATGTTTTAATTCGTTAAACTGACAAAGCCTTTAGCATTAGCTGGTTAGCCGCGAACTGCAGGATTAAATGAAAACAACACAAACGCAATGAATAAACGTTGTATACAGACGAAGAGTTATCATGCTAGTAAGAGGGAAAAAAATAAGTATTTTGCTATTTTAACAAAGACCGGGTCTAACGTTATTGGGTTGGAGCCGGTGAGGAAACTACTCAAAGTAAACAGACATTAAAGTGTCTTACCGTTGATCTGTGACGAGTCTTCAGTAGTTTAATGAGGACAGTGAAGTATTTATTTAATTAAAAAAATATTAATATTTAATCGAGTATAATGACAGTGATGTTGTTTTCACTGCTGTCTGTCTGTTTCTGTTGAAATCTGTGTCTCACTGTACCGATACACTGAACTAAACAGAGGCCCATAGATGGGCGGAGACTGGAGACTAAACACACACACACACACACAGACACACACACACACACTAACAAGTACCATGATAATACCGTGTTGTTTAGGTATTGCCACATTATAATTTTCAGTGTTTTAGAGTGCCATTTAAATGGCATCATATGCGAGTCTGATATCAAAATACACGGCATACGATACTATTAACTGTACAATATGTCGTTTTATTTATTTATTTTTTGTCTGTTGTACAGTTGCACTTTCTTCTAAAGCTAGTCACAATGCTTTTTATCCATAATTTTAATAACAGTATATTTAAGACAAAATATGATTTTTCAGTACCTTTGGAAAATAACACATTCTTTTCGTTTATGCTCTTTATTGTTAAATGTTAGGGAGACATTTTAAAACCTCTCCTAATCATTTATTCATGCAACTATGGTATGTGTTCAGGGTACTATATTTCATAACAAATACCATTGTGTGTTTTATTGAAACCATTACATTAATCTAACTAATAAAGATAGTTAATGAGGATGCATGTTTAAAGCCTGAGATTAATTGTTAAACAAACTTACACTTTGTAAGCAAGAACTGGTCAGGTAGACCAACATAATGTTGAACAGTGACTCCAAAAAAAAAAAAAAGTAGGCTATTTGTAAACTTAACCCATACTTTAAAATAGCAAACCAAGATCTAGAGATTTTCTTCACTGACTTTACCATTCTTCATTTTTTAGATGTACTGTATGAAGTCAGTTCTCCTCAAGTTCAAACAGGTGCTCTAGCAAGGTGGAGATTGTCACATTATCTATGAGCATGTTACCCCTGCTAAAAACAAAACAATAGAAGCCCAATAGAAACCATCACAGAAATTCCAATGGCTTCCATTAAAATAACATTATAAACCATTAGCTTTTTCCAGTAAAACCATTACAAAATTCCTTTTTGTAGTGTGTTTTGGGCATCATCCCACCAACAGAATCCATCACATACCAGTAGACACCATTAAAACCAATACAATTCCCATTATAACCATTAAATCCATTACATTTTCTATTGTTTTGGGCAACATCCCACCAATAGAATCCAACACATACCAGTAGAGACCATTATAGTTTCCATTAAAACCAATACAATTCCCATTATAATCATTACATCCATTACATTTTCTATTGTGTTTTGGGCAGGGTTCTATTGTTTTTTTTCAGCAGGGACTGCACTATTCACAACCACAAAGTGGCTTATTAACTCATTTTGAACAGTATATCAAGCAAGTTAAGCTGTTAGGAAATCAAAAAGCGTTTTTATTTATTTCACAATAAAAGACAAAAAGAACAACTACTATAAAATCGGTTAGCAGACAAACTTTCAAACTGAACATATCTCACATAACACTGTGTATATGAGATCCCAGGTTAGCTGGCCACCTCTGAGATATGGTGGATGTTGGAGAGAGTGAGCTGCGCCTCTTGGGTCGGATACGAGTTCCTGCTCTGGAGCCAGAGTTTCCCAAAAACTCCTGTGATGACAATCAGGATGAAGAGCAGACCACCCAATACAAAGGTTTCCACAGGGGGCAAATCTGAACCTGGGGATGTTCAAATAAGTTTGAATACATTGGCGAGTATGGTGACTCTGATAAAGACAAAAGAGTTTCTAAGACTTACTTGGACCAGTATTCTCTATGTCAATTTTGAGCCTTCTGATTGGTCCATATGAGACAGTGTGAGATGATGCAACATCCCTGCGTGTCCGTACTGATGCATCTTCAGAAGAGCAGTTCTGTGATGCACCAAGGGTTTAAAGTTACTATGATGCAAACAATGTTTCTCAACTACAGTGGGTACGGAAAGTATTCAGACCCCCTTAAAATTTTCACTCTGTTATATTGCAGCCATTTGCTAAAATCATTTAAGTTCATTTTTTTCCCTCATTAATGTACACACAGCACCCCATATTGACAGAAAAACACAATTGTTGACATTTTTGCAGATTTATTAAAGAAGAAAAACTGAAATATCACATGGTCCTAAGTATTCAGACCCTTTGCTCAGTATTTAGTAGAAGCATCCTTTTGATCTAATACAGCCATGAGTCTTTTCGGGAAAAATGCCACAAGTTTTTCACACCTGGATTTGGGGATCCTCTGCCATTCCTCCTTGCAGATCCTCTCCAGTTCTGTCAGGTTGGATGGTAAACGTTGGTGGACAGCCATTTTTAGGTCTCTCCAGAGATGCTCAATTGGGTTTAAGTCAGAGCTCTGGCTGGGCCGTTCAAGAACAGTCACGGAGTTGTTGTGAAGCCACTCCTTCGTTATTTTATCTGTGTGCTTAGGGTCATTGTCTTGTTGGAAGGTAAACCTTCGGCCCAGTCTGAGGTCCTGAGCACTCTGGAGAAGGTTTTCGTCCAGGATATCCCTGTACTTGGCCGCATTCATCTTTCCCTCGATTCCAACCAGTCGTCCTGTCCCTGCAGCTGAAAAACACCCCCACAGCATGACGCTGCCACCACCATGCTTCACTGTTGGGACTGTATTGGACAGGTGATGAGCAGTGCCTGGTTTTCTCCACACATACCGCTTAGAATTAAGGCCAAAAAGTTCTATCTTGGTCTCATCAGACCAGAGAATCTTATTTCTCACCAACTTGGAGTCCTCCATGCGGGATTTCATGTGTCTTGCACTTCTGTCGGGCCACTCTGCCATAAAGCCCCGACTTGTGGAGGGCTGCAGTGATGGTTGACTTTCTACAACTTTCTCCCATCTCCCGACTGCATCTCTGGAGCTCAGCCACAGTGATCTTTGGGTTCTTCTTTACCTCTCTCACCAAGGCTCTTCTCCCCCGATAGCTCAGTTTGGCCGGACGGCCAGCTCTAGGAAGGGTTCCTAGAGAGACGTCCCAAACGTCTTCCATTTAAGGATTATGGAGGCCACTGTGCTCTTAGGAACCTTAAGCGCAGCAGAAATTTTTTTGTAACCTTGGCAAGATCTGTGCCTTGCCACAATTCTGTCTCTGAGCTTTTCAGGCAGTTCCTTTGACCTCATGATTCTCATTTGCTCTGACATGCACTGCGAGCTGTAAGGTCTTATATAGACAGGTGTGTGGCTTTCCTAATCAAGTCCAATCAGTATAATCAAACACAGCTGGACTCAAATGAAGGTGTAGAACCATCTCAAGGATGATGGACAGCACCTGAGTTAAATATATGAGTGTCACAGCAAAGGGTCTGAATACTTAGGACCATGTGATATATGTCAATATGGGGTGCTGTGTGTACATTAATGAGGAAAAAAAATGAACTTAAATGATCTTAGCAAATGACTGCAATATAACAAAGAGTGAAAAATTTAAGGGGGTCTGAATACTTTCTGTACCCACTGTATATTGTTAAAGGAAAAGTTCACCAAAACAATAAAATCGTCATTATTTATTCACCCACATATTGTTAAAAATTGGCACTTTTCTTGTACATGGAATTATAAAAGTAGATGTTTAGCAGAACTGATTTCAGACTTTTAGGACTTTAGAATTCATACAGAGTACTTTTATGGTACATTTATAGTACTTTATGGTATTTTAGACCAATTTTATAGACAGATGGGTGTTGGCTAAGCGTTAGATATACTACTGTTCAAAAGTCTGAGGCCAGTAAGATTAATACTTCTATTCAGCAAGGGTGCATTAAATTGATCAAGTGACGGTAAAGATTTTTTCATTGTTACCAAAATTGTTTGCACAAAAATATTAAACAGCGAAACTGTTTTTAATTTTACAATAAATAGAAATGTTTCTGAAGCAACAAATCAGCATATTAGAAAGATTTCTGAAGGATCATGTGCCACTGAAGACTGGAGTAATGATGCTGAAAATTCAGCTTTGCATCACAGGAATGAATTACATTTTGGAATATATTGACAGTTATTTTAAATTGTAATAATATTACTGTTTTACTGTGTTTTTATTTAATCAAATAAATGCAGCCTTGATGACTTGGGAACTCACAGGCTGGCACACTCCTCCTGTGTTATGACAGATCTGGACGTTGCAGTGCAGGAAAACATCCGTGTAGGAGCTGCCAACAAACTTGAACATTTGTATCCTGAACAGAGATTCCGGTCCTTGACCGTTCTTCATCACAGCTAGTGTCTGGTCATTCCACAACACTGGACAGCTGATGTGAAGAGAAATGCTAGTCAGTGTGATATTTGTACTCAAGGGAAGGATATTTAAGTTGGATCGGTTTTCACTGTTCTTCACAGAAACTACATGCTCAGTTTATTTCCTGGTGGAGAACCTCTTTGGGTACAAGCACAGCTGTTAAACTGAAACATACGGCTGCTGAAGCTTCATGCTTTGTTTTGTCATCAGCTCCTTTAGCAACGGTTTCAACAGCATGTCTCAACAACATCCTTTCACACCTCTGGTGATAATTATGACTGAATGAAGCAAAGGACTAATAAAGCTGTGAAGGAGGGCATTTACACAGAGGACAATAGAAGCGAGTTAATATACAAAATAAGTTTATAAATCACTAAAATTAAATGCTTGATAGGCAAAGGCTTATTCACTAAAACGTATGTCGCAGACCTGTCCCTGATGAAGGTGTACTGAATGTTGCTGTAAGGGTCATTGGTTGGTGTGGCCCAACATCTCTCCACTCTCAGAAAAAGATTCGCTGGAATCTGTAGGATGAAATTCCAGATAGCTTCATTAGCACATTTAAAGAAGTGACTCCACTAGAAAATCTATCTATCTATATCTCTAATATTTCTTTTAGAACATACTATTTATTTAAAACGACTAAACGAATGTAGGGAAGATTTCATGTACACAAATCCTGCAAATTACTTTGTGTTCTGTTCATCTGAAAACAAAGAGCCAAACAGCTCCCAACTGCAGCATAAAGAAAATACATGGCAGCTTTCATGAAAGCCCTCAGTTGCTTGCAATGAGTAATGTCATCTATTCAGCTGAACACACACCATGTAAACTTTGACATAGATGTTGTCCTCAAGTGTGAGAGAAGGAACAGTGGTCCATTTATCCTGAAACTCTTCATCTTTATACAGCAGCATGGAGACTGAGAAATTTCCATCCTCCGTGTTCAGAGTGATTGTCCTGCGGGGCAGAGAATGTTAAAAGGCTCATTGAAGAGGCTGAAAGGTTCGCTCAATGAATATTGAATGAAACTCTTGAGTTGGACCCCAGGGCAGTCTTTTGTTACCATTCGTTTCCTTTATTGTGTTTACATACAAACAAACAATTAGAGAGGGGCTCAGCCTTTTTTAAGTTTGGAAAAATAGTGATAATTAAAGCCATTACTACATATGGAGTGCTGCAGTCCCAGAAAGACTGAGCTTTGAACCAAAAAGAGTTGTGGACTTAATTAACTGGTGATGTCATGACTAGCAGAAGCTCACCTGACATCCACTCTGATCAGATTCTCCCCGTTTTGCTGCTGGACCATGTAGTTTATGGGGTATCGACAGCCAAATGTGATATTGATGTAGCTTCTGGTGATGATATTGGTTTCATTGTTACGGATTGTGTTGGTGAACATGATATGAGTATCATCTGATGCCTGAGGAAAACATGAAACAGAAATAAAAAGTAAAATACTTTTAATGTTTGAGCAAATAACAATCTATTTATCTATCTGTCTGTCTAACAATGCATATAATAATGAGTATATCAGAGTTTGAATAAGCTTCAAAATTTTCTTCAAACTCTCTAAGTATTCAAACTACACATGGGCTAAATAACCTTCAGACATCAAATAGATAAACTTACAGGCTAGGCAAATTTATCTTGATGAATGTTCCTTTTCCAGTTTACATCGGAAGTCTTTTGATATATTTTGTCTTGTCTAACTTCAATTTGCATAATAATCATTGAGTTTAATAATGTCTGTGTGACATTCACAGGCCAATAAAATGTAAGAAGTTAAAGGTCAACATGAGAAAACAAATGTGCTATTGAAGGTGCTAAATTGTCCCCTGCCACATCCGGTAAAACAACTTTATTGCCCTTTTTTCCCCTGACCATTACAAACACGCCTCCTGATTCAGTGAACAAGCATCTTCTCGACAATGTCACCAAATGTTAGTGCTATTTGCCTCACATTTTTCAGTTAAAATAAATCCTGCATGTGCAAGGGACAGAAAACTGCCTCTCTAGATCTAATTCTCAAAAGCAGCTGATTTCGACAACCAAGGATTTTATTTTTCTAATCCAAAGACGCCCTACTTTAACCAGAAAGTATGAAAAAAAGCTTGTAAAACTCCTAAAGGGGGAGAAGGAGGGAATCCGTCCCTTCTGTAAGCTGCGTTAACCTTTTGCTGGCTTTACAAGAAATAGTCTGCTGAGTCCTGTGAGAGGCTCTCAACGATACTCGTGGTCTCAAGTACAGATTTATGCCGTGCCAGAGTGAAGCTTGTCCTCTGGGTTGTGGTAGCGCTGTTTGAGGCTGGCTGTAGGGCAGAATAAAAGAAGGACTATAAAGTACGACACTGAATTATGGTCGGCTTATTCACCACGGCTGAAAACACAGTAATCATTTCCATATAAATCAGGATAATTTAGAGCCGCATGGCTGTTCGCCCTCCCCTCCGAGCTCTGAAAGGACTAGCCAGCCAATTTGGAGGGAAACGAACAATGATGTGCATTGAAAAATAATTAAATAAATACAAGTATTCCTTAAAAGGATATCTAAGCCTCATGGTTGCCACTTATTACAATGCACAAAATTATGAGTATGCTAGAGACGTGTAATATTTTATTTGATATTTTTAGAAGGTTTGCTTATTCCATGAACAAAGCATGCACTCACCCTTCAACCAATGAAAGGATTGTAAAATAGGGAAATTTACTGTTTGTATTTTTAAGTTTAACAGCCAAAGAGGCCCAATTTGTACTTTGCCTTCATGCAACAAGTGTTTACAAGCTTTTTAAAAGTCTTTAATGTCCTGACACCAATTTGTAATCAGCTGGAGGACACTCTCCAGTCCTTGTGATCATCTGAAGCGGTTTTATGATTACACACAATGCCTTGACAATGCTAATGAGGATTACCATAATGGTGCCACAGTCTGTGAGGTTCGTCTTGATGCTGAAGACATAGTCGTTCCCAACCTCAACACCTCGACAGTCAGGATCATTCAAGTGCATATCCCAAACCTGAACGGAGATCAGCGAAAACGGCATAAAACAAAGCATTGCAATTTATTGAATTATTTGTCAAATAAATGGAATGAACATACGTAAACAGGTGGCTCCTTGTTCAGAAAAAACACACTGGGAATGATAACTTGCATCTGATCGTTGGTGCAAATGACCGTCTCATTGAGTTCTAGATGAAAATAGAGAGGAAGAACGTTTATGTAATAATTTTGCGTATTATAATATTTTAGTATTGGATGGTACATGCTTTAGTGTTCAAAAAAAATAAAAATAAAATAAAACATTTAAAAAATCGTAGTATATTTACATTCTTTTAGATAAATATTACATTTTCATTTTTATATACCATTGCACTGCAATCAATATATATTATATATATATAATTTTAAAATATACATCAAATATACAACACAGTAATTGCAGTGCAATGGTAGATTCTGTAATGTTATAAAAGATAAAACAATGCATGGAAGACTCATTTTAGGTTTCTTTTAATTAAATTAAAGAAAGTAATGCACTTGAATATTTCTCTTTGCATGTGTTTAATCAGACTTACCTTCTTCTTCAATCTGCAAAGCAGAAGTTGCTGTCCATATTAAGAGCAAAGAACATGTCAGTGCCAGAGTAGCAGGTGTCATCCTTAAAGCCTTTCTGGCTTCTTCTCTCCTGAAATGTAGTTCCGTCTTCGGCCCTTTCCACCAAATCTTCTCGGTTATCACCTCGACTAGCTGTCAGAGCCAGACGTAGCGCTTGCGCTCTCTCCAGCCCTCCGAAACTCAGCTCTAATGAAGTGGGAACCTCCAGTTGCTTTGGAACACCAGCTTGAATGATGTCCACACCAACAATGAGATTCCACACATGAATAGGACAAGTTGGGGGGAGTCCAAGGTAACACCGACCAACTAGATTTCATGCAAAAGTAGAAAAAAAAAATACTACTGACAACCCACTTAGCAGACAGCGCACTACACCTCTCAGTGCGTTGGTCGACAAGGAGTTTGTTTGTCATGCAAAGGGAATGGAGGTACAGGGGCGGTGTTTTGTTTTATCTCACTCTTTTGTCTGTATAGGTTTTTAAAGGGCATGGCAAACGCTTTACTGTTTCGGGAACCCCAACGACTTGTTTGAAAAGAAATCCCATCACAGTGAGTCAAGGGCAGTTCACTGACACCTTAACCGCAGAGTTGATGTCTTTAAGACTGTTTGGACAGAGAAGGCGGTCAGTCTTTCAACCTTGTGAGGGAGATTTTTTTTCAAATCTTAGATGCCAAAATGTGAAACAGTGGCATTGCAATCAATGCATTTTCAATAAAATGATGTCTGCTAAGCATTTCCCTGAAAAATAAAATTTGAACATTGCAAACTACAGAAAATTCAAAGAAAATGCATCTCTTCTTGTAAACAGAAAATTTATTTTTGGTTAATTCCTCTGTTGACAAATCATAATTTATTTTTTTTCCATTTAAGACAATTTTGAGTTTGAGAAAATGTGCAGAGTTGTATTTGGGTTATCATAACCTGACATGAAAGATATTATGCATTTTAGTACAGCTTGACAGAAAGAGTTCAGTTTCCCCATCTGCCCTTGTCCATTCTAGGACAAAGAAAGTCTCTTTCCTTTTACTTTCTGGTTTTACTTTTTACAAGTGCTCTTTATTGGATGAGTTTTACAGACACTGAATCACGTATCTTTTGTTTTGCAAATAGCACCAGATAAATGTTCAAAATGGTCTGCTACAACTTTGCACAGACAATCCACTGAAAGGAGCGTTTGAACGGAAGACGCTCTGACAAAGATCAGTGTTGTAAAATTAAGCAATTTCCTTCCTAAACATCATAAAATTCATTTAGATTAAAAAATAAACCAAAACGAGAGCATAATTACAATAAAATGTCACATAATGTGTGTGTTTTTTTTAATTGACTTTACAGCACAGACTGACAGACTGTGATTACTGTGGTTTTCTTATAAAAGGTTTGATCGATCAATCACAAATACATGAGTGCTACTGTTAAAACCAATCCACTGTACAGCATAAGAAATGCATTCTAATTTCAAATTTGGTTCATTAAAATCATATTAAAAATCACTTGTTTATGCACAACATGGCATTGATAAAAATTACACCCACTAAAAGTCAATCTAGAAAGCAAACAGAGATACAGGACTGATACTGTACGTACGGTACATCAAACTGTGTTCTTTTTCACACTGAGTATCATGAATAAATTACACCATGGGACAGACCATATAGAAAGGGGAATGTGCAAAGCAAACATATAGGAAAGCTGGAGAGCAGCGGACGGCTCGTCTCCTGGCTGGTGTTAGTGTAGTGTTCACATTACTGGCCTATGGACTGGCAGGTCTGAAGAGACATTCACTCAAGAGACTCACTGTCCTCTGTGAACAGCTCGGCCAGGTCTGCCACTGTAAACACTGAGGCCTCCGAATGCTTCATGGACGTGGAACTATGACTGGAGAAGATGTTGGTTTGAGAAAGTTTAGTCAAGGTCATTTTCAGTAAACAAAGCAAAGCAGTTTTCTTTTCTGTGTTGATGAGTTTCCTTTTTAACCAGTAAATTGGTACAAAGATAGTTATAGAGGGATAAACATACATGGACTAGTTTAATTTTGATTTTAAAGACTATTTATTTTAAATACCCTCTTTATGTGTCAGGGACTCACCTCTTTTCTGCTGTTTTAAGCATTGCTTGCATTCGCTCCTCGATGGTAGACTTGATCAGAAACCGATGAACGAATGTTGGTCTGCAGAAATCAAAAGAATAATGTTATCATTTACTGATAACATCACACAGGCCTCATGGTCCATCAATGAACATCTTGTGAAGTGAAAAGCTGCATGTTTGCAATAAACAAATCCATCATTTTTTACTTTAAACCAATGCTTTCAGCTAACATACGACTCCACTCTATCTATAATATTGCAATTACAATTATTATAAAAAAAGGTCTCGTCTGAATCAGGAGAAAATATGCACAGATCAAGTACTGCTTACGACAGAAAACAGTCCAAAACAAATATTTGAGTGGATTTTGATCTACTTTTTCTTTGGAGGAATGTTATTATGGATTATGGACTTTGTGGACTCTTTGTATTTTGGCCAGAAGCAATGGTTTAAAGTTAAAATGTCTTACCCCTGGTTTCGCAGACAAAGCTTAAGCCTAATCCTAGACTAAAATGTAAGTCTGAGCTGTTTCAACTGAAAGAAACTTGCACTGACTGATCTTAAAATATATCAGTGCCTTTGTTTTGTCTCAAGATGCACACCAGTAATGTTTTTTTCTAAGTACATTAATAAAAATTACTTAAATGTCCTAATCCTGGCTTAGTCTAAGCCCTGTCTGTGAAACTGGGTGTTAATGTTGGATTTGTTTCTTACAAACAAGCAGCTTTCTTGCTTCACAGGACATTAACTGTTGAACTGGAGTGGTGTGGATTACTTGTGGATTATTTAGATGTTTTTATCAGCCATTCACTGCAGAGGATGCATTGGAGAGCAAGTGATGGAATGCAAATTAGTTTTTGATGAAGAAACAAACTCATCTACATCTTGGATGGCCTGAGGATGAGTGCATTTTTGGGTGAACTATTCCTTGAAATACATATATACACATACACATACATACATATATATATATATATATATATATATATAAAAATATAAAACTGATATGAGAGAAAAGCTCCAAGCTAGAATCAAATTCATGTTACCAGCATGCGTTGTGTTGAATGTTATATGATTGGGTTGATGCCTACTTGGTCTGGCCAATCCGGTGCACTCTTCCTATGGCCTGCAGCTCGTGGGCAGGGTTTAGGATGGGCTCCACCAGCAGAACATGTGTCGCTTCAATGATATTTAGCCCATTTGAGCCTGTGTGCAGTGGTAGCAGCAAGATGTTGATCTTCTCCTCATATTTGAAAGCACTCAGGTTCTCCTACAAATGAATGCAACAATCATAACTTCACATATTATATGGCATATTATATTCAGAGTTTTGCATATCTCATTAATTAATTAATAAAAAAACTTTAACATTAAAAAATGTTTTGTTTCTTTATTTATGTATAAATAAACAAGTTTTATTTTAAATTATTAAATATAAATGTAGATTTAAAAAACATTTTAAAAAAAGAGTTTTAAAATAGATTCATTTAATTTCTATAGTTTTGTGCCTCATTTATGAATATAAAAATACATTTATTAATTTAATTAATATTATATCTAAACATATTTTTGGGTAACACAATAGAAATGATTACATTTAGTAAACATGGCTCATTTCGGCGTTGGATCTACTCATAATGAGATATTTAAGTAATTACAGAAAAGAAAGTGGGAAAAATTCTTCATAAGACCAACACTGTTGTTACACTACATTCAACACAAACCTGAAATTTGTGAATTCCATTGATCTGTGCAAACTCCATGTTGTTGTCGAAAAGGGCTTTTGCAATGATGTCCAGGACGCCCTGCCACTGAGAGACGAGGCGTAAATGTAAGGTCAGAGGTTAAGATCTGTAGTCTGGTGTTTGAAGTAGTAACTCGTTTAATGAGAGCGTTACCGTGGAGAACACAAGAGACTTGGCTTCTGGGTCGGTCATCTGAATTTTCTTTAAGACTCGAACCACAGCCTCAACCTTTGTGGAGTGGCTACCCTACAGGGGAGAGAGATTACAGAGATGCGACAGATCAGATCTGACCTGGTTGAAAATGTCACATGGTCACAGTTGTATTTTACCTAAATTTTAAAATACATATTAAACGTTTACATAAAACAGGAATTGTCTCTGACCTTTACAGGGATGTCCTGCCCCTGGTGGGCGCTTTGAGTGGTGAACACATACGAGATCTCTGAATGTGAAGTGGTTTGTCGGCATATGGCGCACTTTATAGCTCTCCGTCGATTGCCGACACTGTACTGCTCTACGATGATAGCGATGCACTCGTTACAGAAACAGTGTCCGCAGGTCAATACTGCCCACTGACAATAAAAACACATCCAAGTCACGTTCAGAGTATATACTTGCATATATAAACTTGACAGATTCATTTTTGCTTCGATTTTACCTCCTGACCCAGCGGTCTAGCGCAGATGGGACATGGTTCTGGATTTAACCCTCCAGTGGACTTATCCTGAGACTGAAATGATCAATACACGAATTACTACATCAAATACAACACTTTCATTCATCTATACATGCTAAAAAAATCTTCTTAAAATTTTTACTACAAGTAAACAGTGTCTTATAGGGGTACATATCATGCAAAGCAGGATTTTTCTTGCTTTTTTGAGAGATTCATCTACTAAGTATACATGCTCACATTCACAAAATACCATCTTCAATCTACCCAAAACACTTGTGGAAGCTCAAGAGACGTTGATACTCAATACACATGAAAACAGTTCAGCTTAACAGTTCATATCTTTAAGGTGAGACACTACAGGTGAAAAGGGTGAATTTTTGGACTGATTTCACCATACTTTCACAGGTTGATTAATTACAGCACATTAAGGCAATTGTTTTATATTATAAGTTTTTTTTTTTTTGGGCAATGATACATTATCCAATTAAGTATGCACCACTTTGTATGTACTTCCAGAACAGAAATCTGAACATTTGATAAATCCAAGTTCAAATTTCTTTTCATTTTGTTGAAAGAGTTATGATACCCCGATACCCCTTTTTATCACACTGTGAATCAGAAAAAACTGTCAACAGCCGGAACAAAATACATTTTCACCATGCTTTTTAGAAATAAAATGTTTTTAAACCAGGCAAATAATAACTGACTCCTCTTTAAAAACCTGGAGATTTCTGACTTGGTGGAGGAGAAAATGGCCTTTAAAGATATATATCATAATTGAAATCTACAGACACAAATAGATAAAGTGTTATATAAATCAGGCGAATGACACATGAACAAACATCTCTGTAAATCAGAATATAGATAGGAATAAACATGAAAAGTTAGGCGTAAATGCTACTGAAATAGGGATTTCTGATAAAAAAATAATTTTGTATTAAAATAAACACTTTTTCTTTCCACTAGTCTGAAAGAAGACAAGTTATGGAAGCAAAATAACCCATAAACTCAAAATTGACTAGTGCATGAAAAAAACAATGGTTTTGCCTGTAGCATATTGCATTACAGGTACAGGAGCAGAAGACACATCTTTAGTTCTAAGGATCAGAGTGAGAGTTAAAATTGATAAAACTTGGGTCTATATATTGTGTAAACAGTCTTAGGTAAAAAAAAAAATATATATATAATAAAAATAAAAGGAGGGTTAAATTTTTTTTGAATGATATCCCTCATAATACAGCATGTATTACCTTCTCTAGGTTTGTGAGATAGAGAAACTGTCCAAGCTTTTTTTGCAGTTGTGATCTGGCCACAGCCCTGTCATTGAGCAGCTTTATCCTGTTCTGTTCCACCTGTTCACATGTAAAAAAAAATAAAATAAAAAAAATATTGAAAAAATTCTGGCTCTTACTTCTCTTAGTCTAAAAATCACAAATATCCTGACAGTTGGGACTCTTTCTGTTGTCCTCACCTCGTGAGGTTCTATGATATGAAGCACTTTGGGTTTGGGCTCATCAGGTAACCGCACACGCAGCCTCTCGGTGGCCATGCCCAGCTCATCTATGGCCGACACGTGATCCCGCAGTGACATCCAGTACTCATGCAGCAGCTAAAAAAGCATGGGGCATTTTGATTAAGACATTCAAGCACTGCATCATTCATCGTGCAATGAGAAAACAACCTCAAACCTTATATTCTTTCTTCCAGGACTCAAAGAGCTCCATGAAGGAATTTCCCTCCTCTATGAGGCCAGACTCCAAGCGACGGGCCTTGGCAAAGGACAGGATGGCTTTAAGGGCTCGTTCGGTCTCACTGGCTGCCCACAAACCCCGACTGGTCGTGGGGAGTCTGTCATCTACCAGCCCCTCTTCATCCTCAATCATCTCCTCAAAGATGGCTGTCTGCCCCTTTACTCTGCCCAGAATGCATTAAAAAATAAAGTTTACTGACTATCCTTAATGCATATATATTTTAAATGAATAGTTTGCTAAATGGTTAAACGAATCCCTTTCAAAACTATTATCAATTTCTTTTATGGAACAGAATTTGTTTTTTTTTGTTTTTTTAATCAGAATGTCCAAGCTGCGACTTTCCACTGAATGAAACTGAATGGTGACCATGGCTTTAAAGCATGATTTTTAGTAAATAAATTAAATTTCAGTTTGTTTCTCAGATAAAGCTATTGTATGACCTCAGAATATAAATCATATTTATCATAACATAAATCATAACTACTTTCATGATACTGTTATTGTGTGCTTTTGTCATTTTTGTAAGGATGAAAGCAGCTTGGACATTTTGCTACAGAAGAGACAAAAGTTTGTCATAAAGGAATAAAGTGAGTATGAGTAAATGATGTTTATTACAATTTTTAAACTGCATACTGCAAACTAACCTAATGTTTTATAACTTACGTGTGGGAGAAAAGTTTTGACTCGTAGTCCGTAAAAAGTTCATCGGCTTTGCAAAACACACAGCTGTGGAATAAATATTGAAGCAACAAATTTTAAATTCAAAGTTGAACAATTATAATATTTCACAGAATATGAAATTTAAAGGTGAAATGTGTAATTTCTCAAACACTAGAAGCTTTAAGTGAAAAAAATATATAAACATTGACCGTTAGGCCATGCATTATTCAGTTCGGTACTGCTACTGTAATAGAAATCATGCACTACATCCAAAAGCAAAAATATTTTACTTGTTCAGAGGCAGACGAACAGGTCGCAGGTGGCAGAGTGTTGTTTCCTCGATGACTTGCTGAGATGGCGGCCCCTCCAGCTTCTTTACAGAATCTTGAACAGTTTTCTGTGATTTCATCAAATCATCCATTTGAGTGCTGAGCAGAAACTGGAGACCACGAGCATCTCGAAACCTATGAGTAAGACATTTTTGTTAAATAGTAATTATTTTCCATCAAATTCTATATTATTCGTAATCTATCAAGTGATGGATTACTTGTCTGCCAATGAGAGCTTGTTGGCTTGTTGTTTATAACTGCAAGTGAGCTCATTTTGGATGCGGCCCACAAGGTCATCGTCCATTGAGTACTGAATGGCCTGCTGTATAATATCCAGCCACCAGGGAGAGCGAAGATTCACCTAGGGCAAAAAACACAATTATTAAACTTCAGTACATACAAAAAAATTCAGCTAAAACACAAAGCTGAAAATGTGTGGTAACTCAGATTTTACCTTGCGTTTTTGCTCTTTTATGTGCTGAAGAACAGGTTGTAGGTTCTGATGTGCTTCAGAAACCTCAGAGTTCACCTTGGCCATGTAATGCTGCTTTAGCTGCTCAGCCTGGGATGAAAACACAGAGAACTAAAAATGATTAGCAAATTTATCTCATTTTCTTTCTCATATTTAAGCCGATGAACGATTACCCAACCTCTTCTTTGAGGCTGTCATCTCTCAAGGTTGGAGGAATCCCAGGATGCTTTGCATTCAGAAGCTCCATCAGATTGTGGGTTGCATGAAGCCTCTATATATTTTGAAAAAAATAAAATAAAAAAAGTTACGCAACAATAAAAATGCACACAAAATTTATCGAAAAGGATGTGATAAAATTTTGGACAAAAACAACAGTAAATATATTTGAATTGGGACTAAAATTACTAAACTAAAATTAATTAATTTGAAAGAGAGAATTGGATTTGCAATTAGATTTAAAAGAGAGAACTGGATTTGGAAAAAAATAAAATAAAATAATGATTTGGGATTAAGGCAAGACACCACAAGTGAATATTTGAACAGAAAGCCATACCTTCTCAGTTGAATAATCACAGTACATTAAGACACTTGTTTTGTATGACAAGATTTCTGAAATGTTATGTATAAATACATAACATTAGGCGTTATCTAATTAAATATGCACTAATTTGAATTAATTTCAAGAACAGAAATTGTTGACAGAGTTAAAGGTTTTATAGAAAGGATTCACTTTTTAAATCACGCTGAAAATACTATCAACAGCCAGAAAATTTATATTACCATATTTTAAATATTATATTACCATACCCTATTTTTAGGAATAAAAATTTAATAATTCAGGTGAATGATATATAAACAACCACCTCTTTAAAATACAGAAAAAAAAAAACTTATTTTGAGAAAATGCCCTTAAATATATGTAGTTGAAATCTACATACACATATAGATAGAGGGGGGAAAATAAATAGACATGTGTATTTTGGATGTTTTCTTTCTCTAGTCTGCCCCAAATCTCAAAATCGACCAGTTCCTGAAAAAAAACAATGGTTTTGCCTGTAGCGTCCTACCTTAAATTAAACTGAATAGGTATTGTTTACCTGAAGGGAATCGGTTTTCAGTCTTGCTTTATGTTCTTCAGATGATCGCAGCACTTCTCTGTACATCTCCGCTGCATCTACAAACTCGCCTGGTGAGGACAGGAAATGGTTCATTCACATCTACAGCAGTTGAGGCAGACGCAGGTAAATACTGTAGATGAATACTGATAGTGTAGAAACCTCTGATGATGTGGATTCCAGCCAGACCGTTGAGAGCACACACCAGCTGTCTGTGGGCTTCTTCACACTCCACACGGCATTTCTTCTGCAGAGACTTCAACAACTCCTCCATTGTCATTGTGCTTAAACAGAAAACAAACAAATCAATGTTGACGAAATAAACCAGAACACTTCATCTCCCAAAAACTGATCAATTACGTCTGAAATTTGTTTCTAACCTCTTCTGGAAGGGCAGGAACTCTCCTCTGACAGCTTGCGGGTGGCAGCAGGCCTGACGCAGACGTAAAAGGGGGTATAATATGGTAGTGACGGTGCGTCGGTCCAAACTACCCAGCTTTATTGACCAATCAGAGATCTTCCTCAGCTTGACAAGAGCATCCTGTGAGCAAACCTCATGCTGACGGTGGTAAAAGTGTCCCTCTACTGGAGAGAAGTTGAGCCAGTGGATCTCTTCTGTTTGAGGAGGGATTTGGATCTGAAAATGAAGTTTGCGACATAAAATCAATGTAATAACAAAATTACGATGGATGAGTTTGACAGTTTTTGACAGTGTTACCTACTAACCTGATCGATGACATCTTTTTTGGCAGATCGCCATAGTAGTTGACCAATGACATTGTAGAGTGGTGCCGTATTGCCGTGGCGGTACGGGCGATAAAGTAACTGGTCCCACCAGTATTTGACCCAATAGGGATCAACTCCCAAGAATAGGACAAGACCATACAAGTCTAAAAAATGTAATGTAAAACAAAAACAATTATCACCACATAATAGAACTCTTTTTATTACATAAGGCTGATTCACTGTTGATGATGTGACCCTGGACCACAAAACCAGGCTTAAGTGTCATTTTTTTCCAAATTGAGATTTATATATCATCTGAAAGCTGAATAAATAAGCTTTCCATTGATGTATGGTTTGTTAGGATACAGCTATTTGCAAATCTGGAAACTGAGGAATCAAAAAAATCTAAATATTGAGAAAAATCGCCTTTAAAAGTTATCCAAATGAATTCTTAGCAATGCATATTACTAATCAAAAACAACGTTTTGATACATTTACAGTAGTAAATTTACAAAATATCTTTGTGGAATATGATCTTTACTTAATATACTAATGATTTTTGCATAAAAGAAAAACCTATAATTTTGACCCATACAGTGGATTTTTGGCTATTGCTACAAATATACCCCAGCGACTTAAGACTGGTTTTGTGGTCCAGGGTCATATATTATATTATTGACCACAGCTGCAAAATTGCCAGTGGAACAGAGAAGTTCTTTCAAAAGTCTATTTTAAAGAATTGGTTCAAAACATAGACTCAGCGATTCATTTCTGCCATCACTCAGGAAAGCCCCAATGTGGCATTTTATTTGTTAGTAATAAATTTGCCAGTAAAGAATGTTGGTAAATATTCGCATTTATTGCGATATATTGTTACACTGGTGCATATAAATATATTTTTTTTAAATATAATTTTTTTTTAAGGTGTTCATTAAATGAGGACAACATCTCTTGATTATTTACTACTACAATGTACTGCATTTGGCTCTTAAATTTAGAATTTAAAGTTTGTTTGGTTATTTGTTTAAATTAACAGTTTATTTGAAAACAAACAAACAAATAAATAAATTATATCAATTAATACATTTTAATGGAACACCACTTATTTTAAATTGTAATAATATTTCACAATATTATTGTTTTTACTGTATTTTTTATCAAATAAATGCTGCCTTTACTCAAGTATCTCAAGATATTTTTTCTCTGTATAACCAAGCTCTATTTCAATGAAATATTAATTCTGCTTACCTTCCAAACCTCTCTGCACAGGTGTTCCACTGACACACCAACGATTAACAGATGTGAGACGCAAAGCCATTTCTGCTGCCTGAATAGAAAAAAACAAGAGATTTTACCATTATAAAAATGAATGTCCTTGCCTTTCCAAATGAAGCTGTTCTGTGACTCTGCTGGCTCTGGGATTAAAACTGAACAGCATTAATGCCTGCAAAATGAATGACAATGATGTGATCACCTTGGCTGTAGTGCACTCCACCATCTGAGCTTCATCCAGACAGATACGCCACCACTCCACGGCCACGAGAGGGCTCGGTATGGCCATGTAGCGCTTCTGGTTGCGGAATCGGCGGCCGTCTTTACTATTGCTGTGGGGGATGTCGACGTAATTGAGTTCAGTGCGCAGCACGTCATAAGTGGTGATGACCACATCCTGCTCAGCCAGAATGTGAGGCTGGATGAAACCGTGTCTCTTTACACCTTGATACACCTATTAAAAAAAAGGTAAAAAAAAAAAGGTAAAAAAAAAAAAACAATTCACATTCACACCAAGGACAATAACTACAAGTTTTGATAATCGTTCTAATTCTATGAGAACTGGGAAGTTCATACTGACAGGGAGCAATTATATTATTGGAATCACTATAAGAGCTATTTTTTCCAGCTAATGAATGATAAAAACAACATTATCATGCATGGTTAGATATCTCAATAGTTGTCGTTCTTGCTGTGAATGGGCCATAACATTTATTGCTATACATTGTTAGACTGGTGCATATAAACACATAGAATGCATTGTTTGAAAATATAAATCTTCCATGCATTTTTTCATCCAATTTTGCATTAGATTATACATTTTTATTCAGAGGTTTAGTTGTTATTTAAAAATAAATTTGTATTTTAAAATAAACAAATATACTGGGGTTTGGAAAATATATATATTTTTAAGAAATTACATTACATATTTTTTTTTTTTTCCAGCAAGGATGAATTTAACTGATCAAAACTGACAGTAAATACATTTATACTGTTACAACAGATTTCTATTTCAAATAATTGCTGTTCTTTGGAACTTTCTATTCATAAAAGTATCCTGAAAACAGAGTTTTCACAAACATATTAAGCAGCACAACTATTTTAAACATTAATATTAATTAAGTCTTTCAAATAACCAATGCAATCAAAATAGAATCAAAGTCCAAACTACAGGTTAAACTAAGTAAATTGTAGTAGCAGCTCTCTAGTTGGTTCTCACCAGCACTCGGAGGGAAGAAGTGTGAATGTGGCGGTTAATTTCATCCACCCACTGGTGACAGATGGAGCTGGGCGAGATGATAAGGGTGGCTCCAGTAGATACAGGTGTCATGGCCACCAGGCAGTGAGGGCAATAAAACGGGGTTGTTTCCAGGTTCTCCTCTTTGTAGTTGACACACTCTGCATGCTGCCACAGCAGACAGTTCAGGCACTGGACCCTAGGCTTGTAGTCCATCAGGCCAAGCTCTCCACAGATGCACTCAAAGCGGTAGTCTGGAGTATTAAACGGGATCACAGATGCTCTGGTGGGGGTTTCTGCTTCAGGTTTTGAGTTTTGTGTAGGATCTGATTTAGACCTCTCAACATGGATGTCTTCTGCTGTTTCTTGTTTAGGTTTGTCTGTTGTTTCTTTATCATCTTCATCTGTGATGTCTACTGACATCTTCTGCGGTGGATTCTCTGAGTCTGTAAGGGAATCTGCCTCACATTTCAGTTCCTCTGTGAGGAGAGGAGGATCCACACTGTCTTCAGAGTCTGATGCTGTTGTATACGAGGTCTGTGATAGCTCTTTTTCCTGACCAGAAACCCGGCGAGATGTTCTCCTGGGAGTAGCCTTGTCAGCTGACTTCTGAAAATTAATACAAAACAGCTGAAAAAAGTGCATGATCCATTTTACCCATGTAAAGTGTGTCTCGTTTTTTGTTTTTTTTTAAATAGCAAAAATAAATAAATTTAAAAAAAGAAAAAAAAAAAGGTGTTTAATATCTAGGTAAAGCAGTAAAATAGTATAAAGCATATATAAATATATAAAGCAGTAAAACTATAATTAAAAAAAAAAAAAATAAATATTACGCACATTTAATTTATAATCTGTATAGATATAGGAAGCTATATAATCTGGTGTCTCTGAAACATTTTGGACCCATTATTTGTGAATTGGAGTATAAGTCACAAAAATGTAAAAACTTTGTATATTCGTGTACATTTATTTTTGGCTGCCTATCTAGGCCAGCACACTCCTGTAAAAGATTTTTAATTTCAGAGAGGTTTTTTTCCCTACTTAAATAAACGTTATAATAATAATAATAATAATAATATTAATAGTATAATTAAAATTTGTTTTATATTATAAACTCACAAAAAAAGTTTTAAAATTCTCTATAGGAGATGTAAAAGTTACGAACAATTCGAGGAGTGGCAGGTTTCTTCTTCTTTTCTTTGTAGTTCTTCCCCAATTTGAAGGATCCTGCTAACCCTCGTCCTTTGATCTGCTCCACAATGTTTTCACTAATGAGCTTGGTCAGGATTTTCTTTATGTGGTTCCGGTTCTTTAGGGTGTCATACTTGTACATGGTCCGTAGATAAGCAAAAATGGCATTGATTGACGCTCCTTTCCCAACCCTCATTTCCTTAATCGCAGTCAACAGCATCTCACGCACAGCTGGAAAAAGATGAAATTGTGTATTTATTATACATTCAATACTCATTAATACAATTGGGACATGTTCTTGGATCAACAATCTTAGATAGTCCTTGAATAATATTCCTATCAAAGAACAGGTTAAAACATACCTAGCAGGTTATCTGATGAGATGAAATGTTAATGAAACATGCTGCTCCAGGACCAATCAGGATGCTGATCCAGGAACATATCCTTGTTTGGTAAAATGAAACTGTTTTAAAAACATTTTTACCTGGATAAATGATCTTCTCCTTGGGCCTCACCTCATGTTTAATGGTTCGTTGCCTCTCTAATGGTGGAGGAGGGACAAAGTAATTCACAGATCGTCCCTGGAGAGGACAGAGACACAAGAGTAAAACAAAAAGTGTCATTTCTGGAAAGTTCAAACAAAAATTAAGATGTCCTAATGTACGCTATTTAGTAAAGAACTTTGAACTCAAATAAACTGGAGCAGATATGACTGAATATGAATAAGTTTGTTATTCTATACAAAATGTCAAAATTTGCTGACTGATTTTGCATAATGATTTTGATGTTAATTTTTTCCTCTGACATAAATTAAGAAATTACTGTCAATGCAACTTGTGTCTTAAATCTTTCTAAGGACACACAGGTATTCAAGTGTGATGGTTTTAGCATGCAGTGAATATAAACAACAATAATCTGCATTCGTTAAAAATTTGACGCTTCATTGCGATGCCATAGAAGAACCATTTTTCGTTCCACGACGAACCATTCAGTCAAAGGTTCTTTAAAAAAAACATCTCTTTCTTACCTTTTTATAATCTGACGAACCTTCATTCGCCACAAAGAACCTTTTCTGAAACAGAAAGGTTCTTCAGATGTTATAGGTTCCTTATGGAACCATATACACAAAAAAGGTTCTTCTATGGCATTGTGAAGCATCTTTATTTTTAAGAGTGTGGGGCCACTGACTATCTTTGCAGGTGAAGAGCTTAATGCATTTACCAACATTAATCAATGGAACCTTGTTGTAAAGTGTTATCAAAATTACATCATTATTTTATTGACTAATTTGCATGCGTATAAGGTCACATATAATCTTAAACTTGCCGCTGGCAAAGTGAGAACCCCGTGCTCCAGGTTTTGCCGGGTATTACACAGAATAAGGGCCAACACTTCCACAGTTTTCCCAAGTCCCATCTCATCAGCAAGGATCCCGCCAGGCCAGTCCACTCCAGCCAGAGGAAACTCTCTAATCAAGCTGTTAGTGAGGTCAAGGGAATTAAACAATGACTTGTGTACAAACCTATATGCAGTTGTTGTTATTAGATTAGAAAGTCCATGCACATCTATTTTAAGTACAGTTTCAGTATGCTTTGCTCTAAGTAGAAAAAGGATCATACCTTCCAGTGTAGGGATTGTAAAAGAGCTTTTTGCTACAAATCGTGACCATTTCCCGCCAAAGAAAATGCAACCTTTGTTCTGTGCAAGAAATACAAACACTCCAAATTAGTACTGAACTCTTTTACAGCAAAGATGATGACGAACATTTGTAGAACATGTCTGAACCTTGAGAGCTGCTGCTTTTGTGCTTCTCTCTCCTCAGCATCCAGTTGACCGCCTGGCTCTGATAGGGTCTCAGCACGGGGATGAGGCCCGGGTGCTGGACATCGAAACTCTGCTCCGCTGCTTCTGTCTGATGGAGGTGTCTGACGTGATCGTACAGCTCCTCGACGTTCTGACGCTCCAGATCAGTATCACACTCCTCCTCTTCATTCTCCATCACCTCTACCATTGATCGGAAATAAGAAACCATTGGAATAAAGTTCATAAAGGAATATTACAGGAAATGTTCAAAATAATATCTATGCGCAGCATCTGCATTATATGTTGCCATTATAAAAATAAACAGGATTGACCTCATGTTTTGCCTTAGAAAATATTATTTACTATTTTATGAAAAACAAACTTTGCATATTTTGGTCCTTCTGTAAAGCCTATTAAGGCTTATTTTAGATAATTAATATGTATTTATAAATTTCATTTATTCACTTATGCAAATGACATCAGACTAATGCACAGTGGATCCGGGCTTAGTGGGCCTTGGAGTGCAGCTCCACCTCCAGGCTCAAGTGCATTACTGCAGTGTGTTTTTTGTTTGATTTTACAATATAACTAAGTCTTTTAAATCGTGTCTGGTAAAACACGGTTCTTTAAAATAAATTTTTAGTCACAAACTGAAGATTACCGGGAATGATGAAGTCATAGAAGAATTCCATTAATTTTTGCATTAGCTGATTGGCTTTTTTAATGCGCCCATTTCCTTCACTGAGGAATTCTGGTCTGCCCAACCCCGATTCGACAAGAAAAATTTTCATCTGTTCAAAAAAACAAACAAAAAACAAACAGAGAGAAAACACAGCAATTTATTTGTTTTAATGTTTTAGTGTTTCGAGAATGGTATCAATCACAAAATGAAATACGCACCTTTACTGATTCTTCTCCTGAAGCGTGGCACAATTTAATGACCTTCCTCTTCTGTAGCCAATCCAGATCCTCCAACAATATTCCACCAAATGAACATTCAACAGGCACAGGGCAGACGGGATCACTTCTGCCAGTCTCAACCTCCAACTCATTATTCAGACTCATACTTAACGTGTCACCTGTTTGCTGCAGGCAGAAGGAATCGTCTCCTAGCATAATGGGAATCTTTGGACACAGGTTAAACTCTCCAATCAGCGCATTCCACTCCTGATCCAGAGCAGAAATTGGCATCACATTCAGTTCTATGGTATCTGGAAGAGAATCCTGTGTGGAACAGCTTGGACGCTCTTCTGATGGTCCTTCTTCTGTGCCTGCAGAAGATGTAAAACCCTGTTTTGACTCGTCCTGGTTGCTCTCAAGCACCGGTCCAAGATGACAGCTGTCAGACGGTGCTGGGATTGACTCCAGAATGTCTTCACATTCTCCTTCATTTCTTCGATCTTCAAGCATATTCCACTCCACCCTCCTCTTGGCCTCCTCATTCATGCGCACCGGCGGCGCACGTTTCCTCCTGCTGCTCATCATGAAAACCTGTTGAGATACAATGACACAAAGTTTCATTAATAACATTTTTTCTATTTATTTACCATTTTAAATTAAAACGCATGGGACTTAATTCATTAAATGTAAGAGAATACATGAATTGACAGTTTATGGATAAGCAGCAGATTTATACACCAGTTTAATTTGAGGTAGACATATATGTGAATGTACATAATTTTTTAATACAAAGCAAATAAATACACAGAAATGCACGTTGAACCAAAATACATCACGGTTAAAAAACGTAAACACTTATTCTGCAGTACACTTCAGATTGCAGCTATAATTCTACTTAATTCTACAGAGAAAAACAGATGTGGCAAAAGATTGACATTAGTGCACTAACCTACCCACTTGATAAATATACATACATACGATTATTATTGCAAAGTCCATTGAAAATACTTTCGCGGAACGTCAGTATATATAAGCAATACAGAATTAACACGATATATTCCATTCATTCAGTCAAACGCTGCAGATTTCAGACTATCAGTATACCGCCTCACCAGCAGTCGAAACGTACCTTTGTTCTGCTTCGGGATGTGTTCTTGTCAGCAGCAAATAAATGTCATAAAATAACTTTCATAAGCTCCAAAACCTGAGGGACATTTTCATGCCTTTATCCGCCATATTTAAAATACAGGAAGTGACGTCAGTCGGAACCGAAACAATGCCAAGGCACTGTAATATTCTAAACACTAGATGGCGCTAAACATCCAAGTATAATAATAATAATAATAATAATAATAATAGTAATAATAATAATTATATATATATATATATATATATATATATATATATATATATATATATATATATATATATATATATATATATATATATATATATATATATATATATATATATATATAAATGAATGAATGAATGAATGAAAAATAATTATTTAATTAATTACTTACTTCACAGCTGAACTTGGACTGACTGAGTCTAGTGTTACACACACATTCTGTACAACTGATGATGTCCTTATTTTATGAGGTACTAAAATGCCTCCAGGTTTTACTGTTTACAATCTTTATTGTTTTCAGAAGTCATAAATGACACTACAAAATATAGTTTCATTCTCGATTGTTTAATGTAACATGATTAAATCCATGTGTCTATTATGTCTACAGTAATAAAAACATCACAAACTATTTAGGAGTTAAATCAATTATACACAATGCGTGATCATATAAAAAAGACCAAAATTGATTCACTGGTCACCCTGAAAGACAGTCAATTAAAGTGATTATTAAACAGTTTATTAAAACAAAACAGTTTACTAAACATAATTCCCAATATGAGACATTGCATTTTTACTCATTTACTGTCATTTTTATCACACAAATGTATCACTTCCGGTTTTTAAGATTAAGATTTTGTTGTCATTTAGAAGCTTTTATCCAAAGCACAATAATACAGGAACAGTAATGGGACAACAACTGAGATAGTTCTTTGTTTTTACAGGATTTTAACCTAGAATCTGATGAACAACACCATATCTGACAGGAAGATTAACACAGAATACAAACTCATTTTTTGATTGCATTTATTCACACATCACATCACAGGTGCTATGAGAAGGTCAGACTGCTGCTGGAAGCAGGTCATTCACTGTCAGACTCGTCTTGTGTCTGGACTGTGTCTCGTTGGGCAGCATACTGTGCCATGTTAGGTAATCCTGATATTACACAACAACTCAGAGCACTGCGGAAAACGGCCATTTCATTTGCATCAAACCTGTGTGGAAAACAGGAAACAGAGGCTGAGAATGCAAAGAAATATACAGTACATTACATTTTTACTGAGTGACATTCAGTGTTTTTTGGGGTTTTTTTTTTGGTGCAATTAGGACTTATTTAGAGGCATTAGCTCATGCAGTGTGAAATGATGTGAGATTTCATGTTTGTGGATGTTACCATTCATTTGTCTTCTCATCATAGCACTCTGCATCAGACGTTGTGCTGAATCCATTAAACCCTCCGACAGCAAACAACTGATCATCAACTACCTGGATTTTGAAGAAGGTATAAAGGAAATTAAATAATGTTCAGCTAGTATTTAACTTTATATGAATAAACCTTAGTATTGATGAAACACTTCAATGAAACCTAATAATCCACCGCATAGAATTTCTTGACTCTTGAAATTAGGTAGATGTTTTCATAGTCCAGCACACTTGGCAATACTGATTCATTTTGACATTTCCATGAAGCCTTCTTGAGTTTTTTTAGATGCAACTTTACACTTAGTGTCAATATGGGACCAAGACATATTCCCTATATTCATAATTACCAAATCATTATTGTAATGTTATTTCATAGTTTCAGCAAATGCAAATAATAACTGTCCACACCTCACCTCAATGCCAAAGTTACTGCGTGGATTGTACATAGATGCAATATCACACCAGATGTTAGTCAGTGGGTTGTAGGTTTCTGCACTCCGCAAACGACTGGCACCATCGAAGCCACCAACCTTTAAAAAATATATATTTTTAATTTATGCATTCTGTGTATTTGTATGCACATTCATGCATGCATTTACATACACACAACCTTTAAACTGCGCTTCCATGATTCTGCAGATGTGTAAGGATTATTACAGTTAACTAAAACTGTTTAAAAAATTGTTTAAAAATAAAATATTAAAAAAATTATTATTAAAACTTATTTTATTTCAGATAGTTTAGCAAGGCAACATTTCTCATTTTCATTTAGTCTAACTTGAGGTACTAAAATAAACTGAAACTGAAATTAAAATGATTAAAACTATATAGACAAAAAATACTTATTTAATGTATTTAAAAATATATATTTAAAAATACATTTAGTTTAACTGTGTTCTAAAATGAAGTAAAAAAAAAAAAAATCATATGCTACTACATAGACATATATAAAAACAAAAACTAATAAAAATGAAAAATGTAACTAAAATAAAATCCGAAAATATATTTAAAAAATGTAAAAATTAAATGCAAAATATGAATAAAAGTTATAATAGTATGTAAATGATTCTAACATAGCAGTGATGTGTGTTTTTATTACTCACAGCATAAACTAGATCCCCGTAAGCGATCACACCAACACCACTGCGGCGGCGTCTCATGGGAGCGATGAGGGTCCACTGGTTTGTGTCAGGGTTAAAGCTTTCAGCTGAGAAGAGACAATCTGTCCCAGTAAAACCTCCACAGATATAAACCTGACAAACACACACAATATAATATGCATGATGTTCATGACTAAAGCCTTTCGCACAACTGTGTTTACAACAGACAGTATATTTCATACGATATTCTGTTTCTTATTTACATGAGTATGTGCTATAGTTCAACATTTTTTCCGTTTCACCTGTCCTTGTTTTACAGGTCATGGGTGAATGTTCTTACCCTGCCCTGCAGTGAGGTGGCGCTGGCATCACTCCTCCGTTCGTTCATGGATGCGGTCAGTGTCCACTGGTTCGTGCCAGGATCATAGCGTTCCACTGATTTGAGCCGTCCATGTCCATCAAAGCCACCGATGGCATAAATGAACCCATCCAGAACAGCAACACTAACATAGCATCGCCGTTCATACATGGGAGCCACCTACAACACAACATGGATTTAACATTTTTTTGGCATTTAAGTCAGTGTCTATACATATCAATACACTATCTGATTGTTCTCTTCTATCAATTGCAATAAAGTACAATGGTATTACCATGATGTTTGATGGACTTTTAAATTTACTTTATAAGTATAAATGTGCTTAGAAATTTAGTTTTTTTTTGACTCAATCAGGAAGGTAACTCTGGTTGTTTTTGTCCAATACATTATTATATTATATTATCAGGGTTATTATAGTTAACTAAAACTAATGCCATACAAAAATGTCATTGCATGAAATAAAAAATAAAAAAAGATGGAAGTTGGAAAAGAAGGTGAAAAAAAACTTTTATTTATAAAATAAATAAAACCCTTAAACTTATTTCAGCAGGTTGCCAAGGCAACACTTTTTATTTGTATTAAGTTTAACTTGATATACTAAAGTAAGTAGGTAAAACTAAAAAATTTAAATATATAGATATAAATCAAAATAAAAATGACAAAAATACAACAAAATTACTAACGTCTAAAATAAAAGTATATATATATATATATATATATATATATATATATATATATATATATATATATATATTTTTTTTTTTTTTTTTTTTAATATACTTAAATAACACTTATCCAAATATTAAATATAATTAATATTATATTATATCTAAAACTATAATAATTGTTGGGAAACAAAATTGTATCATGGTATTACCATTTTTTGGACATGTACCATGGTAACGCAGTGTTATTCTTTAAAGTACTCTTTAAACCAGTTTCATTCAGTGTTGTGGTCCACATCAAAATACAATCTGATACCCATCGTTTCACCACATTACTTTTTTTTTTTTAAGGAAGCAAAATTAAAGTTACCTGTTGACCTACAGCATTACTCACCTCATGCCAAGTTTGAGTGATAAGATTGAGTTTCCTCACACTGTTAAAATACTCCACACTGTCATAACCACCAACACAGTAGACAAACTCGTCCAGGACAGCTGTGCCATGATAGGCTCTGGGACGCTCATCCTCAAGAGTCACATTGATCCAGCGGTCTGCATTTGCATCATATGCCTCGATCACATTGGAGGGACTGCCGTTGGTCCATCCTCCGATGGCCAATAGGATCGCAGAGGGCAGACGTGGGCGTGTCAGTTGATGAATGAGCTCTAAGCTGATGGGTTCATGTAAATCCATGTCAAATTCAAACAAAGCCTTCATTGCATTGATGATAAGAGGCATGCAGGCTTCATTCTCCATCACCAGTGCATTGCTCTTTACATTATTGATGAAGTAGTCTGATGTCATCAATCCCAATCGAACCTGAAGCCCAGTGAAGAGAATTTCAACTTTCAGAACTGCAAGGCTGTTGCAAGGCTGTTACTAGGCAGTTGATATAGTGTCCATTACAAAATATCTTTTTACTTTGTAAAACTTTCTAAAAATCAAGATACATTTAAACTGATTTAAAGACAAATGATTTAAGATATTAAATCTTGTTTTATGAAAAAATGATCAAAATTAAGCATGTTTATGCTTAAAATAAGAAAAATATCTCTCAGTGGGTCTCAAGAAAAATAAACTTATTTCAAAAGTAAAACAAGATTGTTTTTCTTACCTCATTGGGTTGTGTTAAACTAAAATGATCGTTACTTAAAGTAAAATAAACTTTACTAATCAATTTTTTTTAACATTATTTAGTTTAATTTGATGTACTGAAATAATAAAAGTAATAAAACTAACTACCTAACTAACTAAATAATAAAAACTATATAGGCTTATTTTTTTTTAAAAAAAAGACAAAAACACAGCAAAATTACTAAAACTAAAATAAAACTAAAATTAAACACAGAAAACAAGAATAAAAACTAATTCAATACATTGATAAAAAATATAATATATTTTTCTTGTTTTAAGGTTAAACTCACTTAATTTTGTTAATAATTTATATTGTTGACTTGGTATCTTAAGTCATTTTTCTTCTAAAGTAAATGTATTCTGATTAACAGAAAACAAGACAAATATACTAAAAATAAAAAGCACAAGAAAATATTTTTGTTTTGCAGTGCAGGCTGATGAAAGTTTCTCTGGCTTGCCTTTGGCAGAAGCATGGCGATGTGTTTCCTCCTGCTTTCAGGTGCGTAATCAATCCAATGGAGCACGGCTTCAAAAACCACCTCCTCCTGTTTGACATTCAGCTCATCCTTATCAATGATCTCCTCAAGCTGTTCCAGTGAGAGCTGCAGGAACTCCTCAGATACTTGCAGAACCTCCTCAAAGTGCTGCAGGATGTAGAGCTTTGTTTTATGGCGGAGCTTTGAGCAGGAGTGAAAATCCTCAGTAAACATGCAGATGCCAATGCAGTTCTCCGGACATAAGCGTGACTCCAGGAACTGACAGCAGGCTTCTACAAGACCTGAGACTAAGAACTGATCAGCCGCCACTAAGAGCTCCAACACATTCTCTTCTGTAATGAGGACAGATCCGGTGTACGCATACTGAATAATAAGAGACAAGATGTTTCGGGACATTCCTGGAATATCATAGAAATGTTCTGGTGTTCTGCTCCAATTATTGGAGAAAATAACCCTGCAAACAAATTTTAAAAAGAAATACAGGCATTATTAATGAGTATTTGTGTTACACACATTAAATTTGTAACAGATTATTTTCATATACATGCTGGATAAACTCATAAACATTCTTGCAATTCCATTAAAATGAAGAAACATTTTTATCTAAATACTGTCCTGTGTTCTGCCAATACACTCATTCATTTTTATTCATTTATACATTAGACATCTTAGGCAGTTTCAACATTATGATGTTATTGAGGAAAATTATGTAGGCCTATATAATTATAATTATTTCTTCTAGGTAGGCTACTTTGTACACAGTTGCAGTTTAAATGCTTCTGCTCACCTAAAATAAGGACTGCAGCCACACAAGATGATCTTGTGCACTTGAAATTCTCTGTCATTTGCCCTGATGATCAAGTCAGTGTGTTCGCCCAGTAAACGTGCTTCATCAAACACGTTAAAAGCTGTAGGACTGAAGTTCTCCATTTTTTTACCAGCTGTTGGTCTTTAGTAAATGTATGCAGTCTTCTCATCTCAAACTCTGATTAAAGTCTCAGGACTCTAGAGTTCCATATTCTAGTTCTAGAATATCTTTGTGACATCATAGTAGCAGAGCTTGAATAGGATATGTTTTTTATTAATTTGTGTCTTGGCCTTAACATTTGGCTTTTGCATCAAAAACCAACATTAAGTTTTCATTAACAGTTAATAATAATTAACCATTTCATTTTTTAACTCAGTGACCAATAAAATTGAATTAAGAGATTAAATAATTAGATAGCCTATTTGCAAATACATGGCACAAAACACTAGTGAGTTGTTGACAGTAGGGCAGATTCAACAGATGTCAAACAGACGTTGCATTCCCACTGAAATTTTACATGTATAATACATAATAGTTTGGTATTACATGGTACTTGATTAAACACTGTAAAGGTGAAATTACAAATTTCAAGATCAGAACTGTATTTTTACAATTTTTACAACTGCCAATAGCATGAAACAAGATTGTGAATATTTAACTAAAATACCAAATAACAACAACAAATTTCCACTGACTAGCCTATATGACGATATCAAATTCATTACCTATTTGATAATTTGTCCATTTGTTGCAAAATCCGTTTGAGAGTCTAACCAATCCCCATATGAAAAAGTCGGGCAGGACATAATGTGATTGAAAGCCCAATGTTCAATGAATAAGCAGTTTTTCTTCACCAAATAATGGCGCTCATTCTAGAGTAAGCAACAATACGGTTGTTGTCTAATTGTCTAATCTAATTGTCATACCATTCGAAATTCATATTAAGAAATTCTTTTAACCCAAAAAGCAAACTATGCTCCCTTCGAACTGGTTGTCTTTAAAATACAAATCTTGTGTAATCCCAGGCTATCTGTAATCAGAAGTACATTTAAAACTGGAATATGATTTCATTTCATTTACATGTGTTTCATAAACACATAATCCTTTCTGGATTACAATCCACCATCAAAACGATACATTTAATTATTCTAGCTGCTGTGAGAAAAGGCTATAAACGATGTGCCACCTGCAGGATCCTCACATGCGATCGCCTACTAGCCGGGACAACTTCTTTATGTTTACAGACGTGACGTAATGACACAGTGCCATGCTCAAATTTCCTGCGAAAACCTACCCGTACCACACAAATTAGAAAACTAGCTACACTTCAGAATAATGAAAATTGCGTGTAAATGGGAGTGAAGAGGTATGCTCCTGTCATGTAAACATCTTACTCTGATTAAGTCCTTACTCTGATTATTGGAAATAATTGCTTTATTGATGTACATGTAAACATAGTTAAGAAAGTGGAACAATCATGAGGATTCATAAGGTGTCAAAATTGTTGTAGCTCCGATGCTCACCCAAATAGCTCTGTTGCTGGCACAGATTTTCAAAAAATTATGGTTGTTTGTTCCGCAAATAAACAATTTCTGGACAGTTACACACATTAGCAGCATTTTATGATGTGAGCTTTTTTACACCTCAGATTACAATTATATTATAGATTTATAGCAATGCTGCCACAAACAGCAGCATATAATTCTAAAAAGTTTTTTTTTTTTTTCAAAAGACAGTGCCATTTTACAAACAGCAGCATATATAAATATTTTTTCCACAAGAGAGTTGTTTTTACAGTATAAAAAGAGACAGTGGACAGTGAACTAGTCGTACCAGAATTTTGTGGGATTTTTTTCTGATTTTTGCATCCTAAAATGACCTAAAATTTGCGGCAGCTTTTCTCAAAATTTGCAGCAATATTTGTGGCATTTCTTGTCTTGTTTTGAGGTGAAAATTCTTTATTTACAACATTCTTACTTTTCTGAGAACACACATGTAAACATTTTTCTTTTATATTTTGTCTAAAGGTCATTTCTGATTATTTAATTATTTCCAGCTTTTACAGGGTTAATAAGTATTTTATAATATCCAGTATCCACCTTTTTTTCCCAATGAACCCATTGCATTTTAAATTATGGGAGGCACTTCCAGTTTGGGGAAGTTCCACTCAAAAAGACAAACAAATCATTTCAAATCGTAAGGTTGCACTACAAATAATCCTTATCTGTCAGTTGGACTGAATGAGCCGTAAATTTTCCATCATTTTCTATTTTCAGAAGTCATGATAAAGGAGGATGAAAACAGGAGGCTCAATTTGTGATGTTAGCTATTACTGCATGTGGCTATTACACCAGCTATTATATTTTATTTGAATTATAGTGCATGGTGACTCCTGGATTTGGCGTTCTGTTGAGAACCTCTTGTGTGTTCACAGTGAACATACTCTGGGTTGACTGAACTTATTCCCAGGCATTGTTTTGGAACCGGCGTACCTGTGTGTATATTGAAATACAAGTTGATTTCAGTCTAAATGAGACACACCACAGACTTCTATTGTGTTTTTATAAAGACATTTGAATGTGTCTCAACAGGAGTTTTGTCTTTCTAAGTCTCTGAGTGCCACCTTTAGGAAGAACTGATGTCTCTTTCTGATCACTCATTCTCACAATCACAGTCAAACTGATTGTTCAGTAGAGTTTGATTAGATTTGGATTTGGCAGATAATTTTTTTCTCAAATTACGTATTTTGTCCTTTTGCCTCCAAATTCTCAGACATTTAATAGAAAGTTATTAATGTTCATCTAATTTTTAAACCATTGAACAATAAAATGTTATTTTCTCTCACAATTTGTTTTTACTCTAAATGGTTACAAAAATTGTGAAATATTAAAACACTGACAAATTTAGTGTTGACTTAACTGACTTGATTGAATTTGTCTGATGTTGAAGCCAACATGTGCAAACGTTACAGAGCTGTGAAACATTATAAAACAACTTTCATCTCTAAAGACATTGTTTCTTAAAAACTTTCTTTGAAAGATAACTGTGTATATTTTTGTCTTGAATATATATTGAAGAATTTCATGAGAAATGTTTGCAGAATTTGTAATCTTGGAAAATATGAAGGTAGTTTGAAATAAGATCTGTTCTGAACAGGTCTTACAGGTTATTCATCAAAAAGGAACACGGGTTCACCTGAGCAGGGGTTTTTACACACGCCCAACAATTTTCTTATCTTGCAGGATAATGTTTAACCAAGTTCACCTATTTGTCAAAAGTGAAACAATAGACTCCATTTTGTCAAAGGAAGAACAATATCAGGAGAGAAAATCGGTTTGTGAATAATGTGAATAAGTTTGAGAATAGATCAGTTTAATGATTCTATCTAGAGACAGAATGAAGTTTGTGTTTGATGTTCTTCATCGTTGAGACAGAGGTAAGTTTGAACAAACATTTCTGGAATAATTCTCATGTGTTGGTAAATCAATATGAATCTCTATGTATAAATACCTATATTTCTATAGTACTGTAATGTATGAGTATTTTCAGATACTTAAGGCTGGTTGGCATTGACTTACATAATTATATAACAATTTTATCATTACATATTATTATTAAAATTCGTCATGTTAGTCATTATAGGCCATACCAGAGTATTTGAGTCATATTAGAGATCCACCAAAGATGCTGCAAACCAATTTTCATCTTCATGAATCATACAATTGCAGAGATATAGTGGTTTTTCATTTATGGTATATGTAGTGTATGTCATAAGTTTGTAAAAAGTCTTAGTAATTGGTGTAAATGTGAATTTCTCAGAGATGATCACATCAGGTCAAAGTTGTACTGAGGAATCAGGAAGTGAAACGTTTCAAAGATCACAGTCCTGACAGTCATAAATGATTCAGACACTCAGAGTTATTCTTTCTGAAACTACTAGTTGAACAGCTTTTGATGGGTGGTTATGTGTTATCCAAACATTTGTGGCTTAGAGTGTGAATGTGTTCAAGTCTGTCAGGAAAACGTAATTTGTTTTGCTAAATATTTTAATATTATGTGGCATAAGATTTCATTAAAAAAAAACCTGTCTTGTATGTCTGAAGAAGCCAATTCTGTTGTGTTTGTTATTCTATATTTCTATAGCACTACATGTGAAATGAGTCTCTGTGAGAAGGGAGAAGAGGAAGCAGCTGCATCTCCAGAACCCAGCTGTGTGTCTATGAAGAGTGACATGTCTATGGGAAAACGTCCTGGATTCAGTGAGGGAGCAGTGACCTCTGACCCTGAGTGAGTATAAAAATCATTTTTACTGCTGTAGTGAAAAACTGAATTAAACTTTCAAGATAGCCAATCTTCAAAAAGCTATGGAATATATTTATATACATTAAAGTTCAAGTATTTTTAAAAGAAGACTCTTATGCTCATTAAGGAGACACAATTGAGAATATTGGGGTCTTTTTCTCAGAAGAGACACTAGCCTGAGTTTGGAAATAAATTTCACTGGATTCCTGGTCTTCTGAAGCCATCCAATAACTTTGATGAACAAACCAAAACCTAAATCATAAGATCATCCAGCCTTTAATCTTTCACATTCCTTATGAGCTCAGACCAAACTTTTTATGTTTGCAATTTAAATGTTACATAATTTTGTCTGTTTATGCTAAAAATTAACATTGGCATTTAGATAAGAGATTTGGATCCGATTGAATGTACACTTCATTTTTATATGATTTTTTTTTTATTATGTAAAATTAATGTGACATCATTTGTTTCCATAGTGTGGATCAAGGAGGAAAGTTCAGGCTGTAGTGCAGATAAAGAAAGTAAATGAGGTTAAAATACAATACAGATAGCAAAATGGTGCTAAAATAGTAAATCATTGAATTCAACAAATGGAAGAAATTCAACAGCACTCTTAAAATGACTAACAAGTAGCAAGTGACTAGAAGATAGTGATGTTTGCTCTGTCCCTTTATGCTTGGCTAGTATGACATCATTTAAAACATTTGAATACAAATGTTACGTTGTATACATGACAGTATAAGTATGAGTCTGTCAGGAAAATGTAGTTTGTTTTGCTATACTGTATATTTTAATATTATGCAGCATAAGAATTCATGAAGAAAACTTTTGTCTTGTATATCTGAAGAAGCCAATTCAGTTGTATTTGCTATTCTCTGTTTCTACAGCACCGTGTGTAAAATGAGTCTCTGTGAGAAGAGAGAGGAGGAGGAGGATGTTCACACACATAAAGTAGCATCTCCAGAACCCAGCTGTGTGTCTATGAAGAGTGACATGTCTATGGGAAAACGTCCTGGATTCAGTGAGGGAGCAGTGACCTCTGACCCTGAGTGAGTATAATAATGATTTTTACTGCTGAAACTTTGAATGAAACTTTCAAGATAGTGAATTTTCAATTAGCTGTGTAATATATTTATGTACATTAAAGTTCAAATGTTTTTTAAAGCCACTTATGTTCATTAAGACTACATATATTTGTTCAAAAACCATAATATTGTGAAATATTATTACAGCTGAAAATATTTTTTAAAATATATTTTGAAATTGGTGTCACACTTTTTATTTAAAGGGTTAGAACAACATGAGGGTGAGTAATTAATGACAGAATTTTCATTTTTGGGTGAACTATTCCTTTAAGGTGTCCTTAACTTCCTAACCATTTGATATGGTTTACTTGTGCATGTGCATGTTGGTACATTGTAATTACATGTAAAGTATTTAATTAACATTTATGATGTTTTAGCCCTTGCCCCAAAACCTGAATCTAACCCCCAATCCTAAGCCCAACCTTACTCCTAAACCTAATCATATCTCAAACTTAGCAGCAGTAAATGTGGGTGTTTTCCAGAACAACATGTAATTATGCACACAGTCTTGTAGGTATTTAAAGTTTGTACATTAAACATTCAGAGTTAAGGCCACTTAATATAAAGCGTACTTAATATAAACCATTTATTGTTATTTTCAGCAGCCGTTACTCCAGTCTGCAGCGTCACATGATCCTGTAGAAACCATTAAAAAATGCTGATTTGCTGCTCAAGAAACATTTCTTATTACTATATGTTGAAAACAGTTGATCTGCTTACAATAAAGTGTGCAATACAGCATCTTTGTTCAGAGTTTGTTGATAACAGAAACTTTACTGACCTACTTTGAGCTCCAAGGTTGTTAACTGATGGTATATTCTTTTGTTGAAGGCAGCTATTTACACTATTTCAACATAGGTTTTAAATAATTGTTTAATAGAAGAATAATTACTTTTGATAATTACTTCTCTATTCCTCTATTGGTTTTCTACAGCACTACCTTTCAAATGAGTCTGTAGGAGAAGAGAGAGGAGGAGGATGTTCACACATATGAAGCAGCATCTCCAGAACCCAGACACACAGCTGGGTTATGGAGATGCTGCTTTATATGTGTATAAAGTCATAAATGAGCATGTTGACCCAGCATCATGTCCTACTTGGGTGAACCATGTTCTGCATTATATTTCCATTATCCACATTATCTTCCCTCAGCTGTCAGTGCATCATTCAACTACAGTAACGGTATCAGTCTTGAAAGCAAACCTTGAGTAACTCAATCTGTGATCTCAGGAATTCAGTGATCCATGATTAGAATTTATTATGATCTGTCTTAATAGTCAGTTTTGATTGGCTGGAAGGTGTGTAATAATACTTTTTAATGCAAAGTTATTTCCAGTTAGTTTAATCACCTTACAAATTTAATGTCATGCCTTCATGGAAGCATACACACATACAGTCACGCAAAGACAGAGGACAGAGACCAAAACATTTAGCAGCACAGAAATTTGTTGAAAACGCTGCCCCATGATCTTTATCAATTAAATAGCTTCACTATTAAAACGCTGCAGAGACACAGTTCACACACTATTTTACTTCAGATGTCTAGATCAACAATTTATGGATAAAGTAGCTAACTAAAATTAATCATTGATTTTAACCGTTTAGTCAACTTTTGCATAGCAAACATCAATGACAGCTTTAATATGGCCATGCCAGTAAGTGACCATGGTAAAATCAGAGTAATGCACAGCTAGGTATTAAATAATTTTGCTGTGTGTCGGGTGGTTCTTTGCCTCCATGTCATGCATTAAAACTGGTTAACACACAGCTGTGGGTTATCCCTTACATACACTATAAATATTGAGAACAGCTACAGATGTGTGTTATCAGATAATGTGTGTGGCAGTGTTAATTTTGACAGCAAATTTTGATTTAGTTTTAGTCATAGCCTTTGGACTAAAATACTATTTAGTTTTAGTCATATTTTAGTCATCTGAATTGTTTTAGTCTTAGTCTAGTTTTAATCGACTAAATCTACAGTAGATTTAGTCGACTAAGTTGTAATGGGTTTATTTACAGTGTAATGCATTTATTGAGCATTTCTCTACAATTTCCAAACTCATTATATATTCTTGGAGAAAACATCTATTAACCTGGTAATATGAATGATATTAAGGTTTGAACATGCAATATAGGCACGGATTTAACTGTTCTGACACACAACATGCCTTTATATTCAAATTTAACAAAACCACTTCTCATAAAGAAACAAGAACATGGTCCTCTTTCAATTAAATACCAATGGTTATATAATTTGCATTCTTTATAACAGCTTGCATACAACATCCTTCATGCCTTTAAGCAGACATTTATTTATATAAATTAAATTTAGATTCATTCTTATTAGGCAAGGCAAGTTTATTTATATAGCACATTTCATACACGATGGTAAGTGTTTTACATAAAAGGAAATAAAATAATCATAAAAAAATAATCACAACAAAAAACAAGTCATTTAAAAGCTTTTAAAATGATTTAAAAATTGATTTAAAATCAATTTAAAACAGTTAAATATAGAAAATGATTATAAATAAAATACAGTGCAGTCAGTTCGGACGTAGCACAGAGCTAATTCAATAAATGCACAGCTAAACAGATGAGTTTTGAGTCTAGATTTAAATGTGGATAATGTTTTAGCACATTTGATCGCTTCTGGAAGCTGGTTCCAACTGCAGGCGGCATAATAGCTAAAAGCGGACTCCCCTTGTTTTGTGTGAACCCTTGGTGTTTCTAACTGACTGGATCCTAATGATCAGAATGGTCTGTTAGGTTTATATTCAGTGAGCATACCTGCATTGTATTTAGGTCCTAGGGCCTAGGCCATTAAATAATTTATAAACGGGTAAAAGTACTTTAAAATCAATCCTAAATGTAACTGGAAGCCAGTGTAAGGACCTGAGGACTGGTGTGATATGCTCAGATTTTCTGGTTCTAGTCAGAATCCTGGCAGCAGCGTTCTGGATGAGCTGCAGCCATCTAATGGTCTTCTTGGGAAGGCTGGTGAGGAGACCATTACAATAATCCACCCTGCTGGGGATAAAGGCATGAACAAGTTTCTCCAAGTCTTGATTGGAAACAAAACATTAATTCTTGCAATGTTTTTGAGATGATAGTATGTTGATTTAGTTACTGCTTTGACATGACTGAAAATAAGGTCTGTCTCCAGAATCACACCAAGATTCTTGACTTGATTTTTAGTTGTTTGACCCCTAGAGCCAAGGTATGCATTCACCTTGAGAACTTCATCTTTGCTTCCAAATGCAATGACTTCAGTTTTCTCCTCGTTTAACTGAAGAAAGTTCTGGCACATCCAACTGTTAATTTCATCAATGCATTGGCAGAGGGAGTCAATGGGGCTGTAGTCATTTGAAGATAAGGCTAGGTAAATCTGAGTATTATCAGCATAGCTGTGATAGGCAATTTGGTTCTTTCTCATTATTTCACTTAGTGGGAGCATATACAGGCTAAACAAGAGGGGTGCAAGAATTGAGACTTGTGGGACTCTGCATGTCATAGACGTCCACTTAGACTTATTTACATTTATGCATTTAGCAGACTTACAGTGCATTCAGGCTATACATTTTTTTTATCTGTATGTGTGTTCCCTGGGAATTGAACCCACAACCTTTTGCACTGCTAACACAATGCTCTACCACTGAGCCACAAGAACTTATGTGCTCCTGTACTCACATAATAACCTCTCCCTTCTAAGTATGACCTGAACCATTTGAGTACAATCTCAGAAAGCCCGACCCAGTTTTCCAGTCTCTCTAGAAGTATGTTATGATCGACAGTGTCAAACGCAGCTATAAGATCTAGTAGTATCAGTGCTACTTGAGTGATTCAGTTAAGAGCAGTGAGTGATTTTCTCTCTTTCTTTTGTTGATTCATTAACAATAAGGACACAGACAACAATAACTAAATTAGGCTGCTGCCCCTTTAAAACTGACTGCACGGATTCAATATACTGGCGATATTCTCCCTACTGTTTATGTTCACTTAAGACGTAACCGGGTGTGTATATGTGAATCATAATGGACAATTTTACATCATTTTTTGTGTATTTCTGCATTAAGACGAAAAGGAGAACTGAATTTAGCAGTCGAGCATTGTTTGAGCCTGCTCCTGTCTTAGTCCCATATGCTGACATTTTTTTATGTTTTATGAGACTAGCAGCAAACTTATGATCAGAGTGTTACAGTTACAGTCTAACCTCCCTTCCATGCAGGAGATTCATTCTAAATGGATCTAAATCTCTGTCCAATCGTCTACATTTTCATCTCGTTTTCATCTAGTTGACGAAAATGTCAATAGATTTGTCATTGTTTTTGTCATTAAAAATAGTTTTTAATTTGTTATTGTCTCGTTTTTATCTGTGAAAAAAATGCCCTAACAAAAAAATCCTGAATGTCGTTGATGAAAATTATGACAAATTATTCATCAAAGAAATGATCACTGGTGTGTGGCTAGCTTCGGCAAAAGGAACACTAGCCTTTTTAGATGTTTTTCAGTTGTGCTTCTTTTAAAAAGTCATTTAGTGTTGTGGGAGTCCATGCATAGCAAAAACAGTATGTATATGTGATGTTTTCTACCAAAATCAACTTGTTTCTTGTCATGTCAAGTCACCTTGACTTTTTTGCTACCAAGATTGATAATGTACACAAGGGTATTTGTGCTTCTATTTTATTGTCGCCCACTTCTGTTTCTTATTCCGGTACTGTTTTTTCAAATTTTTGTACACTTGATTCATATTCTCTTCAAAAGGAGGTTTCTCAAATGAAGCCAGTCACTTCTTTGCTTGATCCCATACCTACTAGTCTTTTTCAGTCATGTTTTGCTTCCTTGAGTCCTGTTGTTTTGAGCATTATAAATGACTCTTTGTGTATTGGGGTTGTCCTGCCAAGTTTTAAAATGGCTGCAGTTACCCCAGTACCAAAGAACACAAATATTGATTGTGCAAACCTTTCAAATTTTTGTCCAATATCTAATCCTCCTTTTCTTGCTAAAATTCTGGAGCCAGTGGTTGCTTCTCAGTTAATTTCTCATTTGACTGAAATCTTTTTGAACCTTTACAATCTGGCTTCCGCAAATTTTATAGTACTGAAACAGCACTGGTCAAGGTTACTAATGATTTGTTAATTGCTTCAGATTCTGGTTATCTTTCGATCTTGATCCTGCTTGATCTCAGTGCCGCTTTTGACACTGTAGATCATTCGGTTTTAATTACTTGTCTAGAAACTGTTTTTGGGGTCTCTGATATTGCACTTAATTGGTTTAAGTCCTACCTCTCTGATCGTAAGCAATTTGTTACCATGGGTGGATTTAGGTCTAAAATTGGTGTTGTGCAATCTGGAGTCCCTCAGGGATCAATTTTGGGCCCCTTGCTTTTTAACATCTATATTTTTACACTTGGTCAGCTTTTGAGATCTCTTGGTCTAAAATTTCACCTTTATGCAGATGATACTCAGATTTATATACATACTAAACCTAACGATCTTGTGTCTGTTGATTTTCTTTCCACACGTATTTCTAAGATAAAAGAATGGATGTCACAAAATTTTCTTTGTCTTAACAGTGAAAAAACTGAGGTTATGCTCATTGGTTCACCTCACCAATTACATAAAGCTGGGTCGATTACTTTGTCCGTTGATGGTTCAATTATGGAGTTTAAAACAAAACTAAAAAATTTAACTTTTGAACCTCATGTTCAAAGCACTGTTAAAACATCTTTTTTTCATCTTAGAAATATTGCCAGACTACGTCCAATGCTGTCCTTTCCTGCTGCTGAGAGGTTGATTAACACTTTTGTGTTTACTCTGATTGATTATTGCAATGCCTTGTTGGCTGGGGCGTCTAAAGCTACCCTAAACAAATTGCAGGTAGTGCAAAACTCGGCTGCTAGAATCCTTACTAGAACTAGGATGAGAGATCATATTACACCAGTCTTGGACTCTTTGCATTGGCTTCCTGTTAGTTTTAGGGTTGATTTTAAAATTTTGATGCTTACTTACAAGGCTTTAAATGGGTTGGCACCTCAATATTTGTCTGAGCTTTTAATTCCTTATATTCCAACACGTGACCTTCGCTCTTCTGAAACTGGTCTTCTAACTGTTCCTTTAACCCGTTTAAGATTGATGTGCGATAGGGCTTTTTCTTCATTAGCTCCAAAACTATGGAATTTTTTACCGATTGAGATAAGGCGAGCTAAAAATCTTAGCACTTTTAAATCTTGCCTTAAAACTCATTTTTTTAGGGTAGCTTTTAATTTAAAAAGTTGTATTATTTTTACATTGTTTTATTTGTTGTGTTTTTGATTGTTATTGTGTATGGTTTTATTTGTTGTTGTAAAGCGCTTTGAGATCTCCATTTAAAAGCGCTATAGAAAATAAAGTTTATTATTATTATTATTATTATTACCTTTGTATAACATTATTTACAGTATAGATTGTAAGTAGCTTTACAGTGTTAAACTACAATATTATGTTTCAATAATGCATACAAAATTAAATTCTGCTGTAAAGCAGCTCTATAAAGAGGGCAACGGTAAAGCCAAATTTTCAGGTAAAGTCAACTTATTGTAGATTGTTATGTTTAACAACTTTGTGAAGTTCATTAATTACGGAATGAGTTTAATTAATCTATAAAGCAGCTTTGTAGAAAACGGTGATGTCATCATCCAGCTCAGTTCAGTTATCTTTCCAGACAGCTGAACCAATGAATGTAGTTTTATTTCAGATTGGAGTTCTGGGTTCATGGGTTTGAATGATTTTAATGCTTCATCTTGTTTTCTGCAGAGTGAAGAGAGATGATATGACAAGGTCAGACTGTCAGACCATCAATAGGCCGCACGACACAGAAGCCCTGCAGAGATTCATAGGCAGACACAAAACCAGCATGAAGAACAAATTTGAGTACGTATGTGAGGGAAACAACCTAGAAGAGAATCAACCTCCCCTGAACAAGATCTACACACAGCTCTACATCATAGAAGGAGAGAGTGAAGGGGTGAATAAAGAACATGAGATTTTTCAGATGGAGAAAACAGCCAGAACACAAGACACTGCAATCTACTGCAATGACATCTTTAAACCCTTACAACAACCAGGATTTGTAGAGAAAGACAAAATCAAGACTGTTCTTACTAAAGGCATCGCTGGAATTGGAAAAACCGTCTCTGTGCAGAAGTTCATTCTGGACTGGAGCGAGGGCAAAGCAAATCAGGATGTAGATTTCATGTTTCTGCTTCCATTTCGAGAGCTGAACTTGATTAAAGATCATCAGTACAGTCTTCACAGACTTCTGCTGGACTTTCATCCTGAACTTCAAGATCTGGACTCAAAGATTTATGAGGAATATAAAGTTGTGTTCATCTTTGATGGCCTGGATGAAAGCAGAATTACACTGATGTTTTCAGACAGACAGAAAGTCTGTGATGTGAATGAGTCTTCATCAGTGGGTGTGCTGATATCAAACCTCATCAGAGGAGAGCTGCTTCCCTCTGCTCTCATCTGGATCACCTCCAGACCAGCAGCAGCCAATCAGATCCCCTCAAAATACATCAACCGTGTGACAGAAATTCAAGGATTTACTGAGCCTCAGAAAGAGGAATATTTCAGGAAGAGAATCAGCGATGAGCATCAAGCCAGCAGAATCATCTCACGCATTAGAAGATCAAGAAGCCTCCACATCATGTGTCACATCCCCGTGTTCTGCTTGATCTCAGCCACTGTGCTTCAAAACCTCCTGAAACAAGATGAGAGTGCAGAAATCCCTCAAACTCTGACTGAGATGTACATCCACTTCCTGCTGACTCAGATCAACACGAGGAATCAGAAGTATGATAAGATAGATCCAGAGAAACTCCTGAAGTCCAATAGAGATGTGATTGTGAAACTTGCTGAAGTGGCTTTCAAACAGCTGATGAAGGGCAATGTGATGTTCTATGAGAAGGACCTGGTTGAGAGTGGTCTAGATGTCACTGACGCCTCAGTGTATTCTGGGATTTGCACTGAGATCTTTAAGGAGGAATCTGTGATTCATCAGAGGAAAGTCTACTGTTTCATTCATCTAAGCTTTCAGGAGTTTCTAGCTGCTTTCTTTGAGTTTCACTCACATATTGTCACAAAAACTAAATCACTGCAGTCATTTCTAGATTATCAACCTATGTGGTCCATTTGTAAAATGTCTCTGTATGATCTACTAGAAGCATCAATTTCTAAATCTTTACAGTGTGAAAATGGACAGCTGGATCTTTTCCTGCGGTTTCTGCTGGGCATCACACTAGAGTCCAATCAGAGACTCTTACAGGACCTACTGACACAGAGAGTGAACAGCTCAGAGACCATCATGAGAATAACAAAGTACATTAAAAACAAAATCAAGGGTTATGAATGTCTCTCTGCTGACAGATGCATCAATCTGTTCCTCTGTCTTTTGGAAATGAAGGATCAGACTCTGTACAGAGATATTCAGGAGTTTGGGGAATCAGAGAATCACTCAATGAATGAACTCTCTCCATCTCACTGCTCAACAATAGCCTACATGTTTCAGATATCAGAGGAGGTGCTGGATGAGTTTGATCTGAAAAAATACAACACATCAGATGAGGGTAGAAGGAGACTGATACCAGCAGTGTTGAACTGTAGAAAAGCTCTGTGAGTATTAATATTTATGTGATTGGAGATGAGACTAAATGTGTCTGTTTTGTTGAGACATGATACCATTGTAATTCCTCTATCAAATCACTGCACATTATATTCCATTTAGATTTACAGGGAGTGAAAACATTTCTAAATATCTCTGTTTTTAATACACCATATTTAGCCATTTCAATAATTTTCCTCAAGGTTTGTGTACCTTGACGAAAAAATTTAAAATTGTTTCTGTTCTACGTCTTCCTTATTACTTCACTGTGACTGAATGCTCCATGTTTATGAATAGGTGTTGCTGATGTGCCATATTTCATCCTGTCTTACAGATTTGCTGATTGTAGCCTCACTGGTCAGTGTTGTGAATGTTTGTCTTCATTCCTGCAATCATCAAACTCACTGAGAGAGCTGGACCTGAGTCACAATGACCTACAGGATTCAGGAGTGAATCTTCTGTCTGAAGGACTGAAGAGTTCACACTGTCATCTCAACATACTGAGGTCTGTGACGTTCTGTAAAATGTAATTCAGTCCAGACACAATAAGTTGACCCTTGAGTGTCTGATTTTACAATAATTTTGTAAATATGAGGCTGCTGCCTTTAAATGATTAGAGACACCACAGATGAGTAGTTAAGAATTCCATGTTTTGGAAAGATATATGTGAATATTTGTGTTTTGTTCTCTTTAGATTGACAGGCTGTAATCTCACTGATCAGTGCTGCAAAAGTTTGTCTTCATCTCTACAATCATCAAACTCACTAAGAGAGCTGGACCTGAGTCACAATGACCTGCAGGATTCAGGAGTGAAGCTGCTCTCTGATGGACTGAAGAGTTCACACTGTCAACTCTCCATACTGAGGTAGGAAAGCAGTTAAAAATTCACTTATGAAATTAAAGATGCTCACTGCTCTGGTCCTGTTTTCTTGGGCGTTTGTAATATAACAGCAGACCCCAGTGTTTCTGAAGACTTTGGGTTTGTATTTGCTTCTCCCTGTTGTTATAAAGATCATTTTTATTATTTTCAAAATTATTGATAAGAATGTGAGATGTTGAATGTTTGTGTGTGTGTTTATAGATTATCTGGCTGTATGGTGACAGAGGAAGGCTGTTGTTTTCTGGCTTCAGCTCTGAGTTCAAACCCCTCACACCTGAGAGAGCTGGATCTGAGCTACAATCACCCAGGACAATCATTACTCGAGCTGCTCTCTGATCCAAACTACAGACTGGAAAAACTTGAGTATGTTTAACAATGGCAATCATCCTGTCATGAGTGTTTGGACATGTGTGTGATATAAAGTCACTGAAAACTTTTGTGGTTGATAGATGTGGTTTCATATTACTCTGTGTTTAATTCACTACAAAAAATGAAAAATCATAGAGTTGACAGATATATATTACTTGATTGTTGAATGAAATTAATCAGATCGGGGGCGAACTGCATTATAAATAGAACTGAAGTTCATTAGTTCTACATTGACCATGTATATAATGTATTTATATTTGGTCACAGTTCACCTTTTTAACTGAATTAACTACAGAAAAATGCAGGTAGTGACAACCGCATTTACAAAAATTCTGTGCATCGTGTATGGAACTGTATGGATATCAGCATACTATGCAGCTTGTAATGCATTGTATTGTGTTCATACTTGTTTGTATTCCTGCTAGTATTTGTATTTGCTCTGCAGCAGCAGCAGCAATAACAGCAGCGTGCGTAGCAGATCTAGTCTGCTGAGACAAAATTCATTAACATTGTCATATCTACTGACATGCTAAAATGATGAGTTATCGTAACTGAAATGTTATAATCTCTGTTCTTGTGTTCAGATGCATGTGATCTCACATTGATTTAAACACAGCAAGCACTCATCTCACTCTGTCTGAGAGGAACAGAATGATTACATGCATGAGGGAGTGCCATCAGGTTGTGTGTAGAACAAATCTATCTGGACCCTGTTACTGAACTGAACAGCTAACAGTTGTTAATGACATATTTAAATCTGCATCAGGGATCCCTTTTCTGTAAGAACAGTGCAAGAAAACCACAAAGAAAGAGGTGCAAAGCTACGAGCCTTGACTCATTCATGTTGACAGATCTTGCAAGAAAAAACAAAGTAAATTCAAATGCTTTGAATTAAAAATAAGACCAAAATCATGACAAACTTTAAATTCCAAACACAAATGGCAACAACATTAATTTACGGGATTCACTCATGTACAGGATTTACATGCGGTTGTCACTCCCAAAATTTTATAGTGTGAATGGGGCCATTATGTACTACCGCAGACATTAAACACACTAGCTAATTTGTTGATTATCACTGTTGATTTTCAACCACTGAAATATCAGATCATGAGAAAATATGACCTTGAACAAAAGTTGAAACAACCACCTAAATCTAAGTTTCTGATTTCACAAATTAGATCCTAAATGACATTTGGGTCATTTGGATCCTAGATTTTTTATTATAAATCCTTGCAAAAGAGAAGGTGAAAATGAATTTTTGATGTTTGTGTGATTTCAAGAAAGCCTGAAGTTTCCTTTGCATTTTTTGATACAATATTCTTCATTTCTATTTAAATGGATGTGGCGCTTTTTTTTGTTTTGTTTTTATAGTGTGGATCATGGAGGAGAATTCAGGATTACAGAAGGACCACAGAAATGTAGGTTTATCACACACACACAGACACACACACACACACACACACACACACACACACACACACACACACACACACACACACACACACACACACACACACACACACACACACACACACACACAGACAGACAGACAGAGACACTTAATCATTATTGTTTTGTTGTGGTATAAATGATCAGTCAGGAAACTCTATATGGTGCAAGCTGTTAGATCTTTGTCATGTCATCTGCTAGCAATCACATTGTATATTTGTTGTGCATTTGCTTTATCTGCTGTCAATGAGGTTGCCTGCTTTCAGCCCAGTATTTTAATTTTGGTGCTTCTCTAATACGTTTAACTGAACTCAGTGTCAGCTTACAACCAAACATACTGTTTCTTAATGCCATACACAGAAACCCTCAGTCATACGTAATTAGTTTAGGGCAGTGGTTCCTAACCCTGCTGCTCGGGCTCCCCAGCGCTGCACATTTTAGATGTCTCCCTAATCAAACACATTGGATTCAACCATTCAGCTCTGTAGAAGAAACTCCAATACCTGAAATGAATGTATCAGATAAGAAAGGCATCCAAATGTGCAGTATTGAGGTCACAACTAGTTGCAATTTTATGTCACAACTTATTAAATAAACTGTAGGCTTTGCTGCCCTCTGCATACTGTGCAGCTTGTATCAATTGTATTGTGTTCATACTTGTTTGTATTCCTCCTGTAAGTGTTTGTACTTGCTCTGCAACAGCAGCATACGTAGCAGATCTAGTCTGCTGAGACATCTACTGGCATGCTAAAATGATGAGTTATAAGTGAAATATTATAATCTCTGTTCTTGTGTTCAGATGCATGTGATCCCCCACTGGATTTAAACACAGCAAACACTCATCTCACTCTGCCTGAGAGGAACAGAAGGGTTACATGCCATCAGGTTGTGTGTAGAAAAAATCTGTGTGGATCCTGTTACTGGGAGGATAAATAGAGAGAGCGCTGATAAACACTAAGCCAAAACATTATGGCCAGCCACAGGTGAAATTAATATCATTGATCATCTCTCAACAAAGCCATATATTGAGGTCTGAGTAGATTAGATGGTAAGCAAACAATCAGTTCTTGTAATCAATGTGTTTGATGCAGAAGAAATGAGCAGGAATAAAGATTTGAGGCTCATTGATGCACATCGAAGGTTATCCTGTTACACAAAATTTTAATGATGGTAATGGGAGGAATATGTTACAGCGCACAGTAGCCGCAGAACAATCAAGAGTGCCTATCATGATCCCTGTCCAATGTCTATAAAGTGCCTACAATAGGTACATGAGTGTCAGAATTGGAACTTGGAGCAGTGGAATAAGGTCTGATGAGGCCTGGTCTGATGAGTTCTATTTTATTTTGCCCTGGGTCCAGTATTCATGTGGATGTAAATTGGGAACGTGACACCTACCTCTGCAACAATGTTTAGGTAGGTGTCATGTTCCCAATTTACATCCACATGAATACTGGACCCAGGGAAAAATAAATAGGACAATGGTGTTCCTGGGTAGACATGGGTAGGCATGACAATGGTGTTCCTGGGTAGACATGGCCTCTCTCAGCAGGATGATGCACCTACAACACTGCACACGTTGTTCAGGAATGGTCTGAAGAACATGATGAAGAGTTCAACGTATTTGCATGGCCTCCAAATTCCCAGATCTAAATCTGATCGAGCATTTGTGGGATGGTGGGTTGTGCTGGACCAGCAAGTTTGATCCACAGCAGCTCCACCTCACAACCTGCAGGACTTGACAAATCTGCTGCTAATGTCTTGGTGCCAGATAGCAACCTTCAGGGGACTTGTATTTTTCACAATATTACAGTTTTTTTTCTGATTTTTGTCCAAATAAATGCAGCCTTGGTGAGCAAAAGAAACTTCTTCAAAAAAATAGAAAAAAGAAAGGTTTCACTTTATTTTGATGGTCCCTTTAACACATTCTATTGACCATAAGTAATGGTTCACCTACATTTCTACTGACTCTCATTAGAGTGTTAGTAGTGTATTAGTTGACTGGTAGGGTTAGGGTTAGATTGTTGACACATTCTTGCAAAGTTACTTATAGTCAGTAGAATATCTGTTGGGAGACCAACACAATAAGGAGTGAGTAGATATGAAGCAGACAGTCTACTAATACTCTTATGAGAATTTGTTGACATGTAGTTGCAACATTACTTAGTGTCAACAGAATGTTCAAAAGGGACCATCAAAATAAAGTGTTACCAAAAAAATTCTTAATTAAAAATCTTGCTGATCCCAAGCTTATGAATGGCACAGTTCATATACTTTCTACTCTACTTTTAACTAGTGAGTTTTTTACAACAATTTTTTTAAGATCTACAATCATGCGACATTTTTTAATTACTTAGTTGTGTGGGCTGATACTCCTTACTATGTACAATGTTTTTGTCATGTCTGTAATGATGTTTTATGGTTCTTTTAACATCTTTAAATTAGCAGGTCGTCTATTAAAGTTTTCTTGTGTTGGAACATTTACAGAAATTAAATAAATAATGTGTTCTGGTTTTTTTATTAATTTTATTTCTCATGAATTTATGTGTCTCTGGTCTGTGTGTGATGAGTGAGCCATTTTCACATGCAGTTGATGCTAAAGAAGGACTTTCAGGTGAGAATGAGCTGAGTAAATGAACACTGAATGCATGAAACCTCAGCCAGATCACTAAACTAGAGTCATGTTAGGAGTTATTGCATGGTGGCTGTTATACCAGCTGTTGTATTTTAGTTGAATTATAGCACAGAACAGCTCATCTACAGGACACGTGTGTTTAGCAAACTCTGAAAATGTACTTTTTCCTTCAGCTGTTTCAGTATCTATATAATTCTTAAATCTCCACTGCAGATATGTAGTATAACGTGCATTTGTATTGTTTGTGAATATGAAATACTTGTATCAGAATTCATCTCTAAAGCATCAGGATATAGTTTCAGTAAGATTATGTCATCGACCTTGACAAAGTGACTTCCTGTCTCATCTGTAAGGTGAGCTGCTGTTACGTAACTGCACATTCAAGCACTTAAATTCTCGTGATCTTCTATTCTTTCATTAAATCGCAATAGCTTGTATGTGACATCCCAGACATCACCTATCCCTCTATGCACCAATTCACATCATATATTTAGGCATTAATATTTCCCACAGGCTGGTTAGACTTAAACTCATCCCATTACTCAAAACAATAAATGATGATCTTCAGTGCTGGATGAATTTACCACTATCCATTATGAGCAGAATATCAGTAATTAAAATGACTATACTCCCTAAACTAAACTATTTATTCTCAATGATCCCAACACAACCCACCCTCACCTGGTTTAAATCTTTAGACTCAACTATTACCAAATTTTACTGGACAAATAAGACCCCAAGAATTAAGCTATCTACTCTACAGAAACCAAAAACACTGGATTGGAAGCACAACATGGCCCCAGGCCCACCCACTTTCATCTGTGGCCCACCCAATGAGAAGTTTGTAATTTTCCAAATGGATGTAATTTATTAAACGATACTAATAAACGTCTTATTTCACTGTAACTTTATTTATAAACAATATTAAACGCTTGTTTTCATGGTCAATTACAGGTCGTTTCTTTTCCCTCTTCATAGGTGCATATCCTCATACTCTTGTCAAAATGATGATTCGTCCGTTTCTGTTAGTCCCACCCACAATGTTATGTTTACGACCTATGTTTACAACGTAAGGATGTAATAGTAAAATGCGCGCGTTTGAGAAGCTAAATTTAAAAAGAGCCTAGTGAAGCAAACATAAATCAGATCAATGCTTTTAAAAAGTAAAAGTCTTAGCAATAAATCCGGACCGTCTACAAATGAAACCCGACAGACCACCTGAGGGTGCTGGATTTATCGAACGGAAACTTCTGAACCAAGTGTGTTAGAAACATCATATTAGCATAGGTACAGTGTTTGATCCGCTAAACAGATGCCTCCTTTGTGGAAAGAAACACATAAACATTGTGCTAGATCCTGGTCGCCACAACAAACTGCATTATTTGCAACTGCGCACATTTCTGCGGTCCTCGATGCGCGTGACCTGACAGAGACGCTTGATTATGAAATCATCAGCGAAGCCTCGTTGTTTCATACTGAGGTAATGCTTTTTAATGCATTAACTAACATTAGCAATACATTTGTTACAGTGTTTATTCATCTTTGTTAACCAGCTCAGATACAACTTTTAATTTTAATAATGACCTATTAGTAAATTTTGAAATGAACATTAACATAAATTACTGTTAATGCATGCTTTAGAAGTACTGTGTAATGAACCTTGGTGCTGTATTTTTTGTTGGCAATTTGACATGCAGTTTTCATATGCTACACACCTGGCCCACCCAGTTTTATGTAGGCCCACCCACTTAAACATTTCTGGCTACGCTAGAGGTGCGGACACGTTTTGAGCGGTGTCGTCAGGCAATTAAGAGATTAACATGAAACGTTTGAAAACCACGATAACTTTATTGATTAATAGTTCAGTTTTTCTTGTGAACTCACATCGAAATGTGACGGTACGTTTCAGAGAGTTGAGTCCATGGAGAAGGTCTTGGAAAATACCGCTTCTTCTATCACCACTCTTTCTACCACCGTAAGTGAGCTGTTACGAGAGAGCACGTCCCACAAAGAGATTTTGAATCTGGAATTTTTTTTTGCTGCATTGCAACAAGAAGATGGGATCTCAGGATTTACGGGGTAAAAGGAAAGTGGTCCAGACAAGGAGAGTAACACACAAGATATTGTTATCAAGATCCTCTCCAAAGTGTCTCTGAAGATTGTGCACAAACTTCCAGATGTCGTGGATTCGGTTGGCTGGATTCAGGCCAGCTGTCAAGGGCTTTGTGGAGCAGTTTATGGAGGCTCAGAAGTCGTCTCAGGCGATGCGACACTTCCTCCCGAAACGTGCCAGCTCTTCTGCTGCTTCTAGTCGCCCCAAGCCTGCGCCGACTCAGCAGCCCCGACCTCCTAAGGATCGGCAGGATAGAGGGCGTTCCAGCTCGGCAAGAAGCTACCCCTTCCCGAAGCGCCAAGAACCCCAGCCCAAGATCGCCTTGGATCCGGTGCCTCAGAAGTCCTCCTGATCAGCCAGGCAGGAAGAGGAGGGGCTACCTCCAGACCACCCCGCAAGCAGCCTCTAATGTACCTCTTGTCACCCCGCTCAACGCTGGGTGCAAAGGAAAGTGTGTTATTGGCTCCCCACGGGCCCACTCTAGCGCCTGGGCATCCAACCGCTGTGATAGCGGACAAAATAAAACACATACATTTTCAAAAAGAGAGCAAATATCCTCTTCTGCCTACCATAAGCGTCCTGCCCTTATGCAGCCAGTCTTTAGAGCCTATTCAACCTCTTGTCACACGGGCCAAGGCCTGGCAGGCCATCGGTGTGTCAGTGTGAGTAATGGCTACGATAAAACAAGGTTATTCACTCCAATTCGCTCGAAGACCACCACACTTCCGTGGTGTGGTCGCCACCACAGTGCGCAGCGAGGACGCTCAAGTCCTGCGTGTAGAGGTGATGAATCTGCTGGTAAAGGGAGCCACAGAAGTCGTTCCTCCAGCCCAGAGCGAGACAAGCTTCTACAGCCGCTACTTCCTCGTCCCCAAGAACGACAGCGGCCTGCGACCTATTCTAGATCTCAGACTCCTGAACCACGCCCTGGTAAAAAGATCGTTCAGGATGATCACATTGAAACAGATCCTCTCGCAAATATGCCCAGGGGACTGGTTCATGTCACTGGACCTGAAAGACGCATACTTTCACATCCAGGTAGCCCCCCATCACAGACAATTCTTGAGATTCGTATTCAAGGGGGTGGCATATCAATACAAGGTCCTTCCATTTGGATATCACAGAAATATCTGCCCCTTCAAGTCACTCTAACAGAGTAGGAGTGTATGTGAACTGGTCGGCCAGCACTCGGTATTTCTACAGCGTCTCTCTCACACATAAACTCACACACTTACACACATTCAACACCACATTCACTGAACCCCTCTATGCTGGATTTGGGGTTGATTATATGTCCTCAGTCTCTCTGTGTGAGATTAAACAGTGTCCTGTGAGAACACAGGAGACACAGTTGAGTATAAGAAACACTACACTCACATTATATCTCTGTCAATCTCACACCTGCAAACACTTTCTCTCTTCTGATCTTATTTTCAGTGTATAAAGAAACATACACACTGACTTCAGACTAAATGAGACACACCACAGACTTTTTACAAAGACATTTGAATATGACACAACAGGAGTCTCTGAGCGCCACCTGGAGGAAGATTTAGTTTCTCTTCACAGGAAACAGCTCTTAGCAAGTGCTTGCTCTGTTACTATAGTAACTGAGGGTCAGTCAGAGCTCATCTTCTAAACACACTTCATCACAAATGTTAAAGGCTGTGGAGCTCATCTTATGCTCCACGTGAAAGGCTGATGTCTCTTCCTGATCACTCATTCTCACAATCACAGTCAAACTGATTCAGTAGAGTTGAAGGTGTGGATCAAACTCATGTCAGATTTAGTCTTTAGAGAGTTTGACAATCTCTCATAGTTGTAAAGCATTCAATGATCAGTTTTTTAAATTATAATTTTTTTCATCTTGTTGCTTCCAAATTCTCATGGACATTTAATAAAAAGTTAATAATAAAAAATTAATAAAAGTTGTTTATACAGTTTTTTATAAAATGCAATAAAATGGTATTTTCTCTCAAAATGCTTTTCATTGTACTTAATATGGATCAACCCTTTCAGACACGAACAAAAATATATATAATAACATTGACAAATCTAGCATTGACTTTAATATTAATTGACTTTACAGAAATATTTTCATATCTGATGGTGTTGCCAAAATGTTGGGACACACAACATTTTAAATCATTTTAATTTTAATTTTAAAAGGAACTTTCTTCTGTTGAGATATAGCGTAGTGTTTCCTTAAAAGATAAAGGTGTGTACTTTTTTCTTAAGTTGAATATATATTTGAATCTATATTAAGTACTGAATTCTGCATTATCAGTGTCTGCTTAGAAGCCTGTTAAGTCTGTTAAGTTATATATGTAAATATATCTGCATAGGCTTAATTTCTTTTTATAGATGGTCAAGTAGAGTTTGAACTGTTTTCAAAGAGTTTAGTTGCATTTTTTTTTTTTAAAGCAAAAGCAGCGTTATTATTCAACTTTCATATGCAGCCTTATTTTTTTGCTATTATAGGAAACCATTATTATATCATCACTTATCATTCCAGTGTGACCACAAATAATTAAACAGAGTCTTGTATGGAGAGGGTTCATCTTCAGTGATGTTACATGAAAGACCTCACAGTCTGAACCCCCCAATTTTCACACATTATTATGACAGGAAAATTTGGTATTTTAAGGTCAAATGAGTGTGAGATATCCAGTGCAGTACGTTCATCTCACCACCAGAGGTCTCTGTCATCCCCTTAATAAAATTGACCTTTAAATATTCATACAGTTTGATATTTATTTAAAGCGTGATAATCACTGTTCGTTACGTTTTGTTAATTTGTAATCAATATTTGTGTACAGTTCATAACTATATGAATTCGGAGAACGCTTCTGAAAACTACTTGCAATTTGAAACAGTTGTTTGAATGAGTGTACCTCTGGTTCGGGTGAATCTTTTTTTGATTTATCATTTTTATGGTAGGTTTATTTCAACTAATAGAGACAGAATTTCAAACAAACAAAAAAAAAAAAAATCCAGAAAAAAGCAGCATACAAATGTAAAAAAAAAAAAAAAAGATTTACATTTTAGTAAGTCAAATAAGTATTTGATCCCCTACCAACATGAGCAGTGCTAGGGAGGGGCTAGCTAGCAGGTGCTTCAGCACCCCCCAAGAAAGACCATAGCACCCCCAAAAATAAAGATGAAATAAACAAAATATATATATAAAAAAAAAAACATTTGACTCATTACGCATGCATAACATGCAAAGCACTACAACATGGCTTGATTTGCAGTAGCACTTTTCGTAATGTCATAGCATTTTATTTTAAAAATGCATCTGTCTATGGGGTTTTATTATCCATAACTGCACATGACATGGCCAGCAACAATCATCAGCCATGTGCTAAACAGGACACGAACACGCAGCTAATGAGAATACTCATAAGCCGCGTGTTCACACAAGACATGACAACAAAAGCACGCAGCCAGTGAAAAAACACAAGCTGCGTGCAACACAGAACAAGACAAAACAAGAGAAAGCACGCGGCCGAACCCGGACCGTGTGCCGAACAAAACACAACACACACGGACAGAGGAGCGCACGCTCCCACAGCAAGACAGACCTGGGACGTGAGTGTCCGAATCCCGACACGAAAACCAGAACAGTGCCTGAACAAGCCAGCGTGCCGGGATCCGAACACCACGCCCCAACATGAAACAGAGCACGTAGACAAGAGAGCGCGCGCTTACCAGAAAACAAGCCAAGGAGTGTCAGCTCTCTGTCACAAAACCACGAAAAAACTAAACCGAAGTGACAGAACCCTGACAATTTCATTCTAAGCTGTCATTTCATAATGCTTTACTGCAGAGCTTGTTGAGATCTTCTGTAAACTGTAGATATAAATGAGAAAGTATTTCAAGACACGTCGTCAGCCTTGCACAGGTAGAGAGCTGTAAACACACTTTTGTGTTTGTATTTGGATTCCATTTGAACATACTCAGAAATGAAGAAAACCACTTCACCTGTGTAGGTGTTTCACACACCCCCAACATTGATTTCCTCTCTAGCTGGTGAATGTTTAACCAAGTTCACCTGTTTGTCAAAAGGGAAACAACAGACTCCATTTTGTTTAAGGAAAAACATGAACAGCATCAGGAGAGAAAAGCTGTGAATAAGTTTGTGATTGTAGTTCTTCGTTGTTGAGACAGAGGTAGGTTTGAAACAGCATGTTTATTCATTCTCATGCACTGATAAATCAGTATGAATCTGCATGTGTATATGCTTATATTTCTATCCTACTGTAATGTAAGAATATTTTTAAAAGCTTTCGTCTTTCTACTCATACTTAACAGCCTTTAAGTCTCAGATTGATTGTAGGAGACATTTCTGAAACTGGGAATTGAATTGAACAGCTTTTCAGTGATTATTCATCCAAACCTTTGTGGCTCAGGGAGTGATTGTGTTTGAGAGTCTATTAGAAATGTATAGTTTGTTTTATTACATATTTCAATATTGTGTGGCATAAGAATTCTTAAATAAGTTTCCATTTTCATTATTTCTCTTATTAGCCTTAGTCAATTCAGTTGTCTGTTTCTGCATCACTGTATGTAAAATAAATGCATCTATGAGAAGAGATTATTATTATTATTATTATTATTAAAGCAGCATCTCCAGAACCCAGCTGTGTGTCTATGAAGAGTAACAGATCCATGGATTATCCACCTCAGTTCAGTGATGGAGCAGTGACCTCTGACCCTGAGTGAGTATAAATGTGATTGAAATGCTGAAGTGGAACTTCTAATGAAACATTTGTAAAGATTGTTAATCTTCAATGAGCAGAGGAAGGTTGTGCAAGATTGTTATATTTTGTTATGAATATTATTTTAGAACTGACAGTTCTGTGTGAATGTGGCGTTATTTAAAATTAGAACTCAAAGTTTGGTGTGATGGAACATTTGAATCATTTTCTCTATTTTAATGCTTTTTTTCCCCCAACAGTGCTTCTGTTCAACTCACTGTTTTTGCAGAGAGAAAAGGAATGATGTTCTTGTTCTAACTTGTTCTAACAAGTTTAGTGATGTTCTACCTGACTCGCCTCATCTCATACTGTCGGACAATCCTGGGGTGGCACAACTCAGATAGAGCCCTACAGACACACACACTGCTGGAGGAGACTGCAGGCCTTCAGCATGATTCTCACCAACCAGTAGATGATGTCCTGCAGAGACTCAAAGATCGACACAAAACCAGCATGAAGAGCAAGTATGAGAGCTTATTTGAGGGAATCAAACTAGAAGAGAATCAAACCCTCCTGAACAGGATCTACACACAGCTCTACATCACAGAGGGAGAGAGTGAAGGAGTGAATGAAGAACATGAGGTTTTACAGATAGAGAAAACACCCAGAACACAAGACACTCCAATCTACTGCAATGACATCTTTAAACTCTTACATGAAGAGAAAGACAAAATCAAGACTGTTCTTACTAAAGGCATCGCTGGAATTGGAAAAAGCGTCTCTGTGCAGAAGTTCATTCTGGACTGGACCGAGGGAAAATCCAATCAGGATGTAGAATTCATGTTTGTTCTTCCATTTCGAGAGCTGAACTTGATTAAAGATCACCAGTACAGTCTTCACAGACTTCTGCTGGACTTTCATCCTGAACTTCAAGATCTGGACTCAAAGATTTATGAGGAGTGTAAAGTTGTGTTCATCTTTGATGGTCTGGATGAAAGCAGAATAACACTGATGTTTACAGACAGACAGAAAGTCTGTGATGTGAATGAGTCTTCATCAGTGGGTGTGTTGATATCAAACCTCATCAGAGGAGACCTGCTTCCCTCTGCTCTCATCTGGATCACCTCCAGACCAGCAGCAGCCAATCAGATCCCCTCAAAATACATCAACCGTGTGACAGAAATTCAGGGATTCACTGAGCCTCAGAAAGAGGAATATTTCAGGAAGAGAATCAGTGATGAGCATCAAGCCAGCAGAATCATCTCACACATTAGAAGATCAAGAAGTCTCAACATCATGTGTCACATCCCCATCTTCTGCTTGATCTCAGCCACTGTGCTTCAAAACCTCCTGAAACAAGATAGCAGTGCAGAAATCCCTCAAACTCTGACTGAAATGTACATCCACTTCCTGCTGACTCAGATCAACACGAGGAATCAGAAGTATGATGAGAGAGATCCAGAGAAACTCCTGAAGTCCAACAGAGACATGATTGTGAAGCTTGCTGAACTGGCTTTCAAACAGCTGATGAAGGGCAATGTGATGTTCTATGAGGAGGACCTGATTGAGAGCGGTCTAGATGTCACTGATTCCTCAGTGTATTCTGGGATTTGCACTGAGATCTTTAAGGAGGAATCTGTGATTCATCAGAGGAAGGTCTACTGTTTCATACATCTGAGCTTTCAGGAGTTTCTAGCTGCTTCATATCTGTTTTACTGCCATGTAGAAAAGAATAAGGAATCACTGAAGTTGTTTCTAAAGAAAAGATATCAGTGGGACAGTCGAGAAAACTCTCTTTTTCAGCTACTAAAAGCAGCAGTTGATAAATCCATACATAGTGAAAACGGACACCTGGATCTCTTTCTGCGGTTCCTGCTGGGTGTCTCACTGGAGTCCAATCAGAGACTCTTACAGGATCTATTGACACACACAGCGAACAGCTCAAAGACCATCAAGAGAATCACACAGTACATTAAAAACAAAATCAAGGGTTATGAACATCTCTCAGCTGACAGATGCATCAATCTGTTTCTCTGTCTGCTGGAAATGAAGGATCAGACTCTGTACAGAGAGATTCAGGAGTTTGTGAAATCAGAGAATCACTCAATGAATGAACTCTCTCCATCTCACTGCTCAACAATGGCCTACATGTTTCAGATATCAGAGGAGATGCTGGATGAGTTTGATCTGAAAAAATACAACACATCAGATGAGGGTAGAAAGAGACTTATACCAGCTGTGCTGAACTGCAGAAAAGCTCTGTGAGTATTATTTTACTGACCTGGTCAAGTAAATTGAAATGATGATTGTCAGTCATTTGAATTTAATCCTCTGTTATAGACTTGCAGACTGTAGCCTCACTGGTCAGTGCTGTGAAAGTTTGTCTTCAGCTCTAAAACCATCAAACTCACTGAGAGAGCTGGATCTGAGTCACAATGACCTGCAGGATTCAGGAGTGAAGCTTCTGTCTAATGGGCTGAAGAGTTCACACTGTCATCTCAACATACTGAAGTAGGAATAACTGTTGCTTCTCCTCCAACACTGACATTGAGTAAAAAAAAACTGAACCTAGAGTTGCTTCGGCTGAACTGAACCTGTAATCAGTGATCTGAGGATGAAAGTGCTACAGAAAATCTGAATACTCCAGTCTCAGATGAAGTGATGTTGAGTGTTTGTGTTTGTAGATTATCTGGCTGTATGGTGACAGAGGAAGGCTGTCATTATCTGGCTTCAGCTCTGAGTTCAAACCCCTCACACCTGAGAGAGCTGGATCTGAGCTACAATCACCCAGGACAATCATTAGTCAAGCTGCTCTCTGATCCAAACTACAGACTGGACAAACTCAGGTATGTTCAACACTAACAATCATCCTGTCATGAGTGTTTGTACATATGTACAAAGTCATTGAAAACTCATATGTGTATAGGTCCCTGCATACAACACATATACTGTGTTTCCCATACATTGTTTTCTTTGTGGTGGCATATGTGTTTACATTTATTCATTTAGCTTTTATCCAAAGCGACTTACAATTGGAGAATACATCAAGCGATTCATCTTAAAAGAGGAAAATAGACACAGGAAGTGCTTGAAATACCAAGTTTCAAGCATTGTTCAAATAAGTACAAGCTAGACAGGGAAAAATTAAAGAAAGGAGAAAACAAAGTTTATATATATATATAAACTGTGTGTGTATGTGTAAGTACATATATCTGGGGAAAGTCAAGTGCCACCACACATAGTGTGTAAGTCTATGGTAAACACATACTTACTGAACAGAAAAATAGGGATGTGTCTTTAACTCTGCCAAATGATCTTGATTCTTGCCTAGACCTATAACAGTATCTGAGAAACAGACTCCAAAGTCTACAGTGTCTATGTTCTTTAACAATGGATATAAAAAGCCTATACCCCTCTGTTAACCCTCTGGGGTCTGAGGGTGTTTTGGGGCCCTGGAGAAGTTTTGACATGCCCTGACATTTGTGCTTTTTTCAGTATCTTAAAAAAAATATGAATGGCTAAAGTCTGATACCACTGTATCCAGCACAAACTGGGCTAGTTGCAGGATTTTGAAGGTTTCTCTTATGTACAGTCCTTTTCAAGTCTTCCTACATTTCTTTTTTTCTTTTTTATTGGATTGAGGTCCGGTCTCTGATTGGGCCATTCCAAAATGTTCTTCTTCATCTTCTAAATCCACTCTTTTGTGGACTTAGGTATTCCTCTTCATCTTTAGCTTTGCAAAGTTTTGATTTTGACAGATTCCAGCACATCCTTTATAAGCCCTTTGTGGGCTTTATTTTTGTATAGAATCTTCATTATGTAAGTGTGATATCTTTTGTTTTTACAGTGTGGATCATGGAGGAAAGTTCAGGGTTACAGCAGGACCACAGAAATGTAGGTCACGTTTATTTAGCTGTCTGAATGGTGAAATTGCATAGACTTCAATTATAATAATATATAACTTATTTACTTAGTATTTTTATACCATCCCCAAAATTTGGTACACACACAAGTATATACAGTATACACACAGTCTTCTGATGTTTTTATATTGAAAGAACAGTGTTTCTGTCCCCTGATCCCACACCTACCAAAACCTCACAACTCACAAGAACCTTTGGATTGTTGGGTTAAAATGAAATAATTATTTAGTCCCTTTATTAAGTAATTGAACTGTGGAGCTAGTTAGGAGATCCTCACAAAACTTGTATGCACCTTAAATATTGTTGGGTTTTTTTGTGTTATGAAGTTTATAATTTCTTTTCTTGTTTTCAGATATCTGCGATCTCACTCTGGATTTAAACACGGCAAACACTCGACTCGCTCTGTCCAAGAGTATCAGAAAGGTGATTTATGTGAAAAAGAAGCAGCCATATCGTGATCATCCAGCAAGATTTGATGAGTTTCAGCAGGTTCTGTGTAGAGAGAGTCTGACTGGACGCTGTTACTGGGAGGCTGAATATAAAGGGAAGATTGATATATCAGTGACATATAAAGGAATCAGCAGGAAAGGATGGAATAATGACTGTTGGTTTGGATACAATGAAAAGTCCTGGAGTCTGACCTGTTTTAATGACAGTTTCACTGCCAAACACAGTAACACAAGCACAGTCATATCTGCCCCTTCAAGTCACTCTAACAGAGTAGGAGTGTATCTGAACTGGTCAGCCAGCACTCTATCCTTTTACAGCGTGTCTGACACTCACACACTCTCGCACTTACACACATTCAACACCACATTCACTGAACCCCTCTACGCTGGATTTGGGCTTGATTGGGGCTCCTCAGTGTCTCTGTGTGAGATTTAACATGCTTCCTGTGAGACACACAGTTGCAACACACTGACATTTCCTTTCTCATCAACTAACAGCTGTAATAGATTTAATAGTTCTAATATGGAAACGTTTTTTTTTTTTTTTACTGACATTTGAATGCAGCTCAACAGGAGTTTTGTCTTTGAGTCTCTGAGCGCCACCTGGAGGAAGATTTAGTTTCTCTCTCACAGGAAACAGCTCTTAGCAAGTGCTTGCTCTGTTACTATAGTAACTGAGGTTCAGTCAGAGCTCATCTTCTAAACACACTTCATCACAAATGTTAAAGGCTGTGGAGCTCATCTTATGCTCCACGTGAAAGGCTGATGTCTCTTCCTGATCACTCATTCTCACAATCACAGTCAAACTGATTGACCAGTGTGGATCAAACTCATGTCAGATTTAGTCTTTGTGGGACTCAATGATGAGGAGAGTTTGAGAATCTCTCATAGCTGCAGATCTTGAATACATTCAATGATCATCTTGAGCTCAACATTATTATGCACTGATATTTCATTCTCAAAGAGTTTTACCCTGTTTATTCCAAATACCCAAAGCAGCGTACTCAAATGTTACTATTAGCATTGTCCTTTTTAAATGAATGACCAATAAAATGTGTTTTTAACAAAAATTTGTTTATGTTCATCACTCATAATTCAAAATCTGTTAGACTCCAAAAAAAAAATGTGTCAGGTATTTATTTTAAACATTAGCACATTTAGTACCTAGCAATGTTGCTGTTTTTTAAATGAATGGCAAGTGAAATTGTGGGACATGGAGAATCAGTGATATTTCAAGGTCAAATGAGTGTGAATCCAGTGCAGTACGTTAATCTCACCACCAGAGGGTTCTGTCACCTGCTTATAGCAATAGACTAATGTGCCACACAATTCTAAATTCTTTTTAGGTTTTTAATTCATTACTTGATATTTGAAGTACTGATAATAATTCAGTTCTATATCTATGTTAATCTTTTTAGATAGCATGAATATATGGACACCGAGAACGTCAAAGAGGTTGTCAAATATCTCACAGAGGTATTTTATTTGATACAGTCCTTAAGTATATAGGCTATGTGCCTGAATTTCTGTACTGTGTGATATTGATGTTTTCTCATTGCAAACTTTAATATCAATTGTATGACATCTGTGTATCTGTATTTATATGCCTTTTTTGGAGATGTTTTCATAATTGAAGGGGAATGAGGATAATCAACAACATATACAATAGCAAAAAAATTAGTTGCTCATTTTAAAGAAGACACATAATACATACTTGGCTAAATGTAATATATAATATTTCTCATATTCCTCAGTATTTCAGTATTTGTGTGTCTGGTCTGTGTCTGGTGTGTGAGCCGTGATGATAGAGGAGGAGGTTCCTGCGCTCATGCAGGAGGATGAAAACAGGAGGCTCAGTTTGTGCTCCAGCAGCTCAGGAGAGAGATGTGATGACACGCGCTGTGATTTCAGGTGAGAATGAGCTGATTAAATGAGCACTGAATGCATGACACAGATACAATACATCAGCCAGATCACTAAACTAGAGTCCTGTTAGAAGATATTGCATGCTGACTATTATATTTTAGTTAAATCATAGCACAGAACAGCTCATCTACAGAACACATGGAGCATGTTTAGGAAACTTCTGTCAGTTGTTTCAATGTCTGTTTGATTCAGAAATGTTCACAGCAGATATCTAGGATGATTTGCATTTGTATTTTCTGTGAATATGAAATATCTGTATCAGAATTCATTTACAAATAATAAGGATACATTTTCATTATGAATGATTATGTCATCGTCCTTTGGCAAAGTGACTTTCTGGCTCATCTGTGAGCGTGAGCTGCTGATTCATAATGCTGAACGCAGCACAAACTCAATTCAGAGACTTAATATACTGGCATGAATTAAAAAGAACAAGCCATGACAGTTTACCACATCTGTAGGTGCTGCTAGAATGTGCTCTGAAGTGATTCATTCTCATCTTCATATTGCAGGGAAGCTGGCTGGATGATGATGGCTGGACAGGAATGCAACAAATATCTTTGTCTCTTACCAGCAAGATGGAGCTGATTTTAAATGAAGACATCTGACACCATGAGGATGATACTGATGATGTTGAGAATGAATTTCCTCCTTTTTTTGTGTCTCTCAGTCTTATTGTTTTGTAGCTGTCCCATCTCATCAGCTGATGTTCATCAGAGGTCAGTGGTTCCCAGAGCAGTCTCCCGGTCCGTGGCAAGGATGGATGGCGATATCATCATCGGCGCTCTGTTTTCTGTCCATCATCAACCTTCAGCAGAGAAGGTCGCGGAAAGAAAGTGCGGGGAGATAAGGGAACAGTATGGAATCCAAAGAGTGGAAGCGATGTTTTATACACTAGATAGAGTAAATGCTGATCCAAACCTTCTTCCCAACATCACTCTGGGTTGTGAGATCAGGGACTCCTGCTGGCACTCATCAGTGGCTTTGGAACAGAGTATTGAGTTCATAAGAGACTCGCTCATCTCCATCCGAGATGATAAAGATGGGCAGAAGTGGTGCGTTGAGGGAAATCCTTCCGCTCAGCCGCCGGCCACCAAAAAGCCCATCGCTGGTGTGATTGGACCTGGATCCAGTTCGGTGGCCATTCAAGTTCAGAACCTGCTGCAGCTGTTCAACATCCCTCAGATTGCATACTCGGCTACAAGCATTGATCTGAGCGACAAAACCCTCTTTAAGTACTTCCTTAGGGTTGTGCCCTCCGACACTCTTCAGGCCAGAGCTCTCCTGGATATCGTTAAACGCTACAACTGGACGTATGTGTCAGCGGTTCACACCGAGGGTGAGTTATAGCTCTTTTACAGCTCAAGGATCAACACGTGTCTCAGTTTCTCAGATGGTTCTCCTAAAATCCATTAAAAGGAAAACAAAACACAAATTAGTCAGTTCTAACATAGAGCAATAAAATTTATTCAGATCCTCTGGTCTTGGAAGAATTTTATGAGAAATGTTTGAGTTCCTATAGAGATATCTTTGACTTGTAATAGTTTAAGATGTTAAGATCTCTTTGAAACTCTTGTGGAGACACATGTGAGATTATTGGGATCTTTTTCTCAGGAGAAACAGCAGAATTAAGCAGAAATCTCAATTTGCACCCCATTTAGTCTCACTGGTGTCCAGGAGAAACAGATCAGGTTTTAAATTTATCTTATTTGTGATATTTCTTTTCTACATGATCTTCCTGTGCTTAAATCTTGAACTGACTTTCAAAAATAGCACAGATTGTATTTTAAATAACATAAATAAGGTCTGTTTGGGATGGTAAAGTGAAATCAGACCAGAAGATCCAGAGATTACAGTACTTGAATCCAAATATCACTTAAATTCCTCAAAAAGGTCAGACAATCAGTATACATGCTAAGTGTCTTTGAACAGGCTTTTTAATCACCATATCATTATCAAGAGATTGATGCTGGTCTCATATCACGTCACATTATTCCCAATCTGTGATTAAAAAGTAACTCTGTAATCTTCTTAACAGCATTTGAAAGCACAATCAGGGTCACAAGCTGAGCTCTCAAATCATTCAATGAAACAAATATCTGTCATCGTCTGTAGTTCATTCGTTCATTTTGAAACAAGTCCAATGTCATATACACCAATAACAAACATAAGAGTCATTTCAAACATTGAGAATTAATCTCATCTTGTTTCTAGAAGTACTTAATTGGATGCAAAAATTTCATTCCGATTCACAATCCAATTCAGTGTTACATGGATGTTTACACTCATAAAATAAAAAGAGCCAGTTCTTACATCCTGAATAGGCAACTGCCTATTTAGAACAACAAAAAAAAAAAAGTGTAACAATCTGAACAGGTCTGTTTTTTTGTTTAGTTTTTTTTTTTTTTTTTTGTAAGACTACTTGTAAATTTAAATCAGACTAAAGTCTATCTGCAGTCTTAATCTGCTCAGCAGAGGAACTCTGAAGACACAGTTAAGTTGCCAAACACTAAGCTGGACTGAGGCATTGAGAGACTCTCTGATTTAGACAGTCTTATGTTGATGTCATTCCTCAGGGAACTATGGTGAGAGCGGGATGGAGGCCTTTAAGGAACTGGCATCTCAGGAAGGTTTGTGTATCGCCCATTCTGACAAGATCTACAGCAACGCTGGGGAGAAACACTTTGACCGGCTGCTGAGGAAACTGCGAGAGCGTCTGCCCAAAGCTCGTGTGGTGGTGTGTTTCTGTGAGGGGATGACCGTTCGTGGTCTCCTCATGGCCATGAGACGCCTTGGTGTAACGGGAGAATTCCTCCTCATCGGCAGGTGACTATTCATTTTTTATTTAATGAAATGTGACACTTCAGGGACGCTGGGGACATTTAGAGGCATTAAAGCATAATCCTTGATAGTTTCATAAAGCATCAGATCTATCAGAGGGATTCTGCTTAGAAATGATCATGATTTCCTGATGCTACAGGTTTCTATTAATGAGATATTAAAATGATGGATGACTGTCCCTTTAGTTTTTTTAATCAGCAGAACCCTCTCTTGTTGGTGTAAAGTATGTTATACCTCTGTCTTGATGCCAAAGCAGTCTCTATGGACTGAAAAGAGGAACATCATTTGGACAAGGCTGCTTTATTCTGGGTCAAGGAGAATGTTTTAAAGGAGGCTAATTCAAAGCTATATACTTTAGTAACTTACGGAAAGACATAATAGTCACACCAGGCTGATTTGACTAGTTAACAGTGAATTTGAAAGGAATTTAGTAAATTTATATTGTAACAAAATGTAATTGTTTTTTAGTGAGTTTTATAGATTTGTGTTCATTTGTATTCAGAATTGTGAAAATGTGAAATTAGCTGTAAATATTTAGATTACTGTTGAGTTTTCAAACTAAAGAATTTTAGAACGCTGAATTCAAATTTCAAATATTTAAAATTGCATAAGTTCCAAATACAAAAGGGAGGTCAAAGGTCAAGCTTGTGTGTTCCACAAGAAGTACTAATGACTAATTTTAGTATTGTTGTTTGGAAATGAATAGCATTTTTGGTTTTACATGACAAATGATGGGAGAAACAAACCTTTTTGAAACTTTGGATCAGTTGAATCCCAGGGAGTAGGTTTGATTGTTCCCATATTGGTGGGAACAGGCTGTAACAGTCTTTATTTATAGCTATGGTAGCTAACATGCTCATAATTCATAAAGAGAGCATTTTTATGTTAGCATATTCATCAGACTATAATTATACAATTTTGATTATGTAAAACCAACAGCATTACAGCAGCAGTTTTAAAGATGTTTTCTTTGGATTGTTTGACTATATAGCAAAATACTATATATAGCAAATGACTATATAGCAAAAAGTCAACTAATTTGTGTTTCCTGCTAGCCAAATTTCATATACATAAACAAAATACATAAACAAACATACATAAACAAAAACCTGGCTCTAAAATCTGCCTCTCTTTTTTATTCAGAGTTGTTCTAGAAAGGTATATGAAAACTATCCAAAGCTCTGTTAATCTTAAGGTGTACATTTATTACTGTTTTTGTTAACCTGGCAACATATCCCTTACGAAATTTAACCACGGTTTTACTGTTTAATAAAAAGAAAGAAAGAATCAGAAAAAATGATTTGCACACAGCTGTACATGGAACAAAAAAACATGCCAAACATGCATAAAAACACATTTCACAAACCAATTGGAAAAGTTTTTTGAAAGTGTAATCTGTTAAATGCAATCAACAAATCATCAAAGACCATTTGTCAGTTTGATACGCAAAAGTAAAATCTAAAATCTTTTGGTTTTTAATTAAAATCAACTACTGGGACATAAAATTTGAAGCAATTTGAATACAAGTCGAAGCAACACTTGATTGTGGCATTTCTTTGGTAATCTGTAATCACTTTGAGAACAAACAATGCTTGTCAGCTGCTCATGGTAAATTGTCATTTGTGAAATATGAAGTGTCAACTAATAATAGTCATTTTTTGGCGTGCTGCCGAGAAGATGCTGAGAGGCAGATGGTGCTGATGATGCCATGACCACAGAAAGACACCTTCATTATGAGCTCAAACAACACACAAGCAGGGATGGACTGGGACTAAAAAACAGCATGGGATTACATCTTGCTATTATATAGTTCATGTAAATGTTTTCGTGCTTTTTTTTGGCATGCTTGAAATGGCAGTTTATTCATTGCAAAGGCAGCCAATATTTTATCTTGATTGTTGTAGCTAAAAGCATCAGATAAGATTATATCAATCAGCTGGCAGCCAACATCACACCACTTGATGATGAACCGTCTAACACAAAGTAAGTGTTGTGCATGCTGAGTCTGTTCTTTAGCCTGTGCTAAAGTAGGTCAATGCACTCGAGCATCAGTGTTATTCAGGCATTGCAGGTGAGAGATTGAGGAGGAAGCTGGTGGTAATTAGGTGACTAATTAGACACTTTGTGACCCGCTTCCTTTAGTGATGGCTGGGCGGACAGGGATGAGGTCGTGGAGGGGTACGAGCAGGAAGCTGTGGGCGGCATCACCATGAAGCTACAGTCGGAGGAGGTCACGTCCTTCGATGAGTATTACCTGAAGTTACGACTCAACACCAACCATAGAAACCCCTGGTTTGCTGAATTCTGGCAGCATCGTTTCCAGTGCCGCCTCCCGGGACATCCACAAGAAAACATGAATTATAAGAAGAACTGCTCAGGTACGAGGAGAGAGAGAGGCTGTATATGGGTCATTCCTAGTATGCAGTACATGTCCTAGTATGCAGTACTTTTTCATGTCCCATCATAGATGACCTAATATATTAGATAAAATATTAACTGTTTTATCTCATTACAAAAATCACAAATAAGTGAACGCAGAAGTGAATTTTAAAGAATTAACTTGTTAATTCTCTTTAATGCGTAACAGGCGAATGTTACGCATTAACTTCTAAAATGAAAAAAAAAAGAAACTTCATACAGAAATTAAAATTTGCTAAATATTTACTCGCTCTCAGGCCACGCAAGATGTAGATGAGTTTGTTTCTTCATCAAAGAAATTTAACATTCCATCGCTTGCTCACCAATGGATCCTCTGCAGTGAATGGGTGCCGTCAGAATGAGAGTCCAAACAGCTGATAAAAACATCACAATAATCCACATAAAATCCACACCACTCCAGTCCATCAATTAACATCTGGTGAAGCAAAAGGCATATCCATCATTATTGCATTTTAACTCTAAACCATTGCTTCCAGCTAAAATACGAGTGCTTTTGTTTGAATCAGGGGAGAAATATGCACAGATCAAGCACCATTGAAAACTATCCAAAAAAGTTGGATAACAGAAGATGGAAGGGGTGTTATTTTGGATAATGAACTGGTATTTTGGACTGGCACAAACATTTGTAAATGTGAGCAACAGATTTTAAGGATTCTTTGATGATTTGTGGAAATAGTTATTTGTCATGCAAAAAAAAAAAAAATCATCCTGTTTGATCAAATTACAGAGTTCAAGAGGTACAGCAGAACAGGAATGACCCATTTTGCATGCTATAGCTGTTATTTCCCAAAACAAAAGGAAATGAAACACATATCTATTGGGTTTATAATAATTTAAAATCATATTTTTGTGTTTTTGCTCTTTTTGTATCTTTGAAACCTTCTCTGCTGACTGAAAAGGTGATCTAGGTAAATTGACTCTTTTTATGGCACATTTCTGTCTGGCTGTGTTGATACACTGTAAAAAGTGATAAGTTGACTTAACTTAATGAGGAAACCTGTTGCCTTAAAATTATTAATAAATAATAATTAAAAAAAATAAGTTGAGTGAATTGTCAAGTTCACTTAATTTTTTTTAAAATTATTATTTACTTAATAATTTTAAGGCAACAGGTTTCCTCAATTTTTTTTAAGTTAAGTCAACTTATCACATTGACAGTGTATTTAACATCAGCTGAAGCACTGTTTTGAGACAACACTCAGTAAGCATGTTGTCAAATGACACCTGACTTTATTTTCTGCATTTGCAGTGCCACATGTAATTTCACAAAGCAATATATTTATGTTTTAGCTTGTTAGATGATTTTAAATTTTTGAACTTTCACACAACTAGAGTCATATTAAGGTATAATAATTCCAGTGAAGCATGCCACTTTATTATCTGATCTATGTTTATGCTATTTTCATGTTGTTTGTCCATATTTTTTACAGCATTGCTTTGCTTTATCTTTTTTTTTTTTTTTTTTTTTTTTTAGGCAAGAGGTGAACTTTATGCAAAATGTTAATTTTAACTTTTTGAAATGTAAACCTAACCACAAAATGAAAACTGTTACAAATAATCAAACAGAGAAATAGTCATAGTCTGCTGTTCTGTTATTATTTCTTTGTCTAGAACTCCAAGATGGTAAGTGAATATTTTTCTGAAGAGCTAACGTGGAGGCACTTCACTTCAGCAATATAGATAGAGGTCGACTGATATAATACAGCCATATGATTTAAAAATAAAATATGTTGTATGACTGTTGATATCACTAGTAAACATTATTAGATAAGAGAGTTTACTATTGTCAATAAGGTCACAATGCAGCACTGAATATCGGTTGACCTCTAATATATGAAGTTATTGGGATGTTTTTTCCCCCAAAAATGAAATGAGCATCTATAAGGGCACTTCGGTTTGAACTTTATATCCCAATAACAGCTAGATTTATCATGCCAGTTGGCTTTGCTGCATGTTCCAGTGGGGAACTCTTTTAAGCTCCAAACATTTTTAGTTGCTTGTGCTAATATGAATCAGAGCCTTCAGAGGGAAGAAATTAAGAGGTCACGCTTCTTATTTCTATAGATTCGGCTCCACTTACAACATGCATTTGCTAAACATGCACAACTGAAGAAAAAAAAAAGATTGTATCGATGTCATACTGTGACTATTGTGAAAAATATTTTGGTGTTCACTAATTTTGACAAAAATAACAGTGAACAGACACATTATCATCTGGTGTCGTATTGTAAATAGGGTAAACACAGTCATAGTGAATTATATGGTGACTTTTTCTTGCTTTACTCATAGAAAATAAATATTTAAAAATCTAAAATAAATGAAGCTAGACAGCACATTGTTCCTCTATTGTTTGTTCTTCAATTTTATCTGATTATTGGAATTATTTTGATGAATTGTTGATTAATTTTGTGATGAGATGATATTTGGGTGGAGATATCATAGCACAGTATCATATCCTTACTGAAGCCTCCAGTCCTAATTATTACACTTTGCATGTAAACAAAACTTTGACATACCAAATAAAAGACGTCATTTTTGAACACAAATGATTAAAAAGAAAGCCAGGGGGTTAGAAACACTGAGAAATCCTCGCAATCTGCCTCTATTATTAATAAAACATGTACAGTATTTAATGTTTCAGTTTTTCTCCAAGTGACACTGTTATATTATGGTTTGTGCCCATGCCAAAAAAATAGGGATTGACAAGCGAAGCATGTCTAGGTTTTAGCTTTCGCCCGTTGCTTGCTGCAATGCACTTTAACTTACAGATATAATGTTAGAGCCATGTTACAGTCAACGTTTTCTTTGAATATGTATTTTTTTTGTCTTTGCAATACACCATATTTATCAGCTATGGTGCCTGATACTGCTTCCTGCTGGCTTGTTACAGATCACCAGATAATGAGCTGATAGGGTGTCCTTTGACATTGCCTGTTCCTTTGAATTAACACAGCGATCTTTTTTTTTCCTTCAATTGTCAGCCACATTTACTTTGATTCATGAGGGAGATGGGCAAGAATGAGAACACGAATGAATAATTAATTTCCTTGCTCAATTAATAATAATGCCACCATCATGTCCATTACTAATTAAATGCTGAGTTGGGTTACATAAATGGTTTGCTTCGCCATGGCAACTGCATTTCGTTTGATCTTCTGTTCTAATGCTCCTGTCTTTTGATTCACTGTCCAATAGAAAAAGACAGAACTTACTGTCCTGTCGCCCGTGGCTTAGGAATAATGATGTCTTTGGACACCCTATCATTCCCTTTCAAGTGCTCAAAAATTGCTATAAAATGGGGTCTGGAAATATCATGGCTGAACTGTTACAGTGGGGATTTTCATTGTGATTTTCATTCCAGTAAAAGCCTTTTAGCTGCAAAATGTGGAACTTTTCAGAATTTGCTGGTATTGCTGAATTATTTACTGCAGTCAACATGAAATCAAAATTGACCCTGTTTACTTTCTTAATGCATGTTTCTTTATTTACTGTCAGTGATTCATTAGTGCACGTTATTCTAAAGAAAACTTCATTGCCTATATGAAAAGACTAACATCACTTAGGGCATGTAGGCTGTTGGATAATGTCAACCAGTAGTCGAACAGCTGTTTAGATCTATAAAAAAGTCAAATGGGCTGCAAATGTTGTTTCATGTTGACTAAAACACACAGGTTGCATTGCAGTGATGTTCTAATAATTACTTTTTGGTTTGCTGATTCTCACAGGTTATGAAAGCCTAGAAGACAACTATGTCCAGGACAGTAAGATGGGCTTTGTCATTAATGCCATCTATGCCATGGCTCACGGTCTTCATGACATGCATGAGCACTTGTGTCCGGGTCACGTGGGACTTTGTGACGCCATGGACCCCATTGATGGCAGCAAACTGCTGGACTTTCTCCTCAAGACCTCGTTTACTGGTGTGTCTGGAGAAGATGTGTGGTTTGATGAAAACGGGGACTCGCCAGGCAGGTCAGTCTTACTTACTGGCCTACATAAATCTATGTTTTATGCACTAAATGAATAACACAAAAATAGCTATTAATTAACTTTTAAACCACCATGGAGCATGTGTCCAATAAGTCCAATGGCCTGACTTTGGAAAACACTCACTTGCAGGCTTTTCTGGATGTTTTGTCCATAATTCAGTATTCAATGTTTTGCACAGTAAAGTGCATTTATTACAAAGAAAATTTGGGTCACAGCATAGGACGACTTACATGCTGTTAGGTTTAGGGGTTTGTTTAAATTACTAACCCTAACTATGAGCGATAATAATAGTTGTATTGTAGATGAATTTCCTTCTCTCTCTTTTTTAAAGGTATGATATTATGAACCTGCAGTTTGTGGAGCCTGGCGTTTATGACTATATAAACGTTGGCTCGTGGCATGAAGGCATTTTAACTATCGATGATAATATGATCCAGATGAACCTCAGTGAGATGGTCCGATCTGTCTGCAGTGAGCCCTGCTCCAAAGGAGAGATCAAGGTTAGTTTGTATATTTATTAGTGCTGTCAAACGATTAATCACGATTAATCGCATCCAAAATAAAAGTTTTTAATAAGAGTGTTTACTGTGTTTATTTATTTATATATAAATACAAACCCATGCATGTAAATATTTAAGAACGATATCTTATGTTTACATATGAAATATATAATATAAAATATTATTATATAAATGTATAAATATATTAACATGTAAATATTTTCAAAATATATACTATATGTGTGTGTTTATACATAATAAATACAGTACGCATATTATGTAAACAAAAACTTTTATTTAGGATGCGATTAATCGATTGACAGCACTAATATTTATCAGTAAAAACTCTCATGCAAAAAGTCCCCTTTATTTCCACTGCATCTATTTCTTCTTAAAAACAAAGTAAAACATGTGTAATGTGACTTCGCAGGTGATCAGGAAAGGGGAGGTGAGCTGTTGTTGGATCTGTACGGCCTGTAAGGACAATGAATATGTCCAGGATGAGTTCACCTGCAAAGCCTGTGAGCTGGGATGGTGGCCAGACAAAGAGCTTCAAGGTACTTCATTTGCAATAGTCATCATTTGTCATTTTGTTAAACTTAAGGCCTAGACTTTAAACCTGGAGAAATTATACATTTGAATTGTTGTAGCTAAAAGTATTACACTCTTATTAGCAGCTGAAAGCATTATCATATCAGCCGAAATATTCAATAAATTAAAACTATGAAAAAGTGTAATGCTAACATAAATGTGATTGGCTTTAATTTCAAGTATCAACTGTCTCAGATGTTTCTCCTAAAATTCCTCAGGAGAAATAACAATAGACACAAATGAGACTATACTTGATATAAAGTCAAAGTATAGACCTGTAAAATTAATTTGCATAGTACTGCTCAAAAAAAAATTAATTCTTTGAAGAGAAATTTACTGAAAAGTACTGAAATCTTGAATTTTGGTTGGCTTTGGTATTTTGGTTTCTTGAGGTTGAGATCTCTTCTGAAGCTCTAGAGCAGTAGTCTCAAACTCAATTCCTGGAAGGCCACAGCTCTGCAGAGTTTCACTCCAACCAGCTCCAAATCACACCTGCTTGGAAGTTTCTAGTGATCATGAAGACCTTGATTAGCTGGATCAGGTGTGTTTGATTAGGGTTGGAGCTAAACTGTGCAGAGCTGTGGCCCTCCAGGGATTGAGTTTGAGACCAATGCTCTAGAGGACACATATGATATTACTAGAATCAGCAGAAGAATGAAGCAAAAATCTCTTTTTTTATCTCTTTTATCTCTATTTGATTTCATACTGTAGTTGTCTAGGGGAAACTATTGACAAACTAAAGGGAACTTATTTGGCATAATTAAATTTGAATTTTAAATTTGAAAATTAAATTTTTAAATTTAAAATGTTTTTGTAAAGCTAAATATTATATTAGATATAAGATATATAAGATATAACTTGTCTACAGCCTTGAAAATCTATGCCAGACAAGAATGACACCTCAAATTTAATGGCTTGTCGAGGAGAGGTGCGATATTACAACCCGAAAAATGTTGGGACATTTTTTTAAATTTGAATAAAATGAAAACTAATAGACTTTCAAATCACATGAGCCAATATTTTATTCACAATAGAACTTAGAGAACATAACAAATATTTAAACAGAGAAATTTTACACTTTTATCCACAAAAGGAGCTCATTTCAAATTTGATGCCTGCTACAGGTCTCAAAAAAGTTGGCACGGTGGCAACAAAGGGCTGAAAAACAAGACATTTTGAAAAGATTCAGCTGGGAGAACATCTAGCAACTAATTAAGTTAACTGACATCAGGTCTGTAACATGATTAGCTATAAAAGGAATGTTTTAGAGAGGCAGAGTCTCTCAGAAGTAAAGATGGGCAGAGGCTCTCCAATCTGTGAAAGAGTGCATAAAAAGATTGTGGAATACTTTAAAAACTATGTTCCTCAATGTCAAATTGCAAAGGCTTTGTAAATCTCATCATCTACAGTGCACAACATCATCCAAAGATTCAGAGAAACTGGAGAAATCTCTGTGCGTAAGAGACAAGGCCGAAGACCTTTGTTGGATACCCATGGTCTTTGGGCCCTCAGACGACACTGCATCCCTTTTCGGCATGATTCTGTCATTGACATTACTAAATGGGCCCAGGAATACTTCCAGAAACCACTGTCGGTAAACACAATCCACCGTGCCATCTGCAGACGCCAACTAAAGCTCTATCATGCAAAACGGAAGCCATATGTGGACATGGTCCAAAAGCGCTGTAGTCTCCTGTGGGCCAAGGCTCATTTAAAATGGACTGTTTCAAAGTGGAAAAGTGTTCTATGGTCAGACGAATCCAAATTTGACATTCTTGCTGGAAATTACGGACGCCGTGTCCTCCAGGCTAAAGAGGAGGGAGACCTTCCAGCGTGTCTTCCAGTTTAAACAATTGTTATGTTATCTATGTTCCATTGTGAATAAAATATTGGCTCATGTGATTTGAAATTCTTTTAGTTTTCATTTTATTCAAATATAAAAAAAAAAAAAAAAATGTCCCAACATTTCCGGAACTCGGGTTGTATTTTTCTAAGCAATCAGACTTTCTATTTTTATATGACAATAGAATTACTGTGGTGACTTTGCATGCACAATCTGTTTTCTTCAGTAAATGTTAAAATGTTGTTAATGATTTTCCTATGTAGTTTGAATAACTTTCATTGGTTTTGAGTTTTAAAATAAAAGGGAAAAGTATGTGTCTGAATCAAAGAATCATAGATGCGTCATCAAACATCCATGCAGAATCCCGTTCTTCAAGTCTTACATTACTGATTTGGCTTTTTAAAAGACCTTCACTGTCCTATTTTCAAAAGGTTTCCCATGACACCTGAAGGCCATTTATCATTTTTACAGATTGCTTGCACCGTACAACTTATCGCCAGTGACAGCCCTACTTCACTGCCTACTTCTCTGGCCTATTTTCATACACTATGATGGTCAATGTCAATGCAGCAGCCTAGAGTGTCCTAGCAATGTATTTTTCATCAGTTCATTATAGGATAGCTCCATTCTATGCTACTGCCATAATGCACAGATTCACTGTGCATTGGAAAAAATACAGATTTCACTTGTGATTCATGTATTTCTAGAAACAAATCATTGTCCTTAAGCTCTCCTTGAGTATTATCATTGGTAAAAGTGTCTGGCTCTCATGAATACTGGTGTTGGTAATGAGGAAGCATTGGTTTCCTCTCTCCTGCTGCAGTCTTTCAAGTCTCCTTTGGCTTGGTTCTTTCTTACGGCCGGTCCCTTAGTGGAAGGGCTGTTTATTTTTAGGTGAGCTGGAAACCTACTTTAGTACTTGGTGCATAAGCGAGCTGGTCACACTCAGATGGCCAGTCCTAAAAAGACACAAAGCAATGCGAAGTGTATGCTTTTACCATTTTTAATGCACATTCAACAATGCATGCTTTGATCGCAACCCCCTGTTGACCTCTTAGAGTGTTTGCTTATTGGTGAAAGCATTAATTCATAATGTCTCACACTCTATGACTATAGACATATGAGTCCACAGTAAAATTGGAAAAATCTATGCAGGTGTGTTTTGAGTATTTCTGGAATGTTGCTAGATGGCTAGAGAACCAAAGCACAAATTGTGAGTGTGGTTTCCAGGGCTTAATAAGGTGTTCAAAGGTGTTTTAGTGTGTTGTGCAGTTGCTAGGTTATTCAAAATGGTTGCTAAGTGGTTTCTTACTGACCCAAATCAAGAGTGTTGGTATGTGATTGCCAGGGTGTTCAGAATTCACAATGGTTACTTACTGTTTCATGTGTTTAAAAAAAAAATAATAAAAAAAATATACAAGTTGTTGCCAGGGCATTACTATGCAGTTGCTTGAGTGGGTTTTGGTGCATCTTATACAGTTGCTAAGTAGTTGCTTGATGGTTGCTTTCTAGTAAAAAAAAAACAAAAAACATCCCGAACTCATCCCAAATGTTTTTGGCTGGTTTTTGGCTCTGTGGTTTTTAGGATGTTTAAAGTGATTACTTAGTTACTCTGTTGGTTACTTAATGGTCCAAATCAACAGAACTCATCCCAGTATTTTGTGAGTTGTTGCCAAGGTGTTGCTATGTGGTTGTTCTTCTAGGTGCTTTCGATGGATTTTGGTGCATTGCTATGTAATTGCTCACTGTTCCATGTAAAAAAAAAATAATAAAAAAAATGGTTACCAGGGTGTAGCTATGCAGTACCTGTGAATGCTAGGGTGTTGGCTACTTAATGGTCCAAATCAACAGATCTCAAATGGTAAAATGGTCTCATCCCAAAATGTTATTGACAGTGGCTAGGATGCTGCTTTGTGGTCGCTAAAGTATTTTGAGTGTTTTTTTTTTACATTGCTATGTGGTTGCTAGGTGATTACTTACTGGTCCAAGTTAAAAAATATCTTTTTGGGTTGTTGCCAAGGTGTTGCTGTGTGTTTCTTCTTAGTACTCTGCATGGCTTTTGGTGTGTTTCTCTGTGGTTGCTAGGGTGTTAAAAGTGGTTACTTAATGTCCCATGTATTAAAAAAATGTTGCCAGGTTATTATGAGTTTATAAATACCTTCTTGGATATTGGTTACTTAATGGTCCAAATCAACCGAGCTCCTCCTAAAGTTTTGTGGGTTGTTCCCAGATTGTGGTTTTTAAAGTATTTTAAGTGTTTTTGTGCATTACTATGTAGTTAGGGTGTTACTGGGCCAAGTTTGTGGGTTGTTTCCAGGGTGTTGCTGTGCAGTTGATAGCATGTTCAAAGAGGTTTATTGTCCCTTGTTTTTTTAAAAAGAAGACTTTTTTGAGTCATTGCCAGGACTTTGCTATGCAGTTGCTCTGAGTGGATTTTGATGTATTTCTGTGCAGTTTCTAATGTGTTTAAAGTAGTTAGCATGGCATTGCTAGGTGGTTACTTACTGATGTTTGAAGTGGATACTCATTGTTACTTAATAAACTAAAACATCCACAAGTTTTTTGAGTTGTTCCAAGGGAGTTGCTATGCAGTTGCTAAGAATGTTCTGACTGGGTTTCAGTGCATTGCTTTGCCAATATCTAGGGTGCTCTTTGTAGCTGCTATGGCTGTAGGTGGTTGCTTACTGGCCCAAGTCAAAGAGTCCCTTTGATATTCTGATCTGTAATTTTGGGTTTATTGTCTACCAGATAAAGTCTGATGCTTAGAAAATTATTTGCACACCATTAATAGCACAATATAAGCAAGAATAAAACGGATGCTTGCCTTAGCAAACACTACAATTAATAATTGAATCCATTGTGTTCATAGTCTCACATATGATCTAATCATTTTGTCTTGTCTCTTCAGTCTGTGAGCCCCTTCCCCTGCGCTACCTGGAGTGGAGTCATCCTGAATCCATTGCAGCAGTCGTCTTTTCATGTCTGGGCATCCTAGTGACCAGTTTCGTCACCTTTGTCTTCATACTCTACCGAGACACACCGGTCGTCAAGTCCTCCAGTCGTGAACTTTGCTACATCATCTTGGCTGGCATCTTCCTGGGTTACATTTGTCCCTTCACTCTCATCGCACGTCCCACCATAGTCTCATGTTACCTGCAGCGCCTCCTCGTGGGATTCTCGGCCTCCATGTGCTACTCGGCTCTCGTCACCAAGACCAACCGCATTGCTCGAATTCTGGCCGGCAGCAAGAAGAAAATATGCACACGCAAACCACGCTTCATGAGCGCCTGGGCGCAAGTGGTGATCGCGTTCATCCTCATCAGCGTGCAACTGACTTTAGAGATCACACTGATCATCTTGGAGCCTCCGGAGCCCATTAAATCGTACCCAAGTATTCGAGAAGTTTTTCTAATATGCAACACCAGCAATTTGGGCATGGTTGCACCATTGGGCTACAATGGCCTGCTCATTCTCAGCTGCACCTATTATGCGTTTAAAACTCGCAATGTCCCTGCCAACTTTAACGAGGCCAAGTATATCGCCTTCACCATGTACACCACCTGTATTATCTGGTTGGCCTTTGTGCCGATCTACTTTGGCTCCAACTACAAGATCATCACCACATCGTTCTCTGTGAGCCTCAGCGTGACGGTGGCTCTCGGCTGCATGTTCACGCCAAAAATGTACATAATCATCGCCAAGCCCGAGAGGAACGTACGCAGCGCGTTCACCACCTCCGACGTGGTGCGCATGCATGTGGGTGATGGGAAAATTGCTTGCAGGAGCAACAGCCTGCTAAACATGTTCAAACGCAAGAAGAACGCATCCGGAAATGCCAAGTAAGTAGCTCAGAGGCGTTAGCGCAGTCTCTCCTCCGTCCTGTTGTGTTAGAGCCCATGGGTCCAGTTCTGTTATTCCAGCTTCTCTCCAGATCTTAAGATCATGCCATTTTCAGGAGCTTCTTCAATTAACGTCTCTCTCAGACATCTTGTGATTTGCAGGTCAACTACAATTAAAACCTGCACACCCAGGGGCGTCTGAGCAGCAGGGCTGGGAGAGGCTGTGGGACTATGGTAGCTTTAAATGTATGTAATGGCAAAGAGCAAGAATTATTATTGTTCCGCTACCAGTTTTTGAGTCGCTGGTCGGTATGATGGTGTGTATTAGATAATGGTAGAAGTTTGTCAACTGGAAGAGATTTTGCTATCATTTTTATACCAGTAGACACATGAAGCATAAAGCAAAAATAGAGAGAAGGACTTGTCCCAAACAAGTTTAAGATGTTTGTGCTTAATTGTTTTATGGCTGTGACATGTTGCATAATTTAGTATGCATAATATATGTATATTGCTATGACTGTAGTCAAAATTTAAAGTAGCAACTATTTGTTTATAATATAAGTCTTTTGTTTTAATAATGTGAAGCTTTTTTTGCGCTGATGCTTAACTAATTCATTTGGACATTTTGCTTTGAGTCTAAATCATTTCCATATAAAACATTCCTTTTATTTGTAATACGTTTTGCGATATAAAGTGTGGTCCAAAAGTTTGAGAGCAATAGTAGAACTAGAAATGCTTCTATTGTGCCATGTTTTAATGTAATATTTTGTATGTAAATATTTTAATATATTGTATTAAATATTTTAATGTTATATTATGCATTTGTATTATTTAAAATATATGTTTTAAAATTGATATTTTCAGTTTATTTGAATTTTCACACAAATTCAGAATATTTTACCATTTAGTTTTTCTTTTTTGTTTTTAGCTTTAATGACAGCAGCACTGGAGCTGATGTGAACAAAACCTGATGATCACGTTCTCCAGCATGATATGAGATGTTTCAAAAAGCATCTGGGGCTTCAATGAAAGAAAATCTGACCCTCATTACAATCATTAACTCAAAATAAATTTGATTAGTCACCTAGAAATAGTGCAGGATCTGAAGTTTTTCCCAATTCATTTATTAATTAATTTAGTTTATTTCCAAGTTTATGTGAAAGAATACCACATTTTCAAGGTAGTCTTAGACTTTTGGACCTCAGTGTAAACTGTTACCTTTATATAAATTTACTTACAGTATACTGTGATTTAAGATTTTGGTGATATTATATTGATGTGTAAAAGTAAATGTTTTTAAGCATACACCAAATATCTGAATAATAATATTCAGTATATTTTTTTGTACAATTTTTTACACGAACCAGAAATGTTGTTCTTGTGTTCACCTTTCTCGGTTCCTGTGAAATAACAGCCGTCTTTATTTTGTTCATAGTTCTAATGGAAAGTCTGTGTCATGGTCTGAACCAGGTTCAAGACATCCTCCGAAAGGGGAACACATGTGGCACAGACTGTCTGTACATGTGAAGAGGCAGGAAGCCGGATCCAATCAGACGGCTGTCATCAAACCCCTAACTAATACCTACAATAACCCCGGCATGGAGTTTTCCGATTTAAGCACCAAGACTCTGTATAATGTAGCCGAGGAGGACGAGGGCGACCCGATCAGATACAATCCCTCGGGCAGCCCTCATCTGATGGCTCTCAGGCAGTCGCCTGTCAGCAAGCCTATGAAAGAGGCGGGCGCTGATATGACATTTTACACTCCCGAGCAACACATGCCACAAAAAAACAGTGTTCTCCCTCAACATTGTATTGCAGATCATGAGGTGCTCAAGTTCAGTTCAAACATGCCCGATCTGGATGAGATCATTAGCCTGCCCGAGCTGGGCGACGGGGTGATTTCGCCCCTTCAGCCCCAAATATTGCACCCACATCCGATTTTGCCCATGCAACTGGGTTCGTACCCGGACGAACCCTCCTCCCCTTTGGAGGAGGTTGAAAATGAGCAGTTCGGTCTTCTTCACGGCTACATGTATGACAATGCGCAGATCCACGACGAGGAGGAGTTGGTGCAGATTAAAATGGCAATGGAGGACTCTGTGGCCCTCATGCCACCTTCTCCGTTTCGGGATTCGCTCGGCTCGGGCAGCCCCGTTCCCAACTCCCCGGTGTCCGAGTCTATCTTATGCACGCCACCGAGCGTGACGTACGCCTCCGTCATTCTCAGAGACTATAAGCAAAGCTCCTCAACCCTTTGAAATTTATTTTAGGAGATCATGTCAGCTCCAGCTTTGTGAAATAATAGATACTGTACTAGTTTGTGCAATAATGTGACTGTAAGTTGCCTGCACTGGAGAGCTTTAATATTACATATGGTTAATTTAAAGAGAGTATATAGAAGTGAATGTATGTTGAGCAGGGTCCAAAATTAAGACTTGCCAAGTGCGAAAGGCACTTCAAATTTTGCCAGTACATCTTCCACAGTTTCACAGACACAGAGAAGCTTGTGTACCATCTACTTATTTTAAATGATTCAGTGTTAGTATTAAAAATAATTAGTTTTTATACTGTTTTCATTTTAATTTTAGTTTTGTTGTGTTTTTGTCGTTTTTATTTATTTTTTCTTTAAATATGCCCTGTGTAATTTATATTAATTTCTATTTCAGTTATTTTAGTTTTTTTTTATGGTTTTACTTAATAGTTAATGATAATAACCCAGAAATGAACAATAACACAAAAGATTGTTTAATGGCTGGAAAATCTTTAGTAAATTCACCTGCAATTTGCAGGTGTGGCAAAAAATTTTAACTGATATACTCATAGTTTTTATTTAATATTTTGAATTCATTTTAATTTTTTTTTTTCATTTTCATTTTAGTTACAGTTTCAGTAATTTTGTGTTTTTGTCAGTTTTATTAGTTGTTTTTTGTCTTTTTTCCTTTAAAGGGTTAGTTCACCCAAAAATAAATTCTGTCATTAATTACTCACCCTCATGTCGTTCCAAACCCGTAAGACCTTCATTCATCTTCGGAACATGAATTAAGATATTTTTGATCAAATCTAAGATCTCTCTGACCCTCCATAGACAGCAATGCAGCTGCAATGTTCCCAGACCCAGAAACGTAGCAAGGACATTGGTAAAATAGTCCATGTGACATCAGTGGTAATTTTACAATGTTACAAGAATACTTTTTGTGCGCAAAGAAAACAATAATAACATAATTTATTCAACAATTTTCTCCCCGAGTTACCGTCTTCCGCCATTTTGGAGAGTACCCCAGAACATAATCAACATAATCAGCGTTGTTTACGTTCAGCATTCGTGCGCTTTTTCTGAACGTAAACAATGCTGATTACGTTCTGGGGTACTCTCTAAAAAGACGGTAACTCGAGGAGAAGAATTGTTAAATAAATGATCTGAAAAAAATGGACCTTGATCATGTTAATTACATTACTGTCTATTGGAGGGTCAGAGAGCTCTCAGAACTAATCAGAAATATATTAATTTGTGTTCCGAAGATGAATGAAGGGTGAATTTTACAGGTTAGGAACGACATGCGGGTGAGTAATTAATGACAGAATTTTCAATTTTGGGTGAACCAACTCTTTAATTGTCTATAAAACTTGATTATTTTAATTGTAGTTAATTTAGTACTTTAAGTTAAACTAATTTAATTTATTTAAATGTATTTATTTATTTATCCATTAATTTATTTATTTAATGTTCCTTTATGTTTTTAGTTTTTGTTAACAATAATAACCCTGAAATGAATAATAAAGCAAAATACAGTTCAGCGTCCTGTAATTTTTCTCAATTCACCCGCAATAGGCAGGTGTGGCAAAAAAGTTAATTTTGGACCTTTGGAATGTCAGAGCCGGATTGTGTAAAAGCAGGAACCAAACGTGTAGGTGCCCTTTGATTTGTGTCACTATCACTTGCTTTAGTATGGCAGCAGTAGTTGACATGAAACCAACACCAGTCATTGTAATGCTGTATATTCTGAGCTCTTTATTCTTTTCATAATAGATCAAATCATCTAAAGGACTTGCAGAAACCATTGTAGACAGAATCACTGTACAACCATTGTAGCAGAAAATGAAGATTTAGGAATTCTCTATCAGTGACTATTTAATGTGTTTAAGGTGTTTTATACAATCATAACTTTTATAAACTGCATTTTAAAAGTCTATATTAAAGTAAACATGATCATCAAACTGTTTTAGGTCTAGTTAAAGCATCAAATCATGCAGCATATGTATGCAGTAAACTACAATAAGTGTAGATAACAAATGCCTAGTAAATTTGTTAGCAAAATGTAGCAAAAGTTTTTAAGTGCCAATGTCAAAACCAACTGTATTTTTTCATACCGTATTGTTTTTATGTACTTTTTGTATAGTTTGTGTGTTTAAAGTACAATAGGAAGTGTACATACTATTTCTTCTATTTATGTGTGATTTTTTTTTAATAATGAAGAAAATGTAAATATATATCATATATCTCTGGATTTAAATGGTCATAACATAAAGTTAGAGTTTGTATTATTACATGGACTTTTCCATTAGACATTATTGTCTGTATTTGGTAACTGTTGATTAAATGTTTTCATATCAGCTCCAAATGCTTATATGCTTTATGAAGTCAATGTGTTAATGAAGATTCAAGATCCCCTAATGCTCAGCAGGGCCACCGACGGCAGTTTCACCAGAATGTACCATGATGTAGACAGTTATATCCTCTTATTATGACCATTTAAGTCCTATATGACATGACAGTTACTAAATTATTATGGGATTTTAAGCAATTTTAGAGGACTGTATTCAGGTAACTTTTTAGATATTATCTGAAATGATTATGCTGTAAGTTTTCTTTTTTCTGTTGCAGTGCAATATGTGTTGTCAGATTGCATACTATAGTCTTGAAACTATACTTTAGCTTTAAGAAAACATTTGTGCTATTATATTTTTTAAAAGAATCAATCATTGTATGAGCCTAGATGTAGCTATCTTAAGATACGTTTCGACATGTTTCTACAGATTACATTTAGTTCTGCTGTATTTGTCAGGAATTGCTTAGCTTATTTTAGTGGGCATGTTTTATTAGGTTTATGATAAATATTGTATATTTTGTAAATAAGCTCTCAGGGTTGTTTCTGCAGTAGGTGTTTAGTTAATAATTTCCCAAAATGTGACCAGTTATTGCTTTCATATGACCATGTTAAAGAACCGTCTTCAACACCTGTGTGTCTCACTGTCACTTTATGCACGCTTTGCACCTGAAACGCTTAAAATGCATGAACTTTGACATTTGATTTACCTTGTAAAATCTTTGTTTTACAGTTTTTAATGCTGGAAACTATCTGTGTTGTTGGTAGCATGGTTCGAAAACGCGAAAGGGATTTAACCAGCAGAATAAATCTGAAGTAGGTCATTTACAAAAAAGCAATTTGTTATCGCTCTCCAGGAAAATGTCAGGAGACCCAGAATTAGGATTCACTGAACATTTATTTAAAGTTTTGGTGATTGGAGACCATAAAGTTGGGAAAACCAGCTTTGTTAAACGATATGTGAAAAATCAATTCTACGAGGAGTTGAAAACAACTATAGGTGTGGATTTTTCCATGAAGGTGATAGATTGGGACGGTCACACACGGGTCAGATTACAGCTGTGGGATATAGCAGGTAAGCCTATATTTAAACCTGAAATTAATACAATAGAACTATGTAGGTTGTTATTTTAAAAGGTTATAATAGATCATCAGTGCATAAAACTCTAATAATGTTGATGAATATGAGAAAAAGGGCATCAGGAGCAAAATAGAACAGAAATGTATCTAACTTTGACAAAAATAGCTGTTTTTTAGTTCCACTGGTCCTCATAAGGGGTAATTATCAACAATTTAGTGGCACAGTTTCACTTGCAGATTTATATTTGACTATAAATCTAGGCAAGAAAAACCTGTCATGCTGTAAGATCTGAAATAGCTGTAAACTGATCAGTTTTTGTTTCTCTATGAATTAGGAGCGCAATTCTGCATCTCAAAGGCTAATTTGCTGCTTTCTGATTAAAGTGTTTTTTCTTGTTTATTTAGGTCAAGAGCGTGTAAGGGGACTGAACCGTGTATACTTCAAGGGATCCAGTGGTGCGCTTGTTGTGTATGACGTGACAAATGGGTCAACATTGGATGGAGCTCTGAACTGGAAACATGAACTCGATGGTCAAGTAATGCTGAAAAATGGCAGTCCGATCCCTGCTGTTCTACTGGCCAATAAATGTGATGAGACTAAAATGTGCCAGAGGAATGCCTCTCTTCTGGAGAAACTCTGCCAGGAGAAAGGCTTCATTGGATGGTTTCAGACATCAGCAAAGGTGACTTGATTATTATCGTGCCATTTCCATATTTAGACCAATTTTGGATAAGAAACAGGGTTTTTTCAATCCTCACCCAACCAGTGCCCTGCCTCTATGTGCTTGTATTAATTATACTTAATATAAACTTAATTTGTTTTACTTATGTAAACATTAAACATGTTTTTTTAATGTTCCTGAAAGAAGTCTCTTCAGCTCACCAAGGCTGCATTTATTTGATCAAAAATAAATACAGTAAAATTAGCAATATTGTGAAATATTATTACAGTTGAAAAGTATAGATATATTTTGAAATGTAATTTATTCCTGTGATGCAAAGCTGAATTTTCAGCATCATTATGCCAGTCTTCAGTGTCACATGATCCTTCAGAAATCATAATATGCTGATTTGCTGCTCAAGAAACATTTCTAATTATTATCAGTATTGAAAACAGTTTCACCTTTTTGTGGAAATGGATACATTTTTCCCCCAAGATTCTTTGATGAATACAAAGTTCAAAAGAACAGCATTTATTTTAGAAATAGAAATATTTTAGAAATAGAAATAGAAATCTTATGTTACATTATAGATGTCTTTACTGTCAATTTTGATCAATTTAATGATCAACTGCAGAATAAAAGTAATATTTCTTTGAAAAAAAAATCATAACCCAAACTTTTTAACAGTAGCGTATCACGATTTCGACACAAATATTACATTGCTGTTAAGAAAAATTATTGAGCACAATTATGATCATGTGCCACTGAAGACTGAATTAATGGATATCATTATGTTTTTTATGAAAATATTGTTTATAGTTATAGTATAGTTGCTATCTATAATATTGCCTATAAGTGTATAGTAATGTCACGTCTACTATTCCACTTCTGTTTCATTACTTCAATGGAGTTTTATGGTTTTGTTTGCGTTTTAGGACAATATCAATGTGGATGAAGCTGCTAAATTCCTCGTTAAGCGCATTCTCCAGAATAATGAGGGATCAGTGAAAGAAGAAGAGCAGAACATGCAGATCAACCTGAAGCAGCATTCAAAGAGCAACTCTACCTGCTGCTGATTCAAAATCCCAGACTGAGAAGCTTCCTTATTGAGGATAAACTCAAGGGATAACTGTGCAGCATAGCATTTTGCAATTTGTATTTTTTATATATTTTATTTTATTATCAATGATTAATACTCATCTAAACATTTTGGGGGCCATGAGCAAATACCATGTTGAATGAGTTTCATGCTGAGTATCTAATAAATACCTCTGTGGCGATGTGTCTCATTTCCCTTGCTAATCTGCTACATGCTCACGGGTTATTAAATACATCAGCATGGAAGGACTGGAGACTAACCGAGATCCGCCGCACGCACTTCAGCATACAACATTTCAGGAGTGAACAGAAATACTGTCAACATGCCAAATTCATTATGTTTCTCTCTGCAGAAAGCAGCGTGCACAGGGACATGGCCTATATTTTATAGCCGTCAAAAGTTAGTTTTCTTTGAAAAACAGCAATAGCAGAGAATGTGTTTGAAATAAAAAATAAATCTAATGAAGTTAGACTGATGAAAAATAAATGTAGCTTCAGGATAATACTCCATATTCCATCAGAGCTTCTGTGTTACAAAATAAATTCCCCATCAAGCATAAATGTGTAATACTGTGCCTCAGATCGCAAGCTAATATATCTCTCCTTACATTATTTGTCAAAAAGTGGCAGAATTTCCATCTCAGTGCATGACTTCTGCAAACTTTAGTAATTGATAAGCCCAAAACATACGCTAATCAAGCCCAATGCCCCGCTCTATTTTATCAAGTTTATAAAATGATTAATTATTTAAAATATAGAAGAGAAATACGCCTCATACAGCGATTATCCAGGTCAGGGGAGCGATCAAACACAGCAGGATGCACAGCTTTCATACACAATGGTTAATGTCACAGAAATAGGAAGCTGTTCCCAGCGTGACCCAATTTTGCCGCGCATTTTTGAGTGAATGTGAAGAACTCTGGAGTTCTGATGCTCCCCCCAGAGATCTGGACTATATTGAGCAAACAATACTGCGTTCAAGCCTCCATAGCAGCCTCAATTCACTGTATACGCTGCGAGCATATTCAGGATTCTATGCATGGAAAAGCAGGTTTGAACAGGTTTCCAGAATTTTTTTGTGCTCGCACGCGGCCGTGTAACTTGTCGCACAGGTCTCATGGTGTGCCATTCACCACATTCCCCCAGAGGCACCAGAAATGTTCCCGTCTCAGCCGTAAGCGCTTCCCATCTGTTAGCGCTGCTAGACAGGTTGTACAGGTGTAGCGCTTTTACCTTTTCTGGCAGATTTCCATGCTAGTATTGTGAGAAAACAATAAGGCACTGTTGAGTCATAATGTTGTTGTTGAAGATGAACTGTGATGCAATTAAAAATTTATTAAAAATAATTTGAGAGCAATTTGCTCAATAATGACAGCAGGGTTCTAAAACTATGAATAAATTATTCTGTGCAAGTTTTGGTGAATGAATATGCCAATTTCAAAGTTCTAAAAATTCTAATTAATTAATTAATTACTAATTTAAAAAAAAAAATTAAAATTAAATTCAACATGCACTTTGATTTCTTTTTATTTGTTAATTTATTTTAAAATGCAGTGGCAATGTTTCAGTCATTGTGAGACTGTATATTTATTGTACTATATTAAACACTATGAAATGTGACATTAAAACATATAACATGCAAACTTTTATTTATTTATTTATTTTTAAGTACTCCCCCTCTGGTCATCCAAGATGTAGAAGAGTTTGCTTCTTCATCAAAACAGATTTGGAGAAATATAGCATTACATCACTTGCTCATCAATGGAGCCTCTGCAGTGAATGGGTGCCGTCAGAATGAGAGTCCAAACAGCTGATAAAAACAAGTACAACACCATTCCAGTCCATCAATGAAGTGCTTGTGAAGTGAAAAACTGTATGTTTTTAAGAAACATCTCTATCATGTAGGCTTTTTTAACTTCAAAACCATTGCATCAGGCTAAGATACGAGTCCACAATTTTGCTTTCTCCATTGAAAAGCCATCTCCTCTGAATTAGGAGAGAAATATGCACCGTTTATGAACAAAAACAGTCCTAAACAGATCTACACAAATATGTTGGTGGACTTTGATGTGAGAGGACAACAGGCGATGGACTTTTTCACTGGAGGAAGTGTTATTATGGATTTTGAACACATATTTTGCCCGGAAACAACATTTGAAGTGAATTGACTGACTGGAGTGGTGTGGATTTACATGAGTATTATTTGTGGTGTTTTTAGCAGCTGTTTGGGCTCTCATTCTGACGGCACCCATTCACTGCAGGGGATGTGTATGGCATTTTATAGTTCTTCTGTTAAAATGACTAACATTTCCATTTTCTGTCGGTCAATAATTTGCTGACTAATCTCTCAGTTGCTTGGACAGTGGACTGTGGTGGTCTCATTCTGGTCTCACTCATTACTGTGGTGGTCTGGTTCTGGTTCATCATGTGAACGGTGAGCCTGAAGGCAGGTTTTTGCTGACATGGTGTGTATAGGAGGGCAGATATTTTTACTCTCCCATCTGTTCCGCACCGTCCTGTAGTTTTACTTTGTAGCGTCCTTGGTGTGCGTCTAGGGATCTGTTCTACATACCACTTATTTGAGCCCCTCCGCTGCAGTTGTTTACAAATAATGTGGAGTGAATTCATCTGTCCTGATGAAGCCTGAGAACCTTTATTATTGATCTTGACACATGAAACTTTTAGCAACTCTTTTGGTGCTTTGTATGAAATGTGACTGATTCATGCTGCTTGAAATGTTCAGCTCTAATGGATGCACATGCATTATAACTGTTTCTGGTTGCATTTGAAGTGGATATTTTGCTTAGAGGAAAACCATCAAAGACAAAGTCTGTGTCCTATATACTTCAGACCTAGTTTCAGAGGCTGAGTGAAGGAGTGTTTGCGGGAAATCCTTCAACAACAAGCACAAAAATATTACATTTCAAAAACTTCAGAATTCTACTCTATCAAAGTTAATTATTGGTCTCATGATTTGAAATAATTATTGCATAAGCCAATGAATGTCTTGTTTTCTGTACAAATATCTAAACAATCTAAGATAAGGCTTGTTTTTTAAAAAATGTATTACAATTACGTGAGTCTCAGCTTAAAACAAGAAAAAATACCTTGTTTAAAGGTATTAATAAACTTGATTACTTTTTGAATTCAGATTATTATTTGCTTACCTCACTGACAGATATTTTTTCTTGTTTTAAAGGAATAGTTCAACCAAAAATGAACAGAAAATTTACTCACCCCCAGGCCATCCAAGATGTAGATGAGTTGTCTCTTCATCGGAGCAGATTTAAGGAAATGTAGCGTTCCATCACTTGCTCACCAGTGGATCCTCTGCAGTGAATGGGTACCGTCAGAATGAGAGTCCAAGCAGCTGATAAAAACATCACAATAATTCACACCACTCCAGTCCATCAATTAACATCTTGTGATTTAAAAAACTGTGTGTTTGTAAGAAACAAATCCATCAAGATGCATTTTTTGGGTGTGTAGAACATTTCAACAATCTAAAGCTGTTTCCAAATTTTTATGGAATGGAAAGAATCCATGGATGTCAAAGTTTATTTGTGAATTCATAAACTCCAAAACCTTTATTTTTAAGAGTGTATGTGATATATTTTATACATTTAAAAAGTTGTTTGCCAAAATATCCATGAATTACTAAATGAAGGCCAAACTGGTATCTGTGCGGTAAAGTTTGTTAGTGGCTCTGTTCATAATGACAATAGCTTTCCAGCAAATAAATACTATTGTGTCTGCGCTTCATTGAATACTGCAAAGAAATTTGGGGGCAAAATTGTTTTCTGAATGTTAAACCCTTTCATGTCTGGTGCGAGGTCATTGTGAGTAATTTGCAGCAAAATAAGCACTGATAAATCGTTCACATATTCCATCAATGCATCCCTTTACTCAAGACACAACTTACCCAGAGCAAACTCTGTCATGGGACACAAGAGACTGTATTTGTGTGTGATGGCTAAAGCGGCGGCTCCATGTGTGTGAGCAGATGGCTCTCATGGAGAAGCGGATGATCACTGTGCTGACGTACAGAGCCTGAGAATCACACAAGTAGGAGGGAAGCTGGACAGAAGAGAGTCCACAGGACACATGAGGACCTGCAACGCAAACCAAACATGACCTTTCTGCAAATGTTTTTGACCTTGACAAGACTGTATGGGGTCCACATTACAAATCTGTGATTTTCATAAACAGAAAGAAGTTTTAGGATTAAACTAATTAAAACAAAGGTTTAACATGAAGAAATGTTTTCCCTTTTTTGGTAACACTTCACAAGAAAGATCAATTTGTCAATATTAGTTAACTACATATAGTTGCATGAACTTCAACTTAAATAATATTGTATACTAATACATTGCATTTAATAATCTTAATAATCATGTTAATTTCCACATTTACTAATACATTCTTTAAAAATAAAAAGTTGAATCTGATATTATTTAATGGATGTTGATTGGTAAAATCAAATAAATATTTTACTAGATCTATTCTAGACTTTATATTTATACTAGCCTATTTATAGTAGACTTTTTAGACTTCTGACTCTCTTAACTAATCACAAAAATATATTACTTAAAAACAAATATGATTAAAAATATAAGTATTATTTTATTAAATATTTTTTGATAATAGTAATAATAATATTTAAATATATATTTTTGTATATTTCTATAAAAGATTTATATTGTATTTATAAATATTTACCTATATTGATTCAATACAATCATATATTATTAATTATTATTATTCAGTGTACTAAATTAAAAACTGAGCAAAGACATTACGATCATAATCTTAATTTAATGGATCTGAGATATTATGAACATACAAGCAGTTGTATTTTTATTAACTAATTTTAACAAATATTAATAAATACTGTAACAAATGTATTGCACGTTGCTGGTTAATGCATTAACTACCATTAACTAATGGGACCTTACTGTAAAGTGTTACTGCTGCTCTCAGATAGTATTGCTGATGATGCTATAATTAAGGCATTATCTCTAATAATATAGAGATTGTGTTCTTTTCATTAAATATTCACCATATGAGTCACTTCATTCATGTCCATGCTGATTTGGGATGTAAGAATGATTATGGCTCCATCTAGTGGGTGTAACACAGACTGACTTCTAATTCAGTTCTGCTTTCAAGGAGGCCAGTATTTAAATGAATAGTTTACCTGACTGATTTGTTGTTTAAAATTAACCAAGTTTGTTGTTTATCCATAATGAAGCAGAAATGGTACAATTTCAAATGTTTAAAAGTATAGTTTAAGTTCAAAGTTTATTTTAAAGCCAATGTGATTTTAAAGCAACCAATATACAAATTACAGTATTTGGATCCACTATCCCAAAACACATCATATACTGCAGTTATTACGTATGCCCCATATTATTTAGGATTTTGTAATATTTTCTGCATAGATAATAGTGTACGATTGAAAATTGCATCATTAATCTCCTGAGATGGTGAGAGCAGACCCTGGAGACCGTGTGTTACTAAGCATCCGGAAACAGCAGCCATTACAGGAGGGACGCGCCAACTGTGTCTGCCACAGGCTTCATTGAGAATATTTTGTACCCAGACTGAGAGTCCCAGATGACCTGAACAACCAGTACTGTAACAGAGAGAAAGCTGTTGAGTTAATTAGTTATACTGTTAATTACACTCTATTCTACACTGTTGGACATTTCAAAGGGTTTTTACAGTAACTTACTGGCAAAGTTACTGTAATTAGATTTACAGTAGCAAACTGTATTTGATTTACAGTTGAAAACTGTGCTGTTTTACAGTAAATTACAGTAAATAAAATCCAATTCATCAGTATACTACTGTAATTCATTCATTTTAATATAGATTTCATTAGATCTTATAATTTTTATATATAATTCATTTTATTTTTACTCTACATAGGTACTACTGGCATTCAATTAAAATAGACATAATAATTACAAAATATCAAACTCTTTATTTCAAACATTGCATGTATAACACTTAAAAATACAGATTTCCAATGCTAGAACAGTGCAACTTCACCATTTCTCCTGTCTTAGGACGTTTTGCAGTGCATTATGCTGTGTCCTCTGGATTCATCCTTACAAAGAATCTTTAGGTAACAGAAACAATAACAGACAAACAGCCAAAGAATACATAGCTATCTGCAAAACCGAGGTGCTGCTCCAAAACGTGGCCACCATCTTTCCTCACATCCACTTTGTTAGTGACAGAAATGTCCTCTCTGAAAAAGTAGAAACAGCACACTTTTAAAAGGCAAACCTCATATAGATTACACAAACCTCTCAAAACCATAGTTGTTCTCTTACCATGAATTCTCAGTCTCAGGTTGGCTGGCACGCACATGTCTTTCTTGATGCTTCATTGCAGTTGCCTTTAAAACACAAATACAAAAAATGCAGCAAATCTTAAATTCCATTAAAAACTATAACAAACTAATTCTAAAACTAGAAAGGCAGCTAGCCATAAAACTAGTTTAACCTAGCTAACATACGATTTTATTTTCTCAGGCTACTGGCAAACATTAACTATTAACATGCAGGGCTCGAATTGAGGGGGATGCGGGGGGATGGCATCCCCCTGGTTGAAAAAAATGATCATGCACATGAAATGTTAAAATTCTATGATAATTTACGAACTAAATAACGGCGATTGGCCAATCAGAAATTGGTACCGTAACAAGCTGCACAAGCAGAAACAATTTCATCATTTTTCGCGCAAAATGGTTCAAGCGCAACTTTTGAAGTTCTTTTAAAAAAAGACAACAGACGCTATGATTTTTCCTTGATTCAAATTTAAAGACATTCTCCTGACATAATGTATGTGTGACTGTGAGGGACTGAGAAACGATAGGAGAGCTGACATTATCCAACTTTGAAAAAAAGTCTTGAGAGTCCAAAAACATTCACTGCGCAATGAATCCCATCATAGCTAATACAGTTATAATGCCCTTATAATTCCAGTAATGAAACAAAAAATACCCATGTATGAGTTTTTACGTTTTTATATCCATTGCACAAGCAATGTACTTTTCTGTATATCAGCACATGTGCGCGATGCCGCAAGCACAATGTGCTATTAGTTTTATACAACAGCGCATAGCAACACGGTGTTTCATTCGTTGAATGAATCAGTTTTTGAACGAATGGAGTGAGCCAGTGATTCAACGGTCTATTCAGATGGTCTTACTTCTTTCGTTTCTATTGAATCAGCAGTTTTGAATGAATCCTTTGATATGAATGATTCAGTAAGTCATTTATTAAAACAGCGACTTGCTGCCACCTACTGGCGGTTTTATTTTCATATTTATTAATCCATGACAGACTTAAACCAGCCAAGGTGCCAGCACAAAAATACATACAGCAAAATATTGTTTATTTATCAATATTGACCAAAATTCCTCTATTTCAGGGCCCAGAAGGGGGGAAAAACAACTTATAAATAATAGTTCATTTAATAAAGCTAATTTTTCATTAAATAGAAACCTTTTTAAAAAGGAGACCAATTTTGTAATCATTGTGTACAATAGCCACAAGACACAACAAGTAAAAATCTGACACAAACACATAGACAAACGTACATATATTTTTAGATGTTCTCCGGAGCTATTCCACTCTTGCGGGTTCATCCCCGGGAAAAACCCGCGGCGCTGCCCTGCTGCTTCTGTCTTCCTCGGACGTGGCGCAACTCGACAACAGACAACAATATAGAAACCATTATATATATTATCTACAGTGGATGCGGACGGTAAACTGATGCCCCGGTATATTTCTGACGTGCAGATGTACTCCAAGCACTCGCGTTGTTTCTGACAGGAAGTACAAATGGATTTTTCCAATCATTACAAGCGATGTAACATGTCCAGTGTAGTCAGTCCCAAGCTGTTGCGGCGTTGTAGACACGGTGCAGGGCAAATTGTGTCAATCCAAATGTAAGAAATGAGGAAAATAAAACAACCTCAATAGAAGGGCGCCAAAGAGACCGTTACAGCAAATACAGTAGTATACAGCCATTTTTAAAAAATACAGTAAGTCTCTGTATATGGGGTCTGACGTCACAGTAAATTCCCATGATGCAAAGGGTATTACAGTTATTTACTGTAAAGGGAATTTGCACTATTATACTGGGTGATATACAGTAAATAACTGTGGAAATTACAGAAATCCCTAACAGTGTAAAGCACTTTGAGTATAAATGCATTTGTATATAAATGCAACTAATGAAATAAAAGAATTAATATTTTAGCCACTTTAAATTTACTGGAAAATATTCCAGTTGCACTAAAATCTGTTTTCTCTAGTTGTAGTTTTTATCAAAATTGTATTTCATTTTTGTGAATCGTGTCCTCCAATATAAAACACAATAAAACCACATTAACATTAACAAAGGCATGAGTCAGTTACTGTATATAACATACTGTAGGTGGATTTTAAATGATATGGTGAACAGGTCAAGAGTGTTTTTCATAAATTTCAGATTAGGGAAGGCTTTCACATTTTATATGCTAATTTTATAAGCTGTTGTCCAAAACAATGGCTGAATATTTCCTGTTTGTTGTCATTTATATATATATACAAGATTCTTTTTTATATTGATTCCAAGTAACCTTATTATTATTGAGTGTACTAAAATAAATCCGGTTAAAGCCATCAGGGTGGGTGATTGCCCTCATCTTCATCATAATCATCATCTAATGTTGGAACTGACTTTCCTGAAGGTTATTATAGACAACTGCCACAGGCCAAGCGCGCTGATCCTGAGTCAGTGCGCCGCAGCGGCGTCTCTCCCGCACATCCGGGTGTCGCCTCCACAGCGCAGACGCGTCGCGGTGATTGCAGCTCTGCGTTTCCGCGTTAGCAGCGGGGGGAACCAGCCGAGGGGAGGGAACGGAGCACAGCGAGATTGGCCAAATCTAACTGGATTACTCTGCCCGTGTCGCGATTAAAATGAAAAAGAAGTGACATTCGAGCCGGCGGCCGTGTTTAGGAAATGAGCGTGGGATTATGACACGAGACGGGATGACAACACTGCCTGACATGTGAGACATCAGGACAAATACAACAACAGTGCGCTTGTGTGGCTGTCTCCGCCACCGTCTGTTTATGCACATTTTGCATTCGTTTCGAATTTGCTGGAGGCATTATGAAGAAGTTTAATATCAGGAAGGTGTTGGACGGCTTGACTGCGGCGTCCTCTTCCTCCTCCTCCGCCGCCGCGTCCCCTCAATCGGGAAACAGGGAGAATGACATGATTCAGGAGACTCTGCAGTCAGAGCATTTCCAGCTCTGCAAGGTGGGATTAGTTATTGTGATCTCATATGGGGGGTGAGTGGGTGAGTGTGGAGGTGAGTGAGTGGCGCCAACTCGCCTCAATATTCTTCTAATTACAAAAGCAGCTCGCCAACGGTCGATGGTTTTCAACTCGGTTAAAACAAAAACACCTCAGAGTCGGTTTTAACCATCGCCGGCTGGAATAAGTTAACCACCCAGAGCTCGGTTCAGGAGATTAATCGCTCATGTGACGTCCGAGTTGACGGTTGACGAATCGGTGGCGTTATTTTAAGACGAATTCATTTAAAGGGTTAGTTCACCCCAAAATGAAAATTCTGTCATTAATTACTCACCATAGTGTAGTTCCAAAGCCTTAAGACCTTTGTTCATCTTTGGAACACAAATTAAGATATTTTTGGTGAAATCTGACAGCTCTGTGACCCTGCATAGACAGCAACACAACTGAAATCTTCACAGGCCCAGAAATGTTTGTTTGGAGAGTACCATGCGCGCGAGCAGCGCTTTCTCCTGAACGTGAACAACGCTGATTATGTTGATTACGTTCTGGGGAAAGCGTGCGCACGCGGTAACTCGGGGAGAAGAATTGTTGAATAAATTGTTATTTTTGTTTTCTTTGCCCACAAAAAGTATTCTCGTAGCTTCGCAAAATTGAAGTTGAGCTACTGATGTCACATAAACTGTTTTACCGCGTTTCTGGGTCTGGGAACATTTCAGTTGTGTTGCTGTCTATGCAGGGTCAGAGAGCTCTCAGATTTCACCAGAAATATCTTAATTTGTGTTCTGTAGATGAATGAAGGTCTTACGGGTTTGGAACATCATGAGGGTGAGTAATTAATGACAATTTATTTTTGGGTGAACTAACCCTTTAAAGGAAAAAAGACAAATACAACTAATAAAAATGACAAAAACACAAAATTACTGAAACCGTAACTAAAATTAAAATGAAAATAAAAAATTTAAATGAATTCAAAATATTAAATAAAAACTATAAGAGTATATCAGTTTTTTTGCCACACCTGCAAATTACAGGTGAATTTACTAAAGATAATGACAGAATTTTGATGTTGGGGTGAACACTGTAATGCGCAAATTACTTTTTGGAACGAGCAGAACTGATTGAAGTTAGGATGAGGTAAAATGACAGACTCATTTATGTCATATTTCAAGGCGTGCCAGTCTCGTCTGTCAAGAAATACCTGTACTTAATGTTTTGTCTAGTAGTTTAATTGGGACTGTAGAACAGATTGGCTCCTTTGCTAGTGTGAATGGATAGATTGTGAAACCGAAAATGCACGTCACATGACCATTCATAATGGTATTGTTTACAAGGTCATTAAGTTTACCCCAAAATTAAAATTCTGTCATTGTTTACTCATCCTGTATAAACATGTAGACCTATAGGTTTCTTTCTACTGTTGAACATGTAATTTTCATTTTTGGGTGAATTATCCCTTTAATCTCACTTGTTATTATCTATAATACATTTTTATATGTTTTTGTTTCTTAATTGTCGTGTGTTCTATATGCTGTTATAATTAATAATTATTATGCTGTATTATGCGGGTCAAACTGACCTTAACCGATGAAAATAGTAAATAATAACCATTCAAAACAATATTATAACAAAATTGTGACTTAACAAAAACACAGAATATTTCACAAAAATACAATAAGAGAACATCTGATAACTTAAACTATTTAACTTTTTTTTTTTTTTTTTTTTTTTTTTTTTTTACATGGTTTAATGAACAAATATTACGTACGTCAACATTTACTCATAATAAATATTTAGTCTTTTCATTTTCACAAACTGAATCTACATACAGTATTAACAACTCTTTAAAGTTTCAAATGTTATGTTTGAGCTTTTGGAATGGATCTTTATCTCTATAATAAGGCATGTTATATTACATCTTAGATATGTGCTTTCTGCATATTTAATTGTAATAACTACATGAATGCTCTGGTAACCAGGAGGCTGTGTTGGTTGGGCTTTTGTTAGACGTTATAAATTAGTCCTTGTAATACCAGAGCATGTAAATGTGGTAATAATTCAGTACCATGGTAAATATTAGAGTATTACCATTTGATATCATCACTGTACCATGGTACCACTACAGTAATTGAGATGTTAGTCAGCTATCAACTTCAGTTTCTCAGCATCCTGTGATCTGAACCTCATCTGTAATATCCGTTTTAATTTCTAACTAATTAAATCCTAATTGAAACCCCTGGCCCCCACCTCATTACTAAAAGCACTAATAAGAAGAGAGGCCCTGCTAACTTTGAATAATTTGTGTTTTCCTGAATTGTTGTAACTTGTTTGTGTTCCTCCATGTGGTTGGATATATTGTTCATTTTTGTTTTGGTTTTATCTGCAAGGACCATCAATGTACCTCATTTATATTGACTTTAAGTATATCCAATATAAGGATGTTTCCGCATATGCGATATTTAACCAACATTGTGTTTTCTTTGCACGGGTCTTTTATTGGTTCTTTTGCTGTAAATGATTGACATGGAATCATGTTTCTTGAGCATTTTCCAAGGAAAAATGGAGTTTGCCAAAATTAAAAAAATGTTGTTGTTAATAACTGACCCTCATGGAGTATTTCCATGGAACACAAACAGCCAATATTTGTAGATATTTATGCATGCAATAACATGTCTTGTAAAGCTCCCAAAAAGCATGTTAAATGTGCTTTATATTCCTAGTCTTCTGAGACACTATGTTATCATTGATATACTATTATAGTTTTTGTTAATATTTTGATAAGGATTTTATTTCTGTATATTTTTTTAGATTTTCAGTTTTCATTTTAATTTTAGTATGTTTTAGTAATTTTAAGCACTTTTTCTTTTTACTAGTTTCAATCGTTTTTCGTCTTTTTTATTATTATTTTTATTTTAGCTAATTGTCATTTTATTTCAAGTGATGCATTTTTTTTTTTTTTTAGTTAAGGATAATAACCCTCCTTTGTGTGAGGGACAGATTGTAGTAGGTTATTTCCTAAAAAAAAAAAAAAAACGTAAAAAGTTTATGAAGAAACTCCATATGTTTTATTATTATCAGCAAATCATTACTTACATTTCTTTCATTTCCTCATACAAAGTGATCATTTGACTTCAGAAGACTTAGAATATAGTGCACTTAATGGCCAACACAGGTTTTGATCCAAATGCCATTCATCTTTGTGTGAACTGTTCCTTTAAGAACACCATTGCCATGTTTGTAGTTTAATGCAAATCATCTTCTGCTTCACAGACAGTGCGACATGGCTTTCCCTGTCAACCCTCCTCCATGGCATTTGACCCTGTGCAGAAAATTCTGGCTATTGGCACACAAAGTGGAGCCCTGAGACTGTATCCTTTATTTGTAGAGCTGGCGACATACCCAGCCTAACTTACCTGGGGGAAAATAAGTGTCAAGTGCGGTCGTGTTGTTTGTGTGTATATTTAAACAAAGGCAGTCTTCACACCCTTCTGTGCTGGGAGTCTTGTGCACAAAGTAATTGACTTGTTCAAAGCATGTGCGGCTCTTTTTTTTTCTTTTACTAAACTCCACAGAAACATATGATTATGTAAGTTGCAAAATACAAGTAACAACATCCTCTGGCAAATCAGCTTCTAGGAGCCTTGCTGTTCCCCCCGGAGATATGAATATTTACCCTAGAGAAGCATCATAGGCGCTACTGACTCAAGTAACATGAAAATCTAAAGGAAAGACACCCGGGCTTGTGGAAAAATTAGCGTTAGCAAATCAACATGCCTAGTGTTATTGATCGACTGATACGTGTTACTCAGTAACAATGTTAATGCCAATATCTAAGGCAGGGTGGCGGATATAATCCTGATATCTTATATCTTTTATAATATAATTATATATTTTTAATATATATTAACTGTGTTAAAACTATGTGGCTCGTTTCTTTCAAAAAATGGCGGAAACTTTCAAATTTGTTTTAAAAATGTGAAAATCTCATATATATATTACCCTGGGAACATATCTACAGTACCTCCATTGCTCGACTAAGATGCAAAACATATAAACATTGAGCATTTGAAAACTGATGCTTTAATGTACTATATGCTCAGTCATCAGTGAGAAGGTCAGTTGATTCCAGGCGGTAAAAATCAAAGCAGCCCGTTTCTCACAGAGTCATGTATACGAGCAGCCTCATTTCAGAGGCACATTTCCTAGAAGCAGGGTCTTTATTCCTAGAGGAGCTGCGCTCATTAACGATATCTCCACTGTGGCATGAGCAGCTCCACTGCCATATGTTGCAGAGCTCGTCTCATCATTGGTGCTGGCGACTATCTGCCAGAAAGCCACCTCGCACGTGCTGGAAACATCGCTGGTCCTGCTGGGCACGTCTGTTAGAGCCACACACTCGGCAAAGCTGCTTCAGCTTATTTCTGAGTGTTTTCATGTTCAGATATACACCAAGCCATTGTTTCTGTCGAAAGAAACATGGCTACAGAGTAGGGCTGGATGCAATGGTAGAATTTTTTAATATACTTTTTAATGGTATTTGTATCATGGTTTTCACAAAATCCAAAACGGATAATAACTTAGAACATCACAATACAAAAAAAAGAAAAGAAGACAAACCCTGCATATTTCAATCTGTGCTGTCTGTAAAATGAAAAGCAAAAAGTAAGAAAAAAGGAGTTTCTGAGTCCTTCGAGTAGTCATTGTAGATTCAGTTTTAATTGTTAAATCAAATGACAGCAATCAAAAAGCATGTCTAATTAATTAAAATAATGAAAATTCTACAATTTAACATCAGATTGATAAAAGTTCATTTTTAGGGCCCTATGAAATTGGTTTTATTTATATTTCAATTTAAATTTTTCATTTGATTTAAATTACATTTCTGTAATCAAAAAACAATAAAATGTATACAAATATTAATAAAAGTAAAAAAAAAAAAAAAAATCATTTTAAGACCCTGTAAAATATATTTTATTCCTAAATTCTGTTTTATTTTATTTAAAATTGTATTTTTTCTATTTACATTTTTCTGTATTATGTTTTCATTGTTAAATTAAATTTCAATAATCAACAATTGTGTCATAATTAATTGAAATAATTAAATTTATACAGTTTAACAATAATTTATTAATACATTTCAACATTAAGTCTGTTCTCAGTTTTCCGTTTTAATTTTTATGGATTCATTTTTAAAGGTTTAGTTAAATCAATCAAAAGCAAGTCTAATGAATTGATTTCAAAACTTTTTAAAATGTAATAATTTATTACAAATTTATTCAAATGATCAGGGCCCTCTGAAATATTTTTTATTCTTTGTCTGTTTTAACTTTTCTAGGTTTATGATTGAATACAAATTTGTTATCAAAAATGTATTCGAATGTCGCAATGCATCTCTACTTCCCAAAAATTTTTCATGTCATCATATATTTTGTGAAATACACCATGATGCATGATTTTAGTTATACCGCCTGTCCATACCAAAAAAGGTTGCATGGTTGAAGGCCAGACTTGTTGTTGTCAGATTTGAATCTTAGTCGTGGGAGTGCACCTCAAGTCAAGTCAAGTCAAGTTGAGCTTTATTGTCATTCCGCTACATGCGGGGGCATACAGTGGAACGAAATGTCGTGCCTCACAGGACCACGGTGCTACATAAATACAGGCATACAATAATGAAGTAAAACAATATAAACCTATACACAACTATCCTACTGATTTGGAGACGAACAGACGACATTAAAAGACATAAAAGCACTGTCTTTGGGACCCGGAGAAGCCGCTGCGTCTGACCGCACGGCGCCATCTTGGTTCTCTATAACGCTTTTGTAATGGTGAGCAGTAGGTTGCCCCAAGACTTCACTGTATCAATGGCATTTTGTCCTTGTGGAAAGTCACAAGCCCACCCACCAGGTCAATGTTCTGTGTGGTGGAGAGCTGAGTTGATTGGCTCACTCCTCTTGCTCAGCTGTTGCCTGGATGTGTTAATGTGCAGCGAGAGCTGATGGGCTTACTGTCATTCAGTCGATTGGGCTATTTATCAAAAGACAGGGTGTATCGATTTGCCTCATTGCCCCCAGCGTTGGGAAACACCGCCACAGCTCAGCTGACACAAACTCAATGGGGTGTTTACTAACAGTAAATATCTAATTTTACATGATTGGTCTCCTGTGTCTCTATCTGTGTGTTTTCATATGGAAACCTTGCTGGACGTTGAGGAGTTTCAGCTGTCTTGGCTTTATGATAAATACTAGCAGTTTGTTGTTAGAGATGCTTGGCGGCATTAAAACAGTTAAGCGCTCTTTAATATGCAGTCTCGTCACTGCTTGGTAATGTTTTTCCAAATTACGGTGCTAAGGAGCAAACGTTTGTGAGGTTTATGCATGAATAATTGACGAGTAGATCGTTGTTGAATGCTTTTAGTTCTGATTATGCTCTTTGAAGTTTTATGCACGGTAAAGACTTAAAAGCTTAATCAACCACTGCCAACAAAAGTGTTTAAGAAACATTGAACTGAAGTGTTTCTTTAAATACATGTGTAAACCAAGAAATCGGAGTTTTCTGTGTTTAGCCCACAAAAACTTGAGCCGAGTATCACATTTTTTACATTGTCAGTCGAATGAAGAAAGCCTTCTTTGCATTTGTGTATAGAAGTACCACAAACCACTGTGGTTTACCAAATCAGGAAGTTGCCTCCTGTTCTTTGAGAATGCAACTTTCTTTCATCCTTTCTTATTTCACAACTGTTTCACTGAAGACGAGTGCTGTATAATGCTGTTAGAACTTTAACCGGTCAGGTGATGTAGGGTTAAAAAGCATGTGACTAGATTTCTGAGCCACAGCATAATGACCTAAAGAGTACATTAGGTATATTAAATCTGTTTTTTTATTCATAAGTGAACTGTAAAATTTAGTGTTGATTGTGCTGCAAAATGTTTACCAGATGTTCATGATTTCGTAATGCGCTGGTGAATGCAGGAATAGTTTATAACTGATGCAATTTGTCTCTGCTGGCGTGGATTATAATTCTATATATTTGTAAGGCATGTAACTGAATTTTTTATTGGGCTTTAGCATGATATAAATTTAATTGATTAATGCAGATTTTTAGCATCATCATCATCATCATCATCATCTAATGTGCTAAAGAGTACATTAGATATATTATTTGTGACCCTGGACCACAAAACCAGTCTTAAGTCGCTGGGGTATATTTGTAGCAATAGCCAAAAATACATTGTATGGGTCAAAATTGTCAATTTTTCTTTTATGCCAAAAATCATTAGGATATTAAGTAAACATCATGTTCCATGAAGATATTTTGTAAATTTATTACTGTAAATGTATAAAAACTTCATTTTTGATTAGTAATATGCATTGCTAATAACCTAATTTGGACAACTTTAAAGGCGATTTTCTCAATATTTAGATTTTTTTGCACCCTCAGATTCAAGATTTTCAAATAGCTGTATCTCAGCCAAATATTGTCTATTGATCCTAACAACCCATACATCAATGGAAAGCTTATTTATTCAGCTTTCAGATGATGTATAAATCTCAATTTCGAAAAATTGACACTTAAGACTGGTTTTCTGGTCCAGGGTCACATTTTTGTTTTTATATAAAGAAAACTATAAAAAAAAATGTATATAGTATATAAATATTAAACTTTGGCTTGTAACTCATCCTGCATGTTTGTGCTGTAGAGATAATCTGCAGAGGAATCTTTTTAAATGGGATGTCATTCATGTTTGTTTGTTTATTAAATATTTTTACTCATTTTATAATGCTTCCATCCCAATAAGAATGTAGAGCGCTCAGCTCTGTATAACACAGTTTACAATGTTTACATCTGTTTCACATAACTGAACTGATTTTTCTCACCAAGAAAGTGCTGAAAAAGTTTGCAGGTCAATAAAGTCAGCAAAAAAATGATATCCAAAGTGGGTCCTGAGCCATATCTAGAGACCAGAATATAACAGGGACTTGCAGGTGGGTTATTTTTACTTGGAACGGCAAGTAAACATGTAGTGATGCACTAAAAACTAATCCGAACACATTTGAAATTATTTGGGTTTAACTTTATTATTCGGGTGGAAATGCACCGAATATAGACCTAAAGTTGGTCTCTTTTTAAAGAAGGCTTTAGATTATTGCTAAAAGTGAAAGCATTTCAAAAAAATGATAGACTAAAAAAGATATAGAAGTTTAAGTTTTCTATAATGTACTGTACTAAAATGTTATTTTATGTAAAATAATTCTTAAAATCAAAACCATAAGTTATTTTCCAAATTTTAAGTACAAAAATTGAGGTTCCTGTGAGATTTTAAGGCACTACCAAAAATTGTGTACTCCATTGACATTTTGTATGCATTTTTCTGTCACAAATATATACATTTGTTACAATATTACTTCTATCACAAAATAACCACAAATTATGGAACCTTGACATGCAGACCTTTCCAAGGATATGTGTTTTGTCAAGATTACAAAAAAATTTGATTATGAAATATTGTGATAAATTTTGTAATATTACACTTTATTTACACAATATTACACCACCCACTAGGGGTAGGAGCCCACTAAAAGGTTTTAGCCTGATTACAAGGATGGCTTTTACTAAACAAATTACTAAAATATGTCATAGAGGAAAAAAGGAAGTAAAAAAGAGTGCCAAGACCGTTAACCAGGCTAATAAACAGTTAATCAAACCACTCTGAATTGTGGCTTAAGAAACGTATCTGAATGAGGAAGTGCCACACAGAACTCACCCAAGGGCAGGAAATGTGTGCTAAAAACTGATACCATCTTTGGAGCTCCTTGCTTATTTACGTAGCCAGTGGTGCTTTACAATTCATGCTCGAAGAATTTTTTATTAGGCATGGTATAAATTGAATTGATTAGTGCTATTTTTAGTATCATCAGTGGTGTTTCAGTGTTGATTGCCTCGTGATCTATGACCCTCTCTGCTGCTCTTGTAGGCTGCTGTTGGCAGCATCCAACTCCAAGTGCTTTAAATAACGGCCATTTGAGACTCCTCCAGAGTTTGTTTAAGGCACCCAGGGCCTGTTTGATTACTGTTCTTAATCTTGTTTGGACAGATCCTATCTCGACTTTATCACTAATGGCTCAAGCTTGGCTTGGATGAGGGAGAGAGAGTACAAGCTGTAGAGTCAAATAGCTTTATAATTGTATTGTTTTTTTGTTTTTTTTTGCATTGCACAAAGAGTTGTCATTAATGTGGTATGTGCGTGTCTGTTTGCCGAAGCATGTTGAAGAAGCACGTCTGATTCTGCTGTAGATATTAGATATTAATATTTTTGATATCTATCAAGCAGTGTCCTAGCAACCATTCAGAGCACCTTAACAGCTCCCTAACAAAGCCATTATGTATCTGTATGTCTTAGTATGTTAGTATGTTCGCTTAGCTATGCCCTAGCAACTACCTAGCAACCAGAACATCCTAACAGTTTTGTGATGTCTAGCAGCACCCTAGCAACCACTTAAAACAGGCCTGTCATGATCACTAATATTGTGCCAGCGATTGATTTTCATACAAATAATTGTGATTTAATGATTTAATTCTGTTCGGTTCGTCACTTAAAGTTCAAGCCTCATACAATATTTTTTGTTTCACTTGGAATTGTTAATAAATAAACTAAATAAAAAATGATAATAAAATAGGCCCATATGAGTTATTTTAGAGCTGTTAAAATTAATAATGTTTCTGTAATTCATCTATATATATTTATGTATGTATGTGTATATATACACATGCATATATACGTGTGTGTGTGTGTGTGTAATATGTAGTGGTCAGAATTATTGGCACCCTTGGTAAATATGATCAAAGAAGGCTGTAAAAAATTAATCTGCATTGTTAATCCTTTTGATCGTTTATTTAAAAAATTCACAAAAATTTTAATCTTTCATTGGATACCACCCTGGAGTGCTCAAAATTGTGAATATGAATGGGAATATACTTCAGAGATATTTTACTCATGAGAATTTCTAGGGGTACCAGTAATTGTGTCCAACGTGTATTTGAGAAAAACATTTATTTCATAATGATATTTCCCCCCATTTTAAATTCTTATTATCCAATGAAAGGTTAGATTTTTGTGATTTTTTTTTTTTTTTAAATAAAAGATCAAAAGGATTAATGATGCAGATTAATTTTCACAGCCTTCTTTGATCATATTTACCAAGGGTGCCAATAATTCTGACCACTACTGTATACACACATATATTATTTTATAATAATTATGTAAATATACTGTACAAATCTAATTTAACCCACAAGCCTTTGTATGAATGAAGCCCTTTATAAAAATGTATATATTATACTAATATTATTTTTTTTTCTGTATTCTTTTCTCCTCTTTATTTACTACTTGTGCATTTGATGGCATTTCTTTAAATGCTTACATTTCTCTTATTTAAACAAAATATGATTTAAAAAGTGTGGTTTTCTCAAATAATTGGAATAAGATTAAATAACCACGATTAGACGATAAATCAATAATTGTGACAGGACTAATTCAGAACCCCTTAACAACTGCTTAGCAGCTACTCGAAACACATTAGCAACCACCTATTAGTACCCTCACGACACCTGGCCGCAATGCCATTATCTATTGTCTGTCTTTTTCGCTCTTAGGCATATATAACCTTCAAACTTTAACAACTTTCCAGCAAGACTTTAGGCCAACAATCTTGTCTTGATGAGCTTCCTTTCCTAGTTAATAGATTGTTTTTTTCTTATTAGATATATTTGACTCTCATTTAATGAACTAATCAAGCAGCTCTTGGCCAGAGAGACAGAATTTTAATTATGCTCCGATGGCAGTTTTATTAAAGATGTACAACCTCGTGCTGTGCTGAACTGGCATGTTTGTTAGGCTTTGATCATTTCTGGACCTTGATAGTTTTCTGACTAGTCCTCGCCTTCCACATCATCTGATCTCCTCTCTGCATTGCTCTTTTCCTCCTTGTTCTCTCTTTTGAGAGCTGCTTTACTGCCGTGTTGGCACTGTTTAGTTCCCAGGAACAAATGTCAGCGGTTGCAGGGAACGTTGACAAGCCTGTCTGCTTTAGCTGCATTGTAATCTTTTTGCACTTGAGGCCTGTGTTATTAGGGCATATAGTATGACAGCACCCTTATCAGATTGCACTGCTGTTTGCTCTCAGCGGAAGCCCCTGATGTTTGAAGTGAGTCACCCATTGTGGTCGGCAATATATGATGCTTTAGAAAGTAAAACTTTTGTGTGGATTTCCTATTTGAAATGTTACAGAGCTTTGTTCTTTTGCTCCTTGTAGCACGCATAACTGTGTTGCATATACATATTGAATATTAACTGGAAATCATTTTGTCAAAAACAAATCCAGGTCCTATTTTGACCCAAAATCAAAAGAATGAAGTCAGAGCGATTATTGCATCAGCATAGATGCTTGTACTATAGGTTTTTACATTTTATTGATTACTTTTGGGTTATTGTAATGAGAAACTGTCATGAAAGTAGTGTCACTCACAATAAAAAAAAAAAGATACAGACAATCAAAGGAAAAAGTTAATGAACCTGTACACAGAGCAATTTTGTGTTTTCTAGGCCAGTTTATACAGATAGAACCTCACAGATCAGCAAATTTCTGCGCTACAGGACAGAGATTTTTGTTTTGGCCTCAAACTGACTCAATGTAAAGTGGCCCTAGTTTGAAGACCAGCTGGAATGTTTAATTTTAGTGAACCCAGATCCTTACGTATGCACATGTAATCATCTTCTCTAGCTTTCATCTCAAGCCTGTGTTTAGTTATTTAAAGTCATTTAAAGTCATTCTCACAGACTATGGTGTATTCTGGCACAGAATTGCCCACTTAGACAGGAAGTGGCCATTTGACTGACATTTGAACCTTTTCCGCACAATGTATATTTATAAGTGAATTTAAATAGAACAATAATTCACCAGTGTGCAAACAAGTGTTAGCCATTTATTGAAAAAAAAAAACAATAGGACAAATGCGTTCTAATCTGTTTTTGTTCATAATGAAGTGTTAGTTTTGATTTTTTTGGTTAGATTTTTTAAAACATTTTTATTGCATGCATTTTATAAAAAAATTTTTAATTCCAGTAGTTTAATTTCAGGAAAAATATTTTTTGTTCACTGGTACGTTTTGTTTTCATAGAAATTTGATGACATTAGTGTCTGCAACTTATATATATGGGTCAAAGATGAAATGTCCAATTTTGGTGCCTGCATCAAATAAAATTTACAAAAGTGATTTTATATACATAAAAAGCATATTAAATGCAAGTAAAGTGATTTCAATGTTTCAAATAACGTTTGTGATTAATAAAATGTTAAAATATGGTGATAAATGGGTAAAACCTAGTGTTTTTACAGATAGTGGCAAAATGGGTTTATTCTGTAAATCATGCAAAAAATCTAATAGTCATTACTTTTTGCTTAGAAAAAAATTAAATTAAACAGGACAGATTCTAATATTCATCTTTTTTTTGTGTTTGACTCATATCACCCGAGAACACGACACCCTGAACAGCATACAGAGTTACCTAAATTCAATTACCAAAACGATTTGGATAATGTAAATATTATTTATTTTTGGTTTTTGGGTAAATGGAAACTTTAATATGTGTATTTTTGACAGCATTTATCTTTAGTGTCTCTCATGAAAAAATGTTATACGCTGGTTTGTGGTGACTGGTGATCATTATATCCAGTAATAGAATCGAACAGCGATCTGTTTGTTTGGTTGGGCTCCAGATCCCAGGGACTGAAGAGCTGCTGTCTGACCCTGGGCTCTGATCTAGCGCCACAGAGAGCTTAAGCTGAGGGGAAACTGGCTGGTCAAGAGCTTGATGCTTACAGTTATGAATAAATAATGAGTCAGTGGTCCACTGCAACTTATTTATAACAGCCCTCTGTTATTTATTCAGTCCATTTGCCAAATATGGTGAAGGCGAGTCTGCTGTGTAAACATCCCTGTTTGATTTCCCATCAGCGCATCTTGAGAAATGAATGTAGGAGAGAGCTGAATGCTATCCCCTATAATGATGCACCAAAATTAAAATTTGACCTGAAAACTGAAAATAAAGTTTTACATTTATTCATTTAGCAGAAAATAAAGTTTTAGTCATTAAATTTGGGTAATTGAACTCTGTATGCCAGTTTTAGTAAAGTTCTTCGACAGAGAGGCCTCCCAATATTTACAGAAGTAAATATAAGTAAGTTACAAAAACACTGAACCGCATTTTCTGTCTTTCTTTAATTAAATATTTGTTCAATTTTCCATCAAAATAACATAATATAGTAGAACACTGTTTGTTCTACACAACAGACCAAAACAATATCGTTTTTCCATAGTACTGGTTAGCTGCCATAAAAGAAATGCTGGTGCACGCCTGTGCAAGTATTACAGTTCCTGACAGCTTTTGATGTCCATAATATCTCATTTATCTGTTTTTCTAATCTTTTGTCTATGATAAAGGCTGAGGCTGCAGGGAAGTAAAAAAAAAAAGCTTGATTTTTATGATTTTCTGCTATCTTGTTACTCACTAAATCTGTAATATTTAAGGATATAAATGTAAACAAATTGGTAGCTTAGAGATTTGAACCCAATTTAATAAGTTTCTAGATCAGTGAATCTCTAGTGTGTTTTATGAAGAAGCTGTGAAATATTAACATGACTAAATGCATGAAACAGGCATTAGTTTCGTCTTGTTTTTAGTTTATTGCCCTCTTGCACTCTCTGGCGCCGTCATGTTCACAAACTGTCGCGTCAGCAAGGTGAATTCATCTTCAGTGTAATGGCTTCTTTTCCTGTGCACAGTATTACCAAAGTTATTTACCATAATTGATCTGTGCAAGAGCTTGCAGTGGTAGGATGCGTGTGACCGAAGAACACAGAGTTAACACATTAGATGCTGTCAAGCTTCACATACTTTAAGCTGGTTCGGTGTACTTGTAGGGCTCTCAGGTCTTATAAATATGTTTTCACAGTTGTAAGTCAGTCAAGAGGAAATTAGTACACTGCTGCAGGAAACCGCTGATTCAATACGGATGAGAAACCATTTCCTGTTTATAGTGTCAACTATTTTAGCATTCATTCCCTGGCATGAGAAGTGTGTTCGATGTCCTGAGGTAACAACATACAGCGTCCATATGTTGTTTTGCAGTGATTCTTCTTGGCAGATAAGAAGCTTTCTGATCTGAGGATATTGCTAGAGTGAGATAGCCTTCGCCCCTGGGTCACACAGGCTCTTTTTACTCGCCTGTGTTGTATTTATTGGCATCTATGTTTCCAGGAAAGGTTCTTTACAGTGGAAAAAGGTTCTTTAGGTTATTAAAATGTTCTTCTAATGGTTGTTTTTTTAAGAACTGTTTAATGAAAGGTTCTTTGGAGAACCCATAATGGTTCTTCAATAGCATTGCTGAGAAAACTCCTTTTTGGAACCTTTATAAGAGTGAACGCTGTAAAGTATCTGTGGGTTTTCACAGAGATTTGAAAGAACTCTTGTTAGCATAAACAAGAGTTCATCTATTATGAAATGCTCACCCATTATGAAACGCTGGAATCTGCAACCTGATACGGAACAGAACTCGCATTTGTGCCTAAATGCACATAGAAAGCATGGAATGCAACACAGTGCTAGTGAATATGAATGACTGTTTGACTGAGACAGCCGTTGTTGTCCTACTGGAGAAAGGGTTTATGGGACCATGTACAGTGCATTACTCCAGAGGGCTGAAGCAGCATTTACAGACAAGACTTAAGACTCTGATTAGAGACTTTGTATAATCCATTCAGTTAAGTCAATGGACAAGACCCTCGGTAATATGACGCACAGACCTCTGGGAACACACATTCCCTCTAGTGCCAAACCCTGGTGGCTTACTCATATTGTCTGTGGGTAGCTGAGAAGTAACATGAACATGTTGAGAGAGACTTTTTCTCAACATCTAGTTTTTATGTTAAAATGTATATGAAGGTGTATATTTTTAGATGCTGTGTCTTTTTGCACTTTATTTATATAGTCATACAGTATTGTAGTCTCTCTATTATAATGCAACCTGTATTTTTTTTTTTCTTTCTTTCTTGAAACACAAAAAGAGAATCTTGGTCAAAAAGGCTGAGCTATTCTCTATGCAATGAAAACTGATGATTTTTACTGCAAAGCTCCAAGATGTTTTTCTCAAATTTGACGTGCAATAATCAGTGCTGTTTGCCGTAAACATGTAAAAGTAATACAAATTAGAATCAACTAGTTCTTACACAAAATATTGTATGAAAGCATATGGATTACTTTTTGGAGCTTGGCGGTAAAAATCACCATCCAGTTTGGTTGTATGCAAATTGCAGCCTAACAAAAAATACTGTGTTGGAAGTAAATGAGAGTGAAAAATCCCTTCAATTACACAATGCATTTTTATACACTAGTCATCATATCCTGTGTTCAGCACATTTGACTGGGACTCTGAGGTGTTCAGAGATGTATGTACCTTAACTGAGCTTACAGATTCGGCCGAGCAGGAGTGGAGTGTTACTGCCAGCATGAGAGCGGATCGGCTGTCATCCAGCTGGAGTTTCTTGTCAATGAAGTGAGTTCTGCCCTGACCATCTGTGTATAGTCATTTCCTCTTCTTTACTTTCTCCAGGTCTTATCCCTCTCCCTCACATTGCCTGTAGCTGTTAGAATATTTAATCTTTAATCTGTTCAAAATGTGAATTACAAATGTAGAGCTCTTCAGTCCTTTTATTGCGTTCCTGTTTGTTTGGTCCATAGGGGGCGCTGGTCAGTGCTTTGGCAGATGACAGTATTCATTTGTGGAATCTGAGGCAAAAACTTCCAGCCATCCTTCATTCTCTAAAATTTAATCGGGAGAGGTAAGCATCCTGTGTACAAATAAACCATGAGCAACTGTTGCGATATGATTTGGTGTGCTTATCGAAACGCAAATTATATATACTGTATATCATCTGCTCTGAGAATGGGTCGCTTTAACATGCATTTGGGAACACAGCATGCACAAAACATCATCTCTTACTTGATGAGAGGCATTTATCAACAAAAGAGAAGCTTTTGTGCTTTTGTGGCAGCACAGGCAAACAACACTTACATTTTCTTCAGAAAATACAAAAGTTGGCCTTACCTGGGCTTTCAAAGTTTTTGTCTTGTGTAAGTAGCAATGTACTTTGAGTTTCTGCGTTTTCTGTTAATCAACAGACCATGAAGGCTTGAAATGAATGTCTGTTCAGAGACAAAAGGGCAGGACAATGTTCTCAAGTGTCCTCAGTTGCATGTAGTCTTGATTGGTGTCCCATTCAGAAGACACACAATGGCAGGAATGCACAGTCGTCCACAATAATACCAGATGATTTATCAACCGTGACTCATTCATTTTGCCAGATTTCACTCTGCTGTTATTACCATTTCATCCTTGTTGCGTCACGAGGCACAGATCAGTCAAATGTTCGCCATCGTGTGAGATAATCACAGGAAATATTTCACTTTGATTAAGGTCAGCTCTCTCCTTGTCTTTGGCAGGATCACGTTTTGCCATTTGCCGTTTCAGAGTAAATGGCTGTACGTGGGCACAGAAAGAGGGAACATTCACATTGTCAATGTGGAGTCCTTCACCCTCTCAGGCTATGTGATCATGTGGAACAAAGCCATTGAACTGTGAGTGTTTAGACACCGTGAACTCATTCTCATGTGTTTTCTTACTGTTGGGTTTGGGAGATTTTAATTAAAGGACTTGTGCACAAATATCTACACTACACTAGGTCATCATGAATGATCTCTGCATATCACTTCGAAATATTTTCCTCTCTTCAACAGTTCCTCAAAGACTCACCCTGGACCTGTGGTTCATATCAGCGATAACCCTATGGACGAAGGGAAAGTATGAAATCTTGACCCTTTGGCATCAAATTTATTCCCTAAAGCTTTCAGTTTGCACCATTTTAGAAAAGTTGTGTTTCTATTTTGCAGCTTTTAATTGGTTTTGAGTGTGGCATAGTTGTGCTGTGGGACTTGAAATCGAAGAAGGCTGACTATCGGTACAACTATGATGAGGTGAGACAATGTTATTGTAGGACATTGACCAGTAGCCCATCCTGACTGGATGTCTCATTGCATTTCGGGCCAAAATTAGAGCATTGTTTAAAGCAAAGCTACTTACTCTCATTCTGTAAATTCCCTGAAAGGAAGGAAGGTCTCAGTAGAGATGGGATGTACTCCAAGTACTCAAATGTGAAAGTAGTGATTGATCACAAAAACACAACAATAATTGCATGTTATTCTCTTTAATGCAGTAAACTTAACTTTAGAATTTATTAACAGCTGTACATTTCCAACCATCCTTACATTCACATTTTAGTATTAGTTGTGACATGTTTGGTGGTAACTTGCTGTTCACATCATAAGACAGTAAATTACACATTAAAAGTTACACACCACATCAAAGGACAGTAAAAAACTGAAGAGTTTTGAAAAATTGCAGCAGAAACAATTTTCTTCTTCTTAAATACTTTTTTTTTAGGGGCCAAGCACCGAAGGTGCGGAGGCACCTATTGTGTTTGTTAGCGAATTCTTCTTCTTCCGCCGCAAAGTCAATGGCAGCCCATAGAACCGATTGCGGGAAAGTTGTATAATTTGGCACACTGATAGAGGACAGTGTCAATAGTAACCAAAGCAAATTTGGAGTCTCTAACTCAAACTCTCTAGCGCCACCACTTGTCCAAAGTTTCACTTTTGAAATGCTAATAACTTTTGAACCGTAAGCCACAAAATGAAAATTCCCTTTTCCTCATATTCTTTGGCTCAAGCCGAGTCGAATGAAGTCCAAAATTCAAAAATCGTAAGGTGTAGTTTTTTCGCTATATTCAATTGTTCGTAAAACCTACTTTGTCGAACTCGTCCTAGACGGTTCGTCCGATTCTCACCAAAATTGGCTCAGATCATCTACAGACCATGGAGGCTAAAAGTTATGGAATTCAAGTCGATTCGTCCAAGCGTTTTCGAAAAACATGCTAACGAATTTGCCTAAAAGCACGCAAAAATGGATCTGATGCTATATCTCCGCAACGGTTTGGCGTATTGAGACGAATCTTGGTGAGTTTTATAACAAGCATGACCTGAGGCTACCTGCAGTGTTTCGGCACTGTGCCCCCTAGTGGTCAGGAGATATGAAAAATGAGTGTTTTTGCTTATAACTTGTGAATGGTTAGGCTAAAAATCACAAAACTGGTCTCTTTAGATTCGGTGCATCATGTCGAGTCCAACCATATCCGATTTTCCCATGTCGGCCATTTTGGGCGTCGGCCATGTTGAATTTTCTCATAAAATCCTATATTTTACGAACGAATTAACGTATCATTACGAAACTCAGTGTGGTCCTTCGGCACCATGCCCTGATGCTACTCAAAAAGTTTGGGAACAGCGCCACCTTTTGGTCAAAAGTTATAATGAAATTTCTAAAAATGCTAATAACTTTTGCTTACATCAGCCTATTGTAATCAAACTGGTGTTGATAGATTCCTTGGGTCATGCCGAGAACATCGATACCAATTTTGCAATAATTGGCTAAACTTCCTGTCCGCCATTTTCATTCATGTTGAAAACCTACTTTTTCGAACTCCTCCTAGACCGTAAGTCCGATTTTCACCAAATTTGACTCGGATCATCTTCAGACCGTGCTGGCAAAAAGTTATGGATTTTGTGTCGATATATTACACAGTTTTCGTTTGGCGCATCAACAAATTTTCTGGAAAGATGCCAAACTGCATCTTAGGCTGTATCTCAGCGAAACTTTGACATATTCGCACCAAATTTTGTATGTGACATTGTAACCTCACACTGAACATACCACATCAGTTTGGTAACATCGCCACCTATTGGTCAAGAGTAATAAGCCATTCATTAACCTTTAATTATGAAATTTCCAAAAATGCTAATAACTTTTGATTGCATTAGCCTATTGTAATGAAACTGGTCTCAAAATATCCCTTGGGTCATGCCGACAACATACATACCAATTTTTGCTTAGGAAATCTGAACTCCCTGTCCACCATTTTGATTTATGTTAAAAACCTACTTTTTCTAACTCCTCCTCAAATGTTTGTCCGATTTTCACCAAAATTGAGTCAGATCATTTTCAGACTGTGCTGGCAAAACGTTATGGATTTTGTGTCAATATGTTACACGGTTTTCGTTTGGGGCATCAACGAATTTGCTGGAAAGATGCCAAACTACATCTGAGGCTGTATCTCAGCGAAACTTTGACACATTCGCACCAAATTTTGTACGTGACATTGTCACTTCACACTGACCACGCTACATAAGTTTGGTAACGGCGCCAACTATTGGTCAAGAGTAATAAGCCATTGATTAATTATTAATATTGAAACTTCCAACCATGCTAATAACTTTTGACTGCATTAGCCTATTGTAATGAAACTGGTCTCAAATTATTCCTTGGGTCATGCCGACAACATACATACCAAATATATCATAGTAAGCCGAACATCCTTTCTGCCATTTTGATTTATGTTGAAAACCTACTTTTTCGAACTCCTCCTACACAGTTTGTACGATTTTCACCAAAATCGAGTCATATCATCTTCAGACCATGCTGACCAAAAGTTATGGATTTCATGTTGATAGACCAAACCGTTTTCGCATACCACAGCAACGAATTTGAGGCATGATACCAAAATGACACTTGAGGCTGTATCTCTGCAATGCTTTGGCATTTTGACACCAAACTTTGTGTGTGCCATAGTCACCTCACACAGAACACACCACATCGATTTGATAATGGTGCCACCCATTGGTCAAAAGTGAAAAGTCATTCAGTCTTCTTACTAGTAGTTTTAAATGATTTTTCAAGCATTTGGAGTACAATAATCTTAAAATGCCTTCAATTACTCATTGCTGAAGTTTGTCTGATGCTCCGTGCTATGCTTAGCTCCTCATGTTGCCGCTGATGTGCTTGGCCCCGTCATTGCTGCTTGCAGCTATATTTTTTTTTTTACATTTTGTTTTTAATTTTATATTTTGTTTTAGTAGTAATAATTATTATCATTATTTTATGGCCATATTGATATATAATCATAACATTTTGAAATAGTATTTGTTTTGTGAAGTGGACTCCAGTAACCTTTGTGTTATTTACAACATCGAAGAAATTTTTTTTTTACCATGCATATTGGTGTCATGTGGCTAAATGGACAGATCACTTGATACATCTATTGAGTACTCAAATAAACAAGTCTATTCTACAGGAAGGAACTTTTTTCAGAAGCGTTTGTGTTATCTGTGAGGAACGGAACTGAGATGTTTGTTGTTTATTATTGTTGACTCATATAAGCTGTCACAACACATGAACCGTAGTTTGCCTGACCTGGTTTCTCTTGTGGTTGATTACTCATCTTTTGTTTGGCCTGTAGGCGATCCACTCTGTGGCTTGGCATCATGAGGGGAAACAGTTTGTGTGCAGTCACTCAGATGGCACGCTTACCACATGGAATGTACGCGCTCCTGCCAAGCCTGCCCAGATCATTACGCCACATGGTAAGCTTCTGCCCAAACAAACTCCCTTCCAAGTTCCTCAGGTTGAGCGCTTCAGGGAGCACAGAATAAATATTACAAGACTGTAGAGGTGAAGTGTGTCTTTTGAGTGCTGTTAGCAGCACCAATGAAACAAAAATGATTGTTTCCAAACAGGTTTTTGAAACAGATCAGTGTGTTTAAAGAGTCACTATACTTTCAGGCAATCAGCCTATGAATCACTTACTTATAGACACTTTTCACAGACTTTGATGACACGTTTCAACAGTTATTAATGTTGTAAATCTAACAAAGTTGTGTATATTCTTAATGCTAACTAACTGCTTGAGTGTTTCTAACACAGTGGCCAAGGGAGTGATTGGAAATGTGACATCTTTCTTTTTGACCAATGTAATCAATCTCACTATACTTTTTTTCCTCATTTGTAAAGTCATAGATACATTATCATGGATTTTTGCTATTGGTGCAAATGGGCGAGCAAAAATTATATTTGTTGTTGTTGTTCACCACTATACTTCTAAAAACTGTGTTTCACTGTGTGAATATGTTTCAGCCTCCAAAAAATGACAAAATTCAGCTTTAATACTGCAGATTTTTCACTGAAGATATTCAAATCCTTAGTAAGGGTGAAGCAAAATAATCTATTTACAAGTGCATCATGATTCTTTATCAAAAGTGCAGAATCTGTTTACAGAAATTAATAATTTAAAATGTAAAATTTAATTATTTTTAAAATGATTAGTAGAATCAAATGATGTGCCTGAAGTTTTCTACACTTAATTTATTGTGGTTCCCATGATAAGAATACACAGAGACTGGTGATAGAAAAGGAAATAAAAATACATGAAGGCATATTTATTTGCACACCTTGTTTACCATGCAATATTCTCTCCCAGGTAAACAGCCCAAGGATGGAAAGAAGCCCGAGCCATGCAAACCCATCTTGAAAGTGGAGTACAGAACTACCAGGGCAGGGTAAGGCCTCAGAGGAAGCTGAACTCAGGGTTGCATTCAGGAAGCAAACAGAGCATGATGCATTGCACACGTTGACTGTCTGGTATAGGTGCTTCTGTTTTATGGGTTTTACGGGGATGACATGATGTTTTTAAGAAGACTGATATAAAATATACAGCTAATATGACAATCCATTTTTCTCAGGGTTGCATTCAGGAAGCAAACAGAGCATGATGCATTGGTTTGAGACTTGTGCAACCTTGCATTGCGAGAGAGACTGTCTGGCATTGACGCTTCGGTTTTATGGTTTTTTAGGGGATGACATGATGTTTTTCAGGAGACTGATATAAAATATACGGCTAAAATGACAGTACATTTTGTATTACTTTTTAATCATTTAATCATTCCACTCTTTCTGAATGAAGCGCTAATTTGTTTCACTTCCGGCTTGGTTTCTCTTTGCATCATGGAAAAATGAGATCTGTTCATTTGTTTTGTTAAGGGACCCATTCATGATACTGTGTGGAGGTTTGTCATATGATACAGTGGGTAGGCGAGCCTGTCTGACTGTGATGCATGGGAAAAGCACTGCAGTGCTGGAGATGGACTACCCCATAGTGGATTTCCTTACGCTGTGTGAAACCCCATATCCAAACGGCAAGTCACTGCCCCACCTATCACTGGATTTCTCCCGTAACGTTTACTGTATAATTAACAGTGCTTTTAAAAACAACAGAGGCAAAATACAATTTTACAACAAAGCAGCATTGGTTTAATTTTTCTTATTTTTAAATATGTTATTGTCATATATATATATATGTGTATACTGTGTATATTTATTATGTGTATATATAAATACACACACATACAGTATATATTTTGAAAATATTTCCATGTATATATTTATATTCATATAATTGATATTATATACAAATATTTTAAATGTATAAACTTAATATTTTTCTTAAATGTATACATGCATGTGTGTGTATTTATATTCATAATAAATACACACAGTACACACGCATATTATGTAAACAAAAACTTTTAAATTGGATGCGATTTTAATATATATTAATTAAAAAAAAAAAAAAAAAAAAAAATATATATATATATATATATATATATATATATATATATATATATATATAAAATATACTTTTTTTTTTTTTTTTTAAATCAGAACTAGACAAATTGCTATATTGTTGGGCTGGGCGATATAATGCAAACAATGTTTATTGGTAATTAATTATTTTCTTTTATTTTTGTATACTTTTATAATATTTATGTATTTATATATGCTTTTCTATGACATATATTTATGTTATTTATTTTTGTAGTGAATTACTGACAAAACTAGACACAGTGCTCAGTGCTCTGCTCTGGCAATATAATGAAGAAGAAAAAAAAAAACTTTAGATTTCTTTTCTTTTAATGAACTATAATTTTTAGACCAGACAGTTGTTGTTGCAAAGTAGATAATTTATGTAAGAACTAAAATAAAAATCTAGTTATGAAAAACACTTATGAAAAACATTTTTTTCACTAAATAAATAAAAAAAATAAGTGGTATTTTGTTGAAGTGCCTCATTTTAGTGTTTAAAATAATTGTTCCTTCTGTGTCCCCACAGATTTCCAGGAGCCTTATGCGGTTGTTGTCCTGCTGGAGAAGGATTTGGTTTTAATTGACCTTGCACAAATTGGGTGAGTAAATGCCAAACGTTATACACACTGTCTTGGTTTGTGCAGCTGTTTTATAAAAACCTCTCTGCGCAGGTATCCGATCTTTGAGAATCCGTATCCTCTGTCCATCCACGAGTCTCCGGTGACCTGCTGTGAATATTTTGCGGACTGTCCAGCTGAAGTCATTCCTGCACTTTACTCAGTGGGCTCCAGACAGAAGAGACAAGGGTTCAGTAAGAAGGTAACGTTCTGCCCTCCGCTGTTTAAGAAAATGAAAAGTCCTAAAACAGCTGATCCTAATCTGTGTTTTTATGCAGGAATGGCCCATAAGTGGAGGTAACTGGGGCCAGGGAACACTAAGTTTCTCAGAGATTATCATCACTGGGTACGTGATCTCTCATGCACACACTGTTTGTTGTACCGAAGCCTTTTCTCGTATAGTAATCGGATTAGAGAGGGAAATAGTTTTTTGGTATTGGAAGGAAAAATGCTTTTCTGTTTGGCACCAAGGCTGTTATTGTTTTCTTCTGTTTTCTTTCTGAAAACAACAGGCATGCTGATGGATCGATCAAGTTTTGGGATGCCTCAGCATGTGAGTCTTGGGAAACATACTTTTATGTTTTATGTCACAAGTACAGTCTACAGCATTATTTTGAGTTGGCCAGTTTGATTATGCTTTCAGCTACCAAGAGTAAAACACTCTCAGATACATTTAAGACATTTTTACAGATTTCGCAGATATTTTACAGATTTCTCTCCAATTTAAATCAGAAAATGCAATTGAAGTTTGCAGATTTGCTAATCGGATCTGCTAATAATTAAAAACTAATAAAGATGCTGAATTTGTTCTTTTGTGTGTGTCAGTAATGCTGCAGGTTTTGTATAAGCTGAAAACAGCGAAGGTGTTTGAGAAGCCCCGCAGTAAAGAGGAGAAATCCAGTACTGAAATTGTGGATGAAGATCCGTTCGCCATCCAGATCTTGTCCTGGTGTCCAGAGAGCCGTGTGCTTTGTGTGGCTGGAGTATCAGCTCATGTCATAGTCTACAGGTTCAGCAAACAGGAAGTCAGCACTGAAGTGATTCAGGTCTGACCCTTTTAAATGCATGTATATATGTGTAAATGTGCAGGCTGTGTATATGTGTAGTTGACAAATGAACAAGATACTAGTTTAAAATGTATAGATTTGTCACAGATGCAGCTGGTCAGCATTTGATTTACGATCTTCATTTGACAAGTTCATTTTAAATGGTCCCTCTGTTACAAATGCTTAATATTAATACAAGGTCCTAAAAACTGCACGGTGATTATAATGCAATTAGAAAAATGCTGTTTAAAGCCGTTTTAGATGGAGTTTAGTATGCACACTGCAGGATATTTCATTAAGCATTAAGTTGTTTTGACACATGGTTTCCAGCAGATAGAATACCATATGCTGCATCCACACAAATGAGTAAAGCTCTCACTTATTTATGCTTATTAATGCTAAAAACCTTGTTTTTTTAATGAGGAGGTGTCACACTGTAGGACTGAATAAATGAACATGGAAGTAGCTCTACATAGATATTACAAATATAATTAATAGTGGGTAAAACTCTTCTTTATACTTACAAGCCTGGAGAATATCTTCCTGTTGGTGTATTAGCAATATTATATAATATTAAAGCTCCCCAAGAGAATTATCAATTTGGTGAGATCTGTGTATATAAATGTAGTAATGTTAATATTTCATTATACCAGTTAATAACTGTTACCATTTGCAGTTCAATCTAATGTCCCTTCTATATATTTTCTTTTCCGCCAGATATTCCTTTGTTTCTTTTTCTTAATTTTGTACTTGTTAGGTGTCCTTCAATTGTATCTGGGAGTTATGGAGATTTCTTTCTGTTTTTAGATTTTTCACTTTACATGTGACTTTACATATTTCCTTGAAAAATTTTTTTTTGACTCTTCATTTGTAGAGTCAACCTCTAAAATCGTTTCAACACCTAGAATAATTTAAAAAAAAAAAGAATAATAATATCATTGATTTTAATACTTTTCTGTATTACACAGTTTATGATGAGGACAGTCAGTTTTGTTGAAAATGCTAAAATATTAAATGATTTGCATAGATAGTTGTGTTTATGGACAAATTGAAGAAAATGTAAGAGAAAATTGAATTGACACTTTTTTTTTTTAATGAAAGAGTACAATTACTTGTCATGTCAACTACCTATATAACCCTGACTTAATTTTTTTGGCCATTAAATGCATGGAAATCTGTATCTTCATCTGTGAACATGCACATGGTTGTATAGATCTGATGACAGTTGTCTTGTGTCTGTAGCTCCTGGAGGTGCGTATGCAGTGTGAGCTGAATGAAGTGGAGACTCCCGAGGGCGGAGGCGAACAGGCGTCAGCTGTTTCCACCCCAGGAACCTCATCCAGCCCTCAGACCAGCCTGCCTCAGTCCCACCCCTCCACCAGCAGCAACAACTCGTCTGACGGCCTGCGAGATAATGTGCCCTGTCTCAAGTACAGTCTGTTTTCATCTATTTCAGATTTATTCATCCCTAAGCAGCATGTAAAAACAACAAAACAAAAGCATGTTAATGAAATGGTCTTTTCATGTTTAAGTTTACAGGCTTGGGCCAGAAATTTGCCCGTGTGGACCAGATTTTTGATTAAATGTCTGGCTGTTTGACCACATGATTTGGTCTGTACTTAAATTAGCATGTAGTTAATTGTGTCCTGTGTCTTACTTGGCCAGGGTCAGGAGTTCTCCTCTCAAACAGTCTCCGGGTTACCAGGTGGAGCTGCTCATTCAGCTGGTGTGGGTCAGCGGGGAGCCGCCACAACAGATCACCAGCCTGGCCGTCAACTCTGCATATGGCCTGTAAGTCCACGAAACGACAACACTAGCTCATTTACCGCACATACGTGTTTACTGAGCATTTAAAAACACCTCCTTTCCACAACAGCTGTTCATTATCTTTCAGACAAGTTTTATGATCCATCATATTAAAGCCTAGCAGCCATGCTTGAATAATTGTTCTTTATTACAATAATTAAGAATTTTAACTACTTGAATACTGTTGAAATGCTCAAATGTAATGAGCTACAATATGCTTTTATATATGATTACCATCACTAAAGATGTTTGAATTTGATATTCAAGTTTATAAAGTCTGTTAACTGTCAAATAATCATAAAATCAACTTGCTGAATTTAAAGTTGAGTATTTTCAAATTTAGGATTGAGATTTCAGTTTTACATCCGGAGCCTTGAGTAGAAATTGTGATTAAATTAATGCTGCACAAATGTTCTGCACAAAAGCAAACTTTCAAAGCTAAGAAATAGCAGTTTACTTTTTATTTATGGATGCTCAAGTGCAATTTTTTTTTTTTGGACATAATACCCATACTTTAAATTCTTAAGTAATTCACCACTGGCAGAAATATTAAGCCGCCAAAACTGTTTTCAGCATTGATAACAATAAACATAATAATAATAAGAAAAAAGCAATCAGCATATTAGAATGATTACTGAAGGATCATGTGACACTGGAGTAATGATGCTGAGAATTCAGCTTTGCATCACAGGAATAAATTACACATTAAAATATATTACAATGAAATACAGTTAATTTAAATTGTAATAATGTGTCTTTATATTATTGTTTTTCCTGTATTTTGATCAAATAAATGCACCCTGGTTGCAAACTTAATCATTCCTTACTTTTGTTTTACAGAGTTGCTTTTGGCAATGGAAATGGACTTGGTGTGGTTGATTACCTTCAGAAAACTCTGCTTCTGAACATGAGCACAGCTGAGCTGTACGGCTCCACAGATCCTCACCACAGACAACCACACTCACCCCGCAAAACCAGACAGCCCTCGGCAGGTGAACAAACATCTAAGAGAAAGCTTCATCCTCTTACTAATAATCATAACCTCTGCATGTTGTCAGTCTGTTTCTGTCTGATAAAGTAAAGCACATGCTCATCATGAGCAGTGTCAGTCTCCGGACCGTGGTGCTCCTGCATCCTTCAAACTGCAGGTGGTCGTCTCTGGCCGAGGAACCATCTGCACCGATCTTAGAAAATCATCCAATCCATATGCTCAAAAAGGGGCGCCGGTGTTTGTTCTTTTCTGTCCCCTGTCTTTTCTTGTTCTTTTTGTTGTTCACTTATTTGAGTTTCAGTCTTTGAAATACACAGATGCCAACAGACTGAATTTAAGGCCATGTGACATTTCGCATTATTGTTAGTGATGCACTGATACAAAAAATCTGACCAAATAGCAGTTTATTCATTATTTAATAGTAATCAATCACTTCTTATTTCTCATTTTTGGGGTTAGCTTCACAATTTTTAATCTGTTCTGTTTTGTATGGAAGTCCATTTCCGCCATGTAATAAAAACAAATAATTGTGACTTTTTATCTCACAATTCAGTCCTTTTTTTTTTTTTTTCACAATTTCTCACAATTGACTTTTTTACTCTGAATTGGAGGTCATAATTTTGCAATTCTGAGAAAACAGTCTGAATTAGGAGGAAAAAAAGGTCTGAATTGTGATTTAAAAAAAAAAAAAAAATCAGAAGTCACCTTTTTATTATTACCTTTTTATTTATTTTTTATTATCTGTCAGAAACAAGCTTCCAGTTCAGTTGGAATTGGGTAGTATAATAATAAAAAAATACTCAATTTTAATGTGCAGTAATCATTATCTTGACCACTAATATTGTGCATTCTTGTGCATTTATTGTCAACTTTTTTATTTTATTTATTATTTTTAGACTTTACTCATTTATGGAAATAATAAAGGCAGAACAAAGGCCCTGAATTCAGTCTCTGGACTCTGTCAGTTCAAAGGCCTTCTAGCTGTTCATTTGATTTTGTGGCATTGTTTTGTCTCACCATTTCAATATTCGTCTCTCTCTGTGGTTTCGTAAAGACACTCTGCATAAGAAGTCTTGCATGTCCGGCCTCTCTAACTTTTATTCTGAATCTGTGAAAAAGCTTCGTTCTTCTTACCTCAGTAAGTCACACGGCACTCATCAAAGGTCTTGTTCTTCTCTTTATATCTGTCTGCATTCTTCTTTTTCTCTTTGTTTAACACTATAGACTATTTTTGTGTTGATTTATTATTTAAGTGTTACGTGATGTTTATTGTATAAATGTCAGCCGGGCTGTTTGGTTTAGACTTGTTTGTTTCAACAGGTCTTTGTGATGGTAATGATGCATCAGCCACACCAGAGGAGAGATGCAAATCACCAACTTCAGGTAAAGATTCCTTCATTCTTTCTCCCTCATATTTACTGGTAGAACAAAACATATTGAGAGCATCGATTGATGGTAGTTTATGATGAGTTGATTGGCAGACCCTTAAAAGAACAATTCACCCAAACATGAAGCTTCTGTTGTTCTAAACATGTATTTAAGAAGGCAGAACAAAAATCTTTTGTTTTTCATAAATCACCACCTTCTTTCATTTTATATTCCCAAGCTCCAAAAATGTGAAATGTGTCTGTATTTCAAGTATTCTAGCCACTTGTTTAACTAAACTGATACAACATGAGGTTGAGTTTGTGATGAAAGCATGTTCATTTTGTGTGGAGTGTGCCTTTTAAGGTGCAATGTGTAATTTCTGCAGCACTAAACTGAACTAAAGGACCCCTGTCGGCATGGTTTGAGCAAACTGGTAGTCCCGCCAAACCCATACAATTCCATTGGTCATGCAGAAATTGCACACTGCAACTTATAGACAGACATATTGACAAACACTGCAATGCCAGAGAATTGGACATGAAGCTCTATTACAGTTAAAAATTCTTTAGCACTGCAAAAAATTAAAACAATTCTGCAAGCATCGTCAGAATCCCAGTCAGGTGTGCTGACTAAGTGCATTTCATTTACAAGGAATTTGACTTTGATATGCATATAGTTGCCAAAAGTTACGTAAGACCCCATCGGCTGTGTCACATTATTATGCAGACTGTGTTGTTGCTTTAGGCTCCGGTTCGCCGTGCAATTCTGATGAAGACAGCAAACAAAAGTTTATTGACAAGGGTATGGTACATTATAAACACCTTTTAGAAACAGCTTTTTTGTCCTAGGAAATCTTTTATTTTCTTTGATTGGTTCTGTTCAATACATTTTCCAGTGAAGTCCAAAAGCAAGCGGATATCCAAGACTGTTGCCAATGACTTTGGTACTGTATAATGTTCATATTACAGCAGTCTGGGTCTCTCAGTTTCTGTGCTAATGGGCACTTGTGCACTAACCAAATGAACTAACCAAGCAAATTAAAATGGGTTTGCTTAAGTGCGTAGTAGAGCTGAACTTGAGCTTTCTGTGTCTGTTGCTTGGTGGTTAGGTGTGCCAATAAGTGGTGGACCAGTGAGATATTATTAGAGAGCCGTATTTACAACTTTCAAAGAAGTGGTAGTGAATGATTCATAAGTGCATGTTAATCTAAAGGAAAAAAAAAAAGTTTTTGGAATCTTTTGTTCTAAAATGGTTTGTAAATACTGCACATGTTGATATTCTCATCATTTAAAAAAAAAAAATCTAAATTGCTTTTTTCTAACCTTCTTTAACATTACAGGTTTTTACTCTGCTCTGGTGCGTTTCAAGGGTAAAAATACACATGATGATAAAAATGATGTCAGACATTTAACATATTTCAGATTTTGAATGTGTTTTCACACAGATCTCTACTGAACATCTGAAATCATAGACAGGGCAATCACACACAGTGACAGACATTTTAGAGAGAAATGAGGCTCCTGGTGTTCTGACTCTTGAGCGGTGCTGGTTTCATTGCCACTAATCTCAATGCAATTTTCTGGGCATGATTGAATTGCTTCTGATTGTAACATACTAGATGAACAAACGTCTCTTTTTAAGGCTGCTGATGGGCTCATGGCTGCTCTTTGGCTTCATTCTACATCTTGATCCTCCAGCTGATAAATTTAGTCTCAACCTGCTTATTTCTCTCTTAAACCGGTTGATTAATACTTACTTAAATTCTTTAACTTTAGTAACCATCATTTCCCAGATGAATGACTTATATGTTCAGAACAATGTTTTCTTTTTTCCAGCTAAGATATCCCGGAAAATTAACATGATTGCTGATCAGAAAGATGGTAAGCGTTTGTTCTCTCACTTTAGTTTCTAGGAGTAGCTGTGCATCTCTTGCAGGGGATCAATTTCTTCCATGCTTACATAAACTGGGCATTACTTTAATCAGTCTACCTATATTATCAGCATAAAGTCTGGTCCAGCTTGCAGCTTATTCTAGCCTAGAACAAATAGTCATAGTTGGCGTTTTTATGCTGAGTTTGAATAAATCTGATATAGTAGACACTACAGTAATAAAGGCAATACATTTTTTTTTGCATGCAACAAATTAGGGGTGTGCGATATACTGGTAGACATGATTAACCAGTAGAAATTTGTCAACTGGCAGAGATTTTGGACTATCGTCTCTATCGCGGTTACATGCTCGCGCGACATTGCTGTGCTATATGGTCATGAAAACTTATCGTTTGCATGCAGTTTTAAGCATGGCGCTTTAAAAATAAGTGAATTTAAGCTGTTGAAACACAATCAGCAGCGAAAGAGAACTCATTTCGCTATATGCATGCACTGTCTGAGAGACTTTCTGAGCACTGTGCGGGAGTATTGAACTGAGTTATTTTTGCCGCTTTATAGGGCTTGAATGGTTAAATACACCCTTGTTTGTGTCAAAATGCCCATCTTTGCAAGTATCCTCTTAAACACAGTAATTTAGGTCTTAAGTGAAAGCAAACAGCTGAGAGAGAAAACACATGTAACAGTATATTGGATCCAGGCAGTTCTTAAAGTGACAGCAGTCGAATATTCCTGCTTTCATGTTACTCAAACAACAAAAGAGAGGAAATCTCTAACTGCTCATGAATAAATCACTTTTGTAACTTTAATAAAAAGAAATATGTATTTAATTTACACAGTGAAGAATATGCAGTGTTTTATGCATTTGATTACCTTATACAATGTATGTAGCATTTCTTATTTATATGTTCTACTGCAGGTTTTTTGTCCTATTGCTTGTAATTAGTTTCCTATTCTTATTTAATCACTGATTGTTTGCTTGTCTTCAGTGAGCTTGAGTTTTTTGGGTTCTTATTTAAAGCAAAAATAAATAAATAAATCATGATATATATTGTTACCATGAAATTAAATCACTTATATTGTGCTATAAGATATAATGTAGGTCTATATAGAGTATAGACTGGCATGCATGAATAGAAAAGTGTTCAAATGTTTTAGGTGCAATATATGTATTAGCTAGCTAGTTATAATGTACACTGTTCTGCGTATAGAAAGGAGGTTACGGCGTCACTGCTCTCTCCCTGGTAAGAAACAACAGAGTTCAGTGAAGGAAATGAAGAAGAAACGTGCAGCGTCTTTCCGTGAGACCTCATTCTGTGACCCCAGTGAGTGGCCCTATTTTAGGCTGACCTGACCTGGTCTGGTTCATACTAACTCTCACTGGAGCCTGCCGTGTGGGAATTGCCTGTTGTCTTGAATGATGCCGTTCAAGTTTGGTTTTGGTGAAACAGAAACATTCCCTCACCTTTTTTTTTTTTTTTCAGTGTCTGATTTTAAACCCATTAAAGATTAAAGTTTAATATTATTAGTGGAATACAGAATCATTACACACAACCAAAAAAAATAATAATTCATCATCCAAAATACACACATGAAACATTATCAAACCAGCAATAACCTGTGTTAAGTTCTCTAGTTTTGATTTTGTTGATGTTGACTTTGTTTTTTTGTTTTTAAGTTTACTCACAAATTTCAGACATTTTATAGGTAAATGTCAAACAAAAAAGCTTGGGTCATATTTTACCCCAACATATTATTTTATTTTAAAGTTAATTATTTTTTCTTTTGATTTTGGGGAGAAGCATGATCCGGACATGTTTTTGTCAGTTTTGGTGAGGCTCATCTTTGCATTGCTTTTAGAATGTGTATTTACACTAAAATTATAGGCTTGCCAGAAAGATATCTAAATGCATCTGGGTCTCTGAGAGTGAAAATAAAACACCGTAACAATGTTCTGTAATTGGTGATTGCGAGTTTTGTTCATACTGAATGGAATTGTTCTGGTGATTTCATGGCAATGGTTTGTGTGCAGTTCCTGTATGTCTTGCACATTACACGCTACAATGAAACAAAGTTTATATTAATACTGTGTATTTACTAAGAATGTATCACACATATATTAACTGCTTAATGGCTTGACTGTTTTTGTCCTTTTGATTTCAGGTGTCCTAAGGTGGTTCAGACTTGTTTTTAAAAGTCATGCTAATTGTCCTCTTATTGTTGTCTTTTTGTCCCTGATGGGTCAATGTGTCCTCAGACGCCAGGGACAACTCATTCAGCCGCTCACGCAGCTCCAGTGTGACCAGTATTGACAGAGAGTCACGCGAGGTCATTTCCTCCTTCTACTTTTGTGACTCCCTGTCCAAGAAGAACGAGACTGTGGCAGTGCCCAGCCTGTGGGTTGGCACCTCATTGGGCAGCATGCTGGCCATCGCCCTCACTGTGCCCTCCACACCAGAGCAGAGGATGCAACAGCCCATGGGCGTCTCTTTCTGTGGTAAGATGTGCTTATTATTAGCTATGTTTCCATCCACATATTTTGACACAAATTTTGGGATATTGCATAAAAAAAAACACTGTATAGAAATGCCAAGACACACATAAAATCTTAAAAACTGCATAAAAAATGTATGCACTCCATTGAAGGCAGATCATTTTTTCCCTGATACAGAGATGTGCACATAAACTATGATGGAAACACATTCAGCGAATAAATTCCTAGATGTGCAATGAAAAACTTTGCCGCAATAGATCACGTGATTAGATAACTTGGATAATTGAGGCAAAAATCTGCAGGCAAAATGAATTTTTTATTGTCAGTAGTGTACCGTTGATGAAGCACAGCTCGCAAAAACCAAACTCTAAGTCAAAAATTGCATGGTCAAATTGAAAGTGAGCAAAATATGTGTGAAGAACTTTTTTTTCACCCTTGTGTGGAACTCTCTATCGCAATCCTGCTGAACTGAATTGCTTTCCCAGGAAGTGACGATTTATTTCTCTTGAACACATGGGATGGAAACAGTTCTTTATTCGTAAATGTTTTATGCAATATTCCAATTTTCACACTAGTTACATTCGCAGCTTTAAATTAAATTTGTAACGTTGGATGGAAACAGCGGTTGATGAAAAAGGCACACCTGTTGGTTTCACACCTGCACACATCTAGTATATTCATGTAAAACAATATACCGTATACTATATAGCATATCTCACAAAATACAACTATCACCTGGCTCTTTATATAAAGTTGGATATATGTAAGAATATCCAACTTTATTTGCATATATTGGAAACAGTATGCGCAGTATACTATATAGCAAATCTTGTGTATGTGATGATTATTTAAATGATCTCAAAATGTAACTATATAATTGCCTAACTCTTTAAATAATGTTGGATATATATAAGAATGTCCTGCTTTATCTGCATACATACAGTACACTTGTGTAGGGTGACTACACTATATAGCAAATCTCAACTGCTTAATTGCTTGTATCATAGCAGAATGTAACTATATTGTCACTCAGCTCTAATCTGATAAATGCAACCATAAGGCATGAAGGTATTAATTATACAAAAACATTTAACTTGACTTCTTGTCATCACAGGTCCAGTAGTGCGCTTGAAGGGAGGTATTTTGCGCATGGCCCAGCTGAATGCCAGCGGGACCCTTCTGCCCCACGTATACGAGTCCTGGTATGAGCCCAACGCTCCTGAGGAGGAGAAAGAACGGCCACGGAGACGCCGGCCCACCTCGCCTCCTTCATCTCAGGAGAACCCGGACTGTCAGTACATTGTGGTCTGCTCAGAGAAACAAGCTAAGGTGGTGGCGATGCCCTCCCAAAACTGTGTCTATGAACACAACATCACAGAGACCTCCTTCGTACTTAGAGCAGATGTGGTGACGATGACTGCAGGGGTCGGCATCGCCTGCTTCTGTGCCAATGGCCATATCATGACCCTCAGGTAACATGGTTAACCTGATATTCAAAGCCATTGAATATTTTGTTTTTTGACTCATAAGTCTGTAAACCATCTGTTTATTTTAGTTTGCCCAGCCTGCGGCCACTGCTAGATGTGAACTACCTTCCCCTGACAGACATGAGGATAGCCAGAACCTTCTGTTTCTCAAACCAAGGCCAAGCCCTGTACCTCACATCGCCCACTGAGATCCAAAGAATCACCTATAGCCAGGAAACCTGTGATAACCTGCAGGTCAGACTGTGTACATCGTTTTATCATACCTGTAAACTTTTTGGCAAAATTTGCCATTTTGGCATTTATTTTGAGGTGCTATTTTTTGCAGGAGATGCTTGGAGAGCTGTTTACTCCAGTGGAGACACCAGAGGCTCCAAACCGAGGCTTCTTCAAGGGCTTGTTTGGAGGCGGGGCTCAGTCCTTAGACAGAGAGGATCTGTGTAAGCATTAATGTGGCACTCAAACATAAAAATCTGTTTGTCTTAAATAGAAGTGATCTAAAATTCTGTCTGATTGTTTATCATTCGTTTTGTCTGATAACTTTACTGTTTTTAATCAAACTTCAAATGTTAAATATCAAAACATTTTAATGTACAGTACACTTAAAAGAGTGGAGAAGAACAGTTAAATTATCTAAAGTACCTTTTTTCCAAAATATAAAGAGCATTTTGTGGAATGGAAAGGTTCCTAAAGATCCTTTAACCTCTCCTAGAAAGAAATAAAGGCTCTTTATTTCTAAGTATGGTATAGAGAAAAACAAATATAATGAATGTCACAAAGATTGAAAATTGGTCATATTTCATCCCTAAAATTAAGATCTTTTGTGAAATCTCTAATTTTGCATAAAATATTTTTAAAATATGTAATTCTCATGTAATTTGCATAAATTAATATCTGCTTTCAGCACTGTTACTTAAAAAAAGAAGAAAAAATAAAAATTTTGGCCAGTACAAGTATGGTTATGAATGCACAATATAGACTACTCCTTTCTCATCACAAAGTTAAAAAAGCCAGGCAAAATATGAGATGCAAAAGAAATGAACACACTCACCTCAGTGGTTATCACAGATAAAAGGTAGACGAGCTTTAAATTTCTGCTATGACAAGGGACGATACTAAGTTTCTCTTCTAAGTGTTATTTTAGAATTTATACTTTCTTGACAAAAGTATGCTGGCACTGAATCATGTCCCTCTTGTTTGTTCTCGCCTGCAGTTGGAGAGGTGTCTGCTGGTAAGGCTTCACGCAGCCTGGCGCAGCACATCCCAGGTCCAGGTGGTATGGAGGGCATGAAGGGGGCCGCGTCCGGTGTGGTGGGAGAGTTGGCACGGGCGAGGATAGCTCTGGACGAGAGAGGACAGAAACTAGGCGAGCTGGAGGAGAGGACAGCAGCCATGATGTCCAGCGCTGACTCCTTCTCTAAACACGCGCATGATGTGAGACGGTCACTTGCTATTCACCACGACTGCTGCTTTTTAAAATGATACAGAGGCTGCGTTTCAAAACTTAGTGAGCACATTTCAGTCCCTCCAAGATTGTGCAATCACAGAAATAATGCAATCATTCCCTGCAAACAGTGATTTTCTTACTCAGTATTTTTGTAATTTTCCAGTTCAGGTATCTACATTCTTAAAGATATATTTACATGAGATGCATAATGACTTGAGAGATTAAATCTTGTTTTCTGAAAATCCACAAAATCACCCTATTAAATTGTAATCTATTGTATGCTGGAAAAAACAATAGACAATGATATCATTGTTAAAGCATGAAGTACTTTATAACATTTCAAATGTATAGTATATAATCTTTCACTGATTACACACTGATTCAGTGACAATTTGCATCATTTACAGGTAATTGTATTCTTTTACTGATTTACACTATTTACATAGATTCTTTTGTGGATTTTCACTGCAGAAGCAGTGGAAAATTCCACAGATATTGCATTTTAGGAGTCCTGCAAATTCCTTTTTTGAGAAACTGTCATTTTATTGGTATTGATGTCCAGAAATGCTGTCTAGGTAGGCAGCTCTCTAGGTTTTGAGATGCAGCTGTAGTCTTTGACAAACAATGATATTTGTGTTGGCTAATTTGTTTTATTGAGAGTAAACCATCTGCCTTTGTCCACCAGATGATGCTGAAATACAAGGACAAGAAATGGTACCAGCTCTGAGGTCCCTGCAGGGAGTCAGCGGACCTTCCTATGAAGACAGCAGATCCATCATCTCTCCTCCGTTTCTTCCTTCTCTTCCTGTATCTTTCTCTCTCTGTGATGTCCAGAGACTGCCACTCGCGCTCAGCACAACGTCACGCGGCATTACCTCGAGCTGAGGAGCTGCGGAAAGACAGAGGAGACAGGAGGGGAAGGAACAGGACAGGCGAAACGCATCAGGACGGGATTTCCTTCCCTTCTCGGTGGCAGTTGAGTTTCCTCTCCTGATCTTGTCTTGGGAGAGGAGGCCCATCACCGGTGCTGCCCCTGTCTTATACCTTCATCCGCCACGCTGTCATTTTCACTGCCATTCTGTCTGCAAAGAAACTACGGAAAGGACCTTTTTGGGATATGAAAGATTTAAGATGAATGAAATGGGTCAGAGGGACATAGAGCTGACAAAAGAAGGTCTAACGTCTGCAGCATTGCCAAGCTTAATGCTTCTGATAATCTGTCACTAGAGCAAGAATAGGATGCATGTCTAGTGATTTAATTTAGGAAATTAGTGCTTTTTCTCATTTTTGGAATTGGGATGAATCTCATCTAGCTAATATTTCACCCCAAAATCAGTATTTTGCATAAAGAAAACCTGTTTTTAGGAGGCAGGCATGTTCTTTAAGCAAAATATTACTTAAGTTTGATTTTAGGTTGAAACATAACTAGATTTCATGAGATTCACCCAGTAATCATTGTTAGCTATGGAAAAGGCCGGCTTGTCTTATGTAAGGTGTGATGAAGTACCATTTAATTTCACCTCTAAAGGGCTGGAAGTTGCTGTATTTACCACATATCATGTGATTATTTTGCCATATGAAATTGCAGACGAGACTGGGCAGCAAAGCTGATCTGATCACGTATCATTTTGTTGTTCTTTCGTCTAAAGGACGTATTGGTTTACACTGATCAGGTCTCAAAAGAGCTTTTAGGGAAGAGCTCTGACTTTGATGTACACTATACGCTGTGTTGACACTGGAGAAAGATGTTCATTTTAAGTATATATAAAGATCTAATTAGCGTGACTGTCTAAAACCGTGTCTGGCTCATATTTCACACCAAAATCAAATGAAAAAATAATATTTAGCATGAAGACAAATACGTTTTTGTAAGATCATTCGTTTTTGCTTCATGCTTAGACAAAAACACTGTAATACAATTTAAATCCGCATAAATTAAAGGCTAATACTATGATATATATAAATATTTATCAATTTAAATGTTTTTTAACATTTTGGTAAATTTATTTATTTATTTTCTTTCATTACAGAATAAAAATGTGCCTAATTATTCACAGTGCAAAAAAATGGTTTGATTTTCTGTAAACTGTAACTTCTAATTTCTCAGATTTTTGGGGGCGAAATATGACCCAGACGTGCATTTAAAAGGTTTCACCAGTATGAATATATGCTGGTTATATACAAACAGAGATCTGGAGCACGTGAATTATTTTTGATCTACAGGAGCAGGATATTTTTAGTGAGAGTTGGGAAGTGTGAGGCATGATCTTGATTATGTGCCTTGTGATGAATGACATGTCAGAAACCCGTCTGCTCTCCGGACACAAGGGACACCGGTGGAATGTGCCGAGAGTACTGATTCTTCATATGCAAAACAGGTTCCTCCTCCTCCTCCTCATTTCCCATGATGCAACTGCTCCTGGACGAGGAAATCTCGAGGCTTATGCGAGACTCGGTACAGTACCTGGTGACTTCCTCCTCTGAAGTACATGACGAATGGATTTCTCTGTGTATTTTCTAAGAAGCCTTTTCGGATGGACTAATGCATGAGTTTGTCATCCTCACAGAGAGGTGAATATATCTATCTCTGTGTTTGTTGCTGCAGTGGAGGTGACCACTAAATGTTCAATGCAACTCCATACTCTCGATCAGCAGCCCACGGATGGGGGTTACCTTCTGCCTTTGCTTTGCGACCCATGAATATATGCTAACCTCGACTCCTGTGCGTATACGTGTGTTCGTGAACATACATGTATGCAAGAATATGTGTATGCTCACGTTTATATAAACTAAAGATACCATATATTTGAAAGCATATGTTGGGATGTTTTCTTTAAGTGTGTTTTCTTATTTATGAGGTGCAAGAAATTGCTGCTATTTGTGTTTAAAATTAGGAGCATCTGTTGACGCTTGTTGTATTCCAATCAGGCATAAGAAAGAGTTAGTTCTCTCAAAAATGAAGATTTGCTGAAAACGTACTCATCCTCAGGCCATTCAAGATGCAGATGAGTTTGTTTCTTCGTGGGAACAGATTTGGTGAAATTTAGCATTACTTCACTTGCTAAAGTGAATGGGTGCCGTCAGAATGAGAGTCCAAACAGCTCAATAAAACATTACAATGATCCACAAGAGTCCAGTCCACCCATTGTTTTATGAAGCAAAAAGAAACAAATGAATCTTTAAAGCGTTTTAACTATAAAGCATTGCCTCTGGCAAAAAATATATCCATAATCCATAATAATGCTTCTTCCACTGAAAAAGTCCATCCCCAGTTCTCACATTAAATTCCACCCATATATTTGTTTAGATCTGTTCTGAACCGTTTTCACTTGTAAATAGCACCTGATTTGTGCATATTTTTCTCCTGATTAAGGCAAGACAACTTTTTCATTGGAGAAAGCAAAATTATGGACTCGTATTTTAGCCAAGATAATGGATTTGTTTCTTACAAATACATAGTTTTTTGCTTCAGATGTTGTTAACTGATGAACTGGAGTGGTGTGGATTATTGTGATGTTTTTATCAGCTGTTTGGACTCTCGTTCTGACGGCACCCATTCACTGCAGAGGATCCATTGGTGAGCAAGTGATGGAATGCTACATTTCTCCAAATCTGTAGTTATGAACAAACAAACTCCATCTTGGATGGACTGAGGATGAGTCAGCAAATTTTCATTTTTGGGTGAACTATTCCATGAAAGCTTTTCTGTTTGTTTCGTTTTTTTTGTTTGTCACATTGCTGCCAAATGTTGTGAATATGAATATTTCTGAAGACAAACTTGAGAGTGCTGATGCAGTCAAAGTTACTGGAGATGGTGGCCGTGATCTGACTAGACTCCAAAGAGTTGCTTTGCTGTGAAAGTAGATCTAACAGAGAGGAGAGGATGTTCCTTATAATTTAAATCATCAGTGTCATGGCATCTCTACATAGATAGATAGATAGACAGATAGCAAACTACTCCTTCTGTTGCCATGGTGTTTGTGTAAATATCTACCAAAATTGCAATTTTCAATGTTGACAAACTGAAAATCTAATCCAGCTTCTCTGCTTCATATATATATATATATTATTATTATTATTATTTTTTTCTATGAGCAGTTGTGTGGTTTTGCACTATATGTTTTATATTGTAATGACATCAAAGTCATTTTATTATTAATATTTTTGTAGTTGGCATTGGTCTTTATTTTGGACATTTTGTTTCTTTAAGAAGGACCAAAATTAGACAGATGCTATGTGTAAATGTGGCTCACACTCTCAGATTTGTCCTCATTGCCAGTTTAATGATATTTGAATGACATTTGAAATCATATATATAATTTACTTTTAATTTACAAATGAATACTTTTATTATATTGTTTGAAAGGAAAGAATGCATTTTAAGATGAACTGGTTGTGTATATATTCTCGCTGAATCAAACATGAAATCTTTTCTGGTGAGCCGTCTGCTTGGTTGTCTGTGGAAGACGGAAAGACGACCTGAAGAATCTCTGAAATCACTGGCCATCTCTGTGTACTGTTTGTCCTCTGAGTTTTCTTGCACAAAAGGCAGCATGATATCGTGTTTACAAACTTGAAACATCCATCTACATTATATTTTGGCTCTTTTTCTTTAGTCCTGCTAGTGAGATGTTTGTAAAGGAACAAATCACGAGTATTTACTCTCTATTATTGATGATTATGAAGGTGAGATTTTTTTTCCTGATAGTATACTCTCAGCATTGTTATTTGAGTTTCCCTGAACATCGTCGCTGTACTCCAGAAAAGAAAAAAAAATCTCTCCTGAAAAGGGTTGGTTTTGGGGAAGATTCTCCGTGGGGTTGCAGGTTTTCTCATCATAGCCAATTTATTGTACAGTTTTATTATTCAAACTTTCACATGAATGTTTGTCTTAATCTGCTGCCACCCAACAGTTTAAGAAACATGTTTATAGACATAACTGTGCAATGGAAAATAAATGTAACGGAAAGATTTCTTTACAGCCGTTTTGATTCCACACCTCATTTTGCATACTTTGGCCACTAGATGTCACAGTTTTACAACTTGAACTCTCAATTTTGAAGAAATAAATTATTTAAGTATAATATGGACAATGAATGTATAATCTGAATAGAAGCCAGAAGCATATGCATATATATCGTAAATACACATATTCATATTTTTCGTTTGCCTAATCAAAATGAACAGGTGTTTTGTAGTGATAAATCACTGATTAAACAATTTGATTATTTTTATCATTTCATTAAATAATCATTATATAATATGTATGCAATGATTCTAGTTCTTATTTTACCTTTTGAAATAAATAGAAATGAAATAAAATGTAGGCTATAATCTAAATAGAAACCAGAAATATTGCATGTGTCACCTGTTTGCTTTGATTATACAGGTGCATCTCAATAAATTAGAATGTCGTGGAAAAGTTCATTTATTTCAGTAATTCAACTCAAATTGTGAAACTCGTGTATTAAATAAATTCAATGCACACAGACTGAAGTAGTTTAAGTCTTTGGTTCTTTTAATTGTGATGATTTTGGCTCACATTTAACAAAAACTTCACTATTTCAACAAATTAGAATATGGTGACATGCCAATCAGCGAATCAACTCAAAACACCTGCAAAGGTTTCCTGAGCCACAATCATGGGGAAGACTGCTGATCTGACAGTTGACCAGAAGACAATCATTGACACCCTTCACAAGGAGGGTAAGCCACAAACATTCATTGCCAAAGAAGCTGGCTGTTCACAGAGTGCTGTATCCAAGCATGTTAACAGAAAGTTGAGTGGAAGAAAAAGTGTGGAAGAAAAAGAGGCACAACCAAACGAGAGAACCGCAGCCTTATGAGGATTGTCAAGCAAAATCGATTCAAGAATTTGGGTGAACTTCACAAGGAATGGACTGAGGCTGGGGTCAAGGCATCAAGAGCCACCACACACAGACGTGTCGAGGAATTTGGCTACGGTTGTCATATTCCTCTTGTTAAGCCACTCCTGAACCACAGACAACGTCAGAGGCGTCTTACCTGGGCTAAAGAGAAGAAGAACTGGACTGTTGCCCAGTGGTCCAAAGTCCTCTTTTCAGATGAGAGCAAGTTTTGTATTTCATTTGGAAACCAAGGTCCTAGAGTCTGGAGGAAGGGTGGAGAAGCTCATAGCCCAAGTTACCTGAAGTCCAGTGTTAAGTTTCCACAGTCTGTGATGATTTGGGGTGTAATGTCATCTGCTGGTGTTGGTCCATTGTGTTTTTTGAAAACCAAAGTCACTGCACCCGTTTACCAAGAAATTTTGGAGCACTTCATGCTTCCTTCTGCTGACCAGCTTTTTAAAGATGCTGATTTCATTTTCCAGCAGGATTTGGCACCTGCCCACACTGCCAAAAGCACCAAAAGTTGGTTAAATGAGCATGGTGTTGGTGTGCTTGACTGGCCAGCAAACTCACCAGACCTGAACTTGTCAAGAGGAAAATGAGAAACGAGATCAAACAAGGCCAACAATTCACTAAAAATGTTTTTTTTTTTTTTTTTTTTTTTTTTTTTTTTTTTTTATTGGTCTCATGAAGTATTCTAATTTGTTGAGAGTGAATTGGTGGGTTTTTGTTAAATGTGAGCCAAAATCATCACAATTAAAAGAACCAAAGACTTAAACTACTTCAGTCTGTGTGCATTGAATTTATTTAATACACGAGTTTCACAATTTGAGTTGAATTACTGAAATAAATTAACTTTTCCATGACATTCTAATTCATTGAGATGCACCTGTATGTGTGTATGTATATTTATTTTATAGATGCCAAATTAAAAACAAACAGATGTCAGAATGTAATAAAAGCTAATATTAAATATCGATAAATCATTGATTTAACAAATTATGTTCTTCCAATTATACAATAGTTATACAATTGTTAATTCTCTACACAAAATTGTTACCATAACACTTGGTTTTATTTATCGAAGTAAAAATGTAATGTTTTTAGATTCCGCATGTTAAAGTAGTAAAATCATCTGAAACTGACAAAATTTCTGCCTGCGTGTACTTTAATATTAGATTATTTGGGCGACTGATAATGCCTTACGAACTGAAAAACTGCATAAAAATAAATAATTATATATGGTCAGGCATTAAAAAAAAAAACAACGTAGGCTATTAAGCTTTCACCTCTGACTGCAGACAAATAGCGCTGCAGTTCCTCATACGGCCTGCAGGGGGCTCTCAAGTCAAACAGCAGCTTCGAGACGCGCATCAGAATGAAGGGGAGGGAAACTTCAATTTGGCGTCTGGCGGTCCGTTGAATTACTTAGACGCGCTCAGTCTGTCTGGTTCGCAGCGCAGCAGAAGCTGCATCTTCTTTGTTTTTCTTTCCCCTGTTTATTGAAGGACCGGATCAATGGAAAATAAACCGACACGCGGAAGAAAGCGACTCTGACACTTTCTGACCCTGGATACAAACGGCGTTTTGACAATCTGATGCTGTAAGGAATAAAGTGTATCTGCTGAGATGAAACCAGCGTCGGTTATGAACCTACAAGCTGTGAGACTGGATATATGATAAAATATACACTTTTACGAAGGGATTTTCATTGGCTTAAGCTTGTGTTCATTTTATATTCGATATGACACGGCAGGTTATCAAGCTACTGAGGCGAATGTGATGCACTTTAAACTTTGTTTACATGGATTCTTTGCGCTGAAACCAAATTTTATTTGAGATTTACTATTTCCTCATATGTTTAGGCTCGTTTTTTCTGCCTTTTATTAGTGAATGCAGCACTGGAAAGTCTTGTTTACTATTGATGGACTGCCAGTGTTGATATTTTTAGCACTGAAGATGGGACGAATGTATTATATGCACTTGGGAATTGACTTTGGGAATGTCTTCTGATTTGGGAAGGATGAGCAACGGACCCACTATCGTCTACGAGTGGCTAAAAACCCTCCAGCTGTGTCAGTATGTGGAGTCATTTGTTGACAATGGTTATGATGACCTGGAGGTGTGCAAACAGATAGGAGACCCTGACCTGGATGCCATCGGTGTCTTCACTCCACATCACCGGGAAAAGGTTCTCCGGGCCGTGGAGAGACTCCGAGATGAAGACAAGAAGACGGCACCAGGACTGTATTTCACCCTTGAACCGCTTCCACATGGCACATGCCCTCAAATTAGTGACTGCAAACAGAAATGCACCAAGTCTTGGGTCAGTTCTACTTGGGACAGGCCCAGGATCGGACTCTCCAATGACATCAAAGCTCTGGAGAACCACAAGGAGCCGGTGGTGTATCCTAAACTCAAGCTGAAGATAATGATAAGGGATAAGCTGGTGAAGGATGGAATTGACCTCAGCAAAATGCCCTACTCGTATAAAGTGAGTACTAACCTTTACGTCATTATAGTTCCTGTCACATCACCTGAAAATGTTTGCACCGTCTCTTTGTTTTGCAGCAGAGATATTGACATTTTCTTCCTGCTTTCAAAGGTTACCCGTTGGCTTGAAATTTACCCACCTGGTGTGTGTGTGTGTGTGTTCTCGTTTTTGGAGTAATAAGCATCCAAGAAAGGTTGTGCCTGTAAAATGTCCCTTGTAAATGTCATGCATTATTATATTTACTTGTGCAGTGGTGCTCGACCAATATGAGGCTTTCTTTTAATGGCCAGTTCTGAAAATGCATTACCCTCATAACGTTCAAGATGTAGAGGTGTTTGTTTCTTCACGGGAACAGATTTGGAGAAATTTAGCATTACGTAATTTGCTCACCAATGGATCCTCTGCAGTGAATGGGTGCCGTCAGAATGAGAGTCCAAACAGCTGATAAAAACATCACGATAATCCACACCTTTCCAGTCCATCAATTAAGATAATTTTGTTAGAAATAAGTGAACATGTTTGTAAGAAACAAGGCCATCCTTAAGTTGTTTTTAACTTCTAACCATTGCTTCTGGCTAAAATACACATCCTCTATCCATAGTATTGCTTTCTCCAGTAAAAAAAAAAAAAAGTCATCTCATCTCAATTAGGAGAGAAATATGCACAGCATTGTTTACAAGCAAAAACATTAATTCAAAGTTCATTAAATGTCTTGATGGATTGATTACAAACAAAATAGAATGAAGTGGTGTGGATTATTGTGGTTTTTATCAGCTGTTTAGACTCTCATTCTGACGGCACCCATTCACTGCAGAGGATCCATTAGTGAGCAAGCTGATGAAGAAACAAACTCATCTACATCTTGGATGCCCTGAGGGTTAGTAAATTAAAAAATTTTGAATGAACTATTCCTTTCAATGGCCAGTGCTAATAATCTTAAAAAGTCTGAATACTGCCTGAATAATTGCTCTGGCCGATATATTGGTCCATCACTATTGCAAGCAAGTATCCAAGCAAGCAGTTGCATAGAGTGGCAGCACATTAAATGTTGTGGTTATCGTATTGTCGTCTTATCATAAACTTGAACTTATTTCTGAGGTCTTGTTGGTCTAGTAAAAGTATTGTTGTTCCATGTTGCGGCATGCTTGATGCTTTCCAAGTCATATTATTTTATCCAGCTAGAGACTTTGAAGTATTAGACAACCTTAATTGAAGTCGTTATTCATTAGTGCACTCTGGGGCTTTGAGAGCAGGCGAGTCTTGGCTCTAATCGATAACCCAGAGAACAAGAACTGTAATCCATTAACTACACTGAATGCTATTAATAGAGTGATTTACTGCACAGTTGTCTCCGCTGAGCATCATTCAAAGCTCAAGAGCTTTTAAATAATAGGCAGGCTAATGCAATGCACATTTAATGTTTGTATATTTCTTACAACTATTTGTAAAATAATATCTTCTTTTACTAGGAAGGTTAAAAATAAATCTAGACAAAAAATCACATTACCCTGGCTCAATGATGCACTTTGGCAACAAATGAAAGAGCGAGACTTTGCACTGAAAAGGGGCACTTAAAGCTAAAGCTGTTTTTTTTAGAATAATTGATGATGCGAGGGGTAATGGGAAGATGATTTGGAAAAATATTAATAAATTGACTGGAAGAAATATTGACCATAGACAAAGTGAAATAGAACTTAAAATAAATGGAATTTTCCTTCAAGATCAGGAAAGGTTAACAAACAATTTTAATAAATTTATGAATTCAGTTGAGGAACTGTCTAAAAGCTTTTCGTCTAAAGATATTGTGTGTAGTCCAATCAATCATAATAAACCAACAAATGTATAGGAAACTATAGACTAATTAGTATATTGCCTACAGTTGCCAAAGTGGCTGAGAAATGGGTAGCAAAGCAGCTGATTACTTACATGAGTGAGGGACATACCCCTTTGCATTCAATGCAATTTGGATTTCGCTCTAATCATTCAACTGAAACTGCTAATTGTTATCTTCTTGAGAACATGAAATCTAAACTTGATGGTGGTGGAGTAATAGGAGCAGTGTTTTTGGATCTAAAGCAGGCGTTCAAGACTGTGAACCATGAGGTACTTTCTTCAAAGCTCACACCTTTTTAATTTTTTTTTTTTGTTGAAGCTATTAAATGGATGACTTCTTATTTAGCAAATATTAAGCAAAGTGTGCGTCTTGGAAATAGTCAATCAGTGTACCAAAATTGTAATATTGGTGTTCCTCAAGGATCTGTCCTGGGCCCTATCCTGTTTAGTTTGCATATTAATGAGTCTGTTCATCTGTTAGTATTCAAATGTATGCTGATGACAGTTTTGTATGTGCATGCTAAAAACAAACAACAAGCAGCGAACATTCTAACTGAGGTATTGGTCCATGTTTCAGATCGGCTGAGTAACTCATATTTACATTTGAATGCAAGTAAAACTGTTTGTATGTATTTCTCACAAAAACCGACAGTGATTCCTCATCCTGATGTATTTGTTAAAGGAGAAAAGCTCAAGGTTGTTTCTGATTTTAAATATTTAGGAGTAATTTTAGATTCCCAATTGACATTTCAAAAGCATGTCAAAAAGGTAGCCAGAATTATTCAATTTAATCTTGCAAACTTCAGGCATATGAGACCATGCTTAACAATAGAAGCAGCAAAACTTTTCATGTGCTCTATGATTTTTTTTCTCATATTAGATATTGTTTTACTAGTTGGTCACAAGCAAGCATCAATTGAATCTCTTTACAAACAGACGCTTTAAATATTTGATCAAAGGACTAATAGTTATCATTATTACAATATAGTTCAAAAAAATCATTTATTGAGTTTTGATAATATTAAACATTTGGTTGATGCTTGCTTAATTTTTAAGATTTTAAATGGTTATGCACCTCCCCCACTATGCTAGTTTATAATGCAGAAGGATAATAACATGAGCAATTACTAGAGGAGACTGTGCTGTACAGTTTAGGCTTACAACATTTGGACGGTCAGTCTTTTCAATTAGAGCCATTAATTATTGGAATACTCTACCAACTGAATTAAGGAGTATTACAAATTATTCAACATTTTAATATAAATTAAAGAAATAGTTAAAAGCAAGTCATATTTGTAATCGTGTAATTTTTTTTCTCTCTCTCTCTTTATGATACTGCAATTGTTATCCTTGGTGTTATTGTAAATGTTATTGTATGTGTATGTGTGATAATTTACTGTATTTTAGATTTTTAGGTTGCCTTTTTAAAATCTGGCAAGGGGCAACAGATGAAAATTAGCCATTGAAGCTAACTCTGGCTTATTTACAGTATTTTACTGTTGATTAATGAGCATTGTCCCTGTTAAATAAATAAATTCAAAATTCAAAAGTAAAGGTGCACATTAAAATGTAACTTTTACCCTATTAGCAAATAGTTTTTTAAATTTATTTTAAAGATAATTCTAACACAATTTATTGATGTTTATGCTTACAACAATAAAAAAAAAACTAATTAAGGGTGAGAAAAGTAAACTTAATTATTCCTTGAAAACTAGTCTTTTTTTGTTTTTGAAGAAAAACAAAAAACAAAAATACTGATTAATATATATATATATTTTTTCCCCACATTATAAATATGGTTAAATATAAACTAAAGGTAACAATTTTTTAATATATTAATGGATTCCCTCTCCATCTCTTATTGTAACGCATAATTTGTCTTCTTTATATTAGTATATATATATATATATATATATATATATATATATATATATATATATATATATATATATATATATATATATATATATATATATATATATATATATATATATATATATATATAATAAAAAAAACTAATTTAGTATTTCTGCTGTAGAACACCACATTTTAAATAGAAATCACATTTATATTTTAATATAAAGGATGCACATTTAATAAATTGAGTAACTCTGTTTTTTTATGGTAATGCATATTTTTTTCCTCTGTGTATCAATATAAGTAATAAAATACTAGTTGTTGTTTTTTTTGTGGAACTGCTGTGCAGTTCCACATTTTAATGATAAATTATATTTATAGTTAAATGTAATTTTATTTATTAAAATTGAGTCCCTCTCCATCTTTTATTGTAATGCATATTTTTTTCTTCCTAATATCAGTGTATGTATATATATATATATATATATATATATATAATAAAAAATACAAAGTAGTAATTTTTTTGCAGTATTTCTGCCAGAGTTCCACAGTTTAAATATAAATGACATTTATAGGTCAATATAAATGTTACACATTTTTAAATAAATTGAGTCCCTCTCCGTCTTTTATTGTTATGCATATTTTTTCCTTGTCATATCAGCATATATAATAAACAGTCTTCATTAGCAGACAGGGACTCATTAAATGCTGCACCGTTCAGCGGCGTATCCACCTGTAGCAGAGCGCTTGTCATGCCTCTGCGGTGAGCTGTCACTGGACTCCACCGCCGCTTTTGTTCTTGTCCGAGTCGTGTTTCCATTATGCCGTCTTATCAGCACATTTATCAGTGACGGGTCTCTGGTGACAGATGGCTTCATTGCGCTTTGAGCTTAGCCATTTAATGTCTCATGCCATGCCAAAGTCCTCATTATCATTACTGTCATTTGCATTTGTAAAGAGTGGCCCACTTTTAAAATGTTTTCACTTGCTTCCTTGGTTTCACGGTATGTGAACCGCTGCTTCCCAAATTGTCTTGCAAATTGAGATGCGTTTGTGCTGCAACTAACAACGTAGTGCGCATGAGTGAGCTTGATTTAAACATGTATTTGTGGGTTTCCAAAGCCTATCTGTGGACTCAGAGGAATCTGAACTGAAGAACTGCATTTAACACCATATTTAGGGTTTAAAGGAATGGTTCACCCAAAATGATTTACTTACCCTAGTTGTGCAAACCCATAATGTAAGCTGTTAGATTTCATACAAAATAGGATTGTTTGCCAGAATGTTCTTGCAGAGAATTTGAGTTCATACTGACTGTCATGTCTTTGTCAGATTTACATACTGGTTAAATACTTCAGCCACTGTGTTATCTTTGAATTCTGCGTACAGTTTTTGTGTTATGTGTTAAATTAGATTATATACAATTCACCAAAAATCACACACAACTTTAAAAAAAACTAAAATCTTTTCAATATTGTAAATGTGTTTGTAAATTCATTTTTTAATTTATTTTTTGTGTGTATGCTTGATGCGAACAACGCCAAGATCACGGGTTTAATTACCAGAACAATTACCACAATTGAACGGATAAAAATGTATGCCTTCAACACGGTGTACATTTCTTTGGATAAAAAGTCTTCAGTTTGACAAGTGCATGAATGTAAATGTAAATACCAGAAGTTACTTCAAATATTCATCTTAGTCAGGGTGGTGCCATATTTAATTTTTGACTGGAATGAAAATGAGGCTGTGTGGGACTGAAGTACGGTGCGTTCAATGGATTGTACTGTTGTTCAACAACATAACCGATTGTTTAGCTGACAAAACAAAAACTACACAAAACAGTTGTGAAAATTGTTATCTAAATACTATAAGTCTGTCTGAGCATGTACTCCCTGGACCTCTGCTTCTTGTAAATACTATCGTTATTGTGCATGTTATTTTTTGACAGATCAAAGTAGTGATTTTCAAATGATATGGATTTGAAAACGGATGGGTTGTTGTCAGTCCTCTGTCGTGTGTGTGTCGTGTGTTCCTGCCTCTTGTTTTCTTATTTGGTCATGTTCCTGTCCTTATTCAGTGTGAGTATTAGTTAATTCTTGTCCAGCTGTGTTTTAGTAATTATGTCTAATTGTCCTGTGTATTTAGTTCTTGCCTGTTCAGTTAGTTTTCGTCTGGTCTACTCGTTACTCCCCGGTGTTCCTGTCTTTGTGTCAGCCTTGCCTTGTCTTGCCCTGATGTCGTCATTTAAAGACTATTATTTTGAAGTTTATCCTCGTCTGCGTGTTCCTCGTTCCTCCCTGCTGTGTGCACAGTGACAGTTGTAAGGTGATAATTTATTTTTTTCTTTCTTAATGATTATTTATGATTGATGCCCATGAGTGTGTTATGTCAATATTTTCAGTTCTAATATTCCAACCAACAATCAGCTTATGTTTTCGACGGATGTTATAATGTGCGTAAGGTGAGAACTATGTTTGAATTTTGGGTAATTATAAAACGTGCTGGAGACATTCAAAATGCATTTTCGCATAGACATTATACTTATTATAATAAGTTATACTTAAGTTTATTTTGTGGTTTAAATAAATGACATGTTACTCAGAGATAGACTTAAAAATATTACATTCAGCTGTCTCAAATTTGTTGACTTTTGAAAATCAGGGTTTTTTTTATTTTTTTTTTTTTATACAAGGAATGGAGTGCATTTGATGCATAAGGTTGTTTTTATTGTCTTTTTATAACAAAAATATTTTATTTAAACCCATGAAAATTCAAATCCTATTCTTAATAATAGTGAAAAATGACTTGTTCCATTATAACCCGTTTGCAGATTTTGACTCATCTAGGAAATTTAGTAGATCATCTCCTCCAGTCAAAGTCTACTGATTTCTCCAGTTTGTTTTGTATCGGCAGGCACAGAACATGACACCCAGCCTCCGTTTAGTGTATTTGGATAACTTTTGGCAGTGGGAGGTTGATAGTAAGCACAGCTTGTATTCTGTCTGACCTGCATTATGAATGGATGAGGGTTCCTGCATGTGCTGGCTTGGATGAAGTGTTCATTCCCAAACTGGTGTCTTTCCAAAAAAGCTTGTGTAAGTGAAGCGTGTGTCACAACAGATGAGTCGTGTCTGGTCAGGGTGAGCAGGTTCTTGTGGCATGTGGCAAGAGAGATCAAGGCATCAATTGCATATTCTTTCTGGCTTCATTAGTGAGTCAGAAGGAGCCTGTCTCTTTACATTAGGAAGCAGCGTCCTGAATTTTTATTCCACACGGCGTACTTTTAATAAAAACTGAAGTGTTTCATACATTATGCAGCTATGCTATGCTCAGGTTGAACTAACCTTTAACCCGAAGTAATAAACTTCAATGCATAACCTTTTGGATATAAATGTTTCCCCGAATCGTCTGGCTTGTTGAGATGAGCTGTTTTGCCTGATGGACTATTGTTGGAACCATGTTTCCTGACAAAGCCTCTAATCTGGTTAAGCTGTAGTTTGGAGCTTTGTTGTTTTGGCTTTTCAGATCTTGTTTGTGTTTGTTTTTGTTTTTTTTAATCCATGTGTCTCGTCGCCGTGCTGGGCTTTTGCTAAATCACTTTTCTTCATCATATGTGAGTTGTGTTAGGAAATGCCTCACACTGGGGCTTAAAACCAGTTTAATGCATCAATTTATTATTTTTTTTATAATTTTTTTTTCCTGCTGTAAAACCTTTGGTGACACTTTTACATGTTTAAATTAGTTTTTACTGCCAAACTAATTGGTTTACGGTTAAAAACAGCATTCACAACTCTATGGCCACGTACACACTGCAAGTTTCAGGACTGACAACTGCATTTAAATGCGGGACTGAGTCTTGTAAATTATCCTTCCATGTGTGTACAGAACAGCAGTCACTCCCGCATTTGTAACCATAGCAACATTTTAGGCGTCTTGTGAGTGAATAATTCAGCCGTTTGTTATTTGCCATTTTTGGCTAAAGAAACCTTTTGTTTGCTTTTAACTAAACTACCGCTGATAGGCGTGTTGCGTTTTGTTTATGCTCGGGAGGCTGCTTTAGAGAGCACTGTCTTGTAGTGTTGCCATGTCCTCGTATTTACAAGCACTTTTTAGGCAAAGCTAGCCAATTTATTAAGTTAATAAAGTGTTCTATAGCAGACATGAGAAGGTGTTTTTTTTTTTTTGTTTTGTTTTTTGTGTTAAAAAACAAAACATTTGGGTGTTTTAGTGGGTTTTTTTGCGCTTGTCCTTTGTTTGTTTTGTTTTTTTTTTTTCTATGAAGATCTGGCAACACTGACACTTTAGCCTACCGCAGGGCTCGTGAGCGCAGCTAGCCCCAGGTCAAAATGTGCTGTAAAACTTCTTTCACTGTTTTTTTTTTTTTTTTTTTTTTTTTTTTTCTTGCATACAGAAGAAAACTTGCAATAAGACTTGTTCGAATCAAACAGGATGAGAAACCAATAGAGCTGGAATATTTTTTTTTTTTTTTTTTTTTTTCCAGTTCAGTTTTTGTTTTAAAGTTATGTCAGGATAGATCACTGAAGGGGTTGTAAAACTAATTATTATTATTATTATATTATTGTAATTTTATTTTTTAAACTTATTTTCATAACATTACGCTGCTAATTTTTTTGCATTGAGATTTTTAGTTGCTTTAATTTGTATTGATGGTATTTTATTGTAGTTAACCATGTCAGTTGAGATTTCAGAGTTTAAAAAAAAGTTATTTATGTCAGAACATTACACTGATCAATTATTTACATTAAGATGGTTAAGGTATTAGCAATTAGGTATTTAGTAATATATCTCTCTCTCTCTCTCTCTCATAAGGTTTATTAGTTAACAATAGTTCATGCACTGTGAACTAACATGAATAAGCAATGAACAACTATTTTCATGAACTGAATGCATGTAATGCATGCATTGTACATTGTTCATGTTAGTTAATACTAGGGCTGGGTATCGATTCAGATGTCTCAATTCGATTTGCAAGCTCTCGATTCGATTTAAAAATATATATATATATATATATATATATATATATTATTACATTCAGTGAATATAGTTTTAATACAAAAGCTATTGATATTTCTAACAAAATGAACCGTAAACATCAGTTTACAAATAGTGAATTAATTAATAAGAAATTAAGAACCACAGGCCTGTATTTTAAACCTTTTTTTTTTTTTTTGTATAGGGTCGTTTCTTAAACAATAATAGAGCCCTATAAAATCTTTCTGGTAATCAGATGAAGGCATAAAAAAACATTAATTTAATTTATCCTAATCAAATGAAAATTAAACCCTTTTATTTTTGGCAAACAAAGTGCTGGACAACAGAGGTTTACTGTTAAAATTTAAAAAGAAAACAAATGGGATTATTCCTTCTAAAAATAAAGATTTATTAATATTTATTATTAGTAGTAGCATTGAGTCTTAAGACCAATAGGGTCTGGCTGCAGACATGCACTTGCATTTTCAGACTTGCACTCTCAGACACCTGCACTTCCGCAAGTGACGTCACTTGCAGTCTTTTTTGTTTTATTTTATTTATTAAGCATTTTTTAAATTGAATCTCTCAACATTTTACACAAGTAGCCAGGCGGTGAAGACAAGAAAAAATAAACTAAATTACGAAGTCACTTGCAATCGCTACTTGCACTCTTCGCTGTCTGTGACGTCACTTGCAATCCACACAAATCGTGCGTGTTGCCAATGGAGACATGACGCTGTGGTGGTTAAACGATTAAAACTAATTTAATATCATAACGTACAGGGTCCTGCAAGTCATCTGTAAGGGAAAAACAAGACCCACAAATCTGTGGCCACAGAACAGCAGAATATGAACGCAATGCTTTTAAACCAGTAGAAAATCATAAACCCTTAATATGGCTTAATGTGTTAAGAGACTGCTATTAAAAGATTAAATTCAATATACAGTTTATAATGTATATTTATTTCCTCCCATACCACAAAACGTGGCATAATGTGGCATAACAGACTGAGATTATAAAGACCAAACTCAATATGTTCCTCTTCATTATTAAAACATAATTATGATTTTAAAATAAAAATGATTTTCTACGGAAGGAAAACGTAATGTGCAACTTAACGCATTGCGTTCTGGGCTCGCTTGCCTACACGGAGTTGGTCCTTTTAGTCTTAATGCATTTCTTAATGCACGTTCATATGGTCTGTATAGTTTGCATAACAATAAGAAATACTGAATTTGTTCTTTATCATCTTAGTCCGTTATTATGCAACATTAAGCATTTTGCTGTATGGGAGGAAAAGTGAGTTTGTGTTCATGGCCATTTGCTTGCCTTGCAGTGTATTAAAATAATAAACTATATATCGAATTTGATCTTTTAATACATTAAGCATTAAGCCATATTAAGTGTTTATGATGTTCTACTGGTTTAAAAGCAATGAGAGCATTGCGTTCATATTCTGCTGTTCTGTGGCCACGGATTTGTGGGTCTTGTGTTTTTCCCTTACAGATGACTTGCAGGACCCTGTATGTTGTGATATTAAATTAGTTTTAATCGTTTAACCACCACAGCGTCATGTCTCCAATGGCAACACGCACGATTTGTGTGGATTGCAAGTGACGTCGCAGACAGCGAAGAGTGCAAGTAGCGATTGCAAGTGACTTCGTAATTTAGTTTCTTTTTTCATGTCTTAACCGCCTGGCTACACTGTAAAAAATGACCATGATTTTAACGGTAAAAAACTGTGAAAAAGCTACGGTAAAAACCTGTTAAATGGTTAATGGTAAGTTCCCCTAATATATACAGTGAAAAACTGTAATAGACATTTCAGACAATTTTGCAGTGAAATACTGCTTTTGGAAGTGAAAAAGAATGCAAATCTTGTAAATTTAAGTTAAAACCTAAAACGTTGCTACTGTATATTTTACGGTTGAATTCCGGCAACCACAGCTGCCGGTTTTTTACTGTAAATGTTACACCCTTTTTTTTTTTTTTTTTTTACAGTGTACTTGTGTAAAATGTTGAGAGGTTCAATTTAAAAAATACTTAAATAAAATTAAATAAAAAACAAAATAGACTGCAAGTGACGTCACTTGCAGAAGTGCAGGTGTCTGAGAGTGCAAGTCTGAAAATGCAAGTGCATGTCTGCAGCCAGACCTTTCTCCTTAAGACTTCTCTTAACGTTAAACTAAACTTTTATTTTGATAGGTTGCCGTGAGGAACTTGCAGCTGCTGTGTATCAAGTGATACGACGGTAGTTTTCTCAAATTAAACTGTAAAATGCTAATGAAATGACTCTGAGCAGCAGTGTGTTAATATCAACATATAGTGAGACGGCAGAAGATGAAAACACCGCGAGCGCGCTTTAGTATGTGTGTAGTAAACAAGAGTGCGTTGCGCCATTGGCCATTCATTCATTCATTGCGGAAATCAAGGCGCCTTATGCGTGATATCAAATGCTTCATTTCACCTGAGCATTACGAATCACGCGCATGGCTTTGTTCTTGGTTCTCATCAACAGTATCTCCTCCATGATAAGCACTGAATGAATGACAGGCTTTCTGTTGTAACATCGCGCATCGGTAAATAAGGGTGAAATCTAGTGGAGAAGACTAATGATAAGACTCACATTAATCAGATCTTGTTTTAAATGCGTGCTGAAATAAATACCGGAAAAAATCGATTCGTGGCTTTTGAGAATTGATATCTAATAGATATCATTAAAAAAAAAAAAAAAGATTAATCGAAAAATCGTTTTTTTTTTTTTTGCCAAGCCCTAGTTAATACATTAACTAATGTTAACAAATGACACCTTATTGTAAAGTGTTGCCATGTTGTTATATGTTAACTTAGAATTAATATGTTAGTTAGTTCATTATAATTAGTCATCACAACTTAAAAGTTGAGTATTACAATAAATTTCACGGATTAAACATAATTCAATGAAAATATCTAAATTGTCAGTTAGTAAAATTTTGACATTTCAAGTTACTTTTTTTTACATTGAAACTATTTATTTATTTATCTGTCTATAAATTGACTTCAGATTTATATTTACTGATTGTTCAGTTTCTGGTAATTCAGGCAAAAATGGAAATTTCAGTCATCATCTACTCTTTATTTTTTTGTCAGTTTTCATTGAGTATGTTTTACATTTAATTCTTCATAGAAAGTGGCGTTTTGGAGCTTGACAGCCTCAGTTACTTTTATTATAGTATGGAAAAATGCAACTTGCTTAGCTTATTTTCCATTCCACAAACATTTCCAAGGCTTTCAAACAACACCGGGTGAGTAAACGATGGCAGAACTTTCATTTTGGAGTGATCTTCTCACAGATAATGAAGAGCTTGACTTCCACAGATTTGAGTTTTCTGAGGATTGAGAGAACAGAAGTGCACCGATTCTCCACCGGATAATGTTCATAAAAGATTCAGGCACAAACTGTAAAGTGCAGCATTCTGTAAAGCATTTCATGAGTCACCGCTGACCTTTTATTAGATCTGAGCAAAAGGTTTTTGTGATTTCGAACATTTCTCTCAGGTTTCTGTCTGGCAGCGGGCACAGAGACATTTTAGAGGTTGCCTTGAACAGCCCTTCCTTTCAGGGCAAACTACATCATGTTTTGGACTCATACTTTGTGTTTGCTGTTTTTAAATCAGAGTGAATCTGTTCTCCTGTCAGTTTTAAACTGGAACAGAGAGCAGGCTGGCAGTGAAGAGGCCATCAGAGATGTGCTTTCTGAATGAGTCTGACAGAAACACTGTGGGGGGACTTTTTAGTTTCTTTTTAACAAACCTTTACCCATAGTTACAGCAGTTTGCTACTTCTGAGCTCAGATAAATGTCTGGATGGATCTCTGTGTGACCTGAGGGTGAGGGGTGAACCAGCCTCACAGCTGCGACCCGAGCGCTTTAAGATTAATGGATTTTGAAGGATTACCACCCAATATGAGCGTTATTTCACATGAACTTATGGCCTCACAACTGCAGTAGTGCTTAAAACCCACTTAGACATCTGATTGGTCATTATAGTGCTGTTTTTCTTCACTTTTAAATGTGAAGCAGAAGCTAGTCAACTTTTCATGTATGGCAGTTGAACTCAGTCTCAACAGTTTTGTCAGTGTAAAGTAACATTTGGTTTGTGATGCATGTTCTTTCTGCACTATAAGACAATTTAATGTTGTTTCAAAGCAGATATTTTCAGATGCAAATGCACAACAGTGCACAAATGCAGCCATTTAGTTACTTGAATACAGTGTCTCTTAGGACCAAAGTCAAACGTTATAATAACATCATGCATAATTTAATATCACAGCAACACCATATAGCTTTTTGCTGTAAATTCAATGAAAATATTTTTTTTTATATATTAAATAACTGTGATGGTAGTCATTTTTGCATAAATTAATGATTTAATTACTTTATTAATTAGTAAAAAAAAAAACATTTATTTCTTTGAGTATCGTTTAGTATCGTGATAACTAGGGGTGTCGAAATTCACGATGCAGACAAGGACGATTCGGTATCGTTTCAGTAGTAGACCATAACCGATTATAACGCACTGAAGCTTTTCTGTTATGTTTGATACATTGAAAAAGCGTGTTTTCTTTGAAGTAGGTAAAATTAAATGTTCAGTTCATATATCTGACTGCTTGTATTTATTGACAGAATTGTGTGCATGTGAAGTATACTTGAAAATTGAGGATGCTTTCCCATTGGTCTTTGCATCAGTGCACATTTGCATAAAATCTGCTCAACTTTACAGTGGTTTCTGATGTTCATGTTTTGCTGTGGCATTGTTTTATTGTGGCATAGTGCTGTCATTGTGTGCACATCTTAATCATTTAGTTTGCTGCCATGTTACTAACTGCATATTTGCTGCAAATAATCAGTTTTTTTGCAAAGGTCTGCTCTGGAAATGGCTCAGGTTACACCGGTAGCCAAGTACTAAAATTATGCGTAAAAATAGAAACCACTTATACAGTCTTCACAACATTACTGGAGTAGAGGAAACCCTATAGACTAGATTTGTAGGACATACTCCGCATCAAATCGATGTTGATGGATTATCTTTGACAGATGTAACAGGTCCAATGGCATTCTGGGAAACAGGGATGTGCTTTTTTATGGTGGCTGTCCTTCTCATTGTCTGCTCCACCGCTCAATCAATTTGTGTTGCCGTCGGCCTCTGTCTTTATGCATGGATGCTTTGAACAGGGACGCACAGCATTGTGGCTTTACTGTGTTAGTGGAACAGTTAATATAATAAACGATGGCTGCAAATGACCTAACAGCCTGGGCAGGAGCGGGTGCGTTTGATCGGAATATGACAGTTCAGTGTGTTACAATAACAAGCCGGTTCATATGAATGTCCCTCAGGAACAAAATATAATGTCACTATGATCAATATGATCTATAATAATATAGATGTTTGCTTGAAATTCAGTAAAAATAGTTTTGTTATTCTTTTTGATTAAAATTAACAAATTAATTATTTTAATTAATTTGGTGTAAAGTTAACAGTATATCACTTTTTTTTTTTAATGGAAATTCAGTGAAAACATATTTTGTTAAATATGGTGGTAATTCTTTTTAAACTTTTTTTTTTTTTTTTTTTTAACTAATTTATAATTTGTTTAAAGTATATCATAATTTTTTTTTTTGCTGGAAATTAATTTTAAATCACCATGTAGTGATAATTCTTTATCATAATGATATTTTATTTATATATATATATATATATATATATATATATATGTATATGTATATGTATGTAATAGTTATAAATAATCACAAAAATTATTCCTTATACAGTAAACATTTCAGTATTCAGGATACTAAATATAAGACAAAAATAAATACAAACAAAATAGAGCAGTCTGATGCAACCCACAAGGTTTATTTAATTATCCAATAGTAAACTGTGGAGGACAAAATAAACATTTAATCTCCTAAAATTGAGAAGTTTGATGTAACTTTTAAACATTGTCCAATACAAGTCTGAGCAGGACAAAAAAACAAAACGAAACAAAAAAAAAAAAACATTTAAACTCCTAAAAGAACTAATTGGAGTAGTTTGATGCAACTCATTAGGTTTAATTTAACATTGTCCAATGTTAGAGAGAGGACAAAATAAGTAGAAATATTTAAACTTCAACATGGAGAAGTCTGATGTAACGTATAAGGTTTAATAATGTCCAATATAAGACTGAAGAGGAAAAAAGAAATAGAAACATTTAAACTACTGAAAGAACAGAACGGAGTTGTTCGATCGCGGTTATATCCACAGGCTCTTCGGATAATCTGCGGGTCGGGTAATAAAAAAAATGCATTCTGATTATTTGTGGGTGGATAAAATAAATCAAAAATGATGCAAATATTAACTACATTGTTTTAAAATACATTTTTTTTCCATCAGTCAGACATTTCATTTGTGTGTATGTGTTCGCCTGATCGGGAAGTTGCAGTGACAGAAACGGTGACATTCCAGATAAAGTTTGAGAGGAGTAAAGCCTCTGTTAATGCTATTGAGTGGGCTAATATGGCCAAAGAAGATATTTTGTTTTATAAATAAATTCACAATCGGCGTATTATGTTACCGTTCCCCTTTACGGCTCCAATGAGGTTTGTTCCGTCCTCCACGCGGTGCCAACTCACAAAAGACTATTTTTAGCCAAGCAGCGCAGAGAGACGCTTCAGAAACATGCCGCTGCGTGGTTGGTATAAACACAAGCACTGACTGAGCGGCCGCAATCAGGTCTTTTTCCCGTGGAGCCGTAACGTGCTGCAGTGCAGTGAAGCCCAGATCAGCTCTAACGTCACTTAATCTGCTGTTAAAAATCAACCATCATATCATCATAGCATCATGCAAAACATACATGACAAATAGCAAACACACACACACACACACACACACACACACACACACACACACACACACACACACACACCATAATATAGTGCTATTTCTGTATGGATAAACCAGTGAATGAAAAACTTTTTTTTTTTTTTTTTTTAAATATTAAACTTGAGAAATAGCCGGTATATGGTCATACTACCAGTCCTAATGTGTGTGAATTTGATTGTTTCCAAACACTGATGTTACTCTAATGTCATTTTGCACAATAATGATTGAATCTTTCATCTGTTTCTTTGCTTTTTAAACCATTGTGGCATGTTTAGATTTTTAAGTATGAATCACTCTTCAACATGTTCTACATGAGTTATAATACATAGATGCTGTACACACCCTTTTGGTGGTTAATTGTTTAGAGACGGTGTTTTGCTTCATGTTCAGCATCTGTTTTAGGTTTCTGTGAGCAGACAGATGGGATGGAGATCCTCTTTAATGCACACTTTAGCCGAACAAACACAGCTGTGTGTCGTGATGTTACTGGCTGCTCAGAAGAGCTCTTCAACACAAGAGTCGCTGTTTAACAACCCTCAAATGTCCATAGAGTTGTGCTACACACACACACACATGCTTAAAGACAATGGGAAATCAAAATGAAGCCTTTTTACATTTTTAAATTGATGTCCTTGCTCTTCCTGTTCACAATTAATGGGCATTTGCTATTGAAAAATATTTGTTTTTAAAACCATTTTTGTGTAAATGTCATAGTTTATTTGCTTATGTCAATTCTATCCTGATTGTTGTTATTTTTTATGTTTTGTTTTACACTAAGCTGATTTTGACAGTTTGTCATTTGTAAGTCACGGGTATCATTATAGCAGAGTGGAAGATCATAATAATATGTTGTTATTTTGAGGACTAACACATCCTTTCCGCTCGGGTGAAAGCTGCTAGTTATCTGCTGTCTGTAGTGACTCTGGTTTCCGCTGGCAGACGGCCATTATAGCCGGCTGTCGGACGCAGTGGATGTCCGGCACAGCTCTGACTGTAAGAGTCAAAAGTTAATCTACTGACAAATCCATCCACTTCAGCGCCCTTAAAATCACACCAAAACAGCTCTCTTTAGAGACTGAAGAGTTTGCATGATGCTTGTATAACCTGATTGAACTACTAAACAGATGCTGACCATTTAGTGCTTTTGGCTAGATTTCCTGTGATGACTATGGTGAACATTGTAGTGATTGTTTGTATCTGGGTCTTTCTAATTCATGGCCTTTTTGTTTATTGTTGATTGTTTGTACATTAGTGCTTGATATTTCAAAAATGAAATGGTTATTTTTTTTTATTTTTTCTTCCAAAAGTGAGTACACCCCTCACATTACAGCAACAATTTTAGTATATCTTCTCAAGGTGACAATATTACAGAAATGAAACTTAGATATATTTTAAAGCAGTCAATGTGCAGCTTGTATAGAAATGTACTGTCCTCTAAATATAACTCAACAAATAGCCATTATTGTCCAAATAACTGGCAACAAAAATGAGTACACCCTAAGTGAACATGTCAAAACTGTGTCCAAAGTGTCAATATTTTGTAGGGACACCAATGTTATCTAGCACTGCTTTAATCCTCCTGGGCTTGGAATTCACCAGAGCTGCACAGATTGCTGCTGGCATCCTCTTCCACTCCTCCTTAATGACATCACGGAGCTGCTGGATGTTAGACACATGGTGAATGCCCCGCATGTGCTCAGTACGGTTCAGGTCTGGAGACATGCTTCCAGACCTTCAGCAGCAAGGCAGTTGTCATCTTGGTGGTGTGTTTGGGGTTGTTATTATGTTGGAAAACTGCTGTTCGGCCCAGTTTCTGAAGGGAGGGCATCATCTTCTGCTTCAGAGCGTCACAGTGCATGTTGGAATCCATGTTTCCCTCAATCCTCAATGAACTGCAGCTCCCCAGTACCAGCAGCACTCATGCAGCCCCAGACTATGATGCTACCTCCACCATGCTTGACTGGCAAGACACAATTTTTTTGGTACTCCTCACCAGAGCATCGCCACACATGCTGGACACCATCTGAGCTAAACAAGTTTACCTAAGGGTGTTTTCACACCTGTAGATCGATCGCTTTGTTCCGAAACGGGGATTAAAATTATTACAATGTTGCTTTTTATTCTTGGTGCGATTCGCTTTCACAAGGTAAAGTTTCTAAACGGACCAAAATTGTTAATACAAGTCACATGTGAATAAACTGTCCTCTGATTGGTCAAAGTTCCACGGAGCTGGAATGACAATTAATGATTCATTTGGAAAGGGAGGCAAACAAACTCTGTCACACATATACACACACATACATCAGGATGGAATGACCGCAGCTTTGAGGGCTTGTTGTTGTTTGTTTTTTTTGTAGCTGTCAATATATTGATTAATTTATAATTTTGAGCAGAAATCCTGGATTCATCGGCAAAACATTCTTAAAATGCACCTATACGAAGAGCATTAAGAAGGCATTATAAAATGAAAAGGCACGCTTTGATTTTGAATGGCGAAGACTTGCACACCCACTGCTTTTCATGGAACTTACGTAATTACCCGTTATACAGTGTGATATTGCCTGGTCCGTTGGATCGGATTGCTTTCTCAATACAACCGAACCGCTCCAGAGTTCGTTTTCAGTCGAGCCGATCTCGGACTGATTGTTTTGGTGCGGATCCGAGCGCGATTGCCGTGTTCACATATGCCCAAACGAACCGAGCTTAGGGGGGAAACGCGCCAGGTTCCGAAACAACGGGCCAGGTGTGAAGCACCCTTAGACTCATCAGACCACAGGACATGGTTCCAGTAATTAATGCTCTTGGACAGGTTATCTTCAGCAAACTGTTTGTAGGCTTTTTTGAGAACCAGCTTCAGAAGAGGCTTCCTTCTGGGGCGACGGCCATGCAAACCGACTTGTTGCTGTGTGCGGCATATGGTCTGAGCACTGACAAGCTGACCTTCCACTTCTGCAACCTCTAAAGCACTCATGCGTCTGTCTTTTGAAGCCAGCTTCTACAAGGGCTCAACATCTTTGATCGACCCTTATGAGGCCTGTTCCGAGTGAAACCCATCTTGGAAAACCTCTGTATGACCCTGGCCACTGTACTGTAACTCAGTTTCAGGGTGTTACTGATCTTCTTATAGCCTCGGCCATTTTTGTGGAGAGAAACAATTCAAGAAACAAGAGTTTTTTGCCAGGTGCCATGTTGAACATCCAGTGGTCAGTATGAGAGAATGGTACTCAAAGCACCAAATTTTAACTGCTCTAAAACAAGATACACAAATTTGTATAGTCCTGTCAAGCAGACAAAAACATGAACATGATGAATAGGACATGTGGCTTTGCATGGCTAAATGACTTATAGCTGTTATCACTTGGGGTGTACTCACTTTTGTTGCCAGCTTTTTTGACAATAATGGCTGTATGCTGTATTTTCAGAGGACAGTAAATCTTTACCGCTATACAAGTTGCACATTGACTACTCTAAAATATATCCAAGTTTAATTTCTATAGAACTGTCCTTTTGAAAAGATATACTAAAATGATTGGGGGGTGTACTCACCTTTTGTGAGATACTGTATATGTATGTGTGTGTGTATATGTATATATATATATATATATATATATATATATATATATATATATATAAATAATTTCCAAGCAAAAATAACTACGTTGTGATACATTTTAAGAAATAAAAAAGAAGAGAATTTTTTTTGGTTGTACAGCTCACATCTGGTTGTGAGTTTAACAATCTGTTGCTTTTTTTTGGATCTAAAAACCCAAAGCATTTAGCATCCAGTTTTGTTGCCATTTTCTTTATATTCCAAGTGTCAAATCTCTTCCCATTTCTTTTGGGAGCTGCTACAGGTGCTAAATGAAATCCGAGGCTCATTTTGTTCAGTGGGATATCAGTCAGTGTTCATTTTACACTCGATATTCTGAAGCAAAACGCACGTGTGATGGAGAAGACAACCGTATACTTTTCCGCTGAATTCACATGTAAATATTTTCCTTTGTCTCCAAGAGCCGGGGCCCCAGGGAAGTGTCCTGTCATACAAAACCCTCCAATTGGACAAATCCCACTGCCACTTCCAAAACAATAGAGCGCTCTGTCATCTGTACTGTACCGGCGTCTTTCACAGAAAACGATCGGCCCGTAGTTTGCGGCTCCTCTGGAGAGCAGCGAGCACTTTCAGACAGGAGGTGTCCAGCAGAAGCTAATCTGTAAATGGGGCCCGCGGCCCCTCGGTTCCTCACAGCTGACAGCTGTGTGTGTCTTTTCAGGTGGCTGTTTGAGAGATGTAAAGCATTCTTCATGGAATAATAATGTCTGCCTTGGTTTCAGAGCAACAGCTTGAGCTGTAGTATGTAAAGATTTACTCTCAGAGTAGTACTTAAAAAAAGTGTTAGTTTCTGATCAAATATGCACCATGAGCCCAGTATTTCTGAAAGAGTAGCTTTTTTTGTCATACCTGTTTTTGAAGGCAGTAATGGACTATATTGCTAAACCAGTTTTATCATAAACCTGTTTTATTGTAGTGCCTTTGAGATACTGTTTTTTTTTTATTAATATTTTGAATTTGTTTTTATTTTTCTATTTTCATTAAAATTTTAGTCATTTTGTTGTGAGTTTTTGTCATGTTTATTAGTTTTAGTTTTTTTTATTTATTAATTTTTATTTAAGTTTTAGTATTTTGGTTAAATAACCAACTAAATGAAAATGAAATTTTGTGTTGGCAACAGGCTGAACATATTTTATTTTGTTAACATTTCTTTAATTTCAACAACCCAAACGTTTTTTTTTTTTTGTTTGTTTTTTTTAATGGTTTTAATTTTTAAACTATAATAACCCTGTCATACAAACTCAAAGATACATCTTATTTTGTTATTATTTATATTATTCAATTTATTTAGTGCATTGATTTGATTGCACAAAAACCAGTAGCTAGCATCCGATTCAACCAGTTTTTTTTTTTTTTTTTTTGTGCTTATTTTTGGAAGTAGGCCCACAAAACAGTTATCTATCATTTTTATTAAAATGTTTTAATTAACATTTTCTCTTGAAAGTTGTATATTTACTACAATTTTGCTTGTGTTCAGAGTGAAAAGTATGTAAAATTTTGATTTCTAAAATTGGCTATCATATTGGTTATCTGTCCATGGATGTAAATAAATATTGGCTGTTGTAGGTTGAGAGTCAAGATTTGGTTCTTGAAATTGATTAGTATGAAATTACACATGTATAACGAATATATGAGACCTCTTTCTGTCCTTAGTTGTCTTCATTCATGAACAAATGACTCCTATGAGCAATTCTTTTTAATGAATCAGTGGAAAAGACTAAAGTCACTGTTGGACTCATGAATTATTGGTTTGAATCAGTCTAATGATTCACTAATTGAAAGATACAGATTTGGAGCAGAGTTTTATTGTAGTAAATAATACATGAGATGTTACCTATTGTTATGTTTAGCATATATTGAACTATTAGAGATTATTTCATTCACAATTTCTGTAGTGCATTCACATAAATTGGAGCCAGAATATGATGCAATTGCCATGAATATTATGTGAGAAATTGCTCTATTAGCGCATCTCTAGCAGATACAAGCATGTAATTTGATGCTCTGTGGTGGTTTTTGATCCGTTCGGAGGTTCTCTTTTATAAACTGAGCATGCTTTTTAATGGATTAGTATAGTGTCTGCAGTGAAGGTTTGCACTCTCACACCTCTGCTTCAATTTACCGCTGCGGCGGCTTGAAGGAGAGAAAGTAATCGGCTTTGTCCCACACTTCTCCCTCACACCTCTCGCTCTCTGAGGGAGAGGTGAGCTGAACCGGCCCTGCGTCTGTGCGCTTTTGTTTCGGGGGGGGATGTGCGCTCGCACATCTTAGTCGGCTCATATGCTTTAATCCTGCTGGTTAGGCGACGTAGCCATGACAACTCAAATGCCTGGGGTCTCTGTATGATTTTGCTGGAAGGCAGACAGAATGTGCCGGTTTCTCTTGCTGGGACGGACAGAACACTCCCTTCGGATATGGGACGGGCACATGGCACAACCGTCCCGTTGAGACCTGTTTCTTGGCACAAAGAAATTTTCCATAAGATGAGCTGCTCTTCTAAACCGGCTGAGTTATAATAGATGTGCCATCTAAATAAGGACATGCCTGAGACTTGTTATTTTTAGTGGAGAACTGATGTGTTGCTGATCTAAATACTAGGCCGACTGATTGTTGATATAGTGCAATACAGAAATTAACTACAAATGAGAACATTTTTCTAATAACAGTCCTCTGGTTTAGTGGGTTGATCACCTAACCAAGCACATTGACCAAAACTGGTCAAAATGGACAGATTTCAGTCGATTAATCAACCTGCAAAAACTCATTTTTAACTTAAAGGAACACTCCACTTTTTTTGGAAATGGGCTCATTCTCCAACTCCCTCAGAGTTAATAAGTGGATTCAAAAACGGTAAAACTCAATTCAGCTGATCTCCGGGTCTGGCGATTGCACTTTTAGAATAGCTTAGCATAGATCATTGAATCCGATTAGATCAGTAGCATCGCGTTCAAAAATGACCAAAGATTTTCGATAGTTTTCCTATTTAAAACTTGACTCTTCTGTAGTTATATCGTGTACTAAGACTGGCGGAAAATGAAAAGTTGCGATTTTTCTAGGCTGATATGATTAGGAACTATACTCTCATTCCGGCGTAATAATCAAGGAACTTTGCTGCCGTAACATGGCCGCGGCAGGCGCAGTGATATTACGCAGCGCCTGAAAGTAGTCCCCAGCTATATTATAACTAGTTATAATATAGCTGGGGGCTACTTTCAGGCGCTGCGTAATATCACTGCGCCTATGCTAAAAGTGCTATCGCCAGACCCAGAGATCGGCTGAATGGATTCAAAAACGGTAAAACTCAACTTATTAACTCTGGGGGAGTTGGAGAATGAGCCTATTTCCAAAAAAAGTGGAGTGTTCCTTTAATTTTTTTGTCTTGTTTTTCAATACTAACATCTAAAAACTTCTAAATTAAGGCCACGTTCACACAACAGCAGAATACGGTTGTCAATCCTGTATCGAGATAGAAGATCTGCTGCACAAATGCGCGTCTACTGTGTGTTAAGTGTTTTCATGTGTGTTTTCGGTAACTTACAGTGACAGAGAAATGAGCTGCGTGTCATCTGAAAGTTTTAGATTAGGGGTCGACTGATTATCGGCGCCGATATTAAGCATTTTTATGATTATCGGTATCGGTCATTTTCGAAACTGATTTGCTGATAAATTAATTTAATTTTGAAATGCACTATTTGGCTGATGCAGCCTGTCGGAACTCACCACTCTGTGGCCTAGAGCAGTCTCCGCCCACCGCTTATCTGATTTGTTGGGAGTCACGAGTCTGACCAATCAACATGGAAGGCTAAAGGCACTGAAAGCTTTGCACTGTCACACCGAAAGCACTTGCTAACTGAAGCTGCTTTAGTGATCACGCATCAGTTGTCTCTCAAAGGCAGCAGCAGACGTTGCTGAAGTTGCAATAAATCACAATCCACTACACTGAAGTTGCAAAACACCTCAATATTATCTATTAATGGTTTCCGCGATGGGATAAACGCGGACAGAATCGCGGAATCCAGTCATATAGATAGGAATTTACTGTATCCTGCATGTTTTGCGTGTCTCTGTATATGTCAATGGCACAGTTTTGGCGCAGTTTTGTTTACTACACACATACTGAAGTGCGCAACACTTGCGGTGTTTTCAGCATCTGTCTCACTAAATGAGGACATAAATACCTGAACAACATCCTCAGAACTGCTCTGAGAGTTACTTCATGAGCATTTGAGCATGTTTCATTTTATTAAAACTATCGGAATATATACATAAGCTACAGAAACTTTAACGGTCCTCATGGCAACCCGTCAAAATAAAAGTTCGGTTTAGCTACTGCTGCTACTACTACAACAATTATTAGAAATTTTGATTAAAAGAATAATCACACAATATGTTATTTCTTCCATGTTTTAATTTTAATAGTAAACCCCTTTGTTTGCCAAAAAATAGTTTAACTCTCATTTGATTAAAAGATAAATGAAATTTAATGTTTTATGCCTTCATTTGCACTGCACAATTTTCTTATCCCATTGGCAGGTATCCGTTCTTGTTTAAAGTAATTTTGATATGTCTCAGAAAACAAAGACAACATTTCATTTTGATTCAGTATTATTTCTTGATTAAAATTTTTTAGATATTTTACTGCAAAACAAGACAAATATCAAGAAAGAAAATGACTTTTTGCTGTGTGCCGATTGGTCGATCATTGATTTGTTTTTATATAAAACTAATTAAATTAGCCTAAATTATAATTATTACAAGCTGACTCTGAAATACATTTTGCATTTTCAGAATTTAAAAGAAGTAATTCTTCCTTTATGAATCGGTTGCAGCTAGTCGTCTTTGAAAGATGGAACCTGATTCTCAGTCCTTGTAAACACACAATCCTTGTGCAATCAAATTCCCGAATGGGATCTCATGATGGGAAAATTGAGCTGTCTGGCAGGCATACGGCCCGTCTCGCACCTCTACTCAACACACAGCACTCTTAGTCCACCACCTGTCCTCTGTTCACCTCCACACACACACACACACGCACACACACACACGCACGCACGCACGCACGCACAGACACTAAAGGAAACAAAAAGCTTGTTCTCGTGTCCAGATCTGTATTTCCTCTTCCTTTGTCCCCATTTTGTCACATTTCTTGACATGTACATTGAAATGGTGCTTGTAGAACATGGTCAGTGTGGAGCGAGAGGAAGCTGCAATGTGCTTTTCATGTACATTTTGTCTCTTGAGACCACAAACCATGCGAAGATAGATATAGGTTAAAAGAAAAGTTGTGCATGTGTATCAGTTGCAGTTCTCAAAAGGATGAACTGTAGCAAAATGGAAGTTGTTTGATAAATTGTGCTTTATTGGATAAGCAGCATGAACGACAGGCTAATATATCTTCATGTATCATGTGGGAAGACGAGTTTTATAGAGCGCTGCAGTCGGGATCCGGAAGCTAAAATCCCATGCATTTTCTCCATAGCGAAATTGATTTTTAGGGCTAATGTATGACCCTTTCAAGGCAGATGTATTGTGAACGTTATGAGTTTGTGAAGTGATGGCCATTATTAGTAGTTTTAATTTCTGAATTCCAAGTGAAGGACTCTACCATCCTGAAATTTGCACCAATCACAGTCTGTCTACACCACTTATTTGTATTTATTTAAAAATTTCACAATGAACTAAATGGTGTTCTGTACTTCAATGTAAAATAACATATAGTCAATAGTTTTTATGGATTTTTAAAACTTTATAATTGGAGTTATATGTTAGTAGTCCATTTTAGACCTGATGTGCTTGTTCTCTAACTATGGTCCAGTGGTGGTTCCACTGAACTCTATTGTTAATGATGGAACTTGCCATAGGTGACTCTTGGAAATGTGCCTGATTGTTCAGAAATGACTAGAATGAAGACTTCTTTGCGCTTAAGTTTTTCTAACATTTTTTGTAAATTTTTTTTGTTCACTATTCCTTCTTCCTTCCTTTTTTCCTTCCTTCCTTCCTTCCTTCCTTCCTTCCTTCCTTCACAATTCATGCTCAACTACCGCCTCTGCTTTATAAAACTTATATGAGCTTTATTAAAATGCCTTATGAATATATAACAAGCTTTAATAAACTACGATGCATGGTTTCCTAATGTAAGCATTATTCTAAAGCCTCTGTGTCTCCGACCTAAATATCCAGCGGGGAAATGAGGTCTTATAATGGGTTACCAGACGTTATAAAAGACCTAATGGTGAAGGATTAATCTTTATAAACAATGATTTGGCGACGTCTCTGTGAGCAGACGGGCTTCGTGTTTTAAAGCACTTACTGAAGGTCACTTTCACAGCCTCTCTGGATGGATTACTGCACCATAACCCATGAGGCTGCATCCGAACCCGTGCGACATCCTCCTCTCCCCCTGTCTGGATGTTCAAAAATCAGGCTTTTTCTGTGGCCATTCTGCTCTGAACAATGCTAAAGCTGGTCCCGGCGTCTAGACGCTGTGCGCTGCATTTCAATCAGGCTGAGAGAATAGCCGCGCTTGCCACCAGCTCACAGACGCATGCTAGTCACATGGCTCTTAATTAAAGCGCAAAGACTTGAAAGGGAAGGCGTTTCTGCGGCGCTGGCGAGAGCCTGTGAAAGCTGGAGATGGTGGTAATTTGTGGGTGCAAAAGAGGTAAAAGCTGAAGCGGAAATGTCATTAGAAAGGCACAAAAGAGAGGAAGCTGTGTTGTGTACCTGTAACGCTGGAGAAGAGTGGTTTTGTGGGAACTGAGAAGCTCTCAGAAGCGACCCGCGCTTCCGCTCAATTCACAGTTGAACGCTGATGTAACTGAAAAAATTCAGAATGAAAGGGGTGTTCTTTCAGTGAATGAGTGTGAATTTGAATTGATTTGGCCACACTACACAAGAAGTTCAATAAGAATTTGAATTGGAATGACATGAAGTGGAGTTTACTGAATGATATCTATCGATCTATCTATTGATTGATCGTTCGTTCGTTCATTTGTTCATTCATTTTGCTCGTTTTTCATGTTCTATCTATCTATCTATCTATCTATCTATCTATTGATCATTTGTTCATTCATTTGCTCGTTTGCTTGTTCGATCTATCTATTGTTCATTTGCATTATCTATCCATCTATTGATTGATCGTTCATTTCATTCATTTGCTCGTTTGCATGTTCTATCTATCTATCTATCTATCTATCTATCTATCTATCTATCTATCTATCTATCTATCTATCTATCTATCTATCTATCTATCTATCTATCTATCTATCTATCTATCTATCTATCTATCTATCTATCTATCTATCTATATCTATCTATCTATCTATCGGTCTATCGTTTGGTTGTTGGCTCACTCACATGGCTTGTAAATGGTAAAAATGATAGAGTAGTAATATGTAATTTGTTTATTTTAATTCTACTTCCTCGCATGTAAATTGCTGTTCTACATTCTGTTCTATACCTCTATGCCAATTTATTTTGAATTCAGGAATTAAATGAACAATAAAAATGTCTATCTAAATGAGCATTTCATTGATTAAAAGCCATCTAGTTTTGTTTTGAAAACTGTTTCAGGTGCTGCAGAGCTGATTTTTCTCTCTCTTCATTAGAAATGGTTAGAAATGTGCAGAACGGCTCCAGATTACACTCCGCCACGTATCATTGGAAAAAGTGTATTTGTTCCTCAAGAACACTCACAGCAGCTTTCACGTCTGGAGCAGCTCGACGTGGCCTGATCGCACCTCTCTCTCTCTTGAGTCGTGACCTTGGTCACATTCTCAACCTGTGTTCTTAGCTCAAGCTATTTTTGTTTCCATGTTAAATAGGCTGTATCAGCAGAATTAGTCCTCAGGCCAAACAAATCTTCCACTAGAGATGAAGGCAGTCACCATGCTAGTCGAGCGGCATCAGGCCAGTGCAGCACTATGTGACCGCGGCTTGTGCATCATTTATGCATGCCTTGAACACTGTTTAATGGAAGCTTTTATGGAGTAACTGTTACTGGTCGCTGTGCAAGTGCACCTGTGTAGCCCACAGACCTTCATGGTCAGAGAGCTGCTGACATGCTGACACGGTTCTTGGTTTCTTCTGTTAATCCTTCGTGAACGTGGGGGTGCTTTTTAAAACATGTCTAAAAGGAAATATTTTTCTTTTCTTTTACGTTATTATTTCATGGCAGGATAGTTTTTACCATGCGTTTTAGAATATTAACAGATGGCTCACCATCATACATAATGTAAGAGATTCGAGGTTGCATTTTTAGTGTGTCATTTTTCAAAGAGACCCTTTGGAGTGGTCTGAGGGCTGGGCAGTGTTGCTAAAAAATTCCATATTGATAATTTTTAGCCTTTTGACCATATTAAACATTGATTTTCAAAAAAAAACATTTTGATTAAAAGCCAGTGTTTCCAAGTAGATTCTAAATTATTTTCACCCACCCATTTAAATAAAAGAAAAAAGATCAGGGTTACATAAAGGCATTTAGAATTTAAATGAACTGGCCACGTTCCACAGGAAGATGAATTTGAATGTGAATTGGAATGTTAGGATGTGGAATTTACTTAATTGCACAAACACCTTTTTTTTTTTTTTTATGCGTAGCCACAAGACATGCATTAAACATGATCTTCAAGTGATAAAACTAACCTTGTCTTTATGAAGTTATAACAGGCAAAGACATAACATTGGACACAATTTTACACAGACAAGCTTAGTAAGCAATTTTTGTCACTGAAATCATGTGAACATATAATATAATGTATAATGTTCACCTCTTGTGGTAATACATTTGAAGCAGAGTGAAATTTTGCATTTTTACTGGGGGGAAAAAAAAACGTTTCAATTAATTGTTCTCACTTGTAGCTCAGTTCACTCAGTTCATTTGGACCAAAAAAAGAAAATGATACATTTAGTCCTGGATTTCTTGGTGTTCACACTGTTTCTTAACACCGTCCGAACCTAAAGATTTACAAAACTAAAGGCATAAAGATTGGACAGGTTTCATATGTTGCAAATTTACTAAACCGGGTTTCCAGCAATGCTTTAATGCAAGAAGGCAAGATGTACAATTTATATACTGTGAAAATTACAAAATATTCTCAACATCTTTTCCACTGACAGTTTTTAGGAAATATTGGATATTTATCTTCACATCCTCCATTTATATTTTCACATGTTCACCGCTGTGTCTGTTCAACAGGCCCCATAGCAATTTATCAACAATTATTATTCGTTATTTCAAAAAATTACACGCTCTCTGACAGAAATTCATGCTGAATTATGCACATTACATGTTTAAAGCCCAATTGGATGAGACGAGATAAACCGGGTCAGCACATGTTTATCATTTTGCGACTGGAAACCAATTACTGTCCTGCTTCGAGCCAAGGAGAATCGATCAGCGCGTTTTAGCACCCAGTATTTATTAGAAACAGCTCCTCTCGGCTTCAGTCGGCTCCTGATGAACTTTATACCAGACGGGTTATAGATTCAAGATTGAGCGGCTCTGTCTAAACCTGAGCAGACGGTATAAATTTCTGTGTGTGTGCAGCTTTCCAAGTAGACTGCGAATGTGTTTTCTGTTAGAAATGTGCCTTCCGTGAAAAAAATAAGACACTTCTCTTGGGTGTATGAAATCACACATTAAAAATTGTAGTGCACGAGTCTCTAGAAAAGATTCATTCACTAAAACATCTTATACAACTATTTTATACAAGGTGTCAGATGATTGTAATGATTTGATCTCAGTAACTATATAAATAGGATGCTAAGAGGTTGCTTCTGGGGTGTTGCAATGCCATTGCTAATGTGTTCTGAATGATTGCTAGCTGGTTGCTTGTTGCTCATCCATCTGTCCATCCGTCATTTTTGACTTTACTATCTTCTTTTTGATGTTTGTTTGTTTTTTAGATTTCGTTTGAACTTTATTTTTTTTTACTTTTCATCTCTCTACCTATTATTTTTTAGGTTTTGTTTTAACTGTCTCTTTACCTTTGTTACCTTTTTTTAGATTTTAATCTTTCTGTCTTTTGGGTTTTTGGGGGGGGATTTTGTTTTTAACCTTATCTTTCTACCTTTTTTTATTTATATATATAATTTTTGTTTTTTTAAGAATCTTTCTGCCTTTCAACAAAAAAAAAAAGAAATTAAATATTTTTTATTGTATTTTCTTTCAAATATTTCTACTTTATTTTTAAAACTAATTCTAACTTTTGACTTTAAATTGTTTTTTAATCTTTCTGCTTTTTTCCATCTTTTTACCTTTTTATTCTTTCAGATTTCATCTATTTCATCTCTTTTTCTCTAAGAGCCAATCTCTTTTTCTGTCCACCTTTTTTTATTTGAAAACCTCTTTGACACTTATAGGTTGCAAAAACTTCTGAGTGATTAACATAACCTCTGAAATGCATTTTGAAGATATTTTCAAAATGACTTCAGATATATTAACTTTGAGTAATTATTGATTAATGGTGATCATTAATTTTTGCTGACTGCAGTTAATATTCTGTTAACCCCCATCGTCCCCGCGTCTGTATCAAACACAGCCTTCAGTATTACAGCTCATAGTTATTTGGGGTTTTGGGGCCGTTGTGAATCTGCACAGCCTTTCTGGCAGTAATTGCACTCTCAAGTGCTCTTGTGCGGCTCACTGGAGAGCTCTTCCAACAGCCAATCAGACGCTCTTGTTTGCAGCCTCTTTCCTGCATGGCCTTTTCCTTCCATCAGGCCTTTAGAGCCTCACACACTTACACACATGATGAGCGCAGCTGTTCTGTGAGGAGACGTTCACACCTCGTGAGGAGCTCTGATAATGCACAGACACTGATCGATACTGCAGCTCTGAAGGGTCTATCAGCACTGACACTGCCTCTCACTCGCTGTGATTACAGCACAGTCCTGCGCGTGACTTCTGTGACGGGCGGCCAACGCACATTAGAGCTGTGCTCAGATGAGATTTAAAATGGGACGATTTGTTTATCATCTTTGTCTTCTTTCTTTCATCTTTTTATCTTTTCTTCTTTCTATCTTGTCTTACTTTCATTTAACTGTCTTTCCTTCTCAGTCTTTCTTTCTGTCTTTTTATATTTCTGTCTTTCAAAAGTTTCAAACAAGGCTTTTTCAAGTCAATATTTTTTGCGTACAAATTTTGAATTTCAGAACTTTTTTTTTAAATTCTGCATCCTATTACAATTAAATTGCAATTTTATTTGCTATCTTACAGACGGCCTGATGAAGAGCCTGCATGCTCGAAACGTAACGCACAGTGTTGGGCACGTTACTTTAAAAAAGTAATTAGTTATAGTTACTAGTTACTTCTCACAAATAGTAACTGAGTTACATCATTATAAAAGTAACTAATTACCAGGGAAAGTAACTATTGCGTTACTTTTTAAAAAAAAATTCAAATGTCAAATAATTTTGGATGTCCCCAATATTAAATGTTAAATTAATGAAATGGACACTAAAAAGAATAAATTATTATTATAAAACATTGTATATTAATCTACACTATTTATCTACTGACACTTAATATTATATTATAATGCTTGACTGACTGATACTATGATAATTTAATATTATATGATGATAGAACTTTAGTAATTAGAATAATCAATTATGAATGCATATTTGTCATCAATATGAAACGTACTAAGGATTAATGAACTGCTGGGTTCATGAATATTAATCACGCTCGAGTTGATTTGCTAAAATCAAAACAGGGATGATAATAGGTGAGCGCCAGCCAATGAGATTGTCGTTTGTGCATTAGCCCCGCCCACTACCAGAGAACCCGGCAGTTCTTAAAAGCTGAAGAATTCCAAAGGAACTCCGTTATTTTGACAGGAAAATACAACAAAGAATATCGTCTACATGTAGCGCGTCAATTCTGCATGTTATGGAAGACTCTCTTGCTCTGTATCTCTCTTTGCGTGCGTGTATGTGAGAGAAAGCGACGGCGAGTCGTGCACTTCACGCTAGAGTTTATGGTACGTCAAATACAGCTACACTGCGCATCCATTCAGATGAACTGAAAAATTAAATTCTAATAATATAGTAACGCCACATTTTATTGTCAGTAACGGTAACGGCGTTGTAACGGGGGAAACAGTAATTCGTTTGATTACTCCTTACTGAAAAATATAACGCCGTTAGTAACGCCGTTTATTTATAACGCCGTTATTCCCATCACTGGTAACGTACTATGCAAATTTAAAATAAATTTCATTTGCTATCTTCCTACTTTGAGGAATTTAATTGAAATGAATTGGAATTCCTAATTGGAGTTTACTGACTGATGGAAAGCCATTGCCTGCAATATTTTTCCTTGTTGTCTATACATATAATAAATGCATTTTATTCTGTCCATTTTGAAAACAAACTTGCTGTAGTATCCTAAAGTTATATTTTGACAAATTCACTGAAAATATATAAAAACTGAGAATGACCAGTATTCATTGACAAGGCTGTTGGGAGATTTTGTAGTTACAAAGAAAAAATACTGCTTCCATTTTAAAAAGCAAAATGTGAAATTAATTGGTTTGTCATTAAAGCGCTTGGAAGCAAATGCATTGTATTGAACAACACAAGCACAAATGACGGTGTAAATGCTGATGTAAACGTGTGGTCCAGCCCGTCTGTATGATCTCACGTGTTGAGGATCTGTAGTTTTCATCAGATGCCACTGTTGAGTTGCATGTTCACTCATCAATGTCATGATTCATTCCAACATGCCTGATGTGCCCTTTGTGGGTTTTTTCATTCTTCTAGTCTGTCAGGGTTAGCAGAGATTCTGGAAAGCAGTTCAGCTTAACGTTTCTCATGATATTATACAAATTTCTATCAGCTTAGTGCGTGTGCACATTTAAATGCTTGCAATCATGCTGAGCTAAATGAATATGAAATATACATGTATATGTATTTGCATGAACTGCATATGCAATGCTGCAAGTTGGACTGAGAGTTCCGGCGCCAGCTTTTCACACCCTTTTTCTCGACCCTCTTTATTGCATTACACACAGGATATGCCAGGACGTGCCGAGAGTAATTGCACATTCACAAAGCAAGAGGTCATTTTAAACACACGTGCATGAAATACAACAGATCACATGACCCACTTTCTTCTTTCTTCCATCTTCAGGCGCAGCAGAAAATAAAGGTCACACTCACGTTCATCTGCTATTCACTACACAGACCACATGACACCATAGATCTCATGAAACAGTAATGAATTCAAGCAGTCGTCGCCCGCGTGACAGTTTGCAGAAGGGCTGCTATTCGTCAGACGGCGGGTTAATTGGTCGGGCCTATAGCTGCTTTCCATCAGCTCATTAGCTGAATCTTGATAGCGTGGTGAGATTGTATTTGTATTGTGTTTGTTGCTTCAGTGAAGTCAGTCTCATCTCAGGTGCTAAAATCACCTTTGTTTCTCTGCTCATACCCCAAATTAGGCAAAGGTGAAATTAATGTATGTAAATTAAAATAAAATCTTGGCAAAATGAAGCAGGATTTAAATCAGTATCATTGTCTTCCTCTGAATCCATTCGCATACAGCCCCTGACATTAAAGATTGATCCAGCCTTTCTAAGTGACAGACCCTTGAGAGCTCTGCAGATTTTGCTACACATTATTTAGAGATGCTGTTTGTTGCTTATACAATGTACATTAACATCTCTAGAGGTTTAAGAAGGATAAAGACGTATTTTTCCCTGGACAATTTATTCTACTTTCCTGAATGTTCACTGAGAAGCTTTAAAGGAGTCATCGGATGCAAAATTCTAAATTGTTTGAACATAAATGTGTGTTGGAAGTGTGTGTACACATCCATCCTATAATGATAAAAATCCACCAAGTGTTTTTTTTTTTTTTTTTTTTTAAATCTCTATTTTAAAATCCCCTTTCTCAAATCTGGCTGTTCTGAGATTCCTGTCAGAATGACGTAGTTCTCAGTCTATGAGACTGAGATCGGTATAATGTGAATTTTATCACTGATGATATGCATTGTTTCTTTTCGGAATCTTATTTTTGCTTATATTCTTAAACTAAGTTTTGTGTTTGCCTTGAAAGGGTCTTTAGTGTGGTGTTATTTTAGTATTATTTATGTACTATTATAGTATTTATTATAGTATTTTTTTTTTTACCATTAATATTATAGTTAATTTTACTGTCACTATCATATTATAGTATGCTTATAATAAAAAAAAAAAAAAAATTTTTCATTTCAGTTTTTTTTTATTTTGTTGTGTGCTCTTCTTAAATTGTGTTTCTATTGTTTACTCTCTTTTTTTATTCCATTTTTATTTCTATTTAGCTTTCATTTTTCATTTTTGGTAATTTTAGTACAGTTTTTTTTTTTTTTTTTTTTTTTTTTTTTTACAAACACACACAAATTAAAAGGTATTTTAATTTATCAGAATTTTTTTTTATTACTGTTATACGTACTTTTCATCTAATGTTTGTTAGGTTTTAGTTTAATTTCAATTAATGAAAATTAAGAAGAGGTTTGAGGTTGATGAGCGAATCTTAAGTCCTTTTTGTTTTTTTTTCCTCATTTGAATAATATGCGCAGTAAGACTAGGAACATTTATTAGGGAGGTTAATGAGGTCACTTCGGACTCATGTGAAATCCTCTCTTGTCTTTTCTCTAATTGAGAGCGTATGTTGTGTGTGTCATTGTAATAGCAGTAACCATAGCAGGACATGTTTTGTTGCTACTATCACTTATCACTGCTGTTGAGGTGTTTATATATTGCGGTATACATGGATCCTCAGGCATTTTAAGCGTCTGATCGACAGCAGCTGTTCTGCTCTTTCTTCCACAGGCTGCGTGCAAGAAACCGAACTCACCGGGTTTCTCAACTGCATCTGATACCGGTCACATAGCATGAAACGAATCTTAAAAGAAGCTGCTCCGACTTTCATGAGTCTAACTTCATCCAGATGTATTTGTGTGTGAAAAACTCAAAGCTAAACTAAGACAAACCTGCTGCAGTTTTAGGATGTCTGGGGATTAAGTGCAGTGCTGTCTACACATTCAGCGTGAATGTAAGTGTTCAGAATGCAGGTATGCATGTATAACACAGCGAATTAAATGCAGATTTGCCTGCTGGTACAATGTCTTTTGACTTCAGTAGCACAGGTCAGATATTATAGTGATGAAACGAGAGCTCACCTGTACCATAATTATTTATGCCCTCTGGGACTGAGCGACAAACATCAGTCCTATTGCATGTGATTCAAGAAAAACTACAGTTAATCTTAGGCAGGTATTTCCAAACTTTTTATCGGCACCTTAGACAAAATATCTTCTAAAGTAAGAGATTTTAAGTAAAAATTTCAGTAATTTAACAAAACATTTACATGATTGTGGTTCTCTGAAATATATATTTTTTAGGTTTTATTTATTAGAATTTTTTTCACTTTGTAGCTAGACTTTAAAGTGGACTCAAACCTCATTACGTTTACACTGGTGTTTTAGGAACCCTATCAAATGAAATAATGTTGTTGTTGTTGTGACTATTATTATTACTATTATTAATAATAATAATTTTTAAAACTCTAATTATAAAAATGAAGGAATTGTTGAAAATGAAGGGCATAATTTGCAATTGTGCAGTAAAATAAAAATGAATATTTAATAAAAATTATATATTTTTTTACATTTAATACTATTAGCATTAATACCAATGTAATGTGGACTGAGACATTAATACTAATGTCTCAGTCCACATTATTTTTATACAGTTTTTAGGAACCCTATCAAATTGAATTATAATAATAAAGTCATGGTTTAACTCTAATTATAAAAATGAAGACAGAATGTAATACTGCTACTAAATTACAATTTTAAAAATAATTTTAAAAAAAGAATATTTGATAATTCTACTTTTATTTTACATCTTACAAAACGAAAATTTTTACAGCTTCTGACATTTCAAATCCTCAAGCTTTTATTTTGGTGGAATGCTGCTGAAATGCTGTGAACTTGTTAGAAGTTTATTCGATGTTGGAAATTTATGCGAGTGTGTAAATAAACTAAACCCTAGCAAACGTTCTGTTCCCAGATGCATGTGGGGTTCGTGAAACCCTGATCTAATGCATCATCACAACCACCATTTTCCATCTCATTCGAATCACTCCTTACCTTCATAAACCATCCACTGGTCTACTATAATTTCATGCTTTCCAATTGCACTCTAATGATTTGTCGAAACTTCTGCAGATCCTCTGGATGTCATCACGTGCCTCTGACATAATTATGTAGATGGATGCAGGCACGACGCGTGACCCCTCATCTGTGTTTTCATCACGACAGGGATTTTCTGTCATCTTCCCCCTCGCTGACGTACTCCTGCGATCTCTGTTTGCCAAACTGGAGCTGCTGAATTATAAATGGCCACCCGTACTTCTGTACACATCGCTGACACTTTGACCTCTCTTATATTCAGCTCAAATCGAGAGTCTTCAGTCGCTCACACGATTGGAATCTGAGCGTTGCAGATGTGCAGTCTGCATCTCATCAAGAACAAACGCTGTAGGTCTGAAACAGAACCAGGCCACACCATTAAAGAGAAACATTTAGATAAATTATGATATTTACAGTGATGGAATCAGGACAGTGAGCGTGGAGCGTGTTTATCCTGCCCAGAGTTATGAAAGATTCATTGTTGGGTCTGAGCGTTGTATAGTTCCTCGTTGTTTATCGTAGTGATCTTCTATAACCTACCTGTTCTTGATGTTTTAAATAGATAGCTGACCCACTTTCCATATGGAGAACTGAGTTTAAAACACATTTTAATGTCCTTAACTCTAGAAAACTGTATTTCTATGGCCTCTAAATGATCAACACCTGTTACATGCCTTCTGTCGTCTGATTAACAGTTTCAACTTTTTTAGCAAGTAAAAGGCTTTTTAGTATCATGTACAAACATCCAACTTCTTTACTGATTTTTATCAATTAAACATGAGTAACTTTTATATGCTTATTTCTGTTGAATTGGATCATTGAAGGTCAGCAGCAAATACATGGGATTCAATACAAAAAGGATGTTTATGTTATTTAACATCATTATCGCATCATATTCTGAGTTTGCTTTTCACCGTTTTATTCATTTTGATAAATACTAAATCTGTTTTTGTGCAAGTGGGATGAATAAATGCATGTTCGCATTTAGTATACTAAATGTGCACTTACTGCACTTGCTCAAAATATGATTTTCTATAGGCCTAGGTTTTTGGATTCTTACAGAAAATAAGCTCTGTGACCAAAATAAGTTTTTGATTCTTATATGTAGCCTAAATACAATCAGCAGAAGATTTCTTCAAGTTGGAAGCTTTGAGATGTTTTTGCAACTAGTAAATGTAAAAGCGGCTAGTGAGTAGATGAGTTTACCTGTTCTGTGTGAGGTTTAATATCTTCTACATCCTATAATCTCATGTAGCCACAAGTAAGCAATCGCCTTTTTTGAAACGCCTATAAATGCTTAAAAAGTGGGGTATTACTGATGTATTTTATGTTGTAGAATAAAGCATGAAAATATCTTGTGCTTCTGTTAACCAGACCTTATTTCAAGCATTTAACCAAAAATGTGTTTAAAAAATCCATCGATGATGGAACCGGATAAACTTGTTTCTGGCTTTTAGGACTCACTCCTGCAACACTCTATTTCAGTTAGCCTATGATGGACAGTTGATGTATTACAGATCAGGAAAAGTTCAGATACGGCCTCTCGTCCCTCTTTCGCCAGTGTAATGCATGGAATTCCCATTGGTCACGCTTCATATCAATTTGGATTTGCATTTTGATTGTGGCTGGTGGGAGCTTAACTCTTCTGAGAGCTAAACAAATGCAAATAGACCAGTGAGCGCAGTAATCCCTGTGTGGAAACAGCAGCTGCTGTGATTCGGAGGAATTCAGGAAGTTCTTGAAAACGGTTTGCTTAATAAGTAGCAAAATAGAGTTGGCACATCACTGTTTTCATGTCCAAATAACGTCACGCTCTCAATTTGTTTCCGCACCGCCTGATGCATATTGCGCACAGACCTGGCAAGGTTAGCTTTGATTGAAATATAGCCTTGTTTGAAAGTTAACTGGTCGATTCAGTGAGTGTTATTGAGGGAGAACTAATAACTGGATTAGCCATAGTTTCCCAGGCTTGTGGTGTCAGATCTTTGAAAGAAACTTACACTGAAAAAATTCAGCTTAGGATTTACTTTGAAACAATTTTCACTCAAAACATTGCTGGTAAATTTCATAATCGGCTCAAATAAGACCAAGTCCTATCTAAATGAATGGGGGAATCCTGAAATCTCAAAAATGCCTTGCTGAACTCTGAGTTAAATTATATATTTCAAATCGGCAACAAAATCTGAAATGAACTGCCCCATGAATGTTGTTTCTTATGCTCAAATGGTGTTTAAAAAGCTTATTTTTCCGTCTAGACCAGCCAATGCGCATGCATAGCTCCAACGCGCTTATGGCTGTGCATGCGCATCGGCTGGTCCAGCCTCAGGTTTCTATGGGAACCGGAGCTTCTAGCAGCTGCTGCAGTGACGCAATGACTTTACCAATCAGCGATTGGCTCTTTCATTTAGAAGGCGGGACTATATCCCGCTATATTGCGTGTTGCACCTTCTCCTATTCATAAGTCTAGAAGTGAACAGTCTATAGCTGCGTCCCAAATGACACACTATACACTATGCACTTATACACTATGTACTCATGCACTATGCTCTCAACCATGTAGTGTATGAATTATATAAGGTTATTTTGTCATTAATAATCGGAATCTGATAGCCCCACCCCCTTCGCGACGTAATTAAAGCTGCGACAGTTGAGTGCATGAAGTGTCCAACATTCCACACTTCATTTTTTCAGTTATTTAAGTGCACCATCCGGGTATTTAAAGTGCACTTTTTCTTTTTGGAATTTTCAGTGTGAACGCATTACTCGCACTATTTATACTACCAAACGTCATAAATAGTGCATAAGTACGTATTTCTGTAGTCCTTGTTGGCATTTTCTGGATTTCTTCTGCGGGTCGTATTTTGACTTTCCACGCGAGAGCACCCTCTGGCCTTTGGATGAAGATTTACTGCTGATCACAGAACCGTGCTTCACTGAAAGATACGCATGGCAATCACAGCTTCTGCCTAATCGTGATTACGATTTCATTTCAATTTATTGTGCAGCCCTAGTATGAGTAGAACTATAAATGATATCTGAAATGACCATATCTAATTATAATAATCTGAAATATATGGACAGAAATTCTGATTTAAAAGAATCTGTGCATTATTAGTTTTTGAAACATGCCTACGTACACAGAAAAACATGTCTGATTGACGTTACATGACAAACCATAGTTTGTATTATTTTTAAATGTTTTTAAAAAGCAAAGTACATCGTTCAGACAGTCTCTATGAAATGGCAGTTCACTATATTAGTCAACAAAACAACATTTGCAACCGTTGTATTTTTGCAAAATAGCATATTTCTGAGATTTGCAATAAAAAGAAAAAGTAGAGCGCAATAGAACATTTTAAGTGGGTCTTTCCTGTCAGCATTTTTGTGTTTTAAGCTGACAGTTTGATCAGGTACGGTGTTAATTTTTTGGTAAATTAATAAATTCTGCGTGGATGTCAGGTAGAGTTCAGTTCTCTGTATTGAAGTGAGGAAAGGATTTGTGCAGGTCAGTCGGTCGTTCCAGGATAATCCCAGACAATCCAGATGGCAGGCATACCAGCCCAAACACCAGCTAATATGACACCAGACCTGTGCTCCTGGAAAAAACACATTTAATAACACAAATCATCAGCAGAGACTCATAGATTCACTATATGATGTTCTGAGCACCACCCAAAATGTCAATTACACTATTTTGTTATTATCTCTACTTTGTGAAAGCATCAGTGATTTAACTCACCTGTGACTCCAGACATGATTCTGGTTTAAATCGGACATCGGATGAAAAAGTATGTTCTTGTATCTTCGTGTATCTTAAACTGGGCTTGGAGGAGATCTTAGAAGAAATGTAATAATCAGGATTCGAAGATAAAGGAGAATTAGATTGTGTATTCATGACCTGCGACAGCTGTTCTGACACATGAGACAATGATATGGAATTCATTCTTGTGAAATGTCCTCATCTTTCTAATCCATGTGAGGAGGAGGAGTGGAGGATCTGGAGAGCTGCAGTCTATACTATGACTATAACTGTGCTTGGATAGGAAGTCTTCTCGGTTAGGAAGTTGCAGATTATTTTGATGGCGTTAAAGCTTGTGTACGTCCAGTTAAGCTCTAGAATATTTTCATAGAAATTGTCACTTGATAGAAGCTATTCATATTACACTGATGCCAACATAGACAGGTTGCCCTCATCCTTGAAACTAGTAGCCTAATATTAATACACTTTGGTATATAAAAACAACTAGTCTAATACATTTGAAATAAATCGATTGGACTAATAAGAACAACCCAATAATATAGTATATTATTCCCTAAAATAAATAACTGATATTGATAATCTCAGAATGTTGTTGATGCCAAAGGCTTTGTCTAGTCAAACTGTACAAAAGTTTGACTCAGATTCTATCACAGATATTAAGTGCATTCTCGTTTACTTTTATTTGAAACAGCATTTTGCTTCTGTTTTGGGTTGGGACCCAACGTACAGTCTGGGTCCTGAAGTAAAACCCTTTTCTGTTCTGTCATTATATCAGTTTCAGACCTGCTCCGATAAACTGGATTGCTTACTGCTATACGTTCTGGAGCGCAGCCATGCACTCGCTCTGTTAATCTGAGACGGGTTTGGGTCTGGGCAGCACAGATTTATGTTAAGCAGTACAGTTCTAATCTGATGTTTGTGTGTTGACATAATTCCCCCCGCCGCTCTGGCCAGCATGAGTCGGCGTCTCTAATCTCACTGTCCTTGCTTTGGTGAGGCTTAATTCAGAATCTCATCTGCATTGTCTTTCAAACAGCCCATTTCATCCATCTGTAAGTGAAATTCACTTCACATGAGGCTTAATGTGCCTGTGAGAGAAGAGGCTTTTAACCAACACACCGTGTTTTTGATGCTGACAGGAGTCCTGCAGATAAAGGGGTTTGATTCGGATGAAACGCTCTGACATGAGAGAAATTCAAGCTGTCTTTTCTTAGTGTGAGCAGATTCTTGCTTTGTCCTGCTGTTTTGGTTTTTTTAGATGGCTAATTTTTAGACTGTTTAACATGTATGCAGATCTCTCAAAACTTGTTCAGGTTGTATTTTACACCTAAATAACACAAGTAATTTGCGGGGGAAAATTTAGCCTATTTTTTAGTATTAATTAGCCTAATTAGTTTGTTGGTTGGTTTATTTTCCTCCCAAAATAAAGAAATAAGAAATAGTATTCTGAAGCCTGTTTTTTTTTGTGTGTTTGTTTGGGTTTTTTTTGTGTTTTGTTCCTAAATCAAAAATTACAAAATTCTATTTTGCACAAAGTGAAGCCTATTTTAAGGACCGTTTGTTAGTTTAATTTAAAAAATAATTTATATATATATATATGTATATGTGTGTGTGCATGTGTGTGTATATAAGGGTGGCACGGTACACAGATGTCACGGTTCGGTATATGTACCTCGGTTCGGGGGTCACGGTTCGGTACGATTTCGGTACAACAGAGGGAAAAAAAATCTGCTATGCTCAGTTTCTTTTCATTTATTTTGAACAGACAGTAGTGCAAATTAAAAAAAAATCCATCTAGATGTGAAAATACTAAATATTATTACATGTTTTATATATATAAAATCTGTTTTGTTTTCATTGTGAGTGTACACAAATAAAAGCAGACCTTTATACAGTGATTATTATAAGGAAACAGTTGAAGTGATCGCGCCGGAGCGCGCGCACACACACACATACACACACACACACACACACACACACACACACACACACACACCAAATCAGTTCCAGCATTGCTAACTTGACAGCACAGTTGGTACTTTATCAAAATAAAATACAGTGAGCCAAACATCAGCGCGCGCGTTGGAATGCGACTGAAGTACAATGCCTATCATTTACATAATAAATAATAGTTTCGTATTCAGATACGTTACATCGCAAATATGGAAATATTATGGAATATTTGGATTTGTGCCGAATGAGAGAGGTAGGATACTCGAGAACAAAGCTCCATTTCGCAAACAGTTGAGTGCACAAGACTTTAAAGTATACTCCTTTGTCAGTCTATGTGAGAGACGCGTACAGAATCAGCACATGGTCACTGTCTAGGGGGCTTTGTTTTCAAGTGCGCAGCTCATGGCATTCGCAGTTCTTCTGTTGGCGGTTATCAAACAGCGCTGCACTACTGCGGGCGCCCCCTTCTGGATTGGGGGTGAATTGCCTGTATTCGTCGTAAGACCTCATGCACCGAACCGAGATGCCCGTACCGCGAATACATGTACCGTGCCACCCTGTGTGTGTGTGTGTGTGTGTGTATGTATGTATGTATGTATGTATGTATGTATGTATGTATGTATGTATGTATGTATGTATGTATGTATGTATGTATGTATGTATGTATGTATGTATGTATAAAATATGTGTATATATATATTAGGGCTGGGCGATATGACCAAAATCTTATTTCATGATATGACCAATTTTATATCATGATAACGATATATATCACAATATAGTATTTTTTTTTCTTTTAAAAAGGTTTTTATGATATTAAAATCTTTGATACCATAGAATTTTCATAATCCTTCACCAATGTCAATATCAAACTAATAATACAAGCCTAAAAAGCCTAAAACTCAAGCTCACTGAAAATAAATAAACAGTCAGTGATGAAATAAGTATAAGAAACTAATTGCAAGCAATAGGACAAAAAACTACAATAAATAAGAAACGCTACATGCATTGTGTAAATTAATTAGTCTTCACTGTGTTAATTATATCTATCTATCTATCTATCTATGATAGATATAATTAACACGTGTATTATGTACAGATTCTATACATATATACACAAGGGTGCACATAACTGGTCCGCAGGTCCGCATGCGCGACCAAAATTAAAAATGCGCTGTGTAAATAAGTTCTGACAGCGCATTTGCGTATCGACATGATTGACAGCTGTTAATGCACAATTACCATTTTAGATCGACAAACTGTACTGTATAAGATTTCTATCCAAACTGAAAGCACAATCTAGGCTACCTGCTGCCGTTTTCAAAGCAACTTTGACATTTCATTCACTGACGCTCTTCCATCAGCAGCGCTAAACCCGGAAGCGCATAATATTTACTTGCCGGCAACCCGCCAAATTAAAAGTTCGCTGATTTTACGTGTGAAAATGATGAAAATTAAAATTTAAAATAATGATAATAATAAAAATAATAATAAAAATATTAGAATTTTATTTTTGTTTACTATAAAATAATTGCATTTGTTTGTAATGCAAATAAAATAAAATAAAATAAAATTCACACTTGATTATTTAGTTCATTATTTTTAGTTATGAAAAAAAAAAAATAAAGTGCAATAATATTATCACTATTATTAATAATTTTTTTTAGCGTTATATTTTATGGGTCACACTACATGCCATAGCCTGTGTGAGGACCAAACCAAATCTCCAGGTTCTCATATGAGAGCCAGGCTGAAAAACTTATGTGCACCCCTGTATATACATATATAAATATAAATTATTTCTTCTTATTAAAGCTACAAAAGTGATTTTTAGTCAAGAGCAGTGAGAGATTAATATGAATGGCAGACAGAACAAATATTGGATAGCTTCCCCTTTGAGACCGAAGTCCGGATCCAATATACTTTTACATATGCGTTTTCTCTTTTAGCTGTTTCCTCTCTCTTCGCTGACTTTATGAGGATACTTGCCAAGACGGGGATTCTGAAGCATATGTGTGTTTATGTAATCGTTCAAAGTCAATAAAGCGGCAAAAATTAATTATTAAAAATGACATCACAATGCAAAAAAGACCTCATCATCCATTTACAAAATACAATTTCTTGTTTCTTTCCTTAGATTTAGAGGTGAAAAATGACCCAAACAAGTCTGTGACCAGTTTAGTGAGATTCACAGATGTTTGTCCTCTGTGATGAGACATTCTCTGTGTTCCTGTCCTTGGAAAACAAGGTTTCGGTTTCTAAACGCTGAGCATCAGGATGTATAAAAATAGCACAAAGCAGAACTGTCACTGGCCTTCAGGATGACAGGTTTTTTTCTGTGGAAAAGCACTCTTGCTTCAGAGAGGGTTGCCATGTTGGGACACTATTTCTGTGTCGCAGGGAGTGTACTTTACCTCGCAGGGGCACGTGGTCAAAGTGCCTGCAAGGATCATTAACTATTCATGGAAGTACATCCCTGCTAATGGGGCCTACAACTATTTTAATTATTGATGTTGTAATTGACAGCATGGTCCTGCCTCCCCTCACGGGAGCGGCTGAATTTACGTGTATGACATTGTTTGTCGCCCTCATCCCATGACCCCCTTCCTGTCTCATCTTCCATCTGTCTCAGAGATCAGCGTGATTTTTGCATCTGTCATTCGTAATATGTCGTGCCGACCGGGCTGTTTTTTCTCCTCTGTCAGCCGGTCATTGATGTTGACGGACAGCTGTCCGGTGGGCTTACGCTGATGATGAAGCGCGGGACGCTGCTGGCGGGAAGCTGCATTAATTGGTGATAAATGAAAGGTTATCGGTGGTAAAGACACGAGTGGAAGCCCTCAGGGAGGTTATCTCACACCAGCGCAGATTAAACACTCATTAGGGCGGTAAATTGCGGCCGGATCTGTCACTTAGCGTCAAGTCAAAGCGCGGCGATCATTAGTTATCTCGTGGGCGGTGGGTGGACAGGGGGGGTTGTCCTCTTAATTAGATAAAGTGAGAAATAAAATGTAAAATGACATTCCCCACTGTTCACACATCATCTGTTTCCTAGACTTGCCTTCGTGATTTTCATTAGTGGCTTTTGCTAACTCAAGCAGCACTGTTACAGTTCCTCGTTCGGTTAGAGGCTTGTTCAAATCCTTAACCTGAAGTACTGAATTTTATTTGAGACACATGTAAAATATGAGACACGTTCAAATTCTGCTGTAAATCGGCTCCAAAAGACAATAGTGTCGTAATTTAGCTCAGCTCAGTTCAAGTTTTGTATCTTTAATCCCTAACTAAGCAAACCAGAGGCGACAGGTGAGGTTTAACAGCATTAACTACATGAATGTTTGCTCAAATCGTGCGTCCTGGATCAGGTGCACAGACTAACACTGAGGGAGGAACTCAAACCATAAATAGACGCTTTTGACTTGGACTTAGCGAGTACATAGCAACACCCTGACAACCACTTACAGCATCATAGCATCATTGTGGTGAGATTACCTCAGCTGTTGTTCTGTATTCTACACTTTCTGAAAACATAATGTTTAACATTTAACACACACATACACACATATATCAGGTTTTTTTGTATTATTAATACATTTATTATAATAAAATTATTATTATTATTATATTTTATATTTAGTATGTTATATTTTGAATTAGCTTTTTTGTATTTTTGGTCATTTTATCTATCTATCAATCTATCTGTGTGTGTGTGTGTGTGTGTGTGTGTGTGTGTGTGTGTGTGTACAACATTTCACATGGGTTTGGAACAACATGGTTGAGTTAATGATGGAAGAACTGTCTCTTTTGGGTGAATTATCCCTTTAAAACAAACTTAATGACTAAGACTGCTCTTCTGTCCGCACTGTTGAGATGACAGATCTGTCGTGAAAACCATGCCATTTGTCTCGTCTCTAATGAATGTTCTGTTGTGGTCAACGTCATATTTTTTCCTTATTATTTTAAAGCAGAGGTTTTCAGACCGGTCCTGCAAGCACCCCCAGCACCTCACATTTTGTATGTCTCCCTATATCTGAAACACCCATTTAAGGTCTTGCAGTCTCTACTAATGAGCTGACGAGTTGAATCAGGTGTGATAGATGAGGGAGACACAGAAAATGTGCAGTGCTGGGTGTGCTCGCAGGACCGGTTCGAAAATCCGGTTTTAAAGAATAATTTCAAGTTACAGCACAAGGATTATTTCAGTCATTGCGTATCTGTGCCAACAGTTCTCTGACAATGACAGCAGATTTTTCCTTTTTATTTTTGGATTTTTGGCCTGATGCATCATGGGAACTCGTTTGCTCAGTCACAAACCGATGCTGTGTGCTTACGGGCTTGATCGCGGACCGCTGTGGCCAGGAGCACACATGCAGATAGATGTGAACTTGCCGCACTGCAGTGACAGCTGCGTTTACCCAGCATGCCCGCAGCTCACCTTTGTACCTTTGGGTTACGAGGTGACCTGCCCGCCGGAGCGCAGCTTAATGAGAGTAGATGAGTGAGTTTTTTCAGCAGCACATATGGCATAATGAGGCTGAATCAGGCCCGAACAGAGACACCGGCGGTGCTGTGACTCACCTGTGAGAGTTCATTCAGGCTCGCAGTCAACTGACCTTCCTCTAATGCTGTGTGCATGTGAAGATTCAGTTATATAGCACAGATTTACAGACTGTTTACTTTGATCAAGAGTAGAATCGCATGTCAGAGCTAGAGTGTTGTTTGTGAGTGGTTGCCAGGGTGTTGCTATGCAGTTGCTAGGGTTGTTACTAGGGTTGCAAAGTCAAATAAGACCAACATTGTAAAAAAAACTTAATTCAACTTAACTTAAATTTAGTTCAGTCTTAAATTTGTAAGTATAATCAAATGAGCTGTACAAGGCATTTTAACTTTTTTTTGTATAACTTAAAGGAATTTGAAATAAAACTATTTTGATGAGCGGGGTTATTATTTAGTTAACTAAAACTTAAACCTTAAAGAAACACTTGTTACTTGAAATAAAATAAACTTTAACTTAAGTAACAATCTAAAAAATAAATAAAACTTAAACATATTGTATTTCAGTTAGTTGCCAGGGTATGGACTGAAATAAAAATTAATAGACACTATACACATTTAAAATACAAAATATTTAACATAGATATATTTAAATTTTACATATTTAAAAATAACAATTTAATATAAAATAAATACAAATATATATAATTATTTAAAAAATCAAAATGAATAAAAACTAATAATAGTATCTCAATACTAAGATAAAGTGGTTGATGGAAAAACATGTTGCCATGACTTATTGATCATAAGGTTTTTTTTTTTGTTTTTTTTTACGTCTCTATGAACCCCAAAACATCTTTGAACCTCCACCATGTTTGACTGCAGGGACTGTGTTCTTTTCTTTGAAGGCCTCATTTATTTTTCTGTAAACAGTGCCATGATGTACTGAAAAGCTCTACTTTTGTCTCAGCTGTCCACAGTACGTTCTCCCAGAAGGATTGTGGTTTTGTCACATAAGTTTTGGAAAACTCCGGTCTTGCTTTATGCGTTTGTGTCAGCAGCAGTGTCCTCCTGGGTCTCCTACCATAGCGTCCCTTTTCATTCAGATGGCGACAGATAGAGCGAGCTGACACTGTTGTACCCTGTCTCTGCAGATCAGCTTGAATTTGTTTGGAAGTTAATCGAGGTTCTTTATCCACCATTCGAACAATCTTTCATTGTAATTTTTCATTAATTTTGCTCTTCCGTCCACGTCCAGGGAGGTTAGCTACAGTGTCATGGGCTGTAAAGCTCTTGATGATATTGCGCAGAGTGGACACAGGAACATTAAGATCTCTGGAGATGAACTTGTAGCCTTGAGATTGTCCATGTTTTTCCACAATTTATTCTCTCAAATCCACAGACAATCCTTTCAATCCTCTTTACACTTCTTTCTATTTCTGCATGCTCAGTGTGACACACAACACAAAGGTTGAGTCAGCTTTTCTCCATTTTAACTGGTTGCAAGTGATTACTAAATTGCCCACACCTGTTACTTGCCACAGGTGTGTCTAAATACAAATTACAGGAGCATCACATGCTTGAAAAGCAATTATTTCTTACAGTTTTGACAAGGTGCCAATAATTTTGTCCAGTCTATTTTTGAGTTCTGTGTGAAATATTATCAAGTTTGACTTTTCTTCTCTGTTTTTGTGTTGTTGCAGTACAAACAATAACAATAAGCACGTGAATACCAAAACCTTTGCAATTGGATACATTTTTTGAGAGAAGTGTTGCATTTTCTGACAGAATTGCAAGGGTGCCGATATATGTATATGTGTGTTTTTTTTTGTTTTTTTTTTAAAGACTGTTGTCCCCTCCTCCAGTCAGCCTGGCCTGATTCTCAGCGTGTAGATAATGACATTGATTGTTAAATGGAGATCTGACTGCTCATCCATGCAGAAAATCTGGATTAGTCCTTTAGTCCACAGATTTTGAATTACAGTAGAATGTATTTGTTATTTTCATGCCAATTTTACTGGCAAAAGCCATTCATGTGCTGTTGAGCTACAAAACCAAAATCATTGCCGCATCAATGCTATTTCTGAACAATATATCTGAAAAGGTTTGTCCTTACCAGTTTGTGGACCTTGACTATTAAGTACTATATAGGCTACAGGTTAAAAGATAACTACATAAGTACATATTGTTTTGTATGCATCTAATTTCTTGGAAAACAAAGCTGAGAAAAGCTGCTTTTGTATGTGGGAGACAGTTAAAGTACTTTGAGTCCTGTGTGATGAACGAAACGTGTATATATTACGTTTTGATTTGGGGAGTGTTTGTACATCTGCTGGCACCATTATCTTTCTGGCCCATCTTCACCAGATGAATATTCATGATGTTCTCTCGCTCCTCAACTGAATACAGTTCATTTGTACGGTGAATCAGCTGCACGACATTATAATATCTACAAGTTAAATGTGAATATTTTTGCATGTCTGACAAGGCCTTCAGTGACTCCTGTGCCATCTTGTTAAAAATTGCAGTTTATTCGTGATGAACAGAGTGCAACAGAACGTGGAGGCTTCAAAATCAAGACATTTTGTTGAAGGTGATGGATTTGTTGCATACGCTTTGATAGGTGCTGCAGCGATGGTTTATGAGGAGTGAATTTGCTAATTTAGGGGCAATGATGATATTATTAATTGTTATGACCCATAGCTCAAGGGAGGCAACAAATACGCTGTTAAAAAAAAAAAAAAAAAAGTTGAGCCAACTTAAAATTTTAAGGCAACCAGCAGATTTTTGAGTATGCATATTTTCTTTAATGCTTTGTATTTAATATAATAATAATAATAATAATAATTAATAAAAAATAAATAAAATAAAGAGATATACAAGGTATATATATATATATATATATATATATATATATATATATATATATATATATATATATATATATATATATATGTGCTGAGAAATCCCTAGTCGTTTGCTTTTTTATATGCTCTTGACTTATGCTTTTACTGTTACCTTTTCTGTAGGTACTCTGACACATTTTTGTTGGTAATTAGGATTAAATGACAAACAAAGTCTGACCTGTACGTTCATGTAATAAAACAGTATATGCTAGGACTCATCTGTACCGTTTGTTTTTGTTACTCCAAGATCCTTTAATCCGGTCTCAGTTTTCAGCTCCCACTGAGAATAATTGGTTTGTTTTGAGTTTAGTCACACGTCTGTTGTCTGGAAGGACTCTGGATGTGCAGAGGTCTTACAGGTCTCCGATCTCTCCAATTTGCCGTTATGAGTGTGAGTGCAAAACACCCTCCTTCTAATCCAGCCTCCCGCTGCGCTCCGTCCTTGTTTGTTTGTAACCAATTACAGCCTGAGAGAGAGGGAAAACAAACATGCATCAGCTTGGGCGAGTCCCGTGCGCCCATGCTAAAATTACCCATGAGGCCCTGAAATGAAAAGCAGCTGATGTCTGCAGGATGCCAGATCTCCTCTTCTTCTGCGTCTGCAGCGCAGCACAATCATGATGGCCTGTGAAGGCGCTGTGAACATTAGATCATGATTGTTCGTGATTTAGTTTTCTACTCCACTTCCTCACCTCCTCGAAGACTCGCTGAAAGCTATTATGATGATGCTTTCTGAATATATAGTGCCTGTTCGTGCAGATAGATTCTGTGTGGCGTGTCACGTGCTGCGCCAGGAAAAAAAAAAAAGGACATTATTTATCCATATATACCAGCATCATGTGGATGAAACGGTGTCAGTATTGCTGATTTTGACCAGATTTAAGGTATATATCCATAGAGGTGGTTTACATGATGGTTTTTTTTCTTAGTTTTTTATAAAAGGCATAAATAGCACTTCAAAATGGCTCAATTTTAGTCTGTTTATTGGCCTGGTTGATATATATTGACCTATTACTAGACTTCCGTCTATTTTAGAATCTAAAATTCTGTGGTTTTTGTTACTGCTAAAGTTTTTGATACTTTCAGTTATGTTATTTGAGTTATGACATATTTGGAAGTTGACATTTGTCCATTCAAATTTGCCTTCAGTGTATAAAAATGCACTGTGAAGTTGTTGCAAAGAATAAAGAATACATGAGATAAGGGTGAATGAAAAAAGCATGAAAATGGAAATGCCTGTACGTTGCATTATATCTCAGCATGTGCTTTAGAACGAGACGCTGGAACACTGTATCAGATGTGCTGTTTTTAACAGCGTTCTTACACCTCCATCTCTCACCTCCATTCACTGCTCCTCTCTGTGACTGCTATCAGGAGGTGTTCATGTGAGCGACTGACAGGTGCTGCTCATCTTCATCTTCTGTTCTCTATTCAAGGGACAGTAATGGAGACTTCAGCCCTTCATCCTCATCCATCATTTATAGAGTGTGAGTGAGTTTCCCGAGTAAGCAGTATGTGCATCTTAATAGTCTGCTTTTTTTGTTTTTTACCTGAACTTTTAATTGAAGTTTCGTTTAAAGTCAAAAAAAGTTATATATGTGGCGGTAACTACATCGCCCCCTTCAGGTTTGATTTACTGGAACACATGGTCCAAGCATTTACATTTATTTATTTGCATAGAGTATGTTTTGGCTCTAGTCATTTCAGGCTGGCATCTGTCCACCTCCTCAGACACTCAGTTATCAGGTTATATATTTAGCTCAGCTGTTAATTGTTAATTGGCGATACAGTAAATAGAGCAGTTTATCCAGCCAGCACACAGCGGTGAGTGAGTGCTAAAGGCTGTGCACCTGCCACACTCCTGCCTTGCACGCCATCCATGGAGCCCCTCTCGGGGCCTCAAACAAACCCTGGAGTGAGTGATTGGTTGGGCTGCTGGTTGCTGGTGAACCTCAGACGTTTCACACGCAGCGCTGATGGCACTGCTGATACGGCTTATGCTTCGTCCCTAGAGGTGAAACGACCTCGGCACCCTGCGACATGAAATTGCAACCTTGCTAGAAGAGGAGAGAGGTCGTGACGGGGGCTACAGCGCTTATGGAAAAGGAGGAGTCACGGGATATTTTAGCAAACAGAACAGGCTGCGCTTACTGTTATTTGTGAAAATATAAGACACTTTATATTTGGACAGAAAACTTATTTTGAAGCAGAAAGACTGAAATAATATTTTCTTGTAAAACATATACCAATAATCTTTGTTGATTTTCAAATGGTCTTTCAAATTTTTTTTTTCTTTTTTTTGTTTTTAGTGTGGTTGCATTTGATTGAACATTTTCATTCATAAATTGCTAGTAAATTTCACAAATAAACAAAGAGATGGCAAGTAAACCATTGAATTAAACATGAAATTTTGGCGAAGAATCACTAAAATAGTATTTTCTACAATACCATACTACAATGATCTTAGATTACAGCTTCAAATAATATTTTTTTTTTTTTACATTATGGTTGCATTTTAATTTCATTTGAAAGAGTTTTTACTCAGAAATTGCTATGAAATTTGACAAATAAAATAAATGACATGTAACACACTGAATTAAACATGACATTTTGAAGTAAAAGACTAAAGTTTCTTTTTTTTTTTTTGTAAAACCTACACTAATAATCTTTGTTTTATTTGTAACTTCTAAAAAAAATTTTTTTTACAGTGTGGTTGCATTTACTTTTAAATAAATTAGAAAGTAGAAAGAGTGAAATAGTATGTTCTTTCAAAACATTTATATTTACAACTTAAAAATAATTTCTTTGTGTGGTTGTATTTGACTTATTTTGGATGGAAATTGCTAGTACTTTTCATAAACAGTTGGAAATAAATGCCACTTTTTAAGCAGAAAACATAATATTTCTAGTAATATATCTAGTAAAATATACTCAACTTTTTACAGTGTGATTGCATTTGAGTTTGTCAAATGTGCATGTGACTAAACACTGTAGAGGCTCTGTATCACTGAACTCATGCAGAAGGACTTTATTTTAAGCTTTATTTTATAAGGTCAGTGATTTATATGAACTCCGCTGTCCGGCACAGAGGCTTGAACACACTAACATGATTTACAGTCATTTATTTCCCATGTGGCTCTTTGTCATTTCTGCTGTGGGCGGCTCAGATGTTCAGATATAAAGCAGATTGGACGTTTATAATGAAACTTTATCTCCGTGTGTCCTTAAATGACTGTCTGGTGGTCAGTTCTGTTCTGCAGTACGGTTTAAACTCTCTTCAGCTCAAAGGTAATTGGCTTGCTTTGTTAAAAATCTTTACAAATGTCGATATTATGAGACTGATTTGTTTAATTTAATCAAACAAGATCGAATGGTCTGTTGACACAAAGCAGTTAACACAATAAAACATCCCATTTTATACAATACAGATTTTTTCAAAGCAGCTTCACAGTAATAAACAGGAAACTATCAGTATTAATGTTGCAAAGTTCTTCAAAATATAGTGTTATTATTCAGCTCCTTCCACTTCAATGTTGATTCAGTTCAATTTAATAAGAGAGTCAATGTTGCAAATTCATGAATTATGAAGTGAAGTCAATTCAGCTATAAAGCAGCTCCACAGAAGACAGTGTGTCACTTCCTGGAGGATGACGTCAATTTGGAACATGTCTGTTGCAAATTCCAATATAAAGGAGACATGAAAATGTCCTGCAAAGCAGGAGACCCCTGTAACTTCAGTGACTCAAAAAGATCACAGAGTTTTCTTAGTTATACGTAGCATATTTAGTTTCAGCTTTCTTGCTTTGTGGTTTACATGAAAAAGATGCAAGACTGCTTATTTTAAGCGAACTCTGGTGTGTGTTTTGAGAGTGTGCGTTGAGTTTGTACGTGAAAGCCGTCATGTGAAGGCAGTCGACTGCACCGCTGTAGACCCTGATGAACACGGCGAGGAAAACACGAGCTCAAATGCTTTGAGATGGCAGCATGTCAGGCCGGTTGACATTTAGCTGCTCAGTGCATCATGTGGACGCATCCTTCCAGAAACATTGATTTGGCATGAAGATCAGTCAAGGAAAGACGAGAGATTTCCAAAAACTCCTACATGAATATTCTTTACCTTAAGTTTTTCATGACCATTCTCTCTGACTGTTTTTGCTAGCCTAAGTTTAACCAAGTGCAATTTGATATGTATACGAATATGTAAATGACCTCTGTTATGATTGGCTAACCTCTGCGTACTGTACCAGCATTCAGCATGGATGGCTGAGGGTGAGCGGTCTTATGTTAATGAGCTCAAGGTTATGACTTAATCACCAGTGTTTTATTTTTTTATTTTTGTTTTTTGCAGTTTGTTTATACAGTATAAAAAAAAAATACTTGCATTGAAAAGCAATCAAAAAGATCTGTAGCTGTATTGCGATATACAGAAATGTATATGGGATCTTTTAAAGGGATGGTTCACTTAAAATATTGTGCAAAAAAATGCATACATACTTCAGAAATCTCTCAGCTTTGTTAACGGGAGAAAACGTATCCATGCACTTGTGTTGAACAGCGATCAGAGAGGTTAAGAAAAAATCATAGCTCTTTACTGCACTTATATTAAACTGCTTGATGCATACTGTATGGATTAATTTTACGACGCCTTTATGAACTTTTTGAATCTTCTAAATTGTGGTTACCTGGACTTTCAATAGAGGGACAGAAACCTCTCAGGTTTCATTAAAAATATCTTCATTTGCGTTTCGAAGATGAACCAAAGTCTCCCAGTGAGACAAATAATGACAGAAGTTATATTTTTAGGTGAACTGTCCCTTTAACTTGTGGCAGTTTGGTTAATGTGACATCTAGTTAAATATTATTGTCGGGAAGGAAGCCTTATGGTGTTGTGGAATCTGATGAATATTGAATGTGGGAAGTGAACCAGCTGAAGCAGATGATGTTTGTTTTGTGCTCTAGTATGTGTAGATGTGCTGTTGTATTGCCATCATCTAATTTTCAGTGTCTTTCTCCCACAGTAACAGAACTGAGATGGCTGTAGGGAAATATAACCCACATAAAACCCTTACTAGTATCAGAGGAATTGTATATAACCCACCCGCTCACTCTTAAGCGATTCTATCACAGGCAAAAAAAAAGCACTTAACGGCCGGAGTGTTGACGCAGAAACCCTAAAGAATATTCATGTTAACACTCAAGGTCAAATAGCTCCCATGTGCCCCATTAAAAGTGCTGGAGTTGCCCAGAAGCCCGAGCTGAGCTTTATTATTCACAGGGCAGTTAATTCTTTATGGCATTAGCTCTATATGTTGGCAGCGAATAGATGTATTTCAGAGAAATTAATTACACTAATCACGAATCTGCAGCCAGATTCAGAGCATATCAAGAGAGTCAGCGTCTTTGCAGGAGACATAATTATCTGATTCTGCACATGCATAATTACACACAAACCTCATTATTTTCTATTACTTTGATGATCTGTGCAAAGCATTAAAAACACAAACATTGTATACAAATCATTATTGTGCAGTCGATTTACAGTTCATCTCTTGTAATGTACAATTCTGAAGCAATCTTGTAAACAGCTAATTTAAATGTTTAGAGGTTTGATAATTAATCGTCCTGTTTTAATGTGTAATTCTTTAAGCTTGTTCGGAATGAGTAAAATATTATGTGACCTCAGCATTTGGGTCTTATAATACTGAATTCAGGGCCATTATTGCTTATCTTATGAAAATTAATAAAAGTCTGTCTGTCTAGTGCTGTTCAAAAGTTTGGGGTCAGTAAGATATTATTTAAAGGAATGAATACTTGATATGTAGCAAAAATGCTTAAAAGCATAAAGTGATCAAAATGAACAGTAAAAACATTTGTAATGTTACAAAAGATATTTTCAAATAAAATTCTCAATAATAGCAAAATAAAATTTCAAATAAATGCTGTTCCTTTGAACTTTATTCATCAGAGAATAAAAGAATAAGCATAGAATGATTTCTGAAGGATCATGTGACTCCGAAGACTGGAGTATTGATGTTGAAACTTCAGATAAATCATTTACATTTTTACAGTATATTCAAATAGAAAACACTTATTTTATATTGCAATAATATTAAATTGTTTTACAGTTCTTACTGTATTTTTGATCAAATAAATTCAGCCTTGGTGAGTATTAAAGGCATTGTGACTATAACTATATACGTTAATAAAAAAAGTACTAAAAAGTAAGAGTAGCAGAAGTAAGTGGACAGAAAGAGTCTTTGACTTCTGTCTCTTCTCTTTAAGCAGGTCCCGATCCGTGTTTCCGGTTGTTTTGCTGTGTTTCTCGGTCCCGCTCTGGCGGTTGCGCTCGGATGGTTTGAGGTTGGCCCCAAGAATCTTCTTCTGTACACTGACTGTGACGTCCTGTCACTATGATGAATGGTCACTGAAAAGCCATCACATCCGATTTGTTTCTCCTCTTACCTTTTGTTTTCCAAAAATCGAGATTTTTTTTTCTCAGAGGATTGAGAGCATCCTAGTGGAAACAGTGATAATCACACAGCTGCGGCCTCGCTGTACTTTCTGTGTGCCGTTCGCAAAGTGCCACTCCCTCAGGACACACAGCATGCTCCATTTTCTCTTATGACTTCCAAAATTATTTCCGTTTCCATCTTTATTAGATATGCTAACGTTAAGATCTGTAAGTTCAATGGGTTGCAAATTCTCTTTAAACACTGAGGAACTTTGAATACAGTACAGATGCGTTTAATTTAGCATGCATTGGGAAAAAGGTGCAGTTTCTGTGCTGGCGTTTGCAGATGTCTCTGTTCCAGACGTCCTGAAAGATGATTCTGGTGTTTTGTTCTTTCTCACTCATTGTGTGGCGTGAAAGAGCGCATCTGTTTCAGTAGCTGTCTTGTTTTTTCTGTCAGTTTCTGTGTCTCTGGTATCCGAGTTTGGCCTTTTGCCGTGTTCAGCACAGACAACTTGAGACACAAAAAAAGAAGCACATCTGCTTTGCAGCGTCTTCATCAGACTGTGAGTGATGCTGCTTTTATGGCATGTTGCATTATGCTAATTGGAAAAAAAAAACATTTTTGTATTCTCAGTCGACACACAGGTGAATGACACTATGCCTCATTCATGAATTCATAATTTTGTGTTTGTTAAATATATTTCAAACAATTGCCACCGTCTAAAGAATTATTATAATAATAATAATAATAATAATAATAATGTTATTAAATATATTGAATATATATTTATAGTTATATATTTTAACAAACTTTAATTAACAGTAATAATGTGCTTTAATATAAATATTGTTTTATTTTCTTGCGGAATATATTGTGTGTGTGTGTCTCAATCAAACTGCAGTTGGGTTATTTTGATTAGATTAAAAAATAACTAAAAAATACAGCTAATTAACACAATAAAACACAATAAAAACATAACATAAAAAACATGTTTTTTGAACATTTTAAAAAACTGAATTATCTGCTTTTGCAAATAAACTCTTCCTATATGTGTGTGTGTGTGTGTGTGTGTGTGTGCGCGCGCGTTTTTGTGAAAAGTCAGGACATAGATTTGTATAATGACAAAGGTATGACGGGTATTACAAGGTGAAGGTGACATCTCAGGACATTGACCCATGTCCCCACTTTTCAAAACGCTTATAAATCGCACAGAGTGAGGTTTTTTTTGGGGAAAGATGAAATGCACAGTCTCCTGTAAGGGGTAGGTTTAGGTGTAGGGTAGCTGTAGGGCAATAGCACATACAGTAAGTACAGTATAAAAACCATTACGCCTATGGAATGTCCCCACTTTTCACAAAAACGAACGTACGTGTGTGTGTGTGTGTGTGTGTGTGTGTGTGTGTGTGTATGTATACATAATGAATATATATATATATATGTGTGTGTGTGTGTATACAGTTCTGTTCAAAATAATAGCAGTGCGTTTAAAAAAGCAAGTAAAGGAGGGGTGGCCCTTCCATGTTTGCAAAAATATTCTTATTTAATTAAAAATAAAAAAGGAAATCAATGGATTAAGGTAACTTTAAAAAATTAGTTTGAGATTATTAAGGATTATAATTTAAAGGATTCTGTGAATGTATTGAAATGGGCTTCATATGATTCGGATTTTAAACCAAATACTTTAGACTTGCGGTTTAGACTACGGGCTAAGAAAGGGATCACTGCTTATTGTTCAATCATAGATAAAGGACAATTATTATATTTGAATTCTCTAAAAGAAAAATTCCATTTGGATTCCAAGGATTTCTTCAGATCTCTTCAGCTCCAACAACATTTCTGTCATAAAATTAAAAAAGGGACTGATGGAGATCCAAATAAGAGTACTCTAGTTAAAATATTCTCTTCAGCTTAAAAGGCTGAACCAGTGTTAAAGACTATTACTAAACTATATAGAGCACTGATGGATTTACAAGGAGAATCATCTCTGTACATTAAGGAGAGATGGGAGAAAGAAAGTGGTATTACCATCTCAACTTCTCGTTCTTCTTATCGGAGAGAATTTTGCTGGAGAAATACTGTTCGGTTTTTCCTTACTCCAAAACAGAAAAATAAATTCCTAGGCAGTTCAAATTGTTGGAGACTTTGCGGCTCACCGGATGCTAACCATTTTCACATATTTTGGGGTTGTCCTAATATCAGAAGTTTTTAGAAAGATAGACATTTCAGTTGATTTCAGTTTTGAGGTACTTTAAGGTGTCAGTGGTTTCCTGGGAAAGGAAAAACAAATATATGTATAGAATAATTCTTGCTTCAAGTAAAAAAGCTATTACTAGATGCTGGCATAAACCTAATCTGCCACAAATACAAGACTGGATTGACATTGTAAAAAGTATTTTTATTATGGAGAAAATTACATTTTGTATAAATAACCAAAAAGATATGTTTGTTGACTTTTGGTCCAAATGGATCGAGTTTATAACTCCTGTTGAACCAAATGTTTTTTTGTTATAGAACATATGTTTTGTGTTTATATATAAATATTGTGCCTACATCCCCCTTTCTTTTGTAAAAAGTTTTTGCTATAATTGGAATATAATTTAAAGAGATATATTGATCTGTTTTTGTCATGAAGAACTTTTTGAGCAGCTTTTTTCCCCCTGAATAGGGAATATAAGTTGGAAATGCTGTAAACGTGACAAATGTCATAAATGGATGTTGTGAATTGTATCTCTTTCCAATAAAAACTTAAAAAATAAAATAAATAAAAAAGCAAGTAAAGCTCAAATTCCTTATAATAACTTTTACTTCAGTACACACACATGCATTAGGAACATTGCACATTCTATTCTAAATCAAAACATGAAGAAAAATGTATCAAATTTGTTATTACTTTACAGAAAGTGAAGAAAAAGGAATATTAGGCTGTTCAAAAAAAGTAGTAGTGTCTGCATTTTTCTTTACAAAGTCAAACATTTACTGTATTTACATTTACCGACAAGCAACGCAATATCATGTTCAATATCGCAGGCGATTCTTCTGCAATTCGGAGCGCGGAATGCGTAGCTTGTTGGTGAACTACGGCTCTGTGTATTAAATGGCACTCCTTTTGCAAACAGGTGATGGAGATTTACCGCTAATCACGGAACCGGCTTTACTGACGAGATGCGCGTTATATATATATATATATATATATATATATATATATATATATAATACTTTCTTGAATTAATGTTAGATTTAATTCAACACGTTACTTGCTATTTTACCCATGTTACTCAATTTCTGAGTGAAAATAATTTTTACACCATTATTTTTCAGTGTTGTTGACCTCTGAACGAGGTGCTTGCATCATATGAAATGTTGTGACTAAGGAGAACGTTTTGTTTTTTTATTGCCACATTTATATTTACAATGTTTTCTTGTACTTTATATTCTTTTCTGTACGTTTAGCATCTCATTTAGAAAGGGTTATTCTTGGATTGGAAGCTTTTTGGGGCTTTTTTGCTTTCCTTCTTTCTCAGTTTGTGGTTCAAGGCAGAAATCCTGGTGTTTTTGCTTGATGGTACTTTTGTTTGTTTTGTATCGTCTTGTATTTTTGAGGGCACTTGATTTAGTCCACCCACAACACCACTAACTTACCATTAAAGTTCAACTATTTAACCAAGATCAAACAAAGATGAGATTTGTTCGTTTGGTGAGCCCTGGGGTTTGACTGATTCAGCATTCGTCTCGCACTGCGAGAGCTTTGCTGCGAATCTGGCTTTCTCTACCGAAATGCACATTGAGCATTTTTATTAGAAAATGAGAAATGAAGGGAAACTGGCTGACAAGGATGTTATTAAGCTGCTCTTCAGGAAACAGCCATCAAAAATATCCTCGACTCGCTTCTAAAGCCAGCAGACAGTAAGTCTGAGGCCTCACGTGTGGTTTCTCTGGGCTGATTTTGTGTGTTTGTGATGATTCGCTAAAGCTGAAAGCTAATATCCCTGCACAGAAGAGCAATATTCTCTCAGTATGAAGGGAAGCCCAAATCTCATCAAAGTGAACTCTCCACTCACATTAGCTTTTCATCAGCTTCTCTGTTTGACTGGCCAACTCTCCACCTCAGAATACAGTGCCTTTATAGCTTCAGCTTAAAAAATATAAAATATTTGCTAATATGCCAATATAAATATTCTATTCTTGTAGAATATATTGTGAATATGTATGTGTATATAATATAGTAAAATATAAATGCATATAATAATAATAATAATAATAATAATAATAATAATAATAATAATAATTGTATTATTATTTATATTTACTATTATATATCATATGTATTTTATATTTTATGCATAATTTTAGTTAGTAATTGTATTATTTATATTTTACTATTATATATCATATATTGATTTTTAATATTTGTATGAATAATTATATTTTGCTTTCTTATAAATAATAATAAGAATAATAAATATTTAGATCTTTAATATTGATAATGTATTTTTATTTGTGTTATATTATTATTTATTAGTTTCTTCATATTATTATTATTATTATTATTATTATTAATTTAAAATTATTACTAATTTACTAATTACTAATTATTATTTTAATAAATATATTTTATATAATATATCATCATTATGTTGTAGTTTTTATTTTGTAAGCACTTTAATAAGCATTAAAGGGTGGTTGATTGCGATTTCACTTTCTTTTAACGTTAGTTAGTGTGTAATGTTGCTGTTTGAGCATAAACAATATCTGCAAAGTTACGAAGCTGAAAGTTCAATGCAAACGGTGATATTGTCTTGTAAAATTCTGGCAGTTTAATGCCTACAAAAACGACTGGTAAGGGACTACAACGAGTTACTTCCCGGGTCCTTTATGTCAAGAACCCAGAATTTTACATAAACCCCGCCCCCGGGAACACACAGCAAAGGGGGCGGGGCCATGCTGCGCTGCTTTAGAGAAGAGGAAGAGAAAACTAGGGGTGCATTATATTATTATAATCAGTATTATCAATAGTAATATATTAATAATTATAATAATGTCGTCTTATTTATTATTAAGTAATTGTAATTATTAATGTAGCATTGATGTCTTTTATCATATTGCTCTAGTGAAATGTGCTCGGTTGCTTATAGGTGTTTGTGTAATATTTTCTTTGTTCTGCTGCTTTGTTCTTGAACACGTCTGTGACTGAGGAGAGTTTTATGATTTGTCCTCCGAACGAGAAATTGCACTGGAACAGGAAAATAAAAAATGGTATTGGAAATGGAAGGAACTGTGAAGTGAGAGAAGAGGAAGATTAGAAAGGGATGGAGTGAGAGTAGAGGAAGTAAACGGACAGAGAGGCAGATGAATGGAGCGCAGCAGGGTAATTGAGATATCAATCTGCCCAGCGGTGCTGCTGCTATTGAAGATGGGATTGGGATACGGAGACACTCATTAAATAAGGAGAGAGCCAGCAGAGCCACGAAAGAGAAAGAGACGTTTATCTGACTGCAGTGCGATTCACATTGGCTTTAACTGGGCTTTGTTTTAAATGTGTGAGGGCATATTACACAGCCTATAACTTAAAGCTGCTTTTATGTTAAAATCACCCTAAAACTACACCTTAAGATTTCGATCATGTGATTATATTTTTAATATGTGCTTCTCAGATGACTCTTGACATGATTCAGTGCTGGAATATATTCCTATGGAGATGATGTTAGATCGTGTTTAGTTTTCTTTATTCTCAGGGTGTGTGTGCTATTGAATGTTTGGGGTTTTCGGTGTCGGTGTGTTTGAAGGATCGCGGCGGGTGAGCTGTGCTCTTGTGTTGATGGAGCTGAATCAGTGCTTATTGACGGGGCAGAAAGCAGTGAAAACCTGACACTTGGGCAACCAACCTTAAATTGGCCACATGGGGAGGGAGGGGAAGGGCTGGACGCATCGACTGAAAAATCAATCTATTTCATGATTCATGATGCGTATTGAATGCCAGCAGCACAGCTTTCACTGCTTCATTATTGGATGTGATGTTGCATCTGTCTAGTGTCTAAAGTACATGACTTGTGAAGACGAAAGACGTGTAATTGCTTTTAGTTTTTTAATTAACGTCATGTAACGCTAGTCGTCCAGAAGAGAGGGTATATGTGCAAGAGATTTTTGGTGCTTTTAAAGTCAGAATTTCTTTTGTATTTATACTATAAGACGTAAACCCAAATTCAATATAAACAAATGCGAATTTCATGTCACGCTATTACAATTTTAAAAAAAACTATAAATCAAGTCTAGTCATTATTCTCTTCATATAAATGATTTATTTTATATTATGTATGTAAGTGATTAAAATATAATCTAATATAAATGATTTACAAATAATTTAAATTTAATAAAAAATAGTGATTGTAGAAATATATTAGTGTAATATATTAATATATTATATATTTTTGTACATTATTTATATACAGGTGCTGGTCGTATAATTAGAATATCATCAAAAAGTTGATTTATTTCTCTAATTCCATTCAAAAAGTGAAACTTGTATATTATATTAATTCATTACACACAGACTGATATATTTCAAATGTTTATTTCTTTTTATTTTGATGATTAGAGCTTACAGCTCATGAAAGTCAAAAATCAGTATCTCAAAATATTAGAATATTTACATTTGAGTTTGAATAAATGACCATCCCTACAGTATAAATTCCGGGTATCTCTTGTTCTTTGAAACCACAATAATGGGGAAGACTGCTGACTTTGCAATGATCCAGAAGACGAACATTGACGCCCTCCACAAAGAGGGTAAGTCACAGAGGGTCATTACTGAAAGATGTGGCTGTTTACAGAGTGCTTTATCAAAGCATATTGAATGCAAAGTTGACTGGAAGGAAGAATTTGGGTCGGAAAAGGTGCACAAGCAACAGGGATGACCGCAAGCTTGAGAATACAGTCAAGCAAAGCTGATTCAAACACTTGTGAGAGCTTCACAAGGAGTGGACTGAAGCTGGAGTCAGTGCATCAAGAGTCACCACGCTCAGACGTCTTCAGGAAAAGGGCTACCAAGACACTTCTGAACCAGAGACAACGTCAGAAGCGTCTTACCTGGGCTGTGGAGAAAAAGAACTGGACTGTTGCTCAGTGCTCCAAAGTCCTCTTTTCAGATGAAAGTAAATTTTACATTTCATTTGGAAATCAAAGTCCCAGAGTCTGAAGGAAGTGTGGAGAGGCACAGAATCCATGTTGCTTGAAGTCCAGTGTGAAGTTTCCACAGTCTGTGATGATTTGGGCTGCCATGTCATCTGCTGGTGTTGGTCCACTGTGTTTTCTGAAGTCCACAGTCAACGCAGCCATCTACCAGGAAGTTTTAGAGCACTTACATTTACATTTATGCATTTAGCAGACGCTTTTATCCAAAGTGACTTACATTGCATTCAATTTACAATTTTTACATTTTTATCAGCTCTTGCTTTCCCTGGGAATCGAACCCATGATCTTGGCGTTGCTAGCGCCATGCTCTACTATTTGAGCTACAGGAAAGCAGGAAGCACTTCATGCTTCCTGCTGCTGACAAGCTTTATGGAGATGCTGATTTCATTTTCCAGCAGGACTTGGCACCTGCCCAGACTGCCAAAGGTACCAAAAGCTGGTTCAATGACCATAGTGTTACCGTGCTTGACTGGCCAGCAAACTCGCCTGACCTGAACCCCATAGAGAATCTATGGAGTATTGTCAAGAGGAAGATGACAGACACCAGACCCAACAATGCAGAAGAGCTGAAGGCCACTATCAGAGCAACCTGGGCTCTCATAACACCTGAGCAGTGCCACAGACTGATCGACTCCATGCCACGCCGCATTGCTGCAGTAATTCAGACAAAAGGAGCCCATACTAAGTATTGAGTGCTGTACATGCTTATACTTTTCATGTTCATACTTTTCAGTTGGCCAAGATTTCTAAAAATCCTTTCTTTGTATTGGTCTTAAGTAATATTCTAATTTTCTTAGATACTGAATTTGGGATTTTCCTTAGTTGTCAGTTATAATCATCAAAATTAAAAGAAATAAACATTTGAAATATATCAGTCTGTGTGTAATGAATGAATATAATATACAAGTTTCACTTTTTGAATGGAATTGTATACAATTGTATACAATTGTTTGAATGGAATTGTATACAGCATTGTATACAATTTTGTCTTTATCTGTGAAGTTAATATACTGATGCATCTGAAAACCAGCATGTATAGATATTATAGGACGGTTATGGAAAAATCTACAGGTTGTCAGGAATTCGTGGGTCAGGAATGAATCTGCTGGGATGTGAAGAGGTGGTGATATGCTGCCAAAAGAACATTGTGTAACCAGTAAGGCAGTCCCTAGAAGATGTCTAAGTGCAACATCAAGGTGTCAGAGGCAGTGTGCTGGAAAAGACGAGCCCAGAGGAGCATCAGCAGTCAGATGGCAGAGAGAAGTCATCGCTGATTCAGAGCTGAGGACAAGAGGACGCACCACCAGAAAGAAAAGGGGCCTCGATCAGATGTCCCAGTTCCTGCTGCGGCAAACAATAATCCTGCGTCAATACTAGTTGAAAACGACAAGGGGCTCTCTTTTAGGAAGAAACAGAGTGATGTTTTGCAGTTGTAGGTGGAGGTGAAGATGAAATGAGATTGCAGTCATGTGAAACTGACATGTTCATGGTGATCTGTCTTTCCTTTTATTTTTCACATCTTTGGGGTCATTACATGTCAATGCAAACAGAGATCTTCAGATTAAAAAATAAAATAAAATCTATTGACTTTAGCCATCTTTGTTGCATTATATGGCAATGGTGACCATTCAAAAATGGGAAAAGCATTCTTGTGTTTTTTTGCCAAAGTTTGCATGTCTGTAATTCAAGACATATTAAAGACATTTTAATATCCTTTTAGATTCTCGTTCTTAAAAAAAAAACTTTCCTTTTGGCGTCTTCATATGGTTCGGTTCCAGAGATATGAGGATTTCAGTGTGGCTCCATGGGTAAATTTTTAAATTGTGCACATTTTCAGTGGTCAAAAACCAAATGTGGGTCACTTTGCATACAGCTGATACTTTTTCTTTTAAAGAGGAATGTCTGAAGAACAAATATCATTGAAACTGGAAATGTATCTTGAATATGTATCAAAACAATTGCATTGAACATACCTGTCTGAGTGACATAAATATTCTCTTTTCCAAAGTTTGCATGCCTGTAACTCAAGATTAAATAAAGATATCTCAATATCATTTTAGATTCTGGTTCTTAATACACTTTTCTTGTGGAATCATCATTATTGAGGCCCTAAATGCTTCACTCCCAGAGATATGAGGATCTCAATGCGGCTCCATTTGTGAATGGTTGATTTTCAGCATTTTCTGGTCGAAAACCAAATATGGTCATTTTGCACGTGGCCAATACCTTCGTTCTGATTTTGCTGTTGTGTAATGTATGATTCCAAAGTCCTTTTAAAGTCAACAAGAAACTAAAACAGACTTGTGTTCGTGTTATTCTAAAGGAAATTCCTTTGATCTTCTGAGGTGTCTCAGATGAGATTAATGCTCGATTTACTGGATTATACTCTGTCTTTCATTACAGCTGCTTCAGGTCAAGGTAAGGTCACCTGCAGGATTTGTTATGGTATAGATGTCTTCAGGTCATGCTTCAGTGGTGAAGCTCTGGGTCTCGGTGGAAACATCTGCAGGCAGGGAGGAACTGATTAAATCTTAATTAGGATTTCACAATAGATGCACTTGTTACTCTGAGGTTGGCTTGCTGTATGTGGGTCAGTCGCTGAGAAGTGAGGTCAGTGTGTTTTCACTGGGTCACTTTATTGACTTTACAGCAGGTGAGAGTCTGAGATGTTTTCTTTGAGATGATAACATGCTTAGAAACTCTCCCTGCAGGCCGATGTGTGGCGGATGACAGATTCCATGGGAATTCCAGATCACTCATCCATGGCTAATTAAAAATCACAATGCTGGCTTCTTTGAATTAAACATGATCCATTCCAAAGGTTAAAATATATATGTTGTCTTTTTTTTTTCTGGGGGAAAAAAATCTCATTTTGCATGACGAGGTAGATGAAATGTGATATTCTGGTTTTGACTGTCTGTAGTGACTAAATCCAGCGACGTAGAAAAATGCTAGCCATAATTTAAACACAAGCATATACTATAGGAGACGGTTGAAATGTTTTTTGTTTGTCAGTGTGTGGGTTTATTGTGTGACAGGAGCCCATGGGTGACTGACAGCTGGCTACAAAGAGGCACGTCTGTTTAACCCGGTTTGTCTCTAGAGACCTGTCAAAATTCACTTAGCTGTCTGTCCTCGTTAGACAGGCCACACAGACGCCGTCCTGCTGCCCTGGAGGTCGCCACGGTCAAAACACATGCAGTGTCTTAAATACAGAGCTCGGCTTATTTACAGTCTGCTCAGTTTATACACCGCAGAAGATGTGTCCGCTGGGAGCATCATGCTTCGTTGATTTGTCATTATTAACATCAATGTGAAATTAACTTAATGTAGGTTCCTGATGCTGTAGTGCATGATTGAACTGTGTCCACGTCATTCCAAAAGGGAAAAAGGGGGTTGTTTACATCATCTTTAGTCAAAATGCTCCACCTCCGTAATGACATTGCTGTCACAGTTAATTAATGTGGTTAAAGGAATAGTTGACCCAAAAATGAAGATATGCTTAAAAAAAAAGGTACGTACCTACAGGCAATCAAGGTGGAGATGAGTTTGTTTCTCCATGGGAAGAGATTTTGAGAAATGCAGCATTACATCAGTTGCTGACCAATGGATCCTCTGCAGTGAATGGGTGCCGTCAGAATGAGAGTCCAAACTGCTGATAAAACATCACAATAATCCACAAGTAATCAACACCACTTCAATCCATCTCTTAATATCTTGTGAAGTGAAAAGTTGTGTGTTTGTAAGAAAACTAATCCATCATTTTGACATTTTTAACTTCAAGCCATTGCCTCTTGCTAAAATGTGAGTCCTCTATCCATGTTATTGCTTTTTCCAGAGATGAAGTTATTTTGTCTGAATCAGGAGAGAAATCTGCACAGATCAAGTACCGTTTACAAGCAAAAACAGTTCTGGATTTTGATGTGAGAGGACAACAGTGGATGTACTTTTTTCACTGGAGGAAGCCTTAGCTATTATGGATTATGAACTATTATGGTTATTTTGGCCAGAAGCAACAGTTTAAAATTATAATACCTTGTTGATTGATTTGTAGCCTTACAATACATTATCAGATGGATTGAAGTGGTGTTGATTTACTTGTGGATTATTGTGAGGTTTTTATCAGCTGATTTGACTCTCGTTCTGACGGCACCCATTCACTGCAGAGGAGCACCATTGGTGAGCAAGTGATGTTTTCTCAAAATCTGTTCTGATAAACAAACTCACATACAGCGCTCTCAACTTATATTTTTCCCTGTTGAATATCCTGTTCTTAATATGTCACATTATGGAAGTGAAATGGGCTGCAGATGCTCTATCACTTGTATTGTGGATATCTATGTGGGTTGAGAAATTAGCTTTAATCCTTAACCAGCAACAAAACAACATGAAGATGCATTTGTAAAATGCAGTGCATTCACAAAATGGGTTCATAAATTATAATTAGTGGATGTATTTGGCACAGAAATGTTGATTTGGTGTAATTGTGTGAGAAGCTGGAACGTCAAAACATCTGGCAATCCTCTGAATCAGCCTTGATTTTTTTAAGAGGGCAGAATTACAGCCACATAATGCAAAACCAAATAAATAAGCTGAATGAAGAGTGAATTTTCTGTGCACAGCTGTGGCCCATTGGATGTGCTTTCAGCTATTCAGACGCAGAAGGTCACGCTGAGTTCACAATCACACAACATGACCAACATGGGGCTGAATGACCCCAAGAGAGCCAGATATCCAGTGTCTGGAAGCATCACGCTAGATTTTGAGTGATAGCTGTTATGGGCATGAGTCACGTGTTCTCGCTTGACTGGATGACTGGAACAAACAACAAACAGAAAGTCAAGCCCTGATGTGAATCACTCTGTTCACCATGCGAGAGCTGTGTGATTCTGTGACTCTCACCAAAGGGGATGGATTCATTAGAAGTCCACTTATAATGTTAGATGAGGTTTCTTGTGCCAAAAAAAGATTTTCGCTTTCGGAAACATGGAAAATTAAACAGGCTGTTTGGCTTGTAAAGACAAAATGAAATGGCATTTGCAACCCATTTTACCTTCATAATGTGAAAAATAGGAAAATTCAACAATGAAACGAGAGATTCAGTGCAAAACACAGAGCACTTTGTTTTATGCACTGGAAATGGTTAAGCTACATTATTACTTTAAGTATTGGAAAGATTTTTTAATATAATCTGTGTGGCTTAAATGTCAGCAGAAATATATACACACGTGGTCAGAATTGTTGGCACCCATGGTAAATATGATCAAAGAAGGCTCTGAAAATAAACTTGTATTGTTAATCCTTTTGATCTTTTATTTTTTTTTAAATCACAAAAATCTAACCTTTCATTGAACTAAAACAATTATCCAGCCATGGCTTCCTGTTTCACAGAAATATAAATAGGAGGGAAAACAAAGCCCAAATTCCCTTAATTATCCATCACAATGAGAAAAACCAAAGAATATATTTCTGATATGCAGCAAAAGATAATTGAGCTTCACAAATTAGTGAAGTGGCATTAAGAAATGAGCTAGAGCAGTGGAAATTCCCATTTCCAGCATCAGGGCAATAATTAAGAATTTCCAATCAGCATAAAATGTTATGAAACTGCCTGGAAGAGGACGTGTGTCTATATCGTCCTAATGCACGTTGAGAAGGAGAGTTTGAGTGGCAAAAGACTCTCCAAGGACCACAGCTGGAGAATTGCAGAAAATAGTTGAGTCTCGGGGTCAGAAAACCTTTAAAAAAAATTGTCAAACAGCACCTACATCACCACGTGGTGTTTGGGAGGGTTTCAAGAAACATTCTCCTCGCTCATCTAAAAACAAACTCCAGCATATTCAGTTATCAGACACGACTGGAACTTCAAACGGGACTGGCTTCTATGATCAGATAAAACTAAAAAAGAGCTTTTTAGCAGCAAACACCCAAGATGGGTTTTTAAATAAAAAGAAGACAGATAGATAAAATACAACTAGAATAGAGAGTGCTAGAGTCTCTGGTCTTTGATCTCTTGTCAGGTGTTTCTAACCTCATCAGGCATTACAGGAGAACATTTAGAGCTGATAAACTGGCAAACGGAGGTTTAAAAAAGTATTGAATAAAAGGGTGCTGTTAAGTGTGGCCAGTGTGTATTAAAGAAAAACATTTATTTCATAATGATATTTCCACCCATTTTAAATTCTTATTATCCAATGAAAGGTTAGATTTGTGAATTTTTTAAATAAAAGATTAACAATGCAGATTAATTTTCACAGCCTTCTTTGATCATATTCACTAAGGGTACCAACAATTCTGACCACGTGTGTATATATCATATTTTACTCTCAAATCAAAAAAAAAAAAAACTGTTTTAAATATGCAAATTTGAGCCTATATAGTTTACAATGTGATTCATCAAGTTTCTGAGTAGGTGGAAATGTAGGTGGGCCAGGGTTATTAAGATGAAAAAAAAAAAAAAATCATTGAATTTTGTTACTAGGAATAAAATAAACTTTAACTGAAATAAAATATTTTAAAAACTTATTTTATTGTGAAATCAGCATTTCTCATTGCCGATCAAGTTTCTCATTTGCATTTCAATTAGTTTAACTTGATGTACTAAAATAACAAAAAATAAAAATAAGAACTATAGAGATATTGTACCAAATTGCTAAACCAAATTACTAAATCTAAAACTAATAACTTATTCAAAACATTAATAAAAACTATAGTGCCCTAATCATTCAAAAATAACACTGGGCGGGCATATTTGAATGTTCTCATATGATTTCTGAACAACCTGTTTTTGCAGCTTAATTTCTATAAGTGGTCTGACTAATGAACATTATGTCTGCATCATAAATCAGAAGTAGCCTGTCAGTGGAGCAGAGTGCAGTTGTATGAACTGGTGCAGTATGAGTGAGTTCAGACAGCCAGTGAGATGTGAAATCCAGAGAAGAGACGTGGACAGACAGGCTCAGTTTCTGCCGGTGCACTGGTGCGCAAAAATGCCCTTTCTGGCGCTGGCACCCCTATCACTGTGCCCTCTGGCATGTGCCCGCTGTCCACAAATACACACAGACGTGATGCAGATCCCTGTCCGGCCATCTGCCACTGATCTAATGATGTCCAGAACCACAAACAGACTCCCAGCCATTTCCTCTCACAGTCTCACTGATCAATAGTGCTGTGTGAATGAATGTAAAGTCTGTGAGTGTTTGAGAGACAACGGCGTGATGCAACAAAACTAGATCACTCATTTTAATTAGAGAAGGTGTCACTGCAGCCATCTGACAGTGTTGCGGTTTTAGTTTTGCTTCACTGAATTATTTCAAGATTTGCTTTTCAGGATTTACTGATATTGGTTACTACTGTTAATACAAATATTCTCTCTTTCGGTTTGTCTGTGGGATTTTTTCTTACTATATGCTTAATTGTTCACCAGGTGAGATCACTTATGAAGAACAGCACAGATTGAATGAATGAGGCATGTGATTTTGACTGGTACTGTGGATGTTTACCGTGGTATCAGTGGTTTTGGTTATGCTTGTGTGAGGAGATACTGCTAATCACTAATGTCAGTCCAGCTCAAACCTCTTGTAATGGACAGTGATGTGAAGCTGATGTCTGCTGCCATCTACTGGTGTTTAGAGCTCTGTGTTTGCAAATGAGTTTGGTTGATAAACCTTTGTGAGCTCAAGTTATTCACCAAACAATTGTTAGTTTCCCTAATGGGTCAATCTCAAGAAAACATGATTTAAAAAAAATGGTAAAGCCTAATTTATAAAATGATCATTTGTTGTTCAATACAAAGTTATAATTCAATCAATATTTCAATTGTTATATAATAATATTATTATTATTATTATTATTATTATTATCATCATCATCAATATTTTAAGGATATGACTTGTGCAAAATAATAAACTTTGTCTTCTTTATGCAAAATGTAATTTCCTGTTTTTTTTTTTTGATATGCAAGTTAAATATGATTTGCATAATTATTATATTTTAATTTATATTAAGAAAATATTGAGTATGACCCAAAATTAACTATATACAAAGTATAATTTCCTATTTGCTCTTTTTAATTTGCAATTAAAAATAATTATATTATGTTACATTATATTTTATTATTCTGTAATATAGTGTCATTTATTCTGTCCATACTTTTACCATAATTAGATTTTTTTTTTTTTTTTTTTTTTTTTTCATAAATTATGAAAATATAATGCAAAAATAGGCTTGATTTTCTTCATTCAAAATATAATTGCTCTTTAATTTTGGGATGTTGTATGAACTTGAAATTAATTTGTGAGATTCATCCTGATGTCTGTCATTCATCTGTTTAAGTGCACAAGCATTCTCCATATATAACTTATCAAACAGTTTTTCTGTGCCCTCCTGAATTAGGTTTCCTCCCGTCAGCAGCATATGGACCGTATCTTTTTACCCATGCTGATAATAAGATAGGTCTGTTGAGCTTTTGTCAGGGTAATCTTATCTGCTTCTGCCCCATCAGCCTCACAGGCGCACATTTTAAAAAGCATGTAGGAAGGAGTTTATTCAACTGCGGTGGCAGTATCTGCTCTGACTGTCCCACAGCTGGAGAGAGAGAGAGAGAGAGAGAGGGAGAGAGAGGGTTTCGCAGCTCCACCCTGCAGTATATTTCATGTCATTTTTCTCCCACCGCTGGCCGGGTGTCTGTGTGATGGATGTGTGGCGTTCAGTCCTCCGTCAGAGCAGCTTGTATTGTTCTCTGAGCGTCCAGGGAAAGTTTCAGCAGTCAAACAGAGCTTCAGACATGCGTGTCGAGGACTGAGGAGCCGCATGTTCAACTCGAAAACAGTGGTGAGTGTGACTTTTCAATGGAGGGTTGGCTTTGTTCTCCAATGGAACTTGTAAATGGACATGTTCTAAGTAACTGTCATGATGCTTTAGATGAGTTATGTGTGAATATGAATGTGTTGTCAATATTTTTAAGATCTCTTCATTGATGCTGCTCGAACTTTCAGGTTAGCTTGTTTTAAATCTGTAAACTTCTGCCATTATACTTCTGCCTGAGCTTTTTATGGATTATTTTATAGCTCATTTCAGCTTTAGATTGTGTCTTGTTTTGAGTGCTTTGTTTTTAAGAAATTTAGAAGTTTGAAAACCTCCTACTGACTTACATTAGAATGTTCAGTGTTTGCATACAGAATTCCAATTGGTCTTTTTTGGATACAGAATATTTTTCAATGTTTTTTTCCTTCTTGCATTTGTTTATCTTCAGCACTGACACATTTATAACATAAAACATACGACAACTTGCCCCATCCTGACATTTCTGAAAAAATGATAGACTTTCTGAGAATGTCCCATGTGACAACTAGCCCCGTTCTGCTCCGTTTATTCTGAGAGTTCAAGCTCGTCTGGCTCTGATTATGGTTTAGGAGATGTTGTCATTCGTTCGGTTGTTCTCGCTCAGATCCTGAACTTATAAGACAAGATTGCAAAATGAGTCTCTTTTTTTTGTACTTTAAATTAAAAGTTTGGCCATTGACCTTCCAATGTCAACACTTTATTTGTTCTTCTCTCTTTTTGAGATGTCCATTTGAATATGATCAAATAAAGGATGGGGAAAAGGGTGTGTGTGTGTGTGTGTGTGCATTACAACAAATACTACCATGATGTATCAATTTCTGACAATTTAATATTAAATTGTAAGGAGTTTATATATCATTGTAGTATTTGTTGTAATGCCAATTAAATCATGAGGTTTGCGAATGAGTGAGTGAATAACGTGTGTGTGTGTGTGTGTGTGAACTAAAGACAGGAAGTGGCTGAGAAACAGACAGGAACAGATCGGAGCATATGTACTTGATTAAAGAACCTCTTTGGTTTAAACGTTTCATCACGTTCACGAATCCCGCAGGCAGAGCGAGAGAAGCTCATGAATTCCTCACACGCTCGGAAAGGTCTCCAGCTGCACAGCATAGTCATCGTTTATAAACTTTAAGACGTTTGCGCTCCACATTTGTGCGTGGGCTAATCAATGACAGTGATGCAGCTGAAATGCATCCTGGAGAATTCCTGCTTGTGTCATTTCCTGTCTCCCGGTGCCACAACATGTCCTGGATGCTTTATGGACCGTGTGTGTGTGCAGATTTAGGTTTGATACTGATGTGTGTTTTAAACGCTTAAGTTGATATTTGTTGACAAGTATATCAGGATCTCTGGTTTCCTTCAAAATGAATCAGAGGAGGAAATGTGTGCGCTTTAAGAAGTTGTAACAGGAACATTTGAAGATGGATTTTGAACTTTTTCTTAAAGAAAATCATACTTGTACAAGTTGCTGCCAAGAAGCTTGGGTGTTCTGAATAGTACCCAGGTGTTGCTTCAGACTGTAATGGAAAGAAAACATCCAAAATACACTTTTAAATGTTTATGTTGTTGCATTTAATCTGTTAAACTAATTAAAATATAGATTTCAATTTCAATACTTGTCAAAATGAGTTTTCTTTCTCTTACAACAAACTTTACAGTTTTATTCTGAAGGGTTTTACAGAGAGGTTTAATCATATATTAATCACCTGATCTTTATACAACATTTTATTCATAAAGGCATGGTGAATTTTTTTTTCTTTCTCGCTGTTGACAGTTTTTCTTGACTTAATGAGTGATTAAAAAAAAACAGATACAAAATCCCCACAATCCAGTCTTCAGATTTCTGTTCTGAAAATATATGCAAATAAGTGCTTATTTGATTAGATAATACCTTATTTGCATATGTAAACACAACATTTCAGAAAACTTGTAATTCAAAAGATGTTTGGAATTGTTAATTCAATCAACTGGGAAAGTACTGTATGGCGGTGATGCTTTTTTTTTTTTTTTTTTTTTTTTAACCCTATTCACCTGGGTCTTGCTTTAAAATAGCCGTCCTCATGTAGCTGCAGTCTGAGTTTGGCAGCAGGCCTGTATGAAATGTAATTAATGCGACAGCCACATTCCCCTCAGAGATATTGTCTCCCAGGAGCTGTTGAAAACTAATTGAGGTGAATGTGGCGTGACCCTGGGCTACTCTTACAGTCCTGCTGTCAGATAACCCGGGGAATTAGAGCCATTATAGCTGCTGTGATATTCCCCTCATCCCATTCATCATGCCCAGGGTCCCTGCTTAATGAGGAGGTGCAGTAGACTCCTGTTTGACCGGCTCCACAGAGAGGAGAAGATAAATGAGCTGCGTCATCCCGACTCATGCTGAGACCCTCGAGGCGCTTTCATTCTGTCCAGAGTGGTGTGACATTGTACCCCATTTAAAACCCTGTTAACTAAAATGTCATGCTCATGTCCCGCTGGTGGCTTGAGAAGTTTGATGTAAGGTTGAATTAATTAATCGTACTGGTTGGTGCTGTTATGCTCAGATTTGCATTCATGTTATGAAGAAGGAATTAATTTCTTGGTGATTAACATAAGTTCTTGGATTATATAAGAGTGTCAAATTTAATTATATTTACTTTTACAGTTACGTTTAGTCATTTAGCTGACACTTTATCCAAAGTGACTTACAAATGAGGACAACTTTACATAATCATTAGTTTTTATGTCATTGTTAGAATTACGTTAATGTACGTTATTATCATATTTAAAATATTTATGATAATATATTCAAATATTAGTACTTTACATTTACATTTGCATTCAGTCATTTAGCAGATGCTTTTATCCAAAGCGACTGAATAAATATTTACTATATAAATGTGTGTATATAAATTATTTATTTATTTATTTATAAATTTAAATTATTTACATTACACACACATATATATATATAAAATAGTATATTATTTTATTTTATTTGTTTACTGTTATGTATTACATTTTATATTTTCCATTATGTAAATAAATAAAATAACTAACTAATGATAACTAAAATGTGTGTGTGTATGTATGTATGTGTATATGTGTGTGTGTGTATATATATATATAATATATATATATAATATAATATAATATAATATAATATAATATAAATAAATAAATAAATAAATAAATAAATAAATAAATATATATATATATATATATATATATATATATATATATATATATATATATATATATATATATATATATATATATATATATATATATATATATATATAATTTCAGTTATTTATATATAATAAATAAAATTAAATAAATATAATGAATTATAGAATAATCTATATAAAATAAATATAAATAAAATTATAACATTTGTTTGTTTGTTTATTTATTTATTTATTTATTTATTTATTTATTTATTTACTTTTTACTAACTAACTTACATACATACAGGTTTTTCATTTTAGGTGAAATGTGACCGGGATATGTTCATGAGCTTTGTGAGAGTTCTCTCTTTGACACTTTATAGTTGACTTCCATGCATAATTCATATGTGGTTATGGTCAAGTCCTGCACACATACAGTACATGCGGCTTCAATGCATGAATACTTCATAGCTCTTTTTAACAGCGTGAAAATTGCTGTTTGCATGCTGTTGCAATGAAAGGGCCGCACATAGGAGACAGCAGGCAGATCATGTGATTGGACCATAATAAAGTGTTTATCACAGGCTGGCTGTGTTGGGCAGCTCAGATCGGCCTGTCACAGAGCTTTTCTCTTCAGTATCGCTGGCTTTCTTAACTGATGAAAAGTGGCCAGATTTCGCGCAGCTTTGACTGGAGGGCATGTCACTTTACAAATGAATGGTTCTCTCTTCGAGGACAGTCGAGCTAGTCACAGAGAGCGCGACCACGAGACCCCTGTGCCTCTCGCGCTGGAGGAATGCGCATGTTTTCAGCCGGATGAAGGAAGCGTCTCACGAGTATAAGAATCTATTCTGTGCCTCTGATCTTCTCTGTATTCGTCGATATTAAATTACAGCATTTTCTTGAAGACGACACTGCATTTTGAGCCATTTTTAGCAAAGTGCAGTTTAGCTTTCTAATCCAAGACATGCTTGATTATTTGAATAGAGAGCTCCCATGTTTTTTCATACATTTCTGGAGGACTGTGGGAAAAGAAATACAAACAGTAGGTCAGAGTTTCACAGCGGTTACTCTACTTTTAGATTGTGTCTGTGAGAATACAGAAACAAACCACAGTATGACTATAACTGAGTGTCTTAAACCATCTGAACAGTACTAAACACACTAGATATGCGTGTCGTCAAGGTTCACTTGATGTTATTAGAGGGGGTTGTTTTTGTATTGCAAGTTCTTACCATCCAGTAAATTTTCCTTTCAACCAGAAATGTACATTGTTTATAGGAATAATTCACCCAAAAATGAAGATTTGCTGAAAATGTTCTCACCCGCAGGCCATCCAAGATGTAGATGAGTTTTTTTTGTTTTTTTTCTTCATTAGAACAGATTTGAAGAAATGTAGCATTCCATCACTTGCTCACCAGTGGATCCTCTGCAGTGAATGGGTGCCGTCAGAATAAGAGTCCAAACAGCTGATAAAAACATCACAATAATCCACACCACTCCAGTCCATCAATTAACATCACGTGAAGAAAAAAAATGAATGTTTGTCATAAAGAAGTGTTTTTAACTTTAAACTGTTGCTTCTGCATAAAATAAGAGTCCTTTATCTGTAGTGTTGCTTTCTCCAGTGAAACAGTCATCTGGTCTGAATCAGAGGATCAAGCACCATTTACAAGCTGAAAAATTAAAGTTAACACCTTAATGATGAATTTGTTTCTTACAAACAAACAGTTTTTTTTTTTTACTTGAAGACATTAACTGATGGACTGGAGTGGTGTGGATTATTGTGATGTTTTTATCAGCTGTTTGGACTCTCATTCTGACGGCACCCATTCACTGCAGAGGATCCATTGGTCAGCAACTGATGTAAAAATTATGAACTAAAATAAAATAATAAAAGTTGTATTTTATTTTAGCTAGTTGCCAAGGCAGCATTTACAATGTTCTTTTTAGTTAAACTTGAAGTAGTAAAATAACTAAAAATGAATAAGAGGCAACTATAGACATATTTAAAAATAAATAAGATAATAAAAAAGACAAAATTACTAATTAGGTGAAATTAAATTGAAAAAACAAATTCAAAATATTAGTAAAAACTATAATAGTGTATCACTGATAATAATATGCGATTTTGTGTTGTTGCTAGGTTGTTGTGTTTGGTTGCCAGGGCATTTCTAAGCAGTTGCTAAGGTGATCTTAGTGGTTTTTAGCGCATTGCTATGTGGTTACTTCTAAGGTGTTCGGAGTAGTGCATTGCTTTATGGTTGCTAGGGGGTTGTTAGGGTATTCTGAGTCAAGTAAATTGGTTCAAATCAAGTGAAAAAGTCTGTTCTCAGAGAGTAGTAACTGCATACATCTTTTCAACAAACTGCATGATTAAAGAGACTGTAACCCTTTTGTCAAATAACTTATTCAAGTATGAACGATAGTAATACTGATGCTGGAAGCAGTGCTAATTAATGACTTTATGCATAACATATAGACCTATTTATCAGTTAAAGCTCATCTTATTTTGGTTGTTGTGTTTGTTTTTATAATGAATCTCCTTGTTGATGTCTTTCGAGGCTGTCTGGCTGTTGAATGGCCGTCTCTGAGGCTCATTGATGTGTGTAAATCTGAGCCAAGTCAGTCTTTGGAAGTGTCACTTCCTCCAGCACAGCGCAGCTCAGTCTGTGAATATTAATCACCCCCAATAAGCTGCTCAGTGTCTGTGAACATCAGCCATCAGCACGCAGGTGCGCTCCGGCTCAGACTGACTGTGATCCCGGGATCCTTCAGGGGCTTCTGCGCTCAGTTATAAGGACTCCACAAATAAGTAGTTCTCGTTTCTCAGCCCTGTTCTGTTTTTAATGCATTTCATTGACTGGTGTGTATATCAGTGCTGGATCTCATGCTGTTTGATTCCAGTTGGCTGTGATTTATATTTAGGCATGTGATTGTAGGACAGCAGGAGTGTTAAAGCCAGAAGACGTTCCAGATTGCTGCACTTTCTCTTTAATATTTTACCCATGAGTGGTGCATTGTTTTTCTCATCCGAAGACAGGATGAACAACATTTGGCTCTTGCTGTCCTTCTCGCTGTCTGTGAGGATGTTCCTTTAAAACGCAGTTTTATATTTGGAGCAGTAGATTATAATTTTGACTATGGATAGTGAAACAAACCCTGATCAAGAAATTAGTGGGGATTTGAGCACACCGGACAGTTTTTCGCATGTATGGGCAGACCTTATGAATATCTTGGTAAGTTTGGGAATTTTTATTTGTAGTGTCTTCTAGAAAAGGATTTTTATTTTTTGTTTCATTAATATCTATTTATGTTTCTATTTTAGCATGCATCCTACATCTTAAGCATTTTTGTTGTCTTTGTATAATATTTAGTGATAGCATATGGATTTACTTTGTGTTTAATGTCACATTTGATATTGTTGTTATTTAATTTTAAGCCTGGGGATCTGATGACAGTTCACTTGAATAATGTAAAATTAAGACTCAATAGCATTGTAAATGTCTTCTTTTTTTTTTTTTTTTAATGTAAAGTGTGTTTTGTGTGTGCCATGGGTCATTTTACCAGCATTTCAAACTGAGGTCAACTGAGGGATTTTGTACAAGAAGTACATATAGGCCCGGTTTCACAGACAGGGCGTAGACTAAGTCATTTTTATAAACATGCTTTGAAAAAAACATTACTGGTGTGCATCTTGAGACAAAACAAAGGCACTGATATATTTTAAGATCATTAAGTGCAATTTCAGTTGAAACAGCTCAGACTTACATTTTAGTCTAGGATTAGGCTGAAGCCTTGTCTGTGAAACCGGGGGATAATTATTTAACATTGTCGTCATGTCATTTAATGGAGTAAAAATGCTCAATATTTATTTTGTCTGCTTTAAAGCAGGTTCTTATAATTCTGCTAAAATCCCTGCATCCTAATCCTTTCCCATCACCAGCAAAATGTATAGTGTATCATGCTTATATGGGTGGCAAAATTTCAGTGTGTTAAAAATATTTGAGGGAATTTTTTTAGGAGATGAGCTTGCAGATCTTGAGATGATGCTTTGCCCTCTGGGTCTCCAGTGAGTAAACGAGAGAGGTCACGTCTCTGTGTCATACAATACCAGGAAGATATGCTGAGGGAAAGCTGATTTCTCCTGACTGGGAGTATTGACCAGAACATTTCAGGCCAATACACACATCCATGGAGGCTGATAAGAGTCTGTCTGAAGGCCCAAACCTGCTCTTTGAGTGTTGTTAGTCTGAGAACTGGATATACGTCACAGTTTTGCGATGATTATAGAGGCAGTTTTCTCCTCACTGACTGTTTTCAGACTGCAGATAATGGTTGTATTGTTTGTGTGTGTTGTAGGATGGCTCTCTGGGTAACATCGAGGATCTGGCCCAAGAGTACTCAGAGTATTACAGCACGTCCTACAGCGAAGTGTGTGACAGAATGGAGGAGTTACGCAAACGCAGAGTCACTCAAGAAGCAGAGACGGTAAAAAAAAACTCACAAGAGCCCCTACGTAAGGCATATTGTGCGTTTATTTTTCAATAAAGTCCACTTACACTACTGTTTAAAAAGTTTGAGGTTGGTTAATGTTTTTGAAAGTGTTGTCTGCTCACCAAATCTGCTTTTATTTAACTGAAAATACAGAAAAACAGTAATATTGTGAAATATTATTATGATTTAAAAATAAGTGTTTTCTATTTGAATATATTTAAAGTATACTTTATTCCTGTGATGCAAAGCTGAATTTTCAGCATCGTTACTCCAGTCTTCAGTGTCACGTGAAATCATTCTAATATGCTGATATGTTGCTCAAAATTAGTTTCTTATTATCAGTGTTGACAACAGTGCTGATACTTTGGTGGAAACCATGATGCAATATATTCTTTCTGGGTTTTTTAATGAATAGAATGTTCAAAAGAACAGCTTTTATTTTAAATTAAAAAAAAATTGTTATTATTATAAATATATTTACTGTGACTGTTAACAAATTCAATGCATCATTGCTGAATAAGTGTTAAGTTTTTCCAAAAAAAAAAAAAAAACTGACCAGAAACCTTTCAAGTAGTCTAACATTTCAAAAGAGCAAGAAATTCCACAATGAAAATGATGGTTAGATGTGTCATTTGGTTCGGCTAGATAACAGTTATCACAGAATAAGGAATGAAGAGTTTGTTATTGAGGGTTTTGTTTAATCTGCTGTATGACTTTGTTTCTCAGGGAAAGGCTGAATCAACAACATCCCTTCAGCTGCGGTTGGAAATCCAGGTGGGTAATGAATCACGGTCAGCGGAGGGAATGACCTGTCCAGGAAGTTGTGCTTTTAGTCCAATAGTGTCATCTTTACTCTTTGTTCAAACACCATCTCAGTCTATATTTGTTGTTAAGAGTCTAAAATGTCTTTATTTTTCCTCCCAGGAGTCTCTGGGTCTGTCTAGCGCCGTGTCCACACCTGAGGTGGAGAGAAGGTATGTGTGCATTGTTGCATTTTTAGTATTTCTCATCCAGTCTTTGCAAACAAGAACATGATTAAGGGACTTTCTAGTCACCAATGTTTAAGATTCCATTAGAGCTGATCTGATAACCAGAAATGGGATATTTTGAGTTCTTAGACGTACTTAAATGAGACACAGCAGGCCTGAGAGTTACTCAACAATGAAACGCATCCGGTCATCGGGACACTGGAGATGATGCATGCATTTCCTCTTGACCTCTTTATTCTTCATTTCTCTTTTTCCTTCCTTCCATTGTGCACCGGATGAGATGTAATCTGAATCGCCACCATCAGCATGTTAATACACGAGTCAATTTAGTTTATTTTTGTTTCATTATTCCTAATTTCAACTGATTAATGAAACAAAACAATATAAAACAGATTCTTGTGGATGAGCCACAGTCAAAGCTATTGTGAAATAAAACAATAAGCAACAAAAGACCCCATACAATTATTTTACCATAGTTAAAAATTATAAAATTACTGTAATGCCTCTCAAGGTGTATTGCTTTAAAAGAAAAATCAATAAATAGCTTAAAATATAATTCATAGTAATTAGAATAAAAGAGCATAAATGCTATATACTCTACTGCTCAAAAGTTTGGGATCAGTGTTTATTTTTAAAGAAATTAAAACTTTAATTCAGCATGGATGCAATAGATTGATCAAAATTGACAGTAAAGACATTTATAATGTCACAAACGATTTCTATTTCAAATAAATGCTGCTCTTTTGAACTTAATTTAAAAACAAGAATGGTTTCCACAAAAATATGAAGCAGAGCAACTGTTTTCAACATTGATAATAATATTGTTTTTTGTTGTTGTTTTTTTCGAGTAGCAAATCGGCATATTAGAATAATTTATTAGAAAGGCTGGATTAATGATCCTGAAAATTCAGCTTTGCATCACAGGAAAAAATTACATTTTAAAATATATTCAAATAGAAAATAGTTATTTTAAACTCTAATAATTTTTCACAATATTACTGTATTTTTTATCAAATAAATGCAGCCTTGTTGAGAAAAAGAACAAAAACATTATAAAATCATAATAATAAATCATAATAACATTATAAAATCTTGCTGATCCCAAACTTTTGAAAAGTAGTACTCATACCAACAAACAGTGTTGCTTGGTAAAATGATCATTTTTAATATCAATGTTTATTTATAATATCATTGCTAATAATTGTTGTACTGAAGATGCAGGGTTGAGACGCATTTGATTGCAGTTTCTCATATATCTGCCCTCACAAGGCTAAAGGTTTGCATTGCTTCTGAGAGCTCAGGTACGTGCTAACATCAGCAGCACGCGTCAGCTGAGAGAAAGACAAATAAAGAGAGAGGGAGAGGAATTCACTGGCCATGTGAGCGCTCTGTCGCTCTAAAACCCCTCCGGTGCGTGAAAAAGCCTCCATTGTTGCAGTGAGGTGAGGTGTGGTGTGGAGGCCGACAGCAGCATGTGTCTTTATGCGCTCTGACAGACAGCTGAGTCTAATCCACTGCCCCGCAGTTAGGACACAGACACATTCCTAGAAATCAATGGATAGGGGCTGAAAATGAAGAGAATAATGTGGGAGAGCAGGTGAGATGAGACACGGTGTGATCATGTGTTGATGGAGACACTTCTTTGGAGTTCAGTTGTGTTTTTATTTTTTCTTGCAGGCAATCAATGAACAAGTCCAGCTCTGAAGATGGATCTGGTAAGTACTGTACTGTTTGTTTGAATAAAAATGAGTAAAATCAGGGTTCACACAGTCAGTGGGAGTATAAGGGAATTTTTAAAATTGTGATTTCAAGGTCTGGAAAAGTCAAGAGTGAATGTACAATTTCCTAATTAATGTTTTGTAATATTTTAGTGGATGAACAGTGTTCTTTTGTAAATAAATGATTTAGAAAATCTTATCAGTTCATGGTGACTCATTGGCCAAAAGATGTAACACCTACTGGTTTATTATGACTGTTTTCAACATCTTAACTTCATGAGGATATCTATTTGTAATTATTGTTTTTTTAATGACATTATTTTACAAAAGTTTGAAGTCGAAAGACTGCATTACATGATCAAAAATACAGTAAAATCAATAAAATTGTAAAGTATTATTATAATTTCAAGTAACTGTTTTCTATTTGAATATATCTTCAAATGTAATTTTTTCCTGTGATTTAAAAAATAAATAAATGAACTTGTCCAAACTTTTGACTTGTATCCTAAATATCTCAAGACATACTTCTTCAGACATTCATTGAGTTTAAAACCGTTTCTAACAGCAGGAAAATGGGACAGAAAGAAAAACAAATCGTTCTGGCAAAACTTCCGCAAGGCACAGAAAGGGAGCGTTCGAGCAACACCGAAAGGTTCCTCACCCATTTCTAATCGCAATTCCATTTGATCTTTGTAAAATATTGCTTTAAATAATACACATGACCTTTGACCTCTGGTTCACAGGAGAGGATCTGGGCTTCGTGGCCAGCGAGATCACGATGAGTGATGAAGAACGCATCCAGCTGATGATGATGGTGAAGGAGAAGATGATCACGGTGGAGGAGGCTCTGGCTCGGGTATGAAAGAGTTCACAACCCATTTCACTTCCCTAATGTGATGCATTTCCGAGATGGGAAATAGAAAAAAGATCTGCACACTATTAATCTCCCTTTATTAAAAAAAACCTGTTTCGGTCAAAGACCTTCGTCAGGCAAACAGTGGACGACCAAGTCCACAAATCAAGTAGCTGAGTTAAAGTACAGATACACTAATAAAATAATACTCCAAAATAAGTACTCAGTGTTATCCTAAAATACAATATCCCAGTTCTCGGTTCATTTTGACCAGATCGTTGAATCAGTGCAATCTGAGAACCAATTCAACGGCTTCATTGAAAAGAATCAGTTTGTTTATGAATTGGATAAAGCTATCATGTCTCAGTTAAATAATGAAAATGTTTTTGTGGTGGAGTAAAAATTACAATATTATGCTATTATGTTACTTTCCACCACTGAGGATGGGACATTGGCTGAAATTGTTTTTTTTGGGTCCCTCAGCTGAAGGAGTATGAAACGCAGAACAAGCAGTCCAGCAGTGCGGACACGACCGACTGGACCGACACACCCAGTCCCTCCATGACTGAATCCTCCTACTGTAACGTAAGTTTCCCAGTCACTTTCTGTGTTAGCTAATGACAACTTCTCGTGAAAATCCAGCTCTCCCCCAAAGTCACCTGTGTCTTCCTGAAGCATCTACGATCTATGAAGTGGAAGGCGTGAATATCCATTAGCCGTGTTTGTTGTGATGAACTTGTTTATTGGCGGATCTTCTGTCTACAGACACTCACAGCAGGGTTTTCACCACTACCCGCGGGATTTATCGCCTCTCCATCCCCCCGTCATGTCCTAGATGTGATCCACGGCCCCTCTGGGCCTCCAGGCGGGGTCCCATTCATCCCCTCAATGCTGTAACCCCCCATTGTGCATTTTTGGCCGGTTGAATGCAGAGCTGCGCTCTCTTCAGCGACCCACAGCTCTTTTGTGCAGGGATTGTGTGATTAAGGCACTCGGATGCAGGATCCATTCCACCAATTCCACTGGACAGAGCCACTGTTTGTTGCATGCTAAAAAAATAGATATATATTGGGCTTTTGCACTTTAGTTCTTGTGTTTGCAAAGACAAGCATAAGTATTGTGATTGCTTTTAAGGTTAGTGATATGAACAAACCATTGAGACTCAGTATCTGTTCAGCATCTGCATCGTCCTGCAGCATTTAATAAATGTTTAATTTTTCAGCATCTAATGAAAAAATGAAAATCTTTTGGTCTCAAACTTGTTTGCTAATATTTAAACTGAATTTTTACCCTATTTTTTTGGTTGCATGGTAATATCAATGCATTTTTTTTAACATGCACCTTATTAATACTATGGTATTCTTTAAACTTCTGTTCAAAAGTGTGGGGTTGGAAAGATTTTTAATTGTTTTTGAAAGACGTCTCTTCAGCTCACCAAAGCTGCATTTATTTGATCAAAAATACAGTAAAAACAGTAAAATTGAGAAATATTATTACGATTGAAAATAACCTATTTTTATTTGAATATATTTTAAAATGTAATTTATTCCTGTGATGCAAAGCTGAATTTTCAGCATCATTACTCCAGTCTTCAGTGTCACATGATCCTTCAGAAATCATTTTAATATGCTGAATTGCTGCTCAAGAAACATTTCTTAATATTATCGATGTTGAAAACGGTTGTGCTGCTTCCTATTTTGTGGAACTTTGATATTTTTTTTTCATCATGATTCTTTGATTATATAGAAAGTTCAAAAGAACAGCATTTATTTGAAATATAAAACTTTTGTGACCTTTAAATGCCTTTACTGACATTTTTGATCATTTTAATGCATCCTTGCTGAATAAAAGCTTTTATGTGAGCAATTCAGCATGCTGAGACGTCTGAGTTTCCCAGCACGTCCAAAATATGACCAGTTATTACAGTGTTTTCATCGATGACAATAGTTTGACTTTCTCTGCTTGAATTTTACAGATGCCAGTTGCGTAACATCCCACCCGCTGAAATAGTTCAGTTCTAAGACTCGCACACAACAGCCGTTTATAGCAGACATTAGCAAACACACAGACTCTAATGGTCTCACACTGACTGGATTTGACATTTCACCGGGTTTATTTCAGGTCCTGTGATGTCTTATGAGTCTGAAGTGTGGCAAGAGCCGCACATGTTTAGCACCTGCTGTCAGACATGTGCTATTCTGTATTATAAGTATGAACCGTAAATGATGGGGTAATTATAGTCGAGATGTGTCTGTCTCTTCTGCGTGTGGTTTCTGAGCCCACAGCCGTCTGCCGCTAAAACAGATGATTCTGAGAAATACAGGCTGCTCCACCTGCTGAAAATAAGCTAGAAATGAGTCCTGCACCCTCAGGTCTGTGATATTCTGGTCTAGATGTGGCTCAGTATGTGTCTGTGGGATTTCTTCACCTGTGTTATGGCCTAGTAGGTGAAAACGGTGTCTGATCCCTTCATGTCGCTCTCCTCAACAACACACTTGATCTGAGGAATCAGTCCTGTCTGGAGCAGAATCACTGCAGGACGAGTTACTGTACCTGTTGAAGTGCAGTACTGGAGTTTGAGAGTCTCTCTATTCAGTTCACAAGTCATCTATTTTTATAGTCTGCATACGGGGGATTTTTTGTTTACCATATGCTAAAGACCACTGAAAGTATGTGGTCAATAATGAGTCAAAATACTTTCCATTACATGTTTGGTCTCTACATGGACCTTTTACCTTGTATATGGTAAAACTCTTTTCTTTTCTTTTCTTTTCTTTTCTTTTCTTTTCTTTTGTTATTTGAATTCATTTAATGTTTTATTTTATATTTGTTATTGATATTATTTTATTAAATTTTATAAATTTTATATAGTTTATCAGTAGTAAGCTATGCCCTAACCAGTTTTTATTTTATTTTGTTTTCAGTCATTTTTTATTTGTTTTTGTTTTATTTTACTTTTTATGATTATTTAATGTATTTATATTAAATATTTGTCTCTTTTATATTGTTTTTTTATTTTTTATTTCACTATATATTTATTTTATTTTGTTAATATTTCATTTTATTGTGTTTTCATCAGTAGTAAGCTATACTCTAACCAGTTTTCTCTTCCTGATCCCATACAGTCGAGAGAACAGTCGGAAGATGAGCTGGAAGAGTCCGTCACCTTTCGCCGACTTCATAAACTTGTCAATTCAACTCGACGCGTGAGAAAGAAGCTTATTAGAATTGATGAGGCCAAAAAACATGGCTCAAAAGGTAAGGGATGAATGCATTTCGTAAAGCTGCACCTTCATTTGATGAAGGATTACAAAGCGAAACATTGACTTATTTGAACTAGAATTTGCACTGATGAGTTGTTCACACTGAAACCAGGGATGTGTATTAAGAAAATAAATAGGATCAGCTAAGTTTTCATGTTCTCCCATCCAGACCCTGTGAGTCCTGAAGTGCTCCTGTCGGGCGAGGAGGGCGTCTCTCTGTACTCTGGGGTGCACAAACGTCTCGCCGTGTCCCAGGGTGACGGTCTGAGCTCTGTGCTTCATGAACAGCTGTCTCTGGACAGAGACTCGGACAGTCTGACCACGTCTCCCTCCTCCAGCAGCTTGGACACTTACAGCAGCCACAAGCTCTTCAAGGCCTTCAGTAAGTCCAGCAGCAGTCAGGGGCTGGAGCCCTCGATGGGACCCGGCGGAGCGGTTTCTGGGCTGGACGCAGGCAGCGGATCCTCCTTCTCTGAGGCAGACAGTGAGGTCGAGCCCAGGTTGTCCCGCTCCGTGACGGATGGGGAGATGAGACGAGCCCTGAGCCCTTCTAACTACCATGGAGTGAGTGCTGCCACTGCATTTTTATTTTAACATTTTAATCCATTTTAATTTAATCCAATTATATATTTTATTTGTTTTTATTTTTGTTATTATTTCCTTTTATTTAGTCCTTTATTATTTTATTTTATTTTATTTTATTTTTTATTTTATTTCTCCAAAATGACAAAAAAACCTAGTCAACTGATAGCTTTGTGTGAGGAATGGACAAAATTTAAGTCATTATTCACTGAAAGTATAACTTGTATGACAACATTTGAATGCAGAGATATTACTTGATCCATATAGTGCTTTACTAACTGTTGTTTGTGTCACAGAGGACCTGCAGCTTTGGAGGATTTGATCTCACAAGCCGATCTGTGTACATGAGCAACAGCAGCTGTGACCCTACAGTAAGGACACTTTGTAAACATGCAAATGAATTCATAAAATCTATTCCAAATGCATTCAGTTCTATTCTTCCATGCCATTCTTATCATTTGATTCTGGTCTATCCTCCAGAATAAAAACGGTGATATCAGCATGAGAGACGCATCCAGATCTCCAACACCTTCCCGTATCTCTCTGGGGAAGAAGGTGAAATCTGTTAAAGAGACCATGAGGAAACGCATATCCAAGAAATATAATTCCTCTCCATCGGAGCAGGTGATTGTTTGATAAAGATTCATTCATAATGCAAGACACTGGAAATACTGCTGATTTTAGCAATTCCAGTATAGCAAATCTGTCATTTTTGTCAAAGCAGAATACAGTCTGAACTTGCAAAGACAGAGACTAATTGTGAGTGATGGTTGCTTACTGGCCCAAGTCAAGAGTTTGCCGTTTTTTCATCTACAAAGCAAAAATCATCAAGGTTGCTTGCTCTTTAGGTTGTTTTATCTCTGACTCCAATATGAGCAAAAGTAATAGTGATGCAAACACCACTTAACATTGAACCAAGTTAAATTTCACCATTTCTCAAGACAGCTTCATTTGTAAGTATGTGGCGCCCTCTGTTGGCAGTTGTATTAATTTCAGTGTGTTGTTCTCTGTGACACTCAGTCCAGCCCAAGCCGAGCTCCCAGCAGCCCACAGTCTCCTCACACGGACACAGACTCTCTGGAGAAACCCAAGCTCAAGGCCGGAGGATCAGTGGAGAGTTTGAGGAGTTCCCTCAGCGGACAGAGCTCCATGAGTGAGTTTATCTGCTTCACCAGATCCTTTTTTTTATACTTACATACATCATATACCTTATAAAAGTCATATCAAATAAAAAGTATATAAAAGCAAAATATAAAACCATTATCATAACTAGAAAAAATGGCCATATTATGTTTTCATTAAAATATGGAAAAGTTGAAAGTTGCCCAAAGGGTTGTGGAGATTATGAATAATTAAAAAAAAAATTAAAATTAAATAGTTATGAAACAAACAATTTACAACTAACTGAAATAAAATAATTTTAAGTGGAAGTACTAAAATTAATAAAACTGAAATAAAAATATATTAAATCTAAATAGAAAAATGTAATAAAATAGACAAAAAATATGAACAATAGATATGTATAATGCATAAATTTGTATGATAATTAATATTACAAATCATTTTCTCATTTTGAAATGAAAATGCAATGTTGCATTGCCAACTAATAGAAATTTAATTTTGAAGTACTAAAATTACTACAACTGGAACTGAAGTAAAAAATTCAACTAATATTAAAAATATTAAAGCATAATAGAAATAAAAAACTAATAAACATGAAGCAAGCACATAACAAAAATTACTAAAACTTACCAAAAAGTTAAAATAAAAACAGAAGTATTTAAGCTACCGTATTGTCCCGAATATAAGATGACCCTGATTATAAGACGACCCCCCTTTTTCCAGATGTACCTTTTGGAAAAAGGCTTTTTAAAAACCAAATCTTGTTGTTGTTTTTTTGTTTGTTTTTCTCTGTAAAACACATTTTTTCTTAAATTATTTTCAAATTGCATATTTTTCCTATTTTAATTTTTGTTTTGAAAGTATGGTAAATACTGGTAAAATGTACCAACAATGACATTGAAAAATATACACTTTTTGATATACCATTGAAATAACAGGTAGCCCATCTGAATTATATAACATTTAGGCTATCCATCTCATAGTAGCCTACCAAAATTTTATTATCAGTAGAAGTGAAATATTATTGTAGTCTTCAAATCTGGGTATAGTCTTATGTTTTAAAATCACTTACAGAGGAAGTTTGGTCTCATCAGGCTAACATGACAGTCACGACTTTACAACACACATTACATTACATATTTCACGGCACACTCGTTTTATGCGTTTTTGGCGCCACCTATTGTTGTGGGTGTATTACTGACATGTCGAAGTCTAGACCCCGAATATAAGACGACCGCGTTTTTTCAGATGCATTTCCAAGAAAAAAAAACCGTCTTATATTCGGGACAATACGGTATTTAAAAATCTTAATAAATAATTATTTATATAAAGTGAAGTGACGTTTGGCCAAGTATGGTGAGCCATACTCGGATTTTATGCTCTGCAACAGAATAGAATAGAATAGAATAGAATAGAATAGAATAGAATAGATAATATACAGCCTGCTGGTCATTATTGTAAAATAAACCTTTTAGGGTGATGTTATGATCATTTGAATTTGTGATACCGACTAATTTTTTTTTTTTACTAATTACGCAGCTGCTTATCAAATAAACATAAAATATACATTTTTGATTTGAAATTATTTTTATTTACTAGAAGAAATCAAAATTGTTTTCTTGGACAAAGATCAATTAAACAGTTTTATAGGTCAGCATCATTATTCAATCATTTTTGACTGTGAATTTGACCAGAAAGCTATATAATAAATATAGATAAAATAAAAAAAATAAAAAAAGAACTATGGTCTTGATGGTAATTCAAAGAGTAGCAGGTTGTTCAGGGCAGTTTTTAAAGCAGGAGTTGTTTTGCAGGCGGTCAGACGGTCAGCACCACAGACTCGTCCACCAGTAACCGTGAGAGTGTGAAATCAGAGGACGGTGATGAAGACGAGCTGCCCTACAGAGGACCTTTCTGTGGCCGAGCTCTGGTTCACACAGACTTCACCCCGAGCCCGTACGACACCGACTCCCTCAAGCTCAAGGTCAGACTCCTGGTCTCTCAGAAATAAACTGACCATCAGCTTCTGTTGCTCTGCGTCTAGCGTGTGTTTGCTCTTCCAGAGAGGAGATCTGATCGACATCATCAGTAAGCCGCCCATGGGCACGTGGATGGGGCTCCTCAATAACAAGGTGGGAACATTTAAGTTCATCTACGTGGACGTGCTGAACGAGGAAGAGGAGAAACCCAAACGCAGCGTGAAGAAGAGGAGGAAAAGTCGCCCTCCTAAACCGACCTCTGTTGAGGAGCTTCTGGAGCGCATCAATCTCAAAGTAACACAATAACACTCTGTTCAATTAATCACATAATTATCTCACACTTTTTGATGATTTTAATGGTGTAGTATTACCATGTTCACCACAGTCTTATTTTAATATTATAAATATACTATTATATATTATACCATTTTTATTAATTGTTTGAATTAGCTTTTATTTTTATGCTTTGTTTTCAAATTAACTTTAGTTAATTTTGTTATATACTTCTATTATTTCTTTATTTTTTATTCGTTTTTGTTTACTGTAAATATTACTATTTAAGTTTTTAGTTTAGTTTTAGTTTTTATTCTTTTTTAGTAATTTTGGTAACTCTTTAAAATAAGGTCTCATTAGTTAATCTTAGTTAATGCATTTAAGTAACATGAAATAACAGCGAGCAATACATTTGTTACAGTATTTATTAATCGTTATTATTATAAGTTAATAAAAATACAAGTGTTCATTGTTAGTTCATGTTAGCAGAGGTCCAGTAAATAATATTAACAGATACAGCTTTTGATTTTAAAAAATGTATAATAAAATGCTGAAGTGAACATTAATGGAGAGATTTTTTAATCCAGTATTTATATTTTATTGTATTTTAGCTTCAAATTTTTGTATTTCATCAACAAAACTGAGTTTTAGTTTCAGTTAATGATCATAACCCTGGTTTACTGTCCCGCAGGAGCACATGCCTACGTTCCTGTTCAATGGTTATGAGGATCTGGACACGTTTAAACTGTTGGAGGAGGAAGATCTGGACGAGCTGAACATCAGAGATCCTCAACACAGAGCCGTGCTGCTCACCGCCGTCGAGCTGCTGCAGGAGTGTGACAGTGAGAGAGACACACACACACACACACACACACACTGAGAGATAGAATAGTCTACTGTTCTCACTGATTTAATATTGGGTCACTGAAAAAACATTGGTAGTTGTATTGATTATAAAAAACTTTCTATAAATCTTATTCTACCATTCACAGTTTAGGTTTGATTTATTTATTTATTTGGGCCAATTTTGACAAAAAGTGACAGTAAAGACATTTATAATGTTACAAAAGGTATTCAAAATGATTTCTGAAGGATCATGTGATATTGAAGACTGGAGTAATGATGCTGAAAAGTCAGCTTTGATCACAAAAATAAATTACATTTTAAAATATTATTATTTAAATAGAAAGCACTTATTTTAAATCGTAATCTGTTTTTATAGTATTTTCAGATCAAATAAATGCCAAAAACATTCAAAAATCTTATCGACCCCAAAATTTTGAAAGTTAGTGTGTATTATGTGTATTTATACCATTAGTATTTATCTGTAATGGTAAACATTTTTATTTAATAGTATAAATATTTGTATATACTATATTCCTGAAATTTACAAATTTGTGAATTTCTGAAAATGGAGATTAACCCTATAAAATATATATATATATATATATATATATATGATTCACTAAAATATGTTAAATAAAAATATGTTTATTAACTAAAGCCGCAGTTAAATCCGTGACATAAAATTCAAAAATAAGCATGTGCTTTGGTACATCATTAATGATTAATTGCTTGAAAGCGTCATACATCATGTAAATAAATTAATATGCCATGGTCTGTCTGAATACTTGATTCTGATTGGCTGGCAGGTGTTGATTAAATTCGTTTAACTGCACAGGTAGTTCCAGGTGAGTTTAATTGGTAACCATAGTAACATACAGTTACAGTTGAATAGTAATACAGACGAAAATAACCGTCATTTTTATCGTTCCGGGCAAATATTATTAACATCTTTAATATGTGAATGCTGGGAAATGACCATGGCATAAACGGGATAATCAACGGCTAGCTGTGCATTAAACGATCTGAATGCACTCCGCTGCGCGTCGGGTGGTTCTTCACCTCCACGTCGTGCATTCAAATCGTTTAATGCACAGCTAGCCGTTGATGATCCCTTACATGATCTGTATGCATTGCAAATATTCATTATAGGCCAGATGCAACATTCAATTTTATACAAAAAAGAAAGTAGTTATAATGTTAAATGCAATCTGAATGAGGTGTAAGGGCAGCACATGTTGTTGTGGTTTGATCTGCAGGTAACAGTGACCCGGAGCGCGAGGGATCGTCCGGAGACTCCCAGGAGAAGCTTCTGTCAGAGAGCAGCGTGCCGCCAGCGGACTCTCCTCGTGACTCGGGCTGCTACGAGAGCAGCGAGAACCTGGAGAACGGTAATGACAGCCTTCCTCGTCTGTGACTCTCCAGCCCTCCTCTTCCTCCTGTCTGTGATCTCTGCATGAATCCAGTCAGATCTGCTTTCATTCCTCTCTCTCTGCTGTGAGGAGCACACGTGCCTCCGCTGGGACTTTCACAGCATCTCATCCATGTTTCCGACAGCACGGCATCAGTTACTCGTCATGTGACTTTGCGTTGAGATTTCACTTCAGTCCATTTCCATTCGAGAACCGCCGTTTTTTGCGCTTGCTGAATTTGTGTTGAACCAAAAGAGTGAGGAAGTTTGGTCCTGAATCAATATTATTCACTGTTACAGCTTGAAATCTGATCACATAAATGTTCATTTGCTTTGGTTTAGACGAACAGAATAATTCTAGTCCTAACATGCTCATGTGATGTGAATGTGAAGAGCCCTTGTGAAGAGTTGACCATGTCATTATTTTTTTTTTGCTTGTGCTTGCGAGACATTGCTGTTTGTGTGTGTATATTTTTCTAGTAAAAATGATATAATGTTGCACAATATCTTTAGATGTGCCTAAAAATCATTTGTGATATGCAAACATATGAGACTAAAGTAGATATATTTACAGTACAAAACAAAACGATACATTTTGCTCCACAGGTGAAGACAAAAGATACAATCAGAGCTGCGATGACATCAAAATGTCTGGAGAAATTCAGTCTGAATTAAAAGATTGAATCTCATAAAAACATGTCCAGGACGCATTTTACCCCAAAATCTCGTTTTAAAAACTACAAAATTAAAAAAAAGCCTCTTTTAAAGTTCATTTTGTTTTTCTTCTTTACTTTTATATCTATTAAACACTTTTTCCCCTCAAATTTACATTTACATTTACGTGTAAATGCTAAATGAATACATGTAAATGCAAACTCTAACCACAGTAATGCATCCAGATGTTTCAGTTTTAAGTTTGTGTGTACTTCTGTTATTTTAAATGGTGCTTGTCATTACTATAATACTGTTTTTTAATTAGCTATAAAGGCAGAAAAGCAGCATTTGATATACCTTAATACATTAATACTAATTTTAATATTATTTTACATAATCCTAACAGTCTCACGATGCAAAAAGTTCATGATGGTCCTAAAAGTAGTGTTCAGTTCTTTAAGCAAAATATAACTTCTGATTTTGGGATTATACTGTATATGACCCCGAAATGTATTAATACAGATTTTAATAATCTTATTTTATATATAAAAATATCATGAATTTAATTAAAATACAAATACTTTTGTTCATATTATTTAATCTGTAATATTATTACTTTATTTCTTATATTAAAATGAATTAATTCTACAATAATTTTTTGCATTACAGTAATTTTGAGATTTTTTTTAAACCAGTTTGAAGGGGGACTGTGTTTAATTCCCAGCATCTCACAGTGTAAAAAGTACATAACGGTCCTAAAAAATAGTGTTTGTTTCTTTAAGCAAAATATAACTCTGATTTTGGGATTATATATGACCCTGAAATGTTCTTGACAGGTTTTGTGAGATTCATTCAAAATGTCTTACATGTTCTTTGCAACTGTGGCTAAAAAAAACCCCTACAGAGTCTGTGTACATGGATCCGAGCGAAACTCTTCTGACAGGTCACGGGACTGACGGCGCTTGAGCTCTGTCTGTGTCATTGACCAGTTGTTGTCATTACAGAAGATATGGAATAAAATGCTCTATGATCTACTCATCTGAACTGCCTGCTTATTCCTGTCTGCTCCTGTCCATTTCCATCCAGAACCTTCTGCACTCTTGTAAACTATATATTTCATCACTTTTGCATAACTTGCTAGTTTCTCTTTGCATGCAGAACTTTCCACAAGTCTATGATCTGTCTCAAGTAAATACACTACAGTTCCAATGTTTTGGGTCAGATATTTTTTTAAGAAATGAACAGTGACAGTGAAGACATTTATAATGTTACAAAAGATTTCTGTTTCAAATAAATGCTGTTCTTTTGAATGTTCTGTTCAAAGAATTTTTGCATTTATTTTTAGGCTGCATTTATAACATCAATAATACAGTAAAATCAGTAATATTGTGAAATATTATTACAATTTAAAATAACGTTTTTTCTCAGGATTCTTTGACGAATAGAAAGTTCAAAAGAACACTTATTTTTCAACACCCCATTTTTCATGAGCTGAACTCAAAGATCTAAGACTTTTTCTATGTACACAAAAGGCCTATTTCTCTCAAATATTGTTCACAAATCTGTCTAAATCTGTGTTAGTGAGCACTTCTCCTTTGCCGAGATACTCCATCCACCTCACAGGTGTCGCATATCAAGATGCTGATTAGACAGCATGAATATTGCACAGGTGTGCCTTAGGCTGGCCACAATAAAAGGCCACTCTAAAATGTGCAGTTTTATCACACAGCACAATGCCACAGATGTCGCAAGTTTTGAGGGAGCGTGCAATTAACATGCTGACTGCAGGAATGTCCACCAGAGCTGTTGCCCTTGAATTTAATGTTCATTTCTCTACCATAAGCCGTCTCCAAAGGCGTTTCAGAGAATTTGGCAGTACATCCAACCAGCCTCACAACCGCAGACCACGTGTAACCACACCAGCCCAGGACCTCCACATCCAGCATCTTCACCTCCAAGATCGTCTGAGACCAGCCACCCGGACAGCTGCTGCAACAATCGGTTTGCATAACCAAAGAATTTCTGCGCAAACTGTCAGAAACTGTCTCAGGGAAGCTCATCTGCATGCTCGTCGTCCTCATCGGGGTCTCGACCTGACTGCAGTTCGTCATCGTAACCGACTTGAATGGGCAAATGCTCACATTCGATGGCATCTAGCACTTTGGAGAGGTGTTCTCTTCATGGATGAATCCTGGTTTTCACTGTACAGGGCAGATGGCAGACAGTGTGTATGGCATCGTGTGGGTGAGTGGTTTGCTGATGTCAGTGCTGTGGATCGAGTGGCCCATGGTGACGGTGGGGTTATGGTATGGGAAGACGAACAACGAACACAGGTGCATTTTATTGATGGCATTTTGAATGCACAGAGATACCGTGACGAGATCCTGAGGCCCATTGTTGTGCCATTCATCCACGACCATCATCTCATGTTGCAGCATGATAATGCACGGCCCCATGTTGCAAGGATCTGTACACAATTCCTGGAAGCTGAAAACATCCCAGTTCTTGCATGGCCAGCATACTCACCGGACATGTCACCCACTGAGCATGTTTGGGATGCTCTGGATCAGCGCATACGACAGCGTGTTCCAGTTCCTGCCAATATCCAGCAACTTCACACAGCCATTGAAGAGGAGTGGACCAACATTCACAGGCCACAATCAACAACCTGATCAACTCTATGCAAAGGAGATGTGTTGCACTGCGTGAGGAAAATGATGGTCACACCAGATACTGACTGGTTTTTGGACCCCCCTGGACCCCCCCAATACAGTAAAACTGCACATTTTAGAGTGGCCTTTTATTGTGGCCAGCCTAAGGCACACCTGTGCAATAATCATGCTGTCTAATCAGCATCTTGATATGCCACACCTGTGAGGTGGATGGAGTATCTCGGCAAAGGAGAAGTGCTCACTAACACAGATTTAGACAGATTTGTGAACAATATTTGAGAGAAATAGGCCTTTTGTGTACATAGAAAAAGTCTTAGAATTTTGTTCAGTGTATATATAACGTTGTAAATGTCTTTACTGTTACTTTTGACCATTTAATGTTCCCTTGCTTGAAAAAAAAATTTACACCACACTTTTGAGTGGTAGTGTATAATTTAATATATATATATTTCCTCTTGTTTCGTTCCAAACTATGTATAACTCCTGTGTGTTGTTGTCATGTTGAATCACATCTTCTTTACATGAATCTCTTGTAGGCAAAGGCAAAAAGACGTCTCATTTAAGCAGGTCCTCATCAGGCTTTGAGTCCAGCCATCTCTCCTCCCCTGAGTTTCCCATCCCACCCCTCTGCCATTCCAGCAGGTTAAACCCACAAACCAGACAGGACAGTCCACTTCCACTGCAGATCGACTCCATCAAGAGTCTTCATCTGAGGAGAAACCACGCCATGTTCAGAGGAAGATTCCTGAGTCGCAGTTGCGGCGCGCTGGATCAGCCGTCTACTCAAACCGAGCTTAGGAAACTTTACTTCTCAGTAGAGGAACTTCATCTGCGAAGTCCTGAGAGAAAGCAGCCGGACAGCTCAGAGATGGTGTCCAACAGTACTGAGGAGAATCCAGGTGAAGGTCAGGAGAATCTTCTCACACCTGATGAGTCTGAAGAGATTGGAAACGGAGCTCAGCCGTCCTCCAGCGTTTCAGTGGTGGAGTATGATGAGGTGCCTGCAGATGATCTTCCTCCAAGCACACAGCGCATGAAACCACCAGTTCCTCCGAAACCTCTTCCACTGCCTTCATTGAAGGGCTTTGACGCTGGCTTCGGGAGAAAGGACGTTCATACAAGCACAACTAAGTCAAACTCCTGTCCGGAGGTTCCTAGGATCTCCAAGTCACTCATTTACAGACCTGCAAAGAAAGTTCACTCTGGAAAAACACCCTACCTGGAGACTGTAGTGGAGGAAAAGCTGTGCTCTGATGGCATCGACCTCACAGAAGAGCCATATTCGGACAAGGTATAGCTTGATTTAGGTGTATATTAAAGATAAATGGTCTATATTGTCTAAATGTTTTTCTATGATTTATAGTAAGAAATAAATCATATATATTGTCTAGTACCATGAAATACCCTCAAAATACAAAATATTAAATAATAAATTTTATTGAAACAAAATATAGTACAATCATTTTATTAAAAAAATACCACCACTGGAAATGAATGGGGGAAAATTAATAAAATATATAAAAATATAAAGACAGAGTAATTTGGGGGGCATACAATTTTTTGTGTCTGTCTAAATATATGCAAAACCCATATGTGACCCTGGACCACAAAACCAGTCTTAAGTCGCTGGGGTATATTTGTAGCAATAGCCAAAAATACATTGTATGGGTCAAAATGATCAATTTTTCTTTTATGCCAAAAATCATTAGGATATTAAGTAAACATCATGTTCCAAGAAGATATTTTGTAAATTTATTACTGTAAATATATCAAAACTTTTTTTGATTAGTAATATGCATTGCTAAGAAATTCATTTGGACAACTTTAAAGGTGATTTTCTCAATATTTAGATTTTTTTGCACCCTCAGATTCCAGATTTTCAAATAGTTGTATCTCGGTCAAATATTGTCTGATCCTAACAAACCATACATCAATGGAAAGCTTATTTATCATGTATAAATCTCAATTTTGAAAAATTGACACTTAATAAGTAAAGTGGTCCAGGGTCCAAAAAAAGTTTTGTGGTCCAGGGTCACATATATTCTAATTGTTGTATTTTAAATGCTTTCTAAACTGTAGTAACTACAAAAAAAAAAATATATATATATATATATAATATATATATAATTATTATTATTTTTATTTTTTATTTTTTTTTATAGAAATAAATGGTGAATATAGTCTCATGACTTTCCCTTAAAATATAAAATATTAAGGAATAAATATACTGAATATAAAAGTATTAGTACAAAATATAGTCCTATTATTTATTTATTTATTTATTTATTTTCAAGTTATGCTTATTGTCTACCCTGTTGACTTCACCAAAGGGTTAAACAACAATATCACAAAATAAAAACACTCTTTAACAACTATAGTTTTGCATGAGTAAATAACAAATTTTATTCAGTAAAAATATAGTTAGTTCAATTTAGTTAATATTCTTCATTTCTGTTTTTCAGCATGGCCGTTATGGAGTGCCGTTCTCTCTGGTCCAGAGATATTCTGAAGATCTGGACAAACCTTTGGGTGACATTGCCGTTGTGATGGATCAGACGAGAGTCCAGCAGCTTCTGAAGCAGCATCGTATAGCGGTGAGTCTGTCGGCTGACGAGTGTCACTTACCCGCTCTGGACAAATGTCTCTGACTTTGACTTTCTTTCATATCTCACAGATCCCACTGAGAAGTTTGTCAGAGATATGTGTGATTCCTTGAGCACGTCGTAATAGATTTCAGAACCGTGGGAGCAGCTTTGGAGAGCGACAGATGATCGAAAGCACATAACAAATCCAGCTTAAAAACACTGCTGAACTGATTCCTGATGAATCCAAACTGAAAAGGGCTGGAATGATAATGGAATTTTACTTGCTTCTGATTCAGCCGAATGTTTTTCCAGCTAGAATTTGTCCTTACCTGATTTATTCTGTCCTTTTAGGGTTTAGACAGCGCAGTAGAAACTGAAATAGTTTGACTTTCCTGTGTGGCTGTGTTTTGAATGAAGTCACTGATGAGTGGTTTGCTTTGAATCAGCTTTTGATTTCAGTCTGTAATGGTTTAAATGTTAAGCAGCTCTCTTTAGGAGTTTGTGCGAACCATAAATGTTGCCTTTGAAAATGTACATATAATAGTGACTCTGTGTGGAAACTTACATTTGTTGTAATGTTTTGAATAGACTGTTATCATCATCATTTTTTTTTCTTTTTCCAAAAGAAGCAGTTTTTTTTGTTATTTTCATAAATGTATCTGCCGAGACTAAAAAGCATGTTTTGTGTATGCCGCTTTGTCTTATATTTTCAGTAATGTTCAACTCGATTTCAAAGCATATTTATTTCCTGCTGTAATATAGGATTTATTTTCTTGTAACATTTATCATACCTATTTTAATCTATAACATTCTGTTCTGAGATAAAGAAGGGTTCTGTTATTTTATGGACTAATGCAAGTTGGTGTGAATGAACTGTGAAAGGTTGTAAATGGATTTTCAGAGACAAATGTGTTTTAAAAACTAATAAAGTCAAAAAGCTCTAATTCGTTTATTTCCATATAGCTCCATGTAACTATATTCCATTTGACTACATACATTTCTAAGAATCAGCATATCATTTGCAAAGCTGGAAATGTAGGCTATTATGTTTAAATTATAGGCGTAATATGTTCTGTAGGCTATATACTTTATTTCGCAACGTGGAAGTAATTATGGCTACTATTTTTGTGAATGTGCAAGATTTAAATTCATTTAGATTTAAGTGCATTAACGGTAATAAAACCTGTACGTTTATGATTACGATAATATAATATAATAATAACGGACAGTTTGCATTAAGCTAAATATTAGCTGTTTTGTACAGCTAAATAACTGGAAACAAATGATACCGGAAATAGCGCACATTCAAGTTGCAAATTGACCGCGCCGTTCGTATCTTAAAAATTAGGTTGTAAATTAAAGCATTGGAGGGAAAGTGAAAAATTAGCAACGTCTAATTAGTTATTTTACGTTTTTGACCTTTATATTTAAACGTGAATAGGGGAGCGCGGGGCACAAAATAACGCGGGGTTAGTTGTAACACACGTTTTTTAAATATTTCCACACATGCTAGCATAACCAAATTTACAGTATTTACTAGTTACCATATCAACATTATATAGAGGAAAAAAATGCACCAAAATTCAAAAGTCTTTTGAAGATATCGCTGAACATTTATTTTACCATAGTAAAATGAAATGTCTGGCTTAAGTACGTTTTTCATCTCCGTTTTTATTACTAATTTAAAATGAGACAAATCTGCTATTATTTTAATCTCCAATCTGTTATTTATCAGTTTTTAATGCCTCGATAACTAGCAGACACTAACCGGTTGCACAGATGGGGAACGTTGTAACACTGCGTTACGACAGTAGCGATGTAATTCACACTATTTACTTTAATACATTTTAATGAGAAATGACAAGAAACAGGTGAATAATGACTGCCAATCATTGGTTAATGTTCAGAAATGATTATTTCAAGACATGTAAAGCATTTTGGCTCGTTTATGTGGGCCGTTGCAGTGTTCATTGTCAAACTCAAAAATCAGATTACTTTTAATTATTAAAAAACGCCATTATTTTATTTAAAATAAATAATTATTTTATTTTATTGACAAAATATTTTAGTTTGTCTTGTATACAGGTGCTGGTCATATAATTAGAATATCATCAAAAAGTTGATTTATTTCACTAATTCCATTCAAAAAGTGAAACTTGTATATTATATTCATTCATTACACACAGACTGATATATTTTCAAATGTTTATTTCTTTTAATTTTGATGATTATAACTGACAACTAAGGAAAATCCCAAATTCAATATCTCAGATAATTAGAATATTACTTAAGACCAATACAAAGAAAGGATTTTTAGAAATCTTGGCCAACTGAGAAGTATGAACATGAAAAGTATGAGCATGTACAGCACTCAATACTTAGTTGGGGCTCCTTTTGCCTGAATCACTGCAGCAATGCGGCGTGGCATGGAGTCGATCAGTCTGTGGCACTGCTCAGGTGTTATGAGAGCCCAGGTTGCTCTGATAGTGGCCTTCAGCTCTTCTGCATTGTTGGGTCTGGTGTCTCTCATCTTCCTCTTCACAATACCCCATAGATTCTCTCTGGGGTTCAGGTCAGGCGAGTTTGCTGGCCAATTAAGAACAGGGATACCATGGTCCTTAAACCAGATACTGGTTTAAAATGTAAAAAAAACAAAAAAAACATATATATATATATATATATATATATATATGTTTTTTTTTTTTTTTTTTTACATTTTTACGACTTTACATCTCGCAGTTCTGACTTTATAACTAACAATTTATATGACGCAATTCTGAAAAAAAAGTCAGAATTGGAGATGTAAACTCGCAATTGCGAGGGGAAAATTAGCCTACCTTTATTATTATTATTATTATTCATTGGCGAAAACGGGCTTTCATATTGAATATGTGTATGCCAAAAAAATCAAATAAAATAAATAAAAAAATAGAAAGAAAAGAGAGTGAGACCCAAACTGGGGGTCTGACGCCCCCAAACCTCCACGCGCACAGCAGGTTTAACTGAGACATGAACACATGGAGACAAGGCGCTGTCCCGCCCCTCTGAGACCATACTGGTCACACATAGGTAGTGTGTTAACACATATCAGATGGATTAGTATCATCTCTCTGGATTCCAGTAATGAGAAAATGACTTTCAGAAATCCCCCCTCTCATAAACACCTGAGCGGCTACATGCGCGTGAGGAGCCGCAGGGGAAACTGGCTCGCGGTGGTTCTGCTCCGAATATCGCGCCGGGATTTGTTCTTCTGTCTGACCGCTCTCCTCATCTTCTGCCTGGGCTCTGTGTTATATCAGTTAAACGGAGGAGCGCCAAAAATCCTGCTGGATGTGGGATATTATCTCGGTAAGACCTCAGACATACTGTATGCGTTTATCAGGAGTCGTGGGGTAAGTTGTCAGTCTGATTTGGCGATATGAAATGCATGCCTGTAATGTATATATATATATATATATATATATATATATATATATATATATATATATATATATATATATATATATATATATATATTCCTTGTCTTGAGTTTCTTTATTTAGTTTTGTTTTTTGAACAACTTCTAGGTGTTTCAACAAAATCACTGCTAAAGAACACAAGCATTTGGTTCTTTAAACATACCGTATATTAGTATTAGAGTCTAAACAGATCATTTGCTGCAATATGAACAGAAGTTTCCTGATACGCCTCACTAATTGAATGCACCTTAATGATTCATTAAAGTTATAAAGTGTTAGCAAAGCCTGTTACTGTAGTTCTGTTCTCAGGTGAATGGCATCAGTCAAGGTTCATAAAGAGTGGACTGTCAAAGTTTCCTCTCTCCACTATGAGTCTATTCGACAGCAGTGTTGTTCTTGGCTTTCAGAGCAGCTCATGAGACCCACCGGTGAATTCCACACGAGTCCATGTAAACTCATGATATGAGGCCTTTCATTGTCCTACAATGACAGCAGTCACCAAAACCGACGGAGGAGTGGAAGAACCTGTGGATTCGACAAAGCATCAGTTCTTAAAATACTCATTTAAAAGATACCAATCTTACATTTCAGTTCCCAAGAAGTCTACAAATAAGACACAAGATTATAAATGTGCAATTATTGTGGATGCATGGAATATTTGGCATTGCTTCTCAAGAACTATAAGGATTCTCTCACACAGCAATGTCACCTTGTGAAATTCAATATGCACAATTATATGTATGATAGATGGTGGGTGCGCTTCTATTTATTTTTATTTTATTTGAAACTTTTTAGGGAGTTTTGCTGGTGGCCATGGATCTTTAGCACCCAGAGTAAGAGCACTGCATGTAATATCCTGTCCTCAACTGATGCATGTTTATGCCATTATTATGTAAGATTGTTCTTTAGTAGAAACGCTTTGAATGTTGTAAGAGTTTTCTCTGTTGCAGGCGCTACCGTTCCCGAGTCAGGTTGTGTATAACAGGGTGGGGAAGTGTGGCAGTCGCACTATAGTTCTGTTGCTGCGCATGTTGGCGGACAGACATCAGTTCACGCTCATCTCCTCTGATATTCACAACAAGACCAGACTCACCAAACGGGAGCAGGTAATGATCGGCAACTGAAAATGTAAACAATTTCTTATTTTTTGAGCATCACATCAGCTGCCATTGAATGAATTCATTTTTATAATTCCCGTAGGTCTATATACTGTCATCAGCCACCGCTGAACCATCACTAGTAATTTATATTAACTGTTCTTCATTCATTCCTGTGTAGGAAAATCTGATTAGAAACATCAGCACAACTCCTCAGCCATTTCTTTATACCCGACATGTGCATTTTCTCAACTTTAGCAGGTAAGTTGATGCATTATTTAGTAAAGTAAAAAAAAACAGACAACTGTATCTTACTGTATGAAACTCATCAAATAAATGAAAACGCAGAAAATATTGATTTTGTAATTCTGCAATTATTATTAATATGTATTGTTTATATGAATTAATATGAGTAATTTTTCATTATTATTATTAATTATTAATATTAACAATGCTTCTCAGGTCATTTTCTCTACAAATAATAAGGACTCAAGAACATGGCATTCATGTTTGTATGAACTAGCGCAAGAGACCTGAAAGTAGTAAAAGTAATGTTCTAGTTTTTGCAGATTAATGCTTGTTCGCAGCTAATAAAAATATGTTTTAAAAACGTTTTGCTAACGCTCCCATTACTTTATGAAATTGTTATTTCTAGGTTTTTTTGGCTATGTGAATGTTAAGGGAACATTCCATTTTGATTTGATTTAACAATATGAGAATGTTACTTTTGAACGTTCTCTGAACATTCTGAAAAACGTAGCAACGTTTAAAAATGTTAGAAGACTTTTCAGAAAAGAGAGTGATGTATAAATGTATTTTGTGCTGACATTTTGAGAACGTTATTAAAGACCAGGTAACTGTGATTTTGAACTATTAATATTACTTGAATATTACTTTTGGCCAGAGGAGAACTGGCCCCAGACTGAGCCTGGTTTTTTTCTCCATTCTGTCTCAGAGGGAGTTTAGGTTCTTTGCCGCTGTCGCCTCTGGCTTGCTCAGTTGGGGACACCTAATTTCTAGTGATTATCGTCGATTTGATTGCACAGATACTATTTAAACTAAACTGAGCTAGACAATGAAATCTCTGAATACAATAATGAAATGCCTTTAACTGAAAATTGAGTGTTTAATCTTATCATTATACATTACTGACACTCTGCCCTCCAGTTTGATGCTGTTAAGTGCTTTGACACAATCTGTATTGTTAAAAGCGCTATATAAATAAAGGTGACTTGAACTTTAAGAAAACCTTGCCAGCCAAAGTTCTTAGAACATTTCCTGTTAGATGGGTTACACTGAGCAAAAATAATAGGGAAAAAGCCTGTGAAATATTATTTGACTTCCACAGTTAACAGTAGTACTGTTTTTGAAACTTTCAGCAAAGCCAGTATAGAGTCAATGGTGTTTATATTGGTGTTTATTGCCGCATATGTGTGGAATATCCAGCTGTTTACTTCCATCTTTGCCATGAACGACTGTGAAGGTGTCAGATAGTCTAACATGAGTCCTCTCTGTACTGTAATCAGGTTCAGAACGGATGAGCCTGTGCACATCAACATCATCAGAGATCCCATCAACAGATTCCTGTCCAATTATTTCTTCCGGCGCTTCGGCGATTGGAGGGGGGAAGAGAATCACGTCGTCCGGACCCCTGGGATGAAAGACGACGAGAGATACTTAGTAAGAGCTTTAAAACGAATGTGTTTCTGAAGAAAGCAGCAGTTCATTCGAGGCTAGAGAAACATTACAAATGTACAGTAATGAGAAGAGAGTGAATGAACTGCGCTGTCATAATGAAGTGTGTACTGTGCGATTCACATGAATGCCTCCTTCACTGCTCAGCGGCCAGCGTTTATTAGCACGGTTTACTCGCTCTATATTTAGTGTGGGTCTGACTGTGCTGCTGCTTTTCCTGTCAGTCATTAGTGTGACGTGTGGCAGTGCTGTACAGTACTGTGTACATACAGTATGACGCCATCTGAGGGAAACACAAGATGTTTACAGTTTCTACAAACTGTACCAGTGCAATCATATATGTTCTATACAATGCACATGGATATGCATGATTTCTGTTTAAATGCTAATTTTGATCTGTTCACTTTCCCTGGAATGTTGTGGCTTTGTGTGCTCAACGGCAGGAAATAGCCAGGCGTGGGTGGGTGACTGGTTGGAGACTGATATGAATGACCCCACAGTCACAGCATTTGTGTGTTCAGACCCCTTGTGGATGAATATATAAACACAGCACTGTTCTCAGAGCTTCAGTCCAGTTCAACAGCTATATATCAGTGTAACAGCACTAGAATAACTAACTGTGGAGTGTTACCGTTGCCGCTTGGATGCATTGCTTTTGTTTACCTTTGGATAAAAACATCTGCTAAATGCACAAATGTAAATGTTTCCAATATGTTCTTCTTGACCAAAGGACATCAACACGTGCATCTTGGAAAGTTACCCAGAATGCTCCAACCCCCGGCTCTTCTACATTATCCCATATTTCTGTGGGCAGCATCCTCAGTGCAGGTGATCTTTATGCGCATATGTTACATTTCAAGCTCTTTTATCCAAGCTCCAAAACAGTGATTCAAAAACAAGAGATTCATAAATGTTTCAAAGCTTCATTTGAAAGCGTCCATCACTATCAGTAGATGCCCATGAGTGGATGCCATTGGAACTGAGTAATATATGGTGCAATCATCTGTCATGAACTAGAGAGCCGGGTTTGTGGGCGCTGGAGACGGCCAAGCAGAACGTTCTGGATCATTACCTGCTGGTAGGAGTGTTGGAGGAACTTGAGGATGTGCTGCTTCTGCTGGAGAGACTCCTTCCACACTTCTTCTCTGACGTCTTGAACATCTATAGAAGTCCAGGTGAGACTTTTCCTGCAGAATATGAATATGAATTATATAATAATTACTTAATGTACATTTTTAACCATTGTCGAATTATTTTAAATACAAAATTTAACTGTGTGTGTGAATACTTAAATACTATTTCAATAAATATAATTGGTTACACTTTATTTTGATAGTCCACTTTAGACATTCTACTAACTGTAAGTAACTTTTTAACTACATGTCAACTAATTCTCATTAATTTGCAACTGCATGTCTACTAACTCTCAGAGCAGACTGTTAGGGTAGGTTTAGGGTTAGTAGAATAAGTTGACATATACTTGCAAAGTTTCTGATAGTCAGTATGTTGTATGTTGTGGACCCATCAAAGTAAAGTGTTAGAAGATATTAAGCAGTCTACTAATACTCTAATGACTGCTAGTTGACATGTAGTTGCAATGTTACTTACTGTTAGTAGAATGTCTAAAGTGGACTATCAAAATAAAGTGTTACCATAGAACTCATTAAAAACTAAAAACTATATACACACATTTATATCAAGAATTTAATGTAACTATATTTAGTTACATATTTTTTTATATTAAATGTCATTACTTCAAAATACAAAATTTATTTGAATAAGCAATTTCTATATAATTTGTAAGTGCATCAAAATATATACTTTTAAATACTTTCAATATTATTTCATAAACTCCATGTAGAATTAATGTACCGCAGACTTTTTATTAAGCTTTATTAAAATAATTTATGTCTAAATCTGGCTCTGTTTGATTCAGAATACAGGAAGCTGGGGAACATGACAGGCACCGTCCGCAAACAAACTCCTGATCTAGAGGCCCTGCAGGTGCTTTATGAGCGCATGGAGTACGAGTACAACTTCTACAACTTCATCAAAGCTCAGTTCCACCTCACCAAGAGGAAGATCGGCCTGAGATCTGGCCCAAAACCCTCCAGACGTTATTCAAGTGTTCTTCAGAGGAAAGACCTACAGGAGGAGCTGGAGCTGGAGGAAGAGGAAACGGAAGACTCACTCGACTGGACCGAACACACCTGAGAGATGCTCTGAGACCAGACCACATACAGTCTAAAATAACTGATCATTCAGCTCTCACGGAACCATAAATCTGGACAAAGCTTGAAAATCATGATTTTATATGTTTATTTGTAAAGGGGGGGGGGGGGGATGATTGCACTGAAGTGTGTGTGCATGCATGCGTGCGTGGGTGTGTGTGTGTGTTAAACAGCCCTGCATCATATCTGTCAAATTCAATAATTGTTTCTTACAGAAATTGGGGCGCTGATTCCCAGTGCCACTTGTGTTCTCATCATCAAATTAGGGCTTTTTTGAGATGCAGGGCTGGGTAATTTCTTGTGTAATTTTCAGACAATCACATTGCAACTGTAGTTTCCCTTAACAATGGCACGAGTGAATTTACAGAGCATTTGTGAATACTTGATATGCATTATCACTTATAAGGAGTACTTTTGTTTTGTAAAAAATATAAGACACTTGATGGCAATAACACATGTTGGCAGTACGATTCTTGTCAAATCAATATTCTTCATAAAAATATTTGATGTTACACTGAAAATCTTACTGTATATAAATTATACAGTAAATTTTAGTCATTCATTAGTTGAAGGCAACAGAACTGCATAAATGAATACTTTTTTTAAACTCACAGCATAATAAAAATTAGTTAAAAATATTAAAGCATATTAAACTGGTATATGACAATGCCTTTCAACATCAAACAATTTACATGTTTTATCTTTAAATTTACTCATCGAGATTCTGTAAACAATACATTCAGCCTCCATACTGAAAACAACCTACAAATTAGTGGCAAGTAGAAATCAAACAATACAGATTACATACATGTTTATCTTAAGATTTAAGTGTCATTTCTCATCAGCATAAAAATGTAAAGCAGCATCACTATAAGACTACAGCACACAGCAGATTCACAGTCTGGCTTGAGGGGGTTTTTCAAACAGACTCTGTCTCAGCAGATCGAGCGCGTCCTGCGCCGTTCCCCAGCTCAGAGTAACACCACAGCTGCCGTGACCGTAGTTGTGCACCAGAGGCACCTGACGGCCCTGTACATGCAAATACTGGCGCTCCACCCGTGGGTTCGCCCGGCTCGGCCGCAGCCCCACCCACTCGCCCATCACCTGAGCCACTCGCAGAGACGGTTCCAGCCGGCAGCAGCGCTCCAGGATCCCCTCGCTGTCCTCCTCGTCCACCTCCAGCCGCCAGTCATCCGCCTGCCGCGTGCCTCCGATGCTGACGTACCTGATGCCTGGGTAGATGTAGGTATTGCCATCTCCATCTCGGATGAAGTTCTTCAGCCATGGAGCGCTAACCTTCAGCATTTGTCCTCGTACTGGATAGACCTCCTCATCATTCACCAAAAAACGAGAGCCGAGGCCTGAGCAGTTCATGATGGCATCGTAATTCAGAGCCAGTTTATGAAGATCAGTCACCTTTTCACAGATGATCTGACCTCCAACTGCTCTTAATCTAGTGGAAAACAAAAACATAACACTGGTTTATTTATTATACGATTACTATTCCCCTGTTTTCTTATTTGTCAAAAATTTGGAATAATAAAGCTTTATGTAGTTTCTTATGCTCATCAAGGCTGCATTTATGTGAGAGTAAAAAGTAATTACAATTTAAAATAGCTATTTTCTATTTCAATACATCTTCAAATGTAATTTATTCCTGTGATGCAAAGCTGAATTATTTGCAGCCAGTACTCCAGTCTTCAGTGTCACATAATCCTTCAAAGAAAAATATTACAAATTTGTGGAAACCATGACACACTACCATTAAAAAGTATAAGCTTAGAAAGAAAAATAAACGAATGCCTTTTCAATGCAGCAAAGATGCATGAAATTGATCAAATTGACAATGTAGAATAGGGTAACGGCTGCTGAAAATTCAGCTATACCATCACAGAAATAAATTACAATTTAAAACATATAAGAGAAAACAGTTATTTCAAATTGTAATAATATTTCACAATATTACTATTTTCACTGTATTTTTTGGTCAAATGAACGGGGACTTTGGTGAGCAGAAGAGGCCTCCTTAAAAAAAAAATAAAATAAAAAATATTATATATATATATATATATATATATATATATATATATATATATATATATATGATATGAAGGATAAATATGAAGGTTTTATGCATGATTATGACAACTGTCATTAAGTGTCATTCGCTCAGTTATGTCATTTTTAATGCAAAGATGGCATTATTTGACCTAACCCTAGCCCATAACAAATACATCTCAAACAATGTCATCTTTGCATTAACATGACACTTAATGACAGTTATCATAAACATGCATAAAAACGCTTCATATTCATGTCATGATTATGAAGGTGTCATGTCAGTCTTATGCACACCCCTTCAAGTAAAGCGTAACCAAACTTTAAACAGTACCTTTTTTCTAGCCATGGCAGGTAGCTCAGACATTCACACTTTAATGTGGTAAATGCCTGACCAAACTTATGATTAGGAAAACGCTTCATTTCACGATCCGTCATGTATCTGAATCCAAACATAAAATCTGACCAGAAGGGCTTTTTGTCACAGGGTATCTCCTTAAAGATGTGGTACCTAAGATGCAGCAAAGTAGAGATTATGAAAGATAAAAAAAAACACTTTAATATATCATCTTTTAGCTTTTTTGTTCTTGGGGTTTTACCCGGAGCTCAAGTACACGCCAGCATCTGAGGCTTGAGGGGAATCTGCAATGGCCAGAAGATGATCGAACGACTCCTTGAACCATCGCCGTTGCCGCTCAAGAGGGATGTCTAGTAAGAGAGGACAATAACAATCAATTTAGACCGGACTGGTTGGTTGCCTTCAAAACAGAAACGCACAATCCCAAGGTTTGATGCATCACCTCACCAGGAAACTCTTTGGGCAAGAGGATTCCCGCAGCTCCATCGCCGGTGGTGTCTGGTGAAAACTTCTCCGCAATAACAGTCACAGAGCAATGTGGAAGTGTCTCAGCGACACACACAGCAGTGGATAAACCCACCACACCTGCTCCAACCACGACCACCTTCACACGCTTCATCCCTCAGATCAACTACAACACAGTACAGACAAACTGCTTCAAGAGTCACATTTAAAACTTTGCTTTTTTATTTTCTATTAACATCTAATAAAACTTCTCCTGATGTTGCACCATTAAACTGTAATATTCTATTTCAGATTCAAATTCAGAGAACATTCACTGCAAACTAGCATTGGAAAGAGTTTTCAAATATACTCAAATATCTATAAAAGTTAATTAAACAGCAGTTTGCATTAAATAGTATGTTATAGGTGTCACAATGTTATGCATGTTTTTTTTATTCATTAAAAAAAAAAAGTCACTGACATGGTAATGAGGCGAGAGATATAACCTGGGATGTCCACCTAAATTTCTGTTTGTTGTTTGTTTTCCCTTCACACGATACACAGACTTTTAACATCCATGCAAGACAATCATAATATCAGAACTTGTGCCAATAAAGTCAATAAACAACAGACTGTCCTACTTACCCAGCTAGCAGAAAACTTTCTCAGAACTTTGGCTAAGGTTCTCTCAAAGTTATGAACAAACTTTCTTCCAGTAACGTTAATATGATACGTATTGTTACGTCCCTATATGTGACGCTGAGTTGTTGTTTGAGTATTTTTCTGTTTTTGCATTATTTTTCCAGGTTTTCCTATTCTTTTCTTTTTTTATTTGCCGCCATCTTGTTTTTTCTTTCTCTCTCTTCTACTTTCATTTTCGCAGGTGGCGTGCAGATTGGTCGTCGCTTATCAATCATTTCATTTTGTATTCTTTTGTTTGGATTAGTTTGTATGGTTTAGTTCATAATGTGCTTTGACGGCCATGTAAAACATCTTATCTATTTGCTGTCCTGAAGCCTTTGTCCTTTGATATTTGAAAGCCTAGAAAGCTTTTAAAGTTCTGTTAAAACAATAGGTTACTATCGTAACCCCGGTTCTCTGAAACATCGAGTGGAGAGATCCACCTATGGGAAGGGCATCCGTACCTGACCTCTGCAGAAGCATCCAATTGCACCAAGTCTGGCTTAGACAGACAGAAGCGCGCAGCCAATGCCCGGTGAGGCCACACCCCCTCACCCACGGGTATATAACAGCTGGGCGCGCTGCTATTCCTCAGTAAGTATATTCGCTTCTCGTGCGGCAAGCGGGGCAAAGCTGGTGGATCTCTCCACTCGATGTTTCAGAGAACCGGGGTTACGATAGTAACCTATTGTTCTCTTTCATCATCTCGTGTTCGAGATCCACCTATGGGAGAGACATGGACAGCTCCCCGATTGCCCAATACACTCACAGTGAGGTTCTGAAAGCCAGAGAAAGACGGTCACCTCGGGGAGGCGGTGCCTGACACGTCCATTAATCATGAACCTGCAAAGGTGACGCCACACCTAACTGCTGTGGACAAGCAGGACATGAAACATGCATGAGACACATACATGATAGTAACCCCAACCCACCAAGGCACATAACTATACCAAAAAGGGGAGTAAATGTTTGGTGACAGGAATGAACACGGCCAGCCGGCCCATTCACTCTTATTGTTTATACAGGGTTACAGGGTGGAGCTAAGAAGACCCCGCCCCTAAAACCGAATGTGCTACCGAGGTTCTGGTGACATCCAGCCGGTAGTAACGCACAAAGGTATGAGGAGAAGCCCAACTGGCAGCGGAGCAGATGTCCTGCAGTGACACTCCCCTAAACAAAGCCCAAGAGGCGGCTAAGCCCCTTGTGGAATGAGCTCTGATGCCCCTTGGGGGCTGCACTCCCTTTGCTTCATAAGCCATAGTTATAGCGTCCACAACCCAATGTGAGAGGCGTTGCTTCGATATGGGACTCCCTCTGTGTGGGGGGGCCCATGAAACAAAGAGCTGGTTGCTCTTCCGGAAAGCATTGGTCCTGGTCATATATGCCTGTAAAGCACGGACTGGACACAGAGCATTCAGCCTCTGATCCTCTAGAGAGGTAAAAGGTGGAGGGTGAAAAGCGGACAGCTCCAACACCTCCGAAGTGAACGACGGGAAGCACTTCGGCATGAAGGCCGGGTTAGGCTTTAGGGAAACCTCATCTCCACTGAGGGAGAACTTAGTGCACGAGAGGTGAACCGAGAGTGCATGTAGCTCACTGACACGTTTAGCAGATGCCAAGGCCAAGAGCAAAGCTGTCTTGAAGGACAACAGCTTAAGGGAAATACTCCCCAGCGGCTCAAAAGGATGTTGAGACAGCGCTTCCAGCACCATGATGAGGTCCCACTCAGGAACAGTTCTCCTGATGACTGGTAAAGAGCGGCGTGCACCCTTCATAAATCTGCGGATTAGAGGGTGCTGCCCGACAGTACAGCCCTCAAAACCCACATGACAAGCTGAAATCGCAGCCAAGTAGACCTTAATGGTGGAAAAAGACCTCCCTTTTTCCATGAGGTCTTGAAGGAAACACAAAATATCAGGAACTGAGCACTGATAAGATGTGAAACCACGCCCATCGCACCACCCTTCGAACACTTGCCACTTACAGCCATATAAGGACCGTGTAGAAACGGCCCTGGCATTCTGAATAGCGGCGAAAGCCCAAGTGCGTTCAGGTTCGTCCTCTCACGGGCCAGGCCCAGAGAGCCACCCTGTCCGGGTGGGGGTGGTAAATCTCCCCGTTGGCTTGGGACAATAGGTCCGTGCGAACGGGAAGGCGCCACGGCTCGGCGTATAACAGAGGAACTATCTCCGCCAGCCATGTTGCTTTGGGCCACCTGGGTGCTATCAGAACGAGAGACAAGCCCTGCTCTCTCACCCTGGCCAATGTGGGAATTATCAGGCACAGGGGAGGAAAAGCATACAGGGGCACTCTGGGCCATGGGTGGGCCAGTGCGTCTACCCCGAGGGGCGCATCCATGTCCCTTAGAGAGAAGAACATAGGACAATGGTGGTTTTCGCGCGAGGCGAATAGATCTACGCTCGCCCGTCCGAATCTCATCCATAGCATTTCCACTATCTGCGGGTGAAGACGCCAATCTCCGTAGATTGGATTTCCCCTTGATAGCAGATCCGCGCCTCTGTTCAGAATGCCCGGAACATGAGTGCGCAACGACAGGAAAACACATCTGCTCCACACCAATAGCTTGTAAGCTAGAGCGTGAAGTTTCGACGAGCGCATGCCGCCCTGACGGTTGATATAGGCCACAGCCGTGGTATTGTCGCACCGTACTAGAACGTGATGTCCCTGCAGGCGAGGCAGAAAATGATTCAGAGCTTTCCAAATGGTTAAAAGCTCTAAATAGTTTATGTGCGCTGAACGAAGTTTGCACGGCCACAACCCGTTCACCGTTCTGCCCTCCTGGGTGGCACCCCAGCCTGTTAAGGACGCGTCTGTCGTCACAACTTTCCGCATCGTAACCGCCCCCAGAGGGGTTCCCCGTGCGTAAAAGTCTTTGCTCTCCCAGTGGCGCAAGACTGTCGAGTAGGCGCGTGTCACTGTTACCGAGCGGCAAAGATCGCGAATCGGGCTGAAATGTAGTGACAAAACCCATTTCATGAACGCCCTCATCCTCAGGAGTCCCAACGGCACAACTTGGGTGGATGAAGCCATGAGACCCTGTAGCCTGAGACATGTGCGATATTGCACTTTCGCTCCTTCTCTGAACTACGACAGACAGTTCATCAGAGAGCGAACGCGCTCTTGAGAGAGACGCGCTCGCATGGAGACCGAGTTCAACTCCAAGCCCAGGAAAATGACATTCTGACTGGGCGTGAAATTGCTCTTGCTCACATTCACTTGGAACCCGAGCGATGTAATGTGCGCAAGCACACGGCCGGTGTCCTGCAACACCTTCTCCTTCGATTCGGCTATAATGAGCCAATCGTCTATGTAAGTCAGGATTCTCAGACCTGATATTCTCAGAGGTGCTAAGCCCGCCTCCGCGCACAGACAGAAAGACCGGGGACTCAAACTGAGTCCAAACGGAAGAACTGTGAATTCGTAACATATGCCCTGGTAGGCGAAACGAAGAAACTTCCTGTGCGGAGGATAGATGCTTATGTGAAAGAAAGCATCTTTCAGATCGACTGATGTGAACCAGTCGTTCTGTTTTATGGCACGGGCGAGTGCGCCTTGTGTCAGCATTCTGAAATTGTATTTCCTCAAATGTTTGTTCAACACTCAAAGGTCCAAGATAGGGCGGAGAGAGCCGCCTTTTTTCGGGACCAGAAAATAACGGGAATAAAAACCCTGGTTCATCAGATCGGGGGGTACCACCTGAATCGCTCCCTTGTTTAGGAGAGATGAAATTTCCTCTTTGAGAATGTGTGAGGCGTTCTCTTCCGTGTGAGAAAAGAGAATGCCGTTGAAATGCGGGGGTTTTACTGCGAATTGCAATCTGTAACCCTGCATTACTGTACGCATCACCCACTCGGGAGCTGAAACGGTTTGACAAGCCGCTTCGTGACTCGCGAGTGCTCCCGCTCGGGCCAAAGCGGAGCTGTGTGAGACCAACAGGTTTATTTGTGATGCTATGGCGCCATCTAGTGGGCACACTAGAGGCGACATGCAGGGGTTCGGAGGGATTTCCTCTCTCTGCAGTGAGATGAGTTCTCTCTGCGGAGAGAGGTTTTGTCTCCGAAACGAATTCATTTGATTCGTACTTTTTTGTGTTTTGTGTTGGGCAAACACTGAGGCCGAAGCCTTTATTGAGAGAGTGAGGGGAACAGGGTGTGGGCAGTGTGGTGTCACTGTGCTTACACTTTCCCTCAGAAAGGGCCCCCTGAACGTGGGGGGAAAACACACATTTCTCGAACACACGAGCTGGGCAGTCTCGACAGACGGTGAGCTGACCCATCCGCGGGACCCCCTGGGTCTTTTGGACGGGGGTCCTAGAAGAAGAGGGGAGTCCGAAGGGCTCGCGGCCCGTGAACATGGACTCGATGCCCCCATCGGCTGAACATCAGGCAGGCCGCTTGCGTTTCGAGTCGGTGGGTTTGGAATTCGCAGGTCTCCCGGCCGCGGCCGCGGCGGGAGCGGGCTTACCCCAGTGCTTGCTCGTAGGTGCTGGGTTATGATGCCGCGGGGATGGTATGTTGCGGGGCTTTTCCTTGCCCTGATGAAACTGTCGTCCCGTGGCCGGTGGGTTGGGCAAACGCACAGGGGGCGCCTGGCGTGGGACTGCCTTTCTGGGAAGGCAAAGCTTGAAAGCCTCATCCTCCTTCTTCTTATCGTCACACCGTTGTTGCATTAGTGCGACAGCGGGGCCGAAGAGAGCCCGTCCGGGCTCCACAGGCGCGCCCGCGATGCGCCGCTTTTCGCTGTCAGGGAGTCCCGACAGGTTCAGCCAGAGCGCGCGCTCTCCCACCACGGAAAGCGCCATGGAGCGCCCGCAAGCTTGGACAGCTTGCCGCGCGTTACGGAGGACGAGGTCGTTCACCGTAAGGATCTCCTTCCACAGGGTTTCAGAAGGATTTCCCTTTTCCAACTGCAGCCCTAATTCTTCGAGGAGCGAAGAAACGTTAAGGGCCCTGACAGCCACGGCCGAGGACTTATAAGCTGCCTGGTGAACGGAGGCAGCAAAACGGTCCATCTTGTTGGGCAAGACCGGCTTAGGGGGAGCGAGCAGCCCGCCCTGAGCGGGGTTAAGGTGCCTGGCGATGGATGGCTCAACGGCGGGAGGTTCGCCCATACCGTACTCTGCCATGTCCTTAACCTCGAGTCCCGTGAGACCGTGTCTGAAGTCGAGCGGGTCTCTCCAATAGTTCCTCATGTGCTTCGCGCACGCCGGGAGGATGGGGAAGAGTTGCTTCCTCGGGCCGGGAGGGGGTCCCAGCACTTTCCCATCATAAATATCCCTCTCCTGGTCGGTGGCGCTCTGTGGTGCCGGCCATTCAATGTTGAGACGAGCGGCCGCTCGCTCACACACTTCCAGGAGGATGGCTTGAGGGAGAGCCACGTGGGCGGTAGCCTGGGGAACACCAGAGGGCGGGATGGCCTCCTCGTCCTCTGAAACCCCAAGCAAGGCCGCATCCTCCTCTTCGCCAGAACCGGGCGGTTCGTGGACGAGAGCGAGGTTGTCCTCGAAGATGTCCACCTCGGGGAAGGTGGGATTGGGCTGGTCAGCCCAGATGAGAGACGTTGCACCCCGGGAGGCCCCCGGTAGCGTGTCATCGTCACCGTGTCCCCCGTCCGAGTCAGAAAAGTGAAAAAAAAGTGAAGTGACATACGGCCAAGTATGGTGACCCATACTCGGAATTTGTGCTCTGCATTTAACCCATCCAACGTGCACACACACAGCAGTGAACACACACACACTGTGAACACACACCCGGAGCAGTGGGCAGCCATTTATGCTGCGGCGCCCGGGGAGCAGTTGGGGGTTCGGTGCCTTGCTCAAGGGCACCTCAGTCGTGGTATTGAGGTGGAGAGGGCGCTGGACAGTCACTCCCCCCACCTACAATCCCTGCCGGCCCGAGACTTGAACTCGCAACCTTTGGATTACAAGTCCAACTCTCTAACCATTAGGCCACGACTTCCCCAGAAGGGCTGAGCCCGGTGCACTGTGTCACTGCCACCTTAAAACGGCGTTTAAGCAGCTTCCTAGGCAGCATGAGGCAGAAACTGCAATTTTCCGGATTCTCCAGGGCTTCCCGAGCGTGCTTAGGGCCCAAACAGACCACGCAAAGCTGATGAAGATCCTTAGCTACGATAAGGGCGCCACACGCGGCCGGGCAGGCCCGTGATAAGCTATCCCCTGGAGAGGCTGCAGGCTTAGACAGTGACATACCAGCGAAGAAATCGGAGAAATCCGTGGCGGGCAGCCGTAAGGAGAAACGGTGAAAATAGCGAGAGCGTGGGCGGCTCCGAATGCAAAGCAGCAGTAGTTGAAAAATAAACAACTCTCACGTCCGGCGGAGGCTGATCTGGCCGATATGTCCTCCTGAAGACACAAAGTGAGCAGCAGCGTAAAATTCAACCGAGCTGTGAGATGCAGAGATCGCGAGAAGCGAATGTCAACTGAGGAATAGCAGCGCGCCCAGCTGTTATATACCCGTGGGTGAGGGGGTGTGGCCTCACCGGGCATTGGCTGCGCGCTACTGTCTGTCTAAGCCAGACTTGGTGCAATTGGATGCTTCTGCAGAGGTCAGGTACGGATGCCCTTCCCATAGGTGGATCTCGAACACGAGATGATGAAAGAGAACTGGATTGGAGGTGAAGGGGGTAGGTAAATTATGTCACGTGATTTAGGCTTATTTCGTTGTCTAGACTCCCTAAGTTAGGGACTTGTGCCACCTTCTGTATGTTTTTGTTTGGTTAAGTAGTGTAGTTGAGTTACGACCTCTCGGACGTCGAAGATTGTTTTCTTTTCACATTTTTCTTTTCTTAGCTCAGAATTATATTAAAATGGGTTAGTAAGATTTCTTTTGGTTCTGTTACTTTCTTTCTTTTGGCACGGTCCAGGCTCCCTTCATTCTCCCCAGTTCGCCAAGCTGAGATTGCCGGTGTGTCTAGTTTTTTTCTATTATTATTTTTTTATGTTACATATTCAATTTCTTTAATAATAAAACAAATTCGCTTGATTTACTCTCTGGTGTTAGTTACTTTCATTCACACACAGACTGTAATGCTGACAGTGGTCCGATCTGGTCTAATGTTCCCCTTCCAAGAAGGGTCGCAACATTATACATTATTCAAAGTTACGTTGTTCTATAAACCTTTGCAGTTTATTTGTTTTATAAAATCCTGCCCAACGTGTTACAACACATACACACTCTTCCAGCGACAAGATCACGCTCAGGCCAGGTAGGGACCGACTACAAAGTTGATTTTTAAGTTAAAAAAAAATCGTTGGGAAATTAATTTTAATTCGTATTTTTTTCCCCCAAAATGTAAATATTATAATTCTTAATAACATTATTATTACTAATGTTATTATTCTTTACATTATGTGAGTTTATGTGATTATATTTCATTGCGTGTGTACAACTTTTTTGCTAACAGCGAAGCATTTGGATGTGGAACCATTGTGCGTTTATTCTCTTCGTTGTGTACTTTGTAGACGGCCCCTATCTTGCGTCTTTACGTTATAAAACTTCTGGGTTGAGAAACATAAAAAAGCAGAACTGTCTATGATCTAGCTATTAAAGTTTTTCGAGGTTGACTATCCCAACATCAAATCAACTTCATCACGGTCATGCTCCAAATAACATTCCCTCATAACGTCTGCAAAATAATAAAGATGAACATTCCTCTTAATGTTGTCTTTAACATTCATATGCGCAGGAATACACGCTTTTAAACATTTACAAAACTGTACGTTACCTGACTACAACGTTACAATGCTTCATTGAAACAAACATAGCTTAACCACATTTATAAATCATGCCTACACTTGCCATACCAGTAATAAGAATAAAATCCCTCAATGCAGATTATTTAGTATGAATATTTACATTGTACAGATCCAAGATTAACTTTATGCAAGGTAAAAATGCACTGTGCATTGACGGACACTATTTAAAATACATTTTACATAATGTTAAAGCAGGTGCACATTTAGTTTACACGTTTACTTACCTCGAGCCTACCGAGATCTGCTGCACGAACAAACACAACAAAACCTCTTGTCTGTGAATTATCACCCACACTCTTGATGCACATTAATCATTCATTCGTTATGTGCTCGATTGCAGCACAAACCGAATTAGGTCAAGCTGTCACATCTTCCTGCTGAGACGAGGCTGGGACTGTTATGTTCGTCCTATTTAAAGATCTACATCCAAATGCATCATGGGTAATGGAGTTTCACTCGTCTTTTTTTAATTTTTGAAGCGCTGTTGAAGCACAGATACTATAATATAATATATTACTTTGCGACAAATAGTTTAGACTGCCAAAGGGAAAAATAAGCGCACGGTATTCGGTTTATTTGTGTTGCTATGCTTTGCCAGAACAACAGTGGCGCTGTTTGCAAATACACTGGGCGACAAAAGTTGTTGTTCCTATGGTTGTTCCGCCAGGGGGCGCATTGAGACTAAAAAACAAAACAAATCCCAGAACGTCTTATCAGACATATAAAATATTTTAAAGACATTAATTCAGCAGTGATACCTGACAAAAATGGGCACCTGCCGTTAAATTCTATATAAAGTTATTACATAAATTACGTTATCTAACAGCGCTGATGGTTATTACGTGACAACGCCGTTTAGAAAATAATAATAATAATAATAATAAAAATAATAATAAACTTTGAAAGTGGTTGGATTAAAAACATATAAAATAATAAAAACCGCCCCGCCCCTTTTGGTATTCACTGCTGCCTTTCTATCTGCTCGTTTCTGTGATCACGCGATGCAATTCTCGCGAGATATGCCTGTCTGAAACGGTTCCTTTAAGGTAAGGTCCTGAAAGCTTAATCGTATATTATAGTCCTCAGATAGTAGTTCAATTATTCTTTGAAGTGCGTTTTGCAGATAAAATGTTGTAATTTTCAAATCAGCGTTAGTCTTTTAGCGATATGGGCGTGTTTTAGAAGGGAAAGCGAAGCTGCTCTTTGTTGCTACACATGGCGCTGGGCTTTAAGCATTGTATTCATTTATTACTGTGTTCAAAGACCTTTGACACAGATATACATGAAGATTCACACTGCGCGCGCGTGTGTGAGACCCACTGTGCACATACAATTTGTGATGACATTCTCTGCACTAAACTAGACTCTGTTTACAGCTCAGGTTGCGTGCACAGTTGTGTCGTATGATGCATTCACGCATGCATTTGCTGATATTTCTGTAAAATGTTTCAGAAGAATTAATTTATCAAATAAATATTGGCTTATATAGTAGTTTGGGTCCAAATACGGAAATAACATTGGTTCTGAATGATTACCATATGCATGTACCATATCGTATTTAGGCTACATTGTACATCAAAGAATGCATGCATGGTGCACGGTTGGTAACAACTCAAATAAATGTGTTGGTCTGATCTGATGGGTCAAGGACAGGAGGAGAACGGCCTGTGTGAAAACACTACATTTAGCATACTTTATTATGCTGAAAACTGAATGTGATAAAAGTTTTCAGACACTTGATTGCATGTTGTTTGAAATTTAATTTTAAAATGCATTAAACTTTAAATTAAATGCAATTAGCTTAACTTTAGAGAGCTTTTTGGCTTAAGTACATCTTCAAATGTAATTGTTTTTGTAATTAAAATGTACTGCTGAATGTGCTGACAAGCATTTATGGTAAACTAAAATATTCTTCAATGTAATTTCTGTTGAAATGGTGTGTCATCTATTTAAAAATCTATAATTCCACATTTTTAATGATGAAGTTGCAATTTATATCATTTAAAATATATTAACTTGCGTGCTTTAGTATGTTAGTCAACATCAAGTGTACTTCTTTCAAGCACGATGAAAGAGAATTAAAACATGATGATTTAAAACATACTTTAATATATACTGTGCAATATATGCTGTTATTAGAAGCATATATAAGTATTATGAAGATTGTTGGTAACCAAATAGTTTCTAGTCCCCACTGACTTCCATAGTTCCATAGACTTCCATTATTTATGGATTTATTCATTTTCAAGTCATTGGGGAGGACCATAAAAATGTTTGGTTACCACAATTCCTCAAAATATCTTCTTTTGTGCTCAACGATGAAAAAGACAAAAAACTCAACAACTTGAGGGTGAGTAAAAGATGACAGATTTTTTTTATTATTATTTTTTGGTGAACTATCCCTTTAAGTGGACTATTATGTCATTAGTATTAAATTGTCTGCAAAGACAGGTTTTTAAAAATATACTTATAAGATTTGAAGTACACTACAAGTGCATTTTCAATACAATTAAGCACACTTTCACAAGAGTGTGTATGGTTTGATTTGCATATAGTAAAAAGGCTTATCAACTTTTATAAGGGGAAGAAAAAATACTTCCCATATCTTTTGTTTCATTCTTTAGAAGCCACACAAATCAGACTTGTTGTGTGATATGTCTTCATCCTCAAAAACCATGAAGTAAAAGAAAATATGACTCGGAATATATTAAATATGGGTTTGGTGTTGTATTGTGTTGTTCACCAATTGACACCCATCTAGGTTCTGAAGCAAAATGTTATTGCAAACTTGATAGACTGTTTCAAATTTTTCCTCTTTAGATTCAAGCTCACTGTAACAGCATCATGTCTGCACCATCATCTGTTCTCGCTCTGCATTCAAAAACACACAAGGACACAATCCTCCATAAGTTTGACAAGCTCAGAAGAAGAGAACTGCTCTGTGACATAACCCTCATCGTAGAAGACGTGCACTTCAAGGCGCACAAGGCTCTTTTAGCAGCGAGCAGCGAGTATTTCTCATTAATGTTCACCGCTGAAGATCAGGTAAGCCAGTCGGTGTATAAGCTGGATGGCATGGCTGCGAAAACCTTCTCAGCCGTGCTTGAGTTTATCTACAGTGCAAATGTTTCTGTGGACGAGAGCAGCTCTGAGCAGCTGCTTGACATGGCACGGATTCTGGACATCCGAGACTTGCTCAAAGCCCACGATGACCTTCAAAAGGACAGTTCAACGGCTGAAATTGTAGTGTCTGCTGAGGGAGATAGTGTTGATGAATGCATACAGACAAAACGTAAAAGAGGGCGGCCCAAAAAGAGCATTCACACTCAGGATTCGAGCCAAAAGGAGAATCCAGAAAGCGGTTTACCAGCGGAAACTACCTCTGAGCCCACAGAACCTCTCTTAGATCCCGCTTCCCCACCGAGAGACGTCAGCGACAGTGACTATAACCCCCGAGAGGACAGACCCCGTCACAGCAAACGCAAAATAAAGCAGCCTGTCAAGCTGAAGGGATACAGGTTAGGAGACGAGCTCTCGGAGCGCAAGGAACCGGGGAAGAGAGGACGCAAGAGGAAGTACCCGGACACAGAGGCCAGGTGTGACCAGTGTGGGAAGGTTTTTAAAAATCACCTGTTTCTGAAGATACATCAGCGCACTCATACAGGTACAACTCTGTTTTTATAATTCAATACAACCGACTAAAAAGTAATGATGATGAAAGGGGATATAAAAAATAAAAACACAGACAAAAAATTCAAGGCTTTAAAAGTCTGTTTGAATTACTCACTAAATGGATTATGAGTATGTGAGTAGGTCAACATTCTGTTCACGTTTACCTTTAATACCACTGATGTAGATTTTGTTAATATTTTGAATTAGATTTTATTTTTATATATATATTGTTTTCACAATGTTTTAGTAATTATGTTGTGTTTTTGTCATTTTTATTATTATTTTTTTTAAAAATATGCCTATATTGTTTTTATGAATTTTTATTTAGTAGTTTTAACTAATTTACAATTAGTTATTGCAGTACTTTAACTTTAATTGAAAATGAGAAATGATGCCTTCGGCAACTATCTGATATAAAATAATGTTAACGTTTATTTTATTTCCAGTAGCAATTTTTTTTTTTTTTTTTTAGTTGGTTTTTGGTTATTATTATAGTTTTTTAAATATATTTTCTGTTTGTACATAAATGTTAACATTTTGTCATTTTTGTATTTTTTATATGTCTGTATAGTTTTTATTAATTTTTATTTATTAGTTTTATTTTAGCCATTCAATTTCAACTTTACCAAAACGAGAAATAGATGACAACTAGATGAAATAAAGTACCTTTTTTTTCAGTTAATGTTTACTTTATTTCAGGTAATGAAAATGTTTTTAATGGTTTAAGTTTTAGTTTTAATTAACTATAATAACACTGATTCTGTTAATTATATGTAAGCATTTCAGCAGATATTATTAATATTCATTAAATGTCCATAATGGAAGTCTTAATGTAAAATAAATGTACATTTTCCTTTCATGCAGGTGAAAAACCGTTCAGATGCAGTGTTTGTGGCAAGGGTTTTACCCAGAAACACACTCTTTTGGTTCATCAGCGCATGCATACAGGAGAAAAGCCCTTCATCTGCACCGTATGTTCCAAAGCGCTGTCCACAAAACACTCGCTGCTGGAGCACATGAACCTGCACTCAGGTAACGCAAATATACCAAACCACTGCACTGTACTGCTTACAACACTCCCATTCACATATATGGGGTCAGTAAGATTTAAAAAGCATACTTTTATTCAGCAAGGATGCATTAAATTGATCAAAAGTGACAAAGACTTTTACAAAAACAAGATTAAAACCAACCCCAAACATTGTTATTATTACAGTAAATTTCCAAAACAACAGTGCATGTTCAAAAAACTGAATATGCTTCATTGTCTTTGCACAGAGAATAAATCCTTCACTTGTGAACAGTGTGGGAAAAGCTTCAGTCAGAAGCGGCAGCTGAAAAGCCATTACCGCATTCACACAGGAAAAGAGTTACCTGAGTGTGCACAGTGCCATCATAAATTTATGGATGCCGCTCAACTGAAGAAGCACCTGAGAACTCATACTGGTAATGAACACATCACATATAAAACATTAAACTGCTTTACTATTCACATACTATCTGTGCTGAGTAAACACCTTGTTATTGCTGCAGGTGAGAAGCCGTTCACATGTGAGATCTGTGGGAAGTGTTTCACAGCCAAGAGCACACTGCAGACACACATCAGGATACACAGGTCAGAAATTAACGTGTGTTATTTTGCACATTAAAACACTACAGGTGAGAAGAGGAAAAATGTTACTAATAAATATCATCATATCATACCATCCCATTCGATTGATTACATTAAGAACTGCTAAGTTTTGTATTACAAGTTTTGGTTTTTGTACAAGAAATGTTGTTTAAATATGCAAATGAGTTGTCTAATTAAATATGTCCTAATGCGCATATAATTCCAGAACAAAAATTCAAACATTGCATAAAACTATAGGTTCAAAATGTATTTGTTTCATTTTGCTGACATTTTTCATTCTTATATTTAGCTAGCTAGCAGAGGGTGTTTTTGGATATTTCTTTTTATAACTCCATAAATCAGAAAATACTGTCACTACAGGCAAAACATTGTTGTTTATGCACCAGTTAGTTTCAACATTTTGGGCTGTTTGGCTTTTCATTAAGAGTTGTTTCAGACTAGTGGAAAGAAAATTGTTTTTGTTTTTTTTAGTCTGTACTTTATCTATTTCCATCTGTATATTTTAATTATTGTACACATCTTTAAAGACTTCTTTTGTCAATATGAGTTTTCATCTCCATGTCACCAGCACTTACATACTATCTATATTCTATCTATATCACGGTTTTTACAGAGGAGATTTTTGGAGATCTCTATTTTCCACTACATAAATTGGAAAAAAAACTGTCAACAGTCAGAAAAAAAAAGATTTATGTTGTATTAAACCAGGCAAATGATATATGAACAAACCCCTCTGTAAAACCCTTCAGAATATAGATAGAAGTAAAGCTGTAAAGTTTGGTTTATGTAAGTGCTGCGGAAGATGTTTGAGAAAACAGCCTTTAAAAGACCCTGTATGTTGCCTACGCTAATTGAAATCTGCTGATAAAATAAACATTTTGGATGTTTTCTTTCCACTAGTTCTGTTTTCTGGAAATGTATGCAAATTAGTGCATATTTAATTATACAGTGCCTCATTTACATATTTAAACATAACATTTCAGAAAACAAGAGAATCGTGGTGTTAATTATAGTAAGAGTTTGAATTACATTTTTTTTTACTCTACTCACCATGCTATAAAATGACCTTTCCCCATCCAGAGGAGAGAAGCCATACAACTGCAATATCTGCGATAAGACCTTCTCCGACCCCAGTGCCAGGAGGCGTCACGTGGCATCTCACACGGGTAAAAAGCCATTCACGTGTTCCATTTGCAGCTTGTCGTTTGCCCGAATGGACAATCTTAAAGCTCACACCAAGACTCACAACAAGGAGCGTCAACAAGGAGAAGCTGAGACCACGGGGCCTGCGCCGGTGGAGGCCACATCAGGAACTGAAGAAATGCACAGCATCCTCCGGCTCCAGCCGTACCAACTTCCCACGCACCCCGAGCAGGAGATCCAGCTGGTGGTGACCGGCGAGGTGGACAACATCAACCTGGGCCAAGATCAAAGTATCAGCATCATCACTGCAGAAGATACTTCTGTGGAGCAGGGTCTCACGCTTCTCACCCAACCTTCTGGTCACGTCCAAAACCTGGCGCTGGTCACGCCAGACGGGTTAGACGCCAGTACTCAAATCCAAACCATCAGCGTTTTAGGAAGCCAGGTGAGCGGCGAACAGCCCGAGCAAATGCACGTCATCACGCTGACTAAAGAAGCCATGGAGCAGCTGCAGGTTCATCACGAAAGTTCTCAACAGCTGCAGGTGATCCACCAGCTGTCTGAGAGCTCTGCTGAAAATCCCAGCCGGACGAGTCCAGCGGGAGGCATTCACATCAGCAGCCAGAGCGGGCAGCCCATCTCCATCAGCCAGACCAGCGAGCAGATCCCCAGCGATCAGATCCAGGGCCAAACCTTCCAGATCCAGGCTGGAACGGTCTCGTACCTCTACACCACCAGCATGAACCCGCAAAACTGAACAGACACTGCTTGAATCCGCCAGACTCGTCCATAATGCTGATGCTTGTTCTCTTTTTTTATAAATAGTTGTATATTAATATATTAAAGTGGAGAACAAGCAGAAACATCTTATTTATGATTTCAATATGACTTTTACATAAAGCATAGCCATATTTAATTTGTTTTTGTACTTGTTCAAATTCAAATTTACAACAAAAGAGAACAAGCATCAGCATTATGAACGAGTTACCGTTTGTAAAAAGAACAATGCTTATTCGCCTTTGTTGTAAATGGCTATATTTTAATCAGTCAAGCTGATTATTTTGAGAACAAGCAGAAACATCTTTTTTTGTTTTTTTAAATGACTTCAATAGGAATCACGAAGCATAGCCATTCTTGGTTTGTTTTTGTACTTGTTAATGAGACAAAAGACAATCAATGGTTCATGTACATGCAACTCCAAATGTATTTATTTAAGTGTAATTATCCAGCATGACACAAGAAAAATTTCCTTAGTGGCATAAGTTTGTCCAACCAGTGCTCATTGCCATTTTGCAAAAAAAAAAAATTCTTTTATTATTATTTCTGTAATGTGGAAAAAATTAATGATTCGTTTTTACTAAAAAATACTATTGCACATATAATAATTGTAATTTTTTAAAATGAACAGAAAACCTAATGTAAATATTTGGACATTGCATTTAACAGAATGTGACTTTTTGCATAATAGTACGGAGCAGTGTGATGTTATTATGATTGGAATACTGTTTTAGTTTTTGTATTGTAAATTAGTTCAATTATTTTTTTATTTTAGATTTTCCCTTCCATTTTTATTTTAAAGATTTGGTAATGTTGCTGTGTTTTTGTCATTTCTATTAGTTTTGGTTTTAAAAAGTGTCTATATAGTTTTTAATTCATTTTATTTCAGTGTTAGTTTTAATTATTTGTAGTAAAATGATAGTTAAATTAAATGAAAATGAGAATGCCGCCTTGGTACCTAGCTGAAATAAGTTTTTTATATTTAATTTCAGTTACTGTCTATTTTATTAAAATGAAAATACCTTTTTTCTTTTTTTTTTCTTTTTTAATGTTTCTAGTTACTTTGGCATTGGTTGGATATAAGATCATTACAATAATGACAATTTGGGAGAAAACATGCTTAACTGTAAAACTACAGTTCAAACTAAAATTATGCAAACCATGATGTTATTTTGATTTTGGAATGAAAATGTACCCCTGCATTAGATTCACCCAGTAATGGCAAACGTTAAGTTTTTCGTTAATGCACAAATAATCAGAGCAGTCAGGGTAATTTAGGTGAGTGCAGGTTTAGGTTAGGGTCATTTGTGCACAAGTAATAATCAGATTCCCTCTACAATCTCTATCAATAAGGAAGTCTCAAAATGAATCAAAAGGTATCAGCTGTGATTATTTACTTGTGACTCAATCTAAGATTCTGGTATGTCAGGTGGTTCGAAGACGCGTTTCCATCAGGAAGACTGGGTAACAGCGCCTCTGAAATGTCCAGACGAAGACGATTGGAATTCTGTGAATTAGAACAATGGAATGTTAAAAGAGACATTTAAATTCAAACCACATAACTGATGTTCTTTGTGCTATGATCAGACCTTTATTTAAAGGAACAGTCAGGAGAAAAGAGACACTTTTTTTGGTCAGACTATCCTGTAAGGCTTGGCATGTTAAATGTCTATTACTATAGAATCAATTAACTCACCGTTTTGGGTCTGTCCAGCGGCGTCCAGGACTCTCTCCAACCCGTTTCAGTATTGAGCTCATCAGTTGTGTTTATAAAGCTACTGTTTGTAAAAGACATAACTGAGCTGTTCCTGAGCAAACCTACAATACAAGAAGCCACAGAGGTGAACAAGTCAAGTTTAGAAGCAGAAAATGACAATGTGGCCTACCTGCTGATGCGTTTCTTAAATGTAGCCTTCTTGAGGAGGAGCTTTGGCGTCCTTAAGCATGAACAAAAGTGAGTGATATGAATAAAAATGCTTTCTTAATGCTAAAAAAAAAGGTCAATAAAAACCAGTATTGTAAGCACCTGAAGGAAATGTAGATTTACACAATGATGACTCAAAGCTGTGCATCTGACTTTGTAGTTTGTCCACCTGCTGGAACGCCTCTAGTTTCAGGCTCCGCTCCTGATGAAGCTGACCTCTCACCTTCAAAACACAAGATACTTCATCTTTAAGCATGTGGCAGATGCTTTTATATTGCAGTAAAGGAATACATTTAATCAGTTCGTGCATTCCTTCGCTGGAAATTGAATCCATGACCTTGGTGTTGTTAGCATCATGCTTTACTGTTTGAGCTTTCACAATATTTCAAAAAGTTTGTTTTTTTCAGTTTGATGTTGAAGTTTAAGGCAAGACACTACAGGTGGATAGGTTAAAAACTGATATTACTAATCAAATGGGGGACGATTAGTGGTATATGGTGGTCATAGTACATTAAGACGATTCTTATGTATTACAAGATTCTGAAATATTATGTTTAAATATGCAAATGAGGCATGATCTAATTTTTTTTTTTTTAAATGCAATAATTTGCACATAAATCTGAACATTGGATTCAAAAATCCAGGTTCAAAATTCTTGTTAAATATTGTTGACATATTAAAGTTAAAGGTTTTCACTGATTTTGGATATCGCTCCATAAATCAGAAAATACTGTCAACAGCCAGAAGAAAAAAAACAAACATTTTCACCATGTTTTTAAGAATAAAATGTGTAGAGCATCTGAATAATATATGAACAAACCCTTATTTAAAAACCTTCAGAATATAGATAAGAACAAAACTTTAAAGTTTGGTATAAGTGCTGCTGAAACGGAGAGGAAATTGACTTCAAAGATATGCATTGTAACTGAAATCTACAGACGCAAAAAAAAAAAGTGTGATACAATAAACAACACTTAAATGTGTGTTTTGAATGTTTTCTTTCCACTAGTCTAAAAGAAGACAAGTTAGGGAAGCAAAATAGCCCAAAAACCCTGTAGAGTCTTGCCTTAACATGTATAATAATCATTGCAAAGCCTGCAGTTGAGACTCACGTGTTTGATTTGCTTGTGGCTGCGTTGCTGCCGCAGCTCTGTCTCTTTGCTGTTTTTCTCGAATTGTGCGCTCAGAGCTCTGAGTTGACTCTCTCTGTCCTCCACGTCTTCCTGCAGCTGCTCCAGACTCTGCATCCGCAGCACCTGCAGCTCCTGTCGGCTCTGTGCGTCTCGTGTGGAGCGATGCTCCATGTCTTGCAGCTTCTGAGACTGAGACAGAGGTGTAAAGTGTTAAAGCAGTAGTATTTGACTACTATACGCATGTATGTTTTTGGGGAATCGGAGTTCTGCTAAAACGGAATGTTGAATATAATACTTTCTCCATTACAATCAGTGCTGTTTTAATATCACTGAGATCCTATTATGGATTTTATTAATATTTTAAATTAGTTAAAAAAAATTGTATTTCACGTTTTTATTTGAAATGTAAGGTTTTAGTAAATTTGTTTTCACCATTTTTATTAGTTTTTATTTATTTTTATTTCAGGGTTAGTTGTAGTTTTTTAGTGCATTAAGTGAAAAAATGAGAAATGCTGCCTCTGCAAATAGTTTCAATAAAATAAGTATGGGTTTCTTTTATATTTTTTGTTAACATTTATTATATTTCAAGTAACAAAATGTTTTTTTATGGTTTTTACTGTAAGTTTTAGTTAATTATATTTTCATGTACACTTAAAAGTACAAAGTACATACAGAATGTCATATGATGACAAAATGTTTTTTGATGAACCATCCCTTTCAGACATACTCTGAAGTGTAGTAATGTGTTTTTATAATAACCATAGCTGTAGATGGATTAATTTGAGTGAACACTGTTCAGTTCAGTCTTGCTTATTAGTCTAAAAATCACTATATTCAAATTTCCAATTGCAAAATTATAGCTGAAAACAGGCAGGTAACAGGATATTAGTTTCTTTAGAAAGTTTTTGCATCAAAATGATCTCTACTTAATTTAATTATCTCTACTTAATTTCAAAAGTCCATTTAAAAAGGACAAGAAAAGTGTATGCACTTAGACTTTTAATTGAGTAAAATGTTTAGATGTAGTATCTGTTCTTGATCCAGTATCTGTATATACAATTTTTCAGTACTTTTTACACTCTTGGATTAAGATCATAACATCAAACTAAGCTCATTTTTAATCCACTTCGGTCTAGAAGTGTCATATATATTTCAGGTACTTCTGTCTTCATGATGGCTCAGTTTGCACACAGCAAAGCCAAATTAAGGACATCAAGACGAGAAGGCTGAAGGTGCTGTACCTGCTGTATGATCTGTCTCTGGATGTGCTCATATTCACTCTTACACTGCAGCATGGCCTCCTGCACAGCATCCAGCTCTTGTTTTAGACCAATCTCCTTCTGCTCTGAGATCATCTTCACTTTAAGAGCTTCAGTTTTACACGACACCTCATTCTGGACACACAGAAGCAACATTCAGAGTTGCTAAAGGGCAAAAGGTGGAGAGACTAACCAAAGCATGACTGAACACATGTGATTGATACCAGTTTCCACTGCAGCAGCTCTTTTTGTAGTTTCTCTTGAGCGATCACCAGCCTCCAGTGGTTAAAGGCTCTCAGTTTACACACAAGTCCTGCCAGCTTACTATTCTCTGCATGAAGGTCTTCTAATACTTCTTTCTGAACAAAACAAACAGATAATAGTTTGAACGTCACAAAGAAAGGCCTAGGTCACATTTCGCGCCAATCAACAGAAAAAAAAAATGTTTGCATAAAATTTAGCATATATTTTGCTTAAAAAATATATGCAAAAAAAAAAAACGACTTAAAATTTTCTGCAATACTATATAGTTTTAATGGCAATTTAGTATATTTCCCCCCAAATTATTGTCATGCTAATCATATAATTTTAAAATTATTAAAATAAATTTGTATTAAATCTTACCAACATACACCACAATATTTCCATCTTTTTAAACATTACATTAGTGACAAGATAGTCACATTAGAAATCAAAAGGTCTACATGGTCCTAAACAGGTGTTATTTCTATATAAATAATTAAAAAACAAAATTAGTTTCATTAATTTGCTATATATATATATATATATATATATATATATATTTTTTTTTTTTTATTATTATTTTACGGGTGAACTATGACTTGGATATTTTTGTGAGGTATTACAATATAACGTAGCTATTCCTTCATAACAAAGCTCATTCTAGCGGTTCACCTCATGAAGTGTGTGAATGAGGGTCTCGTTATCATTAGTGGAGGATAATTTATTTTTCAGTTTGATGATTCTGTCCACGCCTTCCTTCCTCACGCTGCTCACCAGCTGTCGCACATCTTGGTCCATATTCATATGGTATTTGTCCAGACGTGACTGTGGGCGGCATAGAGAGCTGAGCCAGATGACATCACACTACATATACTGTAGTTCATGTTTTAATGATTTTATGATATCAAAATTTAACTTTTGTGGCTTTTAGTCTATATGTCAACACTAAAAACTTACACACCTTCAGAAGAACGCATGTGGAAAATAGCTGGTGAACCAGCGTGTCATAGCGCTCTCTGTGTTTGAGGTTAAGATGTTGATCTAAGCTTCTCTTCTCCTCCTCCAGTTGACAAACTCTGGCACGCAGGGCCGTGATGTCAGCCATCATCCCACGACACACATCCGCCACCTGAGATCAGACGTGTTTAATGAGCATGTACTGAAAAATCATGGAGATATACACACAAACACGCATATACCTTTCTGTAGGGGTCACTGGCCTGCATTTCTTTGACTTCTAGCTCTTTAACATCCTGTGAATACAGATTATTCACATGTGAGAAAAATACATGCATCTGAACTTTTCACTTTACCAACAGTTGTTCATTAAAAAAGAAAAAAAAGAAACTAAACTAAGCAAAAGAGACAAAACCATGAATAGTGTAGACAAACCTGCTCTCTCTGGTAAAGAAGTTGTTCCTGCTGTTGAAGGATTTGCTCATAAAACTGGGAATATCGCTGGAAGACGCTGCGCTCGTGATTCATTACAGCACAAGTCAGTTCAGTCAAACACTCCTGCAGATGAGCGCTGGAGAACGTCACCTAGAAAACACTCAGTGTTTATATATCAGTCCATTATTAACTATGGCACTGAAAAATGCTATCATAACCCTATACTCTTTAAAATAAAGGTTTTTATTGGCACTGAAAGTTTCATTAAGAACCTTTAACATCCACAGAACCTTTCCAGGTTCTTTATAATATTAAAATGTTCTTCACACTAAGGAAAAAATAATAATTAAGAACTGTTCACTGAAAGGTGGTACTGTCTCTTTTGGGACCTTTGTTTTTAGAAGTGTAGCAAGAAATATTTACCTGTCCATCAGTCTCACGCTCAACACCATTCATCAACCGCTGGATGAAATCCTCCACAGTCTGTGGCCTCTCTAGAGAAACAGTGTGCTTCATCGAAGGCCGTTTCCACAGTTCTTCATGACATGTGAAGACAGAGGAAGAAGATCAATGCATTCCAGAGAGGTCTATTTTTTGTTGTTGTTGTTGAGATTAAAATGTTACAATATCCTAAATATAAGAGACTAGCTGTGGTGAAGTTTATTGGCTTTCTAATGACAGCCTGCAGAGGGAATCAGGCCCGGCGCCATCCTCCCATCGTGCTCTTTGATCTCCTCTGGGTTCCTGCGGGAGAAGAGGATGCTGGGTACCTGTGGGGAGCCGTGCATCATGCCGTGAGCGCTCCGACATCACTAGAGTCATTTCACAGCTAATCTTCTTCTGAAGCGCTCTGATCATGTCACACTCCGTGACCTCCAAGAGTCTCAGTAACTACAGCAAACACGGCAAAATCATCAGTCTGAAATGGACTATGCCAAAGACATCAGTTAAAGAATCACACTAACAAACTGTCGAAAACGTTTGTATATAAATGAAATATAAATGAAAAACTGCACAATGCTTTTTAAGCATTGTGGAGGCAGACTTGAACATTTACAATGAATATTCCTCAAAACTGCATCACTTCTTTAGTTTTGCAGTCATAAAGCATATAGATTTGATGATTGTTCTGATCTTTCCTTTACAGATCCCAGTGTTTGTAAATAAAAAGCAGTGTTATTTTAGTATACTATTATAGTTTTTATTTATATTTTGAATTAGATTTTATTTTATACAGTTTTAATTTTAATTTAGTTTAGTCTTTAGTTGTTTTTTTTATTTGTGCTTTTGTCATTTTTATTATGCTTAGTTTTTGTTATTTTTATTTCAGTTTTGTTATTTATTCTTATTTCAATTTAGTTTTTATTTATTTACTTCAACTTAAACTTCACACCCTAATATAATTTATAGATTTTATTAAAATGTTAAATTAGCTTTATTTTTATATTTTCAAATAATGTTTTCATTTTAATGTTACTTTCATTTTTAGTCATTTTGTTATATGCTTTTGACATTTTAATTAGGTTTTCTTTCTTTTTAAATATTATTCGTTTAATTTATTTTTTGTTTAATTCAGATTTAGTTTTTATTTCCAGTTCATTTTAGTGGTTCAACTTAATATACTATTATAATTTATCAATTATATGCTATTATAGTTTTTACTAATATTTTGAATTAGCTGTTATTTTATATTTTTCGATTTTCATTTTTATTTTAGTTTAACTTATGCTTTTGTCATTTTCATTTTGTCACATTCTTTTTTTTAAAATAATACTATTTAGGATTAAATTGTTTTTATTTCAGTTTTAGTTTTTAGCTCAGTTTATTGTAGTCCATTAGTAATTTAATTTGGGTTATTTGTCAAGGCAACATATAATTTTCATTTAGCTTCATTTAGTTTTAGTTTAGTTTAATTTCAATTAACAAAATGTTTTAATAGTTTTACCATAACCACCCTGTTTCACATGCACTACCTGCCATGTTTTGACGTCAACTTCTGCTGCTCCAGGTGGTGGAAGGACAGATTGAGTCTGAGACAGCAAAATCTCATATTCCTTCTCCTTTTCCATCTGCTGGGCCAGAGCTTGCATGCTGGGAAAGTAAATCTCCACCCTATAACACAAGATCATAGGTCAGGTAAACACATACTGTACATATTTGTTTCACCATAAACTTCTATGAAAGAGTGAATGTTTAAGAGTGATGAAATGTTCATGACCTGTAAAGCTGAGATAAGTGTTTAAACAGCGCTGGGGTGTTTATTTTCTCAACACCCGTCTGTCGTTGAGTCCAGCTCTCTTTAAAAACCTCCATCTGCTTCCACAGCAGTAAAAATCCCCGCTGCTTCATCAGGGACTGTATGGAGTCTTGAGTTTTAGACGCAACCTCCGTTTTTCTCTCCACATCTCCCATGTTATCATCAAGAACCTAAAAAATAATGATGAGATAAATGTGCTTCAACAAACAGTGACGTATGAACACACCATAAATCTATACCCTCTCAAGTTACAGAAATGCAGAACACACACCTCAAGATCAAAACTATTTTGTCACAAAATTTAACATTTCTTTGAATTTCTTTTCCTGTCATTCCAACTTTTACTTCTTGTGGTGTTTGGGTTAAATGAGTGTGATATTTAAGTTCCCACTTTTTTAGCAGCTTTGGTTCAGGAAGTATTTTTTCCATTCATTTTTCTCATAGGGATTTTAAAAAAAAGTCTTTGTCAATAAGTTAAAAGCCATGACACAAACCAACCAGCAATGAGGTCAACTGATTACTAATTTTGATTTGAAGAATCGACAAAAATAAAAAAAATACAAGACTTACAGTACTACCTAACAGTTTTAATTTTAACTACAATCCCATAGAGCCTAGCGAATGACACAATAAAATGCAAAAAAAATGATTGCTGAAATTTTTGCAGAGCATCATGGGAAATGTAGTTTTTCACAACAAATTCCACTGTTAAATTAATATTTTAAAAATACGTTGAAATAATGTGAGCAATCGGCTTCAACAAAAGCATATACAGTCGATTAACAACCTCTGAGCTCACAACAAGTCTGTCTTTAAAGGTTTATATGTTATGGTTAAAAATGAACCTTTTAGTTCTGGAACTCGACTGTTGCACTTTACTCAGGTTCCTAACTTATGAACCGAATGGGAGACAATCTTTAACTGAATTACTTCTCTATCAGATGTTTCGGTGATGTCGGGGTCTCCTGTGGTCTGTAGCTGGAGCGGCGCTGCATCTCTTCCACTGCTCAGCACATCATCAATGATCAGAGATACGCCCAGAATCGCCCCATTAGCCTCCATTCTACAGTGGTCGTTCAGATCACAGAGGCAGAGCTACAAAAATATGACATTACATGACCCTGATCCCTAATGAGGCAGAGGAAGACTTAAAAATGTATTCATAATGCAACACACCTGCATGTAATGCTCAATCGGTGAAACGTCCCATATAATCAAAGGATGTGATCCATGGATTGCAATGAAAGATCTCCATGGATACCATTTTTTGGCCTGAAACCACAAATTAAACACCATGGACAGTGAGATTCATCAACCAACTTCACGAGGTGCATCCTGGGACCCTTATAAACACATGTATGCTGGAAAGGCCTGGTGGTTCCTCACCTGAAGCCTGGCCGGTTCTAGTGGCTCAGGAACAGGGAGGAAACTGGCTCCTCCCATCATGCTGTCACTCATGAGAGGGAGGGCGTGGCTCATGTTTTCACTCACGCTCTGATAGGCCGAGAGGTTTCCAGAGGAGAGGAACGCCTCCCTTGTGGAGAATCAAAAATGTGAATACGGGTCAATAATGTAATACTCATTTTCTGACATTTACTTAAGAACATCCATGGTTATTATAACTAAATCTATATTTTAAAAAAATGTTACTTGAAATAAATGTTAACTGAAATAAATATGAAATATTATTTAAATATTAAAAAAGTTTATTTTATTTTAGCTAGTTGTCAAAGCAACATTTTTCATTTTCATTTAGTAAATATGTACTAAACTAACTAAAACTAAAACAAAAATCTATTTTACTTTTTAAATGCATTTATTTTATATTTATTTATTTTACACAACTATTAAAAATTAAACAAAAACATCACAATAACTAAGATTTAAAACTGATTCAAAATATTAATAGAAAATTATAATAGTATCTCAATGATACTAAATAAAAATTGAGACTAATGTTACTTTCTTTATTTTTTAAATATAATTTGATCCATTTATGATAAAGTTATTTCAGGTTGTGAAATGGTAAAATCGACAAAAGACAACAAACAATATTCATAAAATTTTTACAAATATTTTTCTCTTAAAAATTTTACTACTACTACTACTACTAATAATAATAATAATAATAATGTGTACTTTAACATCTATGCAAAGTTTAAGGAAAATTAGAAAAAGGTTATTATACATTATTATTATTATTATTATTAAACATAATTTTTCCCCCTAATGGTTTCACCACTGAATATTTCTTCATCTGATGTCAATGGAAATAAAAATAAAAAATGTATGAATCCAGCATAAATTACATCTCTAATTTGGAATAGGAATTTTAAACCAAAAGCACTCTTCTCTGTAACATTGTTGTCGTTGGCCCAAATACTGTGAAATCTGTAATTTACCAGCACCTGATCATGTAGCGCACTGCGGTATCAAAGCGCAGGAAGAGCACGTCCCTGTGTAGCTGCAGGAGCCTCGCGACAGCCTCTGAACTTCTGGGCTCACAGAGAGAGTCAATCTGTCGCTGGACGTCCCACAGTTCAGCCCCTTTGGACAAACATCAGAGCGTAAAGAAATGCTGGGCTGGACGTCCCACAATATCGGCTAAAAACAACACAGGGTAGTGTGTGTTCACAGAGTTATACCGATGCTCTCTAAGCCGCCCCAGTCTGCTGTGAGCCTCTGAGAGCTGCTGGGACTGAAGGAAGTGTTCGGATTCCCCAGCCGAGCAAAGCTCACCAGGTAACAGACAACGTCGTGAAGAGCAGAAACAATCTGCAGTGTGTTTTGAAGAGCCTGGTGACATTCCTGTAACAAGAACCCACTAAAAATCAGCTGATTCAAACACATTGAGCAAAAATGATAAAGAAAATGTGTTTTAATGAGAACTGGGACACTGTGTCATGTTTATTAGTCACAGATATTTGACCTTTTCCTCCAGAGCTCTGAACATGAGCAGCACTTCTGTGTAATGAGGGATGAACCACAGGTTTACCAGACGCTTTCCGTCAGCTGATAACAGTCTTCTGGGACGAGGCTGAAATGTCCTGAACCGCCAGAAACAGTTACGATTTAGAAAGACATTTACATTATGGAAAGTGATGACACTTTCTTTCTTTCTTTTTAGTTTTGACTATTTCCCACATTTTAAATCATAAAAATTTATCTTTTTGTTTTAGATTTATTTTTGGTGTTTTTGCATTTTTATTAGGATGAGTCAGTATTATATAAGTCAGTACAGACAGGAAGCGAAGCGGGAGAGAGACAGGGGGGCGTGTATGTCTGTTACTATGAAACAACATAAAATGTAAACATTTAAATAAAATTGAGGACTATGGACTTATATTTTTATCCATTTTTTTACTTGGTGAAAAAAACAAAACAAAACTATTTTCCACATTTATAATATTACAGAATTAATCAAAACTATGAAACATAAAAAATGTAAGTATTAAAATACAACTGATTATTAATTATTATTATTATTAATTATAATAATTATATATTATTATTTATATTTATATTTTTTGTTTGTTTGAACTATTTCATTAAATATACTAATATAAATGAATAATAATAATATAAAATCCATCAACACTATGAAATATAAACTTAAATATAAACATTTAAATTTTATTTTTCACTTTTATTATTCACCATTCAGCCCAATTAAAAACAAACTTTTGAAGCAATTTATATTTGTCTGCAAAACAAAATATTCAAGCATTTAAGCACAAGCCTTTCGATCCAATGTTATTGTAGTATTATTGAGATACCATTACAGTTTTTAGAAATTTTTAAATATGTTTATGTTGTTTATAGACATTTTTATTTCAGATTTTGATTTATTTTAGTACATCAAGTTAAACTAAACAAAAATTAGAAATGTGGGTTTGGCAACTAGCTAAGAATAAAATAATTTTACTTTTTTTTTTTGTTATAAGTTAACTAAATAAGCCTGTTTCAATTTAAAAAAAAAAAAAGGTTTTTAAGTTCATTAAGCAGATAAATTCTGCATGTCCAAATGTTTGGCCAAGATTCAGCATCACAAAGAATAATTTATTCCATTAAATCAGAACATTCTACATGTATTTTGTTCTGCATGCTTCACCTTGGATCAGGACACAGTCTGTCGTCTGACTGCAGGTCTGATCTGGTTTCACTGGGTTTTCCCATCACAAAGTGATTGTCACGGATGTGCGGCACCTCATCCAGCAGCGAGGACAGACTGTGGCAAAGAGCAACAACCTGCCCTCGGACACAGCACTGGGACATACGCTTGTTAAATCTGAAATAGACATAGACACAGAGTCATTACCTCCTCCTATAATTTTTTTTAAAAAGCAGTAAAAACTGTTTATTGACTAAACATACTTGTGGCAGAACTCCAAAATCAGTTTCCTCTTGATCCTGCCCACTTCTTCCTAGTGAGAGAAGAATGGATGAATGAAAACTGAGGTCTCTCCATTTATTTAGCAAATAAAATCATGCTTACATACAGAGTTTAGCTTCAGTGCACTCAGCTGTTCTTTCTTCTTTATAAACGTGTTCAGCATTTCATCTCGAAGACCCATTTTCTCCAGCTGGATGGACACAAAAGCACCTGCAAGCCTGAATTACAATAAACATTTCACACGGTCCTTCTGTACTCAGATAAAACGTGTCTTAATGTCCATATCCAGATTACTTATACATATTGGTGAATTTCACAAAGAACTGCATTGTATTTTGCACAAGAATAAGATTAATAGCTATAAGAACTGTCATAAAATACAATGATTGCTGATTATTTAAATGAACAAAGGCAGAAAAGCAAATATTAGCATGATGTAAAAATCTAAATATCTTTTTTTCTGCATTTTTTTAAATAAAGAATTTTATTTCCCATTACAAATATTTTAAAATTCTTAAATCAAGATTAGTTTATTTCAGGTGCAAAATAACTTTTAAGATTTATGCTTTAACGTTTATGCTTAAAACAAGAAAAAATATCTGTCAATGGGGTAAGAAAAATAATACTGTTTTCCCTTTGATTTAAGTTTATTATTCTGACCCCAATGACAGAGATTTTTTTCTTTGCTTTAAGCATAAACTAACATTTCTTATTTTAGAATGTTTAGAATTAAATATGCTAAACTGTCATGAAAATAATGTTACGATGCAAACAAATCCTAAAAACTTTATGAAAAATGTACATTTCTTTATGCAAAACACCATATTTCTGGTGAAACAAATATAATCTGGACATGTTCTGGATCAGTTTTATGCAGACCTGTTTCTAGTAGCTAAATCACGTTTCCTGGTTTCAGAGGAAGTAGTTCCTTCGTTCTGCAGCAGCAGGCCTGTATCTGAAGACTGAACCAGCTTCTCTGTCCTATAGCATAAGGACGCTTGTTTAAGTGCACCAATCAGAGCGTTCTTCTGCACCACCTGACACACCAGAACCACCTGCAGGTTCTCCAGACTGGACTGATTCATCAGCTGAAGCACACAGACACAAACTCAAACGATTAATATACTGGACAAAAAATAATGTGCCAAAATAACAATTATAAATCATCATGTGATTACCTGTAAAACCGCTTCATTAGACAGAAAGCTAAATTTGCCAATATGACTCTCATCAAGCTCCTGAACAGCGAGAGGCAGGTTGTTTGGGACAAACCTATGAAACACGAATGAATAAACTAAATCACAAAAAAATATTTTATTACTTGTTTTACAAATACTTAAAAATTCTTAAAATCAAGATACATTTACTTGAGATGCAATATAGCAAGATATTATTTATTTTAAAAATAAATAAATAATTATAATAAAATGTTGTGTCTCAAATCCTGAGCATGACACGGGTCCATATCAGTCCTGCAGATGTTTACCTGTCAGCGTTCTGTTTGTCGTCCTGGAGGGCCGTGATGAACACAGGAAGTTGTTTGGGAAGCTCTTTCTGCACAGCGAACTCAAACTGCACTGGCCGCAGGTACAAATGAACTTCATCAAAGCCCATCACTCTGGCCACTGATTTATATAATCTAGAGCGACATGACAGAAAACACATTCAGTCAAGAGTTTTATGACTTCAGCTGTTCAATTTTTTTTTCTTTTTTTCCCCTACTGAGATCCATTAACGTAGTAAATAGTAGCAGTAAAACTAATTTTGTCATGAGGTTAAAATACTATCAAGTAGGGATGCACAATATTGCATTTTGCCGATATCCGATATTTTTCAACTCATTTTGGCTGATACCGAAATATTTCCTATTGTTTGGAAACAACACCAAGTCGCTCCTGTGCAGAAATGATAAGCAAATTATTTTAAATTTTGGTTAGTTTTTAACAAGAACTTATTTGTTAGAATTAAATAAACAATAATAAAGTTATTTTATAATGACAGTACACTGAAGATTTGAAAATAACTATAAATAAACTATATATTAATCCCTGCATTTTTTTTCCCCAGAAAGATGCAGTGGTAACCTTAACATTTTATTTTAAGTTTTAACATTTCTAAATGGTCTAAAGCAAAAGAGTTGTAAAAATTCTGAAGAACTTTAAGAGCTCATAATTTGTTAAAAAAAATTATAACATATTACACATTAATGAATAAATCAGTATATATAAAATTATTTAATTTATGTTTCATGTTTATGATTTTTTTTCATGTAAGCTTTAAATCAAAACATACTCATGATTTTATGGCATCAATTACTCCTTTATTTAATCAGAAACACAGTCTAAATATTATTTGTATATTTTATTAGTATAGGCCAACAGCGCCCCCTACGGAATTAAAACTCCTTACTAAGCGGGCATTAGGGGAGCGGACATCCCGGGGGAGTATACCGCTGCAAGTGCTATTACTGTTTACTCTATCACACACCGAACGAGTCATTCTGTACATGCATTCTCAGTTTAAATGCAGAGCTCCAAAACAGTCAATCCAATCACCATTCAGGCAAAACTTTGCTTCAAGAATGAGCCACACTGCTGACATGATCTAATCGCTAGCACACCCTGAGCACATGTGAGTTACTGTATTCCTCTTATCGGCAAGACATATCGGCATAATTGTTCATATCGGGCCGATGCCAATATTTACATTTAAAGCCATTATCGGCCGATTCAGATACTGGTCCGTTAATATCGTGCATCCCTACTATCAAGTATGTAAAATTAAAACACACTGTATAGATAGATAGATAGATATACTGTATACAGAGAGAAAGAGTAAGAGAAAAAGAGAGCGAGAGAGACATACAGATATAGATATATACATAAATATATAAAATTGTACGTTTTTTTTTTAAATATGCTTTTAAAAATACACTGTAACAATGATATTTACTTTTTATGTAATCAATCAACATTTATTCCTGTAACACATTTAAAAACAATATAAGCTGACCAAAGTGCTTTACACTCCCTTATACCATACTATTTATTATTTATTGTATATTTAAATGAATATATTAAAGACAGCATATTATACTGGCTTTCACTGGTCATTTTACCCCACAGAGGTCCTCTTATGATTTTTTTTTTTTGCTCCAAAACAGTCATCATTTAATTTTTTATGATAATTTTCCACCCGTTCTGACTTCAAAAAGTCTATTTGCATGTTATGTCCGTCAAATGGGCTTCAAGCAATTTCTGTCCAAACCATTGTGGAAATAAAGGAATGAGCCATTTTTGCATCTTAGTTTCAATTACTGGAACTGGATTTGAAGTTTTGAATTCTGCATTTATAGTTTAATGAATTCTGTTCCTTTTTTTTTTTAAATCAAGGAAAATTTAAACTGCTCAGCAGTTGTAAACTCAACCGGGACAGATGTTGGGTCTCTGCCGCTGATTCAATGATGCGGTGACGGAGTGTGACGAGCTCTAGCAATGTACAGAACATCTTCAGCATGAACAACTGTCTGTCTTTGCCTTGTTTCCTCTCCCGTTCCTCTGCAGATCTGACAACAGACAGTCCCAGCTCTCTGACCAGCACAGGGTCCTCGATGAACCTATCTGAGAACAACTGAAACAATACAGAACACTGACTGTATCAGGCATCTATTAAAGAATATTTGCATCTCTGCTTTATTATACTTTGAAGTGACAATGCATTTAACCCAAAATTGATTTAACACAAAAGTCTGTGTCTGTCTGATTTTGTATTGAATTTTATTTCATTAATGCTTTAACATGAATAAAGTGCTTTTCTTTTTATTTGTCCCCTAAACATTAAAACAAGTTTGACAGCTTATTTGAATCAAAAAAAGACACATACGTCTTTCTGTGTCTGAGAACTGTAGGTTGCCCCAGGTGCAGCAAGTGTGTGCCAATGTCGCAGGGCCGTTTCCAGGAGTTTTTGCTCCAGTTTGACTCTCTGAGACGGTGTTTTTGCTCTGTGCAGCTCACACAGTTCAGCACAGGCTCGTTCAAGACCCTCGTACAGCTGAGACGCCAAACACAGTGAGGGGTGAATCTCTAAGAAATACACACTCTTCAAAGCAGGCCTGCAATTAAAGAACAACGAGACATCGTCAAACATGTATTCCCCCTTTTTTTGTTTTAGACACACACTACTGGTCAAAAGTTTGGAATGGTTACGATTTTTTAATGTTATTGAAAGAAGTCTCTTATGCTCACAAAGGCTGTATTTACACTATTAGATCAAACATACAGCAAAAACAGTAATATTGTAAAATATTATTACAATCTAAAATATCTGTTTTTTTATTAGCGTGCATTTTAAAATGTAATTTATTGCTGTGATGCAAGCTGAATTTCCAGCATCATTACTCCAGTCTTCAGTTCAAACACGTAGTAAGAAAAATAAACTGAGTGAATCTAAATTTGATTTTATGTAGAAGTTAAGGTTGATATGTTTCATTACCGGCTTCCACCGACTGATACCAGATGTTTAGGAATGTAGTTTGGAGGCCGGCCGTATTCACTTGAACAACCACTCTGTCCCTCCCTCCATATTCTCTCCAGATATTGTCTCTGCTCATCAATCTAACATTCAGAAAACATCAGAGAATAAAATAATATGAAAGCTCAGGTGGGTTAAACTTGAGTAAAGAGCAAATGCTCAGTTACCTGACTGTTTAGCACTACTTTGATGAGCTGTTGGTGGCTTTGGAGGCAGACGATCGTGTCCCTGTAAGCTTGAACAAAATATCCAGCGGTTAAATCCATCTGTGGCCTTCTGTGCATGACGTCTGTGATGACCTGAGCCAACCTGAGCTGTTCCTCTGGATCGGTGACATGCTGATACGTCTCCAAATAGCAATTCAAGAGCTGCAAACACAAGACAGCAGATTATCATTGATGTACACTACCTTTCAAACATTTGGGGTATATTTTTACTTTTTTTTTGAAAATGAAATTTAATAATATTATAATGTTTCAAATAGTTGCTGTTCTTTTGCACTTTATCCTGAAATAATGTATCTCGGTTTCTACAAAAATAATAAGCAGCAGAACTGTTTTCAAGACTGATAATAATGAGAAATGTTTCCTGAGCAGCAAATCAGCATACTAGAATAATTTCTTAAAGATCAGGTGACACTGAAGACTGGAGTAATGATGTTGAGAAAGATGCTTTGCATCACAGGAATAAATCACATTTTAACATATATTCAAATAAAACAGTGAGCTACTTTCAAAAATACCACATTTTGAATGGTAGAGTATCATTGAAATGTCTTTTAAATTTTATTCACATGTCACGTACCTGTATTTTGTGTTCCAGAAATTCAGTTTCACATGTCCATATGTCTAAAAGCACAGCCAACCGATCCACATCCATTTTAGCCAAGGAGTGAAGTTCACCTCCAGATCCATCAGATGCATGTAATTCTGAGAGAACAACATGAAACGATGATTGTAAAACAGATCAAAAACTAAAGTTGTCTTTTACACTGTCAAGTTATGCAAAAACAAGCTAAACCAGAGATGGCACCAAGCCCTCTTTTCTCACCTTCAAACACAGTCCCGATATACATTGTTTTCTTGTTAAAAATCCTTTTTTTGCTGTGTTCTTTTAGTATTATATTTTAGTTTTGCTTAATATTTTTAATAAAATTTTATTTTTAGATTTTCTGTTTTCACCTTTTTTTTGGTTAAAGTTTTAGTACCTTTGCATATTTTTTTATTTGTCTATACAGTTTTTATTAATTTTTATTTAGCAGTTTTTGTTAATTTAGTTTTACTTATTTTAGTACCTCAAGTTAAACAAATACTAAAATTCAGGAAATTTCCAAAATAAAATTCTAAAAATTGTTTTCACAACTAGCTGAAAAAAAAAGATTTTTATTTCAAGTAACAATTTTTTTACATAGTTTTAGTTAACTGTAGTAACCCTTGCTCTATCACATGGAGATTCTTCTGATAAAGTAAAATAAGTTGTGAACACAGTTTCATGAGATTATGTAAATTACTGTACCTTACTTTTAATGTTTTGCTTGTTGCACCTTGCATTGCAATATAAATCATCATAAAAACATGCAAATGCTAATGATAAATGAGCATATTTAAGTATATAAATCTACAAACAAGAGCTTCTGCCCTGACCTCTGCTCCTCTGTATGAAATGAGATGCTGTGAGCAGTAGATGTTGCTCCAGCTCCTCCAGGTCCATCAGGGCCACGTCATAAATGAAGTAGAGACCTCGCTGGTCCTGCGTGTGGATGCAGCTCCCATCTGTGCTGTAATAGTCATGAAGGTTCTCTACCTCAGGAAACTCCATAAACTCTGCACAGTGAACCTAAAGCAGAGGAGCGATTTCACACTCTTTGCCTTTCACATTGCATTAGTTTGTTCTCAAAAAACTGAGTGAATTTGCAAGTAAGGAACCTTATAATCAACTGGACTGTTGTAGACGTAGTGATGTGATCCAAGAGCTCCGGTAGAGCCATCATCTCCTCTAGCAGCGCTCATCCAGCCCGTCTCCTCCACACTTTTCACCAGATCTCCTCCAGCCAGCTCCAGACCTGCAGTGTCCATCGCCAGAGTCCTTTCTACTGACCGCAGGTAGTTCAGCATGCTCAGACAGGTACGCTACACAAACAAGAGGACAGGACACGAAAAAAATCGATGGTGCATTAAATTGATCAAAAGTGACTGTAAAGACATTTATAACGTTACAGATAAATGCTGTTCTTCTAAAATTTCTATCCATCAAAGAATCCTGAAAATGTATCAAGGCATCCACAAAAAATAAGAAGCTGTTTTCAACATAATAATAATAATATGAAATGTTTCTTGAGCATCAAAAAAGCGTATCAGAATGATTTCTGAAGGATCATATGACACTGAAGACTGGACTACATTTTGGTGCTTCTGTAGGTGGAAAGACCAAAACCTTGGAAACCCAGCACATCTTTAATGCCAGTTTTTGATTGGTTTTTACCTTGAGTTCTCTGATCCTGAGGTGTCTCAGGTAGATTAAAGACACATAAGCTCCTCTGACAGTTCCAGGATCCTTGGCAACATCTTCAGAATCTTCATCCTTCTCAAGAAGATTAGCACCGCTGCTTTGACCAGACCTGCTAGAAGTCAGAGAGCTGTTGAAATAAACTCTCAAACACACTCACACACTCATAGACACATTTCAGTGGTTGGAAAAATTACCCTTTATTCTTTTTCTCAGAGTTTTTCAGATCTGTGTATTTAGATAAATGAGAAGTCTGTCCAGTGACCACCTGGGAAAATAATGTGCATATAATGAAAAAAATAATGTTATCGCTTTAAAGTTAACAGGAAAGATAATGTGCACTAAAGAATCATTCACAATAACACATGTATTTAAAAAGAAAACAGAGTCGACTATTTACACAGATGATTCACCTGAAACATGTTTGCTGTGTTATAAATGCTTTTCCATATGCCAGAAGACTCTTTGGGGGTTGCTGTGCTTATGGATGCAGGTTCTGTGGGTTCTGATTGACAAACAGATGCAATGTACTGCTTCAAAGCATCAGTCACTTTATGCAGATCTGACTCCTTCAAGAGAAAGTGCAAAACAGTATGTGACAAACTGCATGTGTGATTGAACTAATACTAACATTAACCAAAGAAAACCTGACAAAAGGTTTAGTGCATTAGCTAAATTTCCGTTCACCTCCAGGAACTTGGCATGCATCTGGAGAAGTTCATCCATTGATCTGAGCTCCTTGAGTTTGGCCATTTGTTTTTGTTGCCAAGGATCTCGCTTTGGTTTCATCTGTTTGTTTCCCACAGGAGGCACAATATCATATTTCATTGTATTACTTCATAAATTATTACGTATAAAAATACTGTTCACTTGTCTCACCTGAATATGAGGAATCCAGTTGGACTCTTTTCTAAGCGTCATTTTTGGACTCTTTCTCCCCCACTTCCTCTCTGTTGCTTCAGTGCTGTCGTACTGCAAGAAGGTCTTCATCTCCTCCTGAGTTTTAAACACAGTCCTGAACAGGTAGTTAACCTAAACCACAAACAAATCACATTGTCAACAATAACAATCTTTATTTTTTATAATGTATTAGATTTCATCACATTGTAGACTTCAGTTAAAAAAAAAGTTCACCCAAAAATGACAATTTGCTGAAAATGTACTCATCCTTAGGCCATTGGAGATATTTAGCATTACATCTCTTGCTCACCAATGGTTAATGGGTGCCGTCAGTATGAGATTCCACAGTCCAAACAGCTGATAAAACCAAGAAATCCACACCACTCCAGTCCATCAATTAATATCTTGAAAAGCCAAAAGCTGCGTGTTTGTAAGAAACAAATCCATCATTATGACTTTTTTTTAACTTCAAACTGCGCTAAAATACAAGTCCTCTACCCACAACATTGTTTTTCACAAGTCATCTCATCTGAATCAGGAAAGAAATATGCACAGATCAAGCACAAACAGTTCTAAACAAATATGTTGGTGGATTTTGATGTGTGAGAGGACAATATGAGATGGACTTTTTCCACTTAAGGAAGTGTTATTATGGATTATGGACTTGTATTTTTGCTAGAAGTGATAGTTTAAAGTTACAAACATCTTAATGGTGCATTTGGTTCTTAAAAACACGCAGATTTTCGCTTCATTAGACATTAATTGATGGACTGGAGTGGTGTTGATTACTTGTGGATTATTGTGATGTTTTTATCAGCTGCTTGGACTCTCAGTCTATCGGCACCCATTCACTGCAGAGGATCCACTGGTGAGCAGCTGATGCAATGCTACATTTCTCCAACTGAAGAAATGAACTCATCGACATCTTGGATGTCCTGAGGGTGAGTACATTTTCAGCAAATGTTCATTTTGGGTTAACTATTCCTTTAAGATCTTTTAGATATCACAGAGGTTCACTGTAATTTAATCAGGATTACCAGACTAAAGAGCTCCATTTCATCTCCAACTGTCTTGATGGTGCTGGTATTGAATTGAATGTCATAATGTGACAGGAGGAAATCCAGCTGGGTTTTAAAATCCTCTATATTGGTCGAGTGCAAGGGGACCTCTGACATTGATACAAAAACTCCTGAATGGGTCAAAAACAGAGTAACATGACATTTATTAATATTCAGGTCAAGATCTCTATTTATACTTTATACTTTTATTCTAAATTTAATTATATTAGTAATTGTATGTGCTTTTGTGATTTGTATTAGTTTTTTTATCTTACTATTTAAGTATTATATATTTTTATTTCAGTTGTAGCTTTAGTTCAGTTTTAGTTTTCATTCCAGTTTATTTCCATTTTAGTGCTTTAACTTAAATTAAATTACAAATGTTGCCTTGGCAGCTAAGTTTTTCTTTTAATACATATATTTTATTTTGTTTCAGCTTTATTTTTTATTTGTTTCAGCTTTATTTAGTGATATGGCATCAGAAAAGGGTTCCTTACCATCAAAATATGCAGGAGATATCAAATCAACAGCACCGGACTTCTGATCCTCACTCCATTCAGTTGAAGGGAAATAATGAAGAACCTACAATCAACATATAATACAAATTAAATCCACACTGTTCTGATAACCATCATTAGTTGTTAGTTGACAAACATCCTCCCCACAAGGATTTAGAATAAAAGAATTCAGAAATCTTAATCTTTTGCATTTGTTCTCCTCCAGTCTTTAATATTTGGTTAGATTCTTGCGTATTCTCACATGCAGAAAGTTGTGGATGCTTTTGACGCAGTGCAGATGGCAAATAAGCCACTGCAAGTAAATGCTGACATCTTCCAGTGTGACCACACCGACAGGGCTCTCCACACCCGCCAGGACTTTCTCTCTGGACACGGCAAGGCGACGTGCCCGATGCACAGAATCCTCAAATTCACTGGTTAAATGTGTGATCTGTTTCTACACAAAGCAATAGGAACATGATAAACACATTCAATATGCCACTGAATGCATGAAAATATTCTAACATGCAGAATTTAGATACTTTATATTGAGGATATAGTTTCTCCAGGACAGCGGAATGTCGGCCGAATCTTCTCCATCTTAGCATCAGCTGGTATTTGCACCGTGCCAGTTTATACACTTGATCTGTGTAAAACTGTCGAGAATGGAGTCAAAATGATCAGAAATGTTTTCACACAAGATTCTATTTGCGTGAACACTATAAAACGGCTCATAACTGACCTGATGCAACAGTAAAGGCAGACTGTCAGGTGTGTATTCTTGGGTGAGACAGCTCTCCATCTCCATCTCAGCGACGTCTGCTTGAGACACAACAGGCTTTGTGGACGAAACCTAAAGTCAGAGGTCATTTACAACAAGACAACAAGAAATGTCAAATAAACAACTGCAGGTACATGCAGAACCTTATAAACATCATAACTGTAAAATAACTGTGAAAACATACTTGCAGTGCTTTGAGGAGTACCTGCTGCCTCTCCATATGAAAGTAAGACACATCCTTTGGAATATGGACAGAGCTAAAAAGGTTGGCAAGAGTAGATCATTAAAAAAGCAGTTCACCTAAAAATTTGTTGAAAGTTTACTCATACTCAAGATGTAAATGAGTTTGTTTCTTCATCGGAACAGATTTATAGAAATTTAGCATTTCATCACTTGCTTAGCAACGGATCCTCGGCAGTGAATGGGTGCCGTCAGAGTCAGAGTCAGAGTCCAAATGGCTGATAAAAACATCATAATAATCCACAAGTAATCCACACCAGTCCAGTCCATCAATTAATGCCTTGTGAAGTGAAAGGTCGTGTGTTTGTAAGAAACAAATCCATCACTAATACATTTTAACTTTAAACCATTACTTCTAGCCAAAATACAAGTCCATAATTCATATGTTATTCTCCAGGGGTCCAGGTTTAAAGTTAAAATGCAGTTGTATGCAACTAAATTGAAGGACAAGAGTGGTGTGTATTACTTGTGGATTATTGTGATGTTTTTATCAGCTGTTTGAACTCTCATTCTGACGGCACCCATTCACTGCAGAGGATCCATTGGTGAGCAAGTGATGTAATGCTACATTTCTCCAAATCTGTGAAGTTATGAAATAAATTTAAAAACAATTCATCTACATCTTAGATGGCCTAAGAGTGAATTGTCAGTAAATTTTAATTTTTCCTTTAATAGTATTCTGGTCTATTAGATACATCAGGAAGGAAAACACTTTTGAATAATTAATTTATTATAAAAACATGTAAACATTAACAAGTCACTAACAAATATTAAATTTGCACATAAAATTCTTATTGTGATATGAATCTAAACACAAATTAATCAAATTCCATGACGTTTTTAAATATGTAAACGTACATTAACTAATAGCATTACATAGGTTAATTCAGTTAATAATGCTGGTTAATGACATTAATGAAAGTTATAAAAGCTAGAGCACTATCAGCTGTCTCACCTATATGGTTTTGAGGATATTTGGTGTAAAATCTCATTGTCCTCAATCTCAGTCTTCAGAGCCTGAATCTGAGCAGACAGTTCTTCTTCCAGCTGCTCCACTTTCACTGACGAGCCGAATCTGTACGTCTGTGACATCTTCAAACAATCCCAGATTCAGCTCAGAAAAGAGTCGTTCCGTCCTCGCAGCTGTGAAACTGGCTGTATTAGTTGTGTGTAGAGCAGTCTACACACAGCGCGTTCAAAAGATAGAAAAAAATATACGGAAATACAAAAGAACTTTAAAAGTGTATCTGCTGTATAAACTTTTGCTACAATGTATCAGTGTTTGCTCAGTTGCTATAGAGACGCAAGACGCGCGCAGACGCGCTTTAAAAAATGGCGGTAAATCACAGCTTCAGAACCAAACCCAAGCGAGTTTACTTTAATTGGCGCAAGACGTTACATATATATACACACACACACACACACACACACACACACACACACACACACACACACACACACACACACACACACACACACACACACACACACACACACACACACACATATATAAAAGTTATTATACAATTAAGGGCTCAAAGTTAGAACTGTCAAAAGAATCAAATGAGTAGTGGTGTTATTTAATTGTTTTATTTTTTGTTTGGATTGGTTCTTAATGATCACAGAAATTCCAGTGGCATTCCTTTAGACACTTTTATTATTTTTAGCACAAAAAAAAAATATTACTGTAGTACAATTTAATAGTGTAAATGTCGCACTGTTAAAACTATACAGCAAACAAAACAGAAGGCAAATGAAGGTATTTGAACCTGCATGTATTCGGCTTTTAACCTGCAGAGGGCGATGAAAACTCAGTCAAGTGACTCGATTGTATTGTGCTGACACAAGCAAAGAGGACAAACCTGTCTCAAAGGTATACCTTAAGTCATCAGCAAGATCTTTTTCTTTTTATTCGTTATATTTCAGATGAAAGAGTTCTTTTACTGATCTTATAAAATGCAAGACCTCAAACAGCTTATTTTAACAGAGGTAGTCAAGCCTTTGTGTGAGATGGAAATATGCCGTAAATCAAATATATTTTTGTAAAGAATACTTAGATGGTTGTCACTTTAAACATATACAGCGATTGACTTTTCAATCGGGCGATTTTCGATGTAAAAGTCAATAAATCAGATCCATCTTCTCTGGATTTAAATAGCTCAACATTCCAAGTTGACTTGGATACAGAAGCACCTATTGGTTCGTAGCAAAAGCAGCCGATAGCCAATCAGAGATCCCCACCAAGGTGCTGTCCCACCAATGAGTGCACAAGGACACGGGGCACATTTTACAGCTATTGTCACTAGGGGGTTGTTTTCCTCCCTGCAGAGAGCAGTAAAACATTATGAATGATTTTCTTAACACAATCAATCCCACTGATTGTGCAGCGCGTATGAATGAGAGCGTGATTGCTACGTGTGCATGAATACACACTAATTTTGGACAAAATATCAGCAATCAAACACAACAACAGGGGCTCCGTCTGAGTGAACATTTCATACATTCTCATAAGATACGTCTCCTTGGTAACCACAGACAATCTGGACGCCCTTCATAGGGGGGAAAACTAGAAAAAGATAGGTTTAAACCTTCTTGGAAGCGCTAGGCTGAAACTGTCCAGACACTGACAATCTCTTTGGGCCATCACAGACCTGGCAAGTTTGGGAAAGTTGTTAGAAGCCATTTGACAAAACCTAAAACTTTTGTAGAAAATGATGAGACTGAAGTCATTCGATGTAACCCAAACTCACCTCAGTCTCATCATTTTCACTGTCAAGAACAGTAATGGCAACATCATGCTCTGAGGTTATTTTTAAAGTGTCAAAACTGAAACAGAAAACGAGGTGAGAAATTTGAATGTACATGATATTTGAGAAAATATGAGGTTCTGAAAACCAAAGATAACTTTATGGCCTGTTGAACATGTTTAAAAGGGTACTCTTTTAAGCCACATAAACTGAAGTATTTATAGCTTGAACCCTGTTCTGTTTTTAAAAGTGTATTTTAGATGTACAACCCGAATTCCGGGAATGTTGGGACATTTTTTAAATTTGAATAAAATGAAAACTAAAACACTTTGAAGTCACATGAGCCAATATTTTATTCACAATAGAACACAGAGAACATAAATGTTTAAGCTGACAAAAAAATAAATAAATTCACACTTTTATCCACTAAATGAATGCATTTCAAATTTGATGCCTGCTACAGGTCTCAAAAAAGTTGGCAAGGTGGCAATAAAGGGCTGAAAAAGCAAGAAATTTTGAAAAGATTCAGCTGGGAGAACATCTAGCAACTAATTAAGTTAACTGACATCAGGTCTGTAACATGGTTAGCTATAAAAGGGAAGTCTTAGAGAGACAGAATCTCTCAGAAGTAAAGATGGGCAGAGGCTCTCCAATCTGTGAAAGAGTGCGTAAAAAAGATTGTGGAAGACTTTAAAAACAACGTTCCTCAATGTCAAATTGCAAAGGCTTCGCAAATCTCATCATCTACAGTGCATAACATCATCAAAAGATTCAGAGAAATCTTTAAGAAAAGATTAAGAGACAAGGCCGAAGACCTTTGTTGGATGCCCGTGGTCTTCGGTCCCTCAGACGACACTGCATCACTCATCGGCATGATTGTGTCATTGACATAACTAAATGGGCCCAGGAATACTTCCAGAAACCACTGTCGGTAAACACAATCCGCCGTGCCATCTGCAGATGCCAACTAAATCTCTATCATGCAAAAAGGAAGCAATATGTGAACATGATCCAGAAGCGCCATCGTGTCCCGTGGGCCAAGGCTCATTTAAAATGGACTGTTTCAAAGAGGAATAGTGTTCTATGGTCAGACGAATCCAAATTTGACATTCTTGTTGGAAATCACAGACGCCGTGTCCTCTGGGCTAAAGAGGAAGGAGACCTTCCAGCATGTCATCAGAGTTCAGTTCAAAAGCCAGCATCTCTGATGGTATGGGGGTGCATAAGTGCCTACAGTATGGGCAGCTTGCATGTTTTGGAAGGCACTATGAATGCTGAAAGGTGTGTATATAAAGGTTTTAGAGCAAAATATGTTCCCCTCTAGACGATGTGTATTTCAGGAAAGGCCTTGTGTATTTCAGCAGGACAAAGCAAAACCACATACTGCAGCTATTATAACAGCATGGCTTCATAGTAGAAGAGTCCGGGTGCTGAACTGGCCTGCCTGCAGTCCAGATCTTTCACCTATAGAGAACATTTGGCGCATCATTAAATGAAAAATACGTCAAAGACAACCAAAAACTCTTCAGCAGCTGGAAACCTATATCAGGCAAGAATGGGACCAAATTCCAACACCAAAACTCCAGAAACTCATAACCTCGATGCCCAGACGTCTTCAAACTGTTTTGAAAAGAAGAGGAGATGCTACACCATGGTAAACATGCCCCCGTCCCAACTATTTTGACACCTGTAGCAGGCATCAAATCTAAAATGAGCTCATTTTGTGCATAAAACAGTTTAAACATTTGTTATCTATGTTCTATTGTGAATAAAATATTGGCTCATGTGATTTGAAATTCTTTTAGTTTTCATTTTATTCAAATTTAAAAAAAAACGTCCCAGCATTTCCGGAATTTGGGTTGTAAGCTGTATGGCCTGGAGAGTAAACAGGGTTTTCATTAAATTAAGTGAACCACATAAAACTGTGCCACTAAAATCAAATAAATGAGAGGATGTTTGCCAACTGACTCTTAGACCTCATTGCATATTGTTTGCAATTATGCAAATAATGATTTAAAAGCATTAAATTTTCCAATCAGGTAAACAGTTTGAATGGACAGGCATTAAAAGGAATAGTTCACCAAAAAAAATAAATAAATAAATGAAAATTTGCTCACAGTGTATTCACCCTCAGGTCATCCAAGATGAGTTTGTTTCTTCATCAGAACAGATTTGTAGGAATTTAGCATTCCATCACTTTCTCACCAATGGATCCTCTGCAGTGAATGAGTCCAAACAGCTGATAAAAACCATCACAATAATACACAAGTAATCAACACCACTCCAGTCCATCCAGTAACATCTTGTGAAGCCAAAAGCTGTGTTTGTAAAAACCCATCATTAAGCCATTTTTAACTTCAAACCTTTGCTTCCAGCTAAAATATAAAAGTTCATAATCCATAACATTGCTCCCTCCAGTGCAAAAGTTGTCTCATATGAAACATGCAGAAATCAAGCAACAATTATAAAACAAAACCAATACAGTTTTAAACAAATACGTGGCTGGAATCTTACATGCAACTTTGCTTCAAAAGATGTTGATTGTTGGATGGGAATGGTGTGTATTACTTGTGGATTATTGTGATGATTTATGATCCATTTGGACACTCATTCTGACGGCACCCATTCACTGCAGAGGATCCACTGGTGAGCAAATGATGTAATGCTAAATTTCTCCAAATCTGTTTCAATGAAGAAACAACTTAAAAGAATGATGAACTATTCCTTTAAATCACTTGCTTATTTTACAACAAATTAAAATAAAGACTACAGAAACGCTTTGTGTTGAACAAGCTTTATTTACATGCACCTTACCTTGCACTACCTTGTTTACATTATCCAAAATTGAAATACACAGGTAAAGTCAAGCAAACATTGAGTGGATGATGACTAACGGCCAATTGTGGTGTATGGTGATACACACCCAGATTACGTCACAATTCATGTTAATTCCCTCTTTAAGATTAAAATTCAAAATGAATGAAGATCGTAGCAGTTGTTTTGAGAAGAACAATGATCCTACCCAAACAATATGAAAAAAATCAGAATTAAAAGCAATTAAAGGAATCAAATTATGATGCTGAAAATGGATTACACAATATGAAACTAAGTAAACAAAAGGTAAACACAGCACAATCAACTTTTTATAGTCATCTTAAATTCTGTGACTCCAGTTGATTATAAAAAGCAGATTATAAAAATCAGTACTTAAGAAGCTTATGAAAATTCTGGGTGTGAAGCTGACCTTAACAAAAGGTACATTCGACTGTGATGTTAAAACAACATTAGGTGTAACTACTGAAACATCTGCAAGTTGTCCCTGAATGGCACTACTATATCATCAAATGGAATAGTTGCATTATTTCTTCTCAGCCTTAAATTTGGTTGTCTGACATGTTCAAGATCAACAGTGAAATACAGTACAACATAGGTGCTTTCTTACATAGCTTATCCGTACAGGCTGTAATACTACAATGTGGCTGCCTTTCATTTTTAAACCATTAGGATGCTTAAACACACGGCCATCACAACTGATACACGCTTTCTAGTAGCACCAGCCATTGTGTAGATATATACACATAAATGCTAAGAACGTGACATGCCAGCCGTATGAACTGACCCAACACAATTTCACTTAGCACCAAATGCTCTTAGCTTCATTTTTTCCTGCTACAAATACACAAACATCTAGTGGTCCTTAATCAGCATTCCAAAATGTATAACTGTTAATATACCTTATCTCTAGAATGAATCCAATATTTATGTGTATAGACACACACATATATATTCAGTGTACAGCACATATACACCTAAGCACTACGGGCCTCATTCATGAAATACAAGCACAACAGAAATGTATGGTTTGCAGAGAATTTTGTAAACCCATTCTTGGGTAAATGGTTGCATGCATGTCAATGTACAGTAAATGCACAAACACTAAATGGCATTGAATGCAACAATTTAAGAACTGTTTACAGATGTGTAAACTGTTCATAAAACCATTGATTTTACAAACAATTTATACAGCAATGACTTCATGAATGAGGTCCTATGTGTGTGTATACATACAGAAATACAAATATATAGCTCACTCTATTCTAAAATGGTTGACTTCGGAAGTGAACACGGTTTAGAGGTGACGGAGATGCTTGCGTTCAAGAATTCTGAGCAAGATAAATGCACAGGTTGTGTTAGGAAATCCATGGGAAACACTGACAAACTAGTTTCATACAGCAGAACACTAAATATATAGCTTATCATCATATCATATAGTTCACTTTTCTGTAGAAGGAGTCAAGGATACATCATGTTCACTGGTTTCACAAAAACACAACCTCTTCCCTTTATCGGTTTCACGAAAAAAAAAAGTTGGATAAAGAGACGGATTTTCCATGGCCATTTTTTTCGGACAACAGAAACATTCTCAAGAGTTTGTGTTGTAAACAAGCCATTTCTGCAATTGTCCTGAGGACTAGTTTGGCAAAAGGCAAGTGTTCGTTTAGAGGACAAGAAATCTATTCATCTCAATCACAGTTACAAGAAACTACAACGACCTAAGGGCACCTACAGACTAGAGTTGACTTGATTTCAATGGGGATAAAGTATCACAACGACATAGAAGAAAATGCAAAGGGTTTGCCAAAGTGACAATATTTTAACTGTCTCTGCAGTGAAATCTGTCGGAAGCTGACTCATGGGAATTCAAATTCTTGCTTGGTTTTCAAACTCACCCAACACTTTCCACCCTCCCAAATACTTTCATAAAAGATTCTTACTGTGAGACACCCTCATATGCAGTGGTGGGTTTTAGGGGTTTTGTTTTCTAGATTGACCAAGGGAGGTTCAGTTGTGACCCTCTCTCTATGATCCTCCATATAGGTACCAGCTGACCAATAAGAATTCAAAATTCTCAGCTGGTTTTCTGACTGAGCAACTCTTTCCACATTGCCAATTCCTTTCATGAGAGCTTTCTCTAGTGTGTAGGCACCCTTGTACGCAATGGTGGGTTCTTGGGATTTTATATTCTAAGTGGACTAAAGGAAGAACAGCTGCCTAAACCTTTATTTATAGACAACCTTCTCTCCACAGTGCTCCACTTGTCGTAGGGACCAATTTACTAATGGGTATTCAAGATTTCTGCTTGGCTTTCAAACCGACTTGGACTCTTTCCACACTACCAAATGCTTTCGGATTTTGTATTCTAGATGGACTAAGTGAAGTACTGTTGGCCAAGCCTTCATATATGTATAAACAACCTACTCTCTACAGTACTCCACTTTCCGTATTCCAGCAGCTGATTTCAATACCTAGCCATTGGCGTTTAGATTAACCTGCAAGCACTTCAAGGTTAAATTTGTTGAAACTCCTCACAACGTCCATCAAACCAGCCTCAATCATGACGATACAAAACATACAGCCACAAAACTACAACACCGACTGGGTAAATCATTGACGTTGACTCAAACTCATTCCAATAGATGTCAAATAGCTTTCTACAGCATAATGTACAGTTGCTTTACAGTGGACAGTTGGCTCAAATGCGGTGTTCTGCCCCTTCCCTACATTCCTGGGCCTGGCTGGATCAACCTGGCACCCAGCTTTGGGAGGAGGTTCGTTTGGTACTGGAGAAGCTCCCTGAAGTCAGGTTAGCATTCTGAGAGGAGATGAGATGCGAATCAAAGCTGAACTCCAGGCCCTCGGCATCCATCAGATCGTTGCGGGTGATGGTATCCATGTCACAATCGAAACTGCCACTTAACGCCTCGAGATCCAAGTCAGATGGGAATTGGTCCTGAGACACCGAGGTCACGCTGCCGTTGAGACCTGACAACAACGAATCGGAGGAGTTGAGCTGCATAGATGTGCTTCTGAAGGGAGACTGTTGGAGATGTTGCTTCATCAAGCTTTGGTAGTCTGACTCGCTGCTAGAGACACAGTTCATCCGCCATCCAGATGGCGACACCTTCTTGAGCCCCACTTGTCCTACAGGCCCAGCCTGGTTGGACATCATAGGGTCACTACGCAGCAACAGGGCACTGCGACGCGCATTCTGGGAGGAAAGGGAGGCACTGGCTTGCGACATAAGCGGATCAGATTGGGTAAGAAGGACATCGCTGTGACTGTTTGACTCGGAGCTGAGCAAGTCCTGCAGACTCTGATCACTAAAGAGGGAACCGCAGGAGAACGTGGCCTGCTTGTTTTCCTGGATAGTTTGCATTGGAGATTGCCTCAGGCCAGTGACGGATGGAGGGCTAAACATGGAGTTGGTGCCATAGCTGCCAGAGGGAATTGCCAGACTGCTCCCAGAGCAGCTGAAGGTAAACACAGGGCTTCCCTGTAGGTTGGCCCCACTCTCGTCTTGGCCTGGAGACTGGGAAGCCGTCAGGCTGATGTTATCTAGAAGGTCATCCATTAGGTTGTCAGAGAGGCCATCATTGAGGTTCATGGTTCCTGCGAGATCAGCTAGACGGGGTAGTTCAGTCAGTCCAGTGGACGGAGACATACTACTAGGGCTCGAGTACAGCATTGGCGACAGGGGGGAGTCGTCATCGGGAACTTCATCCACCTCAAGGTTGGCCAGAATTGGGGAAAGGCGTCCGCTTAGGGTGCTGGCATTAGAATTAGTGCGGGAACGGAAATCCGTCCAAGCATCGAGCTCGTCGCTACTGCGGGAGGTCGGGCTGCCAGTCCATTTGGACAGGCTGGAGGAACTCTCTGAGCTTCCGTCCTGAGTGCCCTGAAGAGCAGCTTTCTTTTTTGCAGCACGGCCACGGGCACTCTTGATGAGCTTATTACTGTTGTCCATTGAAACAGCACGTCGCCGTGGAGCTTTACCCCCTTTTCCTCCATCAGGGTTGACCATCCACCATGAACTCTTTCCTGTTCCTTCATTCTGGACCCGGACAAAGCGACTGTGGAGTGACAAATTATGTCGTATTGAGTTCTGCAAAAAGAGAAGAATAGATATTGAGCTGTGCATCATAAGACACGCCTGAAACATTCATATACTTCTTGTTTTTCTTTGTCTTAAGAAGCAGAATAATGGCCTCATGTTCAAGAAAAATAATCTTGAACTCTACAGAGCACAATGCTGAGTGACGAACAATGCCACTCTGACTTGATTGCTTTAAACAGAGGTTGAAGGGTCATGTGACCCCTCTGACCAATAGAGTCCATTTGTGTATGTCAAGAATTTAAAGCCTAGGTCTTCAACCCCTGCAGCTGGGGAACCACTGTCCTGTGAAATTTTATTTCCAACCTGCTTCAGCACACCTTCTTGTGTTTTTTCAAGTGATCCTTAAGAATTAGCTGTTTAGTTAACAAGAATATAAACAAATATATATATTTAAAAAATCTGAAATTTCTAAAAATCTAAAACCTGTGCTGAAATTCAGATAAATTTGCACGGCACTTTTAAAGAATACAATATTCCAAAGCAGCTTTATAGAAAAAAGGACTGCGTTTCATTTGAATTTCACACACACTGTTCAAATTGGTCTGGGCTCTGTGGTCAAGACCAATCTACAAGTAAATCAACCCACTCTACGCTGTCTGTTGGGCTGTGCAGAAAATTGGTCTGTGCTGTGAAATTTAACTGGGCAACTGAGTATTCGGCTTTTGGTATTTCATGTATGCAACAGAAAACAGCCGATTTTAGACACACCAGTGCAATAACTAATGGAACATAACATTTGGTGTCCAGGATTTTCTCAAGGTAGTAATGCACCATAATACTAGTCAACTATCTAAATATTTTTCCTACTGCAGAGAAAGCTAAAAGACTCATGGGGACTTCCTCAATCGTGCACAAAGTTTAAGAGTGCAGTGAAGCTGCATTAATGTGGACTGCAGCACAGAAGGTTCAGCAATCCATAATGCAGCATAAGGGGGATGTGGTAAAATTCACAAGCGAGACATGGTTTTCCTCTTTGATGAATAGTCAAGCAGACCGAGTCTAAAAATGGTGTGAATTTATCAAATGCAGTGCCTGCTACATCTTGTAGAAACCAGGACTCTGCTCAACACTGTCCATGAACATCACCTTACCGACCTTTGAACCTCTCAAAGAGTGAAAGGGCTGACCTCATAACACTTTACTTCCATTAATGCCTTTGCTTCAAGCCTATTACTGGATTTAATCTAAGACAGAGCTTTCTCCTCTCGAAGAAGAACATGTTTCCCAACTCATTCTTAAAGTACGTAAGCAGTTTTCCTTTTTTTGCTTAAACTGGCTAACTGAATTGATTGGATTGAGAATCTAATCTAAAACACATCCATCAAATTGTTTGTTGACATTCATAGCTACATTGATTACAAAACAGATCATTAACTACACTTGGAATATGAGCAGTATCTTCAATGACAAATTCAATCAGGGTCCAAACCAGTTTGGATATTTAATTTATCCAGGTTTGCTCTTCCTGCAATTACAATAACAATTGCAACTGAAGAGCATATTTGACATACATACTTTGTTTATTATATCCTAATGTCTTTGAGTCCAAAACCCAGGTTTGTTCTTGACAGTTTTCATGAGATTTATCCGTTCATAAAATTTACATTAGTAAACCACTGCATTAAATAGAGTGTCAGATTAGGTGAATGTAGGACTGCAAATCATTTGAAAGATTCTGTGGAACTGCTTTCTACTGAATTAAATCTACACAAGACCATGAAAAATAACTATAATAGATAAAGAGGGGCTGAAATCATCTGAAAGCCATGATGCAGTCCCTTTTGAGCAAAGCACCACTCAGAACAGCACTGGAGCGCCGCCAGTTTACACACAATGCTGTCTCTCAGAGTCAAACACCAAAGCTCTTCACACGTTGCTACACACTGACCTACATAGTTTCCAGTCAGCTGATTGCTTCTTATGCTGTAGCCAAGAGCCAATCAGAAGTGGAGGTGGGGACGAAACAGCCAATCGCAACCCTGACACTGACGATATGCCCATGGTTTCTCTTTTTTGCCTCCTTCAGCGGCAGGCAGATGCAAACACTCTGCAGGATGGCTTTATCTGCACCGAGTATGTCAATCTGCTAGGACCCTTTTTTTTTTTTTTTTACAGAATCACCAATATGTCTGTTTTAGAAAATTGACAGGATTTAAACATTCAATTTGGCAACTAACCTACATGTTACTGTGGACTGCTATCATTGCGATGTGTAAAATATACATTGACTCTTAAATGTCTCGATCATGCAAAAAGGGCAAAAGTTATTCAAATTAATTAGGCATATTGTGTAAATATTAAACAAATTCTAAATTGATTTTTCTATTTCCCTGTTTAATACTGTAAAGCTCCTTTGACAAAATCTTCATTGTAAATGGCACTATATAAATAATGGTGACCTGACTATAATTTAAAATTAATTCGATATTTAGAAAAATCTTATTTTAAAAATGATTTTAAAAAATGGCTTGTTTGGGAAGGTGCCAAATCATCTTTTTAAATGTAATATCTGCACAACAGCCTTACATCTGCAGGATTGCACAGGGATTTCCCGAGGTTTTTCTCTAATTCAAATCCAGCTATACCAAGAGCATTCATTAGACTTGATTCCATGTTGGATAAATTGCTTTTCCAGGCCAAGCTAATCCCTCAAATCAAACAGGGATGAGAGAAGGGAGCATAGCAAAAGCCCTATATTGTTGGACTTAAAAAGGTGCGATCCTATTGATCATACAAAGAATGATTAGTGAAAATGTTATAGATATTGCTACATCTTGCTCTTTTGATTATGCTTCAGTACTACTTGGTGAAATTATGAGGAAAGCAGGGGCACTTAAAAGCTTTTTATCAGGGGCACTTTCCACAATTTATCTGCTGTAACGCCCTTTGGCATGACCACAACAGCACGCACTTTATCAGCAAACCACACATGACTAGTTCTCCCCATTTCCAGCATGCGTGTAGCACCCTGTAAGAATATAAGCACCTATAGATGTGAGTTCTAGTAAACTGGGACACTTTTTGCCATTGAGATGTCCCAATGAACCTGAATTCACCCTATTAGCTGCAACAAATGGATTTCGAAAACACACACACACAAAAAAAAACAGCCCATCTCTTTGACCTAACGTACCTTCCATCCTGCAGAGCTGTTGCTGTCACCTTTGTCCTTGAAGTATGGCACATTCCGGACCATCCAATCATAAATCTGGGCCAATGTCAGTCGTTTCTCGGGCGAGCTCTCGATGGCTTGAGTGATGAGGTCCGCGTAGGAATAGTTTCCCCAGGCGTTCCTGCGGGCAGAGGATTTTCTGGGCTGAGGAACCAGACCATTGATGCTGGAGTCGTTGCATGCAGGCAGAGCATGTTGGGAAGATAGAGGAGAGCCGTAGGAGTCTTTATCACTGGCAGCAGCACTGGTTTCTATGGCAGGAGCAGCAGCAGCAACAGCCTGGTTTCCTTCTGTCACACTCACAGGCTTTGATGCGCCTGTAATGCCACTAGATGCACAAGCATCATCAGTGCCATTTTCATCCACCTCTTCCTCAGGAATGATTCCCACCTCTGCTGGTTCTGCTTTCCCGGCATTGGACTCCGGTCTGGGCAGAGGCCAGGTGCAGGACCTGGGCCTTTTTTGGGGCTCGAAATCAGGGTCTATGTCGACGTCCACATCTAAGGGCTTATCTATCTCCTCTGCCATGTTTCCCGGACTCCTTCAAATGAATGATGTATGGACGGCTTTTCTGAACACGACAGCAGCAGTGCCCTCGTGCATGCCATTAATGGGTCACTTCTAGAGTCCACATTTCAATGCGGGACACTTAGGGAATCGAATTGATGTCGTGAGATGTTCAGGAATATTTACAAATGCGCTCATGGCCACTTCCAGCACACAGAAGGATTCGGTTATGAATCTCGCTCGTTTTGGCTTCGCTTTAAGCGTTAAATAAACGACAAAACGAGCGAAAATGCCTCCATTCGATTTGTTTAATGAAGCTTCCGTGGTTCAAAAGCATAAAGAATGGAACGGAGCGGACGGTCGCATTTGTTACAGTGTTTCATGACGTAGCGCTGCGAATGTGTTACATTGTAACATTACATCATAATGCGAATGTTACATTGTTTCAGAACGCGGCTGCTGCCTTTTAAAATCGCTGATTGAAAGCGATGAGAAGGGCTGTACGTGAGCGAAAGTGTCCTCAAACGATCAAGCCATACCTCCACAGCCGTCCCGCTGCAAATCAGCACAAATGAGTCCTAACACACACACGACTTTCCCCAATAAACCTCCATGATCCCTCTTCCATGTCGGAGCAGGACGTTGCGTCCCGCAACCCGGGCGATCCAGCACTGCCAAAGCCCCTAATGCGCTGCTGCTCCGCTGCAAACTACAGAGAAGAACAGCAACACAAAGATCAACCGCCCCCTGGAACCAGTCGGAGGAACTGCTTCTTAAAGGGCCGGAGAGCAGCACTGGAGCTCACATCCACTGCCACACACGACATCTTCACATTACACAGATATGCCACTCTCTCGAATAATGGCTTCATGACAAAGTGCCTCGCACGCAATAGAATGGAACTACATTTTTATATTCTTTGAAATATATATATATATATATATATATATATATATATATATATATATATACTATAATTTTTTCATAGGTCCTGTTGGTATCTGCTGTAATTGATTTACTTTTTAATTAGGTAGATAGATAAAACTATTACAGCATCATTACTGTATTTTTATTAATTAGGCATATTGTTATTATTCTTAAATAAAATGGTTATTTTAGAATAATTAATAAAAAATTAATAAAATATTCTTAATAATAATATTTTAATAATAATATTTTATCCAGCTATGACTGGAGTATTTGTCTCATAAATGTGTACTTTTATATATCTATCTCTATGTGTGTATATATATATATATATATATATAGCTCTCTCTCTCTCTCTCTCTCTCTCTCTCTATATATATATATATTTCTCTTTTTTTTTTTTAAGGTACTGCTTATTTCCTTATTTTTTTAGTAGAGGTGTTTGCACTTTTAAATTAAGGAGAACATTTTAAAATATATCCTAAGTATGAGATTGACTTAAGTATCATCACAGCAAAGGTCCGTCCATGTCCCCTTCATTAGACCTAAATATACATGACTAATACTCTCATATTATGTTTTGGACATAAATAATGATGAATAAACCACATAAACCTACCTGCAAACAGAATCACAAGAGAAAGCTTCAGAACAATCAGACATCAATAAAAGTTCAAATAGTTTTAATGCAAACAATCTTAACAGGTTGCATATCAGCTATCCGACAACTATAGGTTGTCAATAAAATATTCCACAAACCATTTACATAACCAGAAGGGCAGCCTGATTTCAAAACACATCTTTGGCAGATCCACATCCACATTCTTCCAAAAAAAACTGCCCATCATTCAAGACCAAACCTCAAAAATAGGCTAGTCTCTTGTTCATGTTTGCATGTGCGTTTATAAAGTGCAGCATTATTTCATACAGTTCTGATTAAAATACAGTCCTCACCAAATCAAAATGGAGTTGATCCCAGGACCTCATGAGAGGCTGAGTCTTAAGATAGTTGAGATGGCCGCTGTGTATATGGAGTTAGTAATGATAAAAGCTACTTAGAGCTCCGATCTCCTGCAACCCAGTACTCCTCTGTTTGCATCTCAGTAAGGCGAGATACAGTCCTCTGGAAGGCGAACACCTCCTCTTCTCCTGTAAAGATCGCCAGCGAGCTGGCTGCATCCTGATGCATTAAAAGAGAAAATCAAATCACTGCTGCCCGTCAATGTGAACAGATCATCAACACATCAAGGTTAAAGGAATGGTTCACCTAAAAGCTGACTCACCCTCAGGTCATGCAGATGAGTTTGTTTTCAATAGAAAAAGCAATATTATGGATTACAGACTTGTGTTTTAGCCAGGGGCATAGGAATGAAGTTAAACAATTTTTTTTTCCTTACAAAGGCAGTTTTTGTCTTAAGATGTTAATTGATGAACTTGAAGTGGTGTGGATTATTGTGACGTTTTTAATCAGCTGTTTGGTCTCTCATTCTGACGGCACCCATTCACTGCAGAGCAAATGGTGTAATACTACATTTCTCCAAATCTGTTCTGATGAACAAACAAACTCCTCTACATCTTGCATGGCCCAAGTTTGAGTAAAATTTAAACAATTTTTCATTTTTGGGTGAACTAGTTTATTTTAAGACAAGTAAGGGGTTTTATTTTGCAGAATTAGTGGAGCATTTTATTTTCATGACAATTAAGCACACCCCACCCACCATAACGAGACTGAACATTCTCAATCATGATTTCATTACTCTCATTTTGGCCAGTCCTATTGAGCAACACATGCACCCTACTATATCAAAGGTTTGGGGTCAGTAAGACTTTTTAATCAAAGAAATGAATACTTTTATTCAACAAGGACACAATAAATTAATCAAAATTGACAGTGAAGACATTCATGTTACAAAAGATTTCAAACAAATGCTGTTCTTTTGAACTTTCTTTTCATCAAAGAATCATGAATTGCATCACAGATTCCACAAAAATGTGTAGCAGCAAAACTGTTTTTAACACTGATAATAATGAGAAATGTTTCAGCAAATTAGAATGATTTCTGAAGGATCATGTGACACTGAAGACTGGAGCAATGATGTTGAAAATTCAGCTTTGATCACAGAAATAATTTGCATCTTAAAATATATTCAAATAGAAAATATTGCACAATATTTATTATAGAAATTTCTTTCAAAAACATTTTTACAAATATATATATATAATTAAAAAAAATAATCTTACCAACCCCAAACTTTCAGCTTGCAAAAAAAAAAAAAAAAAAAAAAAAAGGTTTCCTTATTTAATTCTCAAAGAATCTGAATAGAAAACAATTTGTAAATTACCCTTGAAATGCCCAGATCATCCAATAAAACATGAGTGTCATGATGGTCGTGATCGTCGTGATGTTCATGAACAAACAGATCATCTAATGGAGCTTCAGCCTGCAGCACGACTCGAACCTGTGGAGATGTTCCACCAAACTGTGAGAGGTGCCTTTAAGACCTTCCAACAGAAATCACAAGAATTTCATCATGACTTACCTTGTGCTCATACAGTGCATCAATGAGAGTTATGAAGCGTCTGGCCTGCGTCTTCTTGTTCAAAGTGAGCAATGGAATGTTTCGGATGAAAACTGTGTCAAACACAGCAGAGATCTCCAGGTAGTCACTGGCTCCTATCGGCTAACGGTTAAAACAACATTACTCACTAATATATTTAATTTCAAAGGAGGATGGTGAAACAACATAGGAAACACAAGCTTACTCGATCACACAGCTCCTCAAAAGTGCAGTCTGCTATGGTCCCACATGCTTTAGCAAGTGTCAATATCCTGCCATGTACCTTTAGAGATCTGGGCCGAGTAACTGTGATAAACAAAATGAACCTGAATCAAATTTGCATGAAATATAAAAGTTAAAGCACAATGGAATTCTCAACTCACAAAATTTTGGATGCATAACACACACGTAATGGTAAATACATTCACATCTGTTGCAATGACGTCTAACGGGAAAAAATTCCACTGAAATGTTTACTGATAAACCATCAGCTAATTAAATGAGTGTTTTGTTATTTAGCAAACACATTAGCAGCCAACTTACTGTCATTCTGTTTGAAGGCCATCTCATCGAACAGCTTATCGAGTGTTGTATCAACATCAGGTTCACTGGAACTAAATTCAAAAATATTTAATAAATAATTCATCACTTCATAATACAATGCTTTCATTTACTCCAACTTGGTCAAAGCACTAACATTGACTGTTCAAGCAAAGCACATCCTGTTTTGGATATTAAAATTCTTTTAATCTTAATATTAAAGGACAACAGAAGCAAATCACATGATGATATTGAAAACATGGCACATCCTGACTTGCCTAAGCAACAGTGACTCATCTAATGGTGCGTGTTTGAATTGTTTGAAAACTTATTATTTCTGTAGCTCTTTTTGGTAACATTAGTGGTGCAGAAATTGTACACTTCAGCTTTAAACACTTCAGGAATACTGGTCTTTGATTAAAGAAAGTAGTCAACTTTCATAACTGATTAAAAGTGCATCACTAAACTAATGCAGTAACATCTCATTTGTACAACATAATGAATTTTCTCACAGGTAGAAGAGTTTCCCAGATGCAGGGCGATTTCTTCTCCGATAATCTATTCCAGAATCCAGACGCAGCGTTTGACAGTACTCCTGTTTACAAGACATTTAACCACTGCTTTATTTGCAGCACTTATAACAGAAAGTTACTTAACACACATTATCACTGTTTTGACCTTATTCCCAAAAGTGCAACAAGAGCATTAAAGAAATAGTTCACCCAAAAACTAAAACTTGCCAAACTTTTGGTCACCCTTAGGCCATCAAAGATGCAGATTAGTTTGTTTCTTCATCAGATTTGGAGAAATTTTGCACTTCATCAATTGCTCACCAATGGATCCTATTCAGTGAATGGGTGCCGTCAGAATTAGTCCAAACTGCTGATTTAAAAACATCACATTAAAAAAAGAAATTTGGCTTCACAAGACATTAACTGGTGTGCTTGAGTGGTGTGGAATACTTGTGGATTATTGTGATTTTTTATCAGCTGTTTGGACTCTCATTCTGACGGCACCCATTCACTGCAGAGGATCCATTGGTGAGCAAGTGATGTGATGCTACATTTCTCCAAATCTGTTCTGTTGAAGAAACAAACTCATCTAAATATTGGATGGCCTGAGGGTTTCAGCAAATTTTCATTTTTGGGTGAACTATTCCTTTAAGTACACTACATAACACCAATAAACACTGCACTAAGTGTATTAGATAATACACCTGTTGCTAAAGTGCTTACCTTTAGCACGGCGATGAAAGGCACAAAGTTCACCCTCTGTAATCCGTTTTTGTACAGATCTGTAAAAAAAGAAATTGTGCTCCAAACAAACTTGGATTTGGAAGCCAAGAGTTACTGAAAGAAACTGCACATCATGTGATGGCTACACTCAAAAAAAAAAAAAAAAAACGGTGCATGATTTACTTCAAATCAATTTTCACTCAGATATTGCTAGTAAACATCCTAAAAAAACACTTTTAAAACACACTCCAATAATTTAATTTTTTGTAGTGTTGCACAGTCACTGGCAGTCACTTTGAAGAAGCAAATTTACTAATAACGGGCTTTTCAAAGAGTCAGTTGATCTCTTGATTAGTACAAGCAACTGATAAGTGTTACCCTTATATCCAAAAGAACGTGTATAACAATTACATACATTCATTCATTCATTACTACATTCATTCAGTATTTTGCTGGATTCATAGCTTCTTACCATCTGGAGGTCGGTTAGACGTGGCAACAACTACAACCCCATTCAGAAAGAGGTTCTCAAAGAGCTGCTTAAGAATCATGGCATCTGCGATATCAGTGACCTAATGAACAGAGAAAGCAAAAGAAACCTTAAAAATCAATACCGATTATTCTCAGTACCGGTTTTATTGTCACTGCATGGAATTAATAGATAACTGAAGCAGATCTCAGTACGCTGAAGCGATCACAAAGCTTGATTAGATTGCAACTACACGATTACTGAGTGAAACATTCACCTGGAACTCGTCAAAACACAGAAGACAGGCCTCCTCACTGATTTCTTCAGCAACCGGTGCGATAGGATCGTATGCCTTTGCCATTTTACCCACTTTTCTCTTGGGCAAACTTTGCTTGAGCCGATGGATTCCTATATAAACATGAGTCTATCTGAGTAAGAGCAAATAATGGCAACTTTACTCATTTTGGCATCGGTTTATAATTGATATACAGAACTTAAATTCCTATATAGGTCATTGTTGGGCTTTGGGAATATTTCAGTCACTCAGATGCTAAATAATGCACTTTGAGCTAATTTCTGTCTTTAGCTTAAAAAGCATTGAAGATAAACAGTGGCCATATCAGACAGCATTGAAAAATAATATATTTACCAAATGTTATGAGGTGGTCACAAAATCAATAAAACTCATAGTTAAAATCATAAACTTACGTTTATGTACATCCAACATGAATCCATGAAAATGGACCCTTTTTTTCTTCGCTGTCTCTACATGATCATAAAACATGTCCATAACCATAGTTTTTCCTGTGCCTGAATGAGAAAAATGAGAAAATATGCATTGATAACAGAACTGAGCAGCTTACTTCAATAACAAGACAAAAAAAGTCATGATGCCACAGAACTTACCGACATCTCCATATATGTAATAACCTTTCGGTGGCTTTCTCTTTGAAAAGAACTGTTGCAGAGATAAAAGAAGTCTGAATTTGTTAAAAGCACATCTGCAGCATATTAGGCCACACAACTTTGTGCAGTTTACCTTTGAGAAAAGTGTTGAGCGTTCATTGCTGTACCCTCGAAGATCCTTCTGCATCTGATCCAGTTTTTCCAAAACAGCCCTCTGCTGCAGATCTTCTCCTAACTGTCCATCTTGAATGAGACTGTTGTAATGCTCCAGCGGTCCGGCAAAACTGCCGCTTGGAGAGGTTGTGGCGCTGGGCACTTCAATAGTCTGAGATAACACACTTGTGGCAAGACCTGCAAGACAGAAAATAGTTTCATGAGACTGATATTTCACGAGTAAACAAGAATACTTGTGTTGAACAAGATCAGCATGATTCCACTTCATTCAACATTTCTATTTCTCGTGATTATTTGTAAGTGCTGAAGGACCACTATCAACATTGTTCTGATTTAACCTCTGTTCAGTGGGAGAACGGGGCTAGTTGTCACAAAGGTTTTGAATCAAGAGTTCAGTTTTAACAAGTCTTGTTCTCTCTAGCGGTGGTTTTATATGTAAGTTTAAGATCACCTAGATCAACAACAAATGAAGATAATTTATGTAAATACTGTCCTACAAACTAAAATTACAATACTATCATGAATTCTGTAAACGCTGTTGAACCACTAAGACAAGAGTCAAGAGAAAAAGGCGATAAAAACCTGTTATATTTTAAGATTTCGTGATATTTATTCGAGATATTTCTCTTATTTATCTAGAGTCGAACATACTGGGTGTTCTTGTCTTGTCAGAATGTCAGTGTCAAAGACGAACACAATGACATTATCACATAAATATTCCTGTCATTGAAAGCCCTTACCTTTTTTAATACAGCTGACAATACCAGGCAAAGCTGACTTCGACAGAAGCTTATTTTTCACACAGAACTGAAGTCCAAGCGCCACCAAGGACGCTTTGCCGGCTGCCATGATGATTCAAACTGCGGAAGCTTTATTGCAAGGACGCCCTGAACAGTGGAGTTGGGCGTGGTCTTTGTACAAGGGAGCGATGACTCATGAATATTAATTAGTTGACGTGTCTCTCCGCTCCAGTTAGCCAGAGGCTCTGCAGTTAGCAAACAACGTCAGAATGATCTAATTTATATTCATGAGTTTAGCGTAATTCGCAAATTCGCCTCTTGAATAGTGAGAAGCTAGGCGTGGCTTATTATATATATATATATAGCCTATATATATATATATATATATATATATATATATATATATATATATATATATATATATATATATATATATATATAATACAAAAATGTCAATACAAAAACATTTGCAAAAATATATTTCAAAATATTAAAAGCATGATTTTTTTTACATTTTATATATTTAATCAAATCTATTTCTATATTTTTATGCCAGTGTTCATGCTGTTGTACTGTTCATTATCTTTCTTATTCACAAGAACAAATTTCTTAACACTTTGCATAGATTTTAGTCTTTCTTGCTGAGATTTTGAATAACCGTAAAATCTCTTAAAAAGTCTAAATAATAATATTAATAACAAATTTCTTAAGAAACCATTCTTCCTCATTAATATATATATATATATATATATATATATATATATATATATATATATATATATACACAGTCATGGCCAAAAATATCGGCACACTTGGTAAATATGATTAAAGAAGGCTGTGAAAATTAATCTGTATTGTTAATCCTTTTGATCTTTTATTTAAAAAAATCACAGAAATGTAACCTTTCATTGGATAATAAGAATTTTAAATGGGGGGAAATATCATTATGAAATAAAAGTTTTTCTCAAATACACGTTGAACACAATTATTGGCACCCCTAGAAATTCTTATGAGTAAAATATCTCTGAAGTATATTTCCATTCATATTCACAATTTTGAGCACTCCAGGGTGATTATGAACATGAAGTTATCCAGCCATGGCTTCCTGTTACACAGAAATATAAATAGGAGGGAAAACAAAGCCCAAATTCCCTTAATCATCCATCATAATGAAAAAAAAACAAAGAATATATTTCTGATGTGCAGCAAAAGATAATTGAGCTTCACAAATTAGTGAAGTGGCTTTAAGAAAAAAGCTAGGGCAGTGAAAATTCTATATCGTCCTAATGCACGGTGAGAAGGAGAGTTTGAGTGGCTGAAGACTCTCCAAGGACCACAGCTGGAAAATTGCAGAAAAAAGTTGAGTCTCGGGGTCAGAAAACCTTAAAAAAAATAATCAAACAGCACCTACATCAGCACATGTTGTTTGGGAGGGTTTCAAGAAACATTCTCCTCGCTCATCCAAAAACAAACTCCAGCATATTCAGTTATCAGACACGACTGGAACTTCAAATGGGACTGGCTTCTATGGTCAGATGAAACTAAAAAATGAGCTTTTTAGCAGCAAACACTCAAGATGGGTTTGGTGAACACAGGGATAAAAAGTACCCCATGTGTACAATGAAATATACTGCTGTATTTTTGATGTTGTGCCTATATTTCTGCTGGAGGTCCTGTTCATCTTGTTTAGACACATGGCATCATGGATTCTATCAAATACCAACAGATAAAAAAATCAATAAGTGACTGACTCTGTTAGAAATCTTATAATGGGCCATGTTTGGATTTTCCAACCGTACAATAATCCAAACACAAACCTCAAAAACAACACAAAAATGGGTCACTGAGCACAAAACCAAGCTTCTGCTGGCCATTCCAGTCCTCTGACCTCTGACGTTTCAAAAAGTATTGAATAAAAGGGTGCCGTTAATTGTGTCCAATGTGTATTAGAGAAAAACATTTATTTCATAATGATATTTCCCCCCATTTTAAATTCATATTCTCCAATGAAAGGTTACATTTTTGTGATTTTTTAAAATAAAAGATCAAAAGGATTAACAATGCAGATTAATTTTCACAGCCTTCTTTGATCATATTTACCAAGGGTGCCGATATTTTGGGCCATGACTGTATATAATGCAAAAATGTCCAAAATACATTTGCTAAAATATATTTCAAAATTTTAAAAGCAAGACTTTTTTTGGGGGGGGGGGGGGGGGGGGGATTAGAAATTCTCATGTGTATTCCTTACAATTGGGAAAAATTTAAGTTGTGATCGATCTCATTTTATAAAGTGTGATTAAAACTTTTCATTTAAAAATATATCTATATTTTTCTGGCAGTGTCCATGCTGTTGTACTGTTCATTATCTTTCTTATTCGCAAGAACAAATTTCTTAACACTTTGCATAGATTTGAGTCTTTCTTGTTGAAATTTCCAATACTGTAAAAAATCTAAATAATAATAACAACAAATTTCTTAAGGGCTATGAAACCATTCTTCCTCATTGGTTTATCTGTTTATTTTTTCTTTCCTTTTCATTTTATGTTCTTTCCATTTCAATGCAGTGCAGTTTCTTTGCAACTAATAATACCCATGTTAGTCTAATGTGTGCATCCATGTAAAATCTTCCCATGTGTGGAAGGATTTGATATTGAGTCAGCCAGATGCTCTCATTAAATAATACAGTTACTGCTGACATATATAATGACAGCCAGCAGCCTAGCCATAATCCCATCTCCTCGACCTCATATCAGCTTTATGGAAGAATGTTTTATGAACATGTGATGGGAAGCAGCCCAGGATCTGGATGCCTGTTTCCATGACAACAAGGACCGGGCAGCATCATGAACACTGAAACACGCGCTTTGGCTTCATGACATGCTGTGGATGATGAGAGGAGCAACTCTACTGAAGCTTTCCTGCATGCTTTTAACATTGTTTTTGCTTTGGCTTTGACTGGAAGGTAAGGTGAGAAGGTTAGCATTGTTTAGCTGTGCTCGGTGTATTTGATTATGTGTATTGCTTTCATTCTGTGTCTATAGCTGCTTAATGCAGGCTCATGCTGAATGGTGTGAGGGAGATGGATGTTTATGTGTGTGTATCCATGGCAAAAGCACTCGTCTTCTCCTGCACTCAATGCTTTAGTCTAATGAGAGGACTGAACCTGTGTGTGTGAAGTCTCAGCCTTCTATAGACATGCATTTTGGGGGAAGGTGAAGAATAATACACACATCTAAAGCAAAAGGACAACAGCTGCTACAATTAACTGCCTTGTTAATGAGGGCTAATAAAAGTCTGAAAATACAACTGTGAAAGAAAATCTTCTTCAAAAATGATCATATTGCATAGTGAGTGTTTATCTATATTTGATCAACAAAACCTATTTAAATTTTATTTTATTTTAATAATAAAAAAGCTGGTTTGAGACCATGTAGACAGTATTTTTTTCAAAATTGTACATAAAACAAAGAAAATACAATTTCAGTCTTTTTTCAGTCCCTATTACTTTATTAGTAGTTCAAAGGAATTACATTTTTTTAAAAATATAGATCTTTTTTAGCATTAGAAATGTAGTTACTGTCACTTTTAATCAATTTGACGCGTCCTTGCTGATTAAAAGAATTGAAATATAAAAGCATATTTTCTGATATACCTGATCAGACATATTGATCTAAAATAAATTTAATAATGTCAATGTAATTAACAGGTGGAGAAAACTTCAAAAAATGTTATTTAATTCAATGCATCACATGACATTTCTTTGTAATTATTTGTGAGCTATTTCAATTTCTGAAGAAAAAAAAAATTTCATTACTGTCCTGTTTTTTTCCCAGAAATCTCCAGTAAACATTTTTACTAATAATTGTACAGTAAAAATCGACTTACTTTTTATTATTTACTTTTATTTTATGAAATTCAACAAGCATCCTTTCAAACAAGTTGATGTTTATGATTCCCGCACTCTTACAACCAAATTATTTCCTTTAATTAGTTGCTTGTGATTACCGTACATGCACTTTTTTATGTACTCATAAAGAGCAGTTTCAGAACTCATAAAACATTTTAAAGTACACTGTCAGAAAGAAAGATACAAAGCTGCACTGAGGTGGTAAAAGTTATTTTAGCACTTTAAAGGTACATATTATACCTTTTGAAAGGGTATCACCCCAGTGACAATTTTGTACCTTTTTCCAGGCTTGTTAATCATGTTAGAAATCACGGATGTTCCCCACTCTTTTAGCACATAATGGCCAGTAACCTGCCATGTCAATATTCTCTGTTTGTTGTCTATAGATCTAACGTGTGCTCTTGTGGATGCGGCACAAAGGCCAAACAACAGGAGTGAAATGCAATCAGTTTCATTGAGCGGCTCATTCAGCCCCAGACAGACAGGAATGATACCGGGCCCCAAGCGCTTCACGAGGACGATCACTATCCCGAGTCTCCTAGCTCCTGCAATGAAGGTTACCAGGAAAAGGCCAGAACAGGATTTAAGGTTAGCCCTTCTAAATCCCACGTATGTTATCATCTGTTCCGCTCACAATGGATTTTCACGTGGCTACAGTGAATTCTATTATCTATTTATCACCCTCTTTCTATTCTCCGCACTGCTCTTTAAAGCAGCCGCTGCATTCATCCATCACCTCTGTTATTGATTAAATGTCAGCTGACCCGGCGGAGTTATCTTCTTTAGTTATAATTAGACATTATGGCTGTATTCTGAAAGCTTATTCTCCCATTGGCAGCTGAAGCCAGGAATGGTGGCGTCACCTCCAGAAGCACCATTCCTCACCATTTGTTCAAAAGACTTGCGGCATTTTATTTGGAGATTTATTGGAAGCTGAAGTGGAATGGCAGGAAGAGGATTTAAGAAATTCAACACCCACACAACAGCAGTGCTTCATTAGTCCAAAACAGGGTTTACAACAACATATTAAAAACATGACTAATTATGCCTATTCATTTGCTGATATTATACCGTTCAAAATTTGGGGTCTATAAAATGTTTAGATGTTTTTGAAACAAGTATCTCATACTCATCATCATATATATTGATTAAAATGACAAAATAACAATGAAGGATTTCTATTTGAATATATTTTAAAATGCAAATTATTCCTGAATTTTCAGCATCATTACTCCAGTCTTCAGTGTCACACGATCCTTCAGAAATCATTCTGATATACTGATTTGCTGCTCAAGAAACATTTTTGATTATTATACTGTTTTGCTGCTTGACATTTTTGTGGAACATTTTTTTATATCTTTGATGAATATGAAGTTCAAAAGAACAGCATTTATTTGATATTTAAAACTTTTGCAACATTATAAATGTCTTTACTGTCATTTTTGATCATTTCAATGCATCTTTGCTAAATAAAAGATTTAATTGTTTCAGAAAAATATTTCTGACCCCAAACTTTTGAACGGTAGTGTAGAGTACATTGTCACACCTGATTAGACATGTTTATCTAAAATAAGTTAAATATTGTCATGCAATTAGAAAACATCTGGTAGAGCTTATTTCTCTCAGGTCTTAATAACTTAATAAATGAAGCATACGTTTTTCATTAAAATGATAAAAAAAAATAAAAAAAGAATGTTCTAAACCCTTTCGTTCTTCAGGGGAACAAAGGTATTTTGAAATCAAAACAACACTTGAATCCACTGACAGAATATAGAAAGTTATGTGAAATGACATGAATGAATCAGTGAATGTGTTTTCATGCACGAGTGCTGGTACTCGACCTTTGACACACATTTTCTTTATGGTGTTTTCATCATTCAAGCACTGTATTCTTCACTAAACCTGATTGCTCTTGACTTCACTAAACCCAGCTGAGTCACCGGATCCTGAGGATTATTCTGCACCGCCGTCATGTTCAGTGAACCCCCGTGATTCACTCGCGTCCCATCAGCCCAAACCGTCCTGCGGGTTTCACTCATTCACATCACTGCACACAAAACATCACAGAAGGTAAGAAGGAAACCCTGCTTCATCTACAGGAATAGAAGCATAAATAGATGGAATATGGGTCTTGTTACATCAGAGGGGAAAATTATAGCATTCTTTCCTTCCCCAATGTTTAAATCCACAGGACGTCAGACCTCCACAGAGTCCACATGACTGGTAGATGATGTTTGGTTCATCAAGGATGCTCATATGTAAGTGTTTAATGCATATGTAATCTTGTTTTTTTATTCTGTTTTTCTCACAGGAGACTGATGGCAATGCTTTGCATTTGAGGACTGATATAAACATCAAATAAATGGGACTGAAACAAGCATCTGAAGTTTTGCTGTCACACTGAGAGAAAACAAATAAACATATTATGTGTCATTTTCTCACATATTTATTGTTTCTGACTTAATTATTCATTGCTGTTTAAGAATGCATGTTTGTATTTATATACAAAGTATGATTATAGAAAGTAGTACAACAACAGAAAGATGCTGAAAATGAACGGTCTTTCAACTGTGAAACATTTTTGGTTATAGATGTTCTGCTTTGCCAGAGAAATAATTATCATAATGTGATGAATTGCTTATGCTCCTCAGCTGTAAGTCGCCTTGGATAAAAGCATCTGCTAAATGCCGTGAATGTATATGAGCCAAAACAGAGATGATTTATAGTTTATATGAAACTCTCTTAAAGTTCATTTACTGGAAGCACAATACCTGCAGCAACAGTCTTGATAAATGAAAACATTTGGTCCATATATTATTATTACGTTGAAATGCATTAGTCATATTTAATTACTTATTCTGTAAGTGATAAAAAATGTCACTAGTTATTTATCATTAAAAACTAAAATATTACAATATCAGACATTTCCTTAAAGGGAGCACCATTAACCTTCATGGAAAAGAACAGCTTGGACATTTAGCTAGGAAATTTTTTTGTTTCACACACACAAAAAAGTCATAAATCAATATGAGTTTGAGGTTGAGTAATGACCCTTGGTATGAGTAAATGACTAAAAAAACAGAGGTAGGCCTAGTGTTTCCACTAAAATGACTTGAAAGGCTGAAGCCAATTAAAATTAATGTGAGCAAAATTATATACACAACAGTTTTCCAACCGCTTAATTGGCTGGTACAGCTGTTGAGTTTAAGATTCAGAAAGGAAGCAGACTACATTTGCAAGTGATTAAAGAAATCCTTCTTTAACCATCCTTCAAATTGATGCCATTTAAAACCATACACACAATATATCTGCTGCATTAGCCTTCTAGAAATCACTAGAAAATCTTTTCATGAGCTAAAAACCTCATTTAGGTTTTCAATAACCCTCATATTCATGTTGTTTCTTTTTTTAATGTAAACAGTAAAAATATTTGCACTACAAACCGGTATGTTTATAATTAAGAGAATACATAAAAATAATATGATAATAAAAACCAATTTGTTATATCAAGCAGCGTAACGACCTGTTTTGTGCTGTTAAAAATAACTGGAAGCTAAGACACCGGACGCTGCGCACATATAGGTTTAAATGGCAGCATCCGCTCTTAGCTGCATTAAACATAAGGTGGACAAATGAACATATTACATATGTTTGGGGTCTCTGACACATACAGAAATGCATTTACACATTCTAAGGCTAATGATACACGAGGCAATGTTTTGAGGCACTTTCCCATTGAGAATGGGTGACAAATGTCTATCTGGATAGTACTTTACATCGGTTGTGGACCCTGTGTCTCACCTGATGGCAATAATGCCCAAAGGTGCCTGACAACATTGTTCAAAAAGTTAAGATTAGAATGCATTTACCAGCTGTCTTCTTTCACTTCTTTTACTGAATTTTCTGCAGTGTTTTGCTGGGCTCAAACTAACCCGAAATTGAAACAGCATTTCTGTTTGAACGATTTAAAACTGACATTTAACAGTAAAAATTTTTACATTTTTCGGTCATGTCTTCCTTCCCCTGACATGTTTGTAGAAAATGTTTGGCTCTCCATAAAAGGAATTTTACACCTTTGTGAAGTGAAGAATACTGGATTTAAACTAGGTCAGATGAACATATTTACAGGAAATGGAAGTAAATGAGGTTGATTTAGAATTAACTGTTATAATTCCCTCAAATATGGCACTGGAGTCTTTGGGAACCCCAACATACAGAACAGAGAGAATTTGCAATAGGTAGGCTAATAAAGACCGTTCACCAACAGATTCGCACGTAAAGCATGCATACTGTGGTTAATAGACTGTTTACTGACACGAGCTCCCTAAGAGCAGGGTTGCAAGCATCCAATTTGCGCAAACGCAGGCGAGGAGCAGCATAGCGTGGTGGTGGTGATGCTCGCTGCATGCCGCATGTCTTGCGTCGCATAGCGCACACACACAGACGGAAGCGGGATCGTGTCAGCTGGAATCACCTTTACACGTTATTTGGCGTTCAGTAAACGCGACGAATCCGAGGAGTTTGGGTTCGACACACGCGAAACCGGACGGCTTGCGAGCACCAGCACATTTCCATCAGCCTCTAACGCGTTACTCGAAGGTAAGAGGCGATGCATCCGTGCATATGCAGCTGTGAGACATTTATGCGCTTCGCATTCATGTGTGTTTCTTTTTCTGTTGTTGTTGTTGCTTTTGCCATTTAATGCAGCGAAACGATCTAACAGGCGTCAATGGTGAATGGGTGAACGTGCGAATGAATGAGTGACTGAGTGAGAACGTTCACTCGCATGCATTATTAGTAGCCTACGTGGCCTGATTTGAGTATATTAGGCTTTAATTAAAACATTTGACAATTGCAACAAAAGCTCACTGGTTGCTTGTCACAGCCGGTTTTCTCAGAGACGAACCTGTGGTATTGTGTAATGAATTTGAGAGACGCACTGATGTTTCTCAGCCTCACTTGAGAGAGATTTTTGATGTGATTTGAGCACGAGCAAAAGGGACTGCGTCTTTTCTCTGCGGGCTCTGGCGGAACGGTCCAAATTCACACTGGTGCATCAATAAAAACACATGAAAATGCTCGTTTGGGAGGGTAAATGTTAGTAGGCTCGGTTATGCGTATATGCAAATGATGTTCTACCCATATTCTGTCACACCAAAAGGCTCGTGATGTATAAACGCACAGATGCTCTTCAGTGGATCTTCCTCGTGAAGTCCTCTGTTAATCGTTATTCTGCATCGCTTCCCAGTGGTTTCCCTTCTCAAGGTCATTCGTTCAGCCATTGGTGCTTGAAAAAGCCTCAGCACTATTACATAAGAGTGACGATTGGGTCGTGGGTAATAATTCATGACTGACTTTAATTAAAGCCGCATTCTTATCGAATGTGTTCGAGGCTGCTCTGTTTTTCACGCTCACGTTTGATTTGATGCAGGAGAGGCTGCAAGCACAGACAGACGCTCCACATGGAGATAAAAAGCTCCTCTCCAACCCCTCCCCGTTTGTAGCCTATTTTACCTGATGCCCATTTACACATAAACTCTTGTGACTTTGATCTATTTCGAGAAGCACAACATCACGGCCAGGCTGCTTGCGACGAGCTGATCGCACTGGACATCATTTTATAACTAGTAGCCTGTGTGCATTATATCGTGGAGATAGTTGTAAATCTACATTTGCATTCATATCCTTGACATCAGATTGCTCCTTCTTATTTTGCAATGAATATGAGATTTCCAATTCGTTGGGTGCAAATAATATTTTTGGAACTGACAGAGTGTGGAATCACTACTTCTATTGTCCATCGGCTGATGCAGTAACTTCAATTTCATATTTCAAAGTAACCAAATGTCGGCCTGCAGTTGCAAGAAAGCTCTTAAGTTGGGAAAATCTTAAATGACAATACACTTTTCATTTCATTTTCTTTTCATTCGTTTCTTGCAATTGGGTCCTGGCCTTATTGGCTAATAAAGTAAGGTATCATTTTTAAAAAAATCTATTGTCAAAAGTATACATCTAAAATCTTTAGACGGCACACATTTTCTAATAATTTGAGTGATTTAAAAAATAAAAAAAATATTATATATATATATATATATATATATATATATATATATATATATATATATATATATATATATATATATATATATAAACATTATTTCAGCAAATTTACCGGCTGTAAAACAATTACCACTCAAAAAATGTTAGTAAATTTCACAAATAATTACAAATGAACATACTACAATAAATGTAGAATTCTGAAGCAGAAAAATTGACATAGTATAACCTTTATTTACCACTTTGAAAAATATTTTTATTATTTGCTATTATTAAATTGTATTATGTATACAGCAAATCAGCCAACCTCCTCCTTACACTCTTCAAAATAAAGATGCTTCACCATAGAAGAACCTTTTTGTCTAAATGGTTCCATAAAGAACCTTTAACATCTGAAGAACCTTTCTGTTTCACAAAAGACGAAGGTTCTTCAGAGTATAAAAAGGTAAGGAAGAGATGGTTCTTTAAAGAATCTTTGACTGAATGGTTCTTTGTGGAACCAAAAATGGTTCTTCTATGGCATCGCTTGAAGAACATTTTGAAGCACCTTTAAGAGTGTAGATACCAAGAGGTTTACAAATACACAGTTTTTAATGGCTGATGCTCAGCACTGGCTTTTAAAATGTGACCAACTAATAAAAAAAAACATTATTTTGTGACTGTTTATGTTTTTGCTCTGTTTTGATATCAGTGTCTATAAATGGATTAAAATTCAACTCAGATTCTCATTTCAGGAGAAGAGCAGCTGTCAGAAAATAACTGTAAACGTGCACATTAACGGTTTCTATCTACACCCGCATCTCTTATTAGATACCTGGGAGAACACTCTATATTATTTCTTTCTTCCTCATGTAGTAATCATGGGAAAACAGAACAGCAAACTGACCCCTGAGGTGATGGAGGACCTTGTGAAGAACACAGAGTTTAATGAACATGAGCTCAAGCAGTGGTACAAGGGCTTCCTGAAAGACTGTCCCAGCGGTCGACTAAACCTGGATGAGTTCCAGCAGCTCTATGTTAAGGTGAGAGTCTACGGGCTTTTTTACCCAGTTCAAAGATCACTATTACTAAAGCTCATACTTGGGGCTTTTACTAAGTTTTAAAGGGATAGTTCACCCAAAAATGAATTTTCTGTCATCATTTTCGCTCATGTTGTTCCAAACCGGTTTGACTTTCTTCTGTTGAACAAAAAAAAGATGTCTTTACAGATATCTCTACTTTGAGGATTATTATAAGTAACCATTCAACCTTTAAAAAAAGTATAGATTTAATAAAAAAGGTCAGGAAAACGGAGAAGAGAGCTTAAAAAAAAACAAAAAAAAACTGGCAACCGTTCAGAACTCCCTAGCAACTGCACTGCAACTTTGGCAGCCAGTAAATTTGAAATAATTTGAAATTTTACTTTTAATTTCAATAATATTATTGAAATTAACCAGGCAGCCATGCTATAGATTTAATAAAAAGGTCAGGAAAAAGGCTAAAAAAAAATTGGGCCTGTAAAAAAATAAAAAATGCTGAAATCATATGAAATTGTACTTTGTTTTGAAAAAATATAACTGGGTTTAATAAAAAATGTCAGGAAAAAGAAGAAAAAAAACACACACACATGGCAATGATTCAGAACACCTCAGCCACCAGTAAATATAAAATTCTACTTTGAGGGTTATTGAAAATAACCAGGCAAGTTTTGAAAAAATGTAGATGGATTTAATAAAAAGGTCAGAAAAGGAGAAGAGAGCTACAAAAAAGAAAGTAAGTGTCATAGTCTGTTTAACGTGAGACAGTAGGGTTACATTTTACTGGAGCTAAACACAAACTACAGTCAAAGCGTCTGTCTGTGAAATTTTATTCATAGAACGACTGTGACGCTGTGAGGACCTCAGTGAAAACATGCTGCTAGATGTACTTGTGCCCACTTATTTTTTAATGAATTGCCAAGGAATGAACCTGAAGCAAAGAACAGAACCTGCTGTGGCTGCTATAGAAAATTCACATGAAAATCAATAAGCGTCCACAAATCCCTCTTAAAGGAACAGTTCACTCAAAAATGAAAACGCTGTCATTATTTCCTGATGTTCATGTCAATCCAGAGCTGTATGTGGGCAGACGTTTAGAAGAACTTTTAAATAGTACAGTGATCATGTCTACTAAGATTCAAAAAGGACAGAAAGGCACGTAGTTGAACAGCATGTGATATACAGTATTTCAAGTCATCTACAGCCACGTGAGCCGATATTCACTAATAATCTTGAACTGCAGCAGAGAGGAAGATTTTTGGTGAACAAAACTAAATTCAAGACTCTTATGCACTTCACAAGGCTCAATTTAGTTTGAGGTCACTAAAATATTGAATAAAATAACTGCTTGAAGACTATTTTCTCTTTGTGTTCCACAGAAAATCAAATACAGCAGTTTCTAATGCTTCACAAGTTCAGCTTTAAACTTTAATATTTAGTTAAAGTTTGAGACCGTCGTTATTATTTAAAGCAAATCTCATCTTTTCCTGCAGTTCTTCCCTTACGGTGACGCGTCGAAGTTTGCGCAGCATGCATTCAGGACCTTTGATAAGAATAGTGACGGTACTATCGACTTCAGAGAGTTCATCTGCGCCCTGTCCATCACGTCACGGGGAAGCTTTGAGCAGAAGCTCAACTGGGCCTTCAACATGTACGACCTGGATGGAGACGGCAAGATCACTCGAGTGGAGATGCTGGAGATTATAGAGGTACAGAAAACCAGTTTATTTGCATGAAATGAATGTCAGTGGGTAAATCTGTTTAAATAAGCACTTTCCACAAATAGGGTACAAAACGGGGCCTGAATGTCAAACTAAAAATGATATCAACCGATTTATTTAATCTCAGGTTTGTAATATCTGCAACCAAAATTTTGTCTTTACATCAAAACACCTTGAGATTTTGATATCTGAGCAATAAATAATTAAATAAAATGAAAGAGTAGCATAAATAAAAAAAGATTCATGCAAAGTTAGTGCTTTTATTTCCAAAAGATTGTATAAAACTGCTTGTTTTAGGGGAAACCCAATATATACATATAAAATAATAAACAAATAATATATACAATTCATAAAAACATGTCAGAATGAGTAACAAGGTTGGATATTAATTATAATTTTATTTTTATTCGAAACTATTATGCCTTAATTCCAACTTGAAGTAAACAATTTGTATTAAAGATGAATCCAGTTTATTTTCTAATCATTTTATTTAAGCTCTGCAATTTTTACAACCAAAATTTAGGATGTCTGAACAAATACCAGGTGAATTTGATATTTGAGTAATAAATATGAGGTAATAAATAAATACAATAAATGAAAATAAATTGAACAACAAGGCTGAAGATTTATCCTAAAATAGTGCATTTATTTTCAATAGATTGAGGAAAACTATTTATATGATCATATCTAATAGCTCTCATAACAAAATAAAATGCCTCCAATGCTTTGAAGATGATTTTAAATATTAAATGAGGTTTGCAGCTTTTGCAGCCAAGAATTAATGCACGTCAGAACGGAGACCCTAAAATATTGATATTTGAGAAAAAAAACCCAGATTAATCCTTAATTAGTGTGTTTATTTCCAATAAATGTGAGAATTTATTTGATAATATCTAATAGCTCTCATAACAGAAAAGGTTACTAATGCTATATTTTCTATTCATTTGATTTATTACTGTTTTATTTTAGGACACTTCTGAACAGAGACACTGCAGTTTTGATATTTGAGCAATAAGCATGAAATAATAAATAAATACAATAAATAAAAACATGTCAGAATGCGTAGCAAGGTTGCAGATTCATCCTTCTTTAGTTTCATGGGTGAGGTGTGTGATCGAACAGAATTGCGATCCGTATATTTGAGTGACCCAACGGGCCTGGACGTAATTTGCTCGGTGACGCTAGTGGCACAGAATTCACACACTTCAACTTGATTTAAAATTAACATGTATCATATTTATGGAAAGTGCCAATGGCAAAACTGGAAGAAAAAAAAAAAAATTAGAAGGACATTTCAGCGCGAATACGCCATCTCAGCGCCTCCTCGTGTCATTAAAGCAGAGTCTTTTCTCCTCTTTGTGCGAAGGCTATTTATAAAATGGTGGGCACGGTGATAATGATGAAGATGAACGAGGACGGTCTGACACCTGAGCAGAGAGTGGATCGGATCTTCAGCAAGATGGATAAAAACAACGACGACCAGATCTCACTAGACGAGTTCAAAGAAGCCGCCAAGAGCGACCCGTCCATCGTACTGCTCTTGCAGTGCGACATGCAGAAGTGAGGCTGCGCATGCTAGCATGCTCCGGACTGAACGAGTTATCCGTTTCCACTCTCATTTCCACAAGAGTAACATGTTTGGACTACTTTTAAACAAACTTTCTTCTTGTGATCGAACAACTAGTATGCATGAGAACGTTAACTGCTAAAGAGTTTAGAGTATATCCGTTTAATTTCCAACATGCAACAATGTGAGACGTGTAAATCAAATTGTTTTCACGCATCCATCGTCAGTGAAGTGCTCCGCCGTATTTCATTTCTAGCCGCAATACTTCCGATCACGCACTACGTCGACTGCCGTACTTCACGCAGTAGTTTGGGAACCGAAGCGCGTCACACTAAATGTTACGATGAAATACTCGAAATTAAGGAGGGCGGAGAGGTTTGTGCAGCCCTCCTTCCAAACGTGCTTGTACTTGAGAATATAAATGTAAGTTATTTGCATGCATGTCCTAAGTGTAAAAACCTACTCTCTCTTCATTTCGGCAACCTTGACGAATAATACAAGGGAGGCCTTATATAAATGATAGTATCAATAACAATGCTAATGTGTGAGATTTACATTTGTTCCTCATCTATCCATTAGATGTCCTCCCTCGGGTGCATGTTTCCTCTTAAAGACGTACCATGTGTGTGGTAAAAGCTTTCTGTAAAGCACACGTTCCAGCCCCGCCTCCGTCATGATTTGCATATGCCATTGGCTTCTGCTGGTTTCACCTTAATTTGCACTGACACGAGGACCTAATAACCTGTTTAACCAGTCTAAAACCAACGTTTCTTTTCCTTGATGTTAAAAGACCACCGCTGACATTGTTCTTATTGCGTTACGCTCTTTTTTTTTTTTGTACATTTTGCGCACATGCATGAATGGTTGCCTGTGAATTCGTTTTAGTACTAATACAGAAAGGGCAATATAACATTTTAAGCGAATTTTAGTAATGGATCCGCTTCCCCTGGTTTTACGATACAAAACCTTATCCTAAATGGGTTTGGTACACGTTTACTCTTAGTGTGCTGCATTTTTATTCAACCGTTTTTTGTAAAACAGTATTTCTACTCCAGTACCCATGGTTTTTAGCTGCATCCCTCAGGAGCAACTTTTCAATTACCTCCAATACCCAATTATGTTATTCTCGACATTTTGTATCCTCCGTATGTTATGTTCTCCTGAGACTTTAAAAATATGGCATTCCAGATCTCCTACTTTCACATCTTGTGACATTCAGGATGGTGTCAGTCCCTTTGGCGGAGAACAAGACACATCTTTGTAAAATGCAACTGCCCAATAAATAGTGTATATGTTTGCCCTGTAAATATTTGTACCTACTACGGTAAAGCCAAATTGAAGCAGTCATTTAATTGTGTAATATGAGGTTTGTGTTTTATTTGTGGCATGTCTTCAACTCGGTATGTAACAGTTGCACTGACGACATTGTGATTAAAATCAATAAACTATCTATGGGTTGTTTTCAGAATGCAGGTGCTTGGTCGTGTGTGAGCACAAATCAGATGGTTAATGATATCTAGGAAGAGCGTTGTGGTTTATTACAGAGGATGCAGGTTTAAACTGACAAATACAAATTCTGAACATACTCAAACCGTCACGAGCAGGTGCTAACGGCTAAAACCGAAAGGAATGTTTTACCCCAAAATAAAACGTTAGTCACCCTCAGGACAGCCAAGAAAGCTAGCATTCTTCTGCAGTGAATGGGTGCCGTCAGAATGAGCTGATAAAAACATCAATTAATAGTAAAAAGCTGTGTGTTTGTAAAAAACAAATCCATCATTAGGGTGTTTTAAGTTCAAAGTGTCACTTCTGTTCATATAATATAGTCCATAATCCATAATAATGCTTCCTTCAGTGAGAAAGTACATCTTATGTCAAAATCCACCATCATATTTGTTTAGAAGTTTTTTGGACTGTTTTGACTGCGTATATTTCTCTCCCGATTCAGATTTTTCACAAAAGAAGTCAATATCACAGTATGTACAGAGGACATTCATATTTTAGCTGTCTTAATGTATTTTTTTAGTCTTAATGTATTTGTTTCCCACAAACACACAACTTCTCACTTTGCAATTGTTAGTAGATGTACTGGAGTTGTGTGGATTACTGACGGCACCCATTCACTGCAGAGGATCCACTGGTGAGCAGTGATGTGATGCAAAATTTCTCCAAATCTGTTCTGATGACAAAACAAACTCATCTACATATTGGATAGCCTGAGACTAAGTACATTTCAAGCAAATTTTCATTTTTGGGTGAACTATTCCTTGAGCCTCCAATTTTTTATTTTTTTTTTATTTTATAAAAACACCAGATGAACTTAATGAAATGGCGTAGACTTCACACTAACACAAATTAGGCGCACGCTTTGTGCTTTTGAAACATCCTTTTCAGAGGAACTAGAACCTCTTTCTAAAACCTCTTTAAAAATAAATAAAAGCAAATGCATAATAAAATGTACAGACATATACACACTTTCAGTACTGTCTCTCCAGGCAATGTTCGTACCTAACACACATCTCACTCCTCCTCCGCTTCTCTCTCCGGATCCTGAAGCTGGTGGATCGTAATATGGGAACTTTTAGGCAGATGGCTGAAAGATAAAGCAAAGAAACATCAATGTCTATATACAAAAACATGAACTCTATAATTCAGTGCTGTGTGAGGAAACAGAGTTTTGGATCTCTAATTGACTTAACACCTTAACAAACGAGACCCTGGGCAAAAACTGACATTTCAAAGAAAATGTTCTTATTACGGGACAAATATGCTTTTACTTGGGTTACAATTATGCATTTGATTAACTAATGTCTGCAAACTAATTAACTAAGCACTAGTTCAGCAAGTCTTTAAGAAAACTGCTTAAGGATTTGTGGTCTATAAACCGTTTTCTGCCTGAATAAATGAGATTATGAGGACAGGAGAAGCTGATCATGAATGATCATTACTCTGAGTAACATCTGGCATCTCACAAAACTTTCAAGAGTTTGGTCATATTTCAGCACAAATTTAGAAGTATACATAATGATAACTTTTGTTTTACTGAATGTATTCAGATTTGCATTAAAAAAAAAAAGGAAATCTACAACATGTGTTCAGGTTTACAGTAATGAAAATCTGAGGAAAAATGTATTTAATTATCACAATGCAAACACAGTAATGGTCCTAAAACAGGCATCATACATTCAAGTCTTTTTGTATGATGAAATTCCAATTGAAGTTCTCATTTTTAAACACCCATGATTTGTACTTGTCTTAAACTGTCTTTAATGTATCTTAATTCCTTTAAAATGTCAGAAAACACTTTATTTATGATGTTTTTAAATTTCAAACCAAAAATTAGTTTTCCTTTTGGTCAGAAATATCCCACAGTAAAACAACAACAAAAAAACTGCCACCATTTAAAATACTTTTATTTCATACTAAGTATACTTCAAATCCATTAACATATTTATTGACAAATCACTTGACTTACTGATATAAAATTATAATTACACTTTATTTGAAGTATTTCTTTATTGCACAATGCACATTTCTTAATATTTTGCCTAAATGTGTTTTAATACCACTATTAATGATTATATGATCTCTGTATTAAATGCATGATATTTAAAGTGTACCAGAAGTATACTTGCAATAATCAGATACGTGTATCTTTAGTTGGACCTCAGCACTGCTTTTGCACAATTAAAGTGCATTAAGTCCAAAACTAGTTGTTCAAATTTTGCATACTTTAAGTATACCAAATGTACAATTGCAGGGTATGTAAATATACATTTTAGTTTTTTTTTTTCCTCTCACTAGGGTCACGTTTAGACACGTTTCAGCGAGTTTCACCATAAAACATGTAATAACTTTTATTTTTCTACCTGGTGGACTGAGGGGTGATGAAGATGAACTGCCGCAGATGTTGACGTTCTGAAAGGGCCACAAGCATGTTCATTGAAATGCTGCGATTATGCATGTCCTTAAAAATACAAGAGAGCTTATTAAACACACAATACACTTTATATGTAAAATACTAATGTTTGACATGTCTCAAAGTCATCACATAAAAACAAGAGTACATACCATGTAGACATCAAACTCGTCCAGGCACCGGAAGGGCGACTCTGTAATCTCCCAGAGTGCCAGAATGAAGCAGACGGTGGAGAAGGAGCGCTCGCCTCCCGAGAGGGATCGCATGTCATTGACGTTGTTTTTTTCCTGACCGGGGGGTTTCACCTGAGCCGAAACAAGTAACACACATCACAAAAGTGTACTCACTTAACACTAGGCACACATCAGAATCCTGAAAATATATTCACAATTTCCACAACAATATTAAGCAGCACAAGCATCGATAATAACAAATGTTTTTTCAGCAGCAAATCAGCATATTAGAATGATTTCTGAATGATCATGTGACACTGAAGACTGGAGTAATGGTACTGAAACTTTCACTGGAATAAATAACATCTTAAAATACATTCAACTAAAAAAACTGCTACTTTAAACTGTAATAATATTTCACAATAATACTAATTTAACAGTTTATGATCAAATAAATGCAGCCTTGATTAAAACATTCTCATTTTTTCAAGAGATATTTTCATAGGATTCATCCCGTTAGCTGATTCAGTCAAACATTTGAGCAAACTGAAGTCAAAATATAACTTACTGCCAAACGTAACTTACAGAAATGGACAGAGTTTCATTGACGTGATCAAACATCATAGAGCCACAGCAGTTCAGCTGCATCATGAAGTTGTTGAAGTACAGCTTGCATCTCACAGAAAGTGATCTGAAAACACAATTCAAAACAGACACTGCAAACCTAAAGAACAGGAGCGGCAATCTTTTAAATAGAAGCGTAGGCTCCAACTGTGACTTAAGTAAGTAAGTTACCGTCGCATTGATTTGTATCGGTCCTGACGGTCAATCATGATGTGGTCGAGACGATCAATAAACTTCCTGAGATCCCTCAGCTGGCTGGATTTGCTTTTGTAATTACTGTGAGCCTCTGCGTACTCTCTGGAAAAATACATTCTTCAGTGGTTTAAAATAAAATAATATAAAATAACAACTGAGCTGAGTCAAAACGATTTCTTAAAAATAAACTAAAATAAAAAAGCTGTGCATACCGGATGACTTGTTCCTTGTCGCCATGGCTGCTCTCTTCTGTACTGATTATTTGTCGCAGGTGTGTGATTTCTGCATCAATACCTCTGGCACTCTGATCTACCTGCAGTCGCACAGGACAGATCTCTTTGGCTTTGGCTTCACAATCCTACAAAGCAAACAATGAACAAGTCCAATATTTCGCCTTACTGCTCTTTGGATGAAAACAATATGCACATTTTCTTATGATAAGGAATTTTATATATTACATTATATGATATGAAAAGCGTAAAGCAGTGATTACCTGTGCTTCGTCCTCTCTGAGTGACAGATCATCTTTCATGGCCTGAACAGTAGCCTGATGATCCTCAAGTTTCTTCTCCAAGATCTTCAGGGTTTGATCAAGTTTACTGCACACAGCCTCTGCCTTACCTTGCTCCTCCTATTCAAGACAAATCCATCTTTCAATAAACACTATATATATATATATATATAATATATATGAATAAAAAGTTCAGAAGAACAGCATTTATCTGAAACAGAAAACCTTTGTAACATTAAATGTCTTTATCATCACTTTATTTTATTTTTAATTATAAAATTTGTATTTTATACTTTTATTTATAAATAAAAGAATCCTGAAAAAAACTGACTCAACTGATTTAAATATTGATGATAATAATAATAATAATAATAATAATAATAGTTTCTTGAACAGCAAATCAAGGATCATGTGACACTGAAGACTGGAGGAATGATGCTAAAAAATTCAGTTTTGACTCTCAGAAATAAATTACATTTTAAAATATATTCAAATAGAAAGTAGTTATTATAAATCGTAAAAATATTTCACAATATTACTGCTTTTGTGGTATTTTGGATCAAATAAATGCAGACTTGGTGAGCAAAAGAGAATCCCTTAAAAACATTAAACATCTTACTGTTCAAAGACTTTTGACTGGAATAGTGTGTGTGTGTGTGTGTGTGTGTGTGTGTGTGTGTGTGTATGTATATATATATATATATATATTTTTTTCAGAATACAAAAAATGAAAATATTTAAATATGTAAACTGAGCGTTGCATTGTGTACTGATCGTCCAGCGCCGTCTCTCACCTTCAGTTGATCTGTCTCATCTGAGAGTTGCTCCATTTTATTTTTCACATCTGTATATTTCTGATTAATACTCATAAGCACTCTCTCATGTTTCTTTAACTCATCCTGAGCCTCTTTCACATTTTTCCTCTCCGATTCGATCTTCTGCTCATTTTCTTGTGCATCTTCTTCCTGTACATTTGACAAATCGCCTATTATTCCATGTCACAGAACAATAAACCTCAGCGTTTGCCTGGTAAAATTCAAAGAGAGCTCACCAGGGAGCTGATGTCTTCTGCCTGTGCCTCTTCAATGTTCTCAAGTTCGGTTATGGAAGCTTTAACCTTGTTTATACTTTCCTAAAAAAGAACAATTAAAGCCAGCATCAACTACTGTATGCAGATATGTTTGGACACGAATATAGACTATAATATAATGGTGTAGCCTGTGCATTTCAGTACCTGATTCTTTTTGCAGGCCACGATGACACTACGCAGCTTCTCCTCCAACAACTGAATGTCTTCCTTCACAGAGCCCAAGTGAAGCTGGAACCGTGAAAGCTGAGCCTGATTGTTCTCCAGCTCTGACTCCACTAGACTGTAAATCAGTAGAGATAAACTTGTTAAAGCATAGTTGCCTCTGATCATGTCTTAAAGAAATGGGCTCCACAAGGGTTTGCATGAATTATCATCACTGTGCCATGAGTAAAATCCTTAACTTTAACTTGCTCCAGGTACAATCAGAGACAAATCGCCTGATGAAAGAGTATTATTCAGTATTTGTGAAGATTAGACTTGCCGTATTTCTGCCTCTGGGTCTCCACCAAGATATTGGGCCAGTAATTCATGTTCAGGTGTGTAATAGCGATTGGTGAAGACCTGATCACCATCTGCAGTGAAGGCCTCGCGACAGTTCTTTGGGGGTCTCGACCCCTGCATGACCTTCCTCGCATGAGCTTTCTCCTGTTTTAAAACAAAAACAATATAAAATTTATATATTTTATATATTGAAATAATATCTAAAGATTAAATATACAGATAGATTGTGAAATCTAAAAAATAGTTTTCTACTTTTATATATACTTTAACATGTACTATAATTTATTCTTGTGAATTTTCAGCATCATTACTCCAGTCTTCAGCGTCACATGATCCTTCAGAAATCATTCTCATATGCTGATTTATTAATCATATTGGAAAAGGTTGTGCTGTTTAAATTTTTTTTTTAAACTTGCGATACTTTGATGAGTTGAAGAGTTAAAAAAGAAATCCTTTGTAATAGTATAAGCCTTTACTATCACTTATTATCAATTTAACATATCCTTGCAGAATAAAAAAATTAATTACTTTTAAAAAATTATAAAAATAAAAACGTACTGACCCCAAACTTTTTAATGGTAGTGTTTATTGCTTTCTATTTTGAATAAATGCTGTTCTTTTTTACTTTTTAACCATCAAAGAATCATGGAAAAGTATCAGCGGTTCTAAAATATATATATATATATATATATATATATATATATATATCAAAAAGCAAAAACTGTTTCCAACATTGATAATAAATCATTAGAATGAATTCTGAAGGATCATGTGACACTGAAGACTGGAGAAATGGCTGAAGAAAATTCAGCTTTGCATAACAGGAATAAATTACAATTTATTTTGTCATTTTATTTGTCTTTGTAATATTTCACAATATTACTGTTTTTACTGTATTTTGATCAAATAAATGCAGTCCAGGTAAGCTGAAGAAACTTCCTTAAAAAACATTAAGGGCCAGATTTACTATCAGCTTGCACCAGTGCAAACCCTCATTTGGTGTTAAAAATTACTGTCAGGATTTACTAAAGACACGTAGTGAGAAATTAGCACTGAAAAGGCAAGGACAGAGGTATTTTTGCGACTATGCATTTGTAGGAGTTTCCCTTTCGATCAGTAAATTTATGAGAGGAGACTATTTAAATAAATCACGCAACACGATTTAGTAAGATTTGCTCTCATCAATTCACTGATTTTTGCTGGTATTCGCTAATTTGCCCTATTTAGTAAATCTGGCTTTTGAACGTATATACTATAATTAAAATATACATATATATATTTACACAAGTCTTAATCAGTTACATGCAAATGAGGTCTTTTTATTTAGATGTTTGCACCCCGCTCGCTACGTGTTATACATTAATATAAATGCTTTTACTTATTACTATTACAGCTTACTTTGATAATCAGAATGTTCTCAATGCCCCTCGTGTCAATGAGGATGTTTGCTATCACCGGGTTCTCGATATTGAGGCAGTCCAGCACAGTTGGAAACTCAGGATGATGGACTCCACTGACAAGAACACATAGAAACATCATGTTTACTGTACCCTCATAAGACCTCTGACTCCATTTCTGGACACAAATACTTCTTACCGGCCTTGCAGGTTATAAACTCTGTCCATGAATGGACACACGAGTATCGGAGGCCTGTTGCCTCTGGGGAAGTATGAGGACATCAGTCCTTGCAGGACTTTTTCGTCCCTGTGATTATCACAGCAAAAGCTTTTAAAGAAACCTCGTAAGCAACACTCCACACCCACGGCCAAACTGGGATCCTTTAGGCTGATGCATGCACCTGGTGATGATTAAAAAAGATTATGAGTAATTCTTTGTAAGACTGAGTGAATAATCTGAAGATACGGAAAGCCTCTCACCAATTGGACCCACAGGTTTCTTGATGAATCGGCCCTGAGTGAAGGCTTTGTTGATGGACTCCAACAATTCTGGCATGTGATCGCCAAAGCGTCTCAGTCTGTTGGATCTGCTGGCCATTAGCTGCTTTTTTCTCTTCAGTTTGGACTCCAGAGAGACCTGGATGTTCTTTTCCTCCATGCTAAAAAATTTATAAAAACTCTAAAACTGTATTTTATCAAATGTACAGAAGGTTCTATATTTAAAGTGGTCATATCACACATTTTTGCACAACACATCTTTATCAAATTTTACTCGTATCATTAACAATTGGTTTTGCAACAGTTTTCATAATGCAAAATATTCTTTACAGTCAAAGGAAAAATCATTACAAAAAAATGAGTGCCTCGCATCCAAAATAAAAGTTTTTGTTTAATATGAGTGTGCACTTTGTATATTTATTATGCATATATAAATAAAAACACATGCAGGTATATATTTAAGAAAAATATGTTATATTTATATAAAATAAATATATAAATGTATATACACATGTAAAAATGTTCTAAATATATACTGTAAATAAACAGTACACATACATATATTATGTAAACAAAAACTTTTATTTTGGATGTGATTAATCATTTGACAGCACTACAAAAAATAAGTGGATTTTTTCAATTTAGGTCAATTTCAAGTCAAAGCTGTAACACACGACATATGTGACCCTGGACCACAAAACCAGTCTTAAGTGTCAATTTTTCAAAATTGAGATTTATACATCATCTGAAATCTGAGCAAATAAGCTTTCCATCGATGTATGGTTTGTTAGGATCGGACAAAATTTGGCCGAGATACAACTATTTGAAAATCTGAAATCTGAGGGTGCAAAAAATCAAAATACTGAGAAAATCACCTTTAAAGTTGTTCAAATGAAGTTCTTAGCAATGCATATTACTGATCAAAAATGAAGTTTTGATACATTTATGGTAAGAAATGTACAAAATATCTTCATGGAACATGATCTTTACTTAATATCTTAATGATTTTTGGCATAAAAGAAAAATTGATAATTTTGACCCATACAGTGTATTTTTGGCTATTGCTACAAACATACCCCAGCGACTTAAGACTGGTTTTGTGGTCCAGGGTCACATATTAAAGCCATCGTGTCTGAATACGCCTTGTGTCCCTCCATTTTCCTGTCTTCCTCGTCACTGTCCAGTCAAGTGCCATAAGAAATAAAGTTTCCAGACTTTACCTCAGTTTATCATATTCCTCCCTTCCTTTAAGCAGAGCCTGTTGTTTGTCCTTAACCTCTTGATTCAGAGTGCTGGACTCTTTCTCAAGCTTTTCCAGCTGCTTTTTATAGTCAGATATGTTTTTCTGATGCTGTGCTTGCTCAGTCTCATGGCTTCTTCTGCCACTGCTAAAAACGTGACATTGACAGCGTCACCAAATTAGTCAGTTACTTTAATTACATTTTCAACTACGTCAAAAATACTTTTAAAAATGAATTAGAACACACAGCATGACATTAAACAATTTATTGACATGAACAGCCTAAAATTAGAGGTGTTCCCTCAACAAATGGACTCACCCATGACTTATTTTGTGAATTCGCTCCTGAAGAAGGCATTGCTCCTTTTCTAACTGTTTCAATTTATTCTCAGCGCGGAAGTAAACCACCTGAAAAACTGGCACTCTAAAAATCTATACAAACTCTTTAGAAATCAAGAAGAACCCTAACTTAAAGCAGTAGTTCACCCAGAAATTAAAACCATGTAATCATTTACTTTACTCTTTTTAAAACCCATACGATTTTCTTCCTTCCATGCAACACAAAATTAGATGGTTCATACTGCTCTTTTCCATTCAAAGATAGCAAATGACTGGAGCTGACAAACAATCTGCATAAAATTTGTAAGCTATATTTGAAGTCTTTTGTCATTATTTAGGATATCAATCTATATCGCCCCCTTTTTTATGCAGAGTTTTTGTCCTTTGCTGGAGCTTCATTAATGCCTTCACTGCATGGGAAAGAGGAGCACAAACACTCTTCAAAATGTCACTTTTTGTATTCCACAGAAGAACGAATTTTGGGTGACATAATAAAACACAGCAAACAGGCAAATGTTGCTCACATGTAAATGTTAAATGTTTATCCTAACTGTAGAGAGATGCATGCAGCTATTACACAGCTTGAGATATTAAAGTACATGCGTGAGCAGGCGTCTTCAAAAACTGACTTCAGTAACAGTAACTAACAGAAAGAGAAAACAAAGAAATCTCACCTCCTGATTTTTCTGTGCTTTCGTTTTGACTTTAATTTCTTCTTTCATTTTACGGCTCTCCTCTGCCAAATGCTCCTGCTCTTCTCTAAGCGTGCAAACATTCTTCTGAATGTCCTGCAATCTTTTTTCAGCAGCGGTAACTTTGCTCTTAAAAGCAAAGAAGTTTTACAGTCAAATGCCTACTAATGTTACATCTGGACAATACTCACTTTACCTAATGATGCTTAACTGGTACTGAAACTTATATATGGCACTGTCACTGGTGTTGTTCTGTTAAAAACCTCCCTGTTTACACTGCCGCTCAAAAGTACACAATAATTATGATTTATAATGTTTTGGAAAGATGTCTGCTTGTCCAAATCAGCATATTTCAACGATTTCGGAAGGATAATGTGACACCGATGCTGAAAATTCAGCAGGAATAAATTTAATTTAAAAATATACTCAAAGAGAAAATAGTTCTTTTAAACTTCAATTTTTCAACTTCATTATTTTTGATCAAATAAATGCAGCTGAGCATAAAACACAAAAAACCCCCACAAAAACAGTTTTAATATACCATAATAAAAACATAGTTCTGCCAGTAAAATTCCAGATCAACAAACAGACCTGACAGAGCTGCAGCTTTTCTTCTTTTTTGTGATCAGACTCTTCTTTTTCAATTTGTTCCATCAGTTGTTCAACCAGCCTCTCCTTCTCTCTCACCTACAACCAACAAACAGAGACACTGCTGAACAAAGACTCTCTAACGCAAGCGACTTTTCAGACTTCTGTAAGAAGCACTAAAATAACGTACCAAACACCATGCCATTTTCTTTTTCAGGTCCTCTAGAGTCTGTCTCATATTGTCAAGCGACGCCAAGCGTTCATATCTTTCTTTCTTTTGCAAAAACAACTGCCTGAGATCTTTAAGACACTGAAAGTATAAAGATATGACCGATGTGTGATGTTAATGGTGACTGCCTGTATAAAACAGGCATTATGGGTGGTTAAGGATGAGAAACACTAATAAAGATGCTTTTGACTATGAATTCACAAATCACCTCCTCTTGTTTTTCCACCTGTTCACGCGTCAAGGCTTTAGTCTGCTTGATGTGAATGTAGTCTCTCTTCATTTGCTCCAGAAGAGTTGCTTTCATGAAAAACTTTAGGAAAAAAAAAAAAAAGATATGAAAAGTGTGAAAACATTTCGCCATATGCTTCAGTTATTGATGGCATATGTGAAAAAGAAATCACCTTGTACTTGTCTGCTTCACTTTTTGAATGCAGGAACTGTTTGCTCATTTCTTGATTGAGTATTGAAACGGGATTGTCAACCTGTAATATGAAATTAATCCAGAATCAGAAATAAATTGATTACAGGTTTCTGTGGTTTACTTTATACAACATCAATAACTAAAGGATTGCACTTAAAAGCATGCAAGTCATACGAGCTGACATCTTTACTTCTACGTTTTTTAATTTTTTTAAGTACCTGGATGCCGAAATGGTCCAGTATAGCAGTTAACTCTTCCTTCTTTGTGGAAATGACATGACCTGAAAATAGAGCATCTAAATATAAACGAGGAAGTCCTGTTTCTGGCATTACCTGTGATCTGAGAGGAAGTCATGACATTACCAGTTTTATTCTTGATTTTGCAAGTCCTGCAACCGTCGCTTGTGATCCGATGCTCAATGCAGATGCTGTCTCCATAAATGTCACCTTTATAGGGGTCGTTTCCTCTGTTTTTTAATTTCACTTTAATGTCTGCAAAACTGCAATCAAAAGGATCAAGTGTGCTTACAAAAAAAAAAAAAAAAAAAATCTTATCTTATGAAGAGATACTACTGCATTTTGTATCCTAAAATATACTGACCTCTCTCCATATTTCACAAAGCCCTTCAAAGATGTTCCTCTGTTGGTTATGGTTGCTTTTCCACCAAGACCCACTATAAGAGCTGTCAGAATGGCACTTTTCCCAGCTTAGATAAAAAATGCATACAGTACATTTAGAAAAGACCCACATTGTTCATTTTTTATGTTTTTATACCTGTGGTTCTCAACTAGGGCTGCAGGGCCCACTACTAAACATCATCTTACAGTGATTTAAATTTACTAAAATTAACATAATCCAAATTAAAATGCTACAAAATAAAGAAGTACACCATTAAACTGACATCATATTTTTGTTTATTTAACAAATAGTTTTATTTTTATTAAACTGAAGTACCAGAAGTGTGTATCAGCTTAGATAGGAGGGCTTTTGAAATCAATGTTGAGAAACATTTATTCATACACTGTCAGTCAGAGGTTTGAACACACTGACCCATTATTTACTGTAAGTACTTTGCACATTTTAGAGTGCATAACTTTTCCATTAGTGTTCACCCAAACTACAGCCATTTTTGTGTTGGGCTCAATTTAACGCACACTCAACCTCCTTGAACTAAAATATTTATTTATTCATAAAATTGAGAATATTTTTTTATTTGGAGTCATTAATGTGCATGTAAAATATATTGGAATGGCTGTATAAATTCCCAAACTGACCCTCACTTTTTCCATGCAATTTGCATGACTAAAGAAAAGAAAAGAAAAGAAAAGAAAAGAAAAGACAATCTTTATTGTAACTTGTCAAACACCAAAATATAAATACATGAGAAATTAATTAAATTGAGAAGCATAGGAGTTCAACTTTACTTGAAATTGTGTCTCATCTTATGAATCATGCAAGGAAAATTCACTCTTTCTGTATCTAGTTTCTAGTCTCACAGTCAACATATATGTGACCCTGGAGCACAAAACCAGTCTTAAGTCGCTGGGGTATATTTGTAGCAATAGCCAAAAATACATTGTATGGGTCAAAATTATCAATTTTTCTTTTATGTCAAAAATCATTAGGATATTAAGTAAAGATCATGTTCCTTGAAGATATTTAGTGAATTTCTTACCGTAAATGTATAAAAACTTCATTTTTGATTAGTAATATGCATTGCTAAGAGCTTCATTTGAACAACTTTAAAGGTGATTTTCTCAATATTTTGATTTTTTTGCACCCTCAGATTCCAGATTTTCAAATAGTTGTATCTCAGCCAAATTTTGTCCGATCCTAACAAACCATACCTCAATGGAAAGCTTATTTATTCATAAAGCTTATTATTTATATGATGTATAAATCTCTTAAGACCATATGTTAAAGGTTGTTTTTGGTTGTTAGTTTTTTGGATCTCAATTGCTAGACAGAAAAGCAGTGTGAAAAACTCACTTGATCATTTAGCTTTTTTTTTTTTTTAAAGAAAAATATATATTAAAATAATAAAAACTAAGAGGAAGTACAAATAGCAATAAATACTAGCACATTTAAACTAAGTACAAATAATGTTAAATACTATTTATACATTTGCACCTCAGTGTACAAATAGTTGCTACAAGTAGACGTGACAAAAATATTTACATTGTGCCCCCCCCCCCCCCCCAACACAATAGAAATAACACAGACGTGAATTATGTTTTAGTATATCTGACAAGCTACAATCGAGGTTTTCTATTTTTATATGAATCTTTAGTGTTTTTTTATAGTGTTGATTTTTGGCAAATTGCAGGGAAACCAACGTGGGTCAGTTTTTCAATTTGATCCCAAGACAGTTTTTGAACACAACAGCTGAACACAAAAAATCTCATATGTAGGCACAATTTATTTTAAATGCTTGTTTCAAGTGTTTCCAAAATTGTGTTTGACCGGTAGTGCAAATCATGAATGTTTTATTAATTCAATTCAATTAAAAAAAAAATCTGCTAGTTCTTACTTCCATTGTTCCCAACAATGAAGTTTACATTTGGTCCAAATTTGAAAGGTCCAAGCAAATGGTGGCTCATAAAGTTCCTCAAAGTGATACTTTCTATCATGCCGATATCTCCCACGCTCTGCAACAGCACAAGATGTTATCTGAACCAGAACTGTAACATTTAGTAATGTTATGTTATGCATTCAGGAAATCACTAAACTGACCGAAGCAGAGAGTGACTGATCTTGCTGGACTTCATCCTCCTCATCAACCTCCTCCTCATCCTGAACGTGTGTTTTACCATCCGTCCGAGGAGTCTTAGATGGTTTTACAACATTGTGGACACAAGACTTCCTCTTATTCATGGCAGAAAGATGCCCAGCCTAGAAGAAAGGAGCACAGGAACACATCAGCATGCATCTGGAAGCATTTCTAAAGTGCTGTCAAACACACTTTATCTGCTTAACTTCTGCACAGTTTTATGAAACATGATATTTTAAGCAAGAAAGTTCATATTTGATGTCAGAAGCTACTTTACAATGTCACTGCATTAATAAGCACAGATGCTGCATCACAAAGAGGAACAATAGATGCGCCTGCGGACATGCCAACAGCTACGCTGACATAACTCAACTGCCATAGATGAACAGGTGTACAGTACAGACAATTAAAAGTACATTAAAATCGCATACGGACTCAGTTTAACAGTTGTATAAAATTAATCATGCGTATGGTTGTACTTACCCATTCCTCTGCATCTGGAAAGTGAATGTATCTTATTGAGGACTTCCTGGTTGACAGAAGGCGCGCAGCCACAACAAACTCCACCCTCCACCCTCCTAATATGACCACCAGTGCTTATTTATGCTGCATAAATATGTCCATAAACGTACTTTGTAGAATATTCGAATCGCAAATTACCACATTAACCGATTTATTTTTGCTCAAATGTCATTAATTTACAGTCACATGTGGATTTCCTTCAAACAGTGTAAATAGTTTTTTTTTTTTCTATGATGATTATTTTTTTTATTATTATTTTAACTGTCCAGTTGTGGCTAATGAGACGTTACCACAGTTTTACAGTAACTTGGGTTGTTGCGGAAAAGACAGTTACAAAATGATAACTTTTGTATAGGTTTATTTTAATTAGCTAATTATAAAGCAGATTTTAAAACAAAAATTAACATTTCAAGATCATACGTATAAAAACGTATCGTTACTGTTTAAAAGACAACTTGCGTCAAAGATCGGCACGACTGGTGTTTTCAAACAAGTTACAAATCATGCGTTCTTTTTTAAAAAATTTGTATTTTATTTTTTAAAGTAACTTTTTATTTTATTTTTATGCACCTTATTGATTAAATGCCACAGGAACAAGAGGTATTACATATCCACATAATCAAATTAACATTAGCTGCCACAGAGAGAGAGAGAGAGAAAAAAGGAAGAAAAAAAAGAGAGAAAAAAAATAACGGAAGAAAATTCCATAAATTCCAATGCTTTCAGAGCATTACGTGTTTTCAGTGCCTTTTTTGTTTTTGTTTGTTTCAAGAGATTTACATATAATTTAAAGTAATTTATAAAATGTGCAAAATTTGGTTTACATTGATCCCACTTCTTTTTATGTATATGGAATTTTCCTAACAAAATAAACAAATGTATAATATGTTGTTCTTTACAATTCAAATTTTATTTTTCTGTATAAAAAAAAGAACATCAAATATACAAATTTCTATCATACACTCCATTTTTCTGTTAATATAAAATTCCAAATCCTTCCAAAATAATCTTGAGTAAAGACAATGAAAAAAAAAGAAAGATGCAAAATAGTTTATTTTTCTTGACCACAAAATTCACAGGAATACGAAATATTAAGCTTAAATCTTTCCGAAACATGCTTATGTGGCAATGAGTGGTCAGGTAGGGTAAGTTACCAATAAGAAGAATCCTATACTCGACTAGCCACCTGGAATACACCAGGACAGAACAGCCCCGTATAAGGGCACACAGGCTCTTTGCCAAAGACAGGGTGAGCATAAGAATATAAACAATATAAACAATAATCACTGTATTCAAACAATTAATAGAAACAGTCAGTCAATATAATACATCACACAAGGTCTCAAATCACATCACAATACCAGTAACATACAAAATGATTAAATGGAGATAACAATCTAGTAAAGTATCAGAGACCCTCACATTTCTACCCCACACTCAATACACATGACACACACTCTTGTGAAAAAGGCAAAATGTTAAGCACAACAGTCCATGTGGACACACCAGTGCAGGGTACCAGGGTCAACCCCTACCACTTTGAAGACCTAAATCCACACACAAAACAATACAAAAAGACACACAAATCAAGTCAAAATTCAATAACAGTTTACAAAGAAACACCAAAGCACAAACAAACACAGCCACTGGCACGGAGGAGGGGAATACAATGGCAGCCGGATTACAGAAATTTAGCCTCCCAGCTAACTCACACGCAGACCAGCGCAATCCAGTGCCAGTGCTTCAAACAGAAATAAAACAAACAAAATAACAGAATGGACCCAGGTGAGTTCCAGACAAAACTGTTAAAACTAACACCGCAAAGACGAAACGGAGCAGCAGTGCAGTCAGTTACTCGATGGTCATTAGGCTTCAATTAAAGTCACTGGAAACCCCTAAATGTGCAATCAACCTGCCGGACATCGAACAGAGAAAGTTACTCATAAAACTTGTTAAAAACAAACAATAAACTACAGTCGTGGCCAAAAGTTTTGAGAATGTCATAAATATTAATTTTCACAAAGTCTGCTGCTTCAGTGTTTTTAGATCTTTTTGTCAGATGTTACTATGGTATACTGAAGTAAAATTACAAGCATTTCATAAGTGCCAATGGCTTTCATTGACAATTACATTAAGTTTAAGCAAAGACTCAATATTTGCAGTGTTGACCCTTCTTTTTCAAGACCTCTGCAATTCGTCCTGGCATGCTGTCAATCAACTACTGGGCTACATCCTGACTGATGGCAGCCCATTCTTACATAATCAATGCTGGGAGTTTGTCAGAATTTGTGGGTTTTTGTTTGTCCACCCGCCTCTTGAGGATTGACTGCAAGTTCTCAATGGGATTAAGTTCTGGGGAGTTTCCTGGTCATGGACCCAAAATTTCAATGTTTTGTTCCCCAGGCCACTTACTTATCACTTTTGCCTTATGGCAAGGTGCTCCATCATGCTGGAAAAGGCATTGTTCGTCACCAAACTGTTCTTGGATGGTTGGGAGAAGTTGCTCTCGGAGGATGTTTTTGTGTCATTCTCCAAACTTTGGTCTCCTAAAGTTGATTCAGCTGTGGGATCAGGGCACCTCCAGTGCAGAGCTTGCTCAGGAATGGCAGCGGGCAGGTGTGAGTGCATCTGCACGCACAGTGAGGCCAAGACTTTTGGAGGATGGCCTGGTGTCAAGAAGGCCAGCAAAGAAGCCACTTCTCTCCAGGAAAAACATCAGGGACAGATTGATATTCTGCAAAAGGGGCAGAGATTGCACTGCTGAGGACTGGGGTAAAGTCATTTTCTCTGATGAAGCCCCTTTCCGATTGTTTGGGGGATCCAGAAAAAAGCTTGTCTGGAGAAGTAAAGGTGAGCGCTACCATCAGTCCTGTGTCATGCCAACAGTAAAGCATCCTGAGACCATTCATGTGTGGGGTTGCTTCTCATCCAAGGGAGTGGGCTCCCTCAAAATTCTGCCCAAAAACACAGCCATGAATAAAGAATGGTACCAAAACACCCTCCAACAGCAACTTCTTCCAACAATCCAACAACAGTTTGGTGAAGAACAATCCATTTTCCAGCACGATGGAGCACCGTGCCATAAGGCAAAAGTGATAACTAAGTGGCTCGGGGACCAGAACGTTGAAATTTTGGGTCCATGGCCTGTCGAATTGCAGAGGTCCTGAAAAAGAACGGCCAACACTGCAAATACTGACTCTTTGTATAAATGTCATGTAATTGTCGATAAAAGCCTTTGAAACGTATGAAGTGCTTGTAATTATATTTCAGTACATCACAGAAACAACTGAAACAAATATCTAAAAGCAGTTTAGCAGCAAACTGTGTGAAAACTAATATTTATGTAATTCTCAAAACTTTTGGCCACGACTGTACATACATACATACATACATACCAAGGAAATGGTGCAATGCTGCAGTACACATGGTCGCTCACCACGCAGGATTACAGCTACTTGCAGGCCCATGACTGAGAACAAACAAGATAATAAGCCTCTCCATTGAACAGGCAAAAGGCGAAAAAGAGGGGGGGGGGGGGGGGGGGGGGCATATATAGGCTACTCTTTTTATGTCCCCATTTTTTTTTTTTTAAAGTGAAAGGATTAATGCCTTATATTATAAACAGTGACATTTAATTCACCCCAAAATGGGCCATTTGCACATTTTCACTTAATTTCTGCTACTTCGCGGAGTAAGGATAATTATGAAATTAATATTAGCCACAACAGGGAATTTTAGCATTTATTCACAGACGATTTGATTAGCAAATCATGTGGGGGGCTGTCATTATTTTGGCTAATGCCAGACACCACTGAATACGCATCAGAGGGTATTTAGAAGTAGGTAGGCTACGCAAAGCCGACTGAAAAGCCTTATAACTGAATATACCCTGCACTACACCACTGAGACTGACGAAACCATGTATCAACAGATAGCTCATTGACAAATATCTTATCTTGTAAGATGTTCTCCCTTTACACAGAGCACTGTACGTGTGATCGCCAAATTGAAAGTGAAAGGATTTCAATTCCGCACATATTGATAGCGGCTCCCTGATGCGCAAAAATACAGTATTAGCACATATGTGGGTGGCAAGAAAACGAAAAAGAAAAAATATATGAACATCAATTGAATATCACAACAATTTTGTTACTGGCTGTTATGTGTGGGGCCAGGGTAGACCAAACAGCCAAACACTTCCCTCTTTTATAGTCACCACACAGGCACTAATAGGCTCATAAAACTTAAATGACTAACCAATCATAGTGAAGTACGAACACTGATTGGTTCACCTGGTTGGATGAAGCCAGCCAATCATACCGGGGCTATAGAGAAAGAGAATGTGAGGTAATCCTCATTCTCTATCCACCTTTTTCTTCAACGCGGAAGTAAGCCTATGGGTGAGACTTCCGGTTCGTTAGCCGCTATAGGTAAATAGCGAGAAGAATAACAACATACAGTAAACGGTAAAACTGTTTGGACTACAAACAGTGTGTTCATAATTAAGATAATACATTAAAATAATATGATAAGACACACTAATTTTATATTTAAAGCAGCAAAACGAACTGTTTTGTACAGGTAAAAATAGCTGGAGGAGGATGAGACCGGAAGCTAGACCCATACAATTTACAAATGGCCGCGCCCATTTTTACGTCAAGAAAAAGGTGGATACCTCACTCTGCTACACTTAGCAGGATAAATTCTATGAAGTAGCCTATTTTGTAAGACACATCCTTAATTTTGTTATTCATACAAAACTTATTTGGCAGTTTCCAAGTAAGAGATATTACCGAATAAAGAAGACCAAAAAAATAAGGACACAGAACAAAGAGCATTCCTTATAATCTTATTGCTACACTGTTGTTTTAAAACATAAACATTTTCAATGCACAATGATTAACCTGCTGATTTCTTCTGAGTTACCGTTTTTTTTTAAAGTATACCACACTCTTTGACAAATCATGTGTTCTTCACGTGACCCGCGTTCTTAACTGACGTAGACCAGATTGATTCGTTAAAACATCGGGTGGCGTTTTCTGAAGTGCGTTTGAGTTCAGTCGACTGTATAAGCGCTGTAAAATTATTTGTGTATATGATGGGGAGAAATTCACGCTGGTAAGTTTTCGTTGATGAATTTATCGTTTGTTAAGAGCTGGAGGTCGAATCGACGAGTTTAAACTGGTTTTAGGTTCAAACACTAAGGGCTTGATCCATGAGCCATTGAATAAGTCATGACATCTCTAGTTTTGGATAAAGGCAGTTGCTAAATTATTTATATTACTAGCTTCTTTGCTAGTCGTGGTTTTTGCGATGGCGGATACAGATGCGTGGCTTCCCTCTGTTGTATAGTTTGTGCTTTGACTTTTCATTTGTTTTTGTTTTTTTCGCTCTCTCTCTCTTTGGTTTGTCAATCTAGCTAGGCTGTAACTTATTCCTATTCCTTATCTGCACGTGTCATCAACAGGTTGACAAACATTTGGTGCTTTGCGATGTTTATTGATTTCTTTAAGTCACTATAAAAGTAATAATTTAATGTAGTGAGTGCCTTTTAAGGACTAATTTGTTCAAAAAATATATAATTTAATGTACTTAAACTCATGTCCATGCTGTCATTTTGTTTTTAATGAACAAAATATTAAAATGTATTTTCTGTGGAGCTCATTGACTTTAACATTGACAGTTAAAGTCGTCACACATATATATATATATATATATATATATATATATATATATATATATATATATATATATATATAATATAATATATTAGATCTAATGAACAATTCATACATCCATGTTTCATTTAAAAAAAATAAAAAATAGAAATCAATCATCAACCGATGCATAGAACCAAGTCCTAGGTTTGTTTTTGTTCAAATAATTACACTAGTTACACTAAGATGTATGTCACAATATGGAAGGCAAGATCTGCCTGACATTATTTAGGTTTCATTGACTTTCATCTAGTGACCATGTCTGTACTGACAGATGACATAAATTGATTAAATGCTATAATAAATAAAAAGCGACAACAAATATCAGTTTGAGTAGTTGAGTCTGTGCGCAAAGTGCAAACAAAGCTAATGTGTTTTGTGTCCTGCCATGTGCTTTGAAGGATTCTATACGTGCACTGTCCAAAGGGTTTGAGACACAAATAAATGATAGTTTACGGTTATATCCTTGCCAGTAGCCTATTTCAGTTTTGTGTAAATGCTTTTCCTATTAGCAAGCAAAAAGTTTCTGTTAAATGTCACGGTCTTCATCAAATGAGTATATATTTGTTTTCATAACCTTCAATTGGTACTTTTTTGGGTGATCAGCATTAAAAAGGTGCAGAATAATTTTTTTTTTTTATTCTTCCCTAAAATATGCAAGGTTTTTTTTTTGTCTCAATTGAATGTTGGAAAGAAGCCCAAGAGAAGATTTTCATTTTTAAAAAAGTAAAAGGATGAGTTTATGGGTCAACTGTTCTTTTAATAATCAGTTATTCTTTCTCATTCTCTTTTTTTTTCTCTCTCTCTCTAGATTCTCCCTATTTTTGCTCTTTAAGTTTTTTTGAGAGGCCAGATTCTCAACCAGGATGTGTTCAATTCCCGGTTTGCCAAAAGTTGGATCCAGTACTACTGTTCAGATCTCAAGAGTCAATTTAAACCAACAAACTGTCTTAGTAGAATTTGGAGCGAGTTTAAATTATGGGCAAGAGACCAAGAAAGCATATCAACAACTTAAAAAAGACACTGAAGTCCCCAGGAAGCTGCTACATACTTTTGAAGGCAAACCTGGAGAAGTTTGCTTCGTATATGAAGACAGAACTTGGCACAGAGCAAGGATACTTTCAAAGTCTGAACACGAATACAAGTTGTTCCTAATTGACGATGGTAAATTGCTTTGGGCCTCAAGTGAAGTTTTGACAAAATGTCCACGCAACCTTTGCAGTCTACCTCCCAAAGTAGAGCTTTGCATACTGGCCAATGTATCACCTCTGTGTCTTGAAAGTGCATGGTCTGTGGCTGCTTCAAAGTTCATCAGGTCTTTGTGTGGGAAAGACATCTCTGGGTGTGTTCGGGATGTGATAATGCCATCCAGAATCATCATTCTTGACATTCCAAGCATATCCAAACAAATGTATGAACTTGGATTCGCTAGAAAGATGCCCAATGAAGACTTCAAAAGCCTTGTAATGCATTCACTGCATTTGCCAAGCAGAAACTATTCCATACAGACTGACCTTGTGACTACAAATGGTCCGCAGGAGCATGCCAGAGACCCTGACAAGTTGCATCAATACTTGTATCCCGAGTTGTTGCCTGGAACGATTGAGATCGTAACTGTGACACAAGTTATTCATCCATTGAAAGTCTATTGCAAATTGCATGTCTTTTCACAAGAGCTCAAAAAATTAAGCGATCAGCTCCATGAATACTATGAAGAATCTTTCTCTGCTCAGATGCCAATGCTGCTGTATGACGGGTCTCCATGTGCAACCAAAGGCAGTGATGGCAAGTGGTATCGATCTGTACTTCAGCAGAACAATGTCTCCGATGTTATCAAGGTCTTTCATGTAGATTATGGAATTGGAGATTTTGTTAAACTTTGCAATATCAGACCTTTATCTCCAAGGTTCTTCAAATTGCCAGTTGTCACCTATGCATGCTCTCTACATGGTGTCATTGACAATGGCATTGGATGGAGGATGGAACAGATAGATTATCTGAAATCCATTGTACTGGATCAAATCCTCATTGGAAAATTTGAGCATCACCGTGCGAACGAGGGTGTCTATTATATAACGCTTTATGGAAATGACAGTGTGAATGTGAACGACACTTTTGGCCACAGAGAGCAGTGTTTGTCAGTGACTGAGAGGATTTGTGATGACCAAACTCTCGAGACTCTAAACAAATTGGCACACAAATATATGTATGAGAGAAATGTGCCTGTACGTTCTCTTAATTCAACCGCTTTAACCGGGTGCTTTGATTCTCTTGAAGATGTCACAGTAGCCAAACCTTCCAAAACTGGAAAAAGCCTACAGACCTCAGAGGGGTGTTGCTCATTGAATGTCGCTGCAGCTCCACATTTTCAGAATAAAGCATATGTTGTTTCACAACCCAAAACTGAAGTGGGCGCAAAGGAGAAGGTCCGAATAACCTGTGTCCAAAGTGTAAACCAGTTCTATGGCCATTTTGCAGAAAATACTGACACTGTTATGAAAATGACCAAAGATATCCAACAACTTTGCTGCAAGCCACTACAAGCAAAGTTTTCAATTTACCCTAAGATGATGTGTCTTGCTAAATACACCGATGGGCTGTGGCACAGAGGACAAATTGAATCGATGCATCCTAAAATACTTGTCCAATTTGTAGACTATGGTGATCTGGTGGTTTTGGATAAATCTGATATTCTGCCACTTCCTCCAAAGGCTAATGCAATTGCATCCATTCCGGTTCAGGCTGTTCAGTTTGAACTTTTCGATGTAACATTACCTGAGCCGTGTGAGCTTAATGAGTGGTTTAAAAACTACGCTACAGACTACATGTTCTCTGTCACTGTGAAACAAAATTCTTTTGGCAAACTATCAGTGGAGATGTATGATGAGAAAACATACCTGAACTCAAAAATTAAAGAGCAGTGGAACCAAAAGTCCAAAAGAAGAGGGTCTAACATCAGCAAAGGAATGGAAAAGGCTCGTACTTTCATTAAGTCTTCAGAAGGCATAGAGTCTAAAGCTGTGAGACACAATTTCAGTACTACATCACAAGCACATGAGAAGACCTCTAAGAAAGTCCCAAAAGCAGCTGTTCAAGGCACAAGGGAACAAAACTTCCAGACTAGTCACACGACTGGACACAGTAGAGGTAGACCTAATGCTTTACAGCAACAAGCATCGTGTTATTATCCAAAACTCGGCGATCTTCCCTCGAAAACCTTGGATGCAGGATATGTTTCAGACATCTACGTTTCACATTGTAATAGTCCATCAAGTTTCTTTGTACAGTTGGCGAGTGATGAAGGTGAAATATTTTGCCTTCTAGACAAACTTAATTCTGCTCAGTTAAGTGATGCACAAGTTGAACTAGACCTGTTGCAGTCAGGTGACCTGGTTGTAGCTGAATATCCTGCTGATGGGGCCTGGTATCGTGCTGTTGTTCAAAACAAGAAAAATGGCATGGTTCAAGTGCAGTTTATTGACTTTGGCAATGAGGCAACACTCTTGCCCCTTAAAATAAGGCAACTGGGCAAGCAGTTCCTCAGCACCCCCATGTTCGGTATTCATTGCACACTTGAAGATGGTAGAAGAGGAAAAAGAGATTGGACCCAGGAAGAGATGATGAATTTCAAAAAAGCAGCAGGTGAAAATGGTGAGAAGAAAATTCGATGCAAGTTCATCCGAAGGGACGTATCTGCTTGGATTGTCAGTTTAGATCTCAAGGAAGGGCCTTTGTTTAATGCTGCTCTCAAACCAGGTGCTCAAACCAAATCCAAAATGCACTGCAATGAAGATACCCAGCCGTTAGCATTCAAGGAACCAGCTGTAACTCAAGGACAAATTGTCGACGCGTATGCTTCATCTATCGTTGGACCAAATTATTTCTGGTGCCAGTTCAAAAACTCAGAGGATCTAGACAAAATCTCCCTGCTTGCACAAGAAATTGGAAATTCTAGTCAAGCAAAACCATTTCAGCCAGATCAATTATGTCAGGGACCCTGCCTGGCACTCTTTTCTGACCAGCTGTGGTACCGTGCACAGGTTATCAATACACATTCTAAAACAGTCTCTGTTCTTTTTATAGATTATGGAAATGAGTCTGAAATTGATCTGAACTTGGTTAAATCCGTGCCCACCAAGCTCCTGGAGAGCCCACCACAAGCATTTCTTTGTCAGTTAGAAGCTTTGGGGTCCGTAGATGGCACTTGGAGCAATGCTGCAGCTGACAAATTCTTTGAGCTTCTGGTGGATGAACCTTTAAAAGTGACTATTCAGAATACAGTAATGTCCTCTGACCTTCCAAACTGTCCTCAGTATAATGTACTTGTTGAATGTAATGGACTTATAGTTAACGATCTTATGAAAGATTACTTGTGTGATCCCAAACCTCAAGTTTGTAGCAAAGTGACAATGGACGCTAAAACAAAACCCACTGCAGGGAAGGACAGTTTTGGAGTAACAAGCTCTGAAACTGTTCAGAAAGATAATGTTCTCAAGCTTAACTCTGGAAAGTTAAATGGCGGAGCATCAAATGATGCAAACCCTGACCTTCACAGCTTTGACTCTCAGATTTCACAAAACAAATTACTTGCAGCCGAGACCCAAGAGCAAAGCATTAAATGTCCATCATTGACCACAGGAGTTGGAAACACGATGGTTCCTGAAATATCAGTGCATTGTTTACCTCAAGCTGTAGATCTTCCTCCACGTATGATAGAACCAGGTAAGGTGTCTGAAGTTTATGTTTCGCACATCAACAGCCTGACAAGTTTTTTTGTTCAACTGGTAGAAGATGAGAATACATTATTCTCCCTCACCGAGCTACTTAATTCCCATCAGCCATCAGAGAAAGATGAAATTCATGCATCCAGCGTTCAACAGGGAAGTTTGGTGAAGGCCATGTTTCCTGAAGATGATTCCTGGTATCGTGCTGTCGTAAAGGACATGACCAAAAATGACACGATCCAGGTAGAATTCATAGATTTTGGAAATGAGGCAACTGTTCCTCTCCTTAAAATGCGCGGACTTGATGAGCAGCTACTATCTCACCCGAGGTTCAGCATTCACTGCAGCTGCAGTCTAGATGATCGATTCAATGTGCAGAAGGGAATGAAGGAGCAGACATTTCTCTTTAAAACCATATTCGGTGAATCTGGTGAGAAAAAACTGTCTTGCAAGTTTATAAAAGAAGATGGCATCACTTGGGAAGTTAAAATGACTCCCAGTGGCATCACATCAGATTCAAGTGAGAAATGGGATGGTTTAGACTTAAATGCAACACAGGTAGTGTCTGAAACTGTGAAGGAGACCTTCCAGCTACTCTTCAAGAATTCAGATGTGTCTTTGGGACAGACAGTAGAAGCCTTTGCATCATGCGTTGTTGGACCAGATTACTTCTGGTGCCAGTTTTCGAACTCTGAAATACTCGATCAAATTACTCTTGTTGCCCAAGAATATGGAAACTCTAGTGAGACACAGCCAATTAAGCTGGATAATTTGGATCCTGGAAGCCCGTGCCTGGCTCGTTTCTGTGACGATCAGATGTGGTATCGTGCGCAGGTTATTGATAAATGCACAAACACTGTATCTGTCCTTTTTGTTGACTTCGGAAACGAGTCTGAAACCAGTGAAGGCTCTGTTAAGGCACTGCCTTGTGACTTGCTGGAAAGTCCACCTCAAGCTTTTCTGTGTCGGTTGGAAGGGTTTGATCCTTCCAAGGGATCTTGGGACAGTGCAGCTACTGATAATTTCTATGAGCTCTTAGTGGATAAACCTCTGAAAGTGACCGTGCAGTGCATTGACCGTACAACTGATCCTAACAGCCCTCCGTATTATGTTAAAGTTGAGTCTCCACAATATCTTGTAAATGAGCTCATGACAAAATTTTGGAGTGGTTCTGCACAAAATGATCAGAACTCTTCTGAGGTGATTGAATCCTGTGAAAAATCCATTGCATCAAAATCTGATCAAATTGTTTGCGAGGATAAAGTAAATATTGGCCTTGCAGTCTCTACAGAGGATATGCATGCGCTTGAATCTCATGGTGCAGAACAACATGGAGCTAAGATTGAACCATTAGAAGTAAAAAGTGACTTGCATGGTATACCTGAAAACAAGGTGGATGATCAGCTTGATGTGATTGCTGCTGATGATCCTACAGGGATTCATTCAGATTTAGAAATCCATGAAGTCTGTCATGAATCTGATGATGGAGTTCCTGTTGTGTCAGCTGAGCAAATGCTGCTGGAAAGTAGAAAAGATGGAGGATCTGAAAAAGGTTTGCATGCGTTTCTGTACCTGATTATTCTTCATACGGGATAGAATTATTCAATTTTAAGACTTGATAATTAGTCACAGGCGTATTTTGCTTACTTTACAATGCTTATTTATTTTTCAGAGGACAACCCGACAACGGCAAGCAGAAGTACAGATTGGGTAGCTGGTTTAGAAAATCCAATGTTACCCATGGTATTTGCTTTTTTTTGTTTCTGCTTTTTTCTTTGGTATGTGGGTTTTTAATGAGTAATCTTACTTTTTTTTTTTTAATTAATAACTGTTTTTCTTTGTGATTTTGTAGGGTTGCACTGAAGATTCATGTGACTCTGTTAAGTGCATCTTCAAATGAACAGAATTTTAAACTTTATTTATTGTGAAAAGGTATCATTTGTTTTTCATACGGAAAACATGACTGTAAACTGACAAATATTTGTTTCAAACAGACTCAGCCTTTGAAAGATTAGAGATTTTATTAGCCGTGTTGCTTGTCATGTTTCTTGTCATTTTTAAAAGCTTGTCTGATTGCATTGTTTAATTTTTGTTGATACCCCAGTTTATCTTTGTAGATGGTAAGGTAATATTTGTAATCATTCCTTTTTGGTTTTTTTGGTAAAACATTTATACACGAGTAATTGTAAACTGAAATGATGATTGTTCAGAAAGTACAAGCGTTTCAGACCACAGTCCTGCTCTTCCTTCACTCCAAAGTCTGTAGTGGAGTTTTTTTCTCCTTATTGTGCAATAGTGTGTAGTCATTTTTCTTTATCTTGATGTGTTTGAATAATTGTTTATTGGAATAAAACCTGTTAGTAGAATTGAGTTTGTGTTGCTGTGGTTGATTTGAAATTTTTAAAGGTGAAAAATTGTTATAGATGGAAAGTTATCACACTTCTTTTTCATAACACTGCCATTTTTAAACTGCTAAAAAATTAATTTTATGTGTTTTCCTAATACACGGTGTTTGTTCTAATGCATGAGTGTTTTTTCTCACTATCTACTGCTGTAATTTGCTGGGTTTCAATGAATGCACTACACGCTACAGTAAATATGTAATCTTTGACACTCGAAAATAAATGTACAGTAAACTATGTAAGCGAATCACCTGAATATATGTATATATGTGTGTGTGTTTCAGAACTTCTGTAACAGACGTCCCTATCACCGGTAGAGGCTATGCTTGTCGTATCGCATGAGACATACAGTACAAAGTTCTTTCTCAAGGGGGCGCACAGCGGCTCAAAATCCTTCGACGAGCAGCATTCAGATCTAATGGCCGTTTTATTTTTTAACTGAACTAAAACATTTGTGCATTACAATGCATAAAAATATATAAATTCAGCGAAATGGTACGTGGCACGCGAATGTAAATCCGCCCAAACAATCTAAAATTCATAGCAGGTTCAAGTGGCTGTGATTGGTCCAAAATGAACTTCGCTGAGAAAAGTAACGGGTATCACGTGACAACGCCGTCTGTATTCTACAACAGTTATTTTATACAGTAATGTAGCGCGAAATAAAAACAGACATTAAATTGAAAATATATAGTGAATATTTGTTTAAAAGAGTAATTATTATTTAGATGTTTATTTAAAACTTTTTTTCTATGGGAAAAGCCCGCTGTCCAGTTGCCGTGGTAACAAGTCAAGCGAGAAAAGCAACACAGAGAGTAAACCGAAGGGTTTCAAACAGTTTTAATGTTACTGATTAAAAAAGGATGACAGAGTTGCATCAGGCAGCAGCTGCTGGAGATTTTGATCTAGTGGAAGAAATTGTGAAGAAAAATTCGTGTGACCCCAATCAGAAAGACTTAGACTGGAACAAGAAGACCCCGCTGCACTGGGCAGCATCCAAAGGCAAGTTATAGCCTACTTTCAGGTCCAAAAAGTGCTGCTTTATTCAAAATGTATAAAAAAAACAATCATTATTGTATTTTAATAGTCTTTTTCAAATGAAAATTCAACAGACTAGTAGTGTGAAAGTCTTGTAATGTCATGAATATGGTGAAAAAGTGACCTGGACATTAACCCAGTTGAAAAAAGTGCACTTCCATAATGTTCTTAAAGTATTTTCATGCACTAATTTTGTACTTAATATACTAAAAATATTCTTAATCTCAAGAACATCTAAGTGTAGTAAAATTTTGAGAGACTAAAACTAAAATGTGCTTTTAACATACTATCACTGTATTAAAAAAAATTATTTGGATACCTTGTAGTACACTTGAACTTATCTTTCATACACTAGTGGGTTCAAGTGTACTGCAAGTGGTAAATAAATACATTTTTAATACAAAGATAGTAGCCTATGTTAAAAGCACATTTTAGTTCATATTCACGGTGTCTCAAAATAGCAAATTTTAGTACACTTACATGTTCTTAAGATTAGTTTAAAAAGTACTAAAGAATGACTTTTAGTATATTAAATACAAAATTAGTGCGTGTAAATAGAGCACTTTAAGTATATTATGGAAGTGCACTTTTTTCCGCCTGGGGTTCTTGCATGTGTGATGCTGATGCCATTTAACCTCTGATCTTGTTTAAGGCCAAACAGAGATGGTTCGGATATTAATTGAAAATGGAGCCAGGGCTTGTTTGAGGACGGATATTGGATGGACACCCGCACATTTTGCAGCGGAGTCCGGAAAACTAGCAGTACTTCGACTCCTTCATTCCCTACATGCACCTGTAGACAAGGAGGATTCCTCTGGCGATAAACCTGTCAGGATTGCTGAAATCTATGGACATGAAGATTGTGTTAATTTTCTTAAGAAGTAAGAAGAATCTTTTGTTTTGTTTTCTGAATCATATTTGTGAAATTATCAGTTCTTACTGATTGCGGCATTTTCTGATGCTCTTAAGTCAAAGAAGTGGCAATGTGATCCAAGATGTTTGATAATGGGGGGTTTTCTCTACTTTCAGGGCAGAGGTTGAGAGCAGAAACTACCGGCAAATGGCAAAGTTAAATGGGCTGCCCTTAGACGATACTGATGAAGAATGGGAACAAGAAGCCAAAAAACAAGTCATTAAAAAGTAGGTTTTATTAGGCAATGAGAGCAAAATACAAACTAATGGATGCTTATAGGCAACATATGCTATTTTGTCGCACATCTAAATGAAATTAAAATGTAGTAAAGATAGTAAAATATAAAAGAAAGGTGGACAGTAAAATTACAAGTCAAAATTAATATTCATGTATTACTGTCACCAGTTACGAGTAATACCAAGTAGGCTATATATAGACATACAAGCTTAAATATATTTACATTAATATACATAAAACTGAATAAACCATTTTCAAAAAGAACAATTAACTCATTCACTAAATTACATGCCAAAATTCATATTCATCTACGACTTTCACAAGTTCTGAGTATTACCAAGTAGGCTATATATAGATATACAAGCACAAATATACTTACATTAATGTATGTAAAATTGAATAAACCATGCTCAAAAATAAAAAATGGACATATTGGCCAAAATTCATGTTCATCTAGTTTTTGAGTAACACCGGGTAGTCTACAGACATACAAGGATAATTATACTTACATGAATATGAATAAACCATTCATATTCATGAAAAAAACTGAATAAACCATTTTCAGAAAGAAAAAGAAAAATGGACTAAAAATCTAAAAACATCCATAATAACATGACTACATCTAAATATATTTATATCCTCTGAGCTGGAATATCACAAATAACTGTATTCAAGAAAACAATGTTTTATAGCTGTTGAATGTGACAGAATTTAATCCATGAAGTTTTTCAAGTTTCCCTTGAGTTCCATGTCTTCTCTTTCAGTACATTTAGAAGTGATTCACATAAAATAATAATAAAAACAACATTAGAACAAAATATGTAGACACTAAATCAAATATTCTCAAGAGCACAAATGTTACCTACCTTTATTCTGTCCAATCTTTATTTCGTCATAACCGAAGATGTCGCTTTGCTTGAGCTTTCACTTTTAGATTGCCTTGATTTCTAATGTAAGAAAATGTGTGAATGCGAACTGTGTTATTTCATGTGTTCGTAATGCATTTGGAATCTGTAAAAGCATGTATTTCTCTCGTACATACTCACTTTGGACTGGAAACGCTTCAGAAGTGCGTCACGAACCTTTGAGGAAAATGAAATATGATTATATTGAGGTTGACTGTAAAGTTTTTACAAACTAAAACCAATGTTTTAGTTTGATGATAATCAACTGATGCAAATAAATATTATATTTTCAGTCTAAATTGCTTAAACAGTTATGATCAATCATACGTGTAGTGGGCATAATTACCTTTTTCTCTCCCAAGCAGTTTGTCAGCAGTATTAAAAAGCCCTGCAATGACATACAACAAAATATTGTAATGTACATGCATGAATGAGTGCATAAACAGATAAAGTGTTTGATGCTTGACCCTCACCTGCAGCGAATTGAACAATGTAAATGCGTAGCTCACAATTTGGGCGAAAGGTTTTTGTGTAAGATCAAGGTGCAGCACCAAAATCCCGAGGAGCCAAGTTATGCCGAGCACAGGGCTTAAGAAAACTATTGTCTTAATCATAGCCCTGGCAACGTCCTTTTGGTCCCGTGCCTTTGAATCCGACACGGTAGGAGATACTATCTTCATGATCACCACAACCAGTGTGAAAAGGTTTACCATCACAATAGTTAGGGCAGGAATTACGAAGGAAAAGAGGGAGCCCTTCAACAAACCCTGATATATGAGCCAGCAAGTCTCTGTGGAATAGTATTCTTCAGCTTTACCGTTCTCGAAAGTAATGTAGGTTGTTGCCACACATATTAAAGGGCACACGTAACCAACAGTGATAGACAATACCAAAAAAACCTTTTTCCTCAGCTGGTCAAAGACAAAAATCATTTGGTGAAGAAGCACGACACTTAAGCACAGCATCCAGAAGAAGACGGCGAGGAAAAAAAAGTGTTTGGTTACTGTAAGGATGGAGCACCAGTTTTGGGAGATCACCTTCGGATCAGACGATGCTAAAAATCCACAGTGTGCAAACAGCAAGCATAAAGAGATGTTGACTAAGGCCACGTGCCGGAAATTGGAGATGTCTGACTTTACGACTGCATCCCATACCAAAAACTCAATGATTAAACACAGAACAAGTGAGACGATGGATATTCCTAAGCCAGCGTAGGTCAGTTCCGTCATATACAGAAGGGTCTCTGCATCTTTGGACATCATTATGGTGAACGCAGAGTTGTGGTCACATGAGCACAACTCTGGGTTTTCCGCACCACCCCATTTACACCCCTCTGAAGACCAAGTATTGTTAATTTCATCCAAGTAAACACAATACATTTCATGATTTCGAAGTCTTTTTTTAGAATACTCGAACATCAGCTTAACACCAGTCTTTTTGATATAATTTACAGGGTTGACTGACATGACGGTGGTCTTTGATTGTATTCCATCATACTCTGGTAAAACTTCATTAAGGTTCCGGAATGAAGTGACAACAACCTTATCGTCTGAGGTGACGTTGGCATCGAAGCCACCGCAGCCTCCGGTATTATTACAGAGTACCAGTTTAACATTTTTAGAAGTTTGAGGAACATCCGAGGTCAGATTTGATTGTTTTATCACTCCCTCAATAGTCTTTAGATATTTTACAGATAACATTTTTTTTCCATTTTCAGGATTTGTCCAGACATTTGTGTCATTCAAAGCATTGCTTATAGAGCTGACAAAGTCCTGTAATGTAAAAACAAGAAGAAAGTGAAATGCAATTAATCGGGAATTTGATGATTTGCCATTTTGAATGAATTAATTAGAGAACATGTTTCCAGTAAAGAATCTTTGTTTTAATGTAATTTTTTAAAACAGAAATATTTAAAATGATAGTTTCTTTGTCTTTTGAGTTCCTTGTGTATTATTGTTTTAAATTTCACTAAATATCACAATAGCTTTGGCTTAATTCTCAAATGAGCAGTTCAATCAGTTTCTTGTTCAAATCAGATCTGAATTTCTTATTCATTGAAACAAATTACAGGTGTTTTGGCACATGTGTGAAACTACAACTATGTACAAATTGCACAGTAATTTTAAGGCAACCCAGCTTCAGCAGATTTTTGAGTTTTCTCAACTTGTCATTTTAAGTTTATACAACAAAAATGTGAGAATCTCCCACAAAAATAAGTTGAGAGAACTCAAAAATCTGCTGAAGCTGGTTGCCTTAAAATTTTAAGTTGGCTCAACTTTTTTTATTTTTTTATTTTATACAGTGCATGGCTTGCTGACCAAAACTAATGAGTTGACTGCCATACTCTATACAACTTCTAAAAAGGCAGCTGTGACAATTGCACTTCCAGTTCAGAGGACTGTTTCAAAAAATGAGCCAAAGCCATTGAGGAAAAACTCTAAAACATTTCACATGCGTTGTGTTAGTTCGTAAAACTATTGCAATAGATCTCAAAAAATAGCCCCGTTCCCAAACCAAATATTTACTGAATATTTTAAAGAAGAGTTCAATGTTAATAAGAGGGTTAGCAAATAATGTCACAAAGAAACTTACAGGCATGACAGTGTCATTCCATTGATTTGACTGCTGTATAGATACGTTGTTCATGGCTTGAAAAATAACTATAGATTCATTTATATTTGCAAATGTGCTGAATGTCTCCACGCTGGTCGAATGCTTCATTCGTTTGAAAAGTTCGTCTGCATCATTCTTAATAAGGCCAATGCCTTTATTTAATATCTGTTATTATGAAAGTAAAAAAAAAACAAGGATTTAGTCCTATGAGTAAATCTGTCCAGCAATGACGAATGAAGTAAATGAATAACAAAGAATGATACCTCTATGTCCTTTTTAATGCCATGCAGGTCCTCATTCACACAAGTAGAGATTTCTTTTTGCCACACTTGGTCTTTGCACCATCTCTTTTTCAAACCAACAGCAGAGTTCTCACAGTATAGAAAAGCCTCATAATTGCTTTTTGTGATGGGCCAGACACCTTCTTTTTCACAGACTTTTGAATCGGCTGTATTAAGGAATGAAATACCACAGATTTTTTTTTCTCGTCATTTTTGTTTTTATGATTAAATTCAAAAATTCTAAAAGAAGTTGCTATTCTTTAGTAAGTATAATATGCATCTGTTTGGAAGAAACAAAGTAATTCCGCTATTCATCCATATACAATAACTATAAATATATTAGTTCACTCAAAAATGAAATTCGTCTCCCCGTTTACTCACTCGTGCCATTCCAAACCTGTATGACAAAAAGCACCACAAAAGCCATTCCAAATCATCATCATTATTCATTGTTCATCTTCAACTGCAGCTCTCAAAAGTAATTTTTATAGTCAGTGTTTTTGCGTTCCAATTAAGAGCTTCAACGGAGGGAAGAATGCCATTGAATAATGCCTTTTACAATTCTCCAAAGACAAAAAGTTAAACAACACCAAAACTTACAAAGAATGATGGGAATCTCCACATTTTTGGTTGTAAATTTGTTGAAACTGGCTCTGTTGTTTGTGAATGTACATGCAATATAGATTGTCTCATTATTTGTCTCTGAACAATATATGGTCCTCTCTGCTTTGTAAGATATAATATTCCCTCGGAATTCTAGAGAATGCAGTGATAAAAAAAAAATGTTTATCATGAAAATAATGAATAGATATTTATCTTTCCAACACATTGTTTACGCTGGCTGTGTTTGCACTGAGAGAGCAAAAAATGGTTATGAGATGCCTACCTGGATCTTTTTGTTTGAAAGAAGTATTATTCCACGTAACAGTGTAATTTTCGGTGTCGGCTGAAATTTTACACTCAACAACAACTATTTTTGATTTTGGATCTTTACAATTAGGAAATTGAGGATTGCTCATAGCCTGTATTTCTGGCAGAAGTGCTATGTCCAACTCTGTACTTGCTGTGTGGTGTATGGATCCACTTGTGTACACGCATTTAATTGTTCCTTCAGACGGATAGATAGATAGATACGCACATCATCATTAAGCTGAAATTAGCAAACTCTTTAAATATTTAAAAATGAGTAAAAAATACTTTCAAAGTCATGCAGTTATCTTGAATACATACAGAAACATACCTTTCCAGCTTCCTGAAATGTTTTTCAGAATGGCAGTGTTCATCAAACCGCTGTTTGTGAAGTTAGCCTCTTGTCCTACTGTGATCTCTGTTGTTTTATTCTGCACATTTGTTAAGTACCACTTAGGTTCCATGACGTCCAGCTCTGCTGGTCGAGTACAAGTTATACTTGTCGAGGAGCCAATATCAATCGTCTTATTATGAAGACCCTTAATAGTGATGATGCCTTTGGAGAAAATAAGCTGTGATAATAAACTCTTCTTATTCACATAACGAAGTATTGGCAATAATAAAACAAGTAAAAGGAATAAGTTCACCATAAATAAGTTACCTGTTGTTACCAGATTCGATTTAGCCAGCTCGCTGGCTATTTTCTTCAAATCATTAATTGGAACTGAACTCATTAACTGCACCGTATAATATGCGATCACACTGCCACTCCTTTAAATCAAAAATGTTACTACATTTTCTGTCATTCATCTATTTCAAACGTATTTTATGTGTGTTTGTTTTCATGATTACCTGTAATTGGTGATAATCAGAGAATCAAAATACTTCAATTTGCTGTATTGTTTTGCAAGCTAAAAGAAATTGAAACATGCCGGTGAGGTATATATACACGTATACAGTGCAAGTATTACTAGAATTGATATTGATGAAGTTAATTAAACCAATACAGTGACAGCTTTTAGGCATGGATGCAGGATGGCAAAATATGCTGCCTTTATATTTTAAAGTTCATATACTGTACTTCCTTTTTGCCTATAGGAGGCATCAAATTCGAAAAATTATCCTTTCCATAAACAATGGCTAGCGGAAGGACTAAACACAATAATGCAGTAATGAACTACAGGTAATTAAACAACATAAAATGTAAAACCTAAAACATTTTTGACGAAAAAAAATATATAGTGAAAAAGAATGTAAGAACTAATCTTTAACACAATGTGATGTCATGTAACTAACGGTTAAAATGATTTTAGGGAAAAAAGGCACCATTGTGTTGGTTTTCAGCAGTACATACCTCAACGGTAATTCTGATGTTTTCTTCTTCGTATTTAGAAGAACCTTTTTGGCTTGGATCACATATTATTTCGCAACTCTCATTTAGTACAGTAAGTCCATTGATGCTTACTGGAAAAAATAATAATCACATCATTCAATGACTGATATTTATTATGTGATTGATTGATTTTGATCAAGAAATCCTGTGCCCATATCAGACAGTACTCTACCTCTTGATTCAGGCAGACACACAGCAGTGTCAATTAATTTTTGTGTGCAGTTTTCATTGCAGCATTTATCATTTTTGCACATGTCCTCAGTGCCTGTGTAGTTCGACTCGCACGAACATTTCTTATGCGTCTCATGCCATTCGCAATCTGCAAACAAGCACATTACAGGTTTTTTTTCTTCATAACATCAATTATAGATTAATCAGAATAATTATTCCCATAATTAAAAACTAACAAATTGATTTAGAAACATTTTTTTCTTTAATTTTTCCACCAAAATGTGTATTTTTAATTATTATTATAAATATTATTATTAATTATTAATATATTTTAATTTATGAATCAATGTATCTTTTTGGGAATATTTTTTATTATTATTACTCATTCACATATTTTCATTTGGAATCAATGTCATATCATTTTTTCCAAACTTTCAAAATAATTTTCTATCATCTTAGATTGTATTTTTTAAATCTCTTTAAACTAACAAATCCAGTTCCTTAATAAGCACTGACAACCAGTTTCTGTGCCTCTGAATGTTTCTGTGTGTGATTGATGTATTTGTGCACATGTGCATGTGAATGGTGATTAAACTGACTGGAACCAACTATGAACTTTCTGAACTTAAGCAGAGTATATTGCTGAATTGTTATATAAATGCATCCTTAAAATTATAGCAGGCGTATTCATTCTTAAACTCTCCAGTGTTCAACAGGGAATTTAAATGTTATTTTATTTGCATTTTGTATGCACTCTTGCACCCATTGAAGCAATTTTCAGTACAGGTTTTACTCCTGTTTTGAAACACACTTTGCAATGTGATGTGCTTTTGGTTAGAGGAGTATCCATCAAATTAACAAATGCTGTACTGACCTTTTCATTATATGTTTGTTTACCTGTTGTGATGCTGATGTCTGTTACAGTTGCATCACTTATGTCTATATGTGGCAGCTGTTGCAGAAGATTAGTGAAGTTGTCATACACCGATGACTCGATTTCAAGCTCTAACCAGTACACCTGTGTGGAATTCTCTGAAATGTTTAACATGCAGATGATTAATGGAAAAATACACTTATTTATTCAATAGATTATTACTGATAATGGGCAGAAAAAAAATCTATATGTACTACCTGCCACAGCAACCTATCAAACAAAAGTGTTCAAGAGTTAATGCTAAACAATTATAAATTGTGTATATAACTGAAGAACTTTTATAATAATGAAATATTATCCCACCTTAAAAAACAATCCCAGGAAAAGGAGAATGACACCTTTAGACAATTTCATTTTTGCGCCATCAATTTCTGGTGAATGGAACAGACCGCAGTCATTCATATGAATACGTGACCTTGCTTTTCATCAGTGACATCAATAATACAATACATTTACATCTATTCATTTAGCAAACACGATAAGTCATCCATCTTAAGAAGTAATTAAACACAAGATTTAAACTTTTTCCAAAATAGTATGAGCTAACAGGGTGAGATATAATAAGTATTGAAAGCAAAGTATTTTCTTTTTTTAAATAATACATTGACCACAACTATGTTAGGGATAATTCTTTTTTAAAAATTTTATTATTATTTTTTTTTTTTTTTTAAATAATAAATTGACCACAACAATGTTACGGATAATTCTTTTTAAAAAAAATGTTATTATTATAATTTTTTTAAATAATAAATTGACCACAACAATGTTAGGGATAATTCTTTTTTTAATTTTTTTTATTATTATTATAATTTTTTTATGATTTATAATTTTAAATTGACCACAACAATATGCATTTGTATACATTACCGGTCAAAGGGTTGGAATAATTAGTTTTTTTATAGAAGCCCTTATGGTCAACAAGGCTGCAATTATTTAGTTAAATTATATGGTAAAACAGTAATATTGCAATCTTATAATTTAAATAACTGTTTTCTATTTGATTATATTTTAAAGTGTCATTTATTCCTGTGATGCAAAGCTGAGTTTTCAGCATCATTACTCAGTCATTCTAATATGCTGATTTGTTTTATTATTATTATTATTATTAATGTTGAAAAACATTGAGCTGCTTCATGTTTTTGAAGAAATTGTCATACACTACTATTCAACAGTTTAGGGTAAGCAATATAAAAAAAGGAAATTAATACTTTTATTTAGCGGGAAGTATAACATTTTTATTCATCAAAAAAAGTTTTCTACAACATTTTCAACACTGATAATAATAAGAGCCATTATTAATAATCGGGCACCAATGATAGTTATTTCTGAAGGATCATGTGACACTGGAAATTCAGCTTTGCATCACAGGAATAAATTCTGTTTTTTTTTTTTTTTTTAAAAATACATTTGGTTAGAAAACAGTTAATACAAATTGTAATACTATTTCACAATATTACTGGGTTTTTTTTTTAAATCAAATAAATGCTTAAGATGAGCATAAGAGACATTTGACCGGAGGTGAACAATAGCCCCTGTCATTGCTTACAAACCAGTCACGTCCTGATAAATGGAGCTTATATGAAGAACACTGGCTAGAATCCATTAGATGTGTCAACATACCTCTCTGCCTTCTACTGTAATTCCTGTCAGCAGAATTAACCCGTGGATTCAGGCCGCAATTTTATTGAAGAAATCACTTAAAAAGCATAAAAAGCTTCAAGTGGCTGTACAGACCATGTGAGAAAATGGAATGATATCCAGCTCAAAGTATATTCCCAATAACACTCCTGATTTGCATTATTTAGGTCACATGACTCAAAATATAGCCTACTGTAAATGATACCACAGTTCCACTTAAAATGTCTTTTTTTTTTCTAGCTAGAATTCTTGAAAGAATTTTTCCATAAATCCAGTACACTGGGGAAAAACTTACAATTTAACTTACCGTTTTCACCAAGAAATGTGAAATTTTGAAATAGCAAAAACTGATTTTCTTTTAAAAAGTACTCAAATAGTATTTGTTTTATTCACAACTTTGAAAATGTGTGTAATTTGCAGCAATACCATTTAAGGATATATATATATATATATATATCCTTAAATCTTTCCTCAAAGTCTTGTAGATTGTTTATTTACTAAGTAATCAGATGCCTTAAAACAGGTGAAAATATCCCACAGTTGCACATTTAGCTGGACTGTTTTGTCACACAAGACAGTAAGAAAACACAAAACCGCCAACAGGACCTCAGCATTCTGGTGTTTTCTTTCAGCACCAAACATCACCCACATTTTCTTACTATAGTTATCTGGAAGCATTATCGTAGACATTTTGGTCATTTGCGTCATCTGATTTGTTAGAATGTAAATATGTATTTAGAAAAGACACATTTCTGTATTATAAAATCCACAAATGACTCTGCTTATCTCGTGTCTCTAATACAACCTTCTTCATTTGCATTTATTTTGCTTAAAGCTTATCTGGCCTAACTCCTCAAACTTTATTACAGCTTTTGTGTTCTAACACGGTTTGCTTCAGTTTTTTTGTCTACAGTGCACAGCTGAGGAAATAAGTTTAGATATTTCTAATCTTTTATTCTCATTATACTAGTCATCAAAACATTTCCAGCCCATTTTAATTTTCATACAGTATGTGGGTGCAATTTATTGTGTACAAAACTTATTTCAAGGATTAAAGCAGAAGCTTTTTGTTTGTTTTTTGTTGATTGAAGGAAACATTGTGTCCAAAGTCTAAAATGCATTATGGTCAAAGAAAAAAAAATGCATTGAACACCACAGAATGTTCAAGAATAACCATCCCCCAGATGCTAGTTTGAATATCAGTAAAATCCAGTTGTTTGGGGAATCAGGCCTCAAGGAAACAGACCCTGACAACAGCAGGCTCATTCATTTACAATCTGTAAACAAAAGTACCTACAGGTACTGGTCACAAAAAATACTCAAAATAGCACAACTGTATTTGCATTTTACTTTGCATGGCCTCATGATTTTTATAAAATGATACCTACTTTACTGACTTTTGCTTTTCTGTGACGTTCCATGCTCAGTATATTATATGCCAAACCCCTTCGAGTCCCCATGGAGATTTAAAGTTAATATTTCAGCAGTTGAACAATCTGTTCATGGTTTTCTGATGTTCAATGATGGTCACTTGACATGCAAATGAATTGTATTTTATTCAGTATTTTTATAATTTAGCTTGTCATCAATATATGAGCCCTCCGCAACGCAATTGTTGAAAATGTACTCACTTTCAGGCCATGCAAGATATAGTTGAGTTTGTTTCTTCATGGGAACACATTTTTTGAAAAATTTCACCAGTGGATGCTCTGCAGTGAATGGGTGCCGTCAGAATGAGAGTCCAAACAGCTGATAAAAACATCACGATAATCCACAAAGGATGCATTGTTGTGAATTTCGGTCTTTGTATTTTAGCCAGAAGCAATGGTTTGATGTTAAAAATGCCTTAATGGGGGGATTTGTTTTCTACAAACAATCATCTTTTGGCTTCACATGACGTTAATTGATGGACTGAAGTCATGCGGGTTACTTGTGGGTTATTGTGATGTTTTTATCAGCTGTTTGGACTCTCTGACGGCACCCATTCACTGCAGAGGATCCATTAGTGAGTAAGTGATGTCATGCTAAATTTCTCCAAATCTGTCATGATGAAGAAACAAACTCATTTAAATAACACAGAAGACTGTGATGTCCCCCCCCCCCCCCACCCCCGGTACTTCAAATATGAATTTCCTGTAAGTTTGCTCATGCAAACATAGCATCATCACAACATACATCTATTTTACAATGCAAATCTATCAGAGAGTCATGAAATGCAATAAATTTTATACTGAATGAAGGGCACACTGTATGCTGTTATATCACAGTATCATCTGCTTTGACCACATTGTAAATTTTTTAAGTAGTAAGGATTGTTTCTACACATTTTTATCATTGTAGTTACAATACATAGAGCAAATTGTATACATTTTTTGAATTGCATATTAATCAAAATCATTGAGGTTGAACTGTAAAGGCTCTCATCTCTGCTTGCTGTTAAAAGAGCCCATCCTCAAGTCAGTATCATATTCTGCTCTCTGTAGATTGATAAATAGGTTTCCTTATTGGACCAGAAATTCTGCTGAAAGCTTCATTTAGCAAGAAGTTCCCGCAGGCTACACTTTAATGCCATTCATCGGCCTTTGGACGGTTGACTCACCATATTTCAGTTAAAGAACTGACATTTATCCAAGAAATAACACACTGAAATGTCAGCATGACATTTGTCTGTTTCTAAAGTTGCATTTACGACATCTCAGCTGAGCACCTGACCATGATCCTGAAACCATCTCACCCAATCTGCTTTAACAAAGCACAGCATTAGCCTGCTATTTTCACTTTGACCCATCTCTCTTGAAAATGGGCCCAGAGGTTCCACTTGTGTAGCAACACGAGGAACCACAGATTATGTATTTGGTGCATTTTCATTTTTTCATTGAAGTATTTGGACATTTAGCGCCTTTGTGTATTTTGCGCATTGGCGACATCTGCTGGGAAAATGTAGGAATAACTAAAACAAAAATTCCTCTTTAATGCAGACTTTAAAGCTATATATTTTTAATACATATATAATGCATATATAATATGAATAAAAATGTCTATCTTATGTATATATCACTTATTTTTCATTTATGATAGTATATTATTAATAAAAATGTATGTATGCATATATGAATGCATCTTAATTTTACAAAATGTGAAACATTTCAAGAACCTGTCCAGGTCATACATCACCCCCAAATTAAAGAAATAAATAAATACATCTTTTGCTTAAAGAAAATAAAGCCTTAGTTTGTTTGCAAAGTATTAATGATAATTAAGCACACTGTCTTCACACAATTCATATTACAATACTGAGAAAACAGAAAATTATTATCTTGATGGTACTGTTTATTCTTATTTTAATAACATCTTGATGCAAAAGTTAATATTCCTATTTTTATTTTGGGGTGAAATATGAGACAGATTTGTGAGATTCACCCAGAAAAGCTGCAGCACATGATGCACAAATACTTTTATTAGAAAAATTGATCTGCTGAACATTCTCTTTGTCATTTGGATTTGTACTTTACATCAGACGTTAACATTTTAGTGCATGTTGTCAAAAATAGTTTTCTTTGGTTTTATGTACAGCAGCTACTCATACAAAAACAATACAAATGTGACAGAAATATACAGTCTATTACAAAAATGTACACCTAGGCAAAATAATTACAGGCACACATCTCTGTAATTATCATTACTGACATCATAAATATACATCATATTCACAATACTCAGCATTGCAGGATAACCCGTTCTTAGTGGTTTTGCTATACGGAGGTCTCGTGCTCCACGTGAGACACTGGATTTGATGGGAGAAATGTTTCTGTCTCTTCCTCAGTTCCAGCATCCTCCTTTATGTTTCCATTCACTTCTTTATGACCATCGATCTGCTAGAAGCAGGTTTACTACAGTAAAATCAGCCAAAGCAACAATGCATTTTACTGTAAAGCCATAGGACCGTCTTACCGTGTGCTCTGAAGGAGCCGTACAGCAAGCGCTCGGCTTCACAAGCTTGTCCAGAAGGGATCGTGCCGTTCTCATCACAGGATACACTGTGCCAGAGGCCACATCGTCTCCTTTTGTTGGGCCTTGAAAAAAAATGTGTAGAAAAAAAAGACAAAAATTATAAAATTGCTTTTGCATTCTCTCTGTCACTTTCTGGGTCTTTCATGTGTTTGAGATTTTTTCACCTAAGTCTAATAATAATTTTTTAAGCCCAAGTCTAATTCTAATTATTTAGAAACGTTATATCATACCTCTAATCAACGGGCAGCTCAGTTTAATGTCTATCAGAAGCTCTTCAGGTCAGTGTTTCTTACCAGTCACGAAGCTGATAATGAGTCCGATGAGCACCACGGTGGAGGAGTTGAGTGCGCTGTACCACATGTACGACAGAGAATACAACCCATTCAGCCCTACAGGTCTGCTGGAAGATGAGGAAAAGCTTTTAATGCTTTCCCTAAGCATATACATTACAGTGCATGCTGGTACTGATCTACAAGTCACCTGGCAGCATCTATGAGAGCAGGCACGGCTGTGATGTTTTCAGAGGCGGCTGGTATGGTGTTAGTAGAGTTAAGTGGAAGGAATTGTACAGAACTGGGCATCCGGAACAAAAAGCCACCAATGCCAACCCAGAAAGCCATGACTAGTCCTGCAGCAAGTCCTATTACAGCTCCCTGAATGAAAGAGAGAAAACGTCCTTATTTATGTGGGTGGACTTGTGAATGGATTGATGAATGGAAGGAAGGAACTTACGATGCTATTAGCACATGGGAAAAAGATGCCGAGACAGAACAGACCGAGCAGCGGCCCTCCGACCATCCCGAAGATACTGAGAGCTGCCTTAAAGTGAAATACACAACCACACTCTTAGAAATTAATGCTATAAAAGGGGGTTCTATAGATGAATAGTTCACCCAAAAATTTTATATATGATAGTTCTAATAGATCTAAGATAGTTAGACAGAATGAGATCATTTGTTTGTTCATTGGAACAGATTTGGAGAAATTTAACATTGCATGACTTGCCCACCAATGGATCCTCTGCAGTGAATGGGTGCCGTCAGAATGAGAGTCCAAACAGTTGATAAAAACATCACAATAATCCACACCACTCCAGTCCATCAATTAATGTCTTGTGAAAAGCTGCTTGAAGCAAATCCATTATTAAAGCGTTTTAACTTTAAACAGTCGCGTCTGGCCAAAATATGAGTCAGTAATTCATAATAATGCTTCCTCCATTAAAAAAGTCCATCCCCTGTTCTTCTCTCACGTCAAAATCCACCAACATATTTGTTTAGAACTGTTTTGTAAATGGTGGTTGATCTGTGCACATTTCTCTATTGATTCAGACAAGATGACTTTTAACTGAAGAAAACAATACTATTGATTATAGACTCTTATAGACTACATATTTTAACCAGAAGCAATGATTTGACGTTGATAACTTCTTAATGATGGAGTTTTCTCACAAACACACAGCTTTTCGCTTCGTAAGACATTATCTGATGGACTGGAGTGGTGTGGATTACTTGTGGCTTTTAATCAGCTGTTTGGACTCTCATTCTGACGGCACCCATTCACTGCAGAGGATCCTCAGGAACTCATTTACATCTTGAATGGCCTGAGGGTGAGTACATTTTTTTCAAATGTACTTGTTTTTCTTAGTGTGAAGATCATTTTAATAATCTAAAGCACCTTTTTCAACTATAAAGAACATTTTGTTTAACAGAACAATTCTTAAAATTTCTTCATGGAACCATCAATGGCAATAAAGTTTAAGAGTATAGAGGTTAATCTGATTTAACACAGGATATATTTAGATTTCTTAACATTGGCATAGGCTGATTACTGCTATATAAATTCATCACTGCTTATAAAAGCATGCACGCTTACCTGAAGAACTGAACTGTTCATCAAATGCACGACATAAGCCATAGCCAGACATATAATCCCATATGATAGAGCTGGATGAGGAATATACAATAATCATGCATTATAAACACGCTCACTGAAAGCTTCATTTGATCTCTTTGAGTAAAGGGGAAATCTGATGAAACATTTTCTATCTTTGTGCATCAGTGGAGAGACGGAAATCATTTCAAATGAAGAGATGAGCATTGATGATAATGTCTCACCCAGCATCTTTGACAGCAGAGTGGCTCTGGCCTCCGTCATTGAGTAATGGGGTTTGATCAGATCAACCATGGTCACCGTGGCTAATGAGTTAAAAGCTGAGGATATTGTACTGTGAATGAGAAGGAGAGCATCTCATTTTTAGATACAAATAAGTATATTTCCATATTTTATTGCTTGTGCACTGACAACTGTCTGTATCTCTTTTTCATTCTTTTTTATGTTTACTATAGAGACAAAAATAAAGCGGATTTGCATGAACACAGACTACCATTCAAAATTTGGTCAGTAAGGTTTATTTTTATTTCACTTCTATTCTGTAAGGGTGCATTAAATAATCAAAAGTAAAGAGTAAGTAAATAATATAAAGTTACAAAAGATTTCGACTTCACATAAATGTTGCTCTTTTGAGCTTTAATTAATTAAAAAATACTGAAAAAAAAGTTTATTACAGTTTCTACAAAAATTATGAAGCAGCACAAGTGTTTTCAACATGGATAATAATCAGAAATGTTTCAAGAGCAGAATCAGCATATTAGAATGATTTCTGAAGGATCATGTGACACTGAAGACTGGAGTAATCATGCTGAAAATTCAGCTTTGATCACAGGAATAAATTACATTTGAACATATATTCAAAGAGAAAACAGTTTTTTTTTTTATTATAATACTTTACAATATTATTGATTTAATAAATGCAGCCTTAGTGAGCAGAAGAGACTTCTTTCAAAAGCATGAACATTTTTTAACCATAACCAAACTTTTGAACGGGTGTGTATTTCACACACACAAAATGTGTGCAAAAAAAAAAAAAATTTTACTGAAATATGACCTGTGAAATACGATCGCTTCAATCATGATTCTGTTACCTGAGAGATGCGCTGAACAAACACGCCACAAACAATCCAGGAAGTCCAGGGAAGTTTTGTAACATGTCCATGACGAAGTACAGCACCATCTGTACAGTCAAAACACATCATAAAAATTTTATTATCATATTAAATTTATACACATCATATTAAATTTATTATCCCAAATTATAGAATTATATACAGTATGCAGTCACATGACTGTTGTTTGGTGCTACTAACCTGGTCTTTGGACGTGATATACTGCTGTTCTAGAGGGCTGTTATTACCGTAGCAGGCGTACATGACCAGCCCCATCAGACAACTGAGCATTAAAGCCACCTGAAGACAGGGAAACACCATATAGCAGGACCTGCGCGAGAACACATGATGTTTTGTGACACATACATTTATCTGAGAGCCTTAGGGGTTTGTATGAGAGTAAAATTAGTACTTACATGATAGCTTCTTTCTCTGTACAAGAACTGAGGTATCTCTGAACCTGAGCCTGGTTCACTCCATACAGAGACAGCATCAGAAACACTCCTCCAACACCTAACGTCCAGAACGTGTGTCTCACCGTTGGGTCTGGATTCAGGCTGGACAGATACAGTCAGTCAATACGAGAAATGACTTTGAGTATCAATACAATAGCATTCTGTAGCACTAACAGAATGGGATGAGATACATGCCTACGTCTAACGCTTAGGATTAGGAATTTGTAGAGTTGAGTTTCGATGATACCTATGAAAGCTACCATGCAATAAAACAAAAAAAATATACTTGTGACTTTTCTTCTCATAATTCTGAGGGGAAAAAGTCAGATATAATCTCAGAATTGCGAGAAGAAAAGCCTGAATTGTGAGATGAAATTTATTCAGTGGCAGAAACATTTTTTTGCAATTGAAAGTTTATATCTTGCAATTCTGAGTTTCTCTCTCGCAACTGATATTAATTCAACAAAATCTGCATATGGTTTCTAAAAAAAGGGTTTATCTTTGGAACAACAACAAATATTTAATTGTGGACATTTTGCCTATACGTTTCCTCTCACAATATAAATGGACTTCCTCAAAATGGGACCATCATCATATTTGGGGGTCCTTGGCTTCAAACTATTTGAAAACCCTTGATTTGATAAGATGTATTTATGGAGTCACCTGGTGGTTAATATGCCACCTACCAGCTTCTATGTCATTTAAACCATTTAAAACATACATACTCAATCCCAGAGATGAGTCCACCATCTCTGACTTTCACCCAGGCATCAGAGAGACCACCAGCCTGATGAACGCCTACAATGATGACGGCCAGCTGACCAGTAAACATCACTACTGTCTGGAAAACATCGGTCCAGACCACTGCCTTCAGCCCACCCTACCAGGAGGAACAACATGCAAAAAGAAAAGAATTACTTCTTTGCGACAATGAAAACAAAGCAACCAATCAATATGACATGACCTGACCTGACAAAAGGATATTTAAAGCCGTAAAGTCTGACTTAGGAAATAACAGGCTGAAAAATCTATTTTTTGTAGTAGGCATGTAGTGGATTGTGTGCAACAAGTTTCTCAGTAAAGAGGCCTTACAAATTTGCATATCAAATATGATACAGTATGCTTTATAGGGTTAATGGTTAACATCAAATGTTGTCATCCAAAAATAAATGTTTAAGATGCAAAGCAAGCTGATGAAAGTTTGCAAAGACAAACATCTGATATCACGCACTGATGAACTGTGCACATTAAGACCAGATGCACCTGTAAAGTAAGTAACCTTAAACAACTCAAAATCATCTTACCAGTGCTGTATAAAGAGTGCACACTAACCCAGTCGCCAATACTGCTCCCCATAAAGGAAAACCAGTAACTAGAGACAGATATATGTTATCACTTACAACAGACAGTCACATTTATGTTCATGCATTAATATGTTAATTATGACTATATACACTTGTAACATTACCTGCATTCAATGCAAGAGCGGGTGTATAGATGCCAACACCCATATAAATGACCTGCAAAAAGGAACCACACAATAACTCTCTCCATGCAATGCATCAAATATGCAAAAATGCAAACTTTATTTCACAACAGAGAGGCAGGAACTTACCATCTGAAAAATAAACGTAACAGTGCCACATATACGGACGGCTTTACAGAAGCGCAGCTCCAAATACTATGAGGTGAATGAGACATGAGCATGATTAATAAAGGCATCAATGACAAAAGAAACATTATTGGTGTTAAACTCGCTTACAGTGTTGTGTTCAGTTGCCAGGATGTGGCTACACTATCACAAAAACTAAAAGTTCTAAAAAGGTTGCAGCGATGCCATAGAAGGACCATTTTTGTTCCCCAAAGAACCTTCCAGTGAACAATTCTTAAAGGAATAGTGCAGATTTTCCCAAAAGATTTTGGAAAAATAAAATAAAATAAAAAAATAACGCTCAAAATTCACTCATCCTCAGACCATCCATGATGTAGATGAGTTTGTTTTTTCATCAGATTTAGAGAAATGTAATCTTACATGACTTGCTCACCAATGGATCCTCTGCAGTGAATGGGTGCCATCAGAATGAGTTTGTATGAAACAAATCCATCATTATTTAAGGCATTTTAAATTTAAACCATTGCTGTTGGGCAAAATACAAGTTCATTATCTATAGTAACCATTCCAACAGTGAAAAAGTCCAACCCTGTTACCCTCTCACATCCAAATCTACCCACATATTTGTTTAGAAATGCTTTAGACTGCTTTCACCTGTGGCCACGTGCTTGATCTGTTCATATTTCTCTCCTGATTCTGACAAGACGACTTTTTCAATGGAGAAAGTAATATTATGGTTAGAGCACTCGCATTTTAGCCAAAACCAGCAGTTTGAAGTTAAAAAAGTCTTAATGATGAATTTGTTTCTTACAAACACAGAACTTTTTGCTTCACAAAATGTCAATTGATGGACTGGATTACTTGTGGATTATAGTGGTTACCCATTCACTGCAGAGGATCCATTGGTGAGCAAGTGATGTAATGCTACATTTCTCCACACTCATCTTCATCTGGGATGGCTTGAGGGTGAGTACATTTTCTGCATATTTTCATTTTTGGGTGAATGCCAATAAAGAAACTTTATTTTTAAGAGTGTGTGTGTTATTTCATAATTTAAAAGGATGTGTACCTGGTAAACACTGGTGAGATGCAGTCTGTAAAACAGAGGAATGAAAATGTGTGCTGGTATCAGGAGACCCAGAATATAAGAGCAGCCAATAAACCAGTACTGCGTGCCATTGCTGTAAACCTCAGCCGGCGTGCCAATGAGGGCCACGGCCGACTGGAAGGTGGCCATGAGGGACAGAGAGAGCGGCAGGCACTTCATACTCCTGTCTGCATACATGAACTCTCGTGTGGTGCTCTGGCGTCCTCCGGTGAAGGCGTAGTACAGCCCGATGGCCATAGAGGCCACCAACAGCAACGCAAATATCACATAATCAATGACAGTGAAGTACTTATGCTCCATGGGATCCATACTGAGACTGGAGGCATGAAGCGTGATATTAGACTCTCCGCTGTGTGATCAGGACAAAGGTCAAAGCCATTGATCTGCAAATCTGATGACGACCTGAAACATGTCACAAGTTGATATAAGATACTGCACTTAGTCAATCAGGTTATGATTCCATGTTAGGCAGGTACATTCACATTGAAATTAAAATTCACCCGATCTATCTTCTGAATGCATGTTATAGCTCTTACCGTGAATGATTGATACTTTAATTTGGCATTTTTAATCAAAATGTCATAACTTGATCTTCCAGTGAAAACGTCAGACTTATCTCTGGTGATGCATGTAGGGCTCTTCAATCATTTAGTCCACTTAACGTTGGTATGAAATACAAATTCACCCTATTTTGAACATGCATCTTTATCCATATGTTTCATTCATCCAATCATTTAGTTTGCTTAAAACTCTCCTCTTTTCACCTCTTAAAACTCGCCAGTTTACATTCACATCTGCCTCCATTTTTGACTGCCACGCTCACCTCTCAACATCCAATCAACAACTGTTTCACAGAACAATGTCTCCATCCTACATTTTTTCTTTTTCAATAATCTGTTTTACTTGGATGTACATCACAATACAGAAAAAGTCCCAAAAACTGTTCCTAAATTCACAATATACTATTGTGGAGAGCACAATAGTAACCACCCATTTTTTTTTTTTTTTTTTTTTTTTTTTTTAAAGAATCATTGAATCAAATATCTATATAATCATACATCATTTCTAAATACATATAATTGTATAATATATATCACTTCTAAATAGCTTATTTTAAATTCCATGTTATACTTTACATTAAATTTATTATTTATACATTTTAAATTCCATGTTTGCAGTACCTTCTCTGATTGGTCAGTCTCACTTAAAATCTGTGCTGTATTGCAACTATCAAGATATATATATATATATATATTTTTTTTTTTTATTGTAGCAAATTTAAACAACTTTTATGGAGGTATATACCACCTTAGATTTTAAATTACAGAGAGAGAGAAAAATAATTTAATTTTATACTTTCAGGACCTAACTTGCTCTAGAGAGGTATATGAATATAGTCATTCAGCAGCATCGTGGAACAGTATATATATATCACAGTACCATGATATCAGCATCTATTTTTCTGTAGGGCTATAATGGGTTAATGAGGGATGATGAAGGCTAAATCACGAGGCACTAGAGGGTTAACAGTTCCTGGCAGTTGTTGTGACTAGTTTGCAGAGACGCCACTGATTGCGGTTTCAACTTTACCCCAAATGCATGGCCCAGAACCATAAATTCATATAAAGCGTAAAATACATTCGCATTTGCTAACTCATCTACCTAGTTAACCCTATACCAGTTGTCTGTGCAATTTCACTTCCTTGTTGTGGTGGGTTAGTTGGTGGACGCATGCTGTGTTTCTCAGTGTTCATACAGTGTTTGTCATTATCAAAAGCGCGTGCAGTGCGTTACTCGTTTGCTCGACATGCAGGTGTTCTTACCTAAAGCAGTCAATCAGATCAGCTGGAGCTCCACACACTTCATGCGTGTCATCCGAGGCCCAGACAGTGAGTGTCAGCGTCGCACTCCTCCCAGTGTTACAGCTGCCATCACGCCTGAAGGTTACTGAGCCACTTCATCAGTCAAAAACACTTTACAGTTTACAATCTAAAGCTGATCAGTGATGGTTATCGTGTTTTCCAACACACCTGTATGCATCTGTTTTTCTCTACACATGCTTTTTAAAATAATTGGCTGAATATTAAATTTAATATTAAATAATAATTATAATAATATACGCATTTCAATAAAAAAATGCAACCACGTGGGGAGAAAATAGGGCAGTCTTGAGCATTGATTAGATTACGGGGCTGCGCAAACAGCGCGCAGTGATGATGCGCTGGAGCGCTGTTTGTGTGCTTTAGCTTCCGAGGTCGAGCCTGACACAACCGCGCGCCAGATTTCAAAACGTTCTATTTACAAAGAAACAAATTAGCAAAAGTAAGAAATTCGCGCGTCAAGATCAAAGCAATGGAAACAATGGAGCAAGGTAAACTTATGACTTATGAGTCTGTTATCATTAAACGTGTCAAATATGTCAGAACGTTTTGAAACCTTTATACGTCTTCTATTTAGACACACTTGGCTAAATTTATTCTTCTACTGTTTTCTAGGTGTCTTAAAAATATTTTGCGTTTAAGTGTATGCTTGCATGGAATTAATTTGGTAAACATATAACGTTATACTTAAACTGAAGTTTTTGTCACTACATTGCTTCTAACACAACGTTTTCCCCAATTTCTTTTGTCATTTTAAATATATAATATAATGCATTGCACACGTTAATTTGCAATTACTAAATAACAATTATACTGTACAATTACATTGTCACTTGTTTTGCGTTCAATTCAGTCAATCAAGTAATAGGCCTAATAAACATATTCCTCATTCAGACAAAGTATTTTTTTTTTTTTTGTAATAATGGATAGAAGTGCCCTAAAGATCTTAAAAGGAATAGTTGCCCCAAAAAATTAGCATTTTGTTGAAAGTTTACATTTTCAACAACCAAGATGTAGATGAGTTTGTTTCTTCATGGGAACAGATTTGGAGAAATGTAGCATGTAACTTGCTCACCAATGGATCTTCTGCAGTGAATGGGTGCCGTCTGCTAGATCATGCCTTCACGCCAGATAATTAAGATCCAGCCCTGGATGCCAGATCCAGTCAGAAAATATCCGATTTGCCTGGTAACAGAACAACCCGTCAGAAAAGTAGTCTAATACCCAAAACCTGTTAACAGGAAGTCTTGTCTGGTACCCAGAATTCTATTAACAGTCTTCTATCAGCCAAGAAGCTGACTGAGGAAAAAGCCAGTGAAGAGAAGAAGGAGATGAAGTGATGATAAAAAGGAGCAGAGTTTATTGAATAGTCTTAGTTGCGTATGTTTCAATGCTCAGACTTCGTCTGACCAGCACTAATTCAGCAAGTATTGTTATAGCAAACTGATTCACAACAACATCCCATAATCCTTGAGTTTCCATAAACATTCCTACTTATCTCTTATTTATGAAGACAAACCTTGAAACCACACCGTCATAAGACTAAACAACCATGGAAAATAGTACAAAAAACAAATTTAATATAATATAAATGACTAATCAATTAATGAATAATTGAAATTAGTATATAAATTTCTATATTGATTATTATAAATGATTAAATGGAATGATTAAATGCTAAATTATTATAAATGAATGAATAATAAATGAATGAATAAATGGATGTAAAAGAAAAAATGTAAAACACAGCACAAATGTATGATTGCTCACTTGAAGCAAAAACACACTCACTCATCCTCAGATCCTTCACGTCAGAATGAGAGTCTAAACAGCTGATTAAAAACATCACAATAGTCCAAAAGTAATCCACTCCAGTCAATCATCAGGATGTTTTAACTTTAAATGATAATTTCTGGCCAAAATGCCAATCATAATAACGCATTCTGACGGCACCCATTCACTGCATTTTTGGATAAACTCTAAAATTTCATTTTATTTTATTAAAATAGGATATCTAAGGTGAGGCACAATAACAAGCTAATGAAAAGTTGAATATCTTTACATAATGTTTAATTATTATTGTTATTATTATTATTATTATTATTATTAAGGTTTTCACAACTTTACAATCATTCAACAATGTGAAAATTATTCCTAATAAAGAAAGAGTAGCTGTGTTCAAAGGTTTATCTGCTAGTGTAAGTGTATTTTCACATACGCTGTATTTTTAATGCATGCTTTGATTATGTTATATGATATGTCAGGTGTTCTGGGTCGCCTGATGGCTTTAGAGAGGGAAGGTATGGGACAGCAGGACCAGCATGAACCTCAGAGGTTAGAGATGCTCAAAGCCAGAGCTGTGACCCTCCGTGCCAAAAGAGATCAACTCAAACATCAGACCGATGTGGTCAAGGTGAGACAGGGTTGAAATGGTAAAGAGACATTTATATTGGGTCAAAGTAGCACTAATATTCATAATTCTAACTCTAAACCCTCTCATTGCACGGCAGATCCTGAAAGATAAAATCAGCACAGATCTCCCATTGGATGATGATGATGATGCTGCTGCTGCAGGCGGCTTCATTGAACTACAGAAGTCTTTGTTAACAGCGTGGAGAATGCAGTTGAAGGATCTTCAGCGTGCTCATCACTTAATTGGTAATTTTGTACCAATGAAATCATGCCTAGATCATCTGTGTATTGCCTCTGTTTCAGGCCTGATCGATTGTGCTGTCTTTCTCAGGTGGCTATGATTTGGTGGAGTGTAAGGAAGGGAAAAGCGTGTGTGTGTCTTTTCACACTGCCTTTGAGGGTGTGTATTTGGAGACGTATAACATGGAGCTGGACCTGACACGCACCGTGCAGATCTCTCGCCATAACATCCCCCCGTCATTCCCACTCGAGAGTTTCACCAAACAGATCCTGCAGAAAGACCTTAAAGCCTTTCTGCAGACCCTCAGCCAGAACCTCAACGCTTTAGCTGCTCGCAGACGGCAGGTCTGCCTCCTCAAGGTATTTAGGTTCCCTACATTTTTTGGGGGGGTTTTGGGGTCGGCAAAATGTTTTTAATAATTTTTTTAAATAAATCTTTTATGCTTGTTAAGGGTGCATTTATTTGATATATTAAAAACATTAATATTGTTACAATTTAAAATCACTGTTGTCTATTTGAATAGTTTTTAAAATGCAGTTCCTTCGGTGTCACATGATCCTTCAGAAATCATTCTAATATGCTGAATTTCTTCTTATTAATGTTGAAAACAGTTCTGCTGCTTAATATTTTTGTGGAAACTGTGGTAGATATTTTTGAGGAATAGATATTTGATTATCAATGTCTTTACTTTCATTTTGATCAATTTAATGCTGAATATGTCTTTCTTGACTTTGCCACAGGAGCTCGTTGGTTCGGTGGAGGTGATGGAGAGCAATCAGTTGTGCAATATTCTTGTGCTCATGTGTACAGCACAAAGCGAGACTCCCAAAGCTGTTCTATGCACACTGGAGTACGGCGATCTCACACAATGTCTGCCGACACGGGTTAGGATTGAGTGTGAAGGTACGGCACATCACAATTTAACTGATCCTGGATAAGCTCCACCCCTTTGTTTACATTCTCATTTAGAAACAACCATTCATGTAGCTCAAACAAGACATTGTGGCATTTGCAATGCCAGTCTTTTGAGTTTAGATAGATTGAATGCAGTGTAAGTCGATTTGGATAAAATAGATGCAAATGTAACAGAACAAATTAATATGAATGAATTAAAGATATAGTTCACCCAAAAATGAAAACTCTGTCATCATTTACTCATCCTCATGTCATTCCAAACCTGTATGACTTTGATTATCTTTGAAACAAATAGATACTGTTAATGAAACCTGAGAAGCATTGAAAGTCCAGGTAACTAAAACTTAGAAGGTTCAAAAAGGTCATAAATATATCATGAAAGGAATCCATATTCATTTTAATCCAAGTTTCGTGAAGATACGATTACTTTATATGATGAACAGATTGCTTTTGATGCTTTTTGGATCTTCAAAATTTTGGTTACCTGGACTTTCAATGAAGCCTCTCTCTTTATTTCCATTTCGAAGATTAACCAAAGTCTTTTGGTGAGTAAATGATGTCAATTTCCATTTTTGAGTGAACTATCCCTTTTAAAATGTGAAATTATTTTCGGTAAATCTCACCTGAAGGGGTAAATATGGAATGGATATTATTCTTACACGGGCTGGAATGAAGTGTGAGATTACAAAGTATTTTTATCAGTTGATTTTGTGTTAAATTATGCAGTAAATATAAAAAAAATGTAAAGACTAAATCAAGATCAAATTTAAAAAAAAAAAAAGAGAGAGAAAATCGTATATTTTTATCGAATATCGAAAATATTTTTATCGTCATTTAATTTATTTCAGAGTAAATGACGTTTATTTCAAACGTTTATTTCAAACGTTCATTTGGAATGAGGGCAACAGTATAATCAAAGCATGCTTTATTTGTTTTTAAAGATTTGGAAAAGGAAAAGGAACTGGGTTACATTAATTTTGTATTTATTTGCTTTTATTCTTACAGATAAAACACTTTCACAATCTCCACAGTGGAAGAAAAACCAGTCTTTACTCCTGGAGTCTCCTGCTCATACGGCTGTCCTGACCATGAGGAGGATGGGAAGCATCGCTTAACGAATGTGACAAAATTAACGCCTTAATGTAAATAATGTTCCGTTACAGTGCAGTTGCACATTCAGAGGTAGATTAACACGCAGCTTAAGAGAGCTGAGAAAACAAACAACTATTTAGCATAATCAGTTCAAAATTCTCTTAATGGCACATAAATGTTCATGCATACATTGTCAAATGCTCTATAGAGTTGAGAAAGCTCCTTATTTTCTGTTGTAGTTTTTCTCTCTGCAGTTGTTTCAGTCTTTCTTTATACCATCGGTAATACTCTTCCCGATACATCAGCTCTTTCTGGGAGATGCTGTCGATCAGCGCCAGGTCTTTCAGCTGTAGAATGGAAAGCTGACCGTTTTCTGAAGATTTGAATTTCTCTGTGACTATCATAGGTGGAGATGAATCATCTTGCTTGACAGAGAATGATGCTGATTTAGCAAACCTCTGTTCCTTATCATCCTCATGCGTTTTCACCGAGGATAGAGGTCTGAAAGCTGGAGCGGATTTTGAAAATCGAGTCTCGTTCGCATCGTTTGTCATCCTGACCTCTGATATGGCTCTCATTGTGTTGTTTATGGTTGCGCGTGGTTCGCAAACCCTTAAATTCAGCAGGCGTTTGTGCTCTTTTAGCACTAGCTCTCGTTCCTGCTCCAGCAGCCTGAGGTTGAGTCTGTATTTGGCGCTGATGTTGTGTAGTTTCCACTGAAGATGGACGTCCTCTTTGTGGTTCAGCAGTCTTACATCCGTGGGACGGCATGACTTGGGTCTCTTAATGATTAGCTGTGTTGACATTTTGAGATGTTTCTTTGAAACACATAAATGGACTGAAACAACCAGGTTTTGGGTAAGCACACAAATGCAGATTATTTCAAGGTAAATCTATTTTAAAAACACATGGCTGCTCAAATACATGCGTACAGTGGGTTCAAACGTCTCAGAAGCTTCAGACTTTTGGAACACAATTTCAAAGGCAATTTATTTTGCATAAATATGTATATTGTGTATAAATAATAAATGCAAATTTACTGTACCTGAAGCTGCTGCATATGGTTTCTCGTCTCGTGTGAGCATGTAGACTTAGAATCTGCTGCTATGACACTTAAACATGCAAACAATGTCTTTGGTTCTGTCAGGATTCAGGGTTTTGAATTTCAAAGTCATTCGGTCACATGATCACTATTGTGTCAATAATGCCAGAGTAAAGATGAAAGGTTGAACTCTAAAGATTTTTTTCTTCAGATCTCCCTTTAACTCCTTTGTGACATTTACTGTTTTTCTGAAAATATGTTGTTAAACTATTTTATATTTCAGTAGTCTGGCATCTCAGTAAGATTATCTAGTGTTTTTACTGCAGCAGTACACGTCATTAGTTTGTTTGGAATTGTTTTATTGTATTCTGATTTATTTATTTCTCTCCCAATGTGTTTATTGTCTTCTTTTGCAATAAAACGGATGAAATTATTATTGTTACAAATCCGTGTTATATAATATCCTCTAGCCATCAATTTGGAGACCTGGTTGATAAAGTTTAATAGAATATTATATATTGTTAAATAATATATTTATTATTTTTCCTTTTTCGGTAAATTGGGCATATTTCTGCTATTTGTAATGTAAAAACTAAGGATGAGGAGTATTACAACTACAAGATCATAAATTAATAAACGGATCTTCAAACTGTTTAAAAAGAGTCAGAATGTGGTTCATTTTGAATGTAGTTCTACTATGGTAACAATGGTATTTTTCTATGCTTACCATGGTATTTTTGGGGGGAGGTACTACTTTTTATTTCCAGCATTTCATTTGACTGTAGTTAATGATCAGTTGAGACATGTGAAAGACCAACGTCCAGATAAACAACATTTACAACATCAAAACATCGATTTAATGAGGTAAGGTTCATTTGAAATGACTTGATTTCGTTAATGTTTTCTCTCGCAGGAAGTGTAGATGTTTGAAACGTCAAAGTGGGTTATTTTAAGTATAGTTTGAGTATTGTCAGACGGCAAAACTAAAGAATTAAAGTCGATGTCATGTAATAATTTGTCATTCCTTACAAAAAAAACAAGCTCTTTTGCACTGATCTATTCTGTGGCAGAATTTTTGACTTCATGTGTGCGTTAAAATTGCGCAGAAAAGCAAACTCTAATGCAGTTCACTTATTTTAGTGCATGTGTATGTCAAGTTACATTGCAATAGTGTAGTGTTTTTGTGATATGAAGCTTCGCTTAAATTTCTCATTTCTTTTGTTTTCATTTTAGGTTTTAAAGTAAATCTTATGTCCTGTTTGTTTTAGATCGCATTTAAATGTCAAAGCAACAAATGCAAGAAGAGAAAACAGTAAGTAAAAAAAAAAAAAAATCACGTCTTTATTAATTATTAAATACTAATTAATTTTCAAAGTTTTATAATCAAATGTCTTTAAAGTACTTTTTTAGATTTATAGTCGCATTGCTAATGTATTGCAGGGGAAAACAAACAACATAAAATGATAAAAGGCAAATTAGAACTAAGAAGCAAAGCAAACGGATTGTATTTCTTCTTATTTTCTAGACAATGCAGGCAGTGTGTGTTGATGAATCAGGGAAGCTGGAATTGAAACATATTCCACGGCCTGAACCCAAAGATGGGCAGCTTCTCATCAGAGTCACCGCAACTGCTTTAAACAGAGCTGACCTGCTACAGGTTAACCATAAAATCCTGCTAGTGTTTGTGCCTTGGATAAACTGAATCTCATTGATGGCTTATTTTTAATTGACAGAAAAAGGGTCTTTACCGTCCTCCTCCTGGAGAGAGTGAGATCTTGGGTCTGGAGGCCAGCGGTGTGATCGCTGACATTGGCCCTGGGGTCAAAGGGAAATGGAAACTTGGAAGTAAAGTTATGGCTTTACTCGGAGGAGGAGGCTATGCAGAATATGTTGCTGTTCCAGAAGAGCACATCATGCATGTCCCATCAACCCTCACTCTTTATCAAGCTGCAGCTCTTCCTGAGGCCTGGCTGACTGCCTACCAACTTCTGCACTTCATAGGTAACATGATGTGTTTTATTTTCTGTAAATATGACTTTTTAACCAAAAGTGAAAATTAGCTAAACATGTACTCACTCTCAAGCCATCCAAGATGTAGATGAGTTTGTTTCTTCATCAGTTTTGGAGAAATGTAGCATTCCATCACTTGCTCACCTCTGCAGTGAATGGGTGCCGTCAGAACAAGAGTCCAAACAGCTGATAAAAACATCACAATAATCCACAAGTAATCGACATCACTCCAGTCCAACAATTAATGTCTTGTGAAAAGAAAAGCTTTTTGACTTTGACCTTTGCTTCTTGCTAAAATACGAGTCCCCTATCCATAATATTGTTTTCTTGAGTGAAAAAGTTGCCTCGTATGAATAAGGAAAGAAATATGCACAAATTTACAAGCAAAAACAGTTCTAAACGAATATGTGCATGGATTTTGATGTCAGGGGACAACAGGGGATGGAATTTTTCACTGAAAGAAGTGTTATTATAGATTTGTATTTTGCCCATAAGCAACTTAAAAGTTAAAACTCCTTGGTGATGGATTTGTTTCAAACAAACACACAGATTTTGGCTTCACAAGATGTTTGATGGACTGGAGTGGTGTGGATTATTGTGATGTTTTTATCGCCTGTTGGGATTCTCATTCTGACGGCACCCATTCACTGCTGAGGATCCATTTGTGAGCAAGTGATGCAGTGCTTTTAAGCATCCAAATGCATTTTAAGGCCATTAAATTTCAGTATGCTGCTGTTTTTTATAGCCAAAGTGAAGCCGAATGAGACAGTGTTGATTCATGCTGGAGCGAGTGGAATCGGCACCGCTGCCATTCAGCTGGTTCGCTTGAGTCGCGCGATTCCAGTAGTAACTGCAGGGAGTTCGGAAAAGTTAATATTTGCAGAGCAGATGGGAGCAGCTGCAGGAATCAATTACAAAGAGGAGGATTTTTCTGAAAAAGTTCTGCAGTTCACTGAAGGTCAGTATTTTTAATGTTCTGAATGTGTTTCTAATAGTAAATTCTAAATTAAATATTAAATATCAATATTAAAATGAACACATTTAATTTGAAGAGCGTGTTTTTGTGCAGGCAGGGGAGCTGATGTAATTCTGGACTGTGTTGGTGGATCTTTTTGGGAGAAGAACATTTGTAGCCTTGCAGTAGATGGACGATGGGTGCTTTATGGCATGTTGGGAGGTAGTACGGCTGATGGAGACTTGCTTGGCAAGCTGTTGAGGAAGAGAGGCAATCTTCTTTGCAGTCTCCTCAGATCAAGAAGTTTACAGGTTAGACTCAGGAATACTAGCTACTTCAGATTGCATTGCAAATTAAACAAATTTTCTTCATAAACTGTAGACTAAAAGGATTAAAAGCATTAAAAGTTATGCACTTTGCATTTATGATTGTGTTTTATTTCTAGTATAAAGCAGAGCTGGTCCGGAGTTTCACGGAGCAGGTTTTGCCGCACTTCCAGTCAACAGATCCTCCCTTGTGGCCTGTGATAGACAGCATGTTCAACATGGAGGATGTTGAAATGGCTCATCAACGTATGGAGGCAAACAAAAACATTGGGAAAATAATCATCAAAATTGGAAACTCTTGATCATATACAATAATCAGCATAGATTGTTGGTGCTAACAGTAAGAGCGGCAACATATAAAGCCGTTGCATTACGGGTGTCCCGAGTTTGAATCCTTGCTCGAGGACCTTTTCCTATCCCTCTCTCTCTCCCACTTCGCTTTTTAATTTGTAATTATGACATAAGACTGATACTGTAATTATTCTGAATGGAGTAAATCATTGTCAAGACCACCTGTCTATTAATCTATTCATGTTAAATGTTGCATAAAAAGATTTCACATAAAGAAATACCTTAAAGAAGTTTATGAGAGGAAAACACAACTTTAGAGTGAAGAAGATTGAATTAATGAAATCAAATTTTATACCTGGTTTAAATCTTTATATCATCTGTTTATTACTTTAAACTGCTGTCTAGTTTAATCCAGTATCTATGAAAATCTCTAAATAGTCTTACAACATGGCTACAAATTAGGGCTATTGTTTTTGCTTTTAGATTTATAATAAACATTTGTATTTTAAAATAACTTGGGTTGCTTTTTTATTTGTAGGGCTTCACTATGTAAAATAGTAGAAGATATGACCGCTAAATGAAAGTAGCTGACAAAACTGTAAAATGATTATAAATTTTAATTACTATTTTTCACATGATTTATATGATTATTATTCATAACTTATTATAACCTATCATAAGTTATTTAAACGTTTTAAAAACGTTTTTATTGCTCATGAGTTAACATTAAGGAAACAATAATTTCATAACATTCATTTATTTTGCAAAACATTTTGGGAACGTTACTTTTATAGCATGTTCTCTGAAACAATTTGTTACATTTAAAAAAAAAAGAACGTTCTGAGAACATTATTAAGCGGTTTTGTTGTTGTTGTTGTAATATTCGTTCGTTCATAACTTTGAGAGAACATTAGCCAATGTTCTGAGGGCGTTCTCTGTTAGTTGGGCCTTAACCGGGTTTTTTAATCGAGGTGCGCCGGATCTCAAAGCCACACGAGCTACTTTCACTCTTCACCGCTGCTGTCTCTGTGAGAGTCAATGGGCTTTCGTACTTGACGTAGCAACTTTATTTCCTACTTCCTGGTCTAAACCTTGCTCAAGAGCAATGGCTCCACTTCACTTTTCGCGGTTTAAACGCTGTAAATATTAGTAGAAATGAATGCACAAGTAACTTTATTAAAAATCGACTACTTCTCATAAGCGGTAAGTGATCGATTTAATTGATTATTAGTTGTCAGTCAGGTGATGATCTCTAACAGGCCTGATCGAGCTCAAATCAGCGCCAGTCTACTGAAAATAAAAATGCTTTCGTAATAAAAGCCGAAATATTTTCTGTAAACGAAATATTAGTAGATAGTCGTTTTGTGGGTGAATTACTAACTCTGGATGTTTCTTTACACTTACTATCTTTTTGAATTGGTAAGGAATATTAATAATATTACGTTGTATTTCTACTGTGTGCACATGTATGGACTCTTAAGGACACACTTTACATATGAATGTCATTGTTATTTTTTACTTATTATAATTGCTCAATGTCTTTTAATCAGCTAGTGATTTGGTGATTATTAGTGGATGTATAATGTTGTCCATTTTGCTTTGATATGTTATCTATTTTTAAGTGGACATAAGTGTCTAAATACTTTTATATAAGAATAGAATATATTTTAGAAGATATCTCCATCTTTAGTGTTTTTTAGCAGAATTTGACAATGGCAGATACAAGCCGCCCTCAGCGCAAGCTGTCCCGAGCTGGAGAAAGTTTATACGAGACATTAGGCTTGCCGAAAGGAGCTTCATCTGAAGATATTAAGAAAGCATACAGGTATTCTGGTTTGTAGCTTATATTAATCAAGAAAACACAAATGCAGCATCCCTCTAAAGGCTTTGTCTTATAAATCCCCAATTTAAGGAAACTGGCACTGAAGTATCACCCAGACAAGAACCCCAACAACCCTGAAGCAGCAGAGAAGTTCAAAGAGATCAACAATGCCAACACCATCCTCAACGACGACACCAAACGACAGATCTACGACCAGTACGGCTCCATGGGCCTCTACGTCGCAGACCAGTTCGGAGAAGAGAGCGTTAAATACTACTTCCTCATGTCCAAATGCTGGTTTAAGGTAAGTAGTTTGTGTGCATGTTCCTTCTTTGTTTTTATTTTTACTTTTATATGCAATGAAAATAATAAAGCTAATGCTGATTTGCAAAACAGGCCTAAGACAGTATTGCATGATTTGATGATGCTGAGTTCCAAAACATCAATAAAAATGTTACATCAGGTTTTTTTGACAAAATAAGAATAAAGATTTTTCAAATTATATATTCGGTATGCATCTGCTTTAATGCACTTATTAAAATAACAAAAGCAGTCAAATATGAAACGTTTTGACAAAATCTATCAATTAAATTTCTTTCTAGAAAGGAGTGGAAAAATATGTTCAAATACTCCATTCAATATCAAAGAACTTTGCAGAAAAAGCTCTTTTTTCACAAAATCTGTCATTTTCTGTTGCTGTTTGGATGCAGTAATTATCCACAGATGTAGCCGAAAACCCGAATTGTTGCCTAATGTTTGCATTTTCTTCTGTCACTGGCCATAATTTGAATCTTGAAAACAAGATTAGGCGTAAAATGTCTTCAGAATCATTCATACATGTGAAAATTGCTGAAAATTGAACAAGTAGTTGTAAACTGGTTCAGAGGAAGATAAGAATTGTGTTTTTGTGGCAGGTATTCTGCTGATTCAGGGATAACACAAGACTTCTTCACCTTACGAATGGTTGTCAAAAGCAAAAATGCTATTAAATGCATCTTATTTTGTAAGAAAGTGTGACATGCTCAAAACAGGCACTATTTTTGGAACACTGTTAATAAGAAACAAGTATTGGATTTCATTCAGCAAATATGATGATGAGTGGTGTAAGCACTTAATTGTTTTAATTTTTCGGTTCAGACACTCATGGCATTGGGAATGATCTTCACATGCTGCTGCTGCTGTTGCTGCTGCTGTTTCTGTTGCGGTAAATGTAGCAGTTCAGAGAACGAAGAACATTTTCACTATGTGGATCCAGATGAGCTGGAGGCGGAGATGTCAGAGGAGCAGAACAGAGGTGAGGAGCGGGACTCAGTCATGTTTTCAGCTCTGGAGCCAGATTCTGCCTGTGCCTGCAATTGTTAATAAGAGAGCGCTGTAAATCATGCAAAACACTGTATTTTTTGTGGTTTACAGGCAATGACACAGTAATAACAGGACAGCCTATTCCCAGTCCAGCACCTGGAAATTCAGGTGAACAACAGATGCACTTTTTGTGAAATAGATAGATAAATACTATACAGTAAGATTTTTTCTAATACTTTTATTCAGCAAGGACACATTAATTTGATGAAAAGTGAAGGTAAAGACATTTGAAAATAGAACTTTTTTTTAAATTTTTTATTTTATTTTATTTTATTCAACTAGAAAACTGTTTTTTTTCACAATATTGCTGTTTTAAGTACATTTACTGTATTTTCAGTAAAATAAATGCAGCTTTAGTGAGCATAACCCCCAAATGGTAGAGTTTAAAAATAGTGGTGTTGGGGAATAACAGTTAAAACCCATGAACAAAGACCAGGAGTCAGAGATGCGATTAAATTAAAGAAAAATTTACTGAAGAACATAGTTTGCAGTTTCATCAGCAGAAGTCAGCTTCAACACTCGCAATGGAGTTCGTAGGCCGCTCTGCGTACATGTTCTAGACACCAATAGTTATACTCTAACAGAGGTCACTAATTACGTCAATAAACTTAGAAAATCTCCACACATGGACGTAAATCTCGAAGCATATCTTCTAGTAATTATTTTGGTGACAATTGATCAGAGATCAGACGCAATAGGTCTCTCCAGAGACACATATATATATATATATATATGTTACCCTGGACATCAGGGTGACAGCAAATGAGCTCTCGCTCTGCATCTAGCTGCAAAGATAGACATTCACACACACACACACACACACACACACACACACACATACGCAGAGAACACTTATCTGTACTTCAAGGTTGCCGGGCTCTGCCCTGAATCTTATCAAATATGGTTAACTACACACACGCAATAAGAGCAGCTTCTTGGAGAGTAAAAAGGCAGACTAAAGCCATATTCAGCTTATTTTCTAACATGCTTAAATGTAACTTTGATAAATAATTATTCAAGAAATATTATAATTATTATGAGGGCCATTGTAGATCTGTGATCCACTGGAATTATCAACTAGTAAAGTTCATCAATTGTGAAACACTCATTGGTCATTGTAGTGATGGTCTTGCTAATATCGGTCTTGCTTTCTTTGTGTTGTTTAACAGGAAGCACTGTGTTTGTAGGAATGCCCATTCCTGCCCACTCAGGTGAATATCAGCATCCGTTGTATTAGCATTAGCACGTTATATTCCGTGTGATGTGATGTACTTTTTGCCATCAAAAATGGCATTAAAATTGAGATTCTGAGTTTGGTTATTTTGCTGTGTTGTCCTGCAGATGGAGACACTTCTGTACTGATCACTCCAGACGTACATGTGGCACAAGAGTAGCACAAACTGCGACCTCAAGAGTTGTCAAGAAGACTGACTTACTCCTGTTTGTGGCTGTAGAAATGCTTTTGAACATCAGTGGTTTGTATTACACAGTGCCTGTGCAGTCTTTGTGGCTTGTTTGATCTCCACACATAATGCTATTTGTGACCCTGGACCACAAAACATCATCTGAATACATCAACATTTATACATCAAATAAGTTTTCCATTGATGTATGGTTTGTTAGGATCGGACAATATTTGGCCGAGATATCTGAGGGTGCAAAAAAATCAAAATACTGAGAAAATTGCCTTTAAAGTTGTCCAAATGAAGTTCTTAGCAATGCATATTACTAATCAAAAATGAAGTTTTGATATGTTTATGGTAGGAAATTTACAAAATATCTTAATGGAACATGATCTTTACTTAATATCCTAATGATTTTTGGCATAAAAGAAAAATCTATAATTTTGACTTATACAATGCATTTTTGGCTATTGCTATAAATATATCCCAGCGACTTAAGACTGGTTTTGTGGTCCAGGGCCACATTTCTGTTTACATGATTTTATAATTGCCTTTTGGTTGGTTGAATGTTTTTTTTGTTTTTGTTTTTTATTTTATTTTAAGAAACACTTTATTTTGTAATGCTTCATTTAAAGCAGCTGTATGGAGTTTTTGAGTATTTTTGTGACTTTGGAGCCCTCTACAGTTGAGTGAGTGGAGTTCGCTGTTGTACAGTGGGTCACTGTATACGTGCATTTGTTGCCGTCATAAAGCAATTTGTCATTTTTGCGGAATTTCGTACCCGCTCGATAAACTTACTACCAGAACAGACGTTTGGAAAGAAACGGAAGCCATTCGCCTTATTAGAAGTTTGATATTTCAAGGTAAAAACATGCATACAGTTGCTTTAAATTACCTCTATAGAGTACAACCAAACATATCTTGCACAACAAAGTCAACCTGATTTACTACCACAATTTTCTGTTTGTATAACAACACCAGAATAATCGATTTGTTCAAAATAACATTTTCTATTTATTATCTAAATATCTAATTCATACATTGTTTAAGGGTTAAACCATGCTTTTCCAGGGAAATCTAATATGTGCACTTTGTGTGCTTTACATTACAGTAATTCTTAAGAGCATAAAGTTTGTATTATTAATGCTGTATTTGTACAATGTGGAGTCATTAAGGCTCCTAAATATGATAATGAATAAGTCCCAACAGTCTTTTCTTATCTGTATATGCACAAAAACATATTTCATCTAACAGACAACTTGCAAGAAAACCTTGAAATAACCTCTGTGGAACAACTATTTTATGACACACACAATAATTTGGTATGATGCTGATTTTTAGAAGATTCAGATGAATGTATGTAAATAATTATGCAAAAATATAATATATAATAATATTTTGCAATATGATCATTAAAGCAGAGGTTTAAAGGACCACTGTAATCGTGCCTCACTGGTGATAAAGCTGGTAATTTGCAGGTGAATGTTTTGTATGTTGTGGTAATATTGCACAGCCTCAGGGATGGTTTTGTCTGAGATTAAAAACGTTTTGTTTATAATTGAAGTTATGATTTCTGCATGATTTCTATGTGGAATTAATAAATTTTCAATGACACAGATTAATAAATGCATTGATAAATAAAGTTGATTACTGTATCTCTACTCAAGAATTTTATATTTGTTTATATGAATATGTACAGCAGTAACAAAACATGCTTTTAGACTGTTTTACTAACATTCTGAAAACAATATTTCTGAATGTTCTCAAAAGGTTTTTATTGGTTATGTGAATGTTAAAATTTTTTTTTCAATTTTTATTTCGCAATCATTACGGGAATGTTACTTTTGAGTGTTATCTAAATCTTCTGTAACTAGTAACATATAAAAAACATAAGACAAAAGTCCAACTGGAATGTTTCAGAAATCCGTTCCATGGACAATCTATGAATAGTGTTTTTGTGTTAACATTTTGATAGCATTATTAGAGAACTGACAACTTTGAACGAACATTCTGTGAACGTTTTGTTCATAACTAACCTGGTCTGTTCTGAGAAGTTTCCCGGTTAGCTGGGATGTGCAAATGTGAGCATATGTTTTCCAGTTTTTCCTTACTTTATCTCTAGTTTCAGAATGTGACCTTGCTGCGATCTAAACGTGGTTTCACTGCACCAACACAATTTTCTGCCGTGTTATAGCAGCAGCGTGTGAAACAGCATGTGGCTTCTCCTCTTGAGAATATAATCTGTCCTGTAATTACGAGCACTATTTATTGAAAGGATTTTTTTTGTAAATTGTCTCCATGATGAATTTGGAGAAGGTCCAGCTGAACAAACAGGACAAGACCTTGACGGACTCACTTGAACTTTTGGGGTAAGTCTCAAATTCAGTTTATCAATCTGACTGTTTGAAGTGTTTGATCTAGATTTCTTCATTCTGTTTCTTTAGTCTTCTGGAAAATTCAGAGGATGAATACGTCAGCACTCAGTTTGAGTGTAAACATGACACTCGAGCGTTTTATTGTCACAACCTGAAAGAAAAGCAGCAAGGCAAAACGCAGGCCCAGAGGAAGTTACTCATCACATGTGCTGTGTGCTTGATCTTCATGATTGGGGAAGTCATTGGTGAGAATGAAAGGACATGCTCTGTTTAAAGGAAAAGTACAGTTGACAAACAAAATGGACATGAACTTACTGTAACTTCCATCTGAGACTTGTGTTGACGCTCTGCTCTCGCAGGTGGTTACGCTGCTCACAGTCTCGCTATAATGACCGATGCTGCACATCTTCTCACTGACTTTGGGAGCATTTCGGTCAGTCTCTTCTCACTGTGGATTTCCTCTAAACCGCCGTCCAAACATCTGACCTTTGGATGGCATCGATCAGGTGTGTGTGTGTGTGTGTATTTATATGCACATACTAAGAATACTTTTATGCTCACCCAGACTACTTTTTTTTAAATGTATTATTATTAAAAATGCACTAAAAACAGTACAATTGTTAATTATTATTAGCATTTAAAATAGTCTTTTTCTAGCTAAAATGTAATTTAAATTGCCGCTCAAGAAACATGATTATTATCATCAGTGTTTTTGCCATTTAATGTTTTTGTGGAAAAGGTGATACAATTTTTATTTTTTTTCAGGATTCTTTGATGAATATAAAGTTCAAAAGAACAGTGTTTATTCAAGATAAATTTAATCTGTCCTTGCTGAATAAAAATATTTATTTTCTTAATTCTGTATCAATTGTTCCACAAAAATATGAAGCAGCACAACTGATTTCAACATTGATAATAATCAGAAATGAGTCTCGTGCGGCAAATTAGTATATTAGAATGATATCTGAAGGATCATGTAACACTGAAATAATGACTGCTGAAAATTTTAAAATATATTCGCACAGAAAACAGTTATTTTAAACTGTTTTGTAGTAATATTTCACAAAATTATTACTGTATTTTTGATCAAATAATTGCAGCCACTTCTCTCAAAAACACTAAAAATCTTAATGCTTCAAACTTTTGCCACAGTGTTTCTGTCGTTTGATTTGTCCAGAGGTTTTAGGGGCTCTTCTGTCTGTTCTGTCCATCTGGACTGTGACGGTGGTTCTTGTTCTCTTTGCTGTTGAGAGGATCATCAGTGATGATTATGAGATACACAGTGACGTGATGATGATCACAGCTGCATGTGCTGTAGCGCTTAACATCTTGTGAGTGATGCTGTTTGATTTCATTAGTAGTGTTTGTTGGGAAATGGCATCTTCTTGTTCAGTGTTTGTGTGTTTCCATCAGCTTGGCTTTCATTCTCCATCAGTCTCCGGTCCGTCACGGCCTCACAGAAGAGCACAGGAGCACCAGCGTGAGAGCCGCGTTCATTCACGTGCTGGGAGATTTACTGCAGAGTTTGGGTGTGCTGCTGGCTGCCTCCATCATCTACTTCAGGGTTTGCACATTACTGTTATTGGCATATTCAAAAGTACTCCGAATTTCACTTGTATGGATGCTTAGCCACACTTACAAATGTGATTCATCAGATCGGTTGTATCAAATGCTCGATGTGTTTGAATCAGCTCGTTTTGGTGATTTTTAGTGGATGTGTGAAGTCATTCCTCCTCAAGTTCACACAGATCATCACATTAAATATTAACTTGATCCATTAACTAAAACAATTTGTGTCGAATAAGCACCACTTGCTTTTATATTTCATTATTTAATGCAGGGATTCCCAAACTTTTTGTCAGCCAAACCTCTTTAGCCTGAAATATTTACTTGAAGCAACCCTGAGATTTTGTTAATATTTTAATCATTTAACAACACTTAACATTTTCATGGTTCTCTGATGTCGATTAGCCTACATTACATACAGGTAAACTAATAAAACCTTTTTATGTTTTAATAGGTTTTAATGTTTTTTTATGAAAATATATTTAATTTTGACATTTTATTTAATTATTAGCTAACAACAGTTTGGGAAACTATGGAAGCCAGTTATCGCCACGGAATTTAAAAAAACACATGCAGTTTTTAATTTTATTTTATTTCACAATTCTGACTTTTCTGCAATTCTGTGTTTATCTCATAATTCTGATTTATTATTATTTTTTGTTCTGGAATGGTTGTGAGACAAACTCAGAATTGGGAGAAAAATAGAACAGTGATTATAAAAAGTCACAATTACATTTATTTTTATTATGTAGCAGAAACGGGTTTCCAAGAAACCCTGATCTAATGCATGACATGTTTACATTTTTGAATGCGATTTATATGTTTGTTCCTCTCTCCAAACCAACAGCCTGAATGGAAGATAGCAGATCCTATTTGTACTTTTCTGTTTTCATTATTTGTGCTTGGAACAACATTCACCATCCTGAAAGACATCTTCAAAATACTCATGGAAGGCAAGTGATCGATTGATCTGTAGATGCAACTGCCCAGATGTTTCAAACACAAGCTGAATGTTGTTGTTTTATCTGAAGGAGTCCCGTGTGGTGTTGACTTTGACTCAGTGAAAGACACTCTGCGATCAGTGAACGGAGTCAAATCTACACACAGTCTACGCATGTGGTCTCTCACCACCAGCGAAACCCAGCTCTCCGTCCACGCGGTCATAGGTGGGTTAAAGTGCCATTTAAATGCTCGCACAAATGGCACTGGGTGACCAGTCCCAGCTTTTGCTGTCCTGACACAGGAAATGTCCTCATTTTTACAGCACGTTCAAAACACCCCACAAATACACTCCAAAAAAAATCAGACCAGAGTAATCATGTGAATATTTTCACCAACAAAGGGCTACACATTACTTGGTCGTGCACCACTAGATTAATTAACCCTTATGGGTTTCAAGGTAGGCACAAGCTAACTATTTGTGTTAAATTAAAGTTATACTGTTTGCTTGCACTATAAAGCAGGGCCTGAACAGGTTTGATTTTCAGTTTTAAAACATTCCCGAAACGTCCGTCGCAGGATTTCCCTCACACATCTATACAAGTTACAACTATACCACGTGGGTACACTCTGAGATGAATAAATAATAATAATCTAAATAATTACAATTGCATTTGCAGAAAGTCCATATTTTGTGCTCAAAATGAGCCTAAAATGCTAAATAATAAACCTAATAAAGCATATTAAAGATTTAGCCTATTTCCAAAAGCACAAACATTTAGGGGGAAAAAATACTATAAAAGTAATTACTGTATAAGCCAACAGCATATTCAGTTTGTGAAAATGATCTGTTTGCCATGTGCAGCGGTCTACTATTCATAGTGTTATTTTGGTGAATTGTATTAAAACCAGTTGGCATCCATTTATCATCATAATTAATAATAAATATAACGAGCCCAAAAAAGTCTTTTTTTTTGTTTGTTTTATTAATCATAGATAATACAAATTAAAATCTCAGTATTTTGACCACTGGCCTAGGAAATTCTGGTTTCTATTATCAGAAATCTGGTTTGCTTGCTCTGTATTTTTAACCCAAACGAACGGTTTATTTTCCAGATGAGCAAACCAACCCACAGACTGTGCTGATAGACATGACCAGACTGCTCCAGACACAATATGGATTCAGCAATATCACCATTCAGACAGAGACACACACAGATGACACGGCTTTTTGCTTGCAGTCCCCGGACCCGATGGACTGACATGGGATTTTAGCTTCTCGTTACATTAATCTATAGAGGTTGAACGTACTGTATGTATGAATATAAACTTCAGAACATATGTGACCCTGGAGCACAAAACCAGTCTTAAGTCGCTGGCGTATATTTGTAGCAATAGCCAAAAATTCATTGTATGGGTCAAAATTATCCATTTTTATTTTATGCCAAAAATCATTAGAATATTAAGTAAAGATCATGTTCCATGAAGATATTTAGTGAATTTCCTACTGTAAATATATCAAAACTTGATTTTTGATCAGTAATATGCATAGCTAAGAACTTCATTTGGACGACTTTAAAGGTGAATTTCTCAGTATTTTGATTTTTTTTGCACCCTCAGATTCTAGATTTTCAAATAGTTGTATCTCAGCCAAATATTGTCCGATCCTAACAAACCATACATCAATGAAAAGCTTATTTATTCAGCTTTCAGATTATGTATAAATCTCAATTTTGGAAAATTGACACTTAAGACTGGTTTTGTGGTCCAGGGTCACATATAGTTTTTCGGCACACATTCTGTGCATGACACAATGACATGATTATGAAGTGTTCGAAAAGCAACGTTTTATCTATTTTTAGACAAGCGGTGACATTTGTCAGTATATTATTTATCAAGCACTGTACTCAAAATTGAAAGGAACACTGACAAAAATAATTGTTTCAAACCCAGCATGCTCTATTAAAAAAAAATTCTTGATCACAGTTTTTTGCACAACAAAACACGTTTGTGAAAAACAGCAGCTTTGCTGAAGACCCTTTTAATGTCAAGCTTTGATAAATGTTTTTAATTTGGGGAAGAGGCGCAGGGCATTCTGGGTAGTGACTTCCATGACCTTCTCCAAGGGAACACCTTTGATTTTGGCAATATATTCTGCACTGATGCTGATATTCCTTGGTACATTCCTCACCTAAAGTAAAAACACAGATGTAAATACATTTCGGAAACATTTCATGTTTATGACAAAAAAACAAAAATCCACTGCACCTGTTTTTCAGGCCCGAGCGCAGGAGCATCCGTCTCTAAACACATGCTCTCCAGAGGAACCTGCTTCACCAGCTTCTGCTTCTTATAAAAAGTGGACAAATGTGACGCGTGACTAATAAATTGTATTTAATTATATAGATTTTACACAAACAGATATACTCTCCCAGTTACAAGTTTGGACACACTTTATCAGGAGATTTTCTTGTAAAAGCTCCTTTTTAAATCTTTGCTTTTTGTAATTTATATATATATACATATGTGCACTAATTAACCAAACTAAAATCAAAAACTTTGGTTGAGAGAATGTCTGAAGTAGAAGAAGCTCAAATATAAGAGTTTTAATTTGATATTATAGTTTATTTCCGATTGGTAGAATGTCTGTTAGTGGAGCACATGCTGTAAACAGACCTTGCAAACTCTGGCATGAGAAGTCAAATGTGATTAAACGTAGGTTAGATTTACCTGATCACTTCTGACAATGGATGGAGGTATTGAGAAAAAATAACCAGCTTTTACACCCTCCATCGCAACCGAAGGTTTTCCGTCAAATGCATGAAGAAGTGCATTCTCTACACCTGATTGAAATGGCATAATCATGAAAAGCAAACAATTTATGAATAAACATTTGTCAATGCATGCTTTGCTGTATGCATACCCAACTCCTTCAGAAGATGGATGATCGGTCTTCCAGCAGATCTTGAGTGCACATTCCTAATAGATAAAATGCAGTGCTATATGAAAGATCGTAATATTATTACCACAAAAATACACATCTGGAAGAGTGACACATACAGAGGCAGATTCAACTGTTTTGCGATCTCAGCCTGTCGAATGAGCACCTGTCTCTGACCGTCTTTCCCAGCATCATTGTTGACTACACGTGGTGTGAAATCCAGACCGACCTGTAGGTGATGATACACATTCATGAAGACTTCATAACACTAATAATCTGGACTGACAGTAGAGGATACATCGGTGAGCAAGTGATGTAATGCTAAATTTCTCCATATCTGTTCCGAATGAAGAAAAACTCATCTACTGGACATCTTGGATGTCCTAAGGGTGAATTGTCAGCAAAATTTCATTTTTTGGTGAACTATTCCTTTAAGGGATTGAGTCCACATAGCTGTATACCCAGTCCATTCTCTACCTATAACCCACAAGAACAACTAGTTAGAGGTACAATATATGTCTAACCTCACCAATAGCCACAATTTGCTCTTTGTATTTGTCGATCAGTGGTAATGCCGCGTCTAGATCCTGTAGGGCAGAAAAAAATGAAACTGTGTCAGCTCTAAAACAGTAAATGAAATAAATATATATTTTCATGCACATATTTCAGACCTCAGGTAAGGCACCCCTGGGTTTTGCTGGATCTTGGACAGGATGAACTCCAAGACAAGGCATAACAAATCCTGGGAACCTACAGAACATTAAAGCTATTTAATATTTAGTGTGCTGAAAACATGGTGTAGTAAGATATCAGATATACCTTTGTGAGAGCTGTATAATTTTCTCAAATTCACCAGCATGCTCTGCTACCGCAAGAAGGGCAACAAGCCCGGCCTAAAAATGAAACGATCAATATTATTGCACTCTTAATATGACAGCATCCTGAAAGGAAATGCAGATTAACAGAACTACCTTTTTAGACTCCTGAATAACATCATCAATGTCCTAAAATATAAAACACAATCATTAAAGAACTCCTCAGAAGGTTTCAGTTTCATAGTATTACTGAATGAACCTTGCACCTATATAACTCTTACGCTGTCAAAATCCTCGGCAGATATATGACAGTGACAGTCGATATATCCTTGCATGGGTTTATATTTTTTAGATCGTTTGAAACGACAGTCCACATGGATCAGATATATATAAACAAAACTGCAGAACCGGATGTGACGGTATATTTGACCACGGCGAAGGAGTACGTCATGAATATTAATTAGATCAGACAGTGTTGCTGCCGTTCAGCCAATCATCATTTAGAACTACTCAGCGAACGTCGTGATGCGTAATTAATATTCATAAACCAAGCCTTGACGCAGACTTGTTTGTTTCCCTGATTCAAAACTACTTCTGCAGTTTTTGTTTTTGAAACGTTTTTTGTTGTTGTTATTTGGTAGATGTGTAACCAATCATGTGTTTATGTAGATATCAACATCATGTGATTTGAAACAACTCCCATATGATTACTGTGAATAAGGGACAGCAGAAGCACAATGCATCAGTGCAGCGTTTTCCCCTTTTATTTACTCTTGATTGGCCGCTGTGTTGGTCAATACGAGCCTACGTGGGAATCCATTGATTCAAGACCTCTACCGGAATGGTTCGATCAAACCAAATTCGGCATATTCATTCACTGGGGAGTGTTTTCAGTTCCCAGCTATGGCAGTGAATGGTTCTGGTAAGTCTGCAAAAAAAGCCTCAGCACGAATACACTGTGACTGACACTAACAAAAAGCACCAGAAACAACACAACACCAGGGTACTGTCTGAAATACTCTTGATTATTATGTAATTACTGTTTCAATAGGGTATATTAAAGTTTTACCATCTGATATTTCACTGTAATGCGGTACAAAAACATGAAATCAAATCACCACTAAATAAAAAGAAATACAGTATATCTCATTGTGATAATGAGAAGTTAAACATTTCCATATGCCCCCTGTAGACATTTTACTTTTGAGGTTTTTTTTTTTTTTTTAGCAAAAAACTGATAAAATATTTTAAAAAGTTAAATACAAATGATGTGTGAAATACGTTTTTCCTTGTTATAGTAGTAAAAAAAATTGATTTTATGCGTTACATTGTGCATAAAATTCATTAAAATAATATCAGAATGCAAAGCATCCAAATGGTCCTGCAAAGTAAGCTCAGTTTTCTATAATCAAACTATAATTTTCCTATTTAATTGAAGTTAAATAGCTTCACTTTCGAGGTTGGTCACTTTGTCAGTGTTTAGTATTTTTACTTTACTCAAGTAAATTGTGACCCTGGACCACAAAACCAGTCATAAGTGTCAATTTTTCAAAATTGAGTTTTCTACATCATCTGAAAGTTGAACAAATAAGCTTTCCATTGATGCATGGTTTGTTAGGATCGGACAATATTCGGCCGAGATGCAACTATTTGAAAATCTGGAATCTGAGGGTGCAAAAAAATCAAAATACTGAAAAAATCACCTTTAAAGTTGTCTAAATAAAGTTCTTAGCTATGCATATTACTGATCAGAAATTACGTTTTTATATATTTACGGTAAGAGATTCACTAAATATCTTCATGAAACATGATCTTTATTTAATGTCCTAATGATTTTTGTCATAAAAGAAAAATGTATAATTTTGACCCATACAATGTATTGTTGGCTATTGCTACAAATATACCCCAGCGACTTAAGACTGGTTTTGTGCTCCAGGGTCACAATTTAAAAAGTATCTGTACTTTATCAGAGTGTTTTTCTTTGGAAAACTTTTACTTACCAAAGCATATTGTCTTAATTTTTACTGCACTACATTTTATAAATAAAAGTCGTTGGTTTTTTACCTTTAATACTTAAGAACATTTCAAATGTAGTGTTTTCCTGGACTCAAGTAAAACTTTGAATTACTTTTACTTGAGTAAAAGTAAGAAAGCACTAGATTTCTAATGTACTTAAGTATTAAATGATATTTAATATGAAACGTAGTGCAGTAAAAAGTACAATATTATGCTTGAATGCTGCGAAGTAAAATTTTCTAAAGAAAAACACTGATAAAGTACAGACGCTTACAGCAGAGTACACATACTTCACTACTGTCCGCCTCTGGTTATGTGTTTATATATTTGAGGTTAGCTGTACTTAATAGTTTTGTTTTCCAACAGGTGGTACTGGCAGGGCCAGAAACTCCCATCTTATGTGAAGTTTGTGGAGCAGAATTACCCACCCAGCTTCACCTACGCAGATTTTGCTCCTCAGTTCCGGGCTGAATTCTTTGATCCTAAAGAGTGGGTCGATATTTTTGCCTCGTCTGGAGCCAAGTACATTGTCCTCACAACCAAACATCATGAAGGTTTGTGAGAAATCATTGCACCGACTGCATTGAATTTCATTTTAGCATATCTGTCAACTGTACTTATTTTAATGCAACATAGCTATCCTGTAAAGAAAATGTTTTACAGAATTTTTACAGAAAACTACAGATGTATGTGTAAAAATGTAAGGTATACAGTGAAAATTTTTAAATGCTTTAACATTGCATTATGTGCCATTTTAATGTAAAATACTATGAATTACCATGTAATTTATGGTGAAAAACTGTAAAAGGCCATCTCAGGACAATTAAACAGTAATAATAATAAATTAAAATAAATAGATGCATCTTTTTTTGTCATGAATAGACAATAATATCATAATGCTAAGGTCTTCTTAAAGTGAAAAATCTTTAAATGTTTTATAACCCAAACATGGTTTTGTGAGATACACCCATAAATGTTTCAATGCCTCAGGTTTTACACTTTGGGGCTCGAAGTACTCGTGGATGTGGAACGCAGTGGAGGTCGGGCCGAAGCGGGATCTGGTGGATGAGATCGCCACAGCTCTGCGGGCACACAGTGATTTGCGTCTGGGTCTCTACCACTCTTTATTTGAGTGGTTTAACCCTCTCTACAGAGCAGATGCTGACAACTACTTCAAAACCAATGTGTTTCCTACGACAAAGACCCTGCCTGAGCTATACGAGATCGTCAACAAGTACAAGCCTGAGGTGCTGTGGTCTGATGGTGATGGAGATGCACCTGACTCTTACTGGAACAGCACAGGCTTCCTCGCCTGGCTTTATAACCAGAGGTAAGGACACATGTACAGAAGTGTTGTGGTTACACAGTGAGATTGAAACCGAGAAGCCAACAGATAGAGAAAAATATCCAATTCAAAGTCTATTTCATTCCTTTAACCCACTGGTATTCTGGTGTAATTGTGACCCTTGTGGTCAAAACAGATCATAGATAACATTTTTGAGAGGATTTCATGGTACTAGATGATATCCACCTCTAAATTATGCACCATTTATTTCTATATAAAATAATACAAATATTAGAAAAGAAATTCATATTATTTTGAATTAATACAGTGTTTAAGTTAAAAATACGCAGCAAAGGTATTTAAAATCCATTGCATTGAAAGCAGATTAATGGGAATAAAATAAAGAAAATCATACGTAATGCTGTGGTATAACCTCTAGATGCCTGTATGGCCCTATGAAATATATATATGTAATTTTAGAATGACTTTTATTAGGTTGTGCATTTGGATATATATTTAGACATTATCAAAGATTTTTTTTTTTTTGTATTTTGCATTAACGTCCCATTTTATTTCAAGACCATTTAACCTTTTACATTTTTTTTTGTATTCATAAAGCAAGTGCCACAAAAGTCATCAATTTTAATACCATTTATGATGATGTAGAATTTATAAAACATTATCCTTTTTTTGAAACGATCACTGATAAAACATCTACTATAAAATCATTATGTTCTGTGATTCATATGCTGCTTGTGATTCTTTTTAATTATTTTTTTAATTATTATTTTGTTAGAATACATGGCTATTTTTGGAGCACAGTGCAGAATAGTGTAGTTACAGCAAGCTGGTCAACAAGAGTACACAAGCATGTAGATGAACTGGAAACTAAACTAAAAGATCCTCAATTGTGAATTTATCTTGGATCTTGCTTTGTAAATACTAGAACTTTCTGAGTGAGAGTGACTTTGCTGTCATGTAGCCTAACTGATGGCTAATGTGTGTTTTCAGCCCTGTGCGTAACACTGTTGTGACCAATGACCGCTGGGGATATGGCACTATATGTAACCATGGTGGATATTACACCTGCTCAGATCGCTACAACCCCGGACACCTGCTGAAACACAAGTGGGAGAACTGCATGACCATTGACCAGAAGTCATGGGGCTACAGGAGAGACGCCAAACTCAGCGATTACCTCACTATTGAACAGCTGATAGCAGTGAGTTTATGTTTATATTCATTTAAGTCGCTTGTGAGCAAGTGACTTACACACGAAGAATGCAGCAGCAAGCAGTGTCTTTCTTGATCTACAGTACATTTGAATTTTTAATGCCTGGATCCATTTGTAATTGTGATGTATTGAGGAAATTAATTAGTACAGTTGAGGTCATTTTTCTGTCACATGCTGTAAGAGGCACTACAAGGACAATAAGAGAGTAAAATTTGTGTGATTATTATTAGAAACCACAAGCAACATTATTATTATTGCTTATAGTTCTACGGCTTGTGAGTATATTGTGGGTATCAAAATATCATTAAGACTTGGGTGACATGGTTTTATTCTATTATGACAGTATAAAAATCTAGTTTTTATATGATTTTTAAAACGAAATAAAAGGTTAGAAAGTGAATTCACTTTTCAGCTTTGGGTCTTTTTTGCTCACCAAGGCTGCATTTATTTGATCAAAAATACTGTAAAACAGTAATAATTTTAGAATTTAAAATAATTGTTTTCTATTTGAATATATTTTTAAAATATAATTTATTCTTGTGATGCAAAGCTGAATTTTTAACATCATTACTCCAGTCTGAGGATCCTTCAGAAATCATTCTAATATGCTGATTTGCTGTTCAACAAATAATTGGGCTGCTTAATAATATTTGATACAGTTTCTTTGATAATGTTAAAAAAAAAAGAAATCTTTTGTAATGTTATGAATGTCTTTACTGTCATTTACTGTATAACAGTATTTATTTCATAAAAATAAATCTCACTGATCCCAAACGTTTAAACTGTACTGTATTTATGCACAACCTGAGCATTGAGAAGTCCTCTGTTTGTCTTCCAGTCTCTTGTTGAGACCGTGTCCTGCGGGGGGAATTTGCTGTTGAACGTGGGTCCCACGCACGACGGCCGCATCGTGCCCATCTTTGAGGAGCGTCTGCGACAGATGGGCCAGTGGCTCAAGGTGAATGGAGAGGCCATTTACAACAGCAGCGCATGGAGAGTTCAGAACGACACGGTCACTCCTGGAGTCTGGTCAGTTACAGTATCAATTCTCTTTCATGTCATACTGAGCAAAGGTCTGTTTGCCAAAGCCTTGTGTTTTTTTCACCTTTATCTGCTTTTAAATAAAAGTATGGTTTTGTTTTGTCGTAACAGGTATACGTGGAATCAGAAGAACGCAATCTATGCTATTTTCCTTTCATGGCCTGCTGATGGCTATATTGTTCTAAGCGACCCAGCTGTATCATCATCCAAGATGCAGGTATGGATATTAAAAAGAAACTCTTATTGAATAATTGATTGTTGACTCAGCCCTGCCGTAAAACATTGGCAACCAGCCCCACCTTAGCAACAGTTTCATTTTTTTAAAGAAATGATTACTTTTATTCAGCAAGACACATTAAATTGAACAAAAGTGACAGTAAAGAAATGTATAATATACCAAGATGTCTATTTTAAATAACTGCAGTTTTTTTTTCTACTTTCTATGCATGAAAAAATGCTGAAAAAAAGATTATTGTTGAGCATCAAACATTGAAAAATCTTCTCAACCCCACGTTTTTTAATGGTAGTATAAGTTTGAGAAGTGTTTGTCCTGATTCTGATTCAGTCTCACAGTTTTTATCAAATTCCTATGCATTTTATGTTTTTTTTCTTTTTTTTGTTTGTTTGTTTTTAAGAAAATAGTAGATAAAGCACATTTTACTGCTGTTCGCAGAAATCTCAATTTCATTTCTATTACAAAGATTTTTTTCAGGGCAAACTTTGAAGAACTTATTTTGTGAGGTAGACCCAGACAAAGTTTTTATTAAATGTACATTTAAGATATCTTTTATAGAGTTGTATATAGAACTTTTTTCTAAGCTGAATTCTTAAAAATATTTGTATTTATTGTAATTGTATTTATTATATGATATTGTTGAATTTTGAATTTGTAATAGCATGTGAAGCTCATATGGCAATACATTTAAATACAGCCAACCTATGGGACATTCTAGTGATGTCTGCATTAACAACAGTAACCAGAGGGGCAGAGCTTAGTGAGGGGTTGAATAATTATTCAGAACCGGTTTATGCAGAAGTTTCAGGACATTTTTCTTGTTTCAAACCTAATTTCCGTATCAGGTGGTGCTGCTTGGATATCAGTCCCTCTCGTGGGAGTCCATGAAACCCACTGGTCTAAAGGTTCATCTGCCCCAACTGGCCCCCGATCAGATGCCTTGCTCCTGGGCTTGGACCCTGCGACTGACTGGTGCGGTGTAGCCAGAGGATGGCGCCACAGTTAGCTGTTACCTTTGGAATAATGAAGTACATGATTGAAGGCACTATGGGGTTTTTATCCACACATTTTACATTTAAAGTTTTTAACTTTGTTTACATGTCTGTCTGGTGTTTTTCATATGCTTAAACATTACTAAGCATTTTCTCCTTAAAATTTTGGTGTACCAAAGACAGTCTCAAAAACGCGGTTTGAAATCGCCATTGTTTCCTACCGTCACAAACATGTAACCAATCACCTCATTGTAACAAATGAAAGATTATTTGTTTTTAATTAACTTTAGTCAAATGTATTTGCAGTCAACTGTAGCCAGCTGTACTTATGTTTACAAAAGTGTGAACCAAATGGCCCATATTATAAGCCTCTTAGGTCAACATCAGGTCAATGGATCATGGGCTCTCCATGGGAGAGGTCCTATCGGGTCATCATAAGGTTACACTATCACTGGCTCTCCATGGGGTGTTATTGTATTGTTTGTAGCACATTTGTTACCAGGTATAAAGGTCTGGTCTCACAGACAGTACCTTGGGTTAAGATTGTTTGAAGGATTGACATGCTAACATCACTGCTGAAGAACTGCTACACTGCTACCTTCTATAAATTTGTGTAGAGCTTCATTGATTATAAATGAGTTTTGTGAGATTGCGATGAAATTAGATGAGTGATACCTTTTTAGTGATTATAAGGGGGCCGCTCTTTGCGTGCTTTACATCTACATTATATTTACATTTATTCATTTGGCAGATGCTTTTATCCAAATCGACTTACAGTTGAGGAATACAACAATTGATTTATTATAAAGAGGCAAATAAGCAAAGGAAGTACTTGTAATACAGAATTTCAGACATTGTTCAGATTACTACAAGCTAGACAGGGAGGGATTAAGGAAAGGTTTTTTTTTTTGGATGCAGTCAAATGTTAACGAAAGAGATTAGTTTTCAGCTGTTGCTTAAAAAATGGTCAGGGTTTCAGCATTCCGGATAGGGGTGAGAAGATCATTCCACCAACAAGGAACGGTGAATGAAAACGTTCTGGAAAGTGATTTTGTGCCTCTCTGTGGTGGTACCACGAGGCATCGCTCACTTGTGTCTCTCTGGAGGGGATGTAGAGGCATAAGAGCAAGTGGAAGTAGGAGGGTGCTGAGGGTGCATCAGCATAGCAATGGTAGGAGAAATCATGTGCCTGTATGATGGGTTCCAGTGATGTAGTGTATATGGAGAAGATGAGGGGTCCAAGAACTGATCCCTGAGGAACCTCAGTGACCAGTTGATGTGCTTTGACACAGGCCACCCTGAGAGACCTACCTGTGAGATAGGATTCAAACCAGCAAAGTAAAATCTCAGTGATGAGAGGGTGGACATGATTCACAGTATCAAAGGCAGCAGATAGATCCAGCAAAATTAGAACTGATGATTTGCACTCAGCTTTCACCATCCGCAAGGCCTCAGTGACTGATAGAATGGCCACTTCTAAAACCTGATTGGTTAAGGTCCAGTTGGTTATTCTGTGAAAGAAATAATGATCTGGTTGAAAGCTACTCATTCAAGTGTTTTCACTATGAATGGAAGGAGAGAGACAGGTCTGTAGCTGTCTACAAGTGCAGTGTTTAATGTGGGTTTTTTAAGCAGTGGGGTTATCGAGCCTGCTTGAATGCAATGGGGAAAAGGAGATGTTGATGATATTTGTAAGTGTTTGGTAGAAGTGTAGGAGAGATTGCTTGGAGAAGGTGTGCGGGGATAGGGTCTAAAGGGCATGCTGTAGGATGGCTGAAGTGGAGAAATTTAGATACTTCTGCCTCAGTGAGGAGACGAGGGGAGTTTTAGCAGTGGATGTGGTTGGTTTGAGTTCTTGTGTCTGTGGAGCTGAGAACTGACTGATGATGGTTTTAGTTTTGTTGGTGAAGATGGACCAAATTCATCAGCTGAGGTGGTGTAGGGGAACAGAAGAGAGAATTGAATGTTTTGAACAGATTACATGGAGCAGGTCCGAGCTGCTGTGATTGAGTGGAGGTTTAAAATTTAAAATCTGTTTAAAATTTACATCTTTATGAATGAATTTCAATGTTTTACTGTTGCGTAGTGTCTCCTGGTAGGGACACAAACTGGAGAGGTGTGCTGCTACTTTGATAAATGATCAGAATTGAAAGTTTTTGCCTGGCAGACATTAAAACAACTGTAAAAAAAATAATAATAAATTTGAACACCTCATCAACCACATGGCAGCACTCTGTTAACCACCTGCTATCATGATGGTGACTTTTGCACAAGTATAATGTATTGCACATATTGTTTGTTTGTTTTTTATGCAGTTACATTTGGAATTTTTAAATCTACACTTTTTTTGCATTAATGATATTTATAATCAAAAATATACTTGCAAATAAAACACCTTAAACATGCACTGTATTAAAAAAAAATGAAAGGTCTTCTTGTGAAGCCAGATGTATTAAACTGATATTTTGTTTGTTTTCACAATTATTTTCTGAACTGAATAAACATATAAATGAAATTGTTTAGTTAGCACTGCAGTGTCTGTTTTTAAACATTTTTTTGTGTTCCAGACAATCCACACAAACACACACAAACAATATTTTCTGCTAGTTTCTTAAAGCAAAGAGATGATTATTTATTACATGATTACTTACATACTATTAAAGTGTTTATTAATATTTAGATTTTGAATTATATTTTAATATTTTAATCTTTACATTTCTGTTTAGCTTTTATTTATTTTATTTTAGTGTTATTTTTTGCAGAAATGTAGTACTTCAATTTATTTTATTTTAGTTTGTTGTCAAGGCAACATTTCTATCTAATTTTAATCCATTTTATATATTTTATTTCAGCTTTATTTAAATGTACAACATTTTAAAATAGTTTTTGTTAACAGTAGTTAACTCTAACAGTCTTACTTAACTAGCTTATTGACGTTTAAAATAAAATTACATAAAATGTGAAGGAAATGAAATGTATTCTGTCTTTTGAATTAGATTTGACACAGAGACATGTTTGTTTGAATAGAGCAGTGTGTGGCAGCCTGAGTTACCCATAATGCTCTGCTCATGGCCGTCTTTGGAACCGGAGAGTATCACATGCTGCATTCAGACACACGTGCCACTGCTCCCATATCAGAAACTCCCTATCTGAGTTATTCAGGGCAGCTGTGCCAAGAATAGTCCTGCACTGTTTATGAACATCACAGCCGCTTTAACTCACTCTGCAGGGGGAAAATTCACAATTAGCAACACAAGGTTCCTCACATATGTGAGATTCCCTTTTTGGTCTGTTTTACATCTTTCATCATGTTTTCAAAATGTGTGTGTGTGTGTGTTTTGGCAGGTGTCCGGGTGTCTGGTCTGAGCGGGGTGAGCCTGCCGCTGGGAGGTAAAGTAGGAAGGACCTTTGGGCTTCCAGAGCCAATCTTCCATTACGTGTAGTACGACAGAATGAGGGGGTCTGCGAGGGGATTTCGTCCTGCTTTTTGCATGTGCACTACATGTGCCTCAGTCTCAGAAAACAAGGTACAAAGCTGTCACTAGGCCGGTACTCCCAACTATCAAAAGCTCAAAGGTACATCTTTGTACTTTATTTACTCCTAAATGGTACATATTAGTACTTTTTAAAAGTTCATATTCTTAACTTTTGAAAGGCCCCCACCCCAGCGACAGTTTTTCTGTGTATAACACAATTAGATGTAGTGACATTATTAGATTTACAGAAATGTCATTCTGGTTGCTTAACAAATCATATAATATGTCATAACAGGGGATGCATTATGCATTATTTTTAAAGGTCAGCCTTACATAAAGTTTTTAGTCTTTATAGTTACTCACCATGAGTATTCCTTTAAGTATTTGATTACAATTGTAAACTAAGCTAAGTTAACTAAAAAAAAAGGTGAAATAAAATAAATAATGAAAACAAAATGAAAGAACATTTTTTATTTATTTCAGCAAAGGCAACACTTCACATTTTCTTTTAGTTTAGCTTGAATTATTAAAATAGTTAAATCTAAGTTAAAATTAAAATTAAAACTATAGACATGTAAAAAACAAAAACTAATAAAAATGGCAAAAAACATCAAAATATAAAAATCTAATTCTAAACGTGAACAAAAACTATAATAGTATATCAATGATAATAAAATAACATTGATAAGATGTTCTAAAATTATGGCAATAAATTTAATTTTATTATAAAAAAAATGCAACACAAAAAAATTGTAAATGTTCCTGTAAAGTACATTTTAATAAAAAAATAATTGTCATAATCTTTATGATCATTGAAATGCAGGTGTAGATAAACTCAATACACCTTAATGTTGATTTTCAAAGTTATAAGTGAAGCTTATCAAAGTATGTTTTAAATACAGTTTTGCTACTTTAAAATTTTATGTTTGATTCAGTGTGGTACATGCCATTTCTAATTATTTGTAAATCTGTGATTAGTTATCACAACTTAAAATTTAACATTAGAATAAGTAATGTGTGGCTTAAAAAAAAAAAGAGTAAGTGTTCATGCTTGACTTTAAATTATAAGCTAACTTTAGCTTAGTTTACTAAAGTTGGATTAAGTTTAAGTTATCTCAACAAATTTTAAGTTGCAGCAGCTTTTTGTTTTTTTATAGTATGTTGCTCATATTTTGTGGTTAGCGATTTGTAACAACATGTTACCTGTAACGGAAACCTAAACTTTTATGTTATAGACATGAATGAATGTCTCCAGTCACATGAGTTGTGGAAAGTCATGTTGATTGATGAACGTACAGTTTTTTTCCCCCTTGTGGATAATCAAAAGTGGCCAGTTTTGCTGATGCTGATATTTTTATGGACAAAAAGTAAGATGAAATTCTGAGAGCTTATATTGTAAATCACTGAGATCTTTATGACAGTTTACTACTTACATAAAATCATATAAATATCAGTCACTGTACATCTCCAATAATATGTCTTGGTAACATGATATTTAAATGCTTAGTGTTATGATTAAAACATAATGCAATGCAATCCAAAGATGAACAAATAAACGTTCTTCAAAAGCACGATGATCATATTTGATCCTCACATTTGAACATGATTTTTCTAAAAAAATATATGTATAATCAAGTAAACCTAAGCTGCTTCAGTACTGTAAGTGTTCATCTTAAAATGTTACTAATATAAAAGTCATTCTTACGTTTACTTTATAAAAAATCAGATTTCACAGAATAAAGACACATACCACAAGCTGAAGCGAGAAGCTTTTACAATTATACTAAAAGGCCTTTTACTTGCTAAAAAAGTGTGAACCATCAATCAGATGACAGAAGGCGTGTAGTAGATTATCATTTAGTAGCCATTAACAGCATTTTCTTCATTTTTCAATCTAGTTTATCATTCGTACTTTATGTTTAGCTCATGCACATTGAGCAGTATGGCGCGCTGCAGGTGTGATATTCTAAGCTAATGTCCTTGCTTTCTTATGTCTGTGTTCATCTTCCGTCTCAGATTCCCTCCGGCTTTCCCTCCCTTCCTCTGCGCTGGGATCGTGGCGCTCCGGAGTGAGCAGAAATCTATTTCTGTCGATGTGTATATTCCTCTCCGGCTGCTGCCGTTGCCAGCAGCATGTTGTCACGGTGATGGACATCAGCCCTCAGCCAATCAACACGCATGTGTTTATACCAAGAAACATGATCATTTTCCACTTACTTCCCACTGCTCTTGTGAGTAAGTAAGGTGCTGTAGCTGTGCCTAATGGAGAGAAGTCGGTGTAAAATGGGAGTTTTGGCAGTCACACAGTGAGGATGGGAACTGCACTGTTTATCGTGACCTGAAGGAGAGCAGTGTCTTTCAATGAGAAGATCTGGCCAGGTGAGAGAGTTTGATCTAAACTATGATCTGATCATGGTAATGTAATGGCAGCGTGAAGGCGTTTCATCCTGGCACGTGGTTGGGATTGGTCTTTTGGTTGTTATTTGTTAGTGACGCTCTGGAGACCTTGTGGAAGAGATGTTAAGCTTGAGTATTGGATTTTTCTTTGTGAACATCTCTCTCATAGTTGTCTTTAAGCCAACATTTTGCCCAAAAGTGTGATTAATTGAGCACCACGTAGCAATTTTGAGCCGGTTACATTCTTAAAATGAAGAGTTCTTCATTGGAATTGTTGAAAGGGATAGTTCACCTAATCATTTACTCACCCTTGTTCCAAACCTATATTAATTTCTTTCTTCTGTTAAACAAAAAAAGAAGATATTTTGAAGAATGTTGATAACCTAAAAGTTGCTGATAGCCATTGACTTCCTTAAGTTATTTTTCTTCATACTATGCACTCTCAGAAAAAAAATGTACGAAAGCTGTCACTGGGGCGGTATTTTTTCGAAAGGTACAATGTATGTTTTAGGTATTGTTATGTACACTTGAGGTACTAATATGTTCCTTTAAGGTACCAATATGGACAATTTAGGTACAAAGGTGTATTTTTTGAAAAGGTACCGGCCCAGTGACAGCTTTTGTACCTTTTTTTTCTGAGGGTTTGGTTACCAGCATTCTTCAAAATATCTTCTTTTTTGTTCAACAGAAGAATGAAACTCATTATTGCTTTGGAACAACATTAGGGTGAGGAAATGATGACAGAATGTTCATTTGTGACCCTGGACCACAAAACCAGTCATAAGTGTCAATTTTTCAAAATTGAGATTTATACATCATCTGAAGGCTAAATGAATAATCTTTCCATTGATGTATGGTTTGTTAGGATCAGAGAATATTTGGCTGAGATGCAACTATTTGAAAATCTGGAATCTGAGGGTGCAAAAAAATCTAAATACTGAGAAAATCACCTTTAAAGTTGTCCAAATGAAGTTCTTGGCTATGCATATTACTGATCAAAAATTAAGTTTTGATATATTTATGGTAGGAAATTCACTAAATATCTTCATGGAACATGATCTTTACTTAATACCCTAATGATTTTTGGCATAAAATAAAAATGAATAATTTTGACAATGTATTTTTGGCTATTGCTAAAAATATAGCCTACCCCAGCGACTTAAGACTGGTTTTGTGGTCCAGGGTCACATTTTTGGGAGAACTATCCCTTTAAAATCCATGGAACCTTCCCATTCCACAAAAAGTTCTTTAGAATATTATAAATTTGTTCTTCATACTTTGTTCTTCAGTTCTTTTTAGAACTATTTACTGAAAGGTTCTTTTGGGAATTCTAAAATTTTTCTTCTATGAAACTGATGTTAAAACTCTCTATTTTTAAGAGTGTAGTATAAGCCAAAACTGTCCGAAATCTACCGGCCGCCTTTAGATTTTGTGTTTATCTATGTTCATAGTGAATTTTGAGTATATACAGTAGTATATATACTGGTCACTGGAGTTGGCATTGGTCAGCAGAGCTTGTATGGGCATGTTTGGACAAGCGTTAACTCTAGCCAGACATGTTATAATGCTTCTGATCGTGATGATTGATATGTAGTCCTAGTGATTCTAGTCTTTCTCGCACACTTGAATCGAAGCTTATTCATTGTTAGTTTTCACTGTGAAATAGCACTTAGAATGTGTTGCCATGGTGATCAGAGAACACTGTTCATCTAACACTGAGAAACTCAAGGCATTTATTTTAAATCTGAAGCTCATGACCTTCTCTAGTCGGAGAAAGAGTGGGAAGATGCACACAGTGAGAATTGAAGCACACAATTGTTACATTTTAGAAACAGAGCACCCAAATATCCTGACATTTGCTCCAAACCTGTAAAACAAACCAAAATCACCATTATAGAATCATAAGTGTAGCCTATATGACTTGTGCACTTTACACTGAGAAACATTTGGTGTAGAAAATTTGTAAATTTCACAAATTATTACAAAGATTCTGCAAGTAATGCATACATAATTTTGTACAGAAATAGAATTTTCTTTTAAAACATACTACAAAAATCTTTAAACATACTAAAAATTATTTTACATTGTACACTGAAAGCAAAAATTTGGTGTGTAAACAATTTTCACTTGAAATTGCTAGTACATTTCAGAAATAATTATAGAATCTTAAAAGTAAAATAAACATGAAATTTTGACATACTGAAACTATTTTCTTTAAAGCATACTACAATAATCTGTTTTATTTACAGCTTTAAAAATTATTTTTACACTGTACACTATAGAAAACAATTTTCATTCACAAATTGCTAGTTAATTTCACAGTTATTGCAAAGAAATGTTCAAGTGAGACTTCGATATGGAAATATTTAGATTATATTTTATTGTAAAACATAAAATTCCAGTTACCTTTGTTTTGTATAAAACCTTGAAAAATCATCTGTACAGTGTAATGTTCTGAAGTTACACAGTACCAGAGTCAAATGTTTTATTTGACTCAATTGACTTTAAATTTAAGTCTTTTTTAGTTAATTAATTAGTTAATTATCCATTCCACAAACCTAAACTAGTGAATCATATATGCGTGGTTTTGAGATTTGAGAGATTCAGATGGACTACTTTAAAAGTGTTTTGCTCCTTGGTTTCTATGGAAAATATTGAACATTCTTCAAAATTTTTACTTCCATAGAAAATATAGCAGCATAGAGGTTTTGAACTGCGTGGAAATAAATATAGATACAATTTTCATTTTTAGGTGAACAATCCCTTTAAAGATCTTTTCCTACAGCACAAAATCATTACAAATGTGCTTTATATCAAACTCAACACATTTGTAGGTTACCTGTAAAAGATGCATGTGATTTTCCTGACTCCCATCTGATTGTATGTGAGGGGCTCTAGCGGAGCATGTGATGTCACAGGTGCAGGAGGGTTACTTGAGGATGCCTGTTGGCTTATTCAATATCCACTTATGTGAGACAAAGAACGTGAACGCAGCAGGAATAGTCGTTTGGTTGCCATGGGAACATTCCTCATTTCTACACGGCACATGCGTGGTGAGTGGCATTTACAGTATAATTTCCAGATCAAGGCCATTTGCATATGGCACACTTTTAGTGCCATTATCAAACCTGTCTAACAGGAATCTGCACATACTAGATAATCATGATGATTAGTCAGTAAATCACAGGATTTTAGATTTTTATATATGTAAGTATCATGGTGTACGTAATATATCACATATATATATATATATATATATATATATATATATATATATATATATATATACACATATGATTTTTATTCAACGAGGATGCATTAAATTGTTCAAAAGTGAAGTAAAGATATTCTTACTATTACAAAAGGTTTCAAATAAAGGCTGTCCTTCTGAAATTTCTATTCAAGGAATCCTAAAAAATACGAATCATGGTTTCCAAAAAGATATTAAGCAGCACATCTATTTTCATCATTGATAATAAATATAAATCAGCATATCAGCATATTGGAATGATTTCTGTGAAGACTAGTATCACAAAATAAATTGCAGTTTTAAACATATTCAAATGGAAAACAATTATTTTAAATTGTAATAATATTTCTACGTATTACTGTTTTTACTGTTTTTTTTTTTTAAACCAGTGAATGCAGCCTTGGTGAACCTTGAAATCATCTGAAAAAAACATGAAAAATGTTTGTTACCGATCCCAACAACGTATTTAATGGCATTGTCTATTGTCTACCTTTGACCTTTAAGCTAAAAGGCCAGTTCAACCAAAACACTGACATAGTTAACAAGCACAACAATGCAAACTAATGGTAATGTAAACACAGGGGTCAATCCTCTGGTTTATGACTCCCATTACAGACTCTGACATGCACAGACAGGCCGTATATATATATATCTGTGTGTATGTGTGTGTGTATATATATAGAGAGAGAGCACAAGGCACTGCAGCTTTCTGTATTCTGCATTAAGTATACTGTGGAACGGCCCTGAAATGGCTGATCCTCCACAAGCATTGAAGGTCAAGTCTCTCGTCTCTCTATAAATATGATGGTCTGTCCCAGTGGGGGCTCCATACCGCTGCTCGGCTTTTCCACTGTCTATGGCACACTCGTGTTTGCTGACCAGCGGAAATCTGCACATTTGCATGTGATTTGATAGCGTGCAAGCATTCCTCCGCCGCTGGCTGCTCGTGTCACTATGATGCATTACTGCATTCTGTGAAAGTAAATAAACTGATCTCCAGGACTGCTTCTGTACTTGAACATATCTGATAAACTAGACGTCCACACAGCTTTCCTGACTCGGAAAAATATCATTATTCAAGCGCAGAGTGGTAGTTGCTTGTGCAAAACATGCTGCACTACTGCTTGGGTGTTTCTGTGCTGTTTCTGACGGATTCTGCGGGAGTTTTTAGCAAGTTTCTATAGCTTGGTTCCTTTCTTCAATCTGAGTCTATGGGATTTTTTTTTTACATTGTTTTATTGTCCACCAGATGACAACTGTACAGGGCAAAACTTTCTTTTTTTCCCATACAAATATCTATACATTACATTCTTAAATCAAGACACATTTACTTAAATTTTCAAGAAAAGTTTGTCATTTTGCTTCTTAAGTAAATGCCTCTTGATTTCAGAATGTTTAGATATTTGTACTGGAAAAAAGTCAAAAATACTAAGCAAGAAAATTATTTTTTGATGTGTTAAGTCAAGACTCAAGATTTGAGTTAACATTCATGTCTTTAGCTTAAAACCACTTAATATCAGTCTGAATCTTGTAATTTTGTTTCAAAATAAAAAAAGGATCATAATGAAGTGCATTTAAGCTTATAAAAAGAGAAATGTCTGCCAATAAAGCAATAAAGCAAGACAAAACCTTCATTTAAATGAATTTCTTTTTCCTTTATTTTCCTGAAAGCTTAAAAAAAAGAGAAAATATCTGCCAATGGGGTCAAACCTAATTCAAAGGGAAAATAAATACTTTTCTTACCCAGATGGCAGGTATTTTTTTCCTTGATTTAAGCCCAAACTAATTTTTTATAAGACATGACTTAATATGTCATATGTGCTTCTTAAGTAAATGCATCTTGATTTATGAACGTGATATTTGTACTGGAAAGCAAGGCAAAAATACCAATTAAGAAAATCTTTTATTGCAATGTAAGTCAATTATTAAGATTCAAGATTTGAGGAATCAAACTGAGTAGCTTGCCAAAATGTACGGCTTAGGGTTTGGGGTTTGATCAGATCGCTGGCCCTGAGCAATATGAGCAGTAGTGATAGTGACGCTTGCTTGCTTGCTTTTGTAATACTGGAGGACTCTAATGTTACTTAACAGACTATGACTACAACACACAGACGTTATCTGTACTGTATCATGTTATCCTGACCCCTCCGTTCCTCTAATGCAGCACCCAGTTGTCTTCCCCCACTGTAACTTAAGATGATGGTCAGAGCAGGTCAAATATTTTTAGCCGTGTAAATTGTATTGTGTTGAAAGTTCAAGGATACAGGCCAATTGAAAAGTAGTGAGGATTTACCACCCTGAACGGGGCTTGATTTCAGTTACTTGTTTACTTTAAAAAAATGGTCGTAAAATGTCAACATCCACGTGTTTACGTGTGTACGAGATATATTTTCCATTAGTACTAAACACATGATGTCTTTTTCATTCATACTGGATGCCAGAGGGCGCCCTCGCACAAAAAATCCACATATCCAGTCACAGAAGTAGCAGAACTCATGAAGCTCCAGGAAATCCCCAACATGGACAAATGCATTGCTGTGGATGTAACTGAGTAAACAAGATATAAACGATTTGAATGATAAAAGAAATACAATAAACACTCGACTATGACAATGTATAGTTTATCTGTGTTATTCAAGCCATCTCTGGTATTTTCATAGTAATTAAGTATATTTATAATCCATTGCTAATCGATGTATTAGTAGCCTGTGGAACATATTTTCTGCCTCATTCTGTGACAAGGAGCTACATCAGATCACAAAAGGAAGCATTTAACTGGTGTTGCGGACTAAAAAGGTTATAATGTTCTCCAGTGTAATAACAAAAACTCTGCATTTGCACAGTCAAAAGCAAATGCTTAAACAAACAATAAAACATACTTACAGTCGCTGATTCAGAAGCGCCAGATTGTCATAGCAAAGTCGGAATTGACCTTTTTTTTTAAAGAAATAGCCTTTGTGCACAACCAGGCTTCCTAGGGTTCACGAAACTGTCGTCCATAAAATGTGTTGCACAAATTCGAACATTTGGGTTGTGCTGTTCTGTTGTAAACAAATCTTAACCAATGATTCCTAATTGCATCTACTTTCAGAAGGCAAAATAAAGTGCTTTTGCTTTCTCACAGAAACACACAGCGTCTCTCTGACATGGCTGCATCAACACTACTGCGGTTACTGAACCCATGCCTTCTTTATTTGCATAAACATTTGGGTGGCATTATGCAAATATTACCACATCGTGACGTAGACATGTGGGGGCGTGTTTTAATGAGGCGAATTAGCCCAGTCTGGATCAGCCTTCTGTTTTAGATAGAATAAATCCTTTTGTGGGAGACTTTGAGCTTTGTAACTCTGCAGATCGTATACATGCACAAACAGCTACATAACATACTAAAGAAAAGGAGAAATAGAAATCGCATCATATGACCCCTTTAAACATCTTAATTCCTGTGAAAACCTACTATACCCATGTTTCTGCAAAGAAATCTCCATCAGTCAGAGAATCACGGCAACCAAAAGAACCGCCCACTTCCTTGAAGAATTGCAAATGACATAAGCTCTCAAATCACTTTAATTACAAAACAAAGCAAAACTATAATAATACATTGTTTTAATATAAAATCAACATCTGTAAATCAATTATTTTATATCATTGTTTTTATTTGATTCCTTCATTTGCAGTGCTTTATGGGATTGTAGTTAATCTCCTCATTAAAGCCGTTAAGCTCAGAGTCTTGTATACTTTTTTCTGAATTTTCATATATTTGTTGCTTCAAATCCAAGTTTATGTTGTGATTGTCCTCGTAGCGGTTTGGTTTGATTCGTGGCTTATAACTCTCAAACTAAGACTTTTTAAACAGCCCTATTAGAAAAACAAATAGGAAAAATACTTCCTGAACCAGCGCTGCTGAAAAAGTGGCGCCTGATTATGTTTTGATGAAAGCACAAACTTTGTTCTGGAATAATGTGCATCACTAAATCGTGTAAAATAAAGCCTGTGACATGTATTTTAAACGTTAGTTATGATTTCATGTTGCTGATAATTTATCACACCCATGAGCTACATGACTAATATGTGAACTTTCAGGATTTTCAGTCCCAGTCTAACGCTGTGTTCAAAATGGCATATTAGCACACTGCTTGCTATTTCTGCTGTATGTCGCAATCCTATACACAGCTTGAATCTTTTATTTCAGGGCAGTTTAGGTTTTATGCTTTATTCTATGCTAAACCTTCCTGATTCCATCTCCTTTTCACAAGCAGCATGGCCATTCACTTCTCCCTGCGCTGATGCAAAAGTGGCCTCGAATGTGGGCCGTTGCATAACCCTTTGCAGGGCCCCTTTTCTATTTTTGTTCCTGGATACGCGTCTCAGTGAGGTATTTTCTGTGGTGACTCGCTTACATCTGTAGCTCTTCTAATGTACTCTCATTGAGCAAGACATGGATGACTGTTGAGACTTATTCCTGGCACATTTGTCTTTTTTTGAAGGTGATGTACAGCAATACGGGAAGCAGGAATTATGAGAACATCTGCATTTGACTGGAGACATTGGACAAGGCTGAATTTGGACACCAGGTTTGTAGATTGATGGCAATCACTGTGTTGTACGTCTTACTGGGACTCAAAAGCAGGTGACCCGTCAAAGTCAGTCCTTGACTGCTCTGCTTTTTTGAAGCACAATAAGCTCTTCTGTGGACATTTTGTTCCCTCTGTAGTTTTAAGATGCAACACAGCTGTATTTCACGAGATGCCAGGCATCCCGCCGGGTGGTGATGCCAAGGGGGGCTGATATATGACGTAATGACATTCTCTCGAGTCTGGTTATATTTTCCCGCCTCTGGCTTTGACATGTTGCACCGGTTGTTGTTGTAGATGCGTTAACGCAGATGCTTGTCTGGTCATCCAACGGATGATTCGAAGGTCAAACTTGGACACTTGCAGACTTTTGATGTAGTTCTTAAATGATGAAATCGCATCATGTTACTTGGACAGATCTGATGCGATTATTGCCTTGTGTCTGAATACCGAACACCGCTGACACATTTAACTTGTCAGCCCAGTTTTTAAAGGTGCATTTAGCCTCTGGCAGGTTTATCTACCATATTTCTCCTCCAATTTGTTGAGGACAGCGCAGGATTGAGATTGACCTTGAAAAAAGCACATCTGATCGCTGTGTTTTGTCATTCCTACATCAACTCTCTCCTCTGCTCGCTATCTCCAGACAGACAGGCTGTTTAGATACTAACTCGACCCGTGGGAAACATTTGACTTCATTGTAGACCATGTCAAGATTTGGTTTTAGATTTTATAGCCTGGCGGAGCTTGATATTTCTTCTCTGATTGCTTGCAGAGTTTGAATGTCCTAGTTAAGAGGTTTGAACCAGATAACCTTATGTAACCTCATTATACAAACTCTGATGTATGCAGATGGTAATTATATTTGCACATGTCTATTCAAAGAATGTAGGCAGAGGTGGTGTAAGTTGCAGTATTATTGTTTAATGTTGCACTACCTGTTGACTTATTTGACCAATAAAATGTAAACTTTAATGTAATTGGTCACACATTTGTGTTGCATAACTGATGTAGATTCATTGGTTCATTCACTAGTCTTTAGACTCTCTTTACAGGGTATTTTACTTTTTTTTTTCAAGGTACCTGACATGTATTTGTTTTGTTGAGGTTTTTCAGTGGTAGAAATAATTTCGAAGAATTTGCCCTTGTATTTTCCAGTTTTTTTGTTTTTGGTGCAGATTCAACACAAGTTCTTCATTTTTTAACTTTTGTAATGCACTCAGAAAAAATAAGTGTGAATGTGATTTATTGTTCTTCTGAAGATGAAACAAGACTCAATAACTTGGGGTCGATAGGTTATTTTAATGTTTTTGAAAGAAGTCTTTAAATCTCACCAAGGATGCTTTTATTTAATGAAAAATACAGTAAATATTGTGAAATATTATTACCATTTAATATAACTGTTCTATTTTAATGTATTTTAAAATATAGTTTATTCGGGTCATGGCAAAGCTGAATTTTCAGCATCATTACTCCAGTCTTCAGTGTCACGTGATCCTTCAGAAATCATTGTAATATGCTGATTTGGTGCTCAAGAAACAGTTTTTAACATTATCAATGTTAAAAACAGTTGTGCTTCTTAACATTTTTTTTTATTCTTGAATGAATAGAAAGTTCAAAAGAGCAGCATTTATTTCAAATGTAATTATTTTGTAACATTGTAAATGTCTTACTGTCACTTTCAATTTAATGCATCCTTGCTAAATAAAAGTTGTTGTTGTTTTAAATGTGATGACTCCAAACTTTTGAATGGTAGTCTATATTATTCAGTTGATCTTCATTCATATTTCAGGATTAGCAACTTGGTTTGTGTGTGTATATATATATATATATATATATATATATATATATATATCGTTTTAAATGCAAGAGTTTTCCTTTTGAATAGCAAAAACATTCCAAATAGAGATTAGAGTGCAGAATGATGGATGGTGTTACAGAGATAAATTGCATTGTCTCCCCCTGCCTCCTCATTATGCTTGCACAGCCGTGTACTTGTTGTACTTGTAGTTTGGTTAATTCTCTAATGGAGGAATTCCTGACCTTACAGTTTGAGACGACCTTCACATCAATCACAAACCTCAGAAAGACAAAGAGATGGTGCTGGCAGACTGCCTTCAGAAACACTCTACTCAGGGCAAGGTGAGTTTAAGGGCCATTTTGGCTTGAAGATGGCTTTTGTACTTAAATAATTGTCTCAGCATTTTATTATATTCTTCAAGTTATTCTTCACTATGCTTAAAACATTTTGAATTTGTTTACTGACAACATGTGTTTCTTCTGTTTGCAGACAATTTGGATTTGGTGCCCAGGCTTAAATGTATATAGGGATGGAGACCATTTATAAAGAACTTGACTGAACATGCATTGACTGAACATATGGAAATTATTACTTCATCATTTTGAAAATGATGCTGTTGGACTGACTGCTGTACAATCACAGGGAACTGTTTAAAGCACTGAAGGATTAACCCTCCACGTTAAAAGAGAAACTTTCATTGAAGCATGATGATGTTCATTGTGACAAAACCAAGGGCAATGTAGCAACTGTAGATAGCAAATCCTTATCATGGAGGCTGCTAAAACCTCAGGTGATGTGGAGCGTTCCAAACAGATTATCGGTTTCAAAGATGACGAAAAACACTTGCCATCCGAGATGACCCAAAGAGGCCAATCCTCTGGCACAGAGGACAAAATAAGATTTGTGGAGCAACCCCAGACCCCAGCTGTAAGTCCATCTCCTGGTATGGAGTCACAGGTCCTTGCTTCAGGAAATATCCTTACCTCAAAATCTAGAGAACAGTGTCACATCCAGCTCAGGAGGAAGAACGTTCCTCTCCCAAACAAACGATATCTTCAATCGGAATATGAGCTGCTGTCAGAGGGCCTTCTCAAAAAGGAGCAGAAGTTGGTTAAGACTGGGAAGTATGTATGCCAGTATTGTGGCAGAGCTTGTGCCAAACCCAGTGTACTGAAGAAGCACATCCGTTCTCATACTGGCGAACGACCATATCCGTGTATTCCTTGTGGTTTCTCATTTAAAACTAAGAGTAACCTGTACAAACACAGAAAATCTCACACCCATGCAGTGAAAGCAGGATTGGTTTCGTTTTCAGAACAAGACAGCAAGCATATGGATGAGGAGTTGGCGGTGGCAGAAGGCGAGATGCATTCTGATGCTGAGCAGAGCAGTGACACCGATGAAGAAGTAGTGGAAGACTTGTCCTCGGATACAACAAGCCATATCAAAGAAACAGAGGGTTTTGTGCAAGAAAAAGGGAGTGTATTGGCAAAAAAGGACGCCACTTTATCTGCTCAAATTTCACTCAAAAAGGAAACGGGGTCATCAGGAAAAGTATCTTTATGGCAATTCCGGGAAATGATGGCACCTGCAGCTATTGCTCAGGTGGACCAAACGGTTGAGTTCTCCACCATCAAGCAAAGACTGGCACTTCGGCTTTCGGAGAAGAAAAGTCAAGACTCTGATCAGTCTCTTTCTCTGCCCAGTTCATACAGTAAAGGCAGCACTGATTCAGGATATTTCTCACGTTCTGAGAGTGCCGAGCAACAGTTCAACCAGTCAAACGCAAGTGCCAAATCGTATCAAGAAATTATGTTCGGGAAATGTTATAGGCCAACAACCAGGCCAAAGCAATCAATCACTGTACAAACCTGCATGACAGACATAAATGAAGCCACATCTAGCTTCATGATTACATTGAACAAAGGCATAATGCCAGGTGACACTGACTCCTCCATTCACAGAAGCAAAAAAGATCTAGTGCGATCAATAAAAATTGATTCGGAGTCCTTCCAAGAGGAAGATTACCAAGAATGTCAAATCTCTAGCGCTGACCTTCTGGAAACGGCTTCAGAGAGTAGTGTATTCTTGCGCAGTAATTCTCTTCCCACCTCATCTAATTCGAATCTGAATGCACCACAAGGGCTAAGAAGCAGTAACTCATTTGATGAGAGAATGACAGGTGCTGATGTCACCTACCGGGGTGCAATGGGTATGAGAAGACTCATGCGGCAAGCTGCGTTTGAGCACACCGCTACCGAAGGACACACTGAATCAGACTGCTACGCTCATCTGGCATGTAGCTTAAAATCAGACTTGAAAATTCATAGCATAGATGATTCCAAAATGGGTGCTGAAAACTATCAAGAAACGGAGTTGTGTTGCATTTTTCCAAGCCATTTAGCAGAAACTTCCACAAGGAAACGAAGAAAGGACAAAAATGTCATTGAGGAAGATGACTTTCATGTGCAAGACAAGCCTTCTGGACACTCAGAGGACACTGAGACAAAGCCAACTACTTTAGATACTGCCTTTTCTGACACTGAGAGAAGGGCTGGCAGCAATGTTATCTCTGTCATTCAGCACACAAATTCATTAAACCGACTAAACTCTTCAGAAAAGTCAAGTGATGTTAGATCATATCCCTTAGACAAAATTGGCATTTACAGATTTATGGAAAAGGAGCATAGCATGGAGGGTAATAGAACAGAAGGAGACTGGCAATGGGGATGCAGTGGTTTTCTGCACCAGAAACTTCATATGAGTAAGCAGCCAACATCTCAGCCTAGTATCCAAGTTCCAGAGATTAGAGTAACTGTGGAGCCAGACAGGCCGGAAAAAGTTCCGGAAGTAGGGGTCAAGCAAAGGGAAAAGCATGCTGAAGAGTTCCAGTGGCCACAGAGGAGTGAGACCCTATCACAGTTTCCAATGGAAAAGCTACCACCCAAAAAGAAACGCTTGAGATTAGCAGAGATGGAATGTTCTTCTGGGGAATCTAGTTTTGAATCTGCTTGCACAAGTCTCTCCAGAAGCCCAAGTCAAGATAGCAATTTGTCTCACAGCTCAAGTTTTTCCCAGTCCCTCGACAGAGAGGAGACCATTAACCTTGCGTCTCAAACCAACCCAGATGAGTTTAATAAGCCATTGGAGTTCTTATCTGTACCAGGAAGTTCACGGAGTCATCACCGAGAGATGAGACGTTCTGCTTCAGAGCAAGCACCTTATAATTTACCTTCAGAGGTTCCAGGATATCGAAGCAAGTCTTTCGATTATGGTAGTCTTTCTCCTTCATCTACATCTAGGCAAGACGAGTTTAAAGAGCGTAGAAGGGCCTTCTTGGTTAGGCAGGCATCATTAAGCGGTGAAACCGAGATGCAAGGCGGCACAGTCTCAGATGAAATGAGCAAGAGAACAACCTCACCAAGCAAACCGTTTACACTTGAGGGATCCATTGAGAAAATGAGGTATTCTTTGATTTCTGGTGGTCCTTGTCCCCAACACAAACAATATAGTGCAGTGCAAGCCTCATCTCAGTATGCTAAACCCAATGTTTGCAATGTTTATGACATGGATAGTGTAATGCGTTTTATAAAGGAGGAACCTGAAGAATCCAAGGTAGCTGAAACTTATATTAGCTTAAGAAAACCCCAAGAAGATTGTTCCCAGAGTTTAGGCAATGTTTTGTCAACGATAGCAGTGCTTTCGCAAGCTCAGCAAGCATTAGCCGGTCAAAATATGTCCGGTTTGCTAGTTCCTGTTAGAATTCAGATGCAAGTACCATCTTATGGGAGTGTAACATACACTAGTATATCTCATATTCTGGATTCTCAAACACAGAATCCTATGTCATACATAGAACACAAAACAAACTCCTGTCAAAGTCTTGCCATAGTCATGCCACAAAATAACGCAGGTTGTGAACTATCTCCAGTATCAGGGCATCCTAGGCGACTACTGAGCAGCCCACAGGCATCACCAGCAAAACTAAATACAGGCATACCTCTATCCTTGACCTCCAAAACTATCTCAACTACAGAGGCCCCCAGTGGTGGAGCAAACAAGCGCATGCTCTCACCTGCAAGTAGCATTGAACTTTTCATCGAAGCGAAGCAGCAAAAACGAGTCAAAGATGAGAACATTTATGGCCAGATTGTTGAAGAGCTTAGTGCTGTGGAGTTAGGAAATCTTGAAGGTGAAAAAGAAAGTCCCAAGAAAGCTTTCAAATCGGGAAGCACCCCAGAGACCTGTGAGCCCACGGAGGAGGTAGATATGGACGAGCCCAGCCGAGACTTTTACAGCAATCCAGAGCTACACTTTCCTGCCAGAATTCCTCAAGATGCTGCTATGATGGAACAAAAACCAACACCTGAACTCACGATGGCTAGTAATCGTCCTGGTTCTGGTATAGGTGCAGTGCCCTCGGCAATCACTGGTGCTTTACTGTTCTCCAAGTTTCCAGGTCTTCACACTACTACTTGCGTGAGCTGGTGCTATCTCAACTCCACTAAGCCAAATAGTACCCAAACAGCTGCAAATTTTTCAGAGTATGCCTCGTGGTTTGTGAGATGCCGAAACCCTAACCCACCTGATCTCTGCACTGGGATGGTTCTTGCTCTTCTCCGATCCAAACAGAGGAGGCAGGATGCTATTTATTCAATTGCTAGCATGTATCAACCTGGACTATTACTAGTGACCTCCACCCCCTGGAGACCGAAGCAAGAACAAGTATGTTATCTGTTGTTGGTTTTTGCTGATTTGCTACTTGCTGCTGTGCTATATTTACCTGTACGTTATTTAGCCATCTGTCCATAAGCTCTGTTGCACTATTGCAGGTAACACTGGACTACAAAGAGGAAGATACAAAACAAGATGTGAGGCTAAGAGACATTAGCCAGAGGTGCAAATCTTTACGAGAAGATGTGGCATCCACCATACGGCAAGCAGAACCAGTCCGTGTGAAAATTTTTGAAGGAGGGTATGATTTTGTCATTTGATCATGCTGATGTTCATATGTGACTGTAGTAACGCATCAAAATGAAAAAAAGTTCTGGTTGTTTTTCTCTATCAGGTATAAGTCCAATGAAGAATATGTGTACGTGAGAGGCCGTGGTCGGGGAAAGTATATATGTGAAGAGTGTGGTATTCGTTGTAAGAAGCCGAGCATGCTCAAGAAACACATACGAACGCACACGGATGTGAGACCCTACATCTGCAAGTGCTGCAACTTTGCTTTCAAAACTAAAGGTTGGTTTTACCACATTCACATTCAAGCATGATTGCAAAAGATTGGGATAGAAAATAACCCCTGTTTTATTTAGGGAATCTCACCAAGCATATGAAGTCAAAAGCTCACATGAAAAAATGCCTTGAACTTGGAGTTTCACCCACAGCCATGGACAATACAGAGGATGCTGGTAAGAATATTTTGCAGTACTTTTTCATGCAGATGTAAATGATTAGTTCATTTTTAGAGCCTTAAGGCCTCAAACTAGTTCCAACATTGTTCTAAACATTAGGAGAATGTTAGAAGCACTAATTTCATTTTCTTCTCTTACTGCCTGTGTAGATGACACACAGAAGTCCTTAGGCATCATGCCAGTGGAAACAACCGTTAAGCATCAGTTCTCAGATGCAGAAGATTCTGATGGCATCGATGAGGATGAACCAGATGATGAAGAAGATGATGAATGTGATGGTGATTCTACACCAAAAACATTGTCCAGAAGCACAAGTCCTCAGTCCTATGCAGTCAACAAGCCATGTCTGTCTGGCTGTCTCCCTAAACACTTTGACCCAAGCCGCAATCCACCAAAGGAACAGCTTGGAGTTTCTTCTCCGAGTATTGATGATGATCTGACCTTTGAGCAGTCAAGTAGTTCCTCTGAGCCTTGCCCACCTCAGCTGCTGTCGCCTTGCTGGGATTCACCTTGCCAGAGGCACATGTCCCCGAGAGGAGATCTCTCACCACAACATCACCTGTTGTCAAGCCGTGATTCATCTCCTTTAAGGGCCGTTTCTCCAAGGAGAGATCTGAGCATCAGAGGGGATTTTTCACCTATCCGGCAGCTGTCACCTGTAAGGCCTACAGGTCCGGACCCATCGGGGCAACGAGCACAGTCTCCGCTGGGTCGACAAAAAGGGGTGCTCAGGGCCATGTCCCCACGGAGGGGGTCTTATCAGCACAGGACCCTCATGGATCCGGGAAGGAGTGTGAGATTTCAAGCTTCTCCCCTTCGACCAGTCATCGGAGTGCGAACAGACACCAGAATGGTATGCTTTAAGATTTACATATATGCATGTTTTTATCCAATGCAACATATATTGCATTCAAGGTACACAATCAATTCTTGCTTTCCTTGGGAAGTGAACTTATTACCTTGGCATTGCTAGTACCATGCTCTACTGATTTACATACAGGAAAGCGTGTCGCATTTTACACATTGCTTTTGGAGACAAAGTGTACCTTATAAGTTGTAAACTATTAACTGTTGATATATCATTTTATTCATGTTGAAACTTTTTGGCATCAGTGACATCAAACCTGGCACCAATTTTTATAATTTTTAATAGTGTTTTTTTGGTTCTTTCTGACAGCCATGGGCATTGTAAATGTACTTTGTAGAATAAAAATCTTTATGATTAAATAAAATCTGTATAAAGAATACAATGCCATTTTGGGGTAAAATATTGCTATACAGTCAATTCTGGTGCCAAACCCTAATGGCATACCAGAATAAATAAATATATGTATATATAAAAAAAAAAAAAATTATACAACAAAACAAAAAACAGACGTATAATCAATACTTTAAAGAGTCCAGTCAAAAGGAAGAGAGAGAGAGAGAGGGAGGGAAAAAATAAAAAAACAAAACAAGTCATTCCTTTATATAATCAAGCATGTTAAAGGAAAAACACTGCCAAGCATCAATAGTAGAGGGCTTGGCCCCATTAATATGCGCTGTTGTACATTCACAAGTCACTATTTTCAGGAGGCTATGGATCCAATATGTTTTTTGCACACATGTGCGGTGTAAACCAGTTCTGTATTATTGTCTTCTTCGCAGCTGTAAAACCAGCAAACAACATTAGAATAAATAGATTTTTAAACATTTTTCAAACCAAATCTACACCAAGTCCAATGAATTTATTTAATTCTCTGAAAATAGTTTACACATCAGAATGGATTGGTCAGCATTATAATCCACATCACTTTATTTCAGGATCAAGGGGATACTCCTCAGAATCTGTATGTTCCTGTCGGCCTATGCAGCAGTCAAGATCTGTCCACAGCCCTGCAGCCAGACATCTTCAGCCATTTGCCTTTGCACTCTCAAGGACAGGTGCCAACGCCTGTTCCAATGATCCCTATTGGGGGGTTAAGAATGCCCACCATGTCAACATCTGGTGCTGCTGGGGAGAGAAATTTGCTCCCGTCAAATCCACAGGGGAACATATTAGAAACGGCTAGTTCTGGCCGGACCTCAGTCCCTGTCCTAGATCCTGGAGTGGCCTACAGTGGAGAAACAGCAACCTCTTCCACTGGCCTTCCTAGCAAAGACGATAAGAAGGAGGAGAGCGTCTACATCTGTGCAAAAGCTATTGCGTCCCTCAGAATCACATCTGAAGATGCCTCTGATAAACCACCTAAAAGCTGACTTTGTAAGCACTATATAATGGCATTGAGAAGTAAAACTACAATTCAAGCTCAGACCAGAAACATATTTTATGCAAGTATTCAGTGGTTGCGTTCTGCATACATTATGTGGGTTCTTGTGTTGCACTGGCGGTTGCAAACTTCTGTACTCAAGGGGGCAATAGAGTTACCTTTAAGTGTCTGTGCCATTAACCCAGATGTTTTATTCTTCAGGTAGCCTAGCTGCTGTAAACATGCCAAGTTTAACAAACTTAAACTAACTTGCTCAGTAGTTGACCTTTAGTGCCCCCTTGCAGTCTGGCACATTTCGGAAGACAAAGATGCACAAAATCAAACTTGCTTAGAGTGTGTTTTTGGCATTAAGAGTCTGACCAAGGAGTTTTGGTAACGTAGGCAAAAACATAATACACAGAATATGCACAGCATCTTGCATTTATGTTCAATGCACATGCCATTTTCTCCTGCCATATCAATTACAACAATAAACATGTTCAAGCTGCATATTTGCAACAATACATGCAAAAAAAAAAAAATTGTATCAATATATCCTGAAGTCTATAGTTCTGAGTTTCACAGGACTGGAAGTGCATCATTTGCGTCCCAAGTATACAAAACGCCAGTCGCCGTTCTGTCTTTGACTTTTGCTTGTGCCTTTTAAGAAGATGTTTGCATATCCCTCGATGAGAGAAAGTCATTCGATGTACCCTGTTTATGCACTTAACAATAGTGGTGGTCTTTAAGTTGAACTAATATGAGGTACCGTGGTTGCTTTTTGAAACTGCATTTATTACGTACGTTAAAGTTTGCATTAAGCTGTGCTATTACATTGCCTTGTATGCTGTTGTATATTTTTGCTGGCACCTTTATAACTTAACCGCATTATGTGCGTTCAAGATTATGAACCCAAAAGTGTTGATAAATTCTTTAAACAGTTTAAACCTCCTCCACCGTATAGTATTTTTCTAAATGTATCATACCTCGTTTCCTTATTTAATCTTTAGATTTTTCTGCACTTAAGCAAAGAAATGTCATTACAAGGCATTTTTAATAGAGACCTGCATATGACATCATATTATTATTATTATTATTATTATTATATAAAAAGCAGTAAGTATCGTGCATTAAGATGACTATTCGAAGCACTTTCTAGCGAGCTGATAGACTGAATGCCGTGTCATCAATATTGAAGCTCTTTTAAATGATTTTTCATTGAATTAATCATATGGCACAACATTCCAGTCACTGTTAAGTCAATTATATGTGCACATACATATGTACGTGTTCACACACACACACACACACACACACACACACACACACACACACACACACACACACACACACACACACACACACACACACACACACACACATATACGCACGTACATATTTACACAAACATACACACATAATCGCTATCATGTACTGTAATTATTTTTGAAGAGTGGCTTGTGTTGAAGTAAACAAAATTGAATTGTATATTTGAAGGGATAGTTGCTTTTTCAGGTTTTTCTTGCCATCAGATGAAGGGGTCTTGTCTGGTGAAATTGTCTGACTGTTTGAATGTATGAATTTTTAGCCTAAGTCATTTTAAACGTCTTTAAAGAAGGTATAAGTGCTATCTCATATTAAACATACGGATATCATATGAAGTAGCAGTCAGTTTATGGTATTTATATTAATAGTCTGAGTATTTAAAAAATGCTGAGATGGTGAAGTTAAACTGAGTTTATACTGAAGGAACTTTCATGTCATGTTTACAGTATTACGTATTATCTAGGTTGAATTTATGGCATTTTAGAAATTACAACTGTTATTTATCTTACGGACTGGTACATGGTCATCATTTATAGAAGTTCATGAATATTTCTTTTGTTTTGCCCATAAAGGCAGCTGATTTCTTCTTATTTAATTGTTTGTTTTTGTTTTACTCTGATTACAAGATGTCCTTTAGAAAAAAACTGAAATTAAAGTTCTATTATAAAAACTTGTTGACAGTGTTCTTACCTCAAAATGAAATATGCATATTAATAATAATAAACAAACAAACAGAGAAGTAAATATATTTTCATCTCTAATGTTTTTAAATATCCAGATTATTTAGCACACAGTCATATGCTGCTTTTTGCATTATTTTGTATTTTTCTAATCACTAATTCTATAGCAAGCATAATTTCAGTGAAAAGTGTAATTGGACATTTAATATTTGTAATGATACATCTACAATAATACACAAGACGGTGACGTTTCATTACAACACAAGTCATTGATTGTCTTAGAGAATAAGTACAGTAGATTATTATTGTGCAAAATCTTTACAAACTTATTTCTGCCTCTTAAAATGTGTTTCACAGAGAGGTAGAAAATAATGCAACTGGATGGAAGGCATGCAATCATGCAGTTTGATTCTATGAAAAATGTCTATTATACATTTGCATTTTTTGTGTGCTATTTTCAAGCTGGTGATTGTCACTGATGTGTTAAATAGCCCAGCCTTCTGCAGAGGATTTCAAAAATCTCAGCCATACACAAAATCATGGTGATAATGGTGAAAATGTACATTGCACTGAGAAAGATGGTCTTTTCGAAGTGCTCAGGTACCATACACTTGGTGAAGTTGAATGTCTTGTCCAGTGAACTGGCATCACAGAAGTACAGCGAATGAACCAGGAATCCAAAGAGACGACTCTGGAGCCAGAATGCTGCCACCTCCAGGACGATCCGTAACAGTACAGAAATGATGTAGAACACTGTGTATGTCGGTCGTTCCAGAATATCCTCTTGGGCTATGTTTTTATATGCTGCATACAGATGGAATACGGCCCCTGGAACAAGAACCGTCACTAGCTGCAGGGCCCAAAACACCTGCCAAAACAAAAGTTTTCCACAATGAATATTTTGTAAGGAAGGTTCATTTTTTGTAAATAGTAAATAGCTTTGTAAACATTTCTTGCAAAAAAAAAAAAAAAAATAGAGAGAGAATATGTAAATAAATCTTTTGTAATTTTATAAATGTCTTTACTCTGACTTTTGATCAATTAATTGCAAACTTGCTGAATAAAGGAATTTTTAAATCTTACTTACCCCGAACTTTTGAATGGTAATGTATCATGATATCCATCAAATATATTCAAATTTAAACTATTATACACTTAAGACTGAAGTAATGATGCTGAAAATTATCTTTGCATCACAGGGATAAATTATATTTTAAAATATATTCAAATAGACAACAATACTTTTGAATTGTAATAATATTTCAGAATATTACCGCCCGATAATGGGGCATCTTGAATCTTTTTTTTTTTTTTAGATATTTAAGTTTAAAATAAACCATAAAACGATTGTACAAATACAACATTTAAACTGTATGTGACTTGTAACTTGTTTTACATTATGTAAATCTCTGAGAACACTGTTCAAACTTTCTTGACTCAAAACTTTAGTTCTTGTAAAAACTTGGCTGTTTTTTTTTTTAAATCTCACACTCAATTAAAGCTTTCCATCTGTTTTTGCAATATTACCTGCGGCGTTACAGGTCTGAACTGATTGTAACAGAAGAGGTTGAGCTCCCTCCTGTCGGGGTCGCAGCTGAAATGAAGGGCTTCATTCCCGTAAACCGCAAATCCCAGAACGCCCAGGAAGAACATGCGCACGGAGCCAAAAAACAGGGTGTGGAACTGACCAATCACAGTCGGAGGCCGGAGCTACAAAAACACCGCGAATCAAACAAGATAAAACAAAATTGGTACGTCACAACTTACATAAAACAATATAATTTAAAGCAACTTCATATATATTTTTTTACCTTAAAATATCAGTTTCAAAATATTATAAAGCAAATAGCTTGAGTCTTTCCCACGCTACCCCAGCAATTTTAAATGACTAATTTGTGAAGCTTCGAAACCACTGCAAATTATTTGTTTCAAATCAGTGATTCGGGGCCATAGGTTCGGAGCACATAGCCTAAACTGCTGAAATCTCGTGAACATTTTCGAAATGTTTAGATATTTCAGTTATCAGTTCAGTGAGGTCATGCTTTTTTGTTTTTGTTTTTTTACCCAATTCTGGGGTCCATTATAGTTTTGTATACATTTCTTTTAATGACACAAATGACACATCTGTATAATAAAAAGGAAGAGTAGTTTCTGATTAACCACATATAGCCTACACACATATGTGACCCTGGACCACAAAAACAAGGGTCAATTTTTCGAAATTTAGATTTATACATCAAATGAAAGCTGAATAAATTAGCTTTCCATTGATGTATGGTTTGTTAGGATCGGACAATATTTGTCTGAGATACAATTAGCCTATTTAAAAATCTGGAATCTGAGGGTGCAAAAAAAAAAAAAAAAAAATCAAAATATTGAGAAAATCGCCTTTAAAGTTGTCCAAATGAAGTTCTTAGCAATGCATATCCTATTAATCAATAATGAAGATTTGATATATTTACGGTAGGAAATTTACAAAATATCTTCATGGAACATGATATTTACTTAATATCCTAATGAATTTTGGCATAAAAGAAAAATCGATCATTTTGACCCATACAGGTCCATCTCAATAAATTGGAATGTTGTGGAAAAGTTCATTTATTTCAGTAATTCAAGTCAAATTGTAAAACTCGTGTATTAAATAAATTCAGTGCACACAGACTGAAGTAGTTTAAGTCTTTGGTTCTTTTAATTGTGATGATTTTGGCTCACATTTAACAATAACTTCACTATTTCAACAAATTAGAATATGGTAACATGCAAATCAGCTAATCAACTCAAAACACCTGCAAAGGTTTCCTGAGCCTTCAAAATGGTCTCTCAGTTTGGTTCACTGGGCTACACAATCATGAGGAAGACTGCTGATCTGACAGTTGTCCAGAAGACAATCATTGACACCCTTCACAAGGAGGGTGAGCCACAAACATTCATTGCCAAAGAAGCTGGCTGTTCACAGAGTGCTGTATCAAAGCATGTTAACAGAAAGTTGAGTGGAAGGAAAAAGTGTGGAAGAAAAAGATGCACAACCAACCGAGAGAACCACAGCCTTCTGAGGATTGTCAAGCAAAATCGATTCAAGAATTTGGGTGAACTTCACAAGGAATGGACTGAGGCTGGGGTCAAGGCATCAAGAGGCACCACACACAGACATGTCGAGGAATTTGGTTACAGTTGTCGTATTCCTCTTGTTAAGCCACTCCTGAACCACAGACAACGTCAGAGGCGTCTTACCTGGGCTGAGGAGAAGAAGAACTGGACTGTTGCCCAGTGGTCCAAAGTCCTCTTTTCAGATGAGAGCAAGTTTTGTATTTCAGTTGGAAACCAAGGTCCTAGAGTCTGGAGGAAGGGTGGAGAAGCTCATAGCCCAAGTTGCTTGAGGTCCAGTGTTAAGTTTCCACAGTCTGTGATGATTTGGGGTGCAATGTCATCTGCTAGTGTTGGTCCATTGTGTTTTTTGAAAACCAAAGTCACTGCACCCGTTTACCAAGAAATTTTGGAGCACTTCATGCTTCCTTCTGCTGACCAGCTTTTTAAAGATGCTGATTTCATTTTCCAGCAGGATTTGGCACCTGCCCACACTGCCAAAAGCACCAAAAGTTGGTTAAATGAGCATGGTGTTGGTGTGCTTGACTGGCCAGCAACTCACCAGACCTGAACCCCAGAGAGAATCTATGAGGTATTGTCAAGAGGAAAATTAGAAACAAGAGACCAAAAACTGTAGATGAGCTGAAGGCCACTGTCAAAGAAACCTGGGCTTCCACACCACCTCAGCAGTGCCACAAACTGATCACCTCCATGCCACGCCGAACTGAGGCAGTAATTAAAGCAAAAGGAGCCCCTACCAAGTATTGAGTACATATACAGTAATTGAACATACTTTCCAGAAGGCCAACAATTCACTAAAAATGTTTTTTTATTGGTCTTATGAAGTATTCTAATTTGTTGAGATAGTGAATTGGTGGGTTTTTGTTAAATGTGAGCCAAAATCATCACAATTAAAAGAACCAAAGACTTAAACTACTTCAGTCTGTGTGCACTGAATTTATTTAATACACGAGTTTCACAATTTGAGTTGAATTACTGAATTAAATGAACTTTTCCACGACATTCTAATTTATTGAGATGCACCTGTACAATGTTTGTTGGCTATTGCTACAAATATAGCCTACCTGTGCTACTTATGACTGGTTTTGTGGTCCGGGGTCACATATTAGCTATAGGCTACAGACTCTGTGGTGATTTGTTGGTTGCAGCAGCAGATGACTTAGTTGCATTTCATAGATTACACTTTCAATAAAACATTTGCAGTGGGTTTTTATAAGCTGTTTTATGCATGTTTTGGCATGAGTTTTTGTTGCATAGACATGTTTGACCAGCATGCATCACTAGCGTTTGGCATTTTGAGCGCTTCGAAAAGTTGAGTCGTTTTGCGAAGCAACTGGTTCAATTCATTCAAAGTTTCGAAGCGCTTTGTTTCTCTCATGTTGTAGGAGATGAGCAGGTACGAAATTCCGCGATTGCTTTGCGGCAGTCGTACACAGCTACAAGACAATGAATTCCACTCAGGGGGCTTTAAAAAATACACAAAACTACATACAGTTGCTTTATGACCATTTAAAAACAAAACTGTTGAAAACAAATGTTCTCTAAAACATTTAAAAAAAAAAAAAAAATCTGTTTACTTAATTTATTATGAAGCATCCATTAAAACTAAATATGTGACCCTGGACCACAAAACCAGTCATAAGTGTCAATTTTTTGAAATTGAGATTTATGTATCTTCTGAATAAATAAGCTTTCCATTGATGCATGGTTTGTTAGGATTGGACAATATCTGGCCAAGATACAACCATTTGAAAATCTAAAATCTGAGGGTGAAAAAAAATCTAAATATTGTGAAAATCGCCTTTAAAGTTGTCCAAATGAAGTTCTTAGCAATGCATATTACTAATCAAAAATGAAGTTTTTATATATTTACGATAAGAAATTTTAAAATTATCTTCAAGGAACATGATCTTAACTTAATATCCTAATGATTTTTGGCATAAAAGAAAAAATGATAATTTTGATCCATACAATGTATTTTTGGCTTTTGCTACAAATATACCCCAGCGACTTAAGACTGCTTTTGTGATCCTGGGTCACATATATTAAAATGCAGAAAACCTAATAATGTGATTTCTTGATTTTGCCACAAAAAGCTCAGAAAAAATAAAATAAAAAGGAAACCGACACACATCGTCTTACTTACACATCCCTCATAGAAGTTCTTGATGTAGTTTAAGGACATGATAATGTCTTTTTTCTTTCCGCTGAATTACTCTGTAATGCTTGGCCCTCATTTCAGACCTGTTGCCTTCTGCTGAGCTCCAGCTCAAACGCTGTTGACCTGTGCTGAATATTTCCCTTTCATCTGATCTACCTTCCTCCATTTACCCATGAGGTACAAAAAGACAACAAAAAGGGAAAAACAAAAGGACTGGACATGTGGTCCACACATAATCCCCATTCAACTAGTCAGCAGAAAAAAAACAGGCCTTTGAGGCATAATGGGGGAACAGCTGACAAAAATCCAACAAATGTAAGGCTTAAAGTGAAATTAAAGAAATGTAGACATGGAAATAAAACAAATGCAACAGCTGATGTTTTCAAAACAAGCTTGTAAAAGTTTTTACAATATTGCTTATGCCTTTTTCGAAAGTTGCATGCATACATGCAGTCATTTTAGCATGTAGCATTTTCAAGTTTGATTTAAAAAGCATCACCAGAATGAACAAACAAAAAATAAATTCCTTTTGATTATATTTTGTAAACTTACCAGCCTGATCCCAAGTGGACAGTTTGTCCTCTTCATTTAACCAAGCATAGAGCAAGACCTCATGGGAAATAATTGTCTGTCCCAGCACTGTCCTGAATCAAAGCTGACGAAGTCACTAATTAAAAGATCATCATTTATCCATGTGGCTTTCATGTGCGATCTGTGCAATCCCATGCAAACAGAGGGTCATACCGTGCGATCCTGAAAACATGCTGCTCTGAGAGCCGGGCTCTGCTGATAGACTCTTTTCACACCGAGATTAATGGAGGCTTGGTCAGAATATCATGGGCTGCTCAGAGCATTGGTTATAGAGCTGCAGTGGACTGTATAATAAAGAACTTTTGAAGTAAATGTTGGAGTTATGCTTACTGTGCATGCATACTTTCCAAATGATTTTTAAAAGTTTTTTTTAAAATATATTTTTAAAGATTTTGCATTTGTTACATTATTTCATCATAATTAAGCACATTACTGCAGAATAGTAATTTTTCATTTTAAATCATCATAGACTGAAGGTAGTACCATGAATAAAAACATGCTGCACAAATACTTTTTATACAATTCAAATAATAGTATAATTTTTTTTCCCCATGATTAATCAATGAGAATTTGTTTTTTATTACATGACAATAATGGAAAATGGCAAGAAAATATCCTTAGTTGTTATGAAACAAATCCCACAATTCAAAAATCAATCAATCAATCAATCAATGAAATTGACATTTCTTGAGATTCACAAATTCATATTATAATATCATTTTAAATAAGCATAAATTATAAGTAACTGTAACTATATAATGTTGTATATAGTTGTTAAAACAAAAGGAAAACAAAACATTTGTGAAATTAAAGAATTTCGTTTGCATACTTTTAACAGCATACATGTCTGGTAACAATATTGTGACTGTAACAATATTATTATTTAACAATGTATTTGTATGTGTGTTAAAACTAAAAAACAAACACAAATGCAACCAACCAACCACACACACACACACACACACACACACACACACACATATATATATATATATATATATATATATATATATATATATATATATATATATATATATATATTTACATTTAGCAGACGCTTTTATCCATATATATATATATATATGTTTTGTACCCCACATTTAGAGTGAGAGAGAAGTTGCAAGAAAATATGCTTAATTTATATTAAACTACTAATCTCTCAATGCAACAGCAAAAACAAAAAGTTAAATAGATCTGGACTTCTTGACATTTCATGAGATTCACAATTTCCTATTATAATATTAAATTTCTACAGATTCTACAGATTTCACAACAATCAGACAGTGTTTGACAGAACTCACTCAATCTACAGAGCATGAATTGAGTCTCAGCCTGATTATTTTGAGGTCTGTCTGCCTCCCACAGCTGCTGCGTTTGTCCTGTCAGCCGCTCTGAGAGCTTCTGCTGCTCTCACTCACTCCCTCACTCACTGCTCCTGCTGGTAAGTGTTTCCTCACGTCTCCTCAACTTTACATGCACTGTCTTCATAGCTTTTAAAACGTGAACTGGTTTGACTGCATGTTTGATTGTCATACAGTAAAGGTAAATATATATATATATATATATATATATATATATCTCTATCGACATGTGTTCAGCATGAAAAGCACGTTTCAGTGTAACGCAGCATGTGTTTTTAGACTGGATTTTTGTCTATTCTGTCAATTTCTTGAAAGTCTTGTGTGTCCGTTCCTTGAAGATCTAATCCTTGAGTATATCAAGAGCAAGAGGACTGGAAATACATTCAAATGCATGAAGGTTCAGTGTAGGTCAACTGGAAGTCAGAAAAACATTATGATATATAAAAATATTTTGCATTAAAAACTGCTTTTTTTATTCAGTGTGCAATGCCGTTTTACAACATATCATTTGAACACTCATGAACGCTGACATGCTGGAGAATAAACAGACAAGTTGACCATATTAAGAGTCTCTTGAAATAGACTCCAGGCCATGAACAGGTGCCATGTGCCGTTCTTGTGAAAGGGGTGTCATCAGACTGGACAGAGCGGCTAAATTTAACCAGATGAACAGGACAAACAGACAGGCACTTCATAGCTCAGAGGATAAACAACCACAAACATCTCTTTACAATAATTAAGAGCAAATACACAAGCAGTCATCGCACGTCATGATCTTTTAAACATATATGGGTGATTCTAAGAACTTTTAAAGATTCCTTTAAAGCTTTAGTTTTAAAGTTTAAAGTATGTTTAGTTTTAAATTATTTGTGAATAGTGATACAATCTTCACAAAATCTTTGAGTATTTATGTATAAAAATTTGTTCATTAGTTTATAACCAAAAATTGCTGTCCCTGCTATTGCATGTCTTTAGCATCCCACACTGTAAAAAAAAAATCCGTAAAATTTACTTTAAAAAAACGGCAGCTGTAGTTTCCGGAATTCTACTGTAAAAAATACGGTAACATTTTAGGTTTTACGGTTTTAACTTAAATTTACAGTTAAATACCGTAATTTCATTAGCTGATATAATGTTAATATACCAACCTAATAAAGTACTGAAATCTGGTTTGTACCTTTGAAATACACTGATAACCACCAAATGCAGGTGGTGATGAGAAAGTCACACAATGAACAAAAGTCCATCACAAGCAGCTTTTAAATAATAACATATATAGAAGGTGCACAGTGTCATTGACACAAGCACTAAACACCATCATGGTGAGACTCATTATACTTAAATATGCAATAAACATTAATTTAACAAATTTAGATGTGACATACAACCCTAATAAACATAACTGATAAGAAAAAACTAAGAAGAAACATAGTTATTTCAAAGAAAAAACATCAAATTCAAACAAAATTTGAAATGCAGCGCAGGGAATTATGGGGACGTCAGTTTACCCTGTAAATTTTACAGGAACTTACCGTTAACCATTTAACAGGTTTTTACCGTTAATATCACAGTCATTTTTTTTACAGTGCATCTATGAAAGGGAACGTTCTCAGAAAGTTCTGGCAAGGTGCCTCTCAATGTTATGAACAAATTAAATGTTAATTTAATAATGTTTTCAAACGTTAGCACAAAAACTGAATTTACATCATTCATGGAATGTTTTTTTTTTTCTAAAATGTTTTAGTTGGATGTTCATCTTTCATTTTTTAAATGTTATTACTTGTTTCAGAATGTTCAGACTCACATTCAAACATAACATTCTCATTATCTTTCCAAAATGATAAAATGGAATGTTCGTTAACATTTGCATTTTTAAAACATTAAAAAAATGGAATGTACTTAACATTAAAAACATTAAAAGTGTTCTGAAATTATTATTTTTTTTACCTGGGATCATGCCTAACATTTTACAAAATGGTTTCGTTTTTTTTTTAAAAAGGATTAAAAGTATGAATTTCTATAATTCCTTTATTCACAAAAAAGATGTATTTCTTTGTATTTTATGAATCAAAGTAGACTAACTTTAGAAACCATTACCATCACATTAAACAGTATCAAAACTTGTGATACATTTTTCATTTTGTGTAATTTCAAGCACACCGTATAAACTGTATTATTTTTCAAAGTTGCAAATAAATGAAAGATTACTGGAGTACATTTTAGAAAACACTATTTCAATCATTCTAGTTCAAATGTCTTCTGTATTTCAATGTGTTACTTGCTGTTTCTTTAATTGTTTGTTAAATTTACTATAGCTATTTCTGAGTGAAAATTGTTTCAAAGTAAAATAATAAAAGAATCACCCTTACACTACTAAAAACATTTCATCCGAATCAAAACCTGTGATGTGAACGGCTCTGTTGTTCAATCTAAAAGCTAACGGATTCATCCCGTCATCTCTCAACAGCAGATTTCCATCAGAATGGAGAGCTGTGCCCAGTCTACAAACGGTGACACCAAGGCTGAAGTGACCCATGACCTCACCGAGGATCTGAGTCAGCAGCTGGAGGACATCATCAACACCTATCAGGTCACCGAACAGCCAGGGGAGGCCGAGGATGTTGAGGAAGAGGCCGTTGCAGATAAGACCAAAGACCAGAAAATGGAGAAGAAGATGCTGAAAGGCCTCGGTGAGTCACATGCAAGATATTTAACCCAATGTTACTCTATTTGAAATGTCATTCGTGATCAATGAAATCAAATTATTTTCCTACTTGATGCTATCAAACTGTGTGACCTAATCACAGGGAAGGAAGCCATGCAGCTCATGCAGAGCCTGAATAAACTCGGAAGCCCTGAGCAGAAACTGGAGGCTCTCATTAAAAAACACGCTGAACTGGTGAGTACAGTCATCAACAATACTCTGCCTTTGAACATAAAAACAAATGACACTTGTTAACAAGCTACCGCGCTGTACTAAAGAAAAAAGGTAAATATTCACACATGCATTTGGAAAAAATCAGCCCCTTTTTAATTTTTTTTGACTTTGTGAAAACATTTTAAGTATTAAAAAAAAAAAGGTAACACTTTACAATAAGGTTCATTAGTTAACAACATTAGAAAACATGAACTAAGAATGAACAATACTTCTACAGCATTTATTAATCTTAGTTAATGTTAATTTCAGCATTTACCAATGCATTATTACAATCACAAGTTGTGTTTGTTAACATTAGTTAATGCACTGTGAACTAACATGAATAAACAATGAACAACTCTATTTTTATTAACTAACATTAACAAAAATTATTAAATATTGCAATAAATGCATTGTTCATTGTTTGTTCATGTTAGTTAATATATTAACTAATGTTAACAAATGACACCTTTTTGTAAAGTGTTATCAAAAAAAAAACAGCAAGACTTTGCATTCTTCTATGTTAAAATTATTTTATTTCAGTACAGTTTTGTTTTGGATTGTCCCAGCTGAACTGAACTACTAAAGACAATAGTCAACAATGTTCTGCCTTTGTTTTCATAAAAATTGAACTGTTCTACCTTTGCAACGTTAAAAAATAAACTTAAATAAATATTTAAATAATAGTAAAATAAATAAATAATAAAACAAACACATAAATGAATTAGTAAAAAATAATAATATTAAAATAATTTAATATTTCTCTAAGCTGTCTTTTCAGCTTAGATAGTTTGAGATATTATATTAAAATGGCTTTCTGTTAAATAAAAGAGATCATAATTATATTATGTGTACATGTAACCTGCAGCTGGAGGAGCACCGCTCGGACCAGAAACAGCTGAAGGTCCTGCAGAAGAAACTTCTCCAGGTGCTGAAGGAGAAGGATCAGCTTCAGAGCGAACACAGCCGAGCCGTTCTGGCCCGCAGCAAACTAGAAGGCCTGTGCAGAGAGCTGCAAAGACACAACAAGACGCTAAAGGTGACAATATCATCATGTCATGATATCACCTGAGCTTGTTTGAACCACTGTTATCTGCTAATGAGCACAAATCAAAACCTGCAAACTATATCAAAAAGTAAAAGTGTGTCAGTATAAGGGTTGCAACATTAAAAAATTCACAGTACACTGAAAAAAAAAGAAGATTGTAGTAGTTACTCTAAAACAATTTTCACTCAGAAAATGCTAGTAAATAAAAGTCACAAATAACAAGTAATACATTTTTTTTACAGTGTAAAATGGTTTATATTTTGCCCTGTACAAACATGATATAATAAATCATAAATTATGGCATTACGATAAAGTTATTTTTACTAAAACTATAAAACATTGACAGACAACTCATATCCACCATCACGCTTTTGGTGCAGGAGGAAACTCTACAGCGGTGCCGTGAAGATGATCTGAAGCGGAAGGAAATCACCACACATTTCCAGAGCACGCTGACGGACATCCAGGCCCAGATCGAGGAGCACAGCAGCCGAAACAACAAACTGTGCCAGGAGAACAGCGACCTGGCGGAGAAACTCAAAGACCTCATATCTAAATATGACCAGCGAGAGGCGGTGAGGGAAAACTACAGGACATCACTCTGGTTTGACCTGAGATCACATCATTTAAAGCATTTATTATTATTATCACAATATATCATTTTAAATACTTTTTAATATTTTTAAATAAGTCCATATAGTTTTTTTGATTCATTTTTATTTCAGTGTTAGTTATTTTATCACATTAAGATAAACAAAAAAAAAAATTGTCCAAGATGCAGATGAGTGTGTTTCTTTATCGGAGCAGATTTTGAGAAATTTAGCATTAAATCACTTACCAATGAATCCCTCACCGATGAACCAACGGATGCTCTGCAGTGAATGGGTGCCGTCAGAATGAGAGTCCAAACAGCTGATAAAAACATCACAATAATCCACACCACTCCAGTCCATCAATTAACGTCTTGAGAACAGAAAAGCTGCATGTTTTTTAAGAAACAAATCCATCAAGACATTTTTATCTTCAAACCATTGAATCAGGAGAGAAATATGCACAGATCAAGGCAAGCACTGTTTACAAGAGAAAACAGTCCAAAACCATTCTAAACACATATATGGGTGGATTTTGATGTAAGAGGACGACAGGGGAAGGACTTTTTCTCCTTAGGAAGCATTATTATGGATTATGGACTCATGGATTATATTTTTGCCATAAGCAAAAATGCCTTGATGATTCATCTTGATGGATCTGTTTCTTACAAACACGCAGCTGTTTGCTTCACAAGACATTAACTGATGGACTGGAGTGGTGTGTATTACTTGTGGATTATTGTGATGTTTTTATCAGCTGTTTGGACTCTCATTCTGACGGCACCCATTCACTGCAGAGCATCCATTGGTGAGCAAGTGATGTAATGCATTTTTCCAAATCTGTTCTGATGAAGAAACAAACTCATCTACATCTTGGATGGCCTGAGGGTGAGTACATTTTTTAGTACTCAAATTGAAATTTTGCTATTAAAAATAGCATGTGGATAGCAATAAATACATTTAATAAAGACTGAGAGTTGTGTTTTTGGCTTTCATGCAGAATCTTGAAAAAGTGTTCAAGCACAGAGACCTGCAGCAGAAATTACTGGAGACAAAACTCACACAAGCCAACCTGATGCTCAAAGAAGCTGGGGAGAAACACAAGCTGGAGAAGGAACATGTGAGTAAAACATCTCAAGATTTCATATAATAAAATATATTTTTATTGCACAAATTATTATGTTTCTGCTAGCTAAAGTCCAGTGAAGTATAAACAATGCGTTACAGCCATTGTGCAATGCAGGTAACTCCTGAAATAAGTTTACTGTTGTTTTCTGGGATTGTTTACTTGCTTCCGATCTATATATTTTTTCTCCAGTTACTGAAGCAGACTGCAGAGGCCAAAATACAGGTTAAACTTATGAAAGAACAAGAGACTGACATGAAGGCTCAGGTAAATTTACTTCAGATAATACACATTACTATTGTTCTCTCAAATCATATTTGTTCTGAAATTAACTAATTTCTTTTTCTGTCAGCTTTCTGTATATTCTGAGAAGTTTGATGAATTCCAAGGAACAGTGTCTAAGAGCCACAATGTGTATGCCAGCTTCAAACAGGACATGGACAAGGTGTGTATCTCTGAAATTAGAAAATATTTTCTTCAAATCTTTTGATACCTTCATCATACACCCCCCCGCCCCCAAACAAATTATGTATGTATTATTGAAGCTTCAGCACATGCTTTTCAGAAATGTGGTAAGGTCCAACAAGAAAAAAATGTTCAAACTTGTCGAAACGTGTTTAGAGTCTCACATAAAATACATCAATGCTTAGTGTGTCTCTCAGACCCTGAACAGAACATTAGGGTTAATTTTTCTATCTCATCTCATGTCTTCTCATGTTTAATCAGAGTTATTATTGGTGATCAAGACTTACACTATTAAAAACATTTTTGTTAATTGAAAATCTGAAAATAAATTTGTTGAAAATCTTAAACTAAAGGAAAATGAGAAATGTTGCATTGGAAACGAACTAAAATAAGTTTAAGTTGAAGCACTAAAATTACTAACTGGAAATGAATAAATCTAAAACTGAAATAAAATAAAATCAAACCCTTTCTGTTAATTTAAAAAAATTACATTCTGAATTCTGTTAATTAAAAGAAATAAACTGAAATCAATCTGAAATGAATTAGGTGAAAAACTTAAAACTAAACACAAATTAGAAATGTTGCCTATATGTTTTAGCTGAAGCACTAAAATTACTAACTGGAAATGAACAAAGACTAAAACTAAACTATAACTGAATTAAAAATTAAATTAAACCTAAACAGTAATATTTAAAATAATAATAATAATAATAATATGACAAAAGCTTCCTAAAACTTTAACCTAAAATTAAAAAGAAAACTGAACATTTAAAATAAAAGCCAATTCAAAATATGAATAAAAATGTGATGTGAAATGTGAAAATATGATACTACTGTACATAAGATGATGAACTGACTTTAACTGAAATTGAGTGTTTACTGTTGTCCTTTTGTATTATTACACACTATTTTTCCTATTTAATACTGTAAAGCTGCTTTGACACAATCCGTATTGTTAAAAGTGCTACATAAATAAAGGTGACTTGACTTGACTTGATAAGAAGTCAATAAGCAGCTCGCTGTCTATCTGATGTACATGGTAAGATGTTGATTTGTCTTACAGATGGCAAAGAAGATGAAGAAGTTAGAGAAGGAGGCAGTGGCCTGGAAATCCCGTTTTGATGGCTGCAATAAAGCTCTCATTGATATGGTTGGAGATGTAAGTTGCTCAGGTTATATATCATACATCAATATTGTAGAATGCTGTTAACCATATCAGGTTCTCCAAAGAACCATTTAGTAAATAGTTCTTAAAATAACCCCTTTTAACCATTTAATAATCTAAAAAAAAAAACATTTTCCACTGTAAAGAAACTTTTTTGCATGGAAGAATTTATCAACTAGCTGTACAATGAGAATTAAGAGAATGAATCTTCACCCAAATAGTACTGCTGAGACTTTATAGTAGATACAGATTAATATGATCAAGATTTTCTCACGCAGAAAGCGCTGAAGGAGAAGGAGTTTGAACTCATCACCCTGAAGACCCAGAAACTGGAGAATCTGTGTAGAGCGCTTCAGGACGAGAGGAAAACGCTGTATCAGAAGCTCCACGGGTCTCAACAGCCCGGAGCCGAAGACTCAGCTGCTACCGAGCCAATCACTACTGAGGAAACTACCGAGGAAGTGGCAGTAAATAAAGAGGAAGTGACAGTCTCAACAGAAGCGGTCACTCAAGATGCAGACACCCCCATTGAACCAACATGTAAGTCTCCTGCAGATGCGACGCTGCTGACAAAAGAGCTCGCCAACCTGAAGGCAGAGAAAGCTCGGCTACAGGAACTCTCGACAGCGTTCACCATCCACCGCCACCTGCCGCCAGAGGCCTACGAGGACACGAACAGCTGCGTTGAGAGTGCAGACGACACTCAGGGTGAGCAACAGGTTGACACAGAGTTCAGCTTCACAGAGGAGACCGTCACAGACACACTGTCTGAAGAACAACAAGATGTCAGAGACAAAGACATGCAGTCTGTTGATTAGACAGACTAATCTCAATGTCAGTTTGTCACATTCACAAATAAACTTTATACAACTACATCCAAGTGTATCGTGCTTGTTTGAACTTTGACACCATGCATTCATGTAGTATTATGAATTTTATGATACATGTTATTATAAAAGACGTGAGGTTATACAAACAATGGTTATATGTGACCCTGGACCACAAAACCAGTCTTAAGTGTAATTTTTTTTAAAATTGAGATTTATACATCAGCTGAATAAATAAGCTTTCCATTGATGTATGGTTTGTTAGGATCAGAGAATATTTGGTCGAGATACAGATCTGAGGGTGCAAAAAAATATTGAGAAAATCGCCTTTAAAGTTGTCCAAATTAAGTTCTTAGCAATGCATATTACTAATCAAAAATGAGGTTTTGCTATATTTACGGTAAGAAATTTACAAAATATCTTCATGGAACATGATCTTTACTTAATATCCTAATGATTTTTGGCATAAAATAAAAATTTATAATTTTGACCCATACGATGTATTTTTGGCTATTGCTACAAATATACCCCAGCGACTTAAGACTGGTTTTGTGCTCCAGGGTCACATATATGATGCATACATTTGGAGAAACTTTAATTCAACTGTTGGAAATGATAGATACGTAGTCATTTATCTGCTTTTTATTTTTGATATAGTATTAATTACTCAAGCTAAAGCCTACAGGCAATTATTTCCAATTTCGTTCATATTATTGTGAAATCGTTTTTTTTTGAGTTTGCAGATGAGAACCTGTGGATGAACATTGGTGACTATAATTAGAAACCCATGTGAAGTACATATTATGTTACAAGAACCAGTGATAAAGTATTAGGGCCAAAGCAGATGTCTAAACATTCACCAAAAATTGTAAATCATAGATGATACATAGGATTGCTTTGTTTTTGACTAAAACTTTTAATGGGTCAAATCACTTTAGAGGTCTTAAATACAAAAAAAAGATGCAAAACTGACAAAAAAAATTACATTCTCTAGTCTAAATCATTCTCTAAATGAATTAATCTTAATTTCACTGTTTCCATAGCCTATCTAAAGAACCTACTATGTAAACACAGCCGAGAATCACCTCAGGATTTGACTGTTTGAATTAATTATTCATTGTGATTATTGTGGGTGTTGGTTTGTATGGTGAAACTACAAACACATACCGTTTAACTGGATTTACTAGATTCCCAAATTATGTAACTTAATTTTGTTATGGAAGGTTACTTAATTGATTTTTTGGGCGTGGCACATTTGGTCTAAAAAGCGGTCAAGAATGCAAAAATGGCAATTTTTATCTATTTTTTTACAGTCTCCAACACTTCTATATAAGCAATTTCAGCCAATTATACGCCATTTCTTCCAAAGCCCCGCCTCCAGAAATATGCCAGCCAATCCGATCACAGCAAACGCGCACGCGTTATTGTGATTCGCTAAAAAAACGCGGGCCGCTGCTCTGTATCCAGAGTGTGTGGTAACACAGAGTCAGCTGATTCCTCGCGACAACTGTTTGATTTATATCTGTCAGGTAAAAGGCATATTTTTAATATATATATGTAGTATTAAAAAAATCTCATACATCGCCTTTCTTTAACACTTTACACAGGTTTCAGACATAAATTCTGACTATGTTGTCTCACATGACTGACGCGGAGGAACTTTGAACATAACTCCACCTCCGCAGCCGTTTAAAGGCTCATGCGTGACTTACTCTGAAGTTAAGTATCTGCGGTAAACCACACCAAACGTCCCAACTGAAGTATCAACAACAGACTGTATGATAAAACAGGGCTTACTGTAGAAACCGCTTCCACCAACCCTCATAAAGATGTCTAATTTTGACGAACTTCTGCAACACGCTGGTGACTTCGGGTTGTATCAGAAGAGAATCTCTCTCTTAGGGTCTTTGCCTATTTTGCTACTCGCTTTTGTGCTAATAGGAGTTGTGTTCTTAGGATACGCACCAGACCACTGGTGTAAAACCACGGGTCTCCAGGAGAAATGCGCTTTCTCAGAGCAGCAGGTCCGCGATCTGACGGTTCCCCGCACGGGGTCGCGCGGCGCGTTCAGTAAATGCGTGAAGTTTGACGCGCTTTGGAACAGGAGCGCGCTTACATGTAATATCTCCATCGACCGGTCCATTTTCACCAACAGCACACATCTATCCTCTTGTAATGAAGGGTGGACCTTTAATGAGAACCGGAGCACCATTGTAACAGAGGTGAGAGTTGTTATTGTGCCAGCTTTGACTTCAAACTGAAGTGAAAGTAACAAATCATTAACATGCATTTGCTTGCTTAGTATTTGCATACTTTAAAATGTTACTGATCAGTGTTTCACTGGAGCTGTCAAACGATTAATCACATTGCAACTTTTTGTTTACATAATATATGTATGTGTACTGTGTATATTTATTATGTAGCCTATATATATATACACACACACACACACACACACACATGCATGTATATATTTAAGAAAAATGTTAATTTTATATATTAAATTTATTTATATATAATATAGGCTAATTATTATATAATATATATAGCCTAATATTTTTCTTTTCCTTGCAAAACTTGTAGAAACATACAGAAACAGGGAAGCGAGACATGAATATATTCCAACAAAGTGCAATCATAAAAATAAGAACAGAAAACAAATAATCTGGATTTGCGTGCTTCAAATTATGGTATTATACATACAAGTACAAAAATAAAATTACATCCTTTTAGAAAAGTTGTCATAATACGTCAACAATTTGACTCTTTGTTATTTGTAAGAGATGAAACAAGAGAGTCCAATTCAACAAGAAAAAGTGGGAAAGACGTTTAAGCCATTTTTGTGTTTATGAATGAAGAATTTCGCATTCAATATAAGAAAATTAACATATTCGTCAGATAATAGCTTTGGATTTTCATAATAAAAAATAACATCTTTGCATAATATAAATATATGTAAATATTTTCAAAATATATACCGTATGTGTGCGTATTTATATGTACATAATAAATATACACACTACACATATGTATATTATGTAAACAACAACTTATTTTGGATGCGATTAATCGTTTACAGCACTACTCCTTGACAGTGACTAAATATTGATGAATCTCTGACATGTAGATACTTTCATGCACATTTTGAATTAGTTTTGCAGTCAGATAATTGATTACTAACCCTAATCTGAATGTTGTCCTCATGTATCCCAGTTTTCATTGGTTTGTGAAGACTCTTGGCTTGCAGACCTGAACCAGGTATCCTTAGCTGGAGGGTTTTTTATAGGTGCCCTGGTGACTGGATACCTAGCTGACAGGTATTTTTCATCTTTCATGTATATCAGCATAGGCGGAGGGTGAACCAACTCCAGGGTAAGGCTCAAAGCAGCCAAATGTACTAAACATCATAAACCCGTCGTTGTAGGCGAGAACCAGACATGGGTGTCATGCAGGCTAATAAAATATGTTTAATGGGACTGAATTTGTATTTAACGTGATTACAATTTAATAAAAGATTAGAAATTGATAATTATAATGTTTCCTTTTCATGGTTATTCAAACAGCGAATAAATTATAGAATTATAGAGGGATATAGAGATCAGAGAACGCGCACGCACTCAAACTGATGAGTTTCAGCGATGACTCATCTGAACGCCTCTAATTGGCCATTGCATTCCTAAGCTCACCAGAATTGTGTGTGATTGGTTAACGTGCGCAACATTTTAAAAACGTCTAAAATGAAATACGGTGCAACATGAGCAGATCTTAATTTAATGCCACAATCGACACTGTTTACTCATTTTCACTTTGTTAGCAACAGACATAATAGATTTAATTTGTTTGTGCAGGGGCATTTTTTGTCCAATTTAGTGGCATTTTTGCCCCAAGTCCCCATAGCCTGGGGAAGCACACGCTCCGCCTATGTGTATCAGCATGTTATAATCAAAGTGCATTAAAAAAATAATTTGCTATCATGACATAAACGCATTCCAGACTAATAATAACATTTTTATTTACAGGTTTGGGAGAAAATCTTGTTTTATTGCGTCAATATTTGGCCTTGCAGTTTCTGGGATATGCATTATTTTTTCACCATATTACCCCCTCCTCCTGTTCTTTCGATGTTTGCAAGGCTTTTTCGCCAAAGGAGCATGGACCGCCATATATGTGTTGGGTGAGTACATAAGATGATATACTATAGCTGTTATTTGTTAAGTACGTGAATTAACATCAGACTAGTGCTCCTTGGTCATTTAAAATATATGAAAAGCAAATTCATTGCTTGTAACATCAACAATCCAGTTTTGAGGTTCAAGTGCTTTAAGTTTTGCAAACTTGTGTTACGCATATATATATAGTATTCATGTATTTGCCAGACACTTTTATCCAAACCAGCTTGCATTGCATACAAGTTATGCATTTTATCAGTTCATGCATTCGTTGGGAACCGAACTAATGACCTTGGAGTTACTAGCACTACAGGAATGTGTTTTCTTGATATATTTATCTTTTTCAAAACAGTTATCGAATTCTTTGGATCAAACAACAGGAAATTTGTCTCCGTTATGTCCCGTACTCTGTACTCGTTGGGTTTGGTGCTCCTTCCTGCTCTGGCATATTACATTCCTTCATGGAAGAACCTACAGCTGGCAATGACTCTACCAACATTCATCTTTCTGGTCTATCACTGGTAATTGCTTGCAATGGAACGATAACATATTTATGATTGATTTTTAATCACATTTGAAATGAAGGTTCTCTTTAGTCATTTTGCATAAGTTATTGGTATCTTTATATAAGATTCTATCATATATCATTTGCTGGATATGGCAGACATTAATGTTGTAACAGGGTTATTCCAGAGTCTCCCAGATGGTTGCTGTCACAAAGGAAGACAAAAGAAGCTGTAAAAATTGTTGAGAGCATCGCAAAGTGCAATAAAAGATCACTTCCTGAAGACTTTCAAGAGGTAATTAGACTCAGACTATTTATCAAACTCGTTGCTGTAGTTAGTATAACCAATGTTTGTTTGTTTTTACTGCCTTTAAAGGAACACTCCACTTTTTTTAGAAATAGGCTCATTCTCCAACTCCCCCAGAGTTAATAAGTTGAGTTTTACCGTTTTTGAATCCATTCAGCCGATCTCCGGATCTGGCGATAGCACTTTTAGCATAGCTTAGCATAGATCATTGAATCCGATTAGACCAGTAGCATCACGTTCAAAAATGACCAAAGAGTTTCGATATTTGTCCTATTTAAAACTTGACTCTTCTGTAGTTATATCGTGTACTAAGACCGGCGCGAAATGAAAAGTTGCGATTTTCTAGGCTGATATGATTAGGAACTATACTCCCAGTCCGGCGTAATAATCAAGGAACTTTGCTGCCGTAACATGGCCGCAGCAGGTGCAGTGATATTACGCAGCGCCTGAAAGTAGTCCCCAGCTAGGTACCTAGTTATAATAACTAGTTATAATAAGGGGGTAACTTATTAACTCTGGGGGAGTTGGAGAATGAGCCTATTTCCAAAAAAAGTGGAGTGTTCCTTTAAGTCCTTCTGGGAAGTTCCTACATATGAGTTTGGAAGTCAAAATGATATGCATTCAAGATTTAGACATTTTTATATTTATTTATATATATATATATATATATATATATATATATATATATATATATATATATATATATATATATATATATACAGTGCCCTCCATTAATATTGGCACCCTTGGTAAATATGAGCAAAGGCAGCTGTGAAAATAAATCTGAATTGTTTATCCTTTTTACCTTTCATTCAAAAAAGTCACAAAATTTCAACCTATCATTGAAGTAAAACAATTGAAAGTGTGGGGAAAATCTCATTGTGAAATTTATTTTTTAACCTAGTCAAAATAACCCAACTGCAGTTGGACTGAGATTATTTGGAATGCACAATGAAAAAACATTTCTGTGTGAGTTATCTGTTTTTGCAAATGAACTCTTCATATATATATATATATTATACGTTTTTACATTACATTACGCATTAGGGTTTTTTTGCATTAAGTGTGTTATTAATGCTTAAATATTTATTTTTATCATTTACATGCTGCCATAGACAAGTTTGCAAAAAGTTTTTTTGTTGTGCAAGACTTTATAAACAGACTAAATTGGTAGTATTTTTAATGAAAATCAACAGCATGCCAAAATGTGTACAAACCAAACTCTATAGTCAACATTCACAATTAAAATCTAATTTTGTCACATGATTCTGTATTTGAAATGCCTACAAGAGCATCCTTTTTTCCCACTAAAAATAACATTGTGGTGGAACCATACAGATGACCTGGAATTTCCTTTTTGCTCTATTTGTTTCAGTTCACATCAGGGATTAGTGCTTGTTGTGTCTGTGTATAACAATGCATCTCAAATAAGTCTTCTACACCAGTACTCCGAAAAACACTTTTATTATGTATTAAAAAGGAACTATTTTGTATTGATTTTTAGATGGATCTTTTGATAGAAAAACAAGAGGAAATTGTTCGCCCTTCATATAAAGATTTATTTAGGACTCCTAAAATGAGGAAACACACCCTCATCTTGATATATGCATGGTGAGCTTTCTTTATATGTCACTAAATACACCTTTTTATGCAGCTGTTTAACAGTAAACAGTATCAAAGTAATCAAAACCACTATTATCTTATTCGATCAAATGCACTATATACGCAGTGTGGCGTTTATTGTTTTTGTTGCATCCTCTTGCTGCAGGTTTACCGGTGCAGTGGTGTTCCAGGGTTTGGTGTTACGTTTAGGAATCACAGGAGATAATGTTTTCCTGGATTTTCTCATCTCTGCTGTGGTGGAGCTTCCAACTGGAATTATATTTTATTTCTTAGTTGATCGTATTGGCAGACGCCCTCTCATGGCAACAGTCAATTTTATTGGAGGGGCCGCTTGTTTGGCTGTGCCATTTATTCCACTGAGTAAGCTACACCCCCAGACATGTTTTGCCATTTTTTGAAAATGTTTAAATGTTTCATTCAAAGTGTTCATCAATCTATTTTTCAAGATATTTCATGGCTGAAAAGAACCATTGCGATAATCGGAAGACTGGCTGTTGCTATTGGGAATGAGACTGTGAATTTTGCCAATACAGAACTGTATCCAACACCGCTCAGGTATTTATCAGTCTTTTATCAATGAATATGAAACAGAAATTATGTTAATTCTGTTTTTAATCACATAATCCACTGAAATTGGTCACACTTTAGTTTGGGCACCAATTGTCTGTATTATCTAACAAATAACTATGACTTTTGCCTCAATGAACTCATAATTTGCTGCTTATTAATAGGTAGTAGTTAAGTTTAGGTATGGGTACTAGAATTAAGGGATCTAAAATATGGTCATGCCGAATAAGGTATTAATATGTGCTTCATAAGTACTAATAAACAGCCAATATGCATGGTAATAAGCAACTAGTTAATAGTGAGAATTGGTCCCTAAACTAGTGTTACCATATTTTTTAACACCTCAATACCATCATTGGTTGTCCTGCTGTTGTTTTACAAATTTGGGCTTGGGATTTTTCAAAATCCTGTGACCAATACTTTACACAACTTCTTCTAGTTCAGCCTTTTTAACTACATACATTAAAATTGGCACAGTCCCCATTTCTGATTTGGGTTACTTTACCTTCTATAAGTGAACAGTCTTTAGGTTTTTAATTAAAGGACAATTGAATATCCCACTAATTTGTCTATTAATACCATAGCAATTACTCAAAACACAGCAATACCTTAACAACTACTCACAACACATTAGCAACCACATAGCAATGCATAAACGTTTTCAAACTCAATATATGTATATCTATATGTATATATTAATGTTTAAAACAATTGAGATTGCCTTGAAGTTTGTCTTCCTTTTCTAGATTAATATTTCTTTATTTAGGTACACTCTCAGAAATAAAGGTACAAAAGCTGTCACTGGGGCGGTACCTTTTCAAAAGGTACACTTTTCTACCTATTAGGTTCTAATGTGTACACTTTAAGTACTAATATGTGCCTTTAAGGTACCAAAATGGACTCTTTAGGTACAAACATGTACCTTTTGACAAGGTACCGCCCCAGTGACAGCTTTTGTACCTTTATTTCTGAGAGTGTACACTGTAAAAAAAAAAAATTCTGTGAAATTTACGGTAAAAAAAAACGGTAGCTGTGGTTGCCAGAATTCTACCATAAAAAAATACAGTAACAACATTTTAGGTTTTACGGTTTTAACTTAAATTTACAGTTAAATATCGTGATTTCATTAACTGATATAATGTTAATATATCAACCTATTGAAGTACTAAAATCTGTTTTGAACTGAAATATGCAATAAACATTAATTTAACAACATTAGATGTAACATACAACCCTAATAAGCATAACTGATTAGAAAAAACAGAAGAAACATAGTTATTTCTAAGAAAAAACATCAAATTCAAACAAAATTTGAAATGCAACGCAGGAAATTCTGGGAACGTCAGTTTACGGTTTTTCTCTGTAAATTTTACAGGAACTTACCGTTAACCATTTAACAGGTTTTTAATGTAGCATTTTCACAGTTTTGTACCGTTAAAATCACGATAATTTTTTACAGTGTAGTATCTCTTTAAATAGGCATTAAATGTTTTTCTTTTTTTTGAGTAATTTACTTATTTTTCTTGTATATTACAGAAACTTAGGCGTATCTGTGTGCTCCTCAGCCAGTGACATTGGGGCAGTTGTTGCTCCGTTTATTCTGTATAGATTAGCTAATATTTGGCAAGAGCTTCCCCTCTTCGTCTATGGTGAGAAGTCATTTCAGTTTCAGAAATCGAAACAAATAAATTCCTTGTGTTTCTTATCAACTTGTGTTTCTCTCTCTGTCCCCATACACAGGGGCCATGTCAGTTCTGTACAGTGGACTTGTGATGCTTTTACCAGAAATGAGAGGTGTTGATCTGCCAGAAACTGTGGATGATGTGGAAAATATGAGAAGGTAGGTTCAGTTTTTTGTTTTTAGTTCACAAATAATATAGGTGTTAATTTAGACCGTTAATAATGTAATATGTTCTTTAGCAGGTGCAAACACAAGAAAGAAGATGGGCCTCAGTTTCCTGAAATAAACATTGTTCCAATGAAAGCAACTGAGAGAACATCCTAGGAAGTATTTCATTTGCAAACAATAAATGTAATCAGAACATTTATGGTTGATAGCATGTCCAGTACTGTAATATTGTCATAATATCATATATGCAATATGCATCCAAAAAAAAAAGTTAAAAGTAGAGGTGCGTTCAGATGATTTTAGACATTTTAAATGACATATTCCCAAACTTTTAATGCTTTATTTGTTGGCTATTTTTGTTTTGTTCATTAAATGTGTCTCTTCATATTTAATATCTAATGTGTCTATATATTTTTTCATTGTTCATGTTCTGGGTGATCTAGCCTGTTTTATATTCATGGTCATAACTCACATCCAGCCATCCATGAAACTCACTTTTAATGAAGAAATGCTTTTATTGACACACAATAGTTTATGTTAATTAACGTGTGGTGACCTGTAAATTCTCTTTCATGATGTTATACGTTAGTGTCTGAGTCTGAACAAAAGGGTAAATTCATTGTATTCCTTATTTTGAGCACATTCAGCAACACCCAATCTAGTCATTCTAGTTCAGCGGAGCAGATTTAGTCACTTTACTGAATATATTGGACAAAAACAATCAGTTTACTATCAAATGGGCTCTAAAATGTAGAGCATTTCCTTTAAATTAGGCTTAAATGGCCAAATTAGGGCCCTTTGTATTTCGTTCTTTAGTGTTACTGTAGCCCTTTACATTAGGACATCATGGGAAATGAGGTTAGCCTTTCAACTGCTGTGTGTTAATGGGTCAAACAAACTCAAACAATCAACCATCCGTCTGAATGTTAAACAGGCTGGAAAAATTCAGTGCCAGGCATTTGACGTGAGAATAACGTGAAGTTTAGTGAGCCTCAGCAGCTCTGACTGATTCATTTCGATACCAAGTTGGTTGATTATTTAAAAAAATAATAAAAAATCAATATCTGATAAGCTCATCAAGATATGAAGCAAAAACAAAGAAATGCTATTGATTTGGGTCATGATGCTGAGACGACTCCAGAGGAGCGCAGGAGACTTCAGGAAAACATCCGGCAGTGGAACTCAAACCGACTCAGCCTGTTTGAGATCACTGAACCTGATGAGGTGAACGCTTTTCTTTTTAAAGATTAGACTTTTACATTTTCAAACTGTTCAGATTGTTCATTAGGAGAAAGAAGTCAAAAAAAATATATCATGAATTGCATCAGATCATTTGAAGAATTTGATGCTTCATACTAAGATCTTTGACTTTCGACTAAAGCACATTTTGATTAGTCTTTTTCTTTGGAGAAAAATCTGAGAAAAAGGAGGACTAGTATTGCTGTCTTGGATAAATAATTGAGATAATTGTGATTTATTTATTTATTTTTCACATTTTTCCATGGAATCTCATTGCTTTCTAAAATAAACAATTGAGATGTTACAGAAATTTATTTCATGCCTTAATTTAGGTTGTGTTTCATGTTTTCCATCCTATTGCTGCTATAGTGTAAAACACTGAGATATTTAAAAAATTCAACTTATTTATAATTATTTTTAATTTAATTTACTTTGTTTACATTTTTCATTTAATCTCATTGCTGTCTAGGATTCAAAATTGATATATTAAAGAAATTTCATGTTTGGTTTTTATTTTTTTTATTTAGTTTAGTTTGTATTTAATGTTTCCATTTAATCTCATTGCTGTCTAGCAAAAAAAAAAATAGACATTAGATGTCATGATTTTATTTAATTTAGTTTGCATTTTACATTTTCTATTTAATCTCATTGCTGGTAGGATGAATTGAGATTTTAAAAAAAAATAGCTTGCTTCTTTCTGTCTTCGCAATTTAATAATCTTTTTTATTCTTTAGGATTCTGTATTTCATGGAGTTATTCGTTTCCACCTCCAAGACCATATCTCAGGGAACTGTGCCACAAAATGCATTTGTATCTCAAGTGCTTCTACCACAGAAGAGGTCATTGAAACCCTGCTGGAGAAGTTTCAACACGACGGGACCTCACAGCTTTTCTCATATTCATTGTATGAGGTCTTAAAAAATCAAGGTGACAGCAGGACTGAATTTAACTTGTGTTTGTAGACACGCTTCTGTTCTCAGTCCTTGTCAGAATTTACTTAATGTTCTGTGTTTTCGCCATTTAGAAGAAAGAAAACTGGACCTTTCAGAAAAGCCCTTGATGGTTCAACTCAACTGGAATAAAGACACAGATGGCAGATTTGTCTTGAGGAATGATAGTTGTGTAACTTTACAGGTGTGTGACGTCCCTGTCATTCTAGTTGTTACATCAAATAAGTAAATTAAATATAAGAATTTTGGAGTGAACTAAATATAACTTCTTTTTTTTAGGATGGCTGTTTGGAAAATAAGGAAAAAGTTGGGGTACTTGAAAATTTCAAGAGGACATTATCAAAGAAAGAGAAGAAAAATAAACAGAAGAAAAATGTTTCTAGCAGTCACACGTTAGAGAACAGTGTCTCTGGCAGTAAAACAGACAGGTAGGTAATCACTTTTTTAATGGACCTAAAAGAGATTTTTGTGCCCTGAAGCCTGTGATGAAAGACTTGTGTTCATTAAAGAGAGTTTTTTTTTTGAAGTGGAGAGCTGTTCAAATTCAATTTAATGCTACATATAAAAACCTAACTGATTTATTGTGACTAAAGCCACTAATATATTTTAAAAAGTAAACCAGGCATCTGATGTTTGAGTGTGCAAATATTATAGCAAAAGTTATGTAGACACCAGTGAAAATGTCACAGCAATTGTTTTTACTTTAATGTGAACGTGAATCGGTTTGGAGCTCTAAAAGCTGCACAGTGCATAAAAAATATATATATAATAGGAAAAACTGATATTTAGGTGTCTGCATGTCATAAAACGTAATATAACAGCACATTAAAGTGACATTTTTCTCGTATTGTAAATTACAATACAAGTAAACTGTCACTTTAACATGTTCATGTAATAGTTGATGGTCATAATTAATAAATTCATAGTTGACTGCTTTTTTTTGGCAAAATTTGGCATTTGCTGAAATCTGTAAATCTTTCCAAACTATTTTCTAAATGTATGCATGCTATACAAAGCTACATTAAGTATACTAATAACATTATGTTTTGTATTTAATATTTAGTAAATAATAAGAAGTATATTTTTCTCCTTGTTACAGTGTGACACAAGACTACTTGGAAGTAAAATGGAATCTTCCGCTCAGCATTTCTTTAAAGGAAAAAGGTTCAGTTGTTGATCCTGGCTTAATAAAATCATCCAGTCTGCACAATTATACAGTTCTCTCTGCTGTTAGCTCATTTACATTTTGTCTTTGATTTCTGTTTCAGATGAGGATTCGTTCTTGCTTGCTGTGATAAATGACATTAACAGCTCCACGATTCACTTTAAGCTCTCGCCCGCGTATGTGTTTTATCTGGTTGGGCGATTTTTAACCAGCCATAAACCTACGCAGATTGAACAGAAAGTCTGCGTGATATTTGACAAGATTGTGCACTTGATTCAAGGCGTCGTTCAGGTAGACTGAAGACTGGAATTAGAAAAATGTGATATACTCCCTGACTTGAAGATTTTATATATCACAAGTTAATTCCTTGATCATTTTCTTGGTTCCTGTGTTTGACATTTAGAAACAGAGGAACATCGCAGTGGCTCTTGCCTTCTGGATGGCCAACACATCTGAGCTCCTGAACTTCATCAGACGGGACAGAGATCTGTGTCCCATCACGCTGCAGGCTCAAAATACTCTCTCTCAACTTGTGCAGCAGGCTTTCAGGTATGATAAAAGCATGATTGCATTATGATGTTTTTGCAGGAAGGGCGATGTATTTTGAGTGTTTAATTAGGCGTTAATGTTTCCTCAGGTACCTGTCACATCGGCTTCAGGTTGATCTTGAAAATCAATTACCTGCATTCTTTGCTGATGTAAAAAAGGAAATGGCTCAGGCAAAAGAAATGGGTAAAATGTTTAGTAACTGCAAAATATTTTCAGTGTTTTCTGTGCAATGGTTCACGCTGACTGCTGTGAGGTATTTAGAATGCATTTTAATGATCTACTACATATAATTCAGATTTATGTAAAAAGAAATCAGTTCTTAGTTCTTAAAAAATTTTCTTAGTCTTTTTGTAGTGTTTTCCAGTCCAAATATATAAACATTCTTAAACATTCTTTAAGATTATGCTTAAAACAAGAAAAACATATTGGTCAGTGGGGTCAGAAAAATAACACTGTTTTCCCTTTGAATTAAGGTTACTTTTCTAACCCCATTTGCAGATATTTTCTTTTCTTGTTTTAAGCATGCACATACTCTTTTTTTTTTTTTTTTTTTAGAAAACTTGTTTGTACTGGAGAACAAGACTAAAATACTAAGTAAAAAAATATATTTTTTGGATGGATCAGATTTTATGTTTGGATCTACGGGGTCCAAACTCACAAATGATAGTATACTTTTATCATTGTGCATCTGAGCAAAAAAAAAAAATACTCAGCCTTAAATGATTTTTCTTTTTCTTTTTCTTTTTTTTGCTCACCCTCGGGTCATCCAAAATGTAAATGAGTTTGTTTCTTTATGGGAACAGATTTGGAGAAATGTAGCATTACATCGCTTATTCACCAATGGATCCTCTGCAGTGAATGGGTGCCGTCAGAATGAGAGTCCAAACAGCTGATAAAAACATCACAATAATCCACACCACTCCAGTCCATCAGTTAACATCTTGAGAAGACAAGAGCTGCGTGTTTGTAAGAAATAAATCCATAGATGTTTTTAACTTCAAACTGTTGCTTCTTGCTGAAATAGAGTCCTCTATTCATATTGCTTTCTCCAGTGACAAAGTCGTCTTGTCTGAATCAGGAGAGAAATCTGCATAGAAGTGAAAATAGTCCAAAACAGTTCAATACAAGTATGTTGGTGGATTTTGATGTGAGAGACGACAGGAGATGGACTTTTTCCACTGGATGAGGCATTATTATAGATTATTTTCTCATATTTAGATCAAAAGCAGTGGTTTAAAGTTATCGTTGTAATTATGGACTTTTTTCTAACAAATATGCAGCTGTCACAAGATGTTAACTGATGGACTGGAATGGTGTGGATTACTTCTGGATTATTGTAATGTAAGTGATTTAAGTAAACAAGTGATGTAATGCTACATTTCTCCAAATCTGTTTCCATAAAGAAACAAACTCATCTACATCTTGGATGGCCCGAGGGTGAGTAAATGTTCAGCAAACGTTCATTTTTGCATGAACTACTCCTTTAAATTGCTTCAGATGATAAAACATCTGGATTAAAGATGGTGATGTGTGTGTACTGTTGCAAATAAAGAATCTGTTCTGAATTTGCTTCTTAGAAGGCGTCTTGAACACTCTCATAAAGAGCATGAGTTTGCTCCGAAGGTGTCGGGTCAACCCTGCTCTGAGCATCCAGCTTTTTTCTCAGCTCTTTCACTTCATGGGGGCCTGGGTCTTGAACCGGCTCACCGCGCCGGGATCCACGCTGTGCTCGAACTACTGGGGCAAAACTCTACGACAGCGTCTGATGCACGTGGAGGCCTGGGCAGAAAGACAAGGGCTGGAGCTGGCCGTTGACTGCCATCTCAGTCGTATAATCCAGGTAGTGTATCTAAAAAGAAGATGATAAGAAATACAGCATGAAAAATGATGTAACTGCTGTTTTGAACAATATTATTTAGATCTTTATCAACATCAAAAGATCCATCTGTGGTTATTTCCTTAAAAATGTTGCTCCCTTCAGGCGACGATGCTTCTAACCATGACCTCTTACTCTACACGAGACGCCCAGATGATTCAGTCCACATGCTATAAGCTGAACTCGCTACAGCTGAGAGCGCTGATGAGCCAATATCACTACAGCCCAAATCAACCCCACTTTTCAGCCGTAAGTGCATGAAGAAAAATGGACGCTCGCCAAAATCAAAACTGCTACAAATTGTTTTCTTAAAAAGTATTTTTGTCTTATCATTCAGTACAAATATCTAAACATTCTTACGTAAAGATAGCAAAATGACATAAGTGCATGTAAAATGTATCAAAATGAAGTGAGTTTAAGCTTAAAAGATGAAAACAATATGATAGATATGGTCAGAAAAATAAAAGTACACTGTAAAAAAAAAAGAAAAAAAAAGTTGAGCCAACTTAAACATTTTTGAGTTGAGAAAACTCAAAAATCTGCTGAAGCTGGTTGCCTTAAAATTTTAATTTGGCTCAACTTTTTAAAAAATTTTTTAAATTTATTTTTTTACAGTTTATGCTCCAAAAAAATACCCCCCCCCCCAGTTAAATTTACTGCAAACATTTTTTCATAATATTTAACTTAATTTTTTTGTCTTTTGTCCAGTAAAAATATCGAGAAACATTAACCTGAAAGGCAATGTATTAATGAAGATAACTGTCTAGTTTTCTAAAATTAAGTGAGTTTAAACTTAAAAAAAAATTTGCGGTAATACTTTAGAATAAGGAACACTTATTAACTATTAACTACGACTTTTCCCTCAATAAATTCCTAATTTGCTGTTTATTAATAGTTAGTAAGGTAGTTGTTACGCTTAGGTATTGGGTAGGATTGGGGATGTAGAATAAGGTCATGTAGAATAAGGCTATAATATGTGCTTAATTACTACTAATAAATGGCTAATATTCTATTAATATGCATGATAATTAGCAACTAGTTAAGAGACCTTAAAATAAAGTGTTACCAAAATTGCTGTTTTTCCTATTTTTCTTACCCCATCGGCAGATGTTTTTTCTTGTTTTAGGCTTAAAATTTGAACACAATTGCATTTTTTTTTTTTTTTTTTGAAAACAATGTTTAGACAATGTTTTTATCTTATTTTCCTGAACAAATATCTAAACATTCTTGAATCTACATACATTAACTTGAGAAACAAAATGATAAAGTCTTGTTTTCTGAAAAATGTCTAAAAATCAAGAGCGTTTATCTTAAAAAAAGGAAATATTTGGTCAGGAAAGTAAACTTGTTTTCCCTTTGAATCAAGTTTATTTTCTTACCCCATTGGCAGATATTTTATTCTCATTTAAGCTTAACTAGCTTCATTTTGACACATTTTTCAGAGAACAAGACTTATAGTTTCTTAAATAAATGTATCTTGATTTAAGAATGTTTAGGTATTTGTGCTGAAAAAAAAAAACGACAATAATATTGAGGAAGAAAATCATATTTTGCAGTGTAGGTGCACCAAAGTTGGTGTCTGCTTAGAGTTTGTCATTCATAGGCACTGATAGAGCGTGTAGCCGCTTTGGCAGAAACCACAACAGATGTTCTGAGAGGAGAGGGTGGAGAAATCCGACTGGAAGAAGAACTGGACCTTCACCTGCCTTTCCTGTTGCCTGAGGACGGATATTCAAGTGATTCCATGCGTGGCATTCCCAAGGGATTTCAGGAGTTTTTAGAGCCCATCTGTCGCAAAGGTACTATAGCATTATCTGTTCCTCAATATACACACTTAAAATCAATAGTTAAAGATACATATATCTGTAATTCTCTAGGTCTCTGTAAATTAATTCCCCATTCCAACTGCGTTGGGACTTGGATCATTTTCATTAGCCCATCGGATCACTCCACAAAGGGTTCAACTTGGGTATGTTGCTAATTTACAGATGAAATTCCCATAAAACAGCCAAGAGTTAACACTACACGAAGTAGTAATGAAACCCGTCCTCATCCATCATGCACATCTGGACGGAGGAGCTGTTCATTTTACTGAAGCTTTTCTGAATTCATTCTCTTTATACACTCATTATAATTAAGCAGACATGTTTTAACACTGAACACAACCGTGATTTTATTTTGTCAATACAGAAACCTGAACCAATGAAAATAACTCTAAAGAAACCTTTGCATGGGGGAATGGGAGTGAGCATCGTAGCTGCCAAGGTAGGGTTTCATTTAGTTATCATGAACTTACAATGAAGAATACTTCTACAGTATTTAGTAGTCTAGCTTCATTTTTAAAATCAAAAGTTGTTTTAATATTGTTTAATGCACTGTCAGCTATCAAACAAATAACGAAAAACTGTATTTGTGACTAACATTAATAAAGAAAATAAATGCTGCAAGAAATATACCACAAATTTTTAGTTTGTTAACTTATACATTAACAAATTAGACCTTGTTGTAAAGTGTTAGCGTAATTTTATAATAATACAGTTTCAGAACTTATTTTGCTTTGATGATTTATTATATCTTTTAGGGGTCTGGACAGGATAAGCTTGGCATTTTTATCAAATCTGTCGTCCAGGGAGGAGCAGCAAATGTGGTCAGTATCATTGCACAAATAACAAAAGTCATAGTGTGCCTGTTTGCATCATATTATACACTGTTGTGTATTGATGAAGGACGGCAGACTGAATCCAGGAGATCAGTTACTGAGTGTGGATGGCAAAAGTCTTGTGGGAGTGTCACAGGAAAGGTAAAATAATCTTAATATAATTTAGTCATTTTGTGGTTTTGAGCCTCTTATGTGTGTGGTAGGCATGACTAGATCTGTTGCATGTTTGGAAGTAAAACTGATTTTATTGATCCTATTCAGGGCTGCAGAGATAATGATGCACACTGGGTCGGTCGTATCACTGGAAATTGTCAAGTCAGCAGCTGTATATTATGGTTTTGAGGGAGTATTTACCCAGTCGCCACAAACAACCTGTAAAGGTAGTGAATGCTGAGCACACAACATTATAATACGCATTGCACTGCACTACAAAAATGATTTTCTTAGTATCCAGTACAAATATCTAATTATTCTTAAATCAAGATATTAAGTCTTGTTTTCTGAAAAATGGATCAATATGACAATAAACTTGTTTTCCATTTGAATTAAGTTTGTTTTTTTTGCCCCACTAGCAGATATTTTTTTCTTGATATTTCACTTCATTCTGATATATTTTTGGAAAACAAGACTTAATATCTTAAGTCATTTTGCTTCTTTTTTAAAAGTTTTTTTAAGAACCAGGGGGGTCACATTGAGACTATAGTCTCTTATTCAAATGGTCCCTGGCCAAGAAAGGCAACACTTAAAATGAAAAAATAAAAACAGAGAAAGAGTTCATGTGTTCTGATTTTAGAATGTTTAGATATTTGCGCTGGAAAACAAGACAAAATAATGAGTAAGAAAATCCTATTTTGCAGTGTGAACCTTCTGAAATACTTAAATTCACTCAATATTTGTATAGCCGATATATCATCTATGGCTTTGATCATATGCATGCTTGTTTCACATTTGTTAGATCCTGATAACGATGGACCATCCAAGCAGAAGTCCAGTGTCTCTGATCTTCACGACAATGCCGAACCATCTGTTTCTGGTCCATCAAGACCATTAGAAACCTTCAGAAACCAGCACACAATCAGCAGAGTGAACACTAAACAAAACCAGAAATGGCTCAAGCAGAAACTGGATTATCGTTCTAATCCCAACCTGGCATGTGAGTGTTTATATTTACACCTCGTTTTTTTGTTTGTTTATGGTTTAAGCTCTTTTTAATTCAATCTCCATCAGATAACCAGGAAATGCCTGCTGATTCAGTTCCTCCTGAAAAGATGACATTATCCTTCTCCATTGAAAATCTCATGGATTCTGTAAGTACAGACCAGTGTTTTTTGTTTATTAAGATAATCACCTTTATGAACATTCCCATGTTTTTTTTTTTACTATTGACCTCATTATTTCACTTGTCACCCCAGGGGAAACAAAGAAACGCTCTTTCAAATGCTCAGGCTTTTCACAGAGAATATCTGACCCTGCCAACATCCAAACCGCACAGCAATAATACACCAAGAACTATCGAACATCCTCCACATATTGCTCCATTCTCCAGGGATCAGCAAAAGATCAACTTTATGGTATTTGTGTGTTGCATTTCCTGTCTTTGTTCTCTGTTTTATTGCCGTGTTTGATATTTTTGCTTCCATAAGCTTTGCATGAGTCTGTTTGAAAGCATAAAGTCTTAAAGGTTTCTCAAGACAAACATTTAAGTCTTGACAGAAAAAAGCTTGTGAACACGTCCATCGCCCTTAAGATCTGGAAACGGTAATAAAAAGGTTTATACAAAAACATCATACTATTTTTTTTTTTTTTGCCTATAATAATACGTATTATTATCAGGGTGCGATTTGTTAAAAATCAGAGGGGGGATATTTGAACAAGAATGTAATCATTCAAATTTTAATGTTTAAATTCAGAATATAAATGTACAAACAGTGTGATTCATATAAAATGAACAGTAAAGTACAGAAAATAATGGTTTAAAGTGAATTAATGCATTTTTAACAGCTTATTGACTATAAATGTATTCATGATATTTACAGGCCCCATGGAGCATTAAGATCTTGACAAATTTGTACTTTTTAGTGTAGGATAAGACTAAGATCACATTTTATATAAAAAATATATATTAAATGGCATTATACATTTTCTTTTTATTGTATGCCTGTGTGTGTGTATATGTACAAATCCTAATGCATCTCATAGAAACAGGCACTTTCTCAAGACAATCTCTGGAGTGAAGAGAAAGGAGGTCCTCTAGTGGACAGACCGAGGTATTTAAAGAAGCAGGCAGATCTGAGCAAATGGAACAGCATTGCAACCATAAGCCCAATGGATTCCAGTTTATCCAGCCTGGGACACAGAAACGGACTCTGGAAGATCCCGACAACCACCCAGTCCGTGCCTCTATCGCAGCCGAAACGAATGGACGTCCCATATACACCACAAGCCAACAGTCTTTCATTCAGTACGTTCCGCCAGCCTGTGGAGACCCAAATCACGTCTCCAGCACACCATCGGTATCAAAAACAGAGCAATGCATCGCCGTTTCACGGACCACAGCAGGTTCTCAAGAAAAAAACAGTCGTCTTCCAATCATCTACGCAGACATTGCAGAAGAGCTCAGCCTCTTGTCTAAGTGCGAACCCTCAGCAGAAAGGGCCCGATAAGATCAAAAAGCTCTCTGTTGGAGATTCATGGAAGCGGGATGCTCAGGATGAGCAACAGACTGCAGACCTGCTGCAACAGGAAGTGCAACAGCTGCAGGCCAAAGTGCAGCGCAGCATAGAGGAGAGCGAACGTCTGCGCAGACTCTCTCTAGAGCTGCAGTTCCAGAAGAGACTGGAGGAGTTCCAGCAGAACGGTGATGAAGATGAGGATGATGATTATGAGAATGATTCGGGGGCAGAACGGAAGTGGTTTCAGACAGGAAGTGATGTAGCGGTGAGTTGTTAAGTGTGCACTGAAACCTCACAATGATCACTTGTATGCATGAGCTTTTATAAATCATTTTGTCATTCTAGCGGAAATGTGAAAACACTGAAACGCCTGCTGACCAGCAAAAGGAAAGCCCCTTTACTAAAGAACCCAGTTTGAAGGGTACTCAATGATTTTTCATAATCAATCGCTGATTAATATTATCTCAGACTTGATCAATTTGTCTAACGTTGATTTGTGGAACTGCAGATGGAGTCAAATGTGAATCTACAGGACATGACAAAATGTCATCTGAGAAGTTCTGTTCTGGGTGAGTCTCAACTATGAATGCATGCTTCTTTACACCAATTCTGTTTTTTAACTCTCCAGAATAGGGAAGAGTGGGGTTTGTTATCAAATTTTTACTTCAGCCTATACTAAGTTTATTTGAAATGGTCAATTTAAGATAAATTTAACTACATAAGCAATTATGAAGCACAAAAATGGTTGTTGGATTAGCCAGTAAATAATGGCCAATGAATCCTGTAATGAATTCTATATTATAATATTTTCATAATTTATGTTTTATTGTAATATATATATATATATACAGTCATGGCCAAAAATATCGGCACCCTTGGTAAATATGATCAAAGAAGGCTGTGAAAATTAATCTGCATTGTTAATCCTTTTGATCTTTTATTTAAAAAATGCACAAAAATCTAACCTTTCATTGGAGAATATGAATTTAAAATGGGGGGGAAATATCATTATGAAATAAATGTTTTTCTCTAATACACATTGGCCACAATTAACGGCAGCCTTTTATTCAATACTTTTTGAAACCTCCGTTTGCCAGTTTAACAGCTCTAAATGTTCTCCTATAATGCCTGATGAGGTTAGAGACACCTGACAAGAGATCAGAGACCATTCCTTCATCCAGAATCACTCCAGACCCTTTAGATTCACAGATCCATGTCGCTGCTTCTTCTCTTCAGTTCACTCATTTTCTACAGGGTTCAGGTCAGAGGACTGGAATGACCAGCAGAAGCTTGGTTTTGTGTTCAGTGACCCATTTTTGTGTTGTTTTTGAGGTTTGTGTTTGGATTATTGTACGGTTGGAAGATCCAAACATGACCCATTATAAGATTTCTAACAGAGTCAGTCACTTATTGATTTTTTTATCTATTGGTATTTGACAGAATGTAAACAAGATGAACAGGACCTCCAGCAGAAATATAGGCACAACATCAAAAATACAGCAGTATATTTCATTGTACACATGGGGTACTTTTTATCCCTGTGTTCACCAAACCCATCTTGAGTGTTTGCTGCTAAAAAGCTCATTTTTTAGTTTCATCTGACCATAGAAGCCAGTCCCGTTTGAAGTTCCAGTCGTGTCTGATAACTGAATATGCTGGAGTTTGTTTTTGGATGAGCGAGGAGAATTTTTCTTGAAACCCTCCCAAACAACATGTGCTGATGTAGGTGCTGTTTGACAATTTGTTTTTAAGGTTTTCTGACCCCGAGACTCAACTATTTTCTGCAATTCTCCAGCTGTGGTCCTTGGAGAGTCTTTAGCCGCTCAAACTCTCCTTCTCACCGTGCATTAGGACGATATAGACACACGTCCTCTTCCAGGCAGTTTCGTAACATTTTATGTTGATTGGAAATTCTTAATTATTGCCCTGATGGTGGAAATGGGAATTTTCACTGCTCCAGCTCTTTTCTTAAAGCCACTTCACTAATTTGTGAAGCTCAATTATTTTTTGCTGCACATCAGAAATATATTCTTTGTTTTTTCTCATTGTGATGATGATTAAAGGAATTTGGGCTTTATTTTCCCTCCTATTTATATTTCTGTGAAGCAGGAAGCCATGGCTGGATAATTTCATGTTCGTAATCACCCTGGAATGCTCAGAATTGTGAATATGAATGGGAATATACTTCAGAGATATTTTACTCATAAGAATTTCTAGGGGGGCCAATAATTGTGTCCAATGTGGATTTGAGAAAAAACATTTATTTCATAATGATATTTCCCCCCATTTTAAATTCTTATTATCCAATGAAAGGTTAGATTTTTGTGATTTTTTTTTTAAATAAAAGATCAAAAGGATTAACAATGCAGATTAATTTTCACAGCCTTCTTTGATCATATTTACCAAATCGAAGGCACCTGTCATAAAGCTAAAGGGCTGCTGCAATATTATTATCGTAGAACCTAGTTCAATTCTGTCTTATATTTATTATATTGCTCACTGTTGTCTTAATGTATGTTGGTGTTTTGTTGCATTTACTTGTTACCCATAAATTATATAAAATATATGATGATTTTGGAATTTTAATCTGGAGAACAGAATTAACAAAAATTCATCAATTTAAATGACTGCAATTTTAAAATTACTATTCTAACATGGCCTTTGTGAGAACTTTTTCTGTTTCACATATTGGATGTTTAGAGGAACCTGTAGTATTTAATTGTAATCAGGCTATTGCTTTGTGTATATATATATATTCTTACAGTGAAGTAGATCACAAAAGATTCAAAACACGACGATCCCCAGAGAATCTGACCTTTAAGGAGCGTCAGCAGCTGTTTTCTTTGGCAATGGTCTCTTCAAGTAAAGTCAAAGTGTCCTGAAGAAAAGGCAAGACTCAGACGCTGTCAATCATTCGGACAATAGTGTCTTAAAGGATAAACAAGGAGGAATATTTCATGATTTGTTTCTAGACCCTCCTAAACTGCATGCAAGCTGTAAAATTGTATACACATAAGGTAAATTCATATAAACTGAGCCACTTTTTCATTTCTGTGACTAAAGATGACCCACTTTATCTGAATTCACCAGTGTTTTTCACATAGTGTCACAAAAAATATACTCCAGGAATGTATTCATATTGGAAACAGGGATGTTGTAGTGACTTTACCAGATGTTTAGGTGATAGCAATTTATACAGCCTTTAAGTCTTCAAAAATAAAAACATACATTGGAAATAAATAATTCTTTATTGCTTTGTATAACATTATTCATAAACATCTGCATCATAAAAATAAATGTTTCTTATTTTACACCTTATTTTGTTGATAAAACTGCACCACCATTTGTTCCTGCTCTCTGGTTTCAATGGATCCTCGGCGTATGCTTCTTATCTCATTAATGGCATCGATTCCGGTGATCTTCCTGCTCTTCACCAGGTAACAGGCGAGCATCGTCCCCGTCCGCCCGAAACCATGCAAACAGTGCACCGCAACACCCTGTCAAAGACAAACCGTGAACCTGGTCAATGTACAAAAAATGGGATGCAAAATGTTAGTTCGTGTTTTATTGCAGGTACTCTGACATTCACTTTTTGCTTTCAGTTCGACGTTCAGTCACTTGAAGATACTCACTGCATATAGTATTTTTGCGTTCACACAAATGAATTATTATATTTTGCTATATTTTCTTTTGAGAATTCAAACAATTCACCGAAAACATCTTAAAAATGCTGCTTTAATGTTGGTTTTACATAATCAAAATTGTGTATTTATTACCTGATGAATATGCTAACATTAAAAGCTCTCGTTATGAATTATGAGTATATTAGCTACCATAACTATAAAGAAAGACTTTAGATGACATGAAACTGTGGTCAAAAGTCGATCATAAATGCAAGAGAAGGTTGTTGTCTGCTGTTATGTCCCCACCAATGTCAAAATCAAACCTACGCCCTTGAGTATTAGCCTGGCCTTCTTTAATTAATAATTCTTCTTTAATTAATCCATCAGATATGATGTTATTATGTGCAGACGAATGATAAAAGCATGCAATTTCCTGGGAAATCTGTCCTGACAACTCTAAAAAGTTGCAAAAACACAGTTTAGAAGATGGTTTTTGTGATGTACTCGCTCATTATTTAAATTTGGTTCCTTTTTGAACACAAAAACATTACTTATACACGGTTCATGGATTTTTTTGTCATTTGTCTAACATTTTTTAAATGTTTCTACTTGTTTCAGAACGTTTAGAAACCTTTCAAAAGTAACATTCCCATAATATTTGCAAAATTATCAAATGGAATGTTCCTCAATGGTAGCATAACCAAGAAAAAATAACATTTAAAAAAAAAAAAAAAGCATTCACAAGCAATGTTTTCATAACAGGAAAGTTATCAAAACATTCTTAGAACATATATATTTGATATTTGTTAGCTGCGATTATGTAGCTTTAATAAATATTTGAAAGAACACAGTTAATTGGCCTGTTTTACCTGTCCTCTTGCATTGGCCTCCTCTACTATGGACAGGAATCTGTTGATCTGATCAAAGGTTGGTGCGCAGAAGTCATGAATCTTGATGTGATGAAGGGTCAGGTCTGGACAGGTGTCATGGTAAGGAGGTTTGCGCTCGCTCAGGGTCACCAGATGTTTGATGCCGTTGGTAAGCAGGTACTGATAGTGGGCCGTCATTCGGGGCATTGCCAGGCCTGCAACCTTACCAGGATCTACCCAGGAGAAGTTTGGAGGTTGTGCCGAAGCCATAGTTTTTCTGATTTGTGAGTAACATTAAAACATTGTTTACGAGTAAACAACAGCATTTCTGCAACGTTAAGGAAAAACTGTCTAATATTTACTAAAGTTTATGAATATATATATATATATATATATATATATATATATATATATATATATATATATATATATATATATAAATCAAACCTAAAACCAATTAAAAATAAATAGGCAAGGCAAGTTTATTTATATAGTACATTTCATACACAATGGTAATTCAAAGTGCTTTACATAAAAGGAAGAAAAATAATCATAAAAAATATTCACATCAAAACAACAACTTTTAAAATGATTTAAAAATGGATTTAAAATGAATTTATATAAAATACAGTGCATAAATAAGCAACTGTTACTTGAAATAAATGTCAACTAAAAAAAAACATGAAACTATGTATGAAAATATTTAATATTTTTACATTTTAAACTTGAAATGCTAAAATTAATAAAAACTACAAAACACAACAAAACTACTAAAACTTTAACTAAAAAAAAAAAATACAATACAAAAAATCTTTAAAAAAACATAAAATATTAATATACAAATAAAAGTATATACATTATACTAAGACAACATTATAGTATGTCTGTGGTCTACACTGTATCATCTACAGACGTGTGGGGTAAATTAATCAAGCATATTGATTGCAAATACAAGTAATTTGCTCTGTACCTTGTTTAGTTCAGTGTTTACTCGGCGTGGTCCATATCAGCACTAAACGGTTCTCTTCTGAACACCCTGAAAATCACACACTGCTCCTTTTCTCTAAATACACATGCATTCATCGATTTATTATTGTAGCTAATAAAATGTCAGATATATATATATATGCGATCTATGGAACTGAAGACGGTAGTTCGGTACATGCTGTCCAGTGTCCAGTCTGAACTGAAGCAGCTGTCGAGTTTGACCATTGGGTGGCACGCAATACTAACTAATCTGTGCAGTCTGTGTTACACGCAGCTCTTCCTCCAGGGGGCGCACAAAGGCCATAACCCGTATTCTCTACAGTCTATGGTTGAAACACGGTGAAATCAGAGCGAGTGTTTTATTTTAGTGGAAACAGCTTTTTTCATTGAAAATTAAATCTTTTAAACATATTATTTGCAACTACTTGCTGTTGATATGTATAAAAAAATTGACGCAATAATCTCTGTAAAATGATAAAATAAAGAACGTTTTACTTTAATCATAAACGACTGTGTTTGGCTCATTTTGACCAGCGCTGAGTGAAGTAACGTTTACCACGTGACAGACTTTGCTGGAAAATACTTTACACCTGATAAACGACGCAAGAAGACTTTACAGGTCGTTGAATTAGAAATAAATTCGACGAGCTAAAATAGGGAAATCTATCTTTGTAGCACCTGACAACATTACTAAACATTGATTTTTTTAACTGAGCGTCTCATGCTAATTGCTAATACTACGTAGCATTGTATTTCTGTGGTTTAACGTTCTTTTCACTTGGGCGATCAAAGACGATCGTGTCAGAAAAGGTTTGTAGCATTGATACAATGCACTAAAACACAATACATACGCTTAAATGTGCAAAATGCAGTTAAATGTTATTTTGTCACACTGCTATTAGTATGAAAGAACTAGCCTAAAATTAGCTTGTAGCATGTCAGGATGGCCGAGCGGTCTAAGGCGCTGCGTTCAGGTCGCAGTCTCCCCTGGAGGCGTGGGTTCGAATCCCACTTCTGACAAGCACAATGCTTTTTTTTTTTTTTTGTGCAGGTTAAACAACTAGATCCTGTGTTAAGCTCATATTATCAGTGTGCAGCCACAAAATTCTCGCATATGTTCAGAAACGGCATACTGCTAATACTATTGCAACACGCAGCATGCGTACTGCGCACATTAAACAGGCGCAGTGAGCTCATAAGACAAACGTGCCAGGTATTTCTGCTTGAAAAATAAAAATATTGGGCTTCCATAGTGTATAAAAAAGAAAATCACTAATTAAAGGGATAGTTCACCCAAAAATGAAAATTCACCCTCATGTCATTCAAAACCGTAAAACCTTCGTTCATCTTCGGAACACAAATTAAGATATTTTGATGAAATCTGAGAGCTCTCAGAGGGTCTGCAATGTTCCCAGGTCCAGAAACGTAGCAAGGAGGTTGGTAAAATAATCCATGTGACATCAGGGTTTCAACCGCTAATTTAGAAAGCTACGAGAATACTTTTTGTGAGTAAAGAAAACAAAACTAAAGACTTTATTCAACAATTCTCCTCCTCCTCATCCCGTCTGCTTTGTGGAAAGAGTATTATTATGACACATGCCCTTGCTTCCGTTTCACTCGGATTTCATCAAAAATATCTTAATTTGTGAAGATGAACGAAGGTCTTATGGGTTTGGAACGACATGAGGGTGAGTAATTAATGACAGAATTTTCATTTTTGGGTGAACTAACCCTTTAACCAAACAAGCCAAACTCATACTGATCAGTAGTGGGAGTGGAGACATGCAAATTAGCTCGCAGTGTTCTCTGTGCTGTAATTGGTCAAATGTCATCGAACTCTCTTTGATGATTGGCTGCATCTTTGCTTTTCGGAATCTCTGCATACGTCTGAATGGTAACAGTTTCTCAGTTAACAGCGAATGTTCTTTTTGGAATTTTCAGTGTTAACACTACTCACACTATTTATTTATACAACCAAATGTTAAAACATTTTTTTTTTTTTTATGTTACTACTTGTTTTAGAACATTCAAAAGTAACATTCCCATAATGTTTTCTGGTAGCCATTGACTTTCCTTAGTATGGAAAATACTATGGAATTTAATGGCTACCAGCAACTGTTTGGTTACCAACATTCTTCAAAGTATCTTCTTTTGTCTTCAACAGAAAAAAAGTAATTCATGCAAGCGTGGAACAAGATGAGGGTGAGTAAATAATGAAAAAGTTTTCGTTTTTTGGGTGAATCTGTCCCTTTAACATTCTCATAACCATGAAAACACATTTTTAATCTTGGATATTTTGAACGTTTAATGAACATTCAAAAGTAACATTTCATAACATTCAGAACATGTAATTAGCTGGGTAGAGTCACTAGAGTAGAGGTTTTGTAAAGTCGACTGCGTTGTGAATTTAATCTGTTGTGAATGTGAGTGTGTGATAATCACTGACAAACCAGGTGGTTTATTACACATGATACAAAACCAGATAACACACAACAGAATGTCAGATGCTGATAAAACAATGAACATTACATACTTTTTACACAAATTGTGCCTTGGCCTGAGTTTTAATATACATAAATCTGTGCCATTTACATGAAGGAGACAATTATAGTCTACAAAGAATTTACTTATTCTTCTAACTTGGAATATAGTCCAGTGCACTCTGTAGGACAGGAAGTGTCTTCAGAGGACATTCGATTTTCGACTCACTGCACATGTCATTTATGGATGCTTTCACCTCCGCAGTTCTATCACATGTTAAAGAATGAAGGCTTATGTGTGGTTTTAGTGGTGTAATAGGACATTCAGGTGTCACCATCATGCGATCTTGCTCAGGAACCCTGGAGAAGTGCCATAACTGTGTGTCCTCCTGCTGCCGGTGTGTCTTCATATGAGCATTTCGACTTTTCACCTTCAAAAACACCCTATGAAACAAGGCAATCGTGAATCAGACCGCAACCACTGTGATTCATAACTGTATGAAGATGTTTCTGTGTTTGACTCAGGACGTGGCTTACTTTCCACACTCATTGCAGGGAAACACGACGGCTGAATCAGTATCTCCACTGGTGGTGCTGGAGGGAGAACTTCTCACAGAAGCCGAACCCGAAGGCACGGTCAGCGTGGACACTCTGTTTTCAGCCGGAGAGCTACAGAGCAGCCGGAGATTGGTCTGGGTCCACGTTTCTTCATTCATCTGCTGTTAGGAACATAGTCATTTTACCCAAAAACAAATGGTCTGTAATTGCTTACTTGTTCCAAATCCATTTTTCCATAAGACAGCAGTTAATAATTTGCAAAATGGCCAAGGAAACACCATAAATACATGCAACTCATGTACTATATTCCAAGTCTTCCAAAGTCATATGATAGCTTGGTCTGAGTTACAGACTAAAATTGTAATTAATGAAAGATTATCTGTTGGAACTGGTGCTTTTAACATGTTATTATTTTTAATGTTTTTGGAGATTGACAGAAGTCCTTGTGTGGAAAAGTACACTTTAGAATACCTTCCAAATGAGTACTTATAATGGAAATAATATATTTTAAAAGGCTAGATTTGAGTGTTACCTGAATGTAATGTTCAGACACTTAATGGCATGTTTTTTGCAATTACAGTAAATTAAAATTTCTTATAGGTTTAATTGGTTTTAAAATGCAATAATTTTAAATCAGAGTGTTTCTGACACACTTAAGTAGAACTTAAGTACATTTTTGTTTGTAATTTTTTTATAACTAATTCATTAGACTTTAATATATGGTTACTGACAAGCGTTTATGGTAAATTAAAATGTACTTTAATTTCAAGTTGCAATTAAAATATTTTAACTTTACATGTAATATAAATAGCACACTAAATTTTAAATTATAATCAAGTGACAAAAGATTATTAGAACATAATAATTTGGAACGTACTTTAAGTTTAACTTTTAATTTGACATTATTATAAAGTGCACTTCTTAAAGTGTACTTAAGAAACAGTTATTATGAAAGTGTCTCTTAAAGTACACTTAAGTGGTCTTTTATTTAATTTATATCATCAGCAAGTACAGTTTTTGTTTTGTTGTTAATATAAATATATTTCAAAAATTTAAAGTACACTACAAGTGTACATCCAGTACCAGTTATCACACTTAATTTTCAGAAGTGACTTGTGCGACTAAATCTTAAAAATGTCTTCTTTTGTGCTCCACAGAACAGCATACGGATTTGGAACGGCTTGAAGGTGAGTAAATAATAATAATAAATAATGATAGGATGTCATTTTGGATTGTTATTGTCAAATCATCTTATGTAGGGAGATTTGTTTTTTAGTTTTTTTTTAAGAGTTTGAATCCTAAACTGAATATCAACTATTGTATATAGTTAGCATAGTGTCTTCTCCATTATTAGAAACATGTCACATTGGCTTTTGTAACATGTTTCTAATAACGAAGACCATATTAAGCTACCTACCTAGATTAATACACAGTACGCATTTGACAGAATGCAGAGGCAGTGTACAGCATATTTGAGAGAAAAGGTGTGAGCCTACTAGTAAATGACAGGAAGTAGAGAAAGCACCTAGAGGTTTCAGTATGTACACCGGCTCATATACTCACAGAGTTTGACACTTCACAGACAAACACGGCACTGGACTTTTCTGATATTTCAGGCACCCTGGTTTTGCCGTTGGCTTCTTTATTTGGTTCTGCTGTGTTGTTCATCAGCCAGTCTCCCTAATTCATGAAATATATAGGCTATACATGAAAAAAATATTCGAAAGTCACAATATAATGTAATAAGTGTGACCAGGGAAAGTATGTGTACACCTAACTCACAACAAAAAATGCCTGAATGTCATTAAATTAGATAACTTCTAAAAGCAAGTGTCGTTTGCACTTTTTTTAAAAATAATATTTTATTTTCTAATGCAATGCAGTGTCTTAATTGTTCAAATACTGTCAGGAGAAAGCGGTGACATGACATTTAGATGAATATGACCAGTAAAACTGTGCTGTAACTCACCCGCTGGTCTGGAACAGGTGTAGACAGAGCCGTACTGACTCTCGTACCCAAGCGCAAACGCTTTTTCCATGTGTAATAGTATTCGACACACTGAGCCACTGACTTTGTCTTGACCTAAATAATAAAACAACGCATTCTCACAGTCACTACACCACAGGGTCACAAATTAATGTGAATGTATTAATGGAGAACAAAAGATTAAATTAATACAGGGTTTCTGCAGGTCTTAAAAAGTCTTAATTCGTCCTTCCACAAATTAAGGCCTTAAAAAAAATCATAATACAGAGCAAGAATTGTCACGTAAATGCAACAGAAAAAAATATATATCCTAGACAAATATCTAAACATCCTTAAATCTAGAAACAGTTACTTGAGATGCAATGTTGGAAATGTAACAATTAAGTGGGTTTATGCTTAAAAAAAAGAACAAATATCTGTCAGTGGGGTATGAAAATATTTCCCTTTTGAATTAAGCAGATTTTTCTGAGCCCATTGGCAGATTTTTGTTATTTTAATCGTCAACTCACTTAATTTTGATGAGTAGTTGACAAGTAAATGTAACATGATTTAAGAATCTTTTGCATTGGAAAACAACATGCTTTGTGATCTGTAAAAGCTATTTCCATATTCCAGTGGATTAGCAGAGCTATTCAAGACTTAAGGTATTTCTGGTTACACTTTATTTTAAGGTGTCCTTGTTACAGTGTAATTATACATTTAAGTACTGAGTAATATTAATTAATTACATGTACTTACTGCATGGTTAGGGTTAGGATTAGGGTTTGGTTTAGGGTTACATGCATGTAATTATGCATAATTAATTGTTAATATAATAGTAAGTACATGTAATGTGTAACAAGGACATCTTAAAATAAAGTGGTACCGTATTTCTTTGTCAAATGAATTAAAAAGTAATGGGCATCTGTTTTGAAGTGTTGCTAATACAAGACATTTACATTTAGAGAACATACAGTATTGGCGCATTATGTTCCATTCAATTTATTCCCCAAATTTTCTTTACTTGGTCTTGAAAAAGTCTTAAACGTACCTTCATAAAACCTGCACAAACCTTTTAATATTAATTAACCACAAATACCATTTTCTGGACAAGATAGAAATCTTTGTGATGACTTAAAAGTGCTTTGTTCAGCTGGCGTTTTTCCTGAAGCGTCCATCTGTCTGATCCTAGTTGATGAGAAGAGGAGAAGAAAAGCATTGATGTGGTGCTTTCAGAAATTCAAGTATTTAGGGCCAGATTTACTAAACTGGTCAAATTATAGCGTGAGAGTGCAAATATATAAAAGCACCGATAGGAGTGGAAAGTTCTGCGGCTGATCTACTGACAGTACGCAGATTAAAGAACACAGACAAGACACAGATCTTTTCTGTAATGACCAATGCAATCTACCAAGAACAGCTCAAATTAGCGTCTGGTTTAAGACATGCTTTTTTGGGCAGGAAACAATAGCGCAAATACCAGTAAATTGACTGGTGCAAACATTAGTAAATTACATTGTGTGATTCATTTAGATACTTCCCCCCCCCCATGAATTTTGCATTTGAAAGGGAAACTCCTACAAATGCAAATGTGATAAGATCAGCCACAAAAATGGCTGTGTCCACATCTTTTCAGCGCTAATCTTTCACTGCGCGTCTTTAGAAAATAGTTGTTGTTTAATGCCAAAAGAGGGTTTGCGCTGATGCAAGCTGTTGTAAATCTGGCCCTTAATTTGTAGTCTTCTGTATATAATTTTATATTTCCTCAAGAAGGAATACTTGCATATAAGAATGCCACAGTAAAAAGAGAGACAAAAATAGTCTTTTTTGAGGGTACAAAATCTTACGCACCTGCGTAATGATAGTCTGTTTTGGGGCTGGATGTGTTTCTCAGCGGCATTGGCAGGAGAAGCTTTTCAAGGGTATTCTGGAACATGATAGTTATTTGAAGGCTTTTTGGAAAAACGAGTTTTAGTTCCAGGAACCGATAATATGCAAAATACTAACCATGATATTTCCTCTGCACTCAAAAAGACAGTGCAGGACATATTCTGTGTTTGCTCCGCCGCCTGGTAGCACACTAGAGCAAGCCATTTTCAAAAGATCATCCACTAAAAGGGGAAAAAAAAAAAAAAAAAGTCAACAGTAATCAGATATTGGTGCTTTCTTTCCTTAATGAAATAGAGTCTATTTTAGACTCTAAAAACTTGCATATCTGTCATGTTACGCTGGAGCAAGGAGCGAGGAGACGCGGGAATCAGATTCTCAAAATAGTCTTTTAATGACTCAGGAAGGCAAGGAAACACCAGGATGACATTTAACAGCGGACGAGGGACTACAGAACAGAACACTCTTTAAATACACAATACAAGACGAGGGGATGAAGAGACACCTGGAAATCAATAAACTAATGACACTAAACGAGGACAGGAACAGGAAGACCAAATAAGGGCATGAGGAAACATGAGGGAGGAAAAACACAGGACACAGGGACACAAGTCTGACATCACGCCCCCCTCTGGAAGGCGCGTCCTCGCGCCATATAACATCCAATGGGGAGGGGGGGGGGTGCCCTGGAGGCCTCCAGGGACAGGGACATGGAGACAGGACAGACGGCCTCCAGGATGGCGTCCGTTCCAGGACCCACGGTGGAGCAGGTAGCTCGGGAGGCCATGGCGGGTCAGAGGACTAGGGAGGCCAAGGCGGGACCGCCTCCGAGGCCACGGCCCCAGCCCCCGCCTCTACAGCTAGAGCCATACTACCCCCCCCCCCCAAAAAAAATCCTTGGGGGAAGTAGAGGCTGGTTCTGGCTGGCGCTCTGGAGGAGCGGGCACTTGAGGACACTGGAGGGCGCTGTCGAGGAGCGGATGGTGCCGGGCTTCTTGACTTCCCCGCGGACGGCGGCGTTGATTTCCCTGCGGATGGCGGGCTTGGGAGAGCCACAGACGGCGGCGGATTTAAGGGAGCGGTGCCTGACAGGCTTGACTGGGGTTGGGCTGATGGACTGGATAGCGAGCTGGTTCTGGATTGGGGCTGGAATCTCTCCAGGCACTGAAGGATCCCTTCCTTCCAGCTTAGTCCTGTGGTGTCTGGGAGTTCCACGGGACAATGGTAATTTGCCCCGATCCTAAACAGAGAGTTTATGGTGGCGTCCCACACGGTCACCACGGCGAGCTTGCAGAATTCCCAGGCAAATTCTACGAAGGGGAGATCTCTGCAGGCTAGGGCGATGAACTCTGTGGCGACCTCCATTGCCGTGGGGAAAAAAAACTCACAAAAAAAAAAACGGGGAACAGGCAGAAAAGAACTGTTCTGCGGTTTGCTGTTCTGTCACGTTACGCTGAAGCAAGGAGCGAGGAGACGTGGGAATCAGATTCTCAAAATAGTCTTCTAATGACTCAGGAAGGCAAGGAAACACCAGGATGACATTTAACAGCAGACGAGGGACTACAGAACAGAACACTCTTTAAATACACAATACAAGACAAGGGGACGAAGAGACACCTGGAAATCAATAAACTAATGACACTAAACGAGGACAGGAACAGGAAGACCAAATAAGGGCATGAGGAAACATGAGGGAGGAAAAACACAGGACACAGGGACACAAGTCTGACAATATCATAGTAATGGGGCAAATTTCTACTTTGTGTAGCATTGTTAGCCTGCACTGAAAACAAGTGTTGTAGATTTAGACTCAGAAACCAGAACCTGCGAGTAACATGTTGAATTAAATGTGAAATTTTGTAGAAAGAATCAAATAGCATTTTCTTGTAAAACGTAGTCAAATAATTTTTCGAAAATATTTTTTCCCAGTGTATAGTTAACTTAATTGCTTGGTTGAAGAATGATTTTATAATGTTTACTTTGCATCATGCCTAAGAATGCCTGTTCTGCATTATAATATCACCGCATGTCTCCTAATTGCTGCATTTAACTCAATGTGATTTTTGTTGAAAGTGATTTTAGTTACCTTTCTGCTGGTTATCAGGGGTTTCCAGGTCTTGGGTAGGCAGCCACAGAAGAACAGCATTATGGGTATCTTCCGCTGAGAGGATTTGACTCTTAATGTCTGGGATCTTTACTTGAAATTCCTCGCCAACATTTATCCGACTATAAAGAACATAAATAAAGTTATTGATTATTAATTTATTGTATTTTTAAACATTTTAATTATTTAATCAAGTAAGCAATTGACAGTACAAATATGTGCAGTTACACATTGTTTTGCTGGTGTAGCTTAAAGTTGAAGAGGGTAATGTTTCAAAACACTTGTGAAAATGAAACCTCAGATCACGTGGCTTTATTGAGAGGAAGTGGGATATTACTTTAGTGAATAAACTCACTTTTAAAAAAATGAAATGTGAAGGAAAACGGTATTTCAAAGCTTTTTCATTTGCTGGAAAAAATTTGGTTTCTCCCACAAAAAAACGTATGTTTCCAAGAAACTGCATTCATTGGTATTGTGAAAAACTTTCTCAGGAGAACAAAAGCATCAAAATATAAATTTTTATTCCAGTTCATATTTTTTCAATATGATTTTTTTCAATATTTTGCCAATAAACATCTACCTACAGTATCAACACCATACCAATTTCATAGCAACGCCCTGGCAACAGACCACAACCCGGCAACTTTTTTCATGGCCACCACTTATGTAACACATAGTTTAATTTGTTTTTTCTAGTGACATTGAATTTACACACAAATCCTTAATTAAAAACATTAAAATGCTTACGGTGTTACATTAACCACTTTCTCTCTTGCAGTCTCACCACAGTCATCCATATCACCTGTTATAGACAAACATGGATAATGCATATTTTAATTAGAAAAATACAGCTACTCTACCAATGTATCTAAAATAATTCAGTAAAAGCAACTCTTTAATCTTCGCTATTGTCATAAAATATTTTGATATCATGCTGATAACTTTGACTGCATTAACTAACCAGCTCCGTCTGCAGCAGACTCGACCCCGCTGCTCTTGCCTCTTCCACTGATGGCGCTGAAGAGGCCTGATCCGGGGCGTACGGGGCTGAGCATGGGCGGAGGGGTGTAAGGCACATCGTCCCCCATGCTGCTCGCCGTCCTGAGCTGACTTCGGAAGAGCACGGCGCCTCTGGACTCCTGACCAGAGCTGGGCGTAGGAATCATCAATGGGACCAGACAATGGCGGTACCTCTTTTTCACCTGCTTTGGTGCACATTCTCCCTCCGAGACAGATCTCTTTATCTAAAATGTGTTATGTGGGGGGTGAGGTTTAGTTAACATTAAAATCTGTCAGATTTACATGAATCAGTTAAAGGGATAGTTCACCCAAAAATGAAAATGAAAAAAGGAAAACAGTTGCTGGTAGCCATTGACTTCAATAGCATGGAAAAAATACTGTAAAAGTCATTGGCTATGGAGGGTGAGTAAATGATGACAGAATTTTCATTTTTGGGTGAACTATCCGTTTAAGAAATAATTTGTTCTCATAACTTCTACATCATCGAGTTAAGTTGTTTTGAAGTGACCAAATTAAGTAAATTCAAAGTGGTTCCATGAGAGTTAAGATTATTTCACTATATTTAGTCATATCACTGAATTATACGCTAGTGCTTGCAAGCAAATTGTTAACGAGCTATAGCACATTTTAGCATGCTAAATGCTAATTCTGCTCCAATTCTTCACCAAAATGGTCCCAACATAATTTTTTATGGAATACTTTAACTTTAAACACTATCAAGACTCTCCTGTTGTCATTTTGTTCAAAAATACTTAAAATAATACTTAATTTCAACATTCTACTTGAATACTTTATTTTAAGGTGTCCTTGTTATACGTTATATGTACCTACTATTATAATAACAGTAATTTATGCATAAATATAAGCAAGTAAACCTAAGCCAAACCCTAATCCTAACCTGAACCATATAGTAAGTACATGTTGTTAATTAATATTACTCAGTACTTAAATGTATCATTACATTGTAACAAGGACGCCTTAAAATAAAGTGTTACTCATTCTACTCTATCCATTAAATGTAAAGTATACAGTTTCAGTTTTTCAGTTTCAGCCAACATCAAAAACAGTTATCAAATGTTTGGTCGGTTCACATTCGCCCTACTTAATTCAATCTGGTAGATTGCACATTTTAGAGGTTTACATTTAACTGAAAGCAAAGAAATCAAATTTAGAAGAGAAATATAATTTTGCTGTGTAGATCACAAATTATATGATGGAATTGGACAGTGTTTGTGTTCCCATTCTTCAGTATTTGACTACCTGAATTGGAGGCAGTAGTCAAATACCCATTTGTAAAGCACTTTTTTTCTTTCTTTTAATACACATTTGCTATTAAAACAGAGCTGGGCAGGATATATTAAAGGGCTCATTGCATTATTTTTCACAATGAAATCAATTTACAGCTCCTGTTTTTTTTTTAATGAAATATTGCTATAATTATTGTAAATTAATTAGTGTAATTTTTAATCAAAAAGTCAGCATAACAATGAAGTTTTACATTTAAAAAACATTTTGAGCATCAGCGGTCTATAAATTCGGATGTTGAAGTGATGTTTCAGATCTCATTGTTAAAGCTTTTAATTTTCTAAGCAGCTTTTAAAAATAACTTCAAGAATGCCAGAAACTCACACAGGAAGGGTGGTTTCGTGCCAATGGGAGGGGTGACTGTGCACAAGACTTAATTAAACCGCTTTGTTCCTCATCTTTCTGTTGGCACAGGAGGCTGAGCGTGAGCTTGGTTGGGGTCTGGTAGTCCTTGACAGGTATTGACACAGGTAAGATGATGGGGTTGCTTTGAGCAGCCTCAGACAGATGAATGTGCCCTTCTCTCTGTTAAAACAAAGAAAGGAGTACCAAGCAATGGGGCAAATCAGCATGCAAGTTTTCACAATCCACTAATGATCAAAGTGACTCTGGTTCATACCGTTTTGAGGGATGTGGGCTGTGTCCTCAGACCTCCATGTGAGCGCATGTGACCATTCAGAGCCGGGAGACTTTTGAACTCCCTGTGACAAACAGTGCATCTCATCTTTGCATGAGATCCGTCCTCTCTCGACAACCCAGGTTCTGCTCTACAGAAATCCAAATCCACATACTATATTATATATCAATAATATGAGTGGAGCATTGAGTTTTTCGTTTTTTTGCCACAGTTGCATTTGCTTGCATACTAGAGGACTATAGATATTATGTATTACATTTAAAAAAAAAAAAAAAAAAAAAAGGTGTGGAGACAGAGCAGTGTTTTCACTCACTCACTGCTAGTAAATTTTACAAAAAAAAAATACAAAAGGTGAAAGTAACACAAGTGAAATTTTGAAGAAGCAGAACTGAAATTGAACTGAAAACATACTCCAATAATCCAATGCTACACATGACCAAATAGTAATTATGGTTTTCACTGCACCAAGTTGTTATAAACCCAATAACAATTGAATAACAAGACCTCAGCTTTCATAATTCTCAATATCACCAGATGACGAATTAATAATAATCAGTGAATTATACAATTACGGTAACACTTAAAGCCTTTATGTATAATGCGTTATAAAAGTAGTTTAATGCATTAATTATGCCTTGTAATGCACATTATAATTCATTACGATCGCATGAATAATTGTGACCGTAGTTCCATATTATAATACTTATCAATTCAGTTGTTACACTATGCATTTTAAATTCGGTAATAATTATTTACGACAAGATATGTGTAATGTATTACTATGCATATTATGAATAATTATAATGCATTATACTCCTTAATAACACTTTAGAATGCATTATACATAAAGGCTTTAAGTAAAGTGTAAGTATACCCAACTTTTACATTACTTTATAAATGATATCCAACTTTTTGTTGTGAAATGTAACTACCGTATATTAATATCCAGCTCTTTATATAAATTAGGGTGTATATATATATATATATATATATATATATATATATATGAAGAGTTCCAATGCAAAAGCCTCTAAAAGCCATCTTGGTCAAAAATGAGATAACGATACTGAGTGAATGCTCTCCGCACATAGTATATGTTCATCAATACCTTAACTTGAAATGTGCTAAATCCCAGCCTCAACCCATTCAGAAGTACCAGTACTTACATAGAAACCTATACATAGTAGCCAGAAAGAAATGCTAATTTTAAAGAAAAACATCAGACTTACTTAGAGGCTTTTGCATCTGAACTCTTCATATTTATATATATATATATATATATATATATATAGGGCTATACATTCTATATAGCAAAATCGTTGTGTAATCGCTGCAAAATGTAAACTATATTATCACCCAGCTCTAACCTGCTAAATGTGATTATAAGGCATTAATGTACTGATATTATCAACATTAACATCACGATTTTCTGTAAAGCTGCTTTAAAATGTGTATTTAGAACACGCTCTATACAAATAAGTTTGATTTGACTAAATGGATAGAAGTAGGGTTGAAGTCAAACCTGAAATGAGGAGAAATGGCCTCATCTTGAATATCTGGTGAAGGTGCCTGCAAGGTATTCATGAGAAAACTTTAACTTAAATGCAAATGAGTCTATAATGAAGTAATAAAATAAAAAAATACAGTACCTGTGACCACTGAGGAGCATGTGCCGTGAGATGATGATAAATATCTCCCCTCATAGACATTGTTCCACACTGTGGAAGAGTTTTACAGACACCCGAGCTCTTGTTTTGGTAGAGCGGACTGCAGAGGTCTTCACTTCGGTGAGGGAAGTTGAAACTAGATTGATCTTCTTTGGGACTCGAGAACACGGGTGTGTTGGGTGCCGAGTGACGAGCATCGCTAAACATGTTGTTTTGCTTTGCAGGGAATGATTGCACGGGATCTTGCGCAAGGTATGGATTGCCGGGTTGGGAAAGCGAATGAAGATGTTGTTGGTCTTGGTAATGAAAGATCTGCTGCTCTGGGACTTTGAAGTCTTGACGGTGGTCATAGGTTGGCGATTGAGCAGGTTCGTGAGAGTCCAGATGAGTTTTGTGTGCATAAATCCCTCTTTGTTGTTGATTCAAGGCCATCGGATATGGCATTGGGTGGCTTTGATAGCCATGCCAAGAGCTCTGTGGTTTTTGGAGACTCCTGTTTACCTGCTCCATGTTATTTAATTTCTGTTTGTGTTGCTGGTATCCATAGTGAAACTGTTGATGGTTTTGGTAAAGGCCGTGCATTGAGTTTTGGCTTTCTGATGGATGGAAACCGGTCTGATCGCATTGACCTTGAATGGCCATTGGGTTAAAAACTGGAGACTCCAAAGTTTGCCTATCTGATCCTTCTGGGAGACTTTGAGGCATGTGCAAAACCCCTGAAATGTGATTTTCTGGGTGCTTATCATTTGTCCTGTTGCTTTCGCCAAAAAGAAGTTCAATGTTTTTTGTAGGGAAGGCCTTTGAGAACGAGTCCAGCCTTTGAGGATGAGAAACGCTGCCGTTGTCTTTGCAGCTCATTGACGAGTTGTTCTGACACGTAATGTTAAACGGATAGATTCGAGACGTCTCGGGTAGTTCTTCATGAGGAGAAGATCCCCATGATGATGTCCTTCCAAACTGATTATATTCCCAAATCCCGCCACTGTTTGGCATCTCAAGCATTGGAGAAAGTTCATGTCCTGGAGTGCCAGGAGATGTTAGCTGCTCGTGGTTGAGTCGAGGAGACATTGGAGATGATTGGATCGAGTTTATGTTTGGTACACCATAGTGAGGTGCACCCAGTGTACTTGGGCTGTGCTGGAACAAATAGGTCCCGTTGGTGTGGTTGGTGAACTGATTCGTCTCATACAGGTTTTCTGTCATCTTCAGAAAGATTAAAATGCCACTTCTGTATTGTTAAACTAATGGCTTGAGGGCATGTGATTACATACTGGTTTGAATGTCACTATAAAAGAGTTGAATGCTTTTTCCGTCATTCGTTGTTTAGTTTCTCAAATTGTTCGGCTGATTTCTCTGAATAGGTTTTTCCTGTAAAATGAGAGAGCAAGTTGTTATACTTTGTTGAAAATTTACAAAGACTTTTAGAAATAACCTGCACCATTTAAATGTGCACAATAAGACTAGAAACCTGTGTTAAGATGTATGCGGTTGGTAAGATTTTTTTTTTTTTTTTTGAAAGATATTAATACTTTTATCCAGCAACGGTGCATTAAAATAAGCAAAGGTGACAGCAAATACATTTATTATGTTAAAAAAGATTTTATTTCAAATAAATGCTTATTTTGATCTTTCTATTAGTTATATAAAAAAATATTACCATTTTGACAAAGCAGCACGACTATTTTAATCATTGATAATATATATATATAATTGTTTTCAAAAATGATAATAATAACTGTTTCTGAGCAGCAAATCAGCATATTAGAATGATTTCTGAAGGATCATGTGACACTGAAAACTGGAGTAATGCTGCTGAAAATTCAGCGCTGCATCACATGAATAAATTACATTTTACAGTATATTGCAATAGAAAACAGTTCTTTTAAATATTGCAATATAAAAATTTAGCAATATTACTTTTTATACTGTATTTTTGATCAAATAAATGCAGCCTTGGTGAACACAAAAGACTTTTTTCAAAATCATTTTAAAAATGTGTATTTTATGTTCACTTTAAAATAAATTGGCAAGTGTTGGAAAAAAATTAATTGCAATAAACTGTGAACAAAATCTAGATCGTGTCTAAGATGAATTTGTTCATTTTTCGTACAGAAAGGAATCTGTCTTTAGCAAACTAATAATAACTTATTTTTCCGCCCACAGCAGATACAGTAAATTCACACCATGACTCAGTTTGAGGCTTCCTCTCACATCTAGAATATGAAGTTCAGACACCATCTTATCACTTCCTGTCACATGTTCTGCCTAGAACATAGGATGGCAGTTTGATCAGTATCTAAGCTCTTTGAAAGATGCTGCTGTCCTAAAAATGTTCATTTTCACGTAGAAACGTTTTCTCATAAATTTATCGCCGGGTGAATTTAATGTATCTCAAAGCAAAACTATGGTGTTTAAATGCCTTAAAAATGTACTTACAAAACATTTTCCACCTCTATGAAGTATTACCAGTCTGAGGTTTGTTTTCCAAAAAAGTATGCAAAAATGCATAGAAAAACACATGCATGTGCTTTTACCCATGCGTGCTTTAGAAAGGCCAAGTGTTGTTCATGAGTGTGTTGCTTGAAAAAAGTCTGCAGACAGATCATTGGTTCACCTCTCTGAATCAGATTAACACAGCATCTCAGTGTCAAAGGCTCAAGTGCGCTTTGTGGTTTTGAAAGTTTCCATCTTCACTTTAGTCTGTTTAGTGATTGTGTGAAGCCGTCAGACTCTGACCAGTAAGTGGAACAAGGCGACTGTTAGACCTTTAGAAATAAACTTAAAAGCAATGCGTGTATGTAGCGAGAAACAAAGATCTGTACCATCTCGAAGATCTTTTTTCGAATCCATCTTTTTTAAATGATTAGCTAATCAGCCTTTGAGTTAGTGCCAATTACATTTACATTTGCATTTATTCATTTAACAGAGGCTTTTGTCCAAAGTGACTTAAAAATGAGGATTATCATTTGCAAATGAAGGTTATTTATTTTTTAATTTAATTTAATTTAATTTAATATTTTAATTTGATTATTTTTTATTTTTTCCATTTTATTTATTTATTTATGCTTTTTGCTCCCTTTTTTTCTTGGTTTTTCTTCTTCATCTCACGTTTACTGTGGCACAGTTAGAGTAGTTGCAACAGTTGATTCACTAATATCAACAAGTATAAAATTAGTCTTTAGTTTTGAGTCCAGTTGGAATTTGTTCTCTGTCAAATTGTTGTAGTGGAATGTTGGAATTTATCACGATGAAGAAAATTCTACAGCAGTATCAAATTATTATTACAGTTCAAAAGTAATATTTGTTATTGCCTTTTTCTAAACATAAAAATCTGCATTATTATTAATAGAATCAAATACTTATGAATTGAACAACATTTTTAATCAGACATTTTCATATAAGAATACTTTGCATGAAATTAAAATTGCGTCAAATCCTGTGCGCGCCCAGGCACAAATGAGATGGCAAAAATAATATCTGTTTTTATGACATATATGACTGTTATTTGTTCATTTCAACATTAGTTGAGCAACATGTTGAGTTGCATCTCAACAGTTTCGTTTACGAGCTATCTGAACTTTATCCACTCTTGAGGTAAACCCAGCTCACCTAGTGTTCGTAACAGTACAGTCGACTATTAAAAACACATGCGATGTGTAGTTACAACCAATTTTAGAAACTGCAGCTTGCATATATGGCTCAACAGAGACTCATTACCATGTCTGTCTGCACAATGGTTGAGCTCTTTAAACCATATCTGTACATATAACGCAATCAAAGCTTGCAATATCAATCCACAACCCCACTGAGGTCAATGCATGCAACACCATATAGACTGACAGCATGACATTTTATTCAAAATTTGCTGTCTGTATATAAATTAGTCTTGACATCTTTAGAAGATGCATATGCTGCATGCATTTTTGAGATTGTGTGAAGTGTGAAAATGACAAATAGTAATGCTTACCTCACTCATTTCTTTATGCCCGTTATGCATTTTTTAGAAAAGGTCGCCTTCTCAAACTGACCCATCAGGATGCACTGAATACCATGTAAGATATCGTAAGACGAGTCAAACTGCACCGCAGATAAAAAAAAAAGACAATAACTCAAAGGCACATCAGAAATAGGAAGTAAGTTCAGTTCATACTGCTGACTAAGGAATTATGCCTGTGTCCTCTTATAGCTACAGCTAGTGTCTAAAGGCCTGAGAGGGTTCAAGGAAGTTTCAGGAAATGTCATCTTTCTCTTTAAGCCGAGAGACTTCCGGAGTTTAACCACAAGCTATTTTCTCAACCTGACATTTTTTGTCTCATACAGTTAGCTATAAACTGAAGGAGGATAAAAAGAGTTTTTCAGTGTAAAAGTTTGCATAGAAATGTACAATATTACTGTCAGATGTAATGACAGTCCATAATGACAGTGTTGTTGTAAGTGGTATACTGCACTGTGCGTCTTTCAATCCAATCAAATGTAAATGTACATTATGGTTGCCTTATTCTTGTTTTATCATGTGTGTTGTCAGCTTGCCCACAATTCTTCGTTCACACATGTTGAGAAAGGTCACTGTTTCTGTGAATGTGTGCTGTGGTGAACGGATACTGGCAGAGATTTGCTGCCATCAACAGTTTAATATAGTGAATAATAGTATGATATAAAGTCATAGTCTCCTTTAAAGGAATAGTTCACCCAAAAATGAAGATTTGCTGAAATGAACTCAGCCTCAGGCTATCAAAGATGTAGATGAGTTTGTTTCTTCATGGGAACAGATTTAGAGAAACGTATTATTCAATCACTTGCGCACCAATGGATCCTCTGCAGTGAATGGGTGCCGTCAGAATGAGAGTCCAAACAGCTGATAAAAACACCACAAGTAATTCACACCACTGTAGTCCATCAAATAATGTTTTGTTAACCCTTGCTTCCATCTAAAATATGAGTTCTCTATCAGTAATATTTCTTTCTCCAGTGAAATAGTCGTTTATATAGTGACGGTTATGGTTTATGGTTAATGGTTTATACAGTAGTTAAAACATCTGGATAGATTTGTTTCTTACAAGCGCACAGCTTTTCACTTCACATTATTAACTGATGGATTGGAGTGGTGTGGATTACTTGTGGATTATTGTGATGTTTGGACTCTCATTCTGATGGCACCCATTCACTGCAGCATCTGTTGTTGAGCAAGTGAAGGAATGCTACATTTTTCCAAATCGGATGAAGAAGCAAACTCTTGAATGGCAGTAAATTGTTAGTAAATTTTAATTGCTGGAAAAACTTCTTTTAATTTAATTTAAAGAATTATGTGTGCTTTAAATGCGAATAAATCACGTATGCATAACTGAATATGAAGTTTATATTTGTTTTTTCTTATGTTTGTGCTTCCTTGAAGACTGGTTGATGTCCAGAGAATAGAAGACTTGCGGTGACGTCTTACTAATCTCCATATCAAACCACTAGGTTAAAAATATACAATGCATACAAGTATAAAATCTTTAGATAAAGACACACCACTTCCGTCTGTAACTGATCGCAAAAGTGATGTCACAGGAATCTTGCACGCACGGTCTTATTTATATATATGGTCGAGAGCCATTTGTGTTATAAATAAAAGTGGCATTAATTAAGCAGGCACCGACTGTGTTAGCATGCGCAAGAGTTTTCCAATACTAATCAGAATTTGGTCATGATATGATTTTGTTTGCCATAATGTGCAAATTATGTGCATGCCAACAAGGTCTCTGTTCAATTCACAATTAGCTACAAGTGTCATTAGTTCTTAGCTATTTTCTGTCTTGTCATGTCCTTCAATGTTTTCAGTTAGTTATTTGAATTAAAAATCTATTTATTGTGCAGCGCCAAACTTTTTAAACTTCTTACCTAAGATTCCACAACTAGGCCTCGTTAATTAAAACATTCATCTTCAACTTCGAAATAATGCAACACTTTTCACTTGCAGTGGGGTTTCCATCATCAACATTTTATCTGATCATAAAATTGCACCTGTTAACTGAAAACTTCTGTTTCCATCTGAAGTTAAATATACAAACTACTGCAGTTTAGTGCAAATTATAAGTTTAAATATAGGAAATAGTCAATTAATAATATAAAATTACAGGAAGGAATAGAATTTGCAGAATTATTTCAGAACACTAATCAGAGCGAAGGTTATAACATTACATTTTTATGAGCCTAAAGGAGATTTAAGTCAATATACTAACCTGCTTCCATTTTTGAGCATCATTAAATATAGTGTTTGAGGTTTACAAAAACTGCTGTAGAAATGAAAAGTACTTACCATTTTAGAAAGTGAAAGGAGACATGATGAAGCTCTGAATAAACTTCATGCTTCATCTTTCAGGTGAAGGATCCAATGATCACATGACACACACACACACACACACACGCACACACACACGCTGCCGTCAGGTCTAAAAACTTTTTTTGTTTCCAAATAGCAGCTTAGTTTCAAAGAGTTAAATCCATATGTAAATATGTAAATCGGTGAAGAGATCTGCAGTGAACGTCAGCAGTGCCCTCTGCTGTAAAACACACTTCCGTATTAACATCCTCTAAACACGGTTTCACTATGACACATTGACACTTTTTCTGATTAAAACCACCTAATTTTAACATAAGAGTTTATTTGTTTGTTTTTACTTTATACAAAAGAAGTGTTGTTTTTATTTCCCTTTTCAGTAAAATAATAATAATAATAGAGGAAATCCATATAATAAAATATATTATTATTATTATTATTATGCTCATTATATTCATTACCTCAATTTGCATATTTCATTTAGTTCTCATGCCAAACAATAAAATATTATATTATATAATATTATAAAATATAAGGTGACAGAATTTTAAATCATATTTCCTTTTAATATGTAACTCAATCATTCATGAAAAGTTTCAGGATTTCAGTCAAAGAAACTTTTTCTAAACAGGAGAGATGATATGACATATGTTTAGTGGGGTCAAATTATGAAAATCAATCTTTGAGGATATTCAGTATGAAAAAATATCCTCACAAATATAGTAAAATGTTGAAAACAAACTTCTGAGGATGTTCCTGAGAAAAAATACCCTCACACATATAGTACAGTGTTGGAAACCAACTATTAAGGACATTCATGAGCAAAAAATATCCTCAAAATTACAGTAAAATGTTGAAGACAAACTTCTGAGGGAAATTCACGACAAAATACCCTCACAATTACAGTGAAATGTTGGAAGACAACTTTTGAGGACATTTGTGAGGAAAAAATGTCCTCACAAATATAGTTAAATGTTGAAAACCAACTTCTGAGGACATTCGTGAAGAAAAGATATCCTCACAATTATAGTAAAATGTTGAAAACCAACTTTTGAGTACACTCCTGAGGAAGAAATATTCTCACAAATAAAGTAAAATGTTGAAAACCAACTTCTGAGGACATTCAGGAGAAAAAAAAATACCCTCACACATATAGTAAAGTGTTGGAAACCAACTTTTGAGGACATTCATGAGAAAAAAAATTCCTCACAATTATAGTAAAATGTTGAAAACCAACTTTTGAGGACATTCGTGATGAAAAAATATCCTCACAATTATAGTAAAATGTTGAAAACCAAATTTTGAGGACATTCGTGAATAAAAAATATCTTCACAATTATAGTAAAATGTTGAAAACCAACTTTTGAGTACACTCCTGAGGAAGAAATATTCTCACAAATAAAGTAAAATGTTGGAAGCCAACTTTTGAGGACATTCAGGAGAAAAAAAATTCCTCACAATTATAGTAAAATGTTGGAAACCAACTTTTGAGGACATTCATGAGAAAAAAAATTCCTCACAATTATAGTAAAATGTTGAAAACCAACTTTTGAGGACATTCGTGATGAAAAAATATCTTCACAATTATAGTAAAATGTTGAAAACCAACTTTTGAGGACATTCGTGAATAAAAAATATCTTCACAATTATAGTAAAATGTTGAAAACCAACTTTTGAGGACATTCAGGAGAAAAAAAATTCCTCACAATTATAGTAAAATGTTGGAAACCAACTTTTGAGGACATTCATGAGAAAAAAAATTCCTCACAATTATAGTAAAATGTTGAAAACCAACTTTTGAGGACATTCGTGATGAAAAAATATCCTCACAATTATAGTAAAATGTTGAAAACCAACTTTTGAGGACATTTGTAAGGAAAAAAATATCTTCACAATTATAGTAAAATGTTGAAAACCAACTTTTGAGGACATTTGTGAGGACAAAATATCCTTAAAATTATAGTGAAATAATGAAAACCAACTTTTGAGGACATTCAAGGAAGGAGGAGGACCTCACAAATAGTGTGCAATGTAGTTTCTGTGCTCTGTGCCTGTGTGTTTTTGCAGCAGCAGCAGCAGCGCAAATGAAGTGGTGTGAAGTTTGAGGAAGTCAGTGACATGCGTGGGGTGTGTCCAAAACACTCACGTCAGGACTTCAGCTCACACTCTGACAGTTTGGATTCGTATGAATTAAACAAACACCAGACGAGAGAAAGTGAGAGCGAGAGAAATCTGCACTGAACATCAGCTCATGCTCAGGTCTGTGACATATTTACATTTTCTTATTTCAATTAGAGATTCTGACCATTTCAAACCTTGAAGTCAGAGTGTAGCATTAAAAAGGAAGTTCAGTAGATGCTGATGTGTTGCAAATATCATTAGATGTTTCCATATTTCATTTGGCTTCATTTTAATGGTGGTGTTGGCAGAAAGAGTCAAAAATATGAGGCATTGTCTGATCGGGTGATTTGCATTTGTATGGATGTTGTGGGTTGATCGTTGTCATCATGATTCATGAATATTGAGCTGATGCCATAAAAACATGGTCACAATATTTTGCCATTTGATTATGTTTTAGTAGTTTAATAAACTTCAACCTCACGTATTTCCTCTTCAAAACATTTTTTAGCATAGCAAAATGTGAATGCTTAAATCCTTCACAATTTCCAACACATACTGTAACATCTCTGAACTTAATATCACATGACAGGAAACTAACGTTGTGGTAGATGGTTTTGATGCATTTAAGAGACCTATAGTAGTTGATAGTCAGTGTATAGTAGTCAAAGATTTTCTAGTGGAATTCTCTTAGCGAAGCTTAACCAAGCTGCATTTCACTTCCTATTTTCTTTGAGATATTGAAAAAGGCCACTGCTTGTGCTTGACAACATTTCTGTGAATCTCGTCATTATTTTAGCCTGTCATGTTATCTGTCCTGTGACTCCGAGATCGTACGGTAACACAGGAGTAAACTGGTTCACACATCAGTCATGGAGCATGTCCAGGTAGGATGTTGCATTAGTCTCTCGTGTGCTGACATGTTGAAATATAGTGTGTTTGGTCATGATGAATGTCATGTGCTTTTACTACTGCTGTCTGTAATATGAGAATTTCTGTATGAAATGTGACCGAATGCTATTTTAGAACTGATAAAAGCTCTGAATGTTTTGAATTAAACTACATTTAAGTGGTTCTCAAGACACTTACGCCTACAGTCAGATAAATGGATATAATTATGTTTTTTTGAATACTAGGAATTTTTTAGTGATCAACAAAATAATAATAATTATAATAATTGAATGCAGGTTGTTATTATTATTATTATTACAAATTTATTTACTTATAATAATAATAATAATTTATTATATTTTTTAATACTTTTTTTTAACATCTTCACCAAAACTACATTTAAGCTGTTTTTAAGACAGTTAAGCTTAGTGTCAGATAGTTCTAGGATTTATATAATTTTAGTTATAATTCTTTAATTCTGATTTTAATGCCAAGCAGTCTAAGAATAATAATAATTAATCCCACATTATTATTGTATATATTTTTTAAAAATTGTATGTTAGAGTCTGCTGAGCATTACAATTACTTTTACTTTATTTCTTTGTTTTAAAAATATTCAAACTCCTATTTTTGAATATTTCCAAGTGTAAATGTAAAAACAAAATTTTTTCCAGATTGTGTTCTCTGTCTTTGATGACCATATATCAGGAAAGGATTCATCCCCAGAATTCACAATTTTCATGTTCTCATAGTTTATTATTGAGTCACTCATTGATTTCCTTTGGCTGCGTGACGTTCCTGCCTGAACTTGAATGTGTTATTTCTCCTCCGTCTCACCACACAGCTAATAGTCAGTTGAGGAGATCCATCTCATGACAGCCTTTTTAGAGATGTCAGGTGACACCAGTACGTTATCATGGAAACCGCCTCCTCCCGGGCCACCGCAGTCGCCCGCCGGTGCCGTCCAGAATAAATGCATGGGGCTGGTGAAAATCCTCAAAGTGTGCTTCATCAGCAACAGCGCCAACCTGGGCAGGAACTTCAAACTGGTCAAATGTGAAAGCTCCTGGAATATCAGGGTGAGAAGATTAACGTGCACTGTTACACATTAATCATGACTGCAATATGAAGCACGTTATCATGCCCATCAGCATAACTTCCTGTTGTTATAAGGAAGGATCACTTTGAGCATTAAGATTTTATGCCTTGATTTCATGATGAATGTTAAATAAAATCATAATGGAGAAAATGATTTTCTTTCATTAGTAAGACATTCCTCTCATGACAATGATAAGTAAAATTAAAATAATGCAAAAAAGCTCTAAACTTGTAGTCTTAAACATATAATTTGTAAACGTATAATAAAACCCACAAATGTATAAATGTTTGATCTGAATGATGATTTCATTCTGCAGAGAATTATTCAGTCCATCCTGGACAGCGGGCGACTCGGTCCCAACATCAAGTTCTCAGAATGCTACGGTCTGCTGCTCAAACACCTCAAATCAGACGAGGTTCACTGGCTGCACCCAAACCTCACCGTAGCAGAGGTGGAGAAGAAATATGAACAGCAGCACGTCGAGGCGGAGTGGAGGTGTGTGTGTCTGTGTGTGTGTCCCATATGGCAAAAATATTTTTAAAAAGCTTATATTTGCAGTAATATATTATCATTATGCTCATATTGCTCATACTACATTTTGGCCATTTTTAGTATATTTTCAGTCTAAATATATTAACACAACCGTTCAAAAGTTTGGAATCAGTAAGCTTTTTAAAATGTTTTTGAAAGAAGTCTCTTCTGCTCACTAAGGCTGTATTTATTGAATCAAAAATACAGTAAAAACAGTAAAATTGCGAAATATATTTGAAAATATTCTAAAATGTAATTTAATCCTGTGATCAAGGCTGAATTTTCAGCATCATTACTGCAGTCTTCAGTGTCACATGATCTTACATGTTCTTGCCACTTCAAGTACATTTTGTAATATACTTTGGCATTTGAAGGTAAAAATAAAATATATTTTCCATTTGAAATTGATATTTAAAGGGATAATTTACCCCCCCAATTTAAATTCTGTCATCATTTACTGGGAAAACATTCAAGTTGACCTGTATGAGTTTTTTTATTCTGTTGAGATCAAAAGAAGATATTTTGAAGAATGTTGGTAACTAAAAAGTTGATGGTAGCCATTGACTTCTATAGAATGGAAAAAAATACGGCTACCATTACCTGTTCAGTTTCTTTTTGAAGATATCACATTTGAACTATGTTTTGCCCAGAAGAAATTTGAAGAGTTCATTTGCAAAAATCTTTTTTTTTTTTCATTGTGCATTCCAATTAATTTCAATCAAACTGCAGTTGGGTTATTTTGATTAGGTTAAAAAAAAACAACTAAAAAATACAGCTAACTAACACAATAAAACACAATAAAAACATGATAACATAATAAAAAACATGATCTTTGAAAATGAAAATGAGTTATTATACTTCATATTTTGCCTTATAGGGCTTCCAGTGCTGGAAATCAATTTTTTATATGTTCCTAATCCTGTTTTTGTTCTGCCATCATGATCAGATATGACTTGAGGATCCGTTACATTCCTCCTGATTTCCTGGAGAAGTTAAAGGATGACAAAACTACAATGCTCTACTTCTACCAGCAGGTCAGTACCTGTCACATAGGGAGTGTTTCTTCACATTTACCACTCCATATCCTGAAACGGCACACAGAAGTGAAGGAAACATGAGTCACGCCATTTGCACTGAGGCGTTGTGGATGTTTGATGTAGCGCTCAAGTGTTAATGGTGGTTTGCACATCTAAAAGGCGAATGAAGGTGTGTTATTGCTGTTGTTATCCAGGTTCGCAGTGACTACATGCAGCACAGCGCGAGGAGAGTTAGTGACGGGATGGCGCTGCAGTTGGGCTGTCTGGAGATTAGGTATATTTATACAGAAGAACTGTAATAATAATAAGTCCTTCACATGAAGTAAAAATAACATAATTCACCCAAAAATGAAAATGTATTGAGAATTTACTTAAGGCCATCCAAGATGTAGATGAGTTTGTTTCTTCATCAGAACAGATTTGTGGAGAAATGTAGCATTATATCACTTGCTCACCAATGTATCCTCTGCAGTGAATGGGTGCCGTCAGAATGAGAGTCCAAACAGCTGATAAAAACACCACAATAATTCACACCACACCAGTCCATCATTTAACATCCTGTGAAGTGAAATGCTGCATGTTTGTAACAAGCAAATCCATAATTAAGGTTTTTAACTTCAGGCCGCCACTTCTGACTAAAATATTAGTCTGTAATCCATAATAATGCTTCCTCCAATGAAAGTTCAGCCCCTGTTGTCCTCTCACATCAAAATTAACCCACATATTTGCTTTATCTGTTTTTGCATATAAACAATGCTTGACCTATGCACATTCTCTCTTGATTCAGACTAAAAAGTAAAAAATGTCTTCATTGATTTTTTTCTTACAAACACACTTTTGGCTTCACAAGATGTTAATTGATGGACTGGAGTGGTGTAGATTACTTATTGATTATTGTGATGTTTTTATCAGCTGTTTGGGCTCTCATTCTGACGGCACCCATTCACTACAGAGGATCCACTGGTGAGCAAGGGATGCAATGCAAAATTTCTCCAAATCTGTTGGAAAATAAAATTAATCTACATCTTAGATTTCTTTAAAAGGAAACCTAATTTATGAATTGGAATATAAAATTAGGTGGTACACGTAAAATGCATGACAAAAAATGCAAATTCAAACCGAGTAAAAACAATAAAAGTCAGCATAATATGTCTGTAAACAATACACAGAATGCTTCAAAATATTCTTTTCAAATTAAATGCCTTAAATTTTTTCTATTCTAACAGGAGGTTCTATAAAGACATGAATGCCAGCGGCCTGGAGAAAAAAACCAACTTCGATCTGCTGGAGTAAGTAGTTTGTATGATGCTTTAGATAGATTAACTCAAGAAAATACACAATGCATTGATGGCATTTCTGCTCCTTTCAGGAAAGATGTTGGTCTGGATTTGTTCTTTCCTCAAGAATTAATCGAAAGTATGAAGGTGAAAACATTTTCTTGACCTCTTTGAGAATAAAGCAGCATAGCAATCCAATACACACTAGCAGCTTTTGTAATTTATGATTTGTAATGATGAAATATTGTTCATATATGTCTGGTGTGAAACAGCCGAAGCAGCTGCGGAAACTGATCCAGCAAACATTCCAGCAGTTTGCGTTGCTGAAGGAAGAGCAGTGCATCATCAAGTTCTTTGAGACATTATCTGTCTTTTCCAGTTTTGATGAAGAGATTTTTCCTTGTGAGCTGGTGGTAAGATTCCAACATAATGTTTTTAAGTTACAGCCATGTTAAAGCAATAGTTGACCCAAAAATGAAAAGTTGATGAAAATTTACTCACCTCCAGGCCATCAAAGATGTAGTTGTGTTGGTTTCTTCATGGGAACAGATTTAAAGGAAATTAAGGATCACTTGCTCACCAATGGATGCTCTGCAGTGAATGGGTGCCGTCAGAATGAGAGTCCAAACAGCTGATAAAAACATCACAATAATCCACACCACTCCAGTTCATCAGTTAACGTCTAGTGAAATGAAAAGTTGCATGTTTGCAAGAAACAAATCCATAATATTGCTTTTTCTAGCAAAGAAATCCTCTTGTCTGAATCAGGAGAGAAATCAGCACAGATCTAGCACTATTTAAAAGTCAAAACAGTCCAAAGCAGTTTAAATGTGGGTGGATTTTGATGTGAGAGACAACAGTGAATGGACTTTTTCCACTGCTGGAAGCGTTGTTATGCATTATGGACACATATTTTGCATAGAAGAGATGATTTAAACATGCAGGTTTTCATTAATTGATGGACTGGGGTCGTGTGGATTACTTATGGATTATTATGATGTTTTTATCAGCAGATTTTAGGGCACACATTCACGTATTTTCAGCAAATTTTGAATTTTGGGTGAACTATTCCTTCACTGATGGTTGCTGTGTGTCCTTTACTGTCTGAAGTAGTGTGAGAACTAGTTGTGGGTGGAGAGATAAATTCAGTGGCCCTGAAATGTCTTCAGACACTGTGGGCATGTATACAAACTTGTGAAAGTCACTGCATTAGATAAGAGTTTCGAAGCAAATACGTGCAGTTAAATCCTGCAAAAACTCTTTCAGTGACTGTGAAGTCCAAGTTCAGTACTTTTTGTCTTCATTTTCAGTACTATATCTTTCCATCATATAAAATCGTCTCTTACAAAGTGTTTCACTTGAAATTTGTTCGTGTGTAATTTTTCTGCAGGATCGATAGCATGTTGCTTTGCTATTTTGTTATCTAGTGCGTGACATTGATATGAATGTGGTTCAAGTGTGTATTACAGATGTTCATCAAGCAGCAGTTGTTGTGTAAAAGCTGCAGTTGTTGCTCAGCGTAACGGTATATTCTTCTGTAGCAAGGATGGAGCGTCTCTGTGGATCTAGTCATCGGGCCCAAAGGTATTCGGCAACGTACAGACAAAAGCTCTGTGGTAAGAAGATCCCCTCTCATACATCCATCCCACCGCTTGACCTATTCTCTAAAACGCAGCACTCAATAACCACTTCTATTTTGTCAATTAACCACAATGGAAAAATTTGCCCAATAGATGTTGGTGAGAAATCATGCGTCAGTGTTATTTTAGTATCATTGAGATACATAGTTTTTATTATTATTCTTATATTTTCTGATTTCATTTTAATTTAAATGTTAGTATTTTTTATTTTTATTTTCAGAGTTTTTAATGTCTATATAGTGTTGTTTATTAATTTAATTCCAGTTTTAGTGTTGGTTATTTTAGTACATTAAGCTAAATTAAGAATATTGGAGTGTTAAATTACTAGTAATTTAATTTAGTTTTACATAAATATAATAACCCTGTTATGTGCTCATGTATATTAACATGTTTTTTTTATTTTTATATATATACATATGTCCTCATTAGCCGGTCTGTCTAGCCACATTTGCGCAAATTCGAAGTATTAAATGCATACCTCAGAATGACGGAAAGACGCTGCTACATATAGATATAGAAGGAGCTAAACAGGTAAATGGATCCACACGTCTTCTTGAAATGAATGCTTGATTACTATATAACATCAGTTTACCTTTTCTCATGAAGATTATGATGATGAATTGTCATTTTCAGCCTTTGTCCATCAGCATAGCCTCTCTGGCCATTGCAGAGAACATGACCGATTTAATTGATGGCTACTGTCGTTTGGAGCACGGAAATGAGAAAACCTTTATAGTACTGGCCAAAGGTGTGTGGGTTTTATTATTTTGGTCATGAAACCAACATCATCATGTATCTTAAATCTTAAATTTGTATCCGCTAATGAAACCAATTTAAGTACTGGCTTTGGTTTTTGACTTGCCTAATTAGTGCTTGACCACTACTAGTGTAGAAACACAGTGTGCGCTGTGATTGCTAACAAACTACTGCTTATGTTTACCAGACAGAGAAGCGAGAATCTCTCTACCTCCTTTACCCAGCAGGTGAGCACTGACGTTTTGCTTTTTCTAAATTCTCTCTCATATATATATATATATATATATATATATATATATATATATATATATATGGTTCATTCGTTTTTTGATTTAATATTGAAAACAGAAACATGAGAAAACGGCACCATTTTTGTTTTTTGTTTTTTCAAAACCACGAAAAAAAACCAAGAAATCGCCTTGATTTTCTGTTTTTACATTCAGGGGTAGAAAATGGATAAACAGTCTGAATGTTCGATTTCCATGTGTGGGAGGCAATTAAACGCCCCTTTCCACTGATTGGTCAAGCAAGGATCAAATGGTGCTGTCATCATGTCGTCTTTGGTTTTGTGCAACAGAATAAGAGTCCTCCGCTGTTAAAGTGTTTATTGCAACTCCTGCGTTTATCTCCCTCTCATCAAACAACCAGACTAACAAATGGCTTGACACAAACCATACTGGGGCAGCGCCTAGACAGCACTTACTTCTGTGTAGGCATAGATTCTATATGGCAAATATTAGGTGCTTATTGCAGAAATATGTATGTATCTTGGATCTGCAGCCACGTTACCCTTTTAGTCTATTTCTTTGGCTCACAGCACATTTTATTTTAGCTGTCCAGTTATCAAAATCTGTGTGGCAAAGCTGCGTGACATTTACATTATAGTGAAGCGCAGACCAGTATCTTACCGTTTTGATTATTATTTCGAGTTTTTTCATAGAGAAGTTTATCTGACGGCATGTTACACATGTATATAATACATGGTATTTTTTTTCTTTATAAAATAAAACTTTATAAAATATTAAACTTTTAATATAAAATTCCTGAATTTAGTCAATATATGAAAAATATGACATTATAGGTGTTACCTATTAAATCAGTACCAACCAAAGCCATCTTTGCACTGTGGCACAGAAGCTGCATCTTAAGTTGAATTTAGATGTATTTACACAATTAATGCTGCTCAGATGACAGTAGATGCATTAACACAGCAATTGCATTATGGAATGAGATTAATGTTTTAAACAAAAACATTTTGAATAGCCTACAGAAATATGAAATGAGTGACAAAATGAAACAATAGGATACTTGAATTATGAAGGTTAGATCGCCAGTAGGTGGCGGCAAGTCATTGTGTTGATGAATGAGTCATACAGTCATTAATTCAACCGATTCGTTCAAAATGCTGATTTGTTCAGGAGCAAAGCAAATGGGTCACTGAACTACTCACTAAAACGATTCATTCAAAGACTCGGATTCATTCAAGAATGAAACGTCTGTGTTTTAAGTCAAATAAAACACACTGTTTTGTGTCTACAATTAAATCAATTTATTCTCATTATTAATGAAACTGTACTGTCTAAAATAAAAGTTATGACTGCTGCGAATTCACACTAAAATCAATACTGGTCTGCGCTTCACTATAATGCATTCGCCCCGTGTTGTTCAGTGCGTCACAGTTCTTTGCCACGCAGATTTTGATAACTGGACAGCTAAATAAAATGTGCGGTGCGCCAAAGAAATAGACTAAAAGAGTAATGTGGCTGCAGATCCGAGGTGCATACATATTTCTGCATAAGCACCTAATATTTGCCAGAACTCTTATTCTGTTGATGACATGATGACGGCACCATTTCATTTGTGCTTGACCAATCAGTGAAAAGGAGCATTTAATTCCCTCCCACACGTGGAAATCGAACATTCAAGCTGTTTATCCATTTTCTACCCCTGAATGTAAAAACGAAAAATTAAGATGAATTTTTGTCTTTTCATGTTTTTGGAAAAATGAAAATGGTGCCGTTTTCTTATGTTTCTGTTTTCAATATTAAATAAAAATACGAATGAGCGCAACATACACGGACCATATACTGTATATATTTCCAATTTAAAATTCCAATTTTAAAAAAATTTAAATTATTCTTGTGATCTAAGCTGAATTTTTAGCATCGTTACTCCAGTCTTCAGTGTCACATGATCCTGTAGAAATCATTCTAATATACTGATTTGACGAAAAACAAGTATTCTGTACTTACGTAATTTAATAAATAAATAAATAAAAGTTATAATTTTTTGTATTTTTTTGTATAATTTTGTATATAATTTTTAAATAAATATAATATATGATTATAACTTATAAACACACACACACACACACACACACACACACACACACACACACACACGCATGCACACATATAAACATCTGTGATCATTTAGATGGTTCTGTCTTATTGACCCTGTCTGATCTTGTATTGCAAAACAGTATGGAAAACACCAGATCTGACAAGGAAAGCAAAAGTATGTAAAGTAAAATATATATTGCAAAAATACTGCTTGTAATATACAAAATTTTTATAGAAGATGGGTTAATCAATATAATGTTATTCCACTATGTTTTTTCCCACAGACTCAGATATTTATGCAGAGATACCAGAAGATACACCAGTTCCAAGTAAGTACCAAATAATATATTAAGAGACAGATTAATTGTCATTTATCAATTTATTTGTAATTTTTATCTCAAACACTTGTTTTCCAGCAGGTAAATTCAGCATCTCACGAAACGACATTGTCCTAGGCCGGATTCTGGGTGAAGGTTTCTTTGGTGAGGTGCATGATGGGATCTATAAAAGCAAGGTAAGTGCATCAGTTACACACCTACAGGCCCAAATATTCAACGAAATGAAGGATTTAGTAGAAATCACTAGAAACATGTTCAAGCTCAGCTTTCAGGACAGAAACCTCATGAATCTTGTGTCTTCCTCCAGACAGGCGAGCGGGTGAATGTGGCTGTAAAGACATGCAAGGACTGCTCAGCTGATGTGAAGGAGAAGTTCATGAGTGAAGCTTGTAAGATGATTCATCTTCCGCCTGTGGAATCCAATACATGCCTGAATAGAATGATCAAAATCATTGTTTTCATGCAGTAATCATGAAGAAACTGGACCATCCGCACATTGTGAGACTTGTAGGAATCATCGAGGAAGATCCTGTGTGGATTGTCATGGAGCTTTACCAGTGTGGAGAGGTGAGATTCTTTCATTTGAATGATTTCAAGCTTGTGTTGGTTTGTTCGTATCCAAGAAAATTGGGCGAAAGGAAAATCAGACAAAACTACTCAAGAATTAAGAATAGGTTGTTTTTGGACTATTAAAGGACTCACCCTCAGGCAATACCAGATGTAGATGAGTTGGTTTCTTCATCAGATTTGGAGAAATGTAGCATGCCATCACTTGCTCACCAATGGATCCTCTGCAGTGAATGGGTGCCGTGACAACGAGAGTCAAATTACAAAATGCAGCTTTTGTCTTCATAAGATGTTAACTGATAGACTGTAGTTACTTGTGATGTTTTTATCAGCTGTTTGGACTCTCATTCTGACGGCACCCATTCACTGCAGAGGATCCACTGGTGAGCAAGTGATGCAATGCTACATTTCTCCAAATCTGATGAAGAAACGAACTCATCTACATCTCGGCTGGCCCAAGGATGAGTACATTATTAGCTAATTATCATTTTTAGATGAACTATTCCTTTAACAATCACTCTTGCCTATGTCACAAGAAGGGGTAAATCCGACTCATATTAGTACATTGTGAAATATTGTTAATCAGACTATATTATCTTCCCGGTTTCTCTGTTTTTCTTCAGCTAGGAAATTACCTGGTCAAGCACAAATTAACCACTGTCACGCTGATCCTGTACAGTCTTCAGATCAGTAAAGCTCTTGCTTACCTAGAGGGCATTAACATGGTACACAGGTACATCAATACACTTTCTGTCCAACAGTTTATGCAATTACTGTGAATAATCATTGCCTGTTTGGTTTGAAACTTTAGGGATTTAGTCTGGGTTGGTTATTTCTTTAAAAGTATGAAGAAACAGAAAGGCTCTCAACTTTTCACTTACTTTATCTCAGGTTCAGAAGCGTGTCAGACACTCTTATGGGTAAAAGTTTAGCTGAAGCTGAAGGTAAAAAATCAAGGTCATGGGTAAAGAACATCTTCTGCTAACTGCAGTGCACTTTATATGGGACATTCGCACAACCACTCGTATTGCATTGCACGTCTAGTATTTCTTCAGCTATGGAGAATCTTGTTCCTGTAGAAAATGTATGCTGTAAATTTTATATATATATATATATATATATATATATATTTCTTTTTCAGGATTTCTTAGATAGGAAGGTCAATAGGACAGCATTCATTTGAAAAAGAAATCTTTTTGTGCCTGTGCTGAATAAAATTATCGATTTTATCAAAAGATCAAATAATCTTATTGACCCCAAAATATACACACATGCTGTATAATAAATTTAGGACACAAAATTATGAATTGCCGTCCTACAACCCACACATACATTAAAAGTTAAACTGCATTTGCTTGTTGGTGTCTTCACATCTCCTTCTTGATAACCATCTGTATCTCATACGTGTGGTTGTACAGAACCTATTTTAGTGGTGCATAATCAAGTTATTCAGTTCAATGTTTTTCCATCAGGGACATTGCTGTGAGAAACGTGCTGGTCGCTAAACCAGACTGTGTGAAGCTGGGAGACTTCGGCTTGTCCCGATACATAGAAGAGGAGGAGTATTATAAAGGCAAGACTAAGGCTGACTAGTCTGTTTCAACTTATCATGCAGTTTGACTCTGTTTCTTCTGCCTAATGCTGTCAAATGACACTGTTTGTTTTCTCTCTGAAGCCTCCGTGAGTCGATTGCCTATCAAATGGATGGCGCCGGAGTCCATCAACTTCAGACGCTTTACCTCGGCGAGTGATGTCTGGATGTTTGGTTAGTGACTTTGATGCGTGACGTGAGATCAATGCGTCTGAACATGCATGGCGCGTTATGTCACTTCTACCAAGTGTAATGCAGTCTTTTCAATGCTCAATCACTGTTCTGACCACATTTGGCAAACTGATCAATGTAATCATGAGGATTTTTCAAGCCACGATGTGAATTTGTCAGTCTTGTTGATTCAAAGCCGGTTCCTGTGAATAGCCACATCTTTCACAATGCCACGCGTCTTGAAATTTTGCAATTAATTTCTGAAGCAGTTTATGGTTCCTGATTCTTAGCGGTTTCCTGTGCTTCTCCTTTCAGCTGTGTGCATGTGGGAGATCATGAGTGGAGGTCAGCAGCCGTTCTTCTGGCTGGAGAACAAGGATGTGATAAACCAGCTGGAGCAGGGCGTCCGTCTGCCCAAACCCGAGCGGTGCCCGCCGACCCTCTACTCGCTCATGACCCGCTGCTGGGCCTACAGCCCCGGCGAGAGACCCAGCTTCGCAGAGCTCGTGTGCAAGCTGAGGTACGTCACCGCTGCCCTGGTCGTCAAAGACGTAAAGGGCTGTCAGTTTGAACTTGAGTCACATCTGTATACATTTCAGAGCTCAAATCAGAGCACTAACCCTAAACCAAAATACAGCGTTTATTAAAAATAAGCTGTTAAAATTGCTTATTCTGTACTTCCGCAAATTACCCACATTTCACATCAACGGTACCTATTGACTCATCAGAAGCTAAAAACCAAATTATGATCTTGACTAATACTGTAATTGGACATTCAGGGGAAAGAATTAACATTAAAACTGGTCAATTTAAAATGTAAATGATAATCAAAAAACAATTTAAAAATAATATAAATAAATGAATCATATAAAAAATATTAAACATAAAAAATTAATGTTAATAATAAATAACTGCAAACTGACTTTGAGGGAAAGGTGAATATATAAAAAATAAAATCAAAATTAAAAAATTAATATAAATAAATGTTAAAATGTAAAATAATAATAAAATATATATTAAAAAATAATAAAGGTAAAGATGTAAATAATACAAAAATATTTCAAAAGTAAAATAAACATGCATAATAATAATAATAAATACAAACTGACTAACACTGTAAGTGGACATTGTGGGAAAGATTAATATTTAAAAATAATAAATACAAATGTAAATCATAAAAATAAGAATTGTCTTAAAGGGGTCATATAATGCCATTTTTGTACAAGCTAATATGATTCTTTAGGGTCTAAATTGAAAGTTTGTAATATACTTTAATTAAAAATTCTCATTAGTATTGTAAGAAAACACTCATTTTACCTGCTCAAAAACAGCTCTGTTTTCAGCACACCGTTTTAGTGCGTGTGTTTTTAAATGCTAGTGAGCTTTGCTGGCCCCGCCCCTCTGTTCTGTGGGGCGTTTTTGACACAACACACGTGGAGTGTTGCCTTGACAAGGATGTATGAAGGAGGATGTAAACAGTATTTTGCAGGTATTGTGTTACCATTAATTTTCATGCAGTTATAACTGTTTTTTATTTATTAAAATTTTTTACATTACTTCTTAACAGACACCGTTATAAACCATCTACAAAAGTAAGCTTAGTGTAGTGTTATCATGTTAACTTTAATACCTGCGTACACAGTTTGTAATAACACAATAACCATAACGTTAATTATATTGAGAACGTCGTAAATAGAAAACATGCATGTACCCTGAATGTAAACATTAGCCACATACATCGTGAAGCGTGCTAGCGATTTGCAAAGATTAATATAAAGATTAATATAAAGGTTAATTAAACGTTGCACTCACTTCTTCTGGAGGTTCAGCAGGAACACAAATAGTTGGTACCGATCCTTTTTTCAGGAGCAGCTTCTTAGCAAAACCAGCTTTATACTGACCTTCATTTATAAAGCAGTCTGGTGAAAAATGATTCGCGGTTCGGACTTAGGAACATCAAAATGACTGCTGTGTTCATTATTGCACCCGAGAACAGAACACCACAATCGCTTAGACGCCATTCTGCTCATAGACAGCTCCAGCGTATATCAACAATGACGCGCGGACTATGATTGACAGCTCGCTCACGAGCAAGGGCGGGTCTGTGTTGAAACACTGCTGTCAATCAACCATCGTGGGAGGGGCGTCCGACCGTGTGGCGTCACACGGTCGAACGGCTTGATTTGAGACAGGGTAAAACAAATAAGGAGATTAAAAAAAACACTGGATGGATTTTTATCATTTTATGATGGTTGTGTACAGGCACTGCTAACACACATTTCAGTACAATCAACTTGTAAAAGTGCATGTACCATTATATGACCCCTTTAAATATATAATAAAACCGTACAATCAATATAAATAAATATTAAGAAAAGTAAATAAAAATACAAAATTCAAATCAATCATATAAAAATGAAATATTAAAAAATAAAAATGTTAAATAATACAAAAAACATCAAAAATAACAATAAAAACAATATTGTAACATTAAGTGTTTCTATTTGCTTCCCACAGTGATGTTCATAAAATGGAGAAGGAAGTGGAGGTGGAGGAGCTGCGAACCAGAACTCGCTCCATAAATATAACCTCGTTTACTGATGCTCCACCGAAGGTGTCTGTCTTATCACTCTGTTACTCTGTTATGATACACTCTGTTATTCTCGTACTGTGTATCATACTCACTCCTTTTCTGTTCATCTTCATTCTTGTTTTGTGAAAAGCCGTCAAGAATAAAACCTTCAGGTTTCAGCACTCTCAATCCACGTCTACATCTCCAGGTGATTTTTTCCCCTCCTATTAAGTCTGCACAAAATGCATCTTCTTTGTAGTGATAAGTAGATCAACTCATATGAACTTTTCTCATCAGATTTTCCCAAGATTAAACAAGTTGATATTTAAATGAAACTTCTATTATGTCTCCTGAGCAATGAAAGAGAAACCTCTGAGCCATGTGTTTTACTCAGTGGGTGATGCATTTAAAATTGGTAGACCGTAACTATAAACTATATAGCAGCTTCATGTTGGTCACATCTATTTAGGTCAAGTCACACCATTTCCAGCAGCTGTGGTTTCAGCCTGCTTTACTGCATTTGCGCTCAAAACCGCCATGTTATGCATGTCATTGTGTGAATATGTTTTAGCGTGTGGTTTAGTTGTGCTTGTCTGAGTGTACTTGCTTGCACGCCCAACTTTCCAGCTGCCCGAGTCTCTGCGTGTTAGTTCACCAGTCCTCGCCAACCCGCCATACTGGCGCCCTGTGCTCGTGTCTGGCTGCACGCTGACCCTGCCGCCGTCCCCTCGCCGTGGCAGTATGGTAAGAGCGCCACCTGCCTACAGTGCTGCAAACACGCTCCTGTGTGTTTAAAGGAGTAGTTTACCAAAAAATGAAAATTTGCATACAGTTTACTCACCCTCAAAGGCGTCCGAGATGCACATGAGTTTGTTTCTTCAACTGAACAGGTTTGGAGAAATGTAACATTCCATCACTTGCTTACCAATGGATCCTCTGCAGTGAATGGGTGCCGTCAGAATGAGAGTCCAAACAGCTGATAAAAACATCACAATAATCCACAAGTAACATCTGGTGCAGCAAAAAGCTGCATGCTTGTAAGAAACAAACCCATCATAAAGGCGTTTTATCTTTAAACCGTCACTTTTGGCCAAAATATCCATAATAATCCATAATAATGCTTCCTCCAGTAAAAAGTCCTTTCATATCAAAATCCTCCCACATATCTGTTTAGAACAGTTTTTGCTTGTAAACGGTGCTTGATCTGTGCAGATTTCTCTCCTGATTCAGACAAGACGATATTATGGACAGAGGAGTCATATTTCAGCCGGAAGCACCGTTAAAGTTAAAAACATCTAAATGATGGATTTGTTTCTTACAAACACAGCTTTTGGCTTCTCAAGATGTTAACTGATGGACTGGAGTGGTGTGGATTGCTTGTGGATTATTGTGACGTTTTTATCAGCTGTTTGGACTCTCATTCTGACGGCACCCATTCACTGCAGAGGATCTGTTGGTGAGCAAATCTGATGAAGAAACCAACTCATCTACATCTTTGATGGGTGAGGGTGAGTAAATTTACTACTCCTTGAACTAAATCTTTAAAAAGCCAATGAAACATGAATTGCACACACACAGACTGTCCAAAAATGAGTGTTGATGTATTTTTTGTTGAAACAACGAAGTTCAGGTGGGTACATATTAAAGGACTTGTTTACATCACAGTCTGTCAAAACCACCAACGACAGCTTGTGCACAAATGAAAAAAAGATTTATTTGCAATGAATGAATACCTGCCACTTCCTTTACAACCTATTCATGGCTGAGAAAGGAAATTATGAATTAAAAATAAATTATGAATGTTACCACAACAAAGGATGTACAGATGAACCATAATTTGCTACCTGCTGTAATTCAGGGAGAGGAACATTCTGATTCACCACAGATACATTTATATTTATGCATTTGGCAAAGGTTTTTTATCCAGTTGCATTCAATGTATATCAGTTACATTCCCTGGGAATCGAACCCATGACCTTGACGTTTCTAGCACCATGAACTAGTGTTTGAGCTACAGCTTATTGACAAAATTTGGTGTAGTGCAAGACAGTGGTATTTTAGTATTATTTAGTATTTTAGCCTTTATTAATATTAAAAATTAGCTGTTTATATTTTTAGTTAAGTTTGAGTTTTTATTAAATATTTCTATTTATACTATTATAGTATCTATTAATATTTTGAATTAGCTTTTATTTTTATATTTTCAGTTTTAATTTTTATTTTGCTTTTAAGTTTTAATAATTTTTATGTGCTTTTGTTATTAAATATTTCTGTTTAGCTTTAATTTATATTAATTTCAGTCATTTTACTACTTCACTGATCATTGGTGGATTGATCAGTGTTATTTTAGTTGATTTATTTACTATTATAGTCTTCATTAATATTTTGAATTTGCTTTCATTTTTATTTTACTTTTAATAATTTTATGTGCTTTTGTTATTAAATATTTCTATTTAGCTTTAACTTAATGTCATTAATTTTACTACTTGGTGAATTGATCAGCCCTTACTATAGTCCTCTTTATTAATATTTAAATTGTATTAGTATTTAGATTCAGGTTAATTTTTACCTATATTATATTTTATTTCAGCTGTATTTCAATAAACAAATGTTTAATAGTTTGTTTAATTAACGATAACCACACTAGCTTTTGGCCCCTTTTCCTTTTTAAAGACTGTCAGTTGTAAACATATATTTTAAGAGTACTGTTAGTATATTTATGGACGTAAGGGTGACAAGCATAAACAAAAGCTTCATGAGATGTATGATTGTTTTTGTGTGTGTTTGTGAAGGAGCGAGGTTTGCTGGAGCCCAACAGTAAGGAAGACGCCCAGCGGCTGTGGGAAATGGAGAGGCAGCGCGTGCAGGAAACTTTAAGGAGGCAGAAACAGGAAATGCTGGAGGACAACGAGTGGCTGGAGAAAGAAGAGAAGCTTCTGGTTAGTCATCAGTACCGTCTCTCGTTAAAGCTGTGGCGATGTGCAATCCTCGCTGGGATCATTAAAATGAGTTTGAGTTTAGAGAAACAATTCAAGTGCGTTTGCTCAGCAGACATGAGCTTGAAAAGACTGCTATATAAGAATAGATTAAAGTTAACAAAGTCCAAATTGATATTATTTACAGGCTGCGGATTATATTATGATTACACAATTCAGAAGACAATATTAGCCTTTCCCTATGGATTTCTGTCTTATATTTTATCTTGTTCATCTAGAAATATGTCACATTATGAGAGTAAAATGGGTTTCATCATTTCACGTTGACCTTACGTTCATCCTTATGTTGCTCTGTTTCTCTTTCAGGATCCATTTGCCAATGACGACACGAAGGCTAAAATGGTAAAATACTTCTATATATGAAATATTTCTATTTATATAGAGGTCTCATTTTTATAATCTTGTCCCATCATGACTTTTGTCTTCCACTGTTATGCGCTATAATTATACAACATTAACATCCTTTTCTCTTTTTTATTTTAGATGTCAGAAAATGAGACAAGCCAAGGTCAGTTCATTTTAACACACACCTAAACCTATATAAGCAAAGATCAATAAACAGATTAAAGGAATATTTTACCCAAAATTAGAATTGTTGTCATTTACTCACCTACATCATTAAAACCTGTATGCTGTTATTTTTTTAGCATTAGCTTTTCATTTTTAATCTTTTTAAATTATTTTATGACCTTTTGTCTTTTTTTTAGCATGTCGATTTTTTTTCTTTATTTTATTTTTAGAATTATTTTAGATATAATATATAATGTTTTCATTTATTTGTATTTATTCAGTTGTAGTATTTTAAATTAAACTTATTTCATTTTTTGTTTTTCCTCTAATATTGACATTTTATTTAATTTCAGTTTTATTTCAGGTACTGAAAATGTTAGTTTTAGTTAACAATAACAATGCTGGCATTGATGCACCTGTTCCTGAACTGTTCCTTTCTTACTTTTTCTTATTTCAGTCAGTAGCCATTGTTATCTTAATGATCTTTTGACTTTGTGTTTGGCTGCGTTTCTCTCAGCTCCTTCCCAGCCTCCTCCGGAGAAGCCCCCGCGGGTGTCCGCTCAGGTAATTGTGGTTTTAATGTGGTTAGGGATGGGCTGAAGGCCATCGGAGACTTCTGATCTCTTTTTGAAGTCGCTCAGTAAAGGTGTCAGCCGTCCTTTGGAAGTTTCCAGACGAGCAGATGGCAGCAATCAAAGCGGCGGTTTTAGTGGGAGCTCTGTGACTAAAACCTGATGAGCTTTGGGCCTTGTGAGCTCACCTTGATAATGGCTCAGTAGAACGAGGATGAGGGAGGTTTTTTCTGAGATTCTCTCACCACCAGTCTTCAGACTTTAGCCTCGGTGAAGCTGAAATGAAACCGATCTCCTGTCTCCGAGCTGCTGTGTGCAGTGGCTAATAGTAGCTGTGCTCAGCAGCACCAAATGAGAGTAAAAATGGCTTCAGGGAATAAATAAAATTGAGAGATGTGAACTTATTTTATTTCAGCTAGTTGCCAACATTTCTTATTTTCATTTAAGTTTATGTTCTAAAAAAAATAAAATGAAAATAAATAATAATAAAACTGAAAGAAAATAAATAATGAAATAAGACGCTATGAAATAAAATAAAAAAAACCATAGCAGCTATAAACTATTTAAAAAAAATAATTTTATTCCATGTCTGTTTATTCCATTATCATGAAATGCTAATAATACTCCTAAAAGTTGAGATTATCTTTAAATAATTTAGATTATTTATACATTTACGGCTTAAAAAAGGAGAATGTAACTAAAACAATTCTTGCACCAGTGTTGTTATCATTACTTAAAACTAAAACTTAAATATTAAAAGTCTGTTAATTAAAACACAGATGAAATAAAATAAAATATAAATATTAGATGAAAAACTAATATTTTTCTACTAATATAAAAAAAAAAATGAAAATGAGAAATGTTGCCTTGGTAACTAACTGAAATTGAAGTAGAACATTACTAAAACTAAAAAATATTAAAGTTTATGTTTAGTTTATGACTAAATCATTAACTGAATTTAAAATGAAAATTGAAATATAAAAATAAAAACTGCTGATTTTAGACCATGCACGTTCAGTTTAAGAAAATGCATTAATCAGTGTTAGTATATTAGCAACATTAATGTACTGTTGTAGCTTTCAATTATAGCTTTCAGTTTTATTTTTTTACTTTTATTAAACACAGCAAACTGACTTAAATGTTAACTAAAATGAAAATGAAAACTAAAAGCTAATTCTAAATATGAACAAAAAATAAGACAATTATCTTAATACTGAAGCAACACGTACATGTGTTGCTTTAAATCACAATGCAAGAAAGCTTCTCATTATTTGTTCTAATGAAATCCATGCTATGAACATTAATGCAATGATTTGCTGCATGTATTAACGCTGACTTGTTCTGTCCGTCACAGCCGGCGCCGACAGCAGAACTGGACCGCACGGATGACATGGTCTATCATAACGTGATGGAGATGGTGAAGGTCGTGGTGCAGCTGAAGAACGATGTGAACACGCTGCCAGCCTCAGAGTACGTCAATGTGGTGAAGGTAGGACGTCTTTGAACATTGTATTTCTTAATGTTTAATGTATGGAGTCGTGTTTCTGTGATCAGTACGGTCATTATTGTCTTATTTGGCAGTCGGTAGGAATGACGTTGCGAAGTCTGATCCGCAGTGTGGACGACATCCTCCCGACTCTACATGAGTCCATCAGAATGGAGGTAAAACATCGTCAAACTAAAGCTATTGTGAAGTAATAAACTTGAGCTATAAATGATCAAAGCTTATTTCCAAAAAAATGAAAAAAAAAAAAAGGGAAACTGTTACTATTTATTTCAATTAGATTGTTAAATTCTCTTAAATTGTGAGATAAATGATGACAATCAAGGGCGTAGAAGTAGGGACACTATGGACATTTCAGTTAATGTCATAAAACTAGCGAGCTAAGCCAGTAGTAGTACTGACGGTGTCGTGTAAACATGACTGAAGCTGAGCGACAGACAAAATGATTCAATTGAGTGAGTCATTTACGCTGGAACCGCTCCGATTGATTCAAACTCAGTTCACTGATAAAAACCAGTCAGAAGAGCCATTCATTTTCGAATTTCGACGTCACTTGTAATGTTTTTTTTGAAACTCCAAATCAGTTCAAACATTGCATCGTAGAATGATTCGCTGTTTCAAAGCGCTCCAATCAGATCGCAAATCATTTGTGACCCTCGACGACAAAACCAGCCTTAAGTGTCTGAAAGCTGAATAAATAAGCTTTCCATTGATGTATGGTTTGTTATGAGGACAATATTTGGCTGAGATACAACTATTTGAAAATCTGGAATCTGAAATCTGAGGGTGCAAAAAAATCAAAATATTGAGAAAATCACCTTTAAAGTTGTTCAAATGAAGTTCTTAGCAATGCATATTACTAATCAAAAGTTAAGTTTTGATGCATTTATGGTAAGAAATTTACACAATATCTTCATGGTACATTATCTTTACTTAATATCCTAATGAAAAATGGATAATTTTGACCCATACAATGTATTTTTGGCTATTGCTACAAATATACCCTGGTTTTGTGGTCCAGGGTCACATTTGATTCAGATCGTGACTTCAAAGCACGTATTCCAAATCATTTGAATAAGATCATAAATGATAAATGACGAAATTTTTAACTTTGAATGGCAAGAAAAAGGCTTGTTTCCAAAACTAGAAAAGCTAAATTGTAAAAAACTTGTTTTTGTCTAACATCTGTTTTTCTGGCAATTTACCTTTTTTTTATTCCATGCCAGAAACTAGCTTGACATTTTTTTCTCACAATTGTGAGTTAACATCATTATTTTTTCATAAGTGTGAGAAATAAATCTGAATTGTGAGATATAAACTCACAATAACAAAAGGAAAAATAGATAAAAAGATGCAAATACCTTTTTCTATTTTTTCATTCCGTGGTGGAAACCAGCTTGACTTAACATCTTTTAATTTTGACTTTTTTTCCTGAGAATTGTTCGTATATCTCAATTCTGAGTTTATATCTCACAATTAAGACTTTTGTTATATATAAACTCAGAATTACAAGGAAAAAAAAGTCTATAAACCTGTAATTGCGAGAAAAAGTCTGAATCGTTAGATCGTTATTGTGAGATTTTTTTGTATTCTGTGATGGGAAAAATCCATAATATTTCTATACATTAGAAAGTATAAAGTGTTGTTCTGGCTGCTCTCTGTTTGTCAGATTGAAGGAACTCAGAAGCTGCTGAATAAGGATCTGGCCGAGCTGATCAGTAAGATGCGTCTGGCTCAGCAGAACGCCGTCACGTCTCTGAAGGAGGAGTGTAAGAAACAAATGCTGGCAGCTGCTCACACGCTGGCCATGGACTCCAAAAACCTTCTGGACGCTGTGGACCAGGCCCGAGTGCGAGCCAACGTGGCCAAACCCACCACACCCTAGATCTGAACCCTGATTGGGAGTCAGACAGACGGTTTCATCCAGTGAGAAAGCTGGAGGATGGATTTAACTGTAAATGACCTGGTACAACTTGCTTTATTTATGCTTCAGGATGATAATGAAAGCAGTGCTTTCGAAATTGAATGTTTGCAGATGTCTTTTCACAAGTGTCTGCTTGTAATTGTTTTCAAAAAGATGTTTATTCTCAGGAAAGTTTGTGAGTGGAAATAAATACAGACTTCTGCAGTTTTGTCATGTCAGAGCAGTTACTTATTTAATTCTCTAAACTTTACAAGTGTGTTTTTACAGAAAAAATGCAACATCAATATAATTTGTATTTCTATACAGTACAACTAATTTAGAATCACAAAAATACCTTTAAATGCTTATTGTTTTCAGAGCCTATAGAAAAAAAACACTCATTTCAATATATTTTACATTTCATCAAGAGTTCATCATTTGACCACTGAAAATACCATGTTCAGTCTATTTGGATTACTAAATAAAGATTTGTCAAATGAATTATGATATAAACTCACAATTCTACAAAAAAAAAAAAAAATTGATAATTGCGAGATGTAAACTCGTAATTGTGAGAAAATCAGATTTGTCAGATAATAAGCTTGAATTGTTTAATTTCTTGTTTTTTTCTTATAATTGCAAATCAACATTTCACAATTCAGATAGTTTTTCTTGTTAGTTTTTACTTAAAATTGCAAGGGAAAAAAACTGGATTGATTTAGTGTTTATTGTTTTTCAGCATCTCTATAAATTCAATTATTTATTTTTCTTTTTTAAATATATGAAAAAATTCAATATATTTTCATTAAGCCTATGTTTTGAAATTTTAGAGCTCACATTTTGACCAATATTTTATTATTATATGTTAATATATATTTAAATATTACATTTTATTCAAATATTTTTTTATGTTTTTTTTGTTTTTGTTTTTTTTTAGCCATGTTTTAGTTCATTTTAAATCCATTTTTATTTAATTGCACATTTCATGAATCCTGGATTTAAATCAGTTGTTTTACACAACCATCAGCAGAGGGCGACCTCGCTTATATTGTCTCATTTATCATTTTTACACAGCTGTAAAATGAAGCTATTAAGGGATATGTGTGTCAGATAGAGTCAGTTTATTAATTATTAGGTAAACCGACTAAGACATTTTTATATAATGATTAATTCTGGATTACAGCAGATAAAGGCCTATCCTAGTTGTTATCTAACATTTTGGCTTTAATTGCTCTTCATGTTTGGCAAAACACTATTTTAGTTCAGTGGGCATTTCAAGTAGTAAATGTGATTTTTCTCTCAGGTCCCATTTAAAAGTCATTGACCCACATGGCTCACAGACCCAACTTGCATAATTGCACGACCTCTGCAATATCAGAAGCATTCCATTTTCAAAGACTCGAGAAAGTTATAAATAAATAGTAGTTGCCTTCTGACCTAGGAGATAATTGCTGTTGAAAGCGGCACGAAATGCAATCTACGATTCATTGAACAGTTGGATAAAGGGTAAAGAGTGAACTGAATTGAACTGCCACCCGTCAGGGTCACATAAGCTTTGCCTCTTTCCCAAAGGTTAATTTTGCATATTGCGGCGCTGACGGTCCCGCTCTTTATGCATGGAGACAGGACTCGGGTGCAGTTTGATAGTGGTAAATGTCAGGCATTCAGAGAGAGGTGACTTGTGTTTCCTGCGCTGTAACAATGAACCACATTCTCAAATAATCCCTGAAGAGCGGGTATCTCTCATCAAAGGAAGAGATGAAATAAAAATACTTTTTTCATATAACAAATGTTTGTAATGGTCCCTGGAAAAGGCCTTGGCTTCCATCAGGAAAGTCTTTATCGCCGGTCTGTATCTCGGCTCTTGAAGCGAGCGCTCAGATCATTCCTGATATCCAGGGAGGTAAGAAGAGGCCGATCGTCCCCAGCAGGCACACGATGATGAACATCCACAGAAAGATTCGGTCAATCACCATTGCCACATATTTCCAGTCCTCCTTGACCTGTCCAAAAGCAAACACACAGTGTGGTTCAAAAGCGGTCAGAGCAGGAAAAATGTCATGTGAACAGCGTAATGAGGGCAGAGACAATGAAACAGGATAGCAGGGTTGGGCTAGTTACTCAAACAATGTAATATATTACTCATTACTAGTTACTCCTTTCAAAAGTAATATTGTTACTTTCTGGAAACAGTAATTAGTTACACTACTAGTTACATTCCTTTTTCTTCACGCCCCACAGAAGTCGGTATCTTCCAGATAAAATTCTTCTTGAATGTTACTAACAACATATTTCTGCTTCATCATTTGACCAAAATCCACACTGGATCGCAGTCAGAAGTTATTACAAACACTCAATAGTGACTGATAGTGACATTCAAGTAGAAGTGTTGTATTCATCTCATTAATTGTCATGTGTAGCTTGAAGCTAATTGTAATTTTACACTGTTAAAAATGACCGTGATTTTAATGGTAAAAAAGTGTGAAAAAGCTACAGTAAAAACCTGTTAAATGGTTAACGGTAAGTTCCCCTAATATATACGGTGAAAAACTGTAATAGACATTTCAGACAATTTTACGGTGAAATAGCACTTTTGGAAGTGAAAAACAATGTAAAATGTATTTGGTGGTTAGCAGTGTAATACAAAGGTACAAAACAGATTTCAGTACTTCAATAGGTTGGTATATTAACATTATATCAGTTAATGAAATTACAGTATTTAACTGTAAATTTAAGTTAAAACCTAAAATGTTGCTACCGTATATTTTACGGTAGAATTCCGGTAACCACAGCTACCGTTTTTTTACCATAAATTTTACGGATTTTTTTTACAGTGTATGTATTTTATCAAATCACATAGAAACTGTTTAATTTTCCAAAAAGATTTTTAATTATAGTGATATAATGTACCACATGCTGATCAGAGGGATGTAATGCCAGAGTAAAGTAAAGCCACAACTTTCACATGTCAGTCCTCTGTCGTGTGTGTCATGTGTTCCCGCCTCTTGTTTCCTTATTTGGTTTGCTTCCTGTCCTTGTTTAGTGTGATTGTCTGTTATTCTGTTCAGGTGTGTGTCATTATCAGTAATTACCCTGTGTATTTAGTTCCTGCCTGTTTAGTTAGTTGTGGTCTGGTCTGTTCGGTACTCCCTGGTATTCCTGTCTGTCTTGCCCTGATGTTGTCATTAAAGACTATTATTTTGAGTTATATCCTCGTCTGCGTGTTCCTCGTTCCTCCCTGCTGTGTGCACCATGACATCACAACAGTGTTCAGATCATCTTTTTTCCTGACAAAATCAATATAATGCAATATTTCTATCTGCTGAATATAAGCTTTTCCATATTCCAAGCTTGTCTGCTGCACTGGGGACATCACATGCATGTGCGAGTCATGAAAATTATGAAAATAAACCTAGGTATTATTTGATTGTTGGATTTTAAATCAGCGGGGTTGAGGCATCAGAAGTAACTAACCTGTTTTATGGATGGTAATTGTAATATTATTACTGAAATCTTATTAGTAATTAGTTACACTACTAGTTACTGCAAAAAGTAATATTACAGTTACTAGTAACTAGTTACTGCCCAACACTGCAGGATAGTAGACTGTCAGTCAGTAAAGAAACATGATGCAAAATTCACACCAAAGGGTTTAGCATTTTATTAATCAGCCCATTCCTACGTTATACAGTACATTTTAATTATAGCAATAGTGACTTTTTTGCCATAATTGAAATTTTATTTCTAACTACAACTTGTTTTATACAAATCATGTCTTTGTATCTTACAAATTAAGTTTTTTTAATTTTTATTATGTATTTTATTACTTTATTTCACATACATGCAACTTTATATCTTACACCTGCATTGTGTGGCAGGTTATTTTAGTATTTTTATATTTTCAGTAATCAATTAATTTTTAGTAATTTTGTTATGTGCTCTAGTCATTGTAATTTTATTTAAATTTACTTTTGAATGCATATCTACTTTATCTCATAATTGTGGCTTACAGTAGTATGTCATCAATTAGTTTTATCTCATTATTTTGACTTATATAATTTGACTTAGGTAATAATTCAGTTTATCTCATAATTATGACTTAATGTCATAATTTTTACTTTTTATATCATAATTGAATGTTTAATCTCATGATATGAGATTAAGATATCAGAATTTTGACACAACGAATTTCATCCTTTTGTTTCATAATGATATCTTTTTCATATCATAATTATGACTTAGTAGTATGTCATAATTTTGACTTTATCTCATAGTTAAAAAAAATTTCACGGTAGATGTTTTATCTCATTTTTATAACTTAGCATGTCATAATTTTGACCTTTTAATATCATAAGTATAACTTTGTCAGAATTTCAACCTTTTGTCGGAATTTTGACTTGTGTCTCATAATTATATATATATATTTTTTTTTGCATATTCACTTGTTATCTCATAATTATGACTTAGTATGTCATCCATCTGATTTATCTCATAATTTTGACTTCTCTTAATTTGATTTATGCAAAATTTCGATTGATCTAATAATTATGATTTTTGTCACAATTTTGCCATAATTTTGAATTTGTGGTATAATTCTAATCCCTAAACAATGGGTTGAATGTTTGCGTCACTCACTGAGAAGTCTTCATCCTCAGCACGCAGGTGATCAGCGATGTACCGCACTCCGTCCAGAGCTCGTAGGACACACGGTGAGAAGGTCAGACTGGGGTCTGACGTGAGATTTGTGAGGTTTGCTGAACGCTGACACAGGTTCACCACGTGTCCTAACTGCTGGAGCTCGTACTTCTGGAGTAAAGGCTCCGAGTCGGACAGATGCAGAGACGTGGCGGATGGGGACGAGATGGACGTGGATATTCCCATCCCTAACCCGAACTCCATGTCCTGACAGTTCAGCCCGTCCACATCGGTCTCCTGATGAAGCCAGCTTTTGGTCTTGCTGAGGTTGGGCGTATTGCGGCGTTTCTGATCAGGTTCCGGGCGTCTCATGAAGAGCCAGCGGGGAATGAGGTCCAGGAACACCGAATGGACCCAACGGGGCATTTTATGGGTGCTTGGTGAACGATGGTGCACGTTAAGCACAAAAACAGTAATGACTATAGAGAGGGTGACAAAGATCATGGTGAAGAGCAGGTACTCTCCAATCAGTGGAATGACCAGAGACGTCGAGGGAATGATTTCGGTGATGAGCAACAAGAAAACAGTGAGAGAAAGGAGGACGGAAATACACAGCGTGATCTTCTCTCCACAGTCGGATGGCAGGTAGAACACCAACACGGTCAAACAAGAAATGAGCAAGCAGGGAATGATGAGGTTGATGGTGTAGAACAGAGGCAGACGGCGGATGATGAAGAAGTAGGTGATGTCCGGGTAGATCTCATGACAACAGTCGTATTTCTTTGTGTTGTAGGTTCCCACAGCATTGATGATGGCCCATTCGCCGCTCTCCCAGTAGTCCTTCAGGTCCACCGTGCTCTCGATCTGCTCCAGATCTATCTTGGCCTTGTCGTAGGTCCAGGAGCCGAACTTCATCTTGCAGTTTTGTTGGTCGAATGGGAAGAAAGTGACATCAATGCTGCAGGAGCTCTTGTAGATGGCTGGAGGAACCCAACTCACCTTTCCAGTGTGGAACAGGTGGGCTTTGGTCATGTGGGTCACCGCAAACTCACCGTCCGCACTGTAGACAAAACCAGATGAGGTTACAGCACCATTCAATAGTTTGTAAGATTTATTTATTTATTTTATGTTTTTGAAAGTCTTGTATGCTCACCAAGGCTGCATTTTTAATAATTTCTCATAATTATCTAATTATGTAAACTTTAATGTTATAATTTTGACTTTATTTCATTATTTTATTTTCGAAGTTACAGTATGAAATAGTGTATCATAATTTTGACTTTTTATCTCATTTTAACTTTTCAGAGTCATAATTTTGACATTTTAATCTCATAAGTATGACTTAATGTGTCATAAATTTTACTTTTTATCTTATAATGTCAACATTTTGTCTTAATTTTGGCTTTTTACAGTTATCTCATAATTGACAGTTGTGTCATCATTTTCACTTTTTCTCATTATTTAAACTTTAATGTCATAATTTTGACCTTTTTTCTCGGGAATTCTGACTTTTTATCTCATAGTTTTCACTTAGTATGCTATAAATATGACTTTATCTCATAATAATGACTTTGTATGTCATAATTTTTTACTTTTTTAAATCTTATAATTTCAAAATTTTATGTGATAATATTTACTTTTTAATCTTAAAATTGTGTATGTCATAAATGCAACATTTTAAAATCATAATTCTAATTTACTAAGGTATTTGTTTTCATATGTGGTGAAAATGTGCATTTATTTGATCAAAAACAGCAATGTGGAATTTTTTTTTTTTTTATTCAAAATATTTTAACTGTACTGTTTTCCTGTGCTGGCAAAGCTGAATTTTCAGCAGCCATTATTCCATTCTTTAGATATACCTTAAAAAAAAAAAAAAAAAAAAAAAAAAAAAAAAAATATATATATATATATATATATATATATATATATATATATATTATCAATGTTAAAGCAGTTGTACTACTATTTGTTTTTTTTTAATAAAAGCAATGATGCAAGTCTTAAAGGGACGGCAGCCAAAATTCTAAGGGCCATAAAAACTTGTCTTTTTTTTAATGCAAAAAAACAACAACAACAACAAAAAAACTCTAACGTTGTAACTGAAACAGAAAGTATGACCCTTTTAAAAAGTGCTTTCTGTAAAATATGGATGAATTATAGGAAGTGTCTTTGATGTATCTGGGCTACAAACTTTCTTTATGCCTCTAGGAAGATGTTTCATGACAATTGCATTAATTACTTCAAATATCTACAGCACTTTCCGTTTTTTGCTCCAGGTATCTGATGATGCAAGAGGACCTCAATTTCTCATTTGTCGAGATCAAATATGCCATCTAGATAAAGACAGACCTGGTGTTTCTGAAAATAGACGAGTCATTTGACATTTTATTAGGAGATTAAAACATGCACCTTTTTTTAAATCAACTACAGCAGTGCTTAACATCTTATTTCACGCCATGTCTGGTTGATTTCACATATTAATGTTACAGAAACACCAGAGTGCTGGATCTATGGCCTGCAGATATTAATAGAGCCATTAGGACTTGTACCGTCCTCTTTCTTCAAAAATTTTTGTTTAATCATAAACTTTAATGTCCAAATAGCCAGGGCCACCTTGACAAAATATTACTGCATATGTCGTGTGTGTTACAACCTCTTACATTAATACTTACTTATTGTATAAAACAATATCAGGCACCCAAATCATCTCTGATGGGACTCTAATAGATGTCACATTATCAAATTCAGATGGATTCCAGCGCAGTTTATAATCGTTCCATTCCTGCAGAGGTCAGAGGTCAAACAGTCACATTTGGCCATATATAGTAATTATACTATAAATATATAAAACATTGTATAAAATCATGTAAATGATATATGAACAAAAACGCTCTGTAAAAAATCTTTAGACTATAGACTTTAGGAATAAAACTGTAACAGTTGGTGTATGTAAGTGGGCTTTTTAAAATATATATAGAACATAATTATTGCATTTGTTTTCACTATATGATTTTTATATTAAGGGTTCATGAATTATATCAGTTGAGCTTTGACCAAAATATAGTTAAATATTAAGACTGTCACCTGTTTCAGCCAAACGTTTGTTGTCATCATTTGATTCTTCTCATCCTGTAGAATATCAAAGTAGGAAAAATCTATAAATTTGGTCTGGTAGATGAATAAATCCCAGAGATTTACACTGGAGAAGCGATTCAAGCTGAAGCACCACTCACGTTTTCATCAGAAATGTAAAAATCATGTTAGCATTTACAGTTCTTCAGTTCTCTGATTTTTATGAGGCAAAAAATGAATGCACCCAAGATGGTCTTATTGCATTTATGCTTTTAATTTGTGTTGTTTTCCACTCAGTTATAACCAATGTTTTCAAAGTAAGCATCAAAAATATGCAAAATATCATCTTACCACATCAATAAGCTGGGCGATTGAGAGGCCAAATTTGACAATAACAACATCGCTGATATTCCGCACGGGTCTGGACCACTTATTGTAACCGATGAAGAGTTTTTTAAAGAGTTTGTCCTCTGCATGTGCATGGATCCAATCATCTGATAATGCTGCAAGAGATATTCATAGACAAACAGAGAGTTTCTGACAGGTCTTGATCATGCACATTTATTTTACTCTGTGCCATTGCGACTTTCAGTGACAATTAAGATACTAAATCATATACATCTTCTACAGTTTGGTATAAATGTTAAACCTTATGCAATATGATACACAATATGCTTTTCAGTCTTAGAGTCATGGAGTCGGTCTGTAATTTATGTATTTTTTAATTTTTTATTATTTGCTCAGATTTGCATTTATATTAGGCATAGTAAAAGTAGTTTGAGCAGTTTTCAGCCACTAATTATTTTCTTTCAACTTCCATGTTCTCTAAGCTATTTTATAAAGAGTCCTCGTATTTGAGGTTGTGGATGATTGTCCTGACAAAACTTGATATGTGAAGACCCTCTGGAAAATAATAAAAAATAAATAAATAAAAGAAAGAAAGAAAGAAAGAACGAAAGAAAGAAAGAAAAAATGCTTTTATTTAACGTTTAGTTTTTATGAAAGTTTGTTTCCACCACGGAATAAAAAATAACTAATAATAATAAATAAAAAATGTAATTTATAAATAAAAATGTAAGATGCAACCCTGAATTTCTATCTCAAAATTACTTTTCCCCTTGCAATTATGAATTATGAATGTACAAAAGTCTGAATTGTGAGATGATAATTTGCAATGACCTTTTTTATTTTTGATTTCATAAAGGAAACAAAAAAAGTGTTTATATCTCATAATTCTGCCCTTTTGTCTCAGAATTGCAAGAAAAAAAAGTCAGAACTGTGAGATGGAAGTTTGTTTCTGCCAAGAGGAAAAGGTGTTGCAATTACCTTCCAATCTAGTGTTTTAGATTTTTAAAGAAATGTTTAATTCTAATTAAAAAATAATAATTTTCTTAGCAATATAAGGCATATTTGTTAAACGAAATCTATGTAGGGATCAATTTAAAGCGTGTTTCTCATGTATTCCGATGTACGTCCGGTTCAAGCCCCACTCACTTCCGATTTTATCCGAATACAGATACTGATTGTGGAGATACAGATTGGCTCTGCCGCACACCCCTAGTGACAACTGATTCATTCAACACTGTAATTAATTACAAAGTGTCTGATAAATGTTTTGGAAATGTACTGTAGAAGATGCACAACACTGAATAGGTCACAGCTGAGGTCACTAACACTAACTGAGTTATGGCTGGGTAAAATAAGAGGCTGGCCGAGCACAGCCGCCTCCTCACTGTAATTACTATTCGTTCCTTAATCACTGCAGTCAGCTCTAATTAATCCAGCCGTCCGGTGATTTGTGATGTTTTTTTCTTAGAGGGTGGACACTTCATATTAGAAAGCTGAGTGGAGTCGCACAGAAACTCCAACCAGTGCAATACAAAAACACAGAGTGTGTTGAAGTGGGGTCAAAAAATCTGAAAATGCTGCTATTTTGCATTCTTTTGAGTTATTAATTTCAAATATTAATTTCAGAATGTCCACTTGATTTAAGAATGTTCCGAGTAAAGAGCTTTAATGCAATGTGGTCTGAGACTTTTACATCCCACTGTATATAAATAAGCACTGAATTTTTAGCTTAAAATATTGCCAGTGGACTTAATATAATATTAAATATGATACACGTAGACTTTTATGCAGGAAAATCGTGGTTAAAATGTTATTAATATGCATTTTAAGTACCTGATCCACTGATATTTGAAGAGAATAAGACTCGATTAACACTCAATACTTCTTCTAAAACTTTTTGATTATACTTTACATGACACTGTAAGTGTTTCATTCGCATATAAGATTTGAAACACGCAAATTAACTGAATAATTCGATTTCCATCGTTCCGTAAAATATAATTTCACTAATTAAAAAAGAACTGTGCACTTACCAGGTTTAACGTGTTCCAGAATAAGGAAGAACAGCGGCAGATTCTTCAAAAATAATTTGAAATGATTTTGCTCCATGTCCATCCGCAGGAGTCTAGAAGCGTGTGAAACGGCCTGTCATGATTGTATGTGCTGATCGTGCAGTGGTTGTGATAGTGCTGCTCTGGACCAGCATCAGACTCACTGAGCGGCTCTGACGGACTGTGAGCCAATGATGATGCTGTGCGTCTCCATAGAGGATCAGTGAGAGGCGTTTACATTGCGAAATAAGTCTTCAGTTTGGTACTAGAAAGGACCAAATACTCAAAACTTTAATTATTAATTTTTATTAAATATAAATAAATAAATATTTACACGACACCATTTGTTTTAGGATTAGCCAATCAGCGAAAAGCACCGCCTACTTTGAATTCAATTCATCACATATAGCTAAATAAATCGGTACAATTATTGAATGACTTATTACAGTAAATAATTTGTGATGCATTACATATAATAAATGTATTTCTATTATATTTTATTATTTATAATATTATAAATATTACAATATAGTCTAAAAACATTTAGATTTTTTGTTATGATTTTATGATTTTTTAAACATATTATTAATGTTTGGGCATATTACTAGTGTGAAAATGCATGTTATAAAATAGTAATTGTTGTCTATAAATTTAAATACTGAAAAATAAATCGGTACATTTAATTATTGACATTTAATTCTATCATTTAACTTATGTACTACATGTACTTTTTTATTAAATTTCAATATTAATATTAAAAATCTAAAATTCTTATATATCTGCTGGATCTATCTGCCGCATTTGACACTGTGAATCATAAGATCCTCCTGTCCACCCTCTCATCACTGGGCATCACTGGGATTCCACTTCGCTGGTTTGAATCCTGTCTCACAGGTAGGTCATTCAGGGTGGCCTGGGGAGGGGAGGTATTCAAAGCACATCAACTGGTCACTGGGGTTCCTCAGGGATCGGTTCTTGGACCTTCCCTCTTCTCCATATACATTACATCACTGGGTCTCAACATACAGGCACATGGTTTCTCCTACCACTGCTATGCTGATGATACACATCTCTATCTCTCCTTTTAACCAGATGATCCAACAGTGGCTGCACGGATATCAGGCTGCCTGGCGGACATCTCGGCATGGATGAAAGAACACCTACAGCTCAACCTGGCAAAGACTGAGCTCCTTGTCTTCCCTGCCACTCCAGCTCTACAGCATGATTTCCAGCTAGGTTCATCAACAATTACCCCAGAAATCAGAAATCTTGGTGTAATCATTGATGACCAGCTGACTTTCAAAGCCCACATTGCAAAAACTGCTCAATCATGCAGGTTTGCATTGCACAACATCAGAAAGATTAAGCCCTTTCTAACAGAGCATGGTGCACAGATTTTTCTCCAGGCCCTTGTCATTTCTAGGCTGGACTACTGCAATGCTCTTCTGGCTGAACTTCCATCATGCACAATCAAACCTCTACAAATGATTCAGAATGCAGAAGCACGTCTGGTCTTCAACGTCACACCTCTTTTTATCTCCCTGCACTGGCTACTGGTTGCGGCTTGCATCAAGTTCAAGACATTGATGCTTGCGTTGCTTATAGAACAACCACAGGCTCAGCACCCGCCTACTTCCACTCACTATTACGAATCTACATTCCCTCCAGAAGTCTAAGATCCACTAGTGAGCGATGCCTCGTGGTACCATCACAGAGAGACAATAAGTCAGTTTCCAGAACATTTTCATTCCTGGCTGATGGAATGATCAAAACAAACAAACAAAAAAGGAACAAACAACAACAACAACAAAAAAACCTTGCTTCTCTTTACTTAATCCCCAAACTAGCTTGTACTTATTTGAACAATGCCTAAAACTTGGCATTACAAGCACCTCCTGTGTCTATTTGCCTCTTTAAGATGAATCGCTTGATGTATTCCCCAATTGTAAGTCGCTTTAGATAAAAGCATCTGCTAAATGAATAAATTTAAATGTAAATGAAATGAAAACATTTTCAGATTTTTTGTTTTGATTTTTGTAGTGATTATGATGACAATATTACGATTTTCTAAAGACTGTTTTGTGAAAATGCATATTATGAAATAACAATAATAGTTTTCTATAAAGGTTTTCTTTAAATATATTAGGCTACATTTAATTATTGACTTTATTAATAATGTTTTGTGCATTATAATACACATATTTTTGGCATATTTTATATATATATATATATATATATATATATATATATATATATATATATTGTTTAATATTTCTTTAATATATTATATATTATTTAATAATAATAATTTATATTTACTTTACATATTGCATGTTAAAAAAAGGCATTTTATGTAAAATAATTAGTATTCACAAACGTTTTATAAAGTTTGAGATTAACATACCTTTTTTGACTTTTGAGCTCTTTTAACTACTACAGTAAAGGCTTGGCTTATGAATATTAAATAGGTCTTGTTGACGTTGCTTAGCAACATTCCTGGAACTTCTCATGGGTATGTTCGACTTGAAGCGGCGCTGCGCAGAATGATCAGTGTATGACATCAAAGTTCCGCGAGAGTGATTCGAAGGCATAACGATCTGTTGGCTCTCTTATCGCTCTCGCGGTACTTTGATGTCATACACTGATAGTTCTGCGCAGCGCCGCTTCAAGTCGAACGCACCTAATGAGAAGCACAGGATTCGTAAACGCCTCAACTGTTCATCGCTCCCTTTAACCGTCGTCTGCCTTTCAGCCAATCAGTGACGATAGCGTGATTAATATTCATTAGCTATTCCTCTGTCATAGTAGAACTCGTAGTATTTACGTCAGAGATAGTTAAAACTCTGGCAGTGCCAGTCTTTCCAGCATTAGTTTACAAGTTGCTAATTGTACTGCGGTAACTGTGATACAGCGATCTTCCTGCGTCCAGAAATCAGAATCTGCTCATCAGGTAAACATAAAAGTTCACCGAATTAAACTTTGAGACAGCATTGCGCAATGAACTTTGTAGGCTACTGTAAACATTGTGTGTAAGTTATTTGTCCTGGCAGAAGAGGCAAGAAAGTAACTTACAAGTCGTGTAACGTTAATGTTTTCTGCCCTGTGTTTCCTTTTTACCCAGAGACTTGTTAGTTTTGAATAAAAGAAAATAAAACTAGTTTCCAATGAAGAAGGCAGTGTTGTTTAATTTGTGGGGTGGTGTTGTTACACCCCATCTCGCCCAGATGTTTCAGAAGTTTGAGGAAACTACTGGTTTTTCGAGGTATGTGACTATTTGTTTGTTTTATTTATTTATTTATTTAATATAAAATGTTTTAGATAAAATAAAAATAATTATTTATTATAAAGGTATTTATTATTTCTGTTTTATCTAAAATAAAAATGTAATACATTTGTATATGTATATATATGTATGTGTGTGTGTGTGTGTATATATAATTTGTATGCTTTGCTTTTACTTTTAATATAATATTTCATTACCAATACTGTTTTGCTCTAGGGGCTTCATAGAGAATGTAATTGCAAAACTTGGCAGTGAGAATGCACTGTATCGCTTGGAGAAAGGAAAAGTCACCCTAACTCAGGTTATTTTCATTCATTCATAAAATGTATTTATGCATGTGACATGACAGCATGCATGCATTCTGCTTTAGTGCAACAAAAATATTTACTCTTGCATAACTGGTTTCACATATCAGATGATTCCTGAGTTTGAAGCTGAGTGTCAGAAGGTTGCGGCCGATCAGGGACTGACTTTACCTGCACAATTCTCAGCTCAGAAGCTTTTCAGTGACATTGGGCAGGTGGAATTCAACAAGTTGGTTCTTGATGCTGCAGCTGCCCTCCGTCGTCATGGTATGTTGCTTTTGTATTGCGAGGTTTTGAATAAACCTTTTATCTTTTTCTGCTGAATTGTTGATTTGTCTCTTAAAGAAATGGTTCATCCAAAAATTCAAATCAGCTAAAACTTTACTCACCCTCAGGCCATCCAAGATGTAGATGGGTTTGTTTCTTCATCAGAACAGATTTGGACAAATACAGTGAATGGGTGCCGTCAGAATGACTGTCCAAACAGCTAATAAAAACATCACAATAATCCACATTATTCCAGTCCATCAGTTAATGTGTTGTGAACTGAAAAGCCGTGAGTTCATTATCCCTAATTACCCTTCCTCCAGTGAAAAAGTCCATCTCCTGTTGTCCTCTCACATCAAAATCCATCAACATATTTGTTTGTAACTGTGCTTGATCTGCGCATATTTCTCTCCTGATTCAGACTTTTTCACTGGAGAAAGCAGTATTATGGATAGAGGAATCGTATTTTTTGCCAGAGGCAATAGTTTGAAGTTAAAAACATCTTAATGATGGATTTGTTTCTTACAAGCACGCAGCTTTTTGCTTCACAAGACATTAATTAATGGACTGAAGTGGTGTGGATTACTTTTGGATTGTTTTTATCAATTGTTTGGACTCTCATTCTGACGGCACCCATTCACTGCAGAGGATCTATTGCTGAGCAAGTGATGTGATGCTACATTTCTCCAATTTTTTTTCCCCGGTGAAGAAACAAACTCATTTCTGGGATCTGGGATGGTCTGATGGTGACTAAATTCTCAGCAGATTTAAATTTTGGGGTGAACTTTTCCTTTAAGGCATCACTACTTGCGTCCTGGCCAATATCTGGGTGGATGACACTGATCAGAGAGATGGCGTCGCTAGGATTCTCTCCGTATTGGAAAGCCGTTTCAACCTGGTTGTGAGATCTTGCCATGCTGGTGTCAGAATCCCAGAGCCAGACATCTTTACCAATGCCCTTGAGAAACTTGCGCTTAAACCTCAAGAAGTAAGAGCAGTAAATAATTTCAGAAGCTCTCCAATTGGAAAGAGCGAAGTTAAGGATGTGACCAAATGCTCCTATAATTGACTTGTTTAAGGCAGTCTGGCTGGATGTGGATGAAGAAAGTATCAAGGCAGCTGAAGGTTTGGGAATGACGGCTGTTCAAATCAAGGACATCACTGAGGCTCTTAAGGAAGTCCAGAAGCTTACAGAAATAGAGGTGAGGAATTCTGTCCCTAAACCTTGTAATTCCATTGATACACTGTAGTAAAAAAATAAAAATAAAAATTATGGTAAAAGAAATGCTACAGTAAAAAACAGTTAATTGGTTAACAGCAGGTTCCCTTTTTATATATAATAACTGTAATGAAAAACTGTAATAAATCTAAAAATACTGTTAAATTTACAGTTTTTAGAAGTTAAAAAGAACAAGTCATCTTATAATTTACAGTGAAAAAAAAACCCATAAATGACCTTTGTCATTTAATGGTTTTATTGGATAACTTGACAGGTCACCAGTGATCTCCAGCCACCGTCTTGTGATCCTGAAATTGTCTCTCATGGATATGTGAATGTTAAGGTAATGCTTATAATGCTTATCTCTGTTTAAATTGTGCCAAAGTTCACTGGCAGTATGCTATTTTTAGCAAGGGTCATAAAAAGTGTGTTCCTCTGTTTGTCAGCCTGGCGTGAGGATCCACTATGTGGACTTGGGAGATGGACCACCTGTTCTCCTGTGCCATGGCTTCCCTGAGAGTTGGTTTTCCTGGAGGTATCAGGTGAGGAACCTCAAATCTTTCAACTTTGAAGGTAGTGAGATTATTGTGAATCTCATAGCTTAGTGATTAAAGATCAGGGCTGGTAACCCACAGATATTGGGTTTAAATGCCAAAAGCAGTAATTCATGAGCTTTCACTATTATACCTTTGAATACGGCTCCAGGGGAATTGGAATAATGTAAGTTGCTTTGATTAATGAAAAGAAGAATGGAGCCTTTGCACAGACTGTGATGACGCAATGAGTTATATTATGCAATCTAGCAACTTTTTTGTAGTTTCATTTTTAAAAGATTGAATGCATATTTATAACTCTGTACTCTGTGTTTTATTACCTTAGTATTAAATTACAGAAAATTGGTTAATGCTGCAGAGTGAGTGTTTTTAGTGATGGCAAGTTTCATCGTAATCAATCTCTCTATATTTTTTACTCTTTTGGAAAGTGAAATTTACCCAACTATGACGACTTGTGCATCTGAGATCCCTGGAAATGTGAAAAGATGCCATAGTGTAATGCAAGAGGTTTTTTTAACCATTCTAAATCACCCTTCTGTGGCACTTTAGTGCTTATTATTATATCTCTCACTTGGGATTAGATTTGAACAAAACCTGTCATAGAGACCTTGGGATGGTTTCTTTGAGTCAGTAAGAAATCACCTAACATCCTGACAACTTGGTCGCAGTGCATTAATAACACTCAGAACACCTTAGCAACCACATAGCAATGTCCTGGCAACCACTTAGAACATAAGTGCCACTCAAGTACTATATCCTTCAGGTGTTATTGTTTCTCATCAGATTCCAGCTTTGGCCAATGCTGGATTCAGGGTTCTAGCTCTTGACATGAAAGGCTACGGTGACTCCACTGCTCCACCAGGTCAGTTATAATCATACAGTATGTCTAATGCTTTGTTTTTTCTTTTACATTACATTTTATCCAAAGTGAGTAACCCCTTAACCGTCACTCACAGTTTTGAACTTAGACATTAAATTTTTATAATTCATGAATGAAAACATTTTGTAACATGATTTTTATGTACCATTTCCATGGTAATGCAATGTCTGATTTTAAAATGGGTTTCAAAGGATGAATTTTGAGTTTTCAACTGATATATAATATCTTATGATTTCGAAAGCGTGATAGAGAAAAAGGCAACTAAGAAGACTTTCTGTGACAAAGGTCAGAACTCCTGTTATGATGTAGATTTTTTTAGGTGCACTCTTGTCATTAATTAATCTATTACAAAAAAAGTGGTAAAATATCTATTTAGGCCTTTCTTAGACCTTATCTTAGACCTTTCCAATGATATATAGTTTGTCATGATTAGATTAGGATTTAATAGTAAAATAGTGAAGTAAACGTAGGTGTTCCACAGAGGGGACGGGTGACAGTTAAGAGGTTAACTAAAGAGGAACAAAAGCAAAGAGGAACAAATGTGCTTCATCAAGAAGCCAACAATATGCATAATATACAATGCCAGGCTTGTCTGACAACTAGATTAGGAAGCAAGCTAATGAAGAGGAGAATTTTTTTGTGAGTGTATAAGTGATTTGGTTTAAGAGTGGGCATGGTTACAAAAAGAGGTCTTCAGCTGCTTCTTGAAAAATGTGATTGTTTCAGCAGTTCGGGTAGATGTTGGCAGCAAATTCCACCAGAGAGGAACAGAGAGGGTGAAGGTTTTAGCGAGTGGCTTTTTGCATTGTTGTGAAAGCAAAAAAAAGGTGTCACTTATTTTGAGACTTGAGTGTTAATGCGTTCTGTTCACACGTTCTGTTCTACTCTATCTATGCATGCTATAGATCTTATTGTGAACAATTCATCTGTGCATGTTGCATTTTTAAATGTTTTGACCTACCTCAAAATGAATCAAAATGTCATAACTGGACCTGTAGGTGAAAATGACAGACTTCTCTCTGGTGACATATACAGGACTTCTCCAGTCATTTAGTCATTAAAACTCACCCCTGCAAGCTTGCGTTCATCTGCCTCCAATTTTGAATGCAATGGCAACATTAAAATCTGATCAACAACTGATGCATAGAACCAAGTCCAGGCCATACATTTTGTATATCTCATCACAGTGTGGCAGACAAAAATCTGTCTACGTGCGTTTCAACATGACTTTAAATACTGCACTTGTTAAAAGCAGTGTTAGTTCCCTTTTAAAATGAAAAATGAAATGGCATTGCAAAACACAGGGTTAAAAATGGCCTCAAACTGGGATTAAAAAGCCCGAAGTGAAATATAAAAACCCCTTAGTTTCATAAGATTCTTAACCTATGACAACTACTAACTGCAGTTCACAGAATCAGCGCATAGTTGTTTTTTCAATGGATACTTCATTTTGGCTCATTGTAAATGAATAAATACATAGTCTTTCCCAGGAAGTTGTCAAGGTAAAGTGTTAAAGGTTTTTTAATTGCATCCTGTGATCAAGGACGCTTAAGATACAGTAAATAAGAAATTCCGTCAGGAAACTGTATTGCCTTATAAACATAAGTAGTTATGTATAATAGGTTACTTTAACTAAAGGAACATTTATACATTTTGAAAACAGCTTGTTTTTTTCCCCTTTGGCATCAGCTATGTTTTTAAGATGACCAACAATAACTTTCATTACTATTGGTAAGTTTGCAGAACAGGAAGCTTTGACTTTGTTTGCAATAGCATTAAAGCCTGTTCAATAGCCATCACATCTGTGAATTATTCTAAAGTCAGCGCATGAGTGAGAGATCCTAAAATCTGTTGCCGAGAGTTTGTTTTAAACGTGTGTGTGCGTTACTTGCTCAAATGTCATGCTTTAGCTTTAAAAGCAGCATGAATTTTCAGGTAACTGAAATAAATGCCCGAAGGGATTCCAGGCACTCCAGTTCCCCTGTGATCTCTGCGGCATCATGCTGAGAATGAAAATGAGAAGCACTGCTCTTTAGCATGTGCATCAGGTCACTTCTGTGAAGGGATTTGAAGTTTACATAAGAACTGTGTGTGGAGTGACTCTGCATGTTTTCAACAATAAGCTATGAGAAGCTGGGCTGTATTTTCAATATATTTTCAATATAGCATGATCTCAAGGCCTTATTGCTTTTAATAATTGCAATGCAATAAAATTAAGGACATTTTCATTAAAAGTTTTTTTAATTAAGTGTTTTATCAAATGTCCTTATGCTAGAATATATAGTGCCTGTTAATTAAGGTTTATGACTGCTGTTTATTATTATTATTAAACCGCCCTGCATCAAATTTGCTGAATGAAAGCCAATACTCGTTTCCTATGAATATTGGGCTGCTGACTCCGAAATTAGTGCCTGATTTCATCTAGCATATCACACTTTCTCACAAAATGTGATGCATTTTGTAGCATTTTTGCTTTTGACAACCATTACGGTGGCTATTGTAAGAATTCTTGTATTATCCCTTGTTCAGCAGAAAAAATGTCACAAAGATATGATTCCTGTCGTCTTCTGAGTCAGATTACAGCTATTTGTTACATTTTTAAATGATTTTAATATGTATGAATGATTTTGAATACATTATTTTAAGCCTAATCTTGATTTCAAGGTTAGAATCATGACCAGTGACAGAAGAAAATGCAAACAAGAGCCAGATGTTTTCTGCTACATCATGCTTTACTGCATCCAAACAGTGACAGAAAATTGCAGATTTTGTGGCGACAAAGCTTGTTTTGTAAAAGTATTAAAGACAATAAATGGAGTATTTAAACATTTTCCACTTGTTGCAAATTGTAAGTTAAATTATACATTTTTAATACTACATTTTCAAACACATTTGACTGTTGTTATTTTGATATGTGCATTAAAGCTGACACATATACTGTATGTAATTTGAAAAAATCTTGTTATTATTACCATATGAAAAGATACAGAACATAGAATAATCTCTGTTTTATTCCCACCTTTTTATGCAGAGATTGAGGAATATTCTCAAGAACAAATCATGCTGGTAATTAAAACTAATCCATGTGAATTTACTTATCCATGTCAATGTATAGCAAAATCGATTAATGTTGCATAACATTTTGTCATCCCTCTCTTGGCTTTTTAGGATCTGGTGACATTTTTGGATAAAATGGTATGTACAGTTTTTTTACTTTCACATATGCATATAATTACAGGATTACTAAATAGCTGATTTATGATATTGGATAATACTGAAAAACATAAGATGCATTGCAGATATTTTAGCCTCCGTCTGGTTTGCTTTAAAAAAAAATACTGCAACCGAATGATTTTCATGATGTTTCAATAGTGTTTGAGCATCTGCATGCTTTTGCATCGCAGACATAACAAAGTACTCAAATATACTGTTTCCTGTGCCAAATCTACAGCGCTGTGGCAGAAGGAATGATGTTTTAGCTGAGTTATGAGTTTGCAGTCTGAATTGAGAAAGATTCTCTTGAATCAAGTGAATGACTCGAGTTATTTATTTATATCAGAATCTCTACTTTATGGTCCTCCAATGTAACCATGTTAAAAAACACATTGTTTTAACCCTAGTGGTTGGTTGTACTAATCAGGTTTAGTCTTTTTCATACATTTTCAGTGTCGTTGATTATCAGGCAACCCATCTCTCTCTGCTCTTTTGCACATCTCAAAATAGGACCATGTGTTAAACTGACACACTGTACTGAAGCTAAATTCTATCATAAAAATGAGAGCAGTTCCCCTTTTTCAAGCCATTTCATAAGAATACAATGCTCTTGTTTTTTCAGACCTTTTTCAGGCTATCAGGTCACACTACATCACTTGTCAAAAGATTGTATGATAAAAAATGTTTTATCTGTTGTGATTCTCATTGGTACTCCTGCTTGGATGAAAGTGTGATGGCAGAAGTGTTGAGGTGGCATTGCACATTATTTTCCGTGTTCATTAAAAGCATCGCAAAATCATGTGTGGCAACAGAACTGAAAGGTTGAGACCTCAAACAGACGAGGGACTGTTTTTGAAAGTCTGTTCATCCATATTTAGTTGGTCCACAGTTAGACCAGCAGTGTAGATAACACATGATTTGCATTTGGTTAGTGTGTGGTGCAACTGTTAAGTGCATTTGTCCCAAAATACCAGTCTTGACCAGACTAGATGAACGTGTTTCAGCTCAGCAGATATATATGACGCGTGTCTCTTTCAGCATGTTCTTTGTCAATGACATGCAGTGAGATTTCGTCCTGTAGGCCTCATGAAGTACATTCATCAGAGTGTCTTTGCTCTCATTTGGCTTGAGGTGCTGACCATGGACTTTCAAAATATGATGCTTTATGACCTCTGACAGTAAAAATGAGTAGTTATGCTGCATGCTAGATTATTATTAGAGTATTTTGGCAGTGCAGTTGGTTATTATCCTAAGACTAAAACATAAGACATTCTTGTTAATTGAAATATAGCTGAAATAAAATAAAATATTATATAAAAAATAATACTAAATAAAAGTAACTAATTCCTGACTATAAATAAACTCAAACTGAAATAAAAATAAATCAAATCTAAATAATAATATAAAAAACTAATAAAAATGACATAAGCACATAACGAAATGAAATGAAAACAAAAACAAAAACTGAGAATCTAAAAAGCAAATGTAAAATATTACAGTTTCAAAATATATAAATAATACTAAAATAACACTCCTATAGTGTGTAAAAGCACAAAGCCTGTCAAATTCCTGGTCAACGTCTTTTGGAAAGTCTTCCCAGCAGAGTAGAAGCTGTTTTGAGGCAATTAACTTATTATAAATTAAATGCTTTTGATAATATATTCTTCTTATTCTACATATATTCACCTTACAACTCCTAGCAACCAATCGTAATTAAGAATTTAACAATGTGACTTGTAAGGCATGAGAATCTTCTGTGAGTAGTGTGTGACCTTGAGTTTATTTTCCATCAGGGCAACTGACAAACATCTAATGTTGTAAAATGTGTGGTAAGTACTGCCGCTCCTTAGTATAAACAGAGTAAGTGCGATTGCGACTCTCGAAAGTGAAAGTGAAACTAAAAAATGATCGTGCATTCAAAAACAGTTTCAATGCCATAGCAGCTAGTAGTAGGCTATATATATAAATATATTTTCCTCCCATCTCGTATTCATTCCATTTAGGGGTTCCGTAGTACATGTCATTTTCTTTACAAACATGGTAGCCTATAAGCAGTGATAAGCGGCAGAACATCATGATGTTTATCAGCCATAGGCGATGGATGATGGTCTCGTCTATCTGCTCAACCCTAGTAAATAATGCAGAGAGCAACACAAATCAGGACTCTAGACTCATTCTTCCTACTGGTCGCACTTTTGCGACTAACTTTTTCAGTTGGTCGCACAAGCACATAATTTGGTTGCAATTTTTTTTTTTTTTTTTTTTGCTACAACATTTGATCAATGTTGATCAATGCATGCTGATTAACTTTTATCATAGTTTATAGTTATATGGTAACAAAAGTGTTCAACATTCAACCAGTTATTTTTCATCAGTATTATTTGTGATTTAAATTTTGTGAACAGGAATTCCTTTTTTCGTGCACTTTCACTTTCACTTTCAAGTTCGCGATCTTGGTGGCACGTTTTACAAGAAAAGATAATTGTCTGTTTATATCTATACACCTTTCACTTTTTAAGACTAAAACAAAAGATGGATTCATTGTTATTCTTAATTAAAAAGCACAACAACAATAAAACAGTACGTTACGATTACAAACTAGCTTACATAGCATTTATTAACAAAAATGAATAAGACGAGACATGGCATATACTATATACCGACTAATAAATTACAGAATGTTTAGCAAACACTGAGGAATAAAATAAATAATAATATTAAAAAAAAAATAAATAATTAAAGGAACACTCCACTTTTTTTGGAAATAGGCTCATTCTCCAACTCCCCCAGAGTTAATAAGTTGAGTTTTACCGTTTTTGAATCCATTCAGCCGATCTCCGGATCTGGCGATAGCACTTTTAGCATAGCTTAGCATAGATCATTGAATCCTGAAAGTAGTCCCCAGCTATATTATAACTAGTTACCTTGCTGGGGACTACTTTCAGGCGCTGCGTAATATCACTGCGCCTGCTGTGGCCATGTTACGGCAGCAAAGTTCCTTGATTATTACGCCGGAATGAGAGTATAGTTCCTAGCCAAATAGGACTAGAAAATCGCAACTTTTCATTTTCCTCCGGTCTTAGTACACGATATAACTACAGAAGAGTCGAGTTTTAAATAGGAAAACTATCGAAACTCTTTGATCATTTTTGAACGCGATGCTACTGGTCTAATCAGATTCAATGATCTATGCTAAGCTATGCTAAAAGTGCTATCGCCAGATCCGGAGATCGGCTGAATGGATTCAAAAACGGTAAAACTCAACTTATTAACTCTGTGGGAGTTGGAGAATGAGCCTATTTCCAAAAAAAGTGGAGTGTTCCTTTAAGGAAAGCCTCCGTAGCATAACGTGAGGTAAACAGCAAAGATATTAAACTTTTCAAAACAAAAACAAAGATAAAAGTAAAACTAAACTGATTGTCGCTGACAGGACTTGCATGTTTTTTTTTTTTTTTTTTTTTGCAAGAATACCAACATGTTCACCTTCTCTGGTTTAAGAAGTGGTCTTTTACTTTAGTTTGAAACCCAAATCCTCCGTTGCGCTTCATCCGTGGCGCGCACCTTCGTGTTCGTGCGAGTATAAACCAGGCTCTACACCCGAAGCGCTCGCGCTGAAAGCGTCTCTCTTCACGTGATCAGTGAAATCTGTCTCATGCTACAATGTGCCGTGGCTCTGCAGCGAGCACTGTATGAAGCAGACGCTTTGGAGCAGCGCAGACCATGCACTTGCAAAAGTGCGACCACGACAAATTTTTACTTGCACATTCTTAAAAAATGGTTTTGGTCACAGCCCTGCAAATCATTGTGCTAGAGGAAGTGATCTGTGATTTTTGACTGTGTATGGGATTGAGACAAACAAATACTGGGCCAGTACAGTTTCTTCAAGACTGCCTTGACTTGGTTTTAGAATGATGTTAATTGACCCTTCACTGGGAATTTGCCTGACAGGTGATCTGACCAATCATAAGGCTGAATCTGCCACTTTGTAAGACAAACAAACTAGACAGGAGAGTAGATTAACATCTGTGGACTTGAATTTGAAAAATGGTGTGCATTGACTTTTTTCCATGGTTGAAACAAGATATCTTCTGATTTTCATTCATGTTTATTTCGTGCTTTAAGTAAATATGAAAAGATGATTAGTTCATATGCGCTTGAACTGAGATGCTACAGCTATCTGTGATGACATATTAAAGAGCCACAAAATGGTATTTATTATTGGAATTTTAAAAATCACTTTGTTTCATACCAAAAGTAACCTGCTCTGTCTTGTCTGTCAGTGTTCTGTGAAATGAGAGTGCCATTGCTTGTCAAGCGTAGCGACAGTAACTTAAGGGTACAGGTTTCTGCAAAGGATGAAAGATGAATATTCAAAGCTTTTATTTACTTAATCTAATTGTTGGGGACCTTGGTTTGTTTGTTTATCGCCATCAGCAATTTTATTTATTTAAAATTGAAATTAAGAGTTTAATTGAAAATAATCATGAAAGTACATGTAAATGTTACAATAATAATAATAAAAAATAGTAGCCTGTATATAGTTTTCTTTTGATTTTGCACTGAAATATGATTTCTATGGCATGAAATGTTCCTGTGAAGTTTAGGTAGTTTTGGACCTTTTTGATTTTGTTTATTGCCTTCAGCAATTTTAATCCTGAAGGAAAAACAATTGAAAGTAAGAGCTTAATTAAAAATAATGATGAAAGTACATGCATTTATTACTATGAAAAAAAAAATCTTAATCCTAAAATAGTCTACATTATTTCTGAGATTTCTTTTGATTTTGGACTGAAATATGATTTCATATTTCTACTAATGACATTTCCTTGTTTAATGCACCTGGTTGTAGTGTGATCATTATTGCATAGATGAGTTTATAGTTTTGTCTTTCTGCTCCGCAGGGCATCCCACAGGTGACTTTGGTGGGTCACGATTGGGGCGGTTCTCTGGTGTGGAACATGGCACAGTTCCATCCTGAGAGAGTGAGGTATTGCATTTCAGAGAGAATCATTAACAAAATGATTCAAGAGTGTCATGAGTGTTGGTTTAGTTTGATGTCTGTTATGCACAGTGCACAGAAATGCACATTTTTCTTCCCATGTTAATCATTTTATTTTGATATGCAGGGCCGTGGCGTCTCTCAACACACCCCTTTTTCCTGTGGATCCTAAAACAAATCCAATGGAGAAACTCATGGCCATACCAATCTTTGATTACCAGATCTATTTCCAGAAGCCTGTGAGTGATTATTAATATTGAATTATGTTCATTTATACACACACACACACACACACACACACACACACACACACACACACACACACACACACACACACATATATATATATATATATATATATATATACAACTTTTATATAATAATTAGTATTATGTATTATATATTTTATAATTATACATTGATTATAATATATGATTTTGTATTACATTAATTATAATATTTAAATGTTATTATGTATATTATATTAACATCAGTATTATATATATATTTGCATATTAATATGTTAATATTAATATATATATTGGATAACACTTCACAATAAGGTTCCGCTTAAGGCTCCAAAATTTGGTAATATGGAAACATGTTACATTATTAAAAATCAATTTCATTATTTGTTTATATATATGATGGACCTAAGGTAACATGAACTAACAGTAAACTGTATTTTTATTAATGTTATATTTATTAGTGCTTTTGTCTGTTGTATCAGGGTGTTGCAGAGGCTGAACTGGAGAAAAACCTTGAGCGAACCTTCAAACTGATGTTCACTGCAAGTAATGAAACTGTAAGTTTCTAAGTTTAATTTTATATTTATTAAAGAGTTAGATGTAAAGCTGTGAAAGGGACAGCTCTTTTTTCAAACAATGATAGTTCAAGTGTTTTGGTATATAACACATTGCACTATATTTCATGGTTTCTAAAGCATTATGATAGCTTTGTGTCAGTAATATTTTTGATGTGTTAAATGATTCTTTAAAAGGGGTTATTGGTCACTTATGAGTATTTATGAAGTTAATAGATGACCAAGATCATAATCATGCATGTATTTTAAAAAGTCGTTTAAAAAAAAGTAGTTATAAATTATGTTGCACGAGCAAACATCTTGACAGAGCAGGAACCTTATGCGTAAAATTCTCCCTTCATCTGAAGTGACACGGTTATCTGTTAGATATTTACATTGCTTATCACTGACATCAAAAAGCCAGCGCTGATGGAGATCAAAGAGGCGAGGCGTGCGGTTGGTGCTGAATGACCTGGCATCATAATGAGGGCCACTTAAAGGGCTCCCATCCGGGACTCTGATCCTGGACTAATGAATCACAAACGGCAGGCCGGCCATCGCTCAGCCTCAGGTAGCCACACGCTGCATCTTAATGAGTGCTTGGGCCACTGTGTCGGGGCAGATGGGGATCTCTAGACAATCCCCTTCTGCTGCACGGCCCACCGATAAAACCTGGAAATCACCACGGAAGAGGGGAGACACAAGCCACTAATTGCATTCACACGTTTCAGTGCCATTTATCCAAAAAAGAACCACATCATTTGAAGGAAACCTGTGAATATCTTTCATTTTTTATTTCAGTGGGAACATCAAGTATTTTTGTATTTTATAAACATATATTTCGTCTTTTGATTGTTCCTAGGGTCATGTTATGAATGTGGTTGATTAGTTCTGTGATATTCTGGTCTCATTATATTTGATTCTGGGACTTTTTAGCCAATTTTATGGTCCGCCAGGTGAAAATTGCAAGTCTGATACTGCTTAGAAAAGTAATAGCACAGATTTCCTCAACCAGCTGCACATTTTTTGAGGTGTAATTCACATCCTTACTATGTAGCAGCACCTTTTAAAAAGGAAAAGATTTGATATCTCTTATTACAAAAGAAGGACTGTATGAAAAATCTGACCTGAGCTATATTTAATAACCAGACTGTCATAGAGAAACATCATAGAAATCACATACACTGTTAGACATTTCAAAGGGGTTTTTACTGTTGCCAGTAAGTTACTATAATAAAGATTTACAGTAACAAACTGTATTTGATTTACAGTTGCAAACTGTACTGTTTTACAGTAAATTACTGTAAAAAAAAAAAACCCAATTCATCAGTATACTACTGTAATTCATTCATTTTAATATAGATTTCATTAGATTTTATTTTTATATAGAATTCATTTTAGTTTTACTCTACATAGGTACTACTGGCATTCAATTAAAACAGACTCAAATTCTTAATTTAAAGCATTGTATAACACTAAAAATTACAGTCTTCCAGCACTAGAACAGTGCATCTTCACCATTTCTCCCGTCTTAGGACATTTTGCAGTGCATTATGTTGTGTCCTCTGGATTCATCCTCACAAAGAATCTTTAGGCAACAGAAACATAATAGACAAACAGCCAAAGAATACATAGCTATCTGCAAAACCCAGGTGCTGCTCCAAAACATGACCACAATCTTTCCTCACCATCCACTTTGTTAGTGACAGAAATCTCTTCTCTGAAAAACAAGAAGTAGAAATAGCACACTTTTAAAAGGCATACCCCAAATAGATTACACAAACCTCTCAAAACCAGTTGTTCTCTTACCATGAATTACATACATGAATCTCACATACATGAATTGCAGTTGCCTTTAAAACACAAATACAAAAAAATGCAGTAAATCTTAAATTCCATTAAAAACTATAACAAACTAATTGTAAAACTAGAAAGGCAGCTAGCCATAAAACTTGTTTAACTTGATTTTATTTTCTCAATAGGCTACTGGCCAACATTAACTACTAAGACCTGAACTTCACATTTCACATTAGTTAACCTTTAAAAATTGCTCGTTGCTTGTTAAAAATTATTTTAATTCGGTAACTTAATTCAATAAGCTGACAAAAGTAGTTTGAAACAAGAGTGCAATTTACCATAGTAAAGTATGTTACCGCCATGTTGACAGGTAAATGTTACTAGGTAGGTTAAACTGGTGTGCAGAAATCTTGACACAAACACACAGAAAAACATACATATATTTTTACCATGCTTGCTGGTAAGGGGGTTAAAAAGCCCCCAAAGTAGCCCAATGATCATAACCCGAATTTGGCAACCCTGCATCCAACACAAGCTGCAGGAGGCAGATATTACCCAGCCAACACACCCATGTGGGGCCCATAGGGGAGGGGTCGCAACTGGGGATATCTGGGGCCCAACTGTGACCCAGCTAATTTGAAGATGTAAGATATGCTCCCTTTATAACAGAGTGCGCGTGATCGCGAAATCGAAAGTGAAAGTGAACAGCGAGCGCTGCTCATTCAGAAGAGATTTAAATACTCCGTATACGATAGCGGCTCCCTGATGCGCGAAAATGATATGCAATACTATAATTTATGTGTGAAATTCAGCTGAAGCGGGATTCAGAAAACAGACCTGCACATGCCTCTAATACAAAAACGCACACAATGAATGCCGACTGTAGAAAGCAAAAGCTGAATTCCGGACATTTTGTACGATTTAAAAATCCCGGCCAGACGCATTTTTTTAGGTTAAAAAAGAGGACATGTCCGGGGAAAAGAGGACGTATGGTCACCCTAATCGACACCCAGCGCAGATGTTCTCCGGAACTCTTCCACTCTCGTGGGTTCATCCCCGGGCAAAACCCGCGGCGCTGCCCCGCTGCATCAACACTGAAAATATATTATTAAAAAAAAAGCTAATTCAAAATATTAACAAATACTATAATAGTATATCAACAATACTAAAGTCACACTGGCAACCACCTAAAACTTTTTATCTGTAATCTGCAGAAATCATTGCCAAGCACTGCTGGAGTCTGCAAGAGAGGTAAGAAAGTTTTCTCTGCTTTTTATTATTTGATGAACAATGGAGAATGATTAGCTTCAGCAATTCAAATTGCTTCTGCTATTCAGTCAGCTTCTGATTTAGTTCAGTATTTTGTATTGAGAAATGAATGCATGTTTGATTTGAGTCGCACTTTGTACTGAAGAACGGTACAAACTGTTCATGCACCAAGCCTCACAAGACCACGTGACTACACTGGCCTTATCATTTTGTTTTCCTTGTCTGCTCTTTTGTTCATCAGGTGGATTGCTTGTGGGGTCACCGGATGATCCGCCCCGCAGTGCTATTCTGAGCGAGTCTGCGCTGAGGTACTATGTGCAGCAGTTCACCAAGAGCGGCTTCAGGTACACTGAGCAATTGGGCAAAAAGTGCATCTTATTTATGTGTATTCAAATGCATCGTGATTTACCAAAGTAGGACATGTTATTATTGGAACAACATTTTCTTCTTTGGTATGCAGTTTTTAACTCTTAACCAGCTATCATTTCCTTCTGGTTTTAAGTGTGAGTTCTGATTGATATCAATGTTGTATCAACTCCAATAAAGGATGTTGTTCCAGGCAGATGTCCTGCTAGACTAAATCATTTCGTGCTATGGCTTCATATTTCTTCAAGAAGTGTTTTATATTTTGTTTACCTTTAAAATTAAATATCTGATAAAAAGGAAATTTGAAAAAAATAGTCAAATCTCTTCATAACAGTTAGTTCACCCTGAAATAAAAAATTCTGTCAACATTTGCACATCATGTTGATTTTAAACCTGTATGATTTGTATGATGATAAAATATTTGTTATCAAATAATTAGGATCATTAATATTTTATACTTTGTTACTTAATTTTCTTTCTGCAAAAAACATAATATACAATTTTTTTTACATATATATCCTTTTGTGTGTGTGTGTGTGTGTGTTTGTGTGTGTATATATATATATATATATATTTGCATATGCACTTATCTCTTATTTAATGACATTTTGAACACAACAAGATCACACAATTTTTTAATGCTAGAACAGTGCCACCAACATAATAGTTTTGATACATCTCTGCATGCAAATAAATGTGTTGCATCAGGTATGAATATGTGGAAGTGCAGATGAGATTTTCCGCACACAAACCTGTTTTATTTTTATAGGACTATTTTTGTGGTCTGTTCTTCCACAGAATAAATGAAATCATATGGGTTTGAAATAACAGAATGTTTATGCGAACAAAGCTTTTAAATGTGAGGCACTGATAATGAATGCATGCTCATGCACGTGGCATAGATGACATGTTGTCACTGAGGGTCTGGTTTTGTCTCAGGGGTCCTCTGAACTGGTACCGTAACGGGGAGAAGAACTGGCGTTGGATGTGTTCCAGGCCAAGGGGCAAGGCAAGTGTCGTCACCGCGCACCTGCTCTCTGACACCGTCACTGTCAGAAATACCTAAGTGCTGCTCATTCCAGCAATTCCACACCACATCTAGCACAGTCCTGCAGCCTGAGCGGAGCAGATGGTGTCTGTTCCCTTTAACCCAACATCTGCTCCTCCATGACGAGCTGAAGTGCTTTAACTCTGGCTATATCGCTCATAACTGTGTTTCATTAGGAAGGGAAATCAATAACTGGTTCTTCTTTAAAATCAGTTGCACTGTTAAAAAAACTGATGCAGATGAATTGATTGATGCCGTTAAATGTTGTTTCATGCTGCAAATGCGATCAAGCCATATTTTCAAATCCTAAACATTATTTTCAAAAATCTATTATGTTACACACTTGTTGCATTTTTAGTTAGTTCCTTATCTGTCAAAACTGATTTGGTTAGTTGAAAGTACATGACAGTGCTTCTGCCGTTACAGATCATGATGCCAGCTTTAATGGTGACTGCAGGAAAGGACCCTGTGCTTCTGCCAGCCTTTGCCACAGGCATGGAGAACCTGGTGAGACAGCAACTTTGTTATTCTTCCATTATGTTAATGCTGCATTTACGTCATGTTACAAATTACTATAATTACGACTTGAAGATTTTTTCTATGAGCTGTTCACATCCTCAGCCTCACAGGTTTATGGAAGCTTATTTACAGCACGGAATAAATAATAAAAAAGCGACTTTATATCACACAGATTCTTGCAATTCTGAATTTGTATCTTTTTTTCTCACAAGTTAACAGAGTTATAGCAATTGTGAGAAAAAAATTTTTTCCAGAAAACTCAGAATTGTGAGGTATAAATTTGCAACTGTCAGAATAATGAGAGAAAACATTTTTTTTGTTTTGTTTATATTTCGCAGTCCTGATAAAAATAGTTTGAATTGCATGATATAAACTGAAACTGAAACAAGTCAGTGTTTATATATTATAATTCTGACTTTTAGACTCAGAATTGCAAGATATTTTTTTCTCAGAGATATAAACTCACAATTCTGATGTTAACTTGCAATTCTGAGAAGAAAAGTGAGAATTGTGAGATACCGATTAACAATAGTGAGGCAGAATTCTGAGAGAAAAGTTACAAATTCTTTTTTTTTGTGAGTTTAGAAAAAAGTATTTTTGTAAGATATAAACTTGGAATTGTGAGGGGAAAAAAGTCACAAGTCTGACTTTTTTCTTAGAATTGGGAGATAAAAACAAACTTTGAACTGTGAGAAAAAAAACGAGAATTCTATCTCTATAATTTAGCCTTTTTTCTCAGAATTCTGAATCTATATCTCAAATATATCAAAATTATATCAAAAGTCAGAATTGTGAGAAATAAAGTTGCAATCACTTTTTTGTTTTATTCCATGATCGAAATAAGCTTCCTTACAAATGATTAGTGTCTATGGCAAGTTTCAAATTGTGAGTTTAACACACTGTAGATGTACATTAGTTATTCCAATACTTTACATAAACGCAGTATAATGTCGTACAGTAGCCTGGCCTGTGTCAGCTGACCTGATGTCTTGTATGTTTGTGTCTGAAGGTCCCTAAACTCACCCGAGGCCACATTGAGGAGTGTGGACACTGGACTCAGATGGAGAGGTAAGATTCACTGGAAACATGTTTGTGCCAATGTTTTTCCACCAAAACAATGATGCCACTTCCTTAAGGATGATGTCATTGAGGAACTGGCAACTGGCATTTTACAAAAGACTAACACCATGGAAAGTGATAGCAAGAACACAGGGAAACAGTAAGAATTGATCACCAGTTCAAGAAGAGGTTTTATTTGAAGAAAGAAGTTTATTTTAAAAATATCACATCTTAAACCAAAGTAGTGAAATGATTAAATATTCGCCCCAATGTTCAACTAATTGTGATATTGTGAAAAAACTAATATGATTTGCATCTTTATAAGTTGACTTTATTTTATCCAATGTTGTATATATGAAAATGTCCTGCATAACAAGAATGATTCATTATATTGACATTAAACTTAATCAAAATCTCATATAGCAACAATTTACATGTCTGAATGGCTTTAAAATTACATGGTGCTGCTTAAATGTCAGCAAGGTATCAGGAATACTTGGTTTCCAGGAAAATCAGAGAAAAAAATAAATAAAAAATTGACGGACTGTCTGACCTTTAGTACTTTAGTTGACTGTTGTTATATGGGGAGTGTAATAATTGAAAGAATAAAATAGGTTAATACGATGTCAGGTTAGGTTAGCTGGATTAGATGCTCATAGATTGTGTAAGATATGGCCTGCAATGCATGTTTGAATCTTATATTTCCTGAAATGTTTGCATCCATCTTCTTCCCATCATTCCTTGTCCCTTCTCTCAGATCAAATGCTAGACTCATATCAGTAGTAAATATTACTTTAGCAGCATATACAAGGTTATACTCCTGAAAACTCTCAACGATATATTTAGGTTGTTTCATCCCAAATATTATATTTTTGCATGAAGAAAATTAAGCCATTTTGGAAAAGATATTATGCTTTGTGACACAGGGGTATTATAGTTTAGTAAATAATTAAATAAAATAATAAAAAGATTAAACCATAAAAAGCTTGCTTTACTGGAATTAAAATAAACTTTAACTGGAATTAAATAAAACATTAAAAACTTTATTTTTTATTTTATTTCAGCTAGTTGCCAATTAAGGTAACATTTCATTCAGTTTGACTTGATGTATTAAAATAACTTAAAATAAAACATAAATAAACATTTATATAATAAACATATTTACACATATTTAAAAAAAAAAAAAAAAAAAGAAAAAAAAAAAGAGATTTATAAAAAATATTACCAAAAACTATAATAGTATCTCAGCGTCAGCAGTACTAAAAACACTAACATTTTTTTTCACAAAACAAATCATCATGATCCAAAAATAGGCATCCTTGTGCAAGAAACGTAATGCACAATGTATATTTTTGGATATATAAGTATGTAGATAAGCAAGTATGTATTTATTTATTTATTCATACTTTTTGCATATATACCCTTTTTTATTCGGATGAAAGACATGGACACAGACATGTTTTTGGCATGTTGAAATATTTGAAATGTACATCAGCAGCAAACGGCATTGTTTTTAAAGCATGTTTAGGAAGCTTGTGTCAAAACAGTCAACTCAACAGGCTATTATTTTCTGACAGACTATTGTTCATTGTCATTTATAAGCCTTTTAGAGCAGCAGCACGAGAGGAGCGTTTACCATCAGGACCGGTGTAGGCATGCAGTGTTAAATGAAGGATTGCTCAGAACCAGGGTTTCCATCATTGAACGGGGTCAGGGCAGTGATTGGGCAACACCATCACCTCGGCCAAGCAGCCAATCACATAAATAACAATAGCGTGACACTGACGGAAAGATCCAGCTCACCTCAAGGTCAAACCACCATATAGAGAAAACAATCCCTCTTACATGTCATTTTAAAAAATACAAACCCCAAAACACTAGAACTCCCATCTGATAAAGCAGAAAGCATCCAGGTCACATTCCACAAAGTAATCAACAGAAATAAATTAGGTTGCATATTATACTGTAGGCTTACATAATAAGAGACTTCATAAGAGGAAGTTTAGCATTACGTTTTTAAATATTTGTCCCGTTTCCAATGCTTCCAATCCTGGAACCACAGTAGTTAACGACCGTCCACAGCCCGTTTCATGTGCATACTGCAAAATGAGCTCGGCTTTTGTGAAACCGCTTTCCTAAAATTGACCCACAGTGTTGGCTGAAGGGTGAAGTGTACTTTATATGCCCTTTAAAGTGTGAAAGATGGCCTGAAACTGTTAGCAGATGCTGTCAGATAAGTCAAAAAAAAAAGCAAAAAGCAAACCCACCTGATGTGTATCTCACACCACCAACGGCTCTTTCCATTCAGGTCATGGGGCATTTCAGAGCTTTATTCTGGTAAACCAACTGTTTCAGATACAGCTATCAGATTTACTTGACATATACTTGGCTGGCCACAGTCCTGAAGTGTCACTGCACTGGAAAAAATGAATTTCCTACTCAGTCTTTTTTCTTTTCTTTTTTTCCCCCCCAGTAAAATATGTATACATTCTTAAATCAAGATACATTTATTTGAGAAGAAAAAAAACAAGATCTTAAGACAAGAAAATATCTGCCAGCAGGGTGAGATATATATATATATATATATATATATATATATATATATATATATATATATATATATATATATATATATATAAGTTTGCATATGGAAAATAAAGCCTTTTTTAGGATCATTAAGATATTTAAGATTTATATATATTATATATATTTAGCTTAAATTCACTTCATTCTGATGACAAGACTTAGTTTCTTATGTCATTTTGTTTCTCAAGTAAATGTAAATGAGATGTTTGTGTACTGGAAAACAAGACAAAAATGCTTTGTAATTAAATGATTTTTTTCTATCTTCTCAAAGCTCCTCTGTATGACAGTGGTTTTATGGTAATGTTCTTGTCGTGTGGTTAATGTTCTCTAATTAGTCGTCCTGCTATCAGAGCAGAGCGTGATTTAACCGTCCTCTCCGCACTGACCCGAGGGCTCGATAACGCAACCCCTGTGGCCGTAAATTATTTTAACGTCTCTTGACCCCTCCACCTCCATCACCCTCTCCACCCTCCGCTGAACTTCAGTAATCAATAGATGAACGCTGACATTCTGAACCTGTCAGAAAATGCCTGGCTTCATTTCCAAAACAGGACACGAGACGTGACCCGGTGACCCCGTAAGACAATAACACCCTGTTAAGCGAGGAAGATTTTTATGCGCCTCGGAGGGTGATTTTTCTCGTGAAGCTGGTTTGTGGTTATTACTACCTTTCGTGTAAGATAGGAAATGTGCTCACTGAGGTCTGCTAAATGCGGTGAGATTTAAATAGCATTAAGGGTTTTGAAAAATCAAACACTGCTACGTATTAAAGTTGAGCGTGTAGCATTTGAGCTTGTTGAGGTGCTTCATTTCTGATTTGTTCAAATCTCTTAACTCTCATCATGAGCCACAGTGATAGAAAGCATCGCTAATTATTTTAATGTCACAGTCGTTTGAGGTTATATCACATGATCACATCAGTCCAATCTCTTTTACCTCTTCTCTCTTCAGGCCTGCGGAGCTCAATAAAATCCTCATCTCCTGGCTGAAGGAAACACACCAGAAAGCCTCTATCTCTGTTCATCCCAAGTTATGAGAGCATGATCTTGATTTAACTGAACACCCAGCTACAGCGCACTAATGTCCAGGCTTGCTGATTGCATAATAATAGTTCATTGTTATGTGAGTGTATTTCAGTAGTCCAGTACTTTTTATATGAAGTCTTTTTTAATATACTGCAATAATGAAGATCCATTTTTAAGGCAGCGTCTATAGTGCAGCTGAGCTCATGTTTACATTTCGTGTGAACAGCATCTGTCACTGTTAGCACTGAGTGTAGATAGCCACTGCCTTTTTAATGTAATATTGATGAATGTCACATTTTATTATGAATGTTTTTTATTAACAGCTTTGCTTTGCAAAATAAAACCAATAAATAATCATTTGCATTGTAATAAACTGAATCAATACTGCTTTAGAAGAATCGTTAATAGTGTTATGTTTGCTTCAAACATTGATATTTTGACCAGACCAATTACTCTAATTGGCCATTTTTTTGATTAGTGACATCAGCCAATAAGTTGATTTCAGAATTTAATTTAACAGAAGTGGTCATTTCTACTCACTGTCAGTTCTAGAAACATAAAGCCAACCTTTAAGGATTTTGTGTATTCAATTTGTTTCTTTGGTGTATATACTCCCAAAAATATTTCTCATTCACTGTTCACATTATCTGCTATCATTATATTTTATTAATAATGGGTCAGTTAGAATAAAAAAAAAAAACCTTTTCTACTGCAAAGATGCATTAAATTGATCAAAAGTGATAGTAAAGACATTTATAATTTTACAATAGGTTTCTATTTTAAGTAAGTGCTGTTTTTTGAACTTTCTATTCATCTGTTAATCCTCCAAAATATGAAGCAGCACAACTGTTTTCAGCACTGATAACAATCAGAAATGTTTCTTTAGCGGGAAATCAGCATATTACAATTATTTCTAAAGGATCATGTAAAGACTGGAGTAATGATGCTGAAAATTCAGCTTTAATCACAGAAATAAATCACATTTTGAAATATATTCAAATAAAAAAACATTTATTTTAAATCGTAATAATATTTCACATTTTTACTGTTTTTATTGTATTTTTCATCAAGTAACTGCAACCTTGCTGAGCATAATTTTATCAGTAATTTCTACCTATAATACATCAGTTTTTAATCAATAAATTTGAACTCTTAAAGCATCCTCCGTTAACTCCCGAGTCCCGAGGAGGAGCTGTGATTACAGTCACTGCACAGTCTCATCCTTAAGAACAGCAGCCGCTCTCTTTGTTAAAGCAGACTGATTGCCTTGACCTGAGATTGCTGTTTCATAATGGAGTGTAGAGAGGGAGGCAGAGCGGCACTAGAACCGCTGCGACTGCTTCATTTCAAAAAGGAAATGATTTCACATACAAAGGGGTCGTTTTCTGCAGTAACAAGCGACTCGCTGTTTTCTAAAGGGACAGTCGTGCTCCCTTCATTTAGCCTTAGATTATGCTCTGAGTGTCAGTGTCTAAACTCTCAAGAGCACAGAGAATGTGTTTAGACATCCTTCCTGTTTGCTAAGATTTGAGTTAAGTTTCTGCTTTGAAAACTCACTGAAAGAGATTATTATACTTTCTGGTTAGTGATTATGCACTTTAATTATTCACCATATTCATAGTTTGAGGCAATTTTGGTAACGATGGAATATTTTTGAAGTTCAAATGCTTCCTAATTTGCATGGATGCATAACATGGATTTTAATTTATTGATCAGTTTTCAGATTATTAATAATAAAGTACCTTCGAATTGTCTGAAAATGCCACCTAAATGTTGCATGTGATATGCATCAATCTGCATTCATCTTGCCAAACAAAACCATTAAAATGAAACTCCCAACTACTAAATATGGAGGTATATTCACATTCAAAATTTAAACGTGTGTTAAATATGTGATGCTCACATATTGTTCAGAAAATGTAAAAATAAGTTGACTTTCAGAATGGCGTCTTGTTTGACAGTATCTATTTATACTCATCAGATGAAAGAATGCGGACAGACAGACGCTCCATCAGTGATTCTGCTGAAACTCAAGGCTTTTCTGATCGCAAGGTTTATTGTGCACAAGGGACAAACTAAACCAGGTCAAAATGCTCAGTCCCACAGGTGATGCATGGAGATTGCTGGCTAGCAGCAGATTTGAGGGCCATGACAACTGATGCTCAAGACATTTCAAAAAATCTTTATTAGTGAAACTCTTTGTTCCAAGTGTATGTTGCACATATTGTTTAGAAACTTTGCAAATGCAAGCCAGTTTAGTCTCTCACTTTAGTCACTTTTCACAATACATATTGTTTCAAAAGCAGCTTTATAGAAAATCAAGTTAAGGCCAATTCACACTGAACAGGAAAACACCAACAAACAAATTGGCCGTTGGATTTAGAATTTTACGAAAAATAACTGGCATGTTCACACTGCCCCAACACACCAACAAATGCTGACTGAACATATGTTCACTTGGGTGAAAACAAACTAACCCTAACCAACGGCGACAGACGGCAACAGGAGTAACTCACTGATCCAACCAAACCTAACAAACGTGGCCTTTAAAGAAATAGTTCACTCAAAAATTAAAGTTTGCTGAGAATTAATCACAAGATGTAAATGAGTTTGTTTGAGAGATGAGAAATGTCACCAATGCTCATCAGTGTGCTGTGAATGGGTGCCGTCAGAATGACAGTCCAAACAGCTGATAAAGGCGTCACAATAATCCACAAGTAATCCACACACCACTCCAGTCCGTCAAGTAACATCTTGAGAAATGAAAAGCTGTGTTTTTGTAAGAACTAAACCAGCATTTTTAAATTTTAAACTGTTGCTTCTGGCCAAAATATGAGACCATAATCCGTAATACCGCTTCATTCAGTGAAAAATCACCTGTTGTCCTCTCATCAGAATATTCCTACATATTTGTTTGAACTGTTTTCACTTGTAAACAGTACTCAACAACCTGGAGCCCAACACGCTCAAAACAGTGGAGATGATCGTGGACTTCAGGAGAAACCCCCCTGCACTCCCCCCACTCACGATCACGAACAGCACTGTAACGACAGTGGAGTCATTCAGGTTCCTGGGAACCCCCATCTCTCAGGACCTGAAGTGGGACACTCACATAGACTCCATTGTTAAAAAGGCCCAGCAGAGGCTGTACTTCCTTCGCCAGCTGAGGAAGTTCAACCTGCCACAGGAGCTGCTGAAACAGTTCTACTCCGCCTGGCTGGCAAAATCACTCTGGACCCCTCACATCCAGCACACTCCCTGTTTGAGCTGCTGCCGTCTGGTCGACGCTACAGAGCTCTGAGCACCAGAACGACCAGCACAGAAACAGTTTCTTCCCTCAGGCAATCCATCTCATGAACACCTGACAATAATTGTGGAACACACACTATTTATACACACATTTATCTAACACACATACTACATTTCAATCTGCACATTATATACCTGTACATACAAAACTGTCTATTGTAATATACCTGTACATACAATTGTCAATTTGTATATTGTTATTCCTTATTTACTTGTTCAAATTTTTTTATTCTTTTATTATCTGTGTTTTTGTTCTGTCGTTGTCATTCTGTTGCACTGTGGAAGCTTCTGTCACAAAAGCAAATTCCTCGTATGTGTAAACATACCTGGCAATAAAGCTCGTTCTGATTCTGATTTGATCTGTGCATGTTTCTCTCCTGATTCAGACGAGAGGACTTGAGGACACACAAGAGAAAGCATTATTATGGATTAAGAATTCGTATTTTGGCCAGAAGTGATGGTTTAAAGTTAAAATTATTGGTGGCTTTGTTTCTTACAAACACACAGCTTCACAGGATGTTAACTGATGGACTGGAGTGGTGTGGATTATACTGGATTATTGTGATGATCAGCTGTTTGGACTCTCATTCTGACGGCACCCATTCACTGCAGAGGTTCCACTGGTGAGCAAGTGATGGAATGCTACATTTCTCCAAATCTGAAAGAAGTATATTTTCAGCAAAGTTTCATTTTTGGGTGAACTATTCCTTTAATATAGCTGTTTTCTATGATTTTTATGTTTTCTGAAATGGTTACCAGAGCAGTTACTTCATGGAGGCTAGGATCAAAAGATCAGATTAAGTGTTGGATCTTTCAAATCGTAATTTCGATCATTTAGGAAAGAAACAGCACAGCTCTCCTCAACAAGATAGACGATTTAAGGATTCATTCATGTTCACAAATGCTCAGGTGTTTGTCAGTATTACTATGATTGAGCATGGATTGTGTTCAAATTAATGAGTGATAGTAATACTGATTCTTGCCCTGGAATTGCTCTACTAGCTTGTGTCAACAGATCCATGTAAGCTGACTGGTTATTATCCAGGTTGTCATTACATGCTGTTGGTTGTTTGAAAATACGTGAATGTGATGCTCAGACGTGATGTCCGACCTCTTAGTGCGGTCACTCAAAAACACTCTTGGCTCTTCACATGGTGACGAGTCCATTCCTATGTCCATTTATCCTAAAATTCATCATCATGTCAGTGGAAATTACCATACTATTAGTCCTCAAGCAGTTAGCAGTAGCACATTCCCTGTGTGTATTTCCTTTCGATCTTGAGTATAAAGCTGTTTTGTTTTTGTTTTTTATCTGTAATTATCTTAGCTATTAAACTTAAGTGATTATTTCTATTTATATTCATTCAAAAGACACAGTAATAAGCTTTTTTTTTTTTTTAATTGACGTGTGCTGGTGTAATTATTTCCAGTGACGTGAGAGATTTCTTTGAGCTCTAGCTTTGCTCTTATGTGTTAATGCAGCCACAATGAATTTATTATGTGATTTAATCTTGCATTCATATTGCAAACAATAGAGACAACCCTTAACAGATGAAACTGAGGTTCTGCTTCGGTTCCTTTCTATTCCCAGATGCATTTCTATTATAAAGAACTGATACATGTACTATATGAGTAGGCTATTTGCCAATTGTTCCGTCTTTGCTTTTATTTAACTTTTATATTTATAGAAAGGGATTTTCACACAAGTTCTATAATATTAAAAAAGCAAGCTGTCAAAAACGGTGATTACGATTAATATGAAATCCCTAACTTTATATTAAAAAGAAAAGCCATTTATGTGCTAATAAATTAGCTTAGTCCATAAACAATTAGGTATCCTTTGATCTGAATCCAAGAACTGGAAAGCTTGTGATTTAAAGTCCAGCTGAAGTATTAAAATGTCATATCATACTTAATACAACGAGACAGCTAAATTACACAGAACTCCTTCTGACAGAGAGTATTTGCTGCCACTATGACTGTTTGAGTTAATTGACTTTCTTAAAGCAAAACATTGCAGTAAGATTTAGAATAATTAATTATGCAAATGATTCTGAAACGCCTGTATAGTTTTACTCGTTCACTGACGTCTTACTAAAGTAACCTGTACATCTCTGTTCACCGCAATGGCTTTAGGCAAAAAAAAAAAAGTTACAACCAATGAACACCAGAAGAGACCAGACTGGACAGAAAACACTGCTCAGCTAAATCATTTATATGGTCATTCATTTATATAGTCCAAAATGTTGGAAGAAAAACATTGCCATGGGTCAATAGTACAAGGTTTAGCCTTGTTAATTCGTCCTGTTGTACATTCACAAGTCACTATTTTAAGGAGGCTATGAATCCATAATGTTTTTTCACACGTGCGGAGTAAACCAGTTTCGTATTATTGCCTTCTTTGCAGCTGTAAAACCAGCAAACAACATTCTCTTCTTTAATGAACTTAAATACAGAAGTTAGAATCGTCATTGAGAAGACATAAATCTGGATCAGACATGTAATCAATTTGTAGTAAAAAGGACAAACAGAGTTCACATGAGTCCATAGATTGACAACAGTTGGACATTCCCAAAACATGTGGAGAAAAGTACCTGCTGATACAATGTTACAGATATGACAGTTACAGGTCTATTGCAGTTTCATTTTAAACCCCTTGTAAGGAGTTATGTATGCTCTATGGATGACTTTGAAATGGATAAAACGATGAGCCAAGTTTTTAGAAGTTAAGATTAGATTAGGCCACACCCTCTCCCAGTCGACCGATACATCAAAATCTGTTAATTCACGATTCCAGATAGATTTAATAGAAAGAGACTTTGCAGTGTGATTATTAAGTTTACTATATATTAAAGAAACAGATGGCCAACCAGAGGGTGGTGCGATCCAATCCCAGGGATGCCCAGGGAACTCCATAGTGAAAGTAAGTCTGTCCTCCCTGAAAGAGGAATACGTGTGGCTTGTTGATCAGAATAATTTTGTTTTTGTAAGTTTTGTAATAATTGGATCTTCTTTTTTTCTAATTGTGTAAATTGGCGGGTTTTTGCTTTGGCAAGAGCAGAAGAAAAAGATATATAGAATCCTCGTATTGTTTCCCACAATATTTAAGGGTCTACATCACAAGAAATATTTATTCAAAGAAACTCCTTCATATGATCTTTTAGCGAATTAATGAATGTCTGATTATTTAGTAAAAATGTGTTAAGACACATCTAGGGGCCTTGGTCTTAATGTTGGAAAGGTGAACATTGCATAATAGAGATGAAAGAGTTAGATGAAATTAGAGATGGGCTGAGATATGTCATCTATCCTAGAGAAAGTCTTATGTCTATTAGAAAAAAAAGTGAAGTCCTTAGATGTAGTATTCTGGATTCTCCAAAGATCGATTACATTAAGTTCAGTGATAAATTTATTCAATAACTTAGAGGATGGGCTAGCTGTAGTATCTGGGTGAGATTTATCCAGTGCAGGATTTAAAACAGCATTAAAATCACCACCCATCACTAAAGGACAATCAATCCGCTCAAGTAATACATTGGAAATATTTGTGAAAAATGCACTGTCTGCTTCATTCGGGCAGTAAATAGAGACCAGTGCTAACCTGTCATTATGTATTTTACAGCGTATAAAAACAAATCTACCTTCATCATCATTCCCGGTATGTTCAGTAGATAAATGTAACTTAGTTCCTATCGACTAAGATAAGCATCCCCTTAGTTTTATTAGGAGCACAAGAGAAGGCTGCCAGTTTGTAATAATTGTTTTGAAAACGTGTCACATTGCATTGTTTTAACTGAGACTCTTGTATCAGGGCACAGGAAATCGATTTACGGTGCAAATATTCTAATATCTGGGTACGCTTAATAGGAGAATTTAGGCCGTTCACATTCAATGATAAAATATTCAGAACATGCATTGTATGCTCGCAATGCCAATATTCTGTCTTAATGAAGAGAAAAAGCAATGCCATACTGCCAGTGACATGTAAACATTAGTATGTATCCTAGATACCAATCCACCTAGATGCATAATACTTTTAAATTAAAAGCAAAATAAATAAAAGTATTGATGTCTGTTGAAGGGCATAGAAAAAAACAAGAAAAAGGAACGACAAACAACTATGTACAAAAACCAAATCAGACCGCACATTACCAAGAGTGTAGGTCTTGGACAAATGTTGATGCATGACCAGTCCATATATATATATACTGTATATATTCCGATATATTGCCTTATCTCTCCGATTGAAGACTTTCATTAAATGTCATCTAGCCTAATTATTATTCACAACTTAACGTCACAATAACAAATGAATTTTCCAGTCTTCATTTCAATAATGCGGAAAAATTTGCCGTGGATTAATCATTCTTCTGTGTGCTAAAGAATTTGTATTAAAGATCCTGTTGTAATAAAATTCTCGGCCAGATGATCTTTAGATCTCAGCTCATTTAGATAATACGGTCCTTCTTTGTCAAAATAGGCTATAGGCTCTAGTGTTTGCTGCCTCATCTTAAGACTGATTCACAGAACCCTTCTTATTTTCTAAGAACTAATCCACCTCGGCTAGTCGTAGGACGGCGTCTTTTCTCGTTTGATCTTGAGATGATGATTATTATCTCTGGAGAGCTCTGAGGTTTGTTGATCCTGTTATTAAAGTCACTGGCTGTCAGAAGGTTTGGCCTTACATGTAGCAGCGGTATAAAGAGTTGAAGGATGTCTCATCGTTTTAAAATGAATTTGTAATGTTCGATCTGTTGAGGTTCGTCGACACGCAATCGATCGTCAACAATTTTTGGCGCCACTAGACGCCAGCAACCTTAAAAGTGTTCTACACAAAACCCCAAATTTTTTTAGTGAAATATGTGTGATTTGTAAATACATAAGTTATACATACGTTCTGTCGATGAGCCGTCCGATAGTTGGAGCGGAAAACATTTCTGTTGCTATGGTTACCGAACAACCGCCATATGAATTTAACAAAATGAGGCTGTGAGCGACTTGTCTTTACAATGGTAAGCACCGTGTAAAGGTCATAGATCGCGTAATTTTCACAACTCATAACTCTTAAACCTGTTTTATGGAGTTTTTCTATCTACCTTTTTCTTACCGTAAAAATGGGCGCGGCCATTTGTAAATTCTATGGGTCAGGCTTCCGGTCTCCGTACAAAACAGTTCGTTTTGCTGCTTGATATTGAAAATTTGTGTGTCTTACGATATTATTTTAATGTATTATCTTAATTATGAACACACCGGTTTGTAGTCCAAACAGTTTTACCTTTTACTCCACCTTGCTATTCTTCTCGTTATTTATGTATAGCGGCTAATGAACCGGAAGTCTCACCCATAGGCTTACTTCCGCATTGAAGAAAAAGGTGGATAGCTACTGAGAAAAATGCTGTTAAACAAGTGCAATTCATTCCATCGCAACCTCGTTTTCATTCCTGTCAGAAATTAAATGTCGCGCAACGCTGACTAATGTTTACGGGAACGCTTCATAAACGCATCTGAACAGGTTTTCTTTTATTACTCATTAAAACTGGGTTTAATTAATAGCGAAAGATGAACTGTAAGCTTCTGCTGGTATTAATGGTTAGTATGTCATTTTTCTGCCACCTTCTGTTTGGGGAACTGTCCCTATCACACCTACATCTGCATCCTTTTCCGTCATGCCACAGTGAACACAAGATCATCCAAACACACTGAGCTACTGAAATACTCGGCAGTTATTTTTTTGCATCCACCGTTGATTTCAGTCTTTGTCGTGATGATTATACGCCCTCTACTGGTGTCAAATTGTGTTTATACCGGCTTGCAGTTTATAAAAGTAGTAAATATATAGGCTAGGTATTCTAAAATACTTAATGAGAATTTAAATAAATAAATATTAAAAAATAAATACATTAAAACAAATAAAAAAAATAATATTTGAGGTAAGCTTTAACTGGGAAAAAAATTAATAAAAAAAATTGAAATTAAAATTAATGCTTTTTAAAAATGCATTGATCAGAAATGACTCGTAAGTTTGGTTGAAGCCATTTTAATAAACACTCTTAGTTTTACAAAATGTTAGTTTGCATTCAAACATGGCACATGAAAAACTGTAGATTACATATCAAATTTATATTAATCTAAAAGGTCAGAGACATTTAATTTCCTCAATTCTACATATTAGCTATTTATAGCACAATATAGCATAGCTATTTTCCCTTCCAACTATAAAACGTAAAAAAAAAAAAAAACAATAAAAAAGAAGTTAATTTTTGTGAAAGAGACATTCTGCTAGTTAATGTAGATATGTTAGGGTTAGGGTTTAAATTCCTGCTGTTTACCTTTATTCTAAATCCAAACTTTAACTCTTTGTCGCCTTCTTGTGGACGCTTATTGAAAATATACAATATTCAGACACCAAATGCATTCACAAAAACAAAGATTATGTAGCTTGTTTAGATTGCATTTAACATCAAATAATGTTGTACAATTAAGTTATGCATGTATATTTGACATATGATCTTTTTTAATAGGAGCTTAGTTTTTGTATGATCTTGAAGTCGCGTCTTCATGCAGAAGATGTGGCTCTCAAATCTTTTTCTTCTCAAATAAATCTTTCCAGGTGGGAACTATCTTGGAATAGACTTTTTCAATCTGGAAACAGTTTTCAAAAAAGTTACTGAAAAGTTCTTTACCACTGTTTTTCAGAATTTTAAAATGAGAGGCTAATATGGACATTTTCATCATAGTTATAGATAGCTTAGTGTCATAATGTCAAATTAAATGCATGTTTTGTGTATAGAATGGTTTACCTGCTCTGACTTTTTAACCCCGTATCGTAACATTGTGGCCTGATGTTCGCTGTTGTTGAACAGGATGTCAAAGGTGATGGGTTTCGTCATGATTTCATCGATCTCCGGCTTGATGAGAACGTAGAAATCTCGTGGTGGATGCTTGTCATCCATGTAGTTTCTTACCTTGTATTTTTTCCCGACTACGTCAAGCGGGTCTAGCTTTACAGAGGCGTTTATAGCTCGGCCGAAAAGGAGGAGTTTGGTGTCTGAATCTTGAAAAGAGATGTTATGAGAACAGTCATATTCCAGTTCATTTGCTGGAAAAGTCCTCACCCTCAGGTAATCCAAGATGAAGATGAGTTTGTTTCTTCATCAGAATTGGAGAAATGGTGGCATTGCGTCACTTGTTCAGCAATGGATCCTCTGCAGTGAATGGGTGCCGTCAGAATTAGAGTTCAAACAGCTGATAAAAACAAAATCACAATAATCCACACCACTCCAGTCCATCAGTTAACATCTTGTGAAGTGAAAAAGCTGTGTGTTTGTAAGAAACAAATCCATCTTGAAGAAACTGTAACTTCTGGTTAAAATACGAGCCTTATATTCATTATATTTCTTTCTCCAGTGGAAGAGTTGTCTGAATTAGGAGAGAAATGTGCACAGGTCTAGCACTGTTTATAATCAAAACCAGTCCAAAGCAACTCTAAACAAATAAGTGTGTGGATTTTGATGCGAAAGGCAACAGGAGATGGACTTTTTCACTGGAAGCATTATTACGGCTTATTAACTCATATTTTGTCCTAAAGCGATGGTTTAAAGTTAAATGAATAAATAATGAATAGAGGGCTCGTATGATGGATTTGTTTCTTAAAAACGCATAGCTTTTCACTTCATAAGACATTAATTGATGGATTGTGGATTATTGTGATGTTTTTATCAGCTGTTTGGACTCTCATTCTGACGGCACCCATTCACTGCAGAGCATCCGTTGGTGAGCATTTCTCCAAATGTCCTGATAAAAAAAAGTCATCTATATCTCGGACGGCCTGTAAATGAATAAATTCCCCGAAACATTTTTTGAGTGGATTATTCTTTTAAAAGACCACACAGACTCACCTCTGATGGTCAGATGGGCCACATAAGGAACTCCGTCTCTTTCACCATAGTAAACGCCAAAATGAGAAAAGTAGCTGTTGCCAGGAAACTCAAGAATATCTCCGGGGTACAGCTTCGGATGAGAGTTATTCTGAAGGAAAACAATACTGTTTAAAAGATATCACGGAAAGAGATTTGAATAACACGATCACATCAGAACAATGCTCACCAGTCCCATTGGTGTTCGCTGTGCTATCGATGCCTTTACTGTCAAGAACGCTGGAGATGTACAGCAAGTGCTTCATTAAAGAGCAGTGAAGCATTAATCACATCTGATATCACAAATGCCAGCGGGTAGATTTATGGGGGAAGCCTGTTAGATTATCAACTACAAGAACAACGAAAGTTCAGGTTAGTGGTGCGAATCCTACAGACTAGTGTGCTAAAGTACGATTGTCTCTAAAAACACACACACCCAGGAACTCTCCTTCAGTGCCTCCAGAAAAGACATTCAAATGAAGGCCTTTATTATTACTATCTGTGAATGTATGATACTGCATATTGATCGTTGAATATCTGAGTGACTAATACTAAGGGAATAGACATAACAATCAAATGTGACTGGAATTGCAGTGCTTTTTCTTCACGTCAATCGTTTAAAAAGAGACATTTCAGGTTAACTGATGCAACAGATTCTCAAGAGTGCGTTAGATAATAACTTCCCTTTTTATCAGGAAACATCTGCTCATCAACTTGAAGCAAGTAAAATCCAAAATGCAAATAGCTGATGAATGCCTCACGCTCATCATGGTGCTGGATCTTCAAATTTTTCCTTGTGGTTTAAGAAACCAGAAGTTACCATAAGTTCAAACCCAGGGATCATGAAACTATCATCAAATTATTACACATTATTGAAACAGATTGACATTTTTTTTTTTTTTTAAAGAAATGATGGGTTTGTGGTTATGGTGTTTTGAGTTATGTGGTCTAAAAGGTGTTCTGGGTGGTTTTTAGCACGGCTTTAGGATTGAGTCTCAACATTATTCATATGTGTATATGCATTTTTGAGCAGTTTAGTTGAATATTTCCAAAGCACAAGTCAAGTATGTGCGCTAGTAGTGATGCTAGCAAACAGCACTAATGAGAGTAGTAAGAGTAGTCACGGAATTCTGCAATAGCAGTGTTATTTTAGTTCATTTATTAATATTTTATTTTCATTGTCATATTTTCATTTTTTCTTCATTTTTTAAATGAAAGTTTTAGTCATTTTAAAATTATTTTAAATACTATATTCTATTTCTTCTTCATTTTTAGTTATTTTAGTACATTAAGTTAAACTAAGTGAAATAATGAGAGGCAACTAGCTGTAATAATTTTATATAATTTATTCATTATGTATTACACACACACACACACACACACACACACACACACACACACACACACACACACACATTGAATTGGATTTAATATCCGTTAATGTTTATTTAATTTTTCAAAAACATTGATATATTTTGTCTTTTATTAATACACACACACACACACACACACACACACACACATACACACACACCCACACACACACACACACACACACACACACACACACACACACACACACACACACACACCCATGTTGGTATTTGTGGTTTACGGGGACTCTCCATAGGCGTAATGGTTTTTATACTGTACAAGCTGTATGTGTTATTGCCCTACACCTAAACCTACCCCTTACAGTACACTTTGTGCATTTTTAGATTAAAAAAAAAACATATTTTTTAAGCCTTTTGAATTACGGGGACATAGGCAGTGTCCTCATAAACCACCTTCAAATTGAAATACCTCTGTCATACCCATGTCATTAAACACATTTGTGTCCCTGTAAACCACAAATACCAACACACACACACACACACACACACACGCACACGCCCACACGCACACGCACGCGCACGCACACACACACACACACACACACACACACACACACACATTATAATATATGAAGGTTTTTGTATATATATTACACAAAACTGTTTTTTTTTTAATAATCTTTTAATAATATTAATAAAATATATAAAACATTTTTTATATTTATATATGAATAAATTTTATAAATATATTTTTATATTATTTTATTTGACTTATTGTTTATCAGTTTTCAGTTAATTCTAATAACCCTGTGAGGCAGAGGTTTAGACTGATGCTGGCCGTGACAGAGATCAGAGAGGCTGGGTAAAGAGATACTGGTGTGTTTAACAGTGTCAGCTGTCAATGGCATGGCAGAGATCAGATGTGATGAGAGAGGGTTCTGTCTGCATGATTTACCCGTCCTGTTGGCATCATGAAGACACTCGGCTGAACACATGCTCTGAAAGACACGTTCTTTCTTCTCTTTCATAGCTCAGTCTCTCACAGCATGACAGAGATCCTCATATATGAAACATGTTTGAGCAGACACGCTTGTACTTCTGCAGATTCTGTCTGGCTCCTCTACACTTCACTATTAAATGAGATTCAAACAAACCCTCACCGGAGGTTCTTTTTGCATAAAAGACATAAAAACTACTTTTCTAATTTCCAAAACTTCACAAAACATCATATCAGTGTTATCTTTGTGTCACCGAGATACTCTTATAATTTGTATTAATATTCTGAATGAGTTTTTATTTGTATATTTTCTGCTGTCATTTTAGTCCTTTTGTTGTGCATTTTTGTTGTTCTTATTTATTTTTTTCTTATAAATATATCTATTTGTTTAGGTATTTTAGTACATCTAAATGAAATTAAAATGCTAAATATTTATTTGGCAGCTAGCTGAAAAAAATAAATGTAGGGTTTTTATTTTCTTGTATTTTATTTTCTTTCAATTAAAGTTTATTTCAAGCAATGAAAATGTTTTTTTTTTTTATTGTTTTAGTTTTACAGTTATACAGTGCATTTTCATGCCTTTATCTTATGTTTTAATCAGGTGAATTTTTATTCGTTTTTCTACGGAAATACTGGCAATATTAAGATACGTTGCAGGTGTTTCTTCACATTTCCCCTTTCTATAACTACCACATCAATCTTTTCTGTTATAAAGGAACAAACTTTTTGCGAATTTGTACCAGTTACTTTAATATCACTTTCCATCCTTTAGTTAGACTTTTGTAAATTCCCTTCATCTCCATGAAAGTGACATCAGTTTGGAAGAAATCCATCAGCGAGAATTTACTAGCAATTTCTGAGTGAAAATTGTTTTTACATAATATTTTTTTCCAGGGTAGAATCTACAAATATTCCATTTTTTAGTACTGCAGCACATGACAGACCCTTCTGATATGTTTGTCCTTCGGAGGAATCCCCAAACAATCGCAGGTCCTGCAGAATGAAGCTCCCTGAACAAATGAGCGCACAATTGTCACGACGGGCCGGAGGAAGCAGATAATGTGCTAGAAGCACATGCCTTTCCCTCTCGTTCTCCCAGGAACTCAGAGGATGAGAGACAGGGCCTAATCGTATCCCAGCTGAAAATGCCGGCCTTGGAGAGAGGTGACATTTCTGGAGGAGGAAAGGTTTTGTGGTCGGCGCCACCTGCTGTGTGGAGCATGTGCAGCAATTCCCCAGCTGCTGCTTCAACTGGCTCTGAGGAGCGCCTGCGATCTGGAGCTGGAGCTGGAGCTGGGATTCCCTGGGGTTGCTCTACGCTATTGGTTAAAGTTATTTAGTGTGGAAACTCTCAACAACAGTGTCACACTTTTAAATGTATTAATACTGCAACCAGTCTCAACTGTTGGGTTATTATAGTTAATTAGAACCATAAAAAATTCAATACAATTAAAATAAACAAATAAAATGTGTGATAGCTGAAATAACAACAACGTCAAAATGTTTTAATTGCAAAACTATGTTAGCTACTTCTATTTCTCATTTTCACTTATTTTAACTTGATACTAAAATAACTAAAAGTGAAACTGAAATAAAAATTAGTAAACATTATATGGACAATAAAATTCAAAAAATAAAAACTACAATAATACAACAACATTACTAAAACTTTAACCAAAAAATAAAAATAAATAGAAATATAAAGATAAAAACAAATTCAAACAATGAATAAAAACTATAGTAGCTCAGTAATAATAAAATAACATGGGTGCCAACTATACTGTAGAAAGTCAACAGGATCACTTCAGTTGGTAAGACACAATTATCTTTTTTCAAATGAATTTTCCACTGAAGATCGGCTCAATTTCAGACCAACATAAATTATTTTAAAGTTACCAATCCCATAATTCATCGACCTAATTTAATTTGACATTTCCCCAAATTATTAATTTAATTTAACTGTATGCATAAACTTGGTTTGACAGAATGTATTATTTTCTACAAAATACTTGCTAAAAATTATGGAAGCTTATTTCTGCCACAGAATTTAAAAAAAAGAAAAAAAAAAGTTCATTGGAATTTTTAAATCTCACAATTCAGACCTTTTTTTTTCTCACAGTTCGACTTACAGTAGGATTCAAATGTTAAATTGTGAGATCAAAAGTAACAATTTTTTTATTTTTATTCCATGGCAGAAAAAACTTCCATAAAAAAATGCAAAAATGAAGTTGGGTCAAATATGATCCAACAGGCTTTATAGGGTTAATATGATCATGAGCATGTATTTGGTCAGTGTGGGTTTAATCACGATTAATCACATCCAAAATAAATGTTTTTGTTTACATAATATATGTATGTGTACTGTGTTTGTTTATTATGTATATATATATAAATACACACACATACAGTGTATATACATTTATACATGCATATACATTTATATATTTATATTATTATATTTGATATTATATATAAATATATTTAATATATAAACATAACATATTTTTCTTAAATATATACATGCATGTGTTTGTATATATATATATATATATTTTTTTTTTTATTTTATTTTGGATGCAATTAATCACGGTTAATCGTTTGACAGCACTAATATATATATATATATATATATATATATATATATATATATATTTCTCACCCTTATGTCATTCCAACCTTTTTTTTTTTTTTATTAAACACATTTATATTTTATAATTATTATTTTTAGAAATGGTAATGTTAAGGGGGTAGTTATATTTATAAAAAAAAAAAAAAAAAACATCTCACCCTTATGTCATTCTGGGCCTTCCTAAATATATATTTTTAATGATTGTTTTGTAATTTGCATGCATGGCAGCTAACAAATATATATATATATATATATATGGGTATTTTTTGGCGAACTGTCCCTTTATGTCATATATTGTTATTCCATGAAATAATTTCATTTCAGATCATTTGTTTTAAGGTCGCTCTAACTCAACTGTTCAGCTGATCCAGCAACCCTGCACACAAAGCCTGTGTTTTTTACTGTGGTAAATGGCTGAGGTTGAGGCGGCAGCAGCATATGCCGTGTCCCGTCACGACCCACACCTGTTTGTGAAGCGTTGATTACGGTACCTTTGACCTCGCTGATAGAAACGTACACAATGGCAGGTCTTTCAGGGGTCTGCTCGTATGGAACAGCTGTATCAACCACAGGCCGGCAACTGGCCGCAAACACTGGCCTCTTACTCTGCTTTAACAGCTCAGACACTAATGATTCAACACCAGCATGAGACGAAGACATTAGCTGATCCCCTCAAGTCCTCATCATGGGTTTAAATCAATCAGGTAATTTGGTAGTTCATGGTCTTACATAGTAATGAATTCCACATGAACATCATGATGTACGAATGATTTTCCATGCAATGTGATGTTCAGTGCATTAATTACAGTATAAAACATTAAAGAGCCAGCATCTCACTGCACATCTCTGTCTGGCATGTACAGAACAATCAAAACTAAAGATAAACTGTACAAAGTTATGTTTTATGTTGCACAAAAGTAAACAATTTCTACTGCGCTGTCTTAAATTAGAATCATTTTTGTGAATTCTGTCTTTTCGGTATTTCAGTAAGAGTAAGCTGACAATGTTTACATGTATATGTATATAGTAAAAATACGTATTTATAAGTATATATATCAATATTATTTTAGTATCATTGATCACTATTGTAGTTTTTGTTAATATTTTGAATTAGATTTTTTTTGTATTTTGTTTTCACTTTAATTTCAGTTACAATTTTGGTCAATTTGTTTGTTTATGTCATTTTTATGTATTCTGTGTTTTTATCATTTTTTGTCATTATGTCTGTATAGTTTTTTTTTGTTTTTTTAGTAGTAGTAGTTATTTAAGTCATTCTAGTTAATAAAAATAAAAATAAAATAAAAAATGTTGTCTTGGCAAATAGCTGAAATAATGTTTATGTTTCATACATTTTAAATATCATTGTTTTGTTTTGTGTTTCATAATTGTTTACTGCTACAATGTTGCTGAAAAGGTATTAAATGAGTATATTTTCGATATGATATGAAAAATGCTCTTTACGTAGGATTGAATTTTTTACTATATAATAAGATCAGTGTGTGTTAAAAGAATTTCTTGAATGATCATTTTTCTGGACAAAAACTGTAGAAAAATACAGTTAATTAAAATTAATAGTTTTTAAGTAGTTATTAATTTTTTTTTATAAACTTAGTGATAAAAGTTGTGCTTGTTAAAAATAAGGAAAGAAAGATTTTTTTTTTTTTGCTGGAGTAAAACAATGTGACAACTAGCCCCAGTGTATCACATCTGCATGCACTACATGAAATGCTAAATGAATCTACATCTTTGTTATTTATTTATTTATTAAAGAATAATCAATAATCGATGATTACTCCGTATAATGAATAACCACTGATCTCCATGAGCCATCGGTTCATGGACAGGAATCTCCAGGCAGCCGAGTCTATTTCCAGCGTCTGTGTGTAACTGAAATAGACTGCGAGTTGAATTTCAGAGTGAGTTCTACGCTCTGCATCCATCTCTCTCCACTGCAGCTGATTTTAGCACACAGGTGTTGACCTTAGGCATTACAAGGAGTGTGTTCACATTCCCCTGAGCTCTGCTCTTTCTGTGTGCAGCGGTTGTACATGTGATCACAGTCACTGAAAGAGTTACAGCCAGGCATCATATATATATTATATATATAATCAGTGCATTCGAGTGTTCTGCTATTGTCATGATCACCAAGAAAATCTTCCTCGATCAACATCCTTCCCATCACCCAATCAGATTGCAGATTTAGGATTAAGGTGGAGCTGAAAAAAATTCTTACCAGCCGATCGTTTCCCTCTGACTTTAGCAGTTAGTTATATATATTAATGTTTGACCTGATGTTTTTCATTACCAATTCCCTATCTACAAGTAATTTAGAATCTTTTGCACTTTAACCTTTTATTTTTCTTCTCATTGTGTTTATATTTGTGTGAAAATAAAATTAAATTCCTTGAACTCTTGCACTTTTTTGCATTTTTATATATATAAATAAATAAGAATATGATATGTCCATTTTATTGAATAATATGTAAATAACTTGTCTTCATTTGTTGCTGACCTCAAAGGTCATGTTTAACAGTTTATACTTTTTCTCAGAGATGTGTTTATATCTCAGAGTTAATCCTTTTTTAATCTCACAATTTTGACTTTTTTCTTTAAATTAAAAAAAAAAAAAAAATATATATATATATATATATATATATATATAAATTCAGAACTGCTATACATATATATATATATATATATATATATATATATATATAATCATCTGAATTGTGACCAATTACCTTTTTTATGATTTTTTTTATTCCGTGGCGGAACTAAGATCCATGCAAAACATGAGTAAAATGATGTAAAACTCTGAAGCAATGCTCTAGGAAGTTCACGGAAACACCAAGTGCATTACCAACATGAACATCACTGAGGTACATTTCTGCACACACACCAGAAACATGCAGTTCTTTGTCAGCTGTGCCCCAGAAAGCATTTTCTGTCATGCTGTCCCAATAAAAGCGGGTGGCAGTTGTCTTTTGGCCCACCCTGCCCCCCAGAATCCCCTCCTTTTTTGAAGAAGCCATTGAGATTGGATGTCTGGAGCGCAGTGTGAACAGCTGAGAGGTGTGATGGTCTGTCAGAGCGCTGAGGCCTGCCAACAGGAGGTCCAGGAGAGACCCCGGCCTCTAAAAGACATCGACAGGTGGAAGACCGCCAACAAGGGGAGGGCGAGCCATAGAAAAGGCCGGGAAGCCAAGCTGGCTCTGGACACAATCCAGGAGATGGCAAAGGACGAGGATACGCACGGAAGAGCGCGCCGGACCTGTGTTTGTCCCGTCTGATGGACCGGACGTCAAGGGACGGGCAAGTAATGTGGGAAGCCTGAGCTGAAACCCTCTGATATGTAAAAGCTGTTGGATTGCAGGGCTTTTCAATGTACAACTGGCTCCTGATTGAGTCTCTCTTTACTGCTTTGTTTAGTTTTGGGGGTTTTGTTTGTTCACCCAAGTGTTTTTCAGAAAGAAAATGCTTTTTTCCTTTTTTTAAAAATAAATTGTATTTTTTAGAAAGGCGGTGAAAGTGTCATTTTCTGGACAATAGCCGATATACTGTAAATGCCTGCTAGGTCAGAATAAACTGACAGAGAAAGTTGACATAACCTGAGGTATGACATGCTAAACTGATTTGAAACAGCATAATTTTAGTTTAAATTTAAACAGCACTGAGCACCATGTATTTTTTCTTTTTTTACGGTTTAAAGTTATTTTAAACCATCAGTTTTTCTTTTTAAATGTTTCAAATGATTTAAAACAGCATTCAGCATCATATACATTTTTTTTAACTGTTAGTTAATTTAAACAACTTTTAACACTATCTGAAATCATTTGAAATTATTTTAAAAAGCAGTTCTTCTAGAATGACCAAGCATTCTGTTTTTATGATGTGATATCAAATGGAATGTTTGTACTTTTTAATGTTAGTTTGTTACAAAGCAGGGCTGTTTAAAATCAGCTAGTGGAGGGAAAAGGCGATTAACAGCTTTCGCTAGATGCATAAAATCTTGTTCATAGAAAAAAGCCTAAGCTATGTATCATTGTGTCATATGGGATCTACGCTGTACTGTAGTGTATTATGTGTTTAACAGATCCGGCTGTTGCTCCTTGAGATGACATACTTCCTTATATCCCCATATACGGAATTAATCTATGGAATGTAAGGAAGTGTGTGGTCTCAAAGAGACTTCATCATCATCATCATCATCATCTCAAGAGAATATGCCACCACTGACTTGTATGGATCACAGGGAACACTATCATCCATCTTAATGTTAATGATTTCTAATGTAATTTTAATTGTATTATAAGTGACAAAATATGAAGAACCACAAATGATAAAGATTTATTTATAATTAGTAAACTAGTTAAAAATGTATATTTCATTTTTATAAAATTGATCATTTTTACATATAAAGAACTAAAACAGTTAAACTTTAGATATTGTTTTTTTTTTTTAATCATAGTTGATTCTATAGAGCTTAAATAAATGTTTGTAAATTGGTGCAACAAATATGCAACAAACATCTTGGAAGATATTATAGACATTTTCCAAGAATCTTCAGTAAGCCCTGCTAAACAAATAATTGTGTAAATGTGGTTTGATCACTTTGTAAAGGTTGTGTGAAAGTCAAGCTCGGGTCACTGGTGATTTATCAAGCTGAGCTCCTCCACGATGATTTGAACACTGAAGCGTCTGAGTGACACAACAGCTGCTGCCATCACAAATGTTTACTCTTATAAATAACTGGACAGGTGGAGGAGAGCTAATTCTGGACGGACACACCAGAGTCAGGACATACCGGCACATCCACGGACTCTGTGTCATTGTCCAGAAGGAAGATCATGACGTGGACGGTTGTCTTCTGCTTCCTGAGTCATAGATGAGATAGATGACTCTAACTGCAAATAAAACATCTGACATGTGATTAATCAGATGCTGAAGTGTGAATGTCACTGAGGAAACCGATGCCTCTCACCTCTAGAAACCCGTCTGTCCTCACAAACACGTCTTAGTTGCTGGTAAAACGGAACCAAGTCAGGTGTTTGAGAGAGGTTTGGTCCCTTTCAACCAGCTACTGCGCCGTGACTTCAGCCAGCAACAAACACAGGAATATACACGAATGATGAGAGTGAAAAACACCTGGACCTGTATGCGGTCACTGACATGTTACCTGAATCACAGAACATTATTACTCATATTCAATATCAATGACAAAATATATTTTGTGTGATGGTTACTCTCTGGAAAAGCTCAGTTCTGCTCTCTACAGGAAAGAAATGGTAAATGCTTAAACAATTAAACAGCCACATTGTGCTTTATGTAAGGAAGTTTTCTTATTTTATTTATTTTTTCATGCCAGTCCTGTGTTTTCCACTTTGCTGTATTGTAATAAAAGCAAATTTATTGATTAAAAACAAACTAAGGAAATAAAAGATATTTGTGTTCATTTCTTCTCTTTATATATTATTTCTGTATTTATATGTATGGATTTTAGTTGCCATGCCGCATTAATAACTAACATTTATTAAAAATGCATTATTTATATTTAAAAAACAGTTTTAAAATATTTTATTACTATATAAATATATATATATCAACCAACTCAAGGTATAGCAACTCAATAATTGTCAACATATAATAAAATAAATTTAATTAATTGCATAACTGACACAATATGAGCAATTTTGAGCAAATAGAACTGGAAAATAGAAAAGAAGGCAAAGGAGAATCACATTTTGGAATTCTACATAAACTCACACAAGCGGAGTGATACAACAAAAAATGTCAGCATTCTTTGAATAACGCTCGTCCAAATAATAGTGCACTGTAATCTAATACTGTACAGAATATTTATTCTTCAGAATTCCATCTGTAACAAATGTCTCAATGCAGCTGCTTTTAATAAAAGTTTAAAAACATCTTTATTATGAAACCAAAGGCCACTTCAGATCAACAATTTGTGTACAAATATCAGAAAGCTAAAGAAACCCACAAAAATACAGTACATAAATAATCATATTACACCATATGGCGAACCAAAAATCATTGGATTCAGTGCTGTGCATCTATTTCATTCATTCCCTGATTGCACTGAACTCTTGCGGTGTATTTCAGAGTGACTGCACCAGTTCTGTAACAGAGAGAAAACGGACCAAAGTGAAGGACCAATTAAAGGACCCAAAAATGAAAATTCACTGAAAATGTTCTTATCCTCAGGCCGTCCAAGATGTAGATGAGTTTGTTTCTTCATCAGATTTGGAGAAATGTAGCATTATGTCACTTGATCACCGATGGATGCTCTGCAGTGAATGGGTGCCGTCAGAATGAGAGTCCAAACACTGATTAAAAACATCACAATAATCCACACCACTCCAGAATGTCTTGTGAAGTGAAATGCTGATCCATCCTGAAGACATTTTACACGTCTAACAAACACGTAGCTTGTGGAATATTGTGATGTTTTTATAAAGTTGTTTGGACTCCTATTCTGACGGCACCCATTCACTGCAGAGGATCCATCAGTGAGGATCAATCAATCTGATGAAGAAACTCATCTACATCTTGAATGGCCTGAGGGTGAGTAAATGCTCAGCAAATGTTTATTTTGGGTGAACTATTCCTTTAAGATCAAATACATATCAAAGTGACTGCGTACAAAATGTTTAAATGTTTGTTTTGAATATGTTCTGTTCACTATAAAGCGAATATGAACATGTGGTCTTCCTCATGAACTGGTTTGCACAAATAAAAAAAGGGGGGGAGGGGGGAGGCAAAACAGGATCTTTCCCACGAAAAAGTGTGAGAAAATTAAACCTTCACAGGTTTCCATGATTACTTTTCCTAAGAGAAAATTTCACAGTAGGCATCACACTTTAATCTAAATAAAACTGAAGGAAATAGTTTAAAGTCAAACAAAAGACACACACACATAACTGTGAATCTCATGAAAACATATCTGGGTCATTTTCACACCAAAAAAAACAAAAACAAAAAACAAATGCATAAAGAAAATGAGGCCTATTTTAGGATCATTACAACTTTTTTTTGCATTGTGACATTATTTTTTAAAGACAATTCATGTCATTTACACCATTATGCAATAATAAAAATAAATAAAAAATCATTTTACTGTAATACAGTAATGAACGGGATAGTACAATATATACTACCACAATAACTGAACAATTTATTTACTTTCTTCCACTTTTTAACATTACAGAAATGAAAATCGTAGAGATGCACGATAATGTCGCAATGCAAAAATATGTAAAAATCACCCTCATATTCCTCATGCAAAACATTCCCTTATTTAATAATCATTTCGGGGTAAATATAATGCTAGCATTTCTGAACAGTTTTCGTGAGACTCACTCATACGTATCCCTCTAATGCCCTGGAAAAACCTCGAGTGTGCTGGGGACGGACGAGACCCCGATCAGTGCAGCATTTTGCAGTGGCACCAGGAAATTCAGATACAGTAAATGAGGGAAGGAGGAGCAGTACCTCCCCGAGACAAGGCAACATCACTGTCATTGTGCATAAGTGAACATACAGTAGCAGCCAGACGTCTTCAGTGTCATCAAATCCCTCACGAAACAACTAGAGCTGCTGCATCGGCCTGGAACAGGGCCACTTGTTTGTGTTAATGCAGTTCTTTCATTCAGCAATTCAACGAGAATCCATGACAGCAGGGAGGTGAATCTCACAAAACGCATCAAGAATAGAATTCATGCCAAATTTCAAAGAAAAAAGAATAAGAAGTTATATTTCGCATAAAAGAAAATGAAGTCTGGTTTTAGGATTTGTTTTTTTTTTGCATTGTGACACTTTTATGACAGAAAAAAAATACAAATAAATAAATAAAATAAATAGCAAAAGCAAAAGAAAGAAGTCTCATTATTATAATGGTTTTATTTGTTGCGCTCACTTTAAATTTAGTTTTTAAATACAATTTTTCAAACTTTTTTTACATTATAATTTTTATTTTTTTATATGTTCCTTGTTTGTACATTGTTTGTGGCTTGAAAAAAAATGAAATAAAAAAATAAAATATATATATTTTTAAAATTTAAAGATAAAAAAAAAATTATTGAAAATTAAAATAATTTCAAAATGTAAAACAAAACAAGAATAAGAAACATGCCTCATTTTTGAAACCGAGAAGTAAAAAAAAAAAAAAAAAAGGAAAACAAATAAAATAAATAAAAAATAAATCGAAAAGGTAGTGTAAAAAATTATTTCACTATTCATCATTATGGTCCTAAGAGACATGGTTCATTAAAAAAAAACAAATATCTTCATGGTCCTAAGAAACATGCCTTTTTTTTCCATGCAAAAATATAATTTCAAGTTTTTTTTTCTTTAATTTTAGGGTGAAATATGGCCTGTTAGATTTTTGTGAGATTCACCCAGTGGTGCATAAATGTGCTCTTTCAGATCAAAACGTCAACCTTAAATTGCAAAGCTGTGATTCTGGGATTGAAATCAGCTGCTGTAAACAGTTGGACAAAATACAAAATACAATCAACTGACAAAAAAACAAAAAAAAAATACAGCACACAGGCCCTGTTGCGACACACCGTTACTACATGGATTCCTCTGATGACAATAATAATAATAATAATAATAATAATAATAATAATAGTAAGGCAACTGGAGTTAGACATCATAAAGAGCTTCCACTACATTTCTCCTTCCTCATCCTCTTCCTCTTTCTCCGGCAGCTGCATCTTGAGCCAGCCTTCGGCGGAGTGGCCGTGCTTCTTCTGGTGGCGTTTGTAATTGTCCCAGTGGCCCGTGGTGTATCCGCACTCCTGGCACTTGAAAGGCTTCTCGCCGGTGTGCCGCAGCATGTGGCGTTTCAGGTTCATGCTCTGGTTGCAGCTGTAGCTGCACACGCTGCACTGGAAGGGCTTGGCGCCCGAGTGGATGCGTTCATGCCGCTTGAGATTGGCCAGGTTGCCGCAAGCGTAGTCGCACACACGGCATTTGTAGGGCTTCTCGCCCGTGTGCACCCGGTGGTGCCGCTTGAGGTTGTCAAAGTGGGCGGAGGCGTAATTGCACTGCGGGCACTTGTAGGGCTTCTCGCCGCTGTGAGTCTTCATGTGGCGGGCGAGATGGTTGGGGTACTGCGTGACGAACGGACACGACGTGCAGGAGTACAGCTTGTCGCCTTTCTCCGGGCTGCTCGGTGAGCTTTTGGACAGCATGTCTAGTGTGCATTTGCTGCAGATCTGCGCCGTGGCGCCCTCCTCGTCCTCCAGCACCGCTCCGCACACACGGCACGTGAAGGGGAATAGCAGCTCGGGCAGAGGGTCCGACTCTTTGGCCAAACCCTCGGCGTGCAGCAGGGTGGGGGGATGGCGGTCTGTTCGCAGGGTGTTGTAGCTTTGGAGGAAGTCAGGGTCACTGCTGATGTGCAGAGTCAGGTCAGACACCACAGACTCTGAAAGACAAAAGAACAAAAACAAGCTTCCTCTTTACAGCGAATCCAGATTTAGGAAGCCAAGAGTTTCTACTTCCCCTTGCTTCACACTTCGCTTCCTCTTTTGGTTTGCAGCATGAAGTGCTTAAAGTGCGAAGTATAAAGTTAATGGAAATATGCAATAGCAAGAAACTTGCAGTTTTGAAGAGAACAAGTGCTTCTTTGTGCTTCCTCGGAATCTGTATTCCTGTTTAGCACTGATAATTAAAATAACGTCAAGTAAAATAACTGCTTTACCTGTGCAGGGAAATGGCATTCATAAACGATTTTACCTCTGTATGACACATATGAGTGAAACTAAATATAGGTCTCAAATTTTTATCCCTTAGGAATCGACTGGATCATGAAAAAATACTTTTCCCATTGTCTATTCTTATTTGGTATTATTGTAATAACTAGTATTTTGGCAGGTATATGTTTATTATGACAGGACAGCAGAAGCAGTGAAAGCAAGTGATAGGAAAGGTGAGAAGTGAGAAGGTGAGAAGCCGGGATTCAAATTAATACATTATTGTAATATATAATGAATAAATATAAATAAAATATCGTTAAAAAAATTATAGTATTTAAAAAAAATCATATAATAGTATTTTACAACACTAATATTTATGTCTTAATTTCTTCATTTTCAAATGTTAAACCATAATGTGTAAATGAGCACTTCATTCTGAAATATGCTTTGCATTTATTTTAATTAAACTGCATTTGTAAGCCATATGGCAACTTATTTTTATAATGTGTAATCATGATTTGCATGCTTGTTATTGCTCAACATTAACCATATTACTGAACCCGACTAAAGATTACAAAAACATTTTCTTCTTTAGCATAACATGCCCTAGGTATGCACAATTTGAAAAAAAAAAAAAAAAAGAAAGAAAAAGAACTGTGATATAAAATGTGAATCCATTAAAAAAATGTATTTGGCCAAAAAAATAAAATAATCGCTCTAAAGCTATACAATGATTTTGGTTTTATTTCAATTGATCGTGGAGCTCTTACGTGAAGTGGATTAAACATTTACCTTCCGTGAAGTCTGTCGATTTGTCCTCCTTGTGACTCATCATGTGTTTCTTTAGGGAGTGGCTGTTGTTGGCTCTGAAGTCGCACTGGCCGCAGTTGAGGTCTTTCTCCTGCGTGTGCATGCGCTGGTGCCTCTTCAGGTTTCCCAGAGAGTTGCATGCGAACGTGCAGAACTCGCATTTGTATGGCTTCTCGCCGGTGTGCGTGCGCACGTGCCGCTGCAGGTTGACCAGCTGGGCGGAGGCATAGGTGCACTGCTGGCAGCGGTACGGCTTCTCGCCGTTGTGTGTTTTCATGTGCCGCTTCAAATGATTGGAGTAACGCGAGCTGAAGCTGCACAGTTTGCAGGAGTATGTTTTACAAGAGCTTCCGTCGGGCGTGGATCTGCCTCGGTTCACCTTCCCCTGCGCGGTGTCTGTGGGGTGGGCCTCCTCTAACGGACGGTCCTGCCGGTCTGCGTCTCCACCCTCGGCGCCGCACTGGAGGCAGTAGAGGCCGGCGAGGTCCAGCGCGCCGCTCAGCGGGTCGCCCAGCAGCTGCCCGCACTGCCTGCAGGAGAGGTACGGAGCGAACGTGCCGTCAGGGCCCATCTCCTCCCGCTCGCTCTCCGTGTCTCGTGGGTCCTCGAAGTCGCTCTCCATGCCGAGACGGTTGTAGCTGGAACAGTCCTCATCGCTGAAGCCATACACCGGCATTCCCATGTCAGCCGTGACAGAGTCTATCGGGAGATCACAACATGCTCTCTTATTGTTTTTCTTTAAAACCATTTTCTTTACTGTGTTTACATAGAAATCTGAGGCAAAATATCTCAAAGATTTCATGATATTTAAAATAAATAAATAAACAGATACAATAAATTAGGGTCATCAAAATGTCTAGTCTGTTCTCCCAGAACAAAAATTGCTAAACGTTACACTAGTACACTAGCATATAGATGACTTGACATGGACTATAAACCACAAAACCTCATTTTCAATTTAATGCAATGTTTTTTTATTACAAAATCACTGTAAAGCAAGGCCTTAAGTTGTTTTTTTTTTTGTTTCTGTGGCAACAATAATATAAATGCTTAATAAATAAAAGCAATAATAATAATAATAGATGCTATTATTATTATTATTGAAAATATTATATAACAACAACAATAAAAGCAATAAATGTTGCTTCTACTACTACTACTACTACTATTATCATCACTGATATAATATTATAATAGTATTTATTTATTTCATTACTATTATTAGTATTAATAATAATAATAATAATAATAACTAACAATTAATTAATTCACTTTAATTTTGTTAGCAATAACTAACTATTAATTACTATTATTGATACAATATTAAAGTATATATAACATTATTATTAATATAAAACAAAGCTATTGTATCAGCTATTCTACAATAGATTATTATTATTATTTTAATATTCTAGTATTATATCATTATTATTATTATTATAATTATCATTATTGTTAATAATAACAGTAGGAGTAATAATAATAATAATAACTTTTATTATTTCTATTACAACAAGGTTTTCACAAAATCTAATTAGTAAAGTGTATTTTTATAACAGCTATTCTACAACAGCTTAGAAAGTGGGTCATTCCATTTTTAAAGCCTATTTACATTATCCATCCACAAATGTTTGGCTCAAGTATGGAACAGTACAGCAAAATAATTGTAAACTGACTTAAAGTAATTCATATTTCATATCACTGACCTGAGTCCCTCTCAAAACCCACGATCCTGTAGTCATTTTCTCCAAAGCCCAGGTCCTGTCCCAGGAGGAAGTCACTCTCCAGAACCAGGTTTTCCTGATTGCCGACTGCCGCCCCATCTTCAGCTCCCACTGCAAACAAACAACATCACAGTCAATAATAATAATATCAGTTTACTTTTTTATGAACTAGTGCTGTCAAACGATTAATTGCATGCAAAATAAAAGTTTTTGTTTACATAATATACGTGAGAGTACTGTGTATATTTATTATGTATATATATATATAAATATACACACACATGCATGTATATATTTAAGAAAAATGTTATGTTTATATATTAAATATATTTCTATATAATATAAAATATAATAATATAAATATATAAATGTATATGCATGTATAAATGTAGTTATACATTAAGTTTATACATTTCAAATATTTACATATAATATCAATTGTATGAATATAAATATATACATGGAAATATTTTCAAAATATATACAGTATGTGTGTGTATCTAATAAATATACACAGTACACACATATATTATGTAAACAAAAACATTTATTTTGGATGGGATTAATCGTTTGACAGCACTAATATAAACCAAGAGGCTCATCCTATTTTAGATCCTATTAAATCTATTAATCCTCCCATTTAAAAACATTATTTTTAAATTTTGACATTTTGTCAAGTAATCGCTTGGCTGAAGTATAGAAGATTTTAGTGGATTTAGTAAACTTTCTGAGTGAATGTTGAGTAAATATAGTGTAAAATGTTAATTAAATCACATAACAGCAATATATCAGGCTCCTAGTTCTACTGATATCGCCTATGGAAATTGAAAACTATATATTAACATTCTCTGATCTTGTGAATTTGATAGATATTACACTTTCTAGAAGAAGCCTTAGATGCAGTGTATCTGATAAAGATTCTCAGTCATATCCAGTAAATTGGTATGAGAGACTTGTACAGTGATAAGACAGACGCTTATCAGCACTGCAGCTCTGGAATGAGGAAAACAATACGATAGGAATGAATGAAGGAGGAAGGAACAGTGGAGAGACGGCAGATAAACGGAGGGAGTCGGGTCAGAGATGGGTCCCGCGGCAGGAACAGGGGTCTGTACTGAGGAAACGCAGTGAGGAAAGAATGACGACAGAAGAGGGGAAGCCGACATGTTTTCACTGAGATAGAGCCAATTCTTAAAGACCCGTAACTCAACATTAAACAAGGGCTTGAGAAACGATCGTTTAGTTAAACGGTTTCCTTTAGAACTTATATAAAAGCTCAAGAGGAACTAAAAAGAGCTGCTTTAAAAAAACAAAAAAAAGAGGAAAGGTTAGACTTGTGCTTTTCCAACAGAAGCTCACATGATCTTCGATATTAATTTTGACAGACATTTTTTCAACATGAAGCACTGCTAGTTAATGGGAGTGAAAATAAAGTACAGTAGAAACAAATTAAATCAGATTTAAAAACAAAACAAAGACGTGTGACTCAGCAACAAAAGGCTATATCCATTTTTTATCAATTATTTTTATTATTTATTTGAAAAATGATGATGATTGATGGTTATTATTTTCACACAAGTAGTTCAGTCATGTGAATAGTTTTAAAATTTAGTGTGAAATATCGAAATATGTCGATATTTGCCCATTTTCACACTCAAAATGATGAAATATATGAAAATCAGTGGTATCATTGCAACACAGAAGAAAAGCAGAAGACAAACGTAGAACACCTACAGAGAGAGAAATCAGGAAATCTGCAAAACCTACACTTGACAGACTCTAGATTGGAAAGTTCTCTAAATATTAAAAATATGCTGCTGATTATTAAAATTTGAAAATAAGACCAAGAGGGAATTTTTTTATTTTTTATTTTTTTATGTCTCATTATTAACTAGAGACTTAATGTGGGCATTAACAATCTTTTTATGCTCTTTTAAATAATTATCAACAGAAATCAACACAATCACACTGACTTCATGAAATTCACAGGCGTTAATTTTAAGAAATAACAGAAGATAGAGTCAAACTGTGAATAGAAGTGCATTTAAGTGAGATAGAAATCCAGACTTACATTTGACAGGCTGTGGGTTAGACTGTTTTCTTCTAGGCATTTTTCTGAATGTGTCTGTTTATAATCAGCAGTTCCCTGTTGAGCTGATCTTCATCACCATCATCTTCCTCTTCCTCATTTTCCTCTTCCTCTCCCGAACAAAGAGTTCCTCAAATCACTCATAAACCCCGAATTAAACGTTTTATACTGTGTATCCCCAAAAATCATACCCAAACAACTGAAATTACCCTGTTATTATTTCAGTTAGCGTGAGCTAATACTAAACTGCATACATAATTCATAGACAAAACTGCAGAAACGCAGTCATATACAACTTTTACATCGCGCAACTGGCACCTTGAGTCTGTTCTTAATCCACATCAATGAAAAATGAAGATATATAGGATATAATTTGTGTTTATCTTGTTATCAGTCGAAGGCTAACTAGCATGACCAGCTAGCCCAAAAAGAGAATATACAATAAAAGTCCAGTGTTTATAACCACTGGACAGCCAGCAGCGGGAATATCAGCGTTTCTCCATGAGGAATTATTCGTCCATGTGGATTTTTATCCCTGTAAAGTGTCTCCAAGTGTTGAAGAAGTGAAAGTGTGCAAGTTTCATTGCTGCTGGAGCTGTTGTGATGTATGTGCAGCACAGGAAGTGATTGAAAGGGTTCAGCGTTAAACAGGTAAAACCGCGACACCTACTGGACAGTTAGAGTACAACAGCGCTCTAATCTATCTATCTATCTATCTATCTATCTATCTATCTATCTATCTATCTATCTATCTATCTATCTATCTATCTATCTGTCTATCTGTCTGTCTGTCTGTCTGTCTGTCTGTCTGTCTGTCTGTCTGTCTGTCTGTCCATCTATCAGCATAATTTCTTAAACACTTAAAACGTCAAACATAAAAAATTAATATAATCTAAAATATAATATAATATAATTCTGTCTCTCAATGAATTAACAAATTGAATTATTGAACAGAAAAATTAAAAAAGATTCTTTGCATAATTTGCTAAACCCTTAAAAAAAAATTAATTAATTAAAAAAAAAAATATATATATATTTGCACACTCTCAGAAATAAACGTGCAAAAGCTGTCACTGGGGCGGTAACTTTTCAAAATGGTCCATTTTGGTACCTTAAAGGTACATATTAGTACTTAAAGTGTACATATTTGAACCTAGTATGTACAAAAGTGTACCTTTTGAAAAGGTACACTGAAAAAAATGATTCATTGAATTTACTCAATTTTTTTTAAGGTAAGTGGTTGCAATCAACTTATTTTAGCTACATTTAAATAAACAAATTTAATTGACTAACTTTCAACATATTTTTTTTTAATTAAATGTAGCTAAAATAAATTGATTGCGACCACTTACCTTGAATTTTTTTTTTTCAGTGTACCGTCCCAGTGACAGCTTTTGTACCTTTATTTCTGATAGTGTATACACACACACACACACACACACACACACACACCTATATATAGGCCAATATGTATATACTTTTTGGTCACACTTTATATTAGGTGGCCTTAACTACTATGTACTTACTGTACATCAAAAAATAAGTACAATGTACTTATTGTGTTCTTACTGTATTGCAAAACACTTCTGCTGCTATTGAGGGGGATACGGGTAAGATTAGGGACAGGTTTGGTGGTATGGGTAGGTTTAAGGGTGGGTTAAGGTGTAAGGGATGCGTCAACAGTGTAATTATAAATGTAATTACAGAAATTAATTACAGATGTAATTACATATAGGTATTTTTTTTTAAATATAAGTACAATGTAAAAACATGTACACAATAAGTGCATTGTACCAAATTATTAATTTAAACGTAAATAGTACATAGTTAAGGCCACCTAATATAAAGTGGGACCTACTTTTTATATATAATACAATATAATTTCTTAAACACTTAAATCTTGAATTAAAAAAAAAAAACTCTCCTCATGGATTATATATTTCTATATAATATGATATATATAAAAAAAATTAACTTCTGCCTCTCAAAAAAAAAAAAAAAAAAAAAAAAAAAACTTTAAGCAAATAAATAACCAACCAGACAAAACGCATGTTTTTTCATTTTCCATTTATTGGAAAGTAGGATTGAGAACAAGAATATTAAACTTTGCTTCTAACTTTTGCAATGAAATACAGATTTTAAACTACATTCTTTACCTATTGCCCAAAACTACAGCTGAGTGTAGCTAATTTACTACATATATACATACTGTATATATACATACTTAAATCAAAACTTCTCACTTAGAGAATCAAGAAAAAAAAAAATATAATAAAATAAGTATTATTTTCTGAACTACGCACATTACAACATCAGGCTAGACATTTTTACTAACTTCTTCATTTACAAGCTCAGAATAGAAACTAGTTTGGCACAGAATTGCCACACAAAACCATTTCTTATGAACATGGACACTCCTGCACTGGATCTGATGTAAACCTCACAGTTGAACAGTCAACAATCAACTCTACAAGGGTGTGAAACATTTCATAACAGTGTTAATACTTAATAAAAACATAAAACAAGCCATTGATATTCTGTTCACTGTGGTTAGAAATTAATAATGCATAATATAAGGCCACTTCTGTGGCAGATGATGAATTTATTGTCATAATTTACACATATTGATGAGAAATGCCACATTTGTAATTGTTACAACTATTAGTCCTCTTTCAGTGCAACACGTTCAAACACAAAAACATCATCACGCATCTAAACCGCTGTATCCGGCTGCCAGTGTTTTCACAATCATATTCATAGCACCGATATAGCTCCTCCTGTGATTACAGTTGATGTATTAGTTAAAGAGGTACAGTATGTTCATCGTCCAGGACATTGTTATTTATTGGAGTATACTGTACTACTGAATACCCGTATACTAACTTACAATTCCCGATGAGGCTGAGGAAGCTGAGAGGTTCACATTACTATTGCCTTTAACGCTTGAATATCAGAAGATGATATCCGCTGATCTGTGATGATGCTGTGGTTAAACCTTGATGATGCTGACAGAGGATGAGGTCCTTTGGAACTAGAAGAGAGTTTAAATAGAGATTAGAATGAAATGGGTGAATAAACCACACCTGAAGAGAAAACTATTACAATTCTGAGGCAGAATACTTCTTCTACATCAACTCTTTGGTAATACTTTACAATAAGGTTCATTTTGTTAACATTCATTTCCAGTAACATTTTATGGTATTGACATTAGTTAACAATATTAGTTAAAATGAGCTAAAAATGAAAATGCCTCTAAAGGAAACACTTTGGTAACACTTTACAAACCGGTTCCATTTCTTAATGTTAATTAATTACATTAGTCAACATGCTACTTACAGTATGTACTTCTTATATCAATTATAATAATTGGGTAATAACTAGGTTGAACCTATCCCTAAACTTAACCTTAACCCATGCAGTTACCTTATACTACCCAGTAACTATATTAATCTTAAATATATATATACACACATGCACGTGTGTGTATTTATATATATATATACACACATAATAAATATACACAGTACACACACATATATTATGTAAACAAAAACTTTTATTTTGGATGTGATTAATCGCGATTAATCGTTTGACAGCACTAGAAAGTACACTGTAAGTACCTGTACTGCAAAATAAAGTGTAACCAAAAATACTACTAATAATAATTGTTTTCAGCAATCCTTTGCAATAATGTTTAATTTCTTAATATCAGTTAACTACATTAGTTAACACAGATGAACCAACAATAACAATTTTTGGTAACACTATACGATAAGGTTCCATTTGTTAACTATATCAGTTAACAAACTAATAATAAAATTGCCTCTAAAGCAATTTTTGGTAATTCCCAATAAAATTCCATTTGTTTATATTAGTTAACATACATAAACAATGAAAAATACTCCTAAAGCAATTTTCAGTAATATTTTGCAATAAAGTTCCATTTGTTAACATCATTAGTTAATATGAACTAACAATGTAAATAAAGTAATTTTCAGTAACACTTCATGATAACTAATTTTTTTTAAATAAGGGGACCTTATTGCAAATTGTTCCCAAATTCTCTGTATATACAGAATATTAACCTACTGCGTTTTTTTTTTAAATCATGCAGTATACAATACTTACAATGTAATATAAAATATACAGAAATAAAGTACAGCCCGTTTCTACACTAACAAATCAGCCATATATTCTGACAAAATGAAATATTTTAGATTGTGTATTATAGAGAATGAGAATGGAAATCCTGGAATTATAGACATGCATTTCCAAAGTGACAAATCAACCAAAAGTAATATGAAGTGTGATTTTTTAACATCTATTTTTGACTTCTCATTTGATCAGGCTACTAAGAGTAGGGCTGTGCAATTAGTAGTAAATCACCATCACCTGCTTTCAGACAGAGCGGCATATACTACACAGAGCCGTAGTTCACTGACAAGCTAGGCAATAATCATGTTCATAACTGGAGATGAATTGCCTTCGATTATGAATGCAATATTGCCTAGCTTGTCAGTGAACTATGGCTCTGTAAATAGTAGTAAATGCCACTTCATCTGAAAGCAGGTGATGGCGATTTACTACTAATCACAGAACCGGTTTTACTGATGAGATGCGCATAATAATCGAATTTGATTAATTGCACAGCCCTAACTAAGAGCGAAGACATTTTCATAAACCTGAGTCGAAATGCAAAACAATTTTATTTGATAAATATTTGCTGAATGCATAAAAAGCGTGCTCATACGTGATCAGTGGTGAAGTTCTCACCTTGCTGCCCAGCAGGCCTCCGTTATGATACTCTGGCGTGCTCTGGCCAGACAGCGGCTTGCTCTTCTCTTTACTGTGGTTGTTGGAGTCATTGTCTTTGATGATATCATACTGCTTACAGAAGAGCACAATCACAGCTGCAGCGAGACAGAGATCAGCTTGATTACGGGACGTGGATCTGATACGTTTCATTAAAACAATACACTATCTTCCATCTGGACATCCAATTGAGTTTCAAAGGAGAAAATTTTCTGAAGGTCACCATACAAAAACAACAACAAAGTAGGCCAATTATTCTGAAAATATTTCAGTGATGCCAAAATGTAACATTTGAATGCAGATGAGAGAAGTTTAAAAGAACGTTACAGCTCTGATAAATGGAATCTCTGCATTCAAAACCATATAAAGCCTACTGTATCATATTTGTAATTATCAACACAATTAAAAGTTTGCTGAGCAACCCGTCTCCTGCATGCCTTATGTCATCTGATTGATAGCTTATCCTTTTATTTTAGTGCACAAAATCATAAAGACATCCTCCTCCTCAGATTATGGTTAACATGCCATAAATAGCCTAATGTATTGAATATGAGACTTGTATGACCTCATACTCAAAAACACATATGCCAGCTTTTTTAATACTTTGTCTAAATGTTCTATAAACCGTTCCATTTCAAAAATGGATTTTTCTGACTATTATATCATATGTCAGGCAAAATTTCTTTTGATAATCAATATCATCAATCTCATTAGAACCAGACTACTTCTTATGAATGATGTTTATGTGTAACTAAATCCCACACGTGTCCTTTACCTGCCCACATCAGCAGTACAGTCATAATGATCAGGATCTCTCCAGTCTGAAGGTGTCTGGAAATGTCTAAACCCTCAACCGCAGGGTCATCTGATCAGGTAAACAAGACAACAACATGTCTTAGAGGATTGAACATAATAAAGAAATGTTTTGTGGATTTTAGTTCATGTCTGTTAGCTTTGTGTTCAATATATTCTCAAAATAATCATAGAGGATATATATTCTGTAGAGCTTTCTCAAATGCAAAAATGGCCAAAAACATCCTGTTCATTAGGAAATACAGCAGCAGACTAATTATTGATTTACATCACATGCTATACATATTTTTGCTGAGCTTGGGTTTGCTGAGCCATAAAACTTCTTGATTTCACGAGCTTTACTGGTTGAATTGCTTAAGCTCTTTTAAGTATGGAAGCCTGTTTATTTGAGATAATAAATTATTTTTTATTCCATGGCAGAACAGAATTGTGAGATGTAAACTCAGAATTCAGCAAAAAACTAGTCACAATTGTGAGATATAAATAAAAAATTGTGCCAAGTAAACTTGGAATTGCAAGAAAAAAGTCAGAACTGTGAGATATAATTTCAGAACTGTGACAAACTCGGGATTGCGAGAAAAAAAGTTTAAATTTCTAATTTTTTTGAAATTCTGATCTTGAAACGTCAGAATTGTGAGATAAAAAGTCATAATTACCATTTTTATTTTTTTAATCCGTGGCAGAAACAGGCTTCCATATCATTTCACAATAGAGACATGAAATGTACTTTATCAAATATATGATATTGTACAAATGCTAATCCAGTTAAAATATCCAACAGACATGTTTACCTTGATCCAACATAGTGGACTGAAAATGTTCCGACTTTTTAAGCGTCCTGAAGTGAATCTTTTTGCTGGCCAGACTCTCTCCATAGAGTCCAACGGACTGGACCTGGATAATATAATCCGTGTCTTCATCCAGATCCCAAAGTATACAAGCACGACTGGTCGTGTTCACCTCACGAATAAAACGCTGCATCAGCCCGTCCTGACGCTAAAACACACACAGACACACACACACACACACATTTAATTCTAAGCACATTTCATCAGAGGGTAAATTTATTGCAGATATTAAATGTCAGACTTCTGCAATTATTATAAGGGCCCATAGGGCTGTATCTCATTGTAATAACTTTGTTTGACCTGCTGTGAGATGGCAAAGCCAATTACAGTCTCTCCCTCCGGAATATTCCAGGACACGGTGGCCGAATCCGCCCGCAGGTGAGTAACAGAGACATTGACAGGAGCAGCAGGGCGGTCTGTGAAGCACAAATCACCAGCATGAATCATTTATTAGTGCAACCCCCCCGACGCACACAAACATACACAACTGAAATTAACACCAAACTATTCAATAAAACATTCAGGCTCCACAAACGTCATGGTTGAAAAGATTAAACCATGTTACTGTTGCATGCAAAAGGGTGATGTTTGGGAGTTATTCTTAGATGCTTTAGTTTTTTTTTCTGTCTCCGTTTCCCCAAGACATCCAAAGGCCAGCCTGACATCGGCTCAATGAACAACCACAATAATGCGGTTCATAAATATGCAACACTTCTGTATTTAGCTGATTCACTCTGCTGGGACATTATGCAAATGAATTCTAATTTTAATTCTTTTATTTAATGGGAGCAGCGTGACTCAGTTGGACAAAATTAGTGGTAAACTCTTCTTTGCCAAGTCTCTGACTTTATGCGCCAGCGTGGAAAATCTGTTTGACAGAAAAGAAGGACTTTTGGTTTTTAACCAACACACAACAGCATATTCCTAATATAAAAAATCTAGAGAGGGAAAAATACAAATGCATTTAGGCACTTTTAACCATGTTTTTTTTTATTAATCTGTTTAGTAGGAACTTAAAGCCATTATAAACACTAAAGTAGGATCTTCTGGTACAATAAAACTAACTATAAATCTGCTTTGAAATAATCTGCATTGTGAAACACGATACAGAAATGTGATATGAACTAAAAATCATAAATATATTATTAGAAATGTCAATACACATTATAAAAATATACATATATATAAAAATATTTAGCTGATTGTAAATTATGTTGTACGATTAAGTAGAATGTATGTATGCATGTATGTGTGTGTGGTGTTTCAAATCAAAAATATTACGCAAGACTGATTCAGCTCCATAGCAAATCATAAATAAAAGTGACATTAAAAAGGTAGAAAATAGCTCCTTAGGGTAACCACGCATATATTTTCCAAAAATTAATGGTATAATACACAAAAAGACTAAGATCTCACAACAAAAATTACAGGAAAGGGATTGTAGAACAAAAGTTGTATATACTACAATTTGTGTAAATTACATACATTTTTAACATTTGGCATTTTACCGACATCCAATAATTTCTTATATATAAAATAAAGATTTATATATATATATATATATATATATATATATATATATATATATATATATATATATATATATATATATATATATATATATATATATATATATATATATATATATATACATATATATATATATATATGTACAGTAAAAACTACATATATACAGTATATAGCAGACATACTGTACAGTTATATGCTTGAACCTGGTTCCCTGTTAACAGCTCTCACATACATTCAGCTGCACCGACATCTTTATTTTCTTAAGTATGCTTTCTAACCAGAGCTCAGGCATATATTACTTCAAGAGGTAGAAAAAAAATACAATTCAATTACTAAGATGACCGACCTATGCATAAAACAATCTACACTAGCCTTTTCTTTGTTAAAATTGCATGCAGTAGCAAAATGGATTGCTGATAAGTGCTGATAAATTTGCTGATAATCAACAGAAAGGTTAAGGTTTTTTGTGAATGTGCACATTAGGACATTTTTTAAATAACAGGTTTAATGAAGTGCATACTGACTACATGTACAAATAGACTACAATTCAATAGAAGAAAAAAAAGTTTTTAGTACATATCTGTATTAGGTACGGCTCAAAATGTCATAATAGAGCCCTGCTGTAACAGCAAGACACTAAAACTAATCTATGCATCCATTTCAAAGCCAAACACCCCCTTGTAAACAATTTAGTCCCCAATGAGAGCACCAATTCTGGCCTGGCAGGACAATTGAGCCAGTGTTTCAGGATCAAACGCATTCACAGAGCTCAGCAGGAAAGCAAACATTGCGTCAGAGGAATGAGTAACCGCACTCATCCTTTTATCTTGCTATTTGACAACAAAAGAGAAATTCAGCTGGATGTAAGGTGCCAAGGTCAGTGCTAGATGAATATACATCATTGTGCATGGTTTCTGGTAAAACTGGCTAATTAAGAATAAGTGCACTGAGAGACGCCAGTTTTTCAATTAACTGTGGAGTTTGATGTAATTACAGGTTTGGCAGTAGTTTAAATGACTTTAAGTGCATTGAAGGGTGAGCAAAATGCCCAGACATTCCATAAATGACTGTTGTGTATTAGTGTAAAGTAACAAAAATAACAGAGGAGCATAATGAAATCATGTGCAATACAAGAAAGCAGTAGTTTGAGAGCATTTTTCCCTTTTGAACATATAATCCATCATTTTTACCTATATCACTGCCACTTCAATGTCATGATTTGACATGCTCCGGCTCAGGTCATTCCCTCAGCACTATCTATTGGGCCACTGAATCAAAGACAATGACTAACAGAGTAAAAGCAATTTCCTTAATGTCTTCCTCCGTTGGCTCCGGGAGAGCTTATATTAAAAACACTGAAAGCATTATATAACAGAGCCCTCTCTTATGCTTGACTGTAGTCATGGTGACCAACAAGTATAAAGAGATACACGCTGCGTTTCATCTTTATTATGTGTCAAACTGTATGCCATAGAAGGGAATAAGTTGACTTACTCGCCCCTGCAAAGCAGATGTGGCAGCCAAACAGAGACAGAACGAGGCTCATAAAAGTGACTAGGTGAATCATATCTTCCTGAAGAGTTAATCCAGATGAGCGACGCCGATTTCCACGGAAAAGTAACCTGAACTGAACATTCCTCCCGCTATTACATGGCTATCAATAGCGCATTTGTTTGCAACACTTGTACATTCTGATCACGAAGATGATAAACAATCTAAGCCAGCATCCTCTCAATCTGTTGCCATCCGAATCCGCAAAGAGCGAGGAAGACGTTTCCTTTCGCGATGATTTGAGAGCGAAATCACACTTTTCGCGTCCTTTCATCGATACTACAACGGAACGCCAACCTCGCCACCAGTTACGTCCGCTCGCCGCGCGTCTAATGTAACGCGTAAACGCGTGGCGTCCATCGCAAAGCTCGCGCTCGCCTTCCTCACTTTATGCGCTCGTGTAAGACGCTTTAAGAATACCAATAAATCAGCGGCTCTGCATCGCAGGCACATGACCCACAGGTGGCCAGTTACTGATTGATTCTCAGCAGTCACTCATTCACCTTCTGTAGCCGCATGACGCACTAACCTGCACCGGCATGAATGCGGTACAGCCGCCACCTCTCCAAAAACACCCTGTTAGACGATATTTATGACGCCATTCAAACTTGCACATCGATAGTCCACTGCAAACATCATAACAGACATAGCATAGGACAGCACAGAACTGTGGGAAGAATGGAATAAAAGAAATCAAATCAAAACACATCATATCTGTGGAAAAAAAAAAATTGAATAGTTTTTACTTTATATAATACTGCGATAATAAATTATTCAAAATACTTAAGAGTTTCACATTAGATAGGAAGTGAGAATAGAATGGAATAGAATAGAATGGAATTGGATAGCTAATTAAATAAAGGAATACCGGGATAATAATATTACATTAAGAATACATGTCATTTCAAATAGAACATTCAGAATACACTCAAAAAGAAGCTAAGAATAATTTGAATTATTAATAATTGCAACCCGAATTCCGGGAATGTTGGGACGTTTTTTAAATTTGAATAAAATTAAAAGACTTTCAAATCACATGAGCCAATATTTTATTCACAATAGAACATAGAGAACATAACATGTTTAAATTGAGAAATTTTACACTTTTATCCACTAAATGAGCTCATTTCAAATTTGATGCCTGCTTCAGGTCTCAAAAGTTGGCACCGAGGCAACAAAGGGCTGAAAAAGCAAGTAATTTTGAAGAGATTCAGCTGGCAGAACATCTAGCAATTAATTAAGTTAATTGACATCAGGTCTGTAACATGATTAAGGGATGTCTAAGAGAGGCAGAGGCTTAGTTCACACTGCAGGCTAAAGTGGCTCAAATCCGACTTTTTTGCCCAAATGTGACCCATATCTGATTTTCTTATGACAGTCTGAACAGCACAAATACGATTTTTTTTTTTCAAATCAGGCTCAGGCCACTTTCATATGTGGTACTAAATCAGATACATATCCGATGTTTTCCAATGCGACTTCAGTCTGAGCGGCCATGTTGCATTTCATGTGATTTTTACGTCATTGAAATGCGACAGACGTGACAATTCTGCGCTGGAGGAAATTGTGCTCTCCTTCTTCTTAATATTCTTCTTATCACTTTGTTATTTAGGCTCCAATTGCACATTTACTTAAAAATTTCTAAACACATGCTAACATGAGCATTTAAATGACAATGTGAACAACAGCGCAAAAAAATCGGATTTCAGCAAAAAATCCGATCTGAGCATTAAGACCTGCAGTGTGAACTAAGTCAGAGTCTCTCAGAAGTAAAAATGGGCAGATGCTCTCCAATCTGTGAAAGAGTGCATAAAAAGATTGTGGAATACTTTAAAAACTATGTTCCTCAAGGTCAAATTGCAAAGGCTTGCAAATCTCATCACCTACAGTGCATAACATCATCAAAAGATTCAGAGAAACTGGAGAAATCTCTGTGCGCAAAGGCCGAAGACCTTTGTTGGATACCCGTGATCTTCGGGCCCTCAGACGACACTGCATCACTCATCGGTATGATTCTGTCATTCACATTATTAAATGGGCCCAGGAATACTTCCAGAAACCACTGTCGGTAAACACAATCCGCCTTGCCATCTGCAGATGCCAACTAAAGCTCTTATCATGCAAAAAGGAAGCCATTTGTGAACATGGTCCAGAAGTGCCGTCGTGTCCTGTGGGTCAAGGCTCATTTAAAATGGACTGTTTCAAAGAGGAAAAGTGTTCTATGGTCAGGCGAGTCCAAATTTGACATTCTTGTTGGAAATCACGGAAGCCGTGTCCTCTGGGCTAAAGAGGAGGGAGACCTTTCACCATATCATCAGCATTCAGTTCAAAAGCCAGCATCTCTGATGGTATGGGGATGCATTAAGTGCCTACGGTTTGGGCAGCTTGCATGTTTTGGAAGGCACTATGAATGCTGAAAGTTATATAAAGGTTTTAGAGCAACATATGCTCCCCTCCAGATGACGTCTATTTCAGGGAAGGCCTTGTGTATTTCAGCAGGACAACGCAAAACCACATACTGCAGCTATTACAACAGCATGGCTTCCAGGTGCTGAATTGGCCGGCCTGCAGTCCAGATCTTTCTTTCACCTATAGAGAACATTTGGTGCATCATTAAATGAAAAATATGTCAAAGACGACCACAAACTCTTCAGCAGCTGGAAACCTATATCAGGCAAGAATGGGACCAAATCCAACACCAAAACTCCAGAAACTCATAATCTTGATGCCCAGATGTCTTCAAACTGTTTCGAAAAGACAAGGAGATGCTACACCATGGTAAATATGCCCCCGTCACAACTATTTTGACACCTGTAGCAGACATCGAATTTGAGATGAGCTTATTTTGTGCATAAAATTGTAAAATTTTTCAGTTTAAACATTTGTTATGTTATCTATGTTCTATTGTGAATAAAATATTGGCTCATGTGATTTGAAAGCCTTTTAGTTTTCATTTTATTCAAATTAAAAAAAAAAAAACATCCTAACATTTTCGGAATTCGGGTTGTAATAATAACATGAATAAAATTATTAGACAAAAACAGATGGCTATGAGAAAATAAATAAACAGTATATAACGCTAATACACGGTACTGAATATATCATAATAGAACAGAACAGAACAGAATTCTGCTTTGACTATTCTGATCATACCATGATGGAATACTGATATACCATAATAGGATAAACAGAACAGAATAGAATAGAATAGAATAGAATACTGCTTTGGATACGGTTCATACCATAATAGAATACCGATATACCAGAATAGAATAGAATAGAATAGAATACTGCTTTGACAACTGATCATAACAGAATACTGATATATCATAATAAAATAGAATACTGCTTTATATCACAACAGAACAGAGCAGAATAGAGTAGAATGGAATAGAATAGAACATAATAAAATAGAACAGAAGAGAATACTGCTATACAGATTATACCATAGAATAGAATAGAATAGAATAGAATAGAATACTGCTTTGACAACTGATCATAACAGAATACTGATATATCATAATAAAATAGAATACTGCTTTATACCATTATAGAGCAGAATAGAGTAAAATATAATTAGAATATATACCATAATAAAATAGAGTAGAATAGGGTAGAACACTGCTTTAACTACTGATCCATATGTCCTGGCAAATATAGTTGTAATATAAGCCATATATTCTACTGTGTGTCAATATCCATCTTTTTTTCTTTTTTTTTCTTTTTACAGCTGATGGGTCAGAGTTCATTTGGTGAACTTTGTTCTGCTCACTTTGTGCTTAGTGAGGGCTTTTTCTCTCTCAAGTGATCTCAGTACATTGCATTTTCATGCATGTTTACTGTGCTTTGCACTAATCTGAGTATGCGCTGAAACGCTGGAGTCTGATTAACATGGATCACATGAAGGTGAGTGAAAACTGAACACTGTGAACTGGCTGTGCTTTCATTTCAAATGTCCTGTACCAGGTAATAGACCAACAAATCGTCTTCCCTTGCAAGCTAAAATGTAATTACAGGAGGTCTTGAGTCTTGAGTGGTGCTGTTAATCTGAAGTGCTGGGTTTTCTGTATAATGTAGCAGTCGTGTTACGAGCTCTCTCTACCCGTCACGGAGAAATGCAACCCCATCAGCAGAGATATTGATAGAGCGAACGGCAAACAGATGGTGCAAATACTGAGAAGATGTGACGCCGAGATTTTTGAGAAGAAAATAAATCATGATCCATTTCATCAGGTTTGGCCTATTGGTTTTAAACAGGATATGTGACTATTAATTGTCATTATGCTCCTAACAAGAGTCTTTTATGCTAATGACCTGTGAATTTTGTTTATAGAGACTATATAGTTCACCAGTCATCCAAACGATGGTGGATGTGGCAAAGAGGGTGGAAATGATGCTGAGGGTCAGTAATATCAACTAGAAGTCCTTTATTTTAATAACTCAGAAATAATAGTTTAGACATATATAACATTGTATATTTATTTTAACTTATTTAATTATTTTAATTTAAATACAGCATTTAACATCTAACTAGTATATATAAAATTAAAATGATAGATTTTAATTTAATAGTATTTTTAAATTACTTAACGTTTTTTATTTTAATAACAATTCTAATTTAAAATAATACATTTCATTCAAAGAAATTAAAGAAATTTTAAAAAGTCAAAAACAGAATAATTCTCAGAAAATTCTAAAATGTCAAAAAACATGATGATAATTGTTTTGTCTCTGCAGGACCCAGAGGAGAGTTTGATTTTATTAAGTGGCTGTGGAACATCAGGCCGTATTGCATTTCTTTTGGTGGTATAGAGTTTAAGAAAGAAAAAAGAAAAAAATAAATGGAAAATTTAATTAGAAACCACTTTATATTTACCTATCTGACATTTTCCCCACTGTGTTCTGTATGACCGTTAAAGTTCTTCTTTATATTTGTCATATCATATTTTGTACCTCAGACATCCTTTAATGAGATGCTGAATGCCCAAAAACAGAAACAGATCTGTTCGTACATCATAGCTGGAGGTGACAGGTGAATAAACAGTCTGTCTGTTTGATGCATAAGATGAGACTCCAGTGTGACACTGCAGTATTTCAGGACTCTGTTTTTAAAGGGCCCTGCTGACATCACAGGAGGCCCCAGAGGACGACCCGGTGCTGGGAGCTCGCACACTGGACAAGGTGAACGCAAGAACAAAGAGTGAAACAAGTTATGCGGCTTTACCGTAGTAATAAATCAGTTTCACCAACCTAAGCAGAGACAACAGGCTATTCTTTGACATTTTCAGAAGAACATGTGAGCAGCACCTGTGCTCAACACTGCAGTGCCAGAGAGCTTTGGGCGGTTGCCAGGTTGTTGCTATGTGATTACTAAAGTGTTTGAAATTATTTTTTAACACATGGCTATACACTTGCTCGGGTGTTGCTCATAGGCCTAAATCAATATTGCTCAACTCATATCTCTAGATATGGCTCAGGTTCCTCCTTAATTATAAGTCTGTGGGATTTTCACCCATTTTACCATTAGAAAGTCTAATGGTGAAGGATTTTTTAGAATATATTATATTTTATTTCATATTTTGATATTTGAGTAATGATACACTTTAAAAAAAAATGCTGGGTTAAATACAACCCAGCACTGTGTGAAATATGGACAAACCCAACAACTGGGTTGTTTTGACCCAGCGGTTGGGTTAAATGTTTAGCTCAGCCTTCTGGGTAGTAACCCAACCACTGGGTCAAAACAACCCGATAGCTGGGTTTGTTCATATTTTACCCAGCACTGGGTTGTATTTAAACCAGACTCTTTTTTTTATAATGTTTTAATAATTATGCTTTCTTTATCAAAAACACTATTTAAAGAACATTCAGTTTGACAGATTTAAACATAATGTTTTCTCCATTTCCTGTTTTCTTTTTCCACTAACAGGTTTGTGCAGGAAAGAAGCGCGTCCTGTTCATTGGAATATCCTGTGGCATGTCGGTATGAATAACACTATTGTCTTTTTCTCAAATTACATTATTTAATCAATAGCAAATGACAAAATTTGTGGCAATAGAAATTTAAATAAGCCATCTCCTCATTTGTAGATTCATTTAATTAATTATAACTAAAAAAAATATATAGTTTTGGGTTAAGTCTCTATTTTAAGGTAGTTTATATATATATATATATATATATATATATATATATATATATATATATGTATATGTAAACGTTACAGTTTTATTTATATCAAGTTCTCACATTTATTTTGGGAATTGTGTTATAATATTATACTATTTAGATCTCTTTTCTATATGCATTGGCTACTTTTTACTATTTTCATAGTGTGATTTTCTATTAATTGTATTAAAAACAGTTTGGGTCAGTTTAAACCTGCAAACATCATAATAATTATTAATTAAATATTAATAATATATGAAACCCACAACAAATAAAAACTAAATTATACTGACCACTGAACCACTGAAAAAGGCACAAAAGCTGTCACTGATGGTACCTTTTCAAAAAAGTACTATGTACATTTTTGGTACAAATATGAACATTTAAGGTACTAAAAGGCACCTTTTTGGGGTAAATAAGGTACAAAAGGTGTACCTTTCGAAAGGTATTGCCACACTGACCTTTTTCGAGTGTACAGTAGGAAATGTCTGCAGGTTTTATTTTATTTCTTTCAGACGTATGTAGGTACCATTAACGTGGGCTCTTATCAAAGCCGTCTGCGGGTCAGCTGTGAATGTGCTTCATGATGTTGTTCTGTGTCAAAGGCACCATTTGTTGCTGGGCAACTGGATTTTTGTCTGAAGCACTTAGACGTCTTTACTCCAGTGCTTCTGGGATTCAATCCTGTACATATGGCGAGGTAGATCTACCGAGTGCAAACAATGCCTTTCTGCATATTACAACCTCTCATATTTTGATTTTAAGTGCACAATAACAAGAGGAGATTGCAAAAACTAACATTCTTGCCATGCTGACAGGAGTGAACCAATGCAGGACTGTTCATTTCACTTTAAAGATGTTGCAGAGAGGATGACTGCAGAGCAGAGGCATAAGAAAGCGTTCGTCCTAAATCCTGTATTGGGGGTATGAGACACTGCATTGACAAACACATCTGTGCATGTGCAAAACACCACCAACTGCTCTGAACACCTTAGCAACCACCCTAGTAACCACTGGCAGGCACCAAGGACACTCTATAATAATGGCTGCACAGGCATACTATAGAAAATGTCAAATTTCTTACTGATGTTTATGGAGTGTCCACCCATCATAAGAAGCTCTGGCCTCTCCTCACAGGCTGAGGCCATCAGTGGATCGTCCCGGATGAAAGGAGGCAGTGCAACTAAAATCATTCTGGAAACTATTCTTCTGGCCGGACATGAAGCTGCATTTAGAGGAAAGATAACAACACCTGAGTAAGTTTTAATTCCAGTTGGTATTTTTTCTAAACTAATTTGAGGTTTAATTGGTTCCAATAGTATATATGATAATATATGTGACCCTGGAGCACAAAACCAGTCTTAAGTGTCAATTTTTCAAAATTGATATTTATACATCATCTGAAAGTTGAATAAATAAGCTTTCCATTGATGCATGGTTTGTTAGGATCAGACAATATTTGGCTGAGATACAACTATTTGAAAATCTGGAATCTGAGGGTGCAAAAAAATCTAAATATTGATAAAATGGCCTTCAAAGTTGTCCAAATGAAGCTCTTAGCAATGCATATTACTAATAAAAAAATGAAGTTTTGATATATTTACAGTAAGAAATTCACAAAATATCTTCTTGGAACATGATCTTAACTTAATATCCTAATGATTTTTGGCATAAAAGAAAAATCGATAATACTTTTGGTTATTGCTACAAATATACCCCAGCGACTTAAGACTGGTTTTGTGGTCCAGGGTCACATATGTACTATTGCACTGTATAAACTAAACATGAAATGCAATACACACGCATTTCTGCAGTATTTTGTAACTGAACACTAAACCTACCTGAAAAACTGAAAGCACTCTTTATTTTATTTCTATCATTGTCCTGTTAATATCCTAATTATAAAAATAACATTGCAAATTTTCCAAAAACTTATGGAAATTACCACCACAAAATCAGTTGTTTTGATCATCAATAAATTAATAAATAAATAAATAGATAAAATAAAATAAAATTTGACTGCTGATCATACCATAATAGAATACTGATTTACCATGATAGAATAGAATTTTATTCTGTATATAATAGAATAAAATAGAATAGAATACAACTTTAACAACAGATTATACTATAATAGAATCCTGATATACCATAAATGAACAGAATAAGGCTTTGATTACTGATCATAACAGAATACTGATATACCATAATAGAAAAGAATAGAACACTGCATTATACATATATATATAATGCTGCTTGAAAGTTTGTGAACCCTTTAGAATTTTCTATATTTCTCCATAAATGTGACCCAAAACATCATCAGATTTTCATATAAGTCCTGAAGACAAAGAGAACCGAATCAAACAAGTGAGAGAAAAATATTTTCTTTGTCATTTATTTATTGAGAAAATGCAGTGTTACATATCTGTGCGTTGCAAAAGTATGTGAATCTTTGCTTTCAGTATCTGATGTGACCCCCTTTTGCTGCAGTAACTGAAGGTAAAGTTTCTTGTAAATGCTGATCAGTCCTGCACAATAACATGTAGTTTTAGCCCATTTCTTATAGTGCAGAACCACTTAAACTCTGTGATGCTGGTGGGTTTCCTCCTATGTCCTTCCACAAGATTTCAATTGGCTCAGCCATTCCAAAACATTAACTTTGTTCTTCTTTAACCATTCTTTGGTAGAATGACTTGTGTGCTTGGGGTTGTTGTCTTGCTGCATCACCCACATTCTCAAGACTCTGTTCTTAAACAGATGTCCTGAGGTTTTTCTTTAGAATTTGCTGGTATAATTCAGAATTCATTATCCATCAGTGATGGCAGGCTGTTCTGGCCAAGATGCAGCAAAACAGGCCCAAACCATGATACTACCACCACTACGTTTCACAGATGGGATAAAATTCTGAAGCTGGAATGCAGTGTGTTCTTTTCTCTGAACATAATAGCTTCAATAAGTTCTATTTTGGTTTCATCCATCCATTAAACCTTTCTCCAGTAGTCCTCTGGCTTGTCCACATGATCTTTAGCAAGCAATTTTCTTTTTGGAGAGCAGTGGCTTTCTTCTTGCAGCTCTGTCATGCTGACGGTGGACTCATGAACATTAACATTAGCCAATGTGAGAAAGGCCTTTAGTTGCTTAGAAGTTACCCTGCGAACTTTGCAACCTCGCAGACTATTACACGCCCTGCTTTGGAGTGATCTTTGTTGGTCGACCACTTCTCGGGAAGGTAACAGTGGTCTTGAATTTCCTCCATTTGTACACATCTGTCTGACTGTGGATTTGTGGAGTCCAAACTCTTTAGAGATGGTTTTGTAACCTTTTCCAGCCTGATGAGTAACATCAACTCTTTTTCCGAGGTCCTCAGTAATCTCCTTTGTTCGTGACATTCACTTCCTCAAACATTATGATCAGACTTTGACAGATCCCTGTTCTTTGAATAAAACAGGCCACGTACTGACATTTGATAGTCATTGCACCGACTGAAAACACCAGATGGACTCTAATTCCACCTTTAAAATAACTGCTAATTCAGGAGATTCACATAGGTTTGCAATGCACAGATATGTAACACCGGATAATTTTTCTCAATAAATAAATGACAAAGAAAATATTTTTCTCTCACTTGTTTGATTCGGTTCTCTTTGTCTACTTTCAGGACTTATATGAAAATCTGATAATGTTTTGGGTCATATTTATGCAGAAATATAGAAAATTCTAAAGGGTTCACAAACTTGTATATATTATGTTGTGTAAAATATGGAACAATTTCACAGTTCTCTTAAGACTAATCTGCTATGATTAAATGTGTCATTCAGATGTATTTCTGCCCGGATCACCGCGAGTGAGATGGTTTATGAAACTACTTACTCAAACAGTGATGAGCTTGCAGCACTTATTCATAAAGCAGGAGAGAGGTACAACATCTCCTATAGTCCCAACACATAAACCTGAGCTTTTCCACATGAACAAGCTGAACTTCTGGCGCACGTGTTAAAAAAATGCAGAAATTGCCTTGGTAATGAAGGTTTTGACACAATTATGATTTATTTTTTTGTAAATCTTTCAACAGCCTTCAGAAGAAAGCACATGTGTACTATATTGGATGGCAAACTCTTGGCATTATAGGACTGACTGATGCAAGTGAATGCATCCCAACATATGGAGCAGGTGCTGTGTGCAGTGCTAAATATTACTTTATTTGATATGTTCCTTAAATGTGTTAATTTGACAGTTTGTTAATGGCTAAATGAATAACAGTGCAATAATACATTTCTGGGAAATGTTTCAACTCAAAACTACTTTTTAATTGTTATTATTTGATCAGATTTTGATGACATCAGAGGTTTTATCAACAACGGTTTCAGCAAAATGAAAAACAAAGAGGGGGATCTATCATCTGTGGTGAGCTCAGCCAAACAACAAAGTGGCGATTCATTCAAAAAATTAAGATTTTGTCATCATTTAATCATTCTCATATAATTACAAACCTTTACGTATTATATATTTTTGCATCTGCAGAACTATCCCCTATCCAAGACCTTACATATTTATTTGAATTTTTCTTATCATAACATTTATTAACAGCTATTAATATCACAACTATTTCTAGGGGCCAGAATTTGTAATTGGCCACAAGGATTTTGTGGACACCATCTTACCGAGCCTGAGTCGAAATGACATGGTCCTGTTTCTGTTTACAGTTAATGGTGAGCAAACACGAACCAGTTGCAAAATGTGGTCAGTTCCTTAAATATATATGAAATATATTTGAATGTCTCTCCTAAGATGACCTGCACGAGGTGACGGCACTAGCCGATCAAGTGAGGCGAAGGACATCTAATTTGCATGCAATTGCTCATGACCTTGAGAAATTCAGCGTTCCTGTGAGTAAAATGAGTAACCAGGATTTTTGCCGCTAGCAAAAGCTCTTACTTCTTGATAAAATTCCCTTCCAGAACACGTCTTCTAAGTGCATAATGCTGCTTATGTAATCAGATCTTCTTCTCTTTTTTTTTTTTTTGCATGGACTTTGCAGTTTAAAAGAGAGAAAATAACTTCTATTTTAAATAATTGTATTATTAAATGTATTACTATATATTGCTTCAGGAAAGAGTATGCATCATGTTTGAAACCGTTCTGCACATCACATGGTCTTTTTCCTCAGAGGACGTGAACTCATTTGTAACGGTAAGCCATTTGTCACATGAACTACTCCCACAAGAACCAATTTAGTTGAAGTATTTATACTGTAATATATCTCTATATATACGCATGCTGTAAGAATAATAAAGTAAAGGCTTCAAAGAGTCTTTTATTCAACAGAGACAGCACTGGGAGCTTTCAACTAAATGGTGTCTTAATGCAATCAGCACAGGAGCTCATGTACTGAAGGGAAAAGTCTACATGAACTACATGATCGACCTCAGAGTAACTAACAGCAAGCTGTACAGGAGAGCCATCAACATTTTACAGGTATCATTATTATTCATATCATTATGAATTCATACTACTGGAACCAATTAAACCCCAAGTTAGATTAGAACCCAAAAATGCCAAACAATAACCTTTATGTTCTGTTTTCGATCTCTTATAGGAATTATATAACAAATATGATGCCCTAGCAACTACACAGCAACCCTACACTCTTAAAAATGAAGGTTCCATTTTTGGTTCCCCAGAGAACATTTTGGAACTTTAAAAGTTCTTAAAAGAACCATTGTTTAAATGATCTGCAATGGAAAGGCTCTATATGGATGCAAAATGTTCTTAACAGAACCTTAGATGCCAATTAAGAGTCTTTATTTTTAGGAGATTAGCATTGGTAACAAACACCACTAACATTTTCTTTGGAAAAATGAAAAAAATGTAGTTTGAATTTGAAATAAATATTATGTCTGGCTATTTTTAACTGTCTGTTTTAAAAACTAATTGAGCTGGAACTGTAATACGACCCCTGTGTGTGGTTTCCGTACGGTGGGTTTAATTATATACCATCACTGTCAGCAGTTCACAGGCTGCTCCGAAAGCGAGTGCGAAAGAGCTCTACTGAGAGCCATCTACAGCACAGATGACCTGAGTGAAGACATGACATCAGCAGATGTGTGGAAACACACAGATACGGCAAACAGACAGGATCGAGTAAGAACTCGTTTATTTATCTTGACCATCAGTGAAGTACACGGAAGTATTAAAGATTAAAACACTTATTTTTAAAGGAATTTTGACACTTACAAAGATAACATATTAGTTAACATTATTTAATGCATTAACTAATATTAAAGAATAGAAAATTTGCTGACAATTTACTCACGCTTACGCCATCCAAGATGTAGATGAGTTTATTTCTTCATCAGATCTGGAGGAATGCAGCATTCCATCGCTTACAGATCATTGGATCCTCTGCAGTGAATGGGTGCCGTCAGAATGAGAGGCCAAACAGCTGATAAAAACATCACAATAATCCACACCACTCCAGTCCATCAGTTAATGTCTTTTGAAGTAAAAAGCTGCATGTTTATAAGAAATAAATCCATCAAGACGGTTTTTAATTTCGAATTGTTACTTTCAGCTAAAATGAGAGTCCATATTATTGCTTTCTCAAGTGAAACAGTCATCTGGTCTAAATCAGGAGAGAAATTTGCACAGTTCAAGACAGTGAAAACAGTCCAAAACAGCTCTAAGCAAATATGTTGGTGGATTTCGATGTGAGAGACAGCAGTGGATGGACTTCTTCACAGGAGGAAGCATCATAATGGATTATGGACTTTTTTTTGGCTAGAAGCAACATTTTAAAGCTAAAACGTCTTGATGTTTTCTACGAGCGCACAGCTTTTCAGTTCACAAGGCATTAACTGATGTAAAGGAGTGGTGTGGATTACTTGTGATGTTTTTATCAGCTGTTTGGTCTCTCATTCTGACGGCACCCATTCACTGCAGAGGATCCATTGGTGAGCAAGTGATGGAATGCTACATTTCTCCAGATGTGTTCCCATGAAGAAACAAACTCATCTACATCTCGGATGGCCAGAGGGTGAGTCAATTTTCAGCAAATGTTCATTTTTGGGTGAACTGTTATAAACTTTAACAAAAGCATTGCATTGTTATAAGCACCTGATATGTTATACCTGCACATGTGATGTGTCCTGCACTGTCAGGTGGTCCCCACTGCGCTGGTGATGATCCGGTGCGGCTGCACTCTCGCCGAAGCTCGGCATCATTTGGATTGTCATCCTGTGATCCGAGATGCAGTGAGCGCCTGCTTCAATTCTTCCGGGAACAAAAGCACTGTGGACTAAACTGTGTTGCTTGGCTACTAATCAGTGACTACAAATTCTCATTATACTCTGTATGCATGCTGTGGCCTTTTGTTGTTGTTGAAATAAAGCCAACTGTATGACATCAGGGGAATTCTGATCATATTTTTCGCAGAAGACTTCCTTGACCTACTAACAGTAACTAGTGGGAACCTGTCTGGCTGCAGTGAGCTGGTAGTAAAGTGCGCTAGTCATGCTATTGTACCATCATTCCGCTGGAGTGCACACGGCATGAGCAGATATGTCAGGTAAACATGGGAAATTCTATGTGCACCTGTAAACGTTGCTGTCCGTGTTGCCCACCGAAGAGTGAAGAGCGGCCCCTCAGCCGCAAAAGAGTCTTCAAGTCGATCTACGACTATCCCTCACGCACAATATGGGATCTAAATCTGAGGAAAGGAGATATTCTGGAGGTGACGGGAGAGAATGAGCACTGGTTGTATGTGAGGAGACGCACAGCTAAGGGTAACGGATCTAAAGGCTTTGTGGAGGAAAAGGGATATGTGCCTAAAGACTTCATCAAACCGCTGGATAGCGTAGAGGCCGAGCTGTAAGTCTTTGAGTTACTTTTGATCGTTTTGAGCTTGTGCGAATGCATATAGAGCAACCTCACGCTTAGTGTTTTGAATCTCTGCCCTGAATGAAACTCGAATCCTGTGTTTCCAGTTTCACAAGTTCTGGTGAAGTTCCTCCAGTGCTGTGTTTTTCTGTAGAAAAGACTATTGAGAATGATTAGAGATAGGGTTTGGATATTATTGAACACTCAGATATATCAGGGTGAATCTGTCAAGAGACAAGTATAAGAGATCCAAAAAAGTAAATGAATAAATAAATAAATAAATAGAGATAATTTTAGGAATCGTGAAGTTTTTTTTTAAGCTTGTTAATTAAAATCAAATTAAATACATTAAATACCTTTTTCATTTGTTTGTGACATTATTTATTTAACAATTAAACATTACAGTATTCAAATTATGGAGGAAAAATGTAAAATTTTTTACAAAATAATTTAATTAAAATGTAATAATTTATTAATAAATAATTAAATTGAAACACTTCGTACACAGATTTAATAATAAAATTAATAAATAGTATATTGATTTTATATATATATATATATATATATGTGTGTGTGTGTGTGTGTGTGTGCGTTTGTGTGCATGCAAATGAATGTACTATTTTTATTATTATTATTATTATTTTTTGTCAGGGTGAAATATGACCCAAACCTTCCCCCCCCCCCCTGAGATTAACCCATTAAATTCTTTACTTTATTGTTTATAATAAAATCAGCATAAATATTACATTGAAGTACATTTATGACTATACTGTACAAATGTACAAATTTCATAATAAATAAAAATAATCCAAAAAGAATATATTTATTATTAAATTATGTTTAATATTATGATATAAATATACTATAAGATTTTTTTTTTCTATGAGATTCACCCATTAGTTTACTTTATTGCTCATTTAATCTGTCAAACAACATTGTATCACCACATTTTGGACACAAATACAATTTTGGACACTTAATAAAAAACTAGTGTCAACTGATTTTCAGATGGTATTTTGAGAGTGTTAAAACACGTATAGAGGCCAAGAGATGTCTGCTGAGACCAGAGAACAAAGAGGGAGCATTTCTCATCTGGAAGTGTGATGAGAATAATCAATATTACTTATCAGGTATGACAAGTGTTATTCACACACACATTATATCTCAAGCCTCTACCGCTTTCATTTAACTGTACTGAAACCAATAGAAAAGAGATCAAGTAACCATAAGCCAACATTAATCTTAACTTGGAGAGTAGTTGAATAACCTTTTTTTACAAATGATTTCTTTTAAAGTGAGGAATGGCCTTCATACACGGCATTACAAGGTCAAGCAGGGAGAAAACGACAAGCACTTCTTCCTTGTTCATCACATAACCTTCCAGACCTTGCGTGAGCTGATAGAGTTTTACTCTAAAAACGAGGGTGGACTCTGCGTGAAGCTTCACGAACCCTGTGTGAAGGTCAGTGAAGAGTTAAAACCTACAGATTAACGAAAGTACTGCAGCATCCTATTCAAAATGTTGTCCAGCACAATTCCAATCTGTCCATACTCTTCTAGCTGGACCAGCCAGCTCCTCTGACTCTGTCATTTGAAACCAAATGGGAGGTAGACAGAAGCTCACTTACCAAAATAAAGAAGCTGGGCAGCGGGGAGTTTGCGGAGGTCTGGCAGGGGCTCTGGAACAACACCACAGAGGTGGCCATCAAAGAGTTCAGAGGTAAAACAGGTTAAATCAGTGGTTCTCAACTGCTTTTACTACATGCCCCATGTTTTACATTTAATGCTGAGTGGCGAACCAAACGCAAAATAAATGTCTTAAATTAAGAAGTGACTTTAATTAATATTGGCATAAACTTATTTTGCTATCAAAAATACAGGTGCATCTCAATAAATTAGAATGTCGTGGAAAAGTTCATTTATTTCAGTAATTCAACTCAAATTGTGAAACTCGTGTATTAAATAAATTCAATGCACACAGACTGAAGTAGTTTAAGTCTTTGGTTCTTTTAATTGTGATGATTTTGGCTCACATTTAAAGAACCTAACGGAACTAAAGAACCTGGGGGTGATATTTGACGCTCATTTAACCTTTGATCCCCATGTTCAGAACACTGTTAAAACATCATTTTTTCATCTCAGAAATATTGCGCGAATTCGCCCCATGCTGTCTTTTACGGTGCCTGAAAAACTTATCAATACCTTTGTCTTCTCCCGCATCGATTACTGCAATGCTTTGCTTGCAGGTGTTTCAAAAACTACCCTAAATAAATTGCAGTATGTTCAAAATTCAGCTGCTAGAATCCTGACAGGGACCAGAACTAGGGAGCACATCACTCCAATATTGGAATCCCTACACTGGCTCCCTGTTAGGTTTCGTATTGACTTCAAAATTCTTATGCTTACGTATAAGGCTTTGCATGGTTTGGCACCAAATTATCTATCGGAACTTCTAACGATTTACTCGCCTAAACGGAATCTCCGCTCCTCTGATTCTGGCCTTCTGACTGTCCCTACAACTCGTTTACGCTCTATGGGTGACCGGGCATTTTCCTCCTTTGCTCCGAGACTCTTGCTTATCTGTGAGTTGTTTGGTGCTGAAGGGAAGGGTATCTGTTTTTTTTTTTTAATGAACAAATGTTGTTGTGTGTTTTTTTTTTTTTTCTCTTGTTGCTGTTGTTTTGTTTTCCTTCATTGTGTTTCTATTGTTACCTTCCCTCTATATATTTTGTATCCTTTTAAGTGTAAAGCGCCTTGAGAATTAACTTTTAAAGGCGCTATATAAAAATAAATTTATTATTATTATTATTACATTTAACAAAAACCCACCAATTCACTATCAACAAATTAGAATACTTCATAAATTTTTAGTGAATTGTTGGCCTTCTAGAAAGTATGTTCATTTACTGTATATGTACTCAATACTTGGTAGGGGCTCTTTTTGCTTTAATTACTGCCTCAGTTCGGCGTGGCATGGAGGTGATCAGTTTGTGGCACTGCTGAGGTGGTGTGGAAGCCCAGGTTTCTTTGACAGTGGCTTTCAGCTCATCTGCATTTTTTGGTCTCTTGTTTCTCATTTTCCTCTTGACAATACTTCATAGATTCTCTCTGGGGTTCAGGTCTGGTGAGTTTGCTGGCCAGTCAAGCACACCAACACCATGCTCATTTAACCAACTTTTGGTGCTTCTGGCAGTGTGGGCAGGTGCCAAATCCTGCTGGAAAATGAAATCAGCATCTTTAAGAAGCTGGTCAGCAGAAGGAAGCATGACGTGCTCCAAAATTTGCTCTTGGTAAACGGTGACTTTGGTTTTCAAAAAACACAATGGACCAACACCTCTGGCATCCTTCTGTCTCGGGAGACAATGGAGTATTTGCGCCCAAGTCAGTCTGTTGTCGAATTGCAGTGCCTGCTGTGGCTGAACAGTCCGATACGAGAGTGGCAGAGTTTGCTGCAGTGACCACAAACGAAGCCTGTAACTGCTTCTGCTTCTGTGGACACTGCCTCTGCTCTCTGCCGTCTACGCTGCCTTTTCTCCTCCCACTGGTCCTCTCTCTTTCTCTCACTCAGTTTTATGCTGGTCCTTACGGTGAGCCGCCAGCTGACACGATCTGTGGTGGCAGCTTCCAAGTCTGCGGGATTCAGGCTGCCGGCTTTCAGATCAACACCAACCAACACCAGCAGATGACATTGCACCCCAAATCATCACAGACTGTGGAAACTTAACACTGGACTTCAAGCAACTTGGGCTATGAGCTTCTCCACCCTTCCTCCAGACTCTAGGACCTTGGTTTCCAACTGAAATACAAAACTTGCTCTCATCTGAAAAGAGGACTTTGGACCACTGGGCAACAGTCCAGTTCTTCTTCTCCTTAGCCCAGGTAAGACGCCTCTGACGTTGTCTGTGGTTCAGGAGTGGCTTAACAAGAGGAATACGACAACTGTAGCCAAATTCCTCGACATGTCTGTGTGTGGTGGCTCTTGATGCCTTGACCCCAGCCTCAGTTCATTCCTTGTGAAGTTCACCCAAACTCTTGAATCAATTTTGCTTGACAACTCTCATAAGGCTGCGGTTCTCTCGTTTGGTTGTGCATCTTTTTCTTCCACACTTTTTCCTTCCACTCAACTTTCTGTTAACATGCTTGGATACAGCACTCTGTGAACAGCCAGCTTCTTTGGCAATGAATGTTTGTGGCTCACCCTCCTTGTGAAGGGTGTCAATGATTGTCTTCTGGACAACTGTCAGATCAGCAGTCTTCCCCATGATTGTGTAGCTAGTGAACCAAACTGAGAGACCATTTTGAAGGCTCAGGAAACCTTTGCAGGTGTTTTGAGTTGATTCGCTGATTGGCACGTCACCATATTCTAATTTGTTGAGAGTGAATTGGTGGGTTTTTGTTAAATGTGAGCCAAAATCATCCCAATTAAAAGAACCAAAGACTTAAACTACTTCAGTCTGTGTGCACTGAATTTATTTAATACATGAGTTTCACAATTTGAGTTGAATTACTGAAATAAATGAACTTTTCCACGACATTCTAATTTATTGAGATGCACCTGTATAGGGATTTTTGCATTTTATTATTTGCATTTAGTATTCTTTTTCAACTGGTGATCATGATCCAAAACAAACTCGAACAAGCTAGTATACCAGCTAACAAAAACATGTTCTAAGAATGTTTAGCTAACATTGTCATTAAGTTAAAAAAAAAAAAAAAAAATTGTTTTTGAATGTTCTCTGAACATTCAAAATGTCCTAATTTCTAAATGTTTTAAAAATGTTTTGTTCCATGAATGATGTGAATAACATTTTTGTGCTTATGTTTTGAGAACATTAGTAAAGACCAGATAAATTTGAACATTTGAAGTTGTATTACCGTTACTGGAAGAATGTTTGTTTTTAACTGTTTTTGACCTCGCCAGATCCTTAGCCAAAGTGTGCTCAGCTAGGAAGGTGCATCTCAAATGATTTTCCTTTTAAAATTATGATCAATTGATATTATCTGTCCCACTTTACTTGCAGATGTCAACTACTCAAATATCAAAACAGAGATTGATATCATGAAAGAGCTGCATCACGAGCGTTTGCTGAAGCTCTACGCTGTGTGTACCAATAGTGAACCCATGTGTTTAGTCACAGAGCTCATGAAAAATGGCAGCTTAAAGAAATTTCTCATCAGTAAGTGACATAATATTAACTCGCATGCAACTAAAAACATTTAGTCACCCTTAATATTAACTGACGCATTGCTTTGACAGAAAAATGCCGTTTAAGAAATAAGTTTGTTTTTCTTCAGGCCACAAAGAGAAACAAGACCTGGAGTTTTCACTCATGATGGATTTTGCTGTGCAGGTAACTTGATTTCTTTGTGAGTAATTCAGTTTTCTGGAATGTGATCAAAATCATACGGCCAGTTTTCCTTAAAAACAATTAAACTCAACATGAAACTCCCAATCTGATGTTTTTCTTACAGAAACTGTAGGGCAGAATTTTTACCATTATGATACCTTTTATTAAAAAATAAGAGTGACTGGGAAAGTATTTTCTGAAAATTTCAGAACAAGGCTATTTTTAACAGAACGTTATAGTACGTTATAGTATTTTTTTTCTTTAGAATAACATGCACTGATGAATCATTATAACCATTATATGTCAATGCATTCTCTCTGAGTAAGCAATTCATACATTGATTTCTCTGAAAAGGCTCGTTTTATTGCTCTGTTAGTGAAAGAGGCCTGACATTAATGTTAGGGAGACAGGTGGCGTGTTCATTATTTTTGCAATTCCATTCGGTGCTGCTGTCATGCAAGATCAGCTGCTTTTCAGTATTCAAACTGATGCTTCCTCATTTCCTCGCTCTGCCGTCCTCCAGCCCTGTGACCCGGAAATCGATCATCATGAAGGACATATCAATTCTCCAAATGCACTTGAGGCAGTGAGGAAAGAGGAAACCCTCTATGTGGTGTTAAAACACCTTACATATGCATAAAACTCCTCATTCATATCCAGCACAACAGTTACATTTATAAATAAAACATTTTATATACTTAAGCAGTGCATTTTGCATTGTTGACACTGATTTAGGGATCACACTCTCCAATCAAAAAACTTTTTCAGTTGACACTAAACCAAGGCTCTAAATTTGAGAATCTTTTTATTTAGAAGACCCCAATGGTCTTTTTAAATGAATTAAATAAATAATCGATTTAAATGGATTTAGGTTGACTTGAAAAAAGTAAAATAGCGAAAGAATAAGAATTTCTTGCAATCTATTTAAACAGTTTGAAAATAATATATAGGCCTACGCACCAGAGTTGGGTGAGATGCAGTAACATATGAAACACAAAATCTCGTCTCGTCACATTCAATTATGAATAGAGTGGAGGAACCCGGAAGAGTAATTCGACGGGGGTTCCTTTGAGATTTTCAATTTATGAGTAAAATAAAGCCTGTGGTTAACATAACCTGACTATACTTTTACGTTTTGTTGTACAACATAAATTACACTCATCCATACCCAAAACCCAAATTTTGAAACAGTTCTGTTCATTTTTGAAAACGTATGTTTTAATTTGTAAATAGATAAGAACGTTTGGGCTGTGAGTGTGTGCAGTTTACATTGTAGAACAAAACGTAAAAGTATCGTGAAGTTATGTTTACCACAGGCTTTATATTATTCATAAATTGAATAACTAAAAAATCTCGAAGGAGCCCGCAGCGAATTACACTTCCTGGTTCTGACGTCATAGTTCCCCCACTCTATTACGTGAATTATGTAAATGACATCCCATGTTTTCATTTCAAAATGGCGAAATTTCACAACAAAGTTGAGTAGTTTGTATCATTTTATATTACCGTTGGTCGTTTAACATTATTATCGTAAAACAGTAAAGCCCCGCCTCTTTGATTTGATTGGCCATCTCAATTATTTTGATATTAGCTATGTTTCCATCCACCTATTTGTATGCGCATTTTGGAATATTGCATAAAAAAAGGTGCATGGAAACGCCAAGTGCGCATAAATTCTGAAATGCACATAAAAAACTTATGCACACAATTGAGTATGATAAACTTTTTATCCAATAAAACAAATGCACATGAACTACGATGTAAACACGAATAAATTCCACCATGCGCATCAAAAAAGTCATGTGACTTTGCACGATGGGATTTGATTAACTTGACTAACCAGCAGACCGATCTCGTTGCACAGCATCTGAAATGTTGTTTTTGTCCTTCTGAAATGCCTGAGAAAAGTCTGTCTTCAAAGTAGGCTATTTCTGAATAATTGTCTTACACCACAGTTCCCTAACAGCCTCCAAAAGCAATGATCGCATTCGTCTGCTCACTCTGAGGAGCAAGCAATTTATAATGTATGAAAATTTTTATATTCAGTGACTTCTACTTTTCTTAGTGATATTTAGGCCAGTTTGTCAAGAAGTGACGATTTTGTTCTCTTTGACTCATTGGATGGAAACAGTGCTTAATTTGCAAATGTTTTATGCAAGGCAAGGCAAGGCAAGTTAATTTATATATCACATTTCATAAACAGTGGTAATTCTAAGTGCTTTACATAAAAGGACGTGAAATAGTCATTAAAAATAATAATCACAACAATAAAAACAAGGAATTAAAAAAATAATAAATCACAACAATAAAAACAAAATTATATAAAAATCGATTTAAAAAGAATTTAAAACAGTTAAGATTTGAGAATGATTACACATAGTGCAATCAGTTCGGACATAGCACAGTGCTCATTTAACAAATGCACAGCTAAACAGATGAGTTTTGAGTCTGGATTTAAATTATCTCTTCTGGAAGCTGGTTCCAACTGCGGGCGGCATAATAGCTAAAAGCGGACTCCCCTTGTTTTGTGTGAACCCTTGGTGTTTCTAACTGACTCGATCCTGATGATCTGAGTGGTCTGTTAGGTTTATATTCAGTGAGCATATCTGCAATGTATTTAGGTCCTAGGGCCTAGGCCATTAAGTGATTTATAAACAAGTAAAAGTACTTTAAAATCAATCCTAAATGTAACTGGAAGCCAGTGTAAGGACCTGAGGACTGGTGTGATATGCTCAGATTTTCTGGTTCTAGTCAGAATCCTGGCAGCAGCGTTCTGGATGAGCTGCAGCTGTCTAATGGTCTTCTTTGGAAGGAGACCATTACAATAATCAACCCTGCTGGTGATAAAGGTGTGAACAAGTTTCTCCAAGTCTTGACTGAACATCTAATTCTTGCAATGTTTTTGAGATAGTATGCTGATTTAGTTACTGCTCTGACATGACTACTAAAACTAAGGTCTGTCTCCAGAATCACCCCAAGATTTTTGATTTGATTTTTTGTTGTTTTACTCCTAGAGTCAAGGTATGCATTCACCTTGAAAACTTCATCTTTGTTTCCAAATGCAATGACTTCAGTTTTCTCCTTGTTTAACTGAAGAAAGTTCTGGCACATCCAACTGTTAATTTCATCAATGCATTGGCAGAGGGAGTCAATGGGGCTATAGTCATTTGGATAGCTGTGATAGAACCAAATTGCCTTTCTCATTATTTGACTTATTGGGAGCATATACAGGCAAAACAAGAGTGGTGCAAGAATTGAGCCTTGTGGGACTCCACTTAGACTTATGCTCTCCTGTACTCACATAATAACCTCTCCCTTCTAAGTATGACCTGAACCATTTGAGTACCATCCCAGAAAGCCCGACCCAGTTTTCCAGTCTCTCTAGAAGTATGTTATGACAGTGTCAAACGCAGCGCTAAGATCTAGTAGTACCAGCACTGATATGCGATATTCCAGTTTTGCGCACAGGTTAAATTCGCATCTTTGGATGGAAACATAGCTATTGACGAGCGCTGTTAGACCGCTGAGGCAGAAATGCCTAAAAAACAAATTTTCCACTCTAGTAGTTTGCTAAACTAAGTCTCGTACTGGATTTCTTTTTTTTTAGATTACGGAAGGAATGATGTACATTGAAAATAAAATAGTTCACCGCGATCTGAGAGCCGAGAACATTCTGCTTACCGACATGCAATGCTGCAAAATAGCTGATTTTGGACTCGCTGAAATTAATCTTGCTGGAAGTCACAGAATTTCATCAGGTGAGAGAGGCTCTTTGAAATGTTCATTCAAACATATAAGACACACAAAGTGCATATGACGGTTCTCATCTATCTGCAGAAATAAAGGTCCCAGTGAAATGGATGGCCCCTGAGATATTTGACAACAAGGCTTACACAAGCAAGAGCGACGTCTGGTCTTTTGGCATCCTTTTAACTGAAATCGTGACGTATGGAGATGACCCATACCCTAGTAAATACATTTCACCACTCTAAACATGACACATGTGGGTGTAGGCTTGCATCTCACTCAACTCTGGTGCATTTCTTTCTTCCACAATCTCAGGTATGGACAAAATGACATGCGTTCGGTCCATTCAGAGAGGAGAGCGGATGAAGAGACCGACTGGCTGTCCTGAAGCACTCTACGACATTATGTTGCTGTGCTGGAGGTCAAACCCTGAGGAGAGACCAACATTTACGGAGCTACGGGAGAAGCTTATGGCTCTCATAAATGAGCCTGATTCTGAACTGGAGTAGATACTGTAGAAATGAGAGAGCTGGAACACTTTTGAGCTTAGATTATACGTATCCAACACATATACAATCACTAATAGTTTACAGAGGTAACAGGACATATATACTGAAATTAATGCAACATGGGTGATTCTCATGAAAGTGCAATATATATATATATATATATATATATATATTACAGTAAATATTACAGTACTATGCCTTTTTAAAATTCAAAACGGCATAAATTTTCTAAAAAATATATCTAAAATTATATAATGCAATAATGAGAATTTGAAGCTAAAATGCTTAATTGTCATGGGGGAAAAAGTAAAATGGCCTGAAAAAGAGGCTTCATTTTCTTTAGGCAAAATTTTAAAATAAAAAATACATTTTTGCCATTACATGTGGCTCAGATGTGTCCTTGACAGGTTTCATGAGATTCATCCATGTGCAAACTGTGACATAAATCTCTCAAACATATGATTATGGAGGACTATTACTAGTATTGCTAATCAGTATTACCAAAGGTGATTATGAAGTTTCTTAATTTCCAAAAAGCTGTTTAATATTCCCTGGTAAGAAGGAAATATTCCACTGTTGACTGACATTTTTGTGATCAAAGCTGCTGAACTAAAAAATGCTGGATGCCTGGACCCCAATGTAGAAACACCGTGTCATGTGAACTTTCGACATTTGGTGATAGCAGAGTCTTTGTAAATGAATGTTCAATTTTTGACCTTTTATGTGAACTGTTGTAGGATCATGTATCTTCTGTGACCTGATAAAGAACATAGTAATGTAATTATGTAAATCTGGATTGCTGCTACTACTGTAAGTGCACTTTTTAAGGCAGGTTTCCTTCTTCCTTACTCTCAAATTCTTTACATTATCTTTACAGTAAATGTAAATTTTTACTTTGAATTATACACTACCGGTCAAAAGTTTTTAAATAATTAGAATTCTTTCATATTTTTGAAAGAACTCTCTTATGCTCACCAAGGCTGCATTTATTAGATTAAAAATACAGTAAAAACAGTAATATTGTGAAATATTTTTACAATTTAAAATTATTTTCTGTTTTAATATATTCTGAAATGTAATTTTCCCATCACAGGAATAAATTACATTTTAAAATATATTAAAATAGATAACATTTTAAATGGTAAAAAAAAAATAAAAAAAAATAATAATAGTTTTCATTGTATTTTTGATCAAATAAATACAGCCTTTGTGAGCATAAGAAACTAATTCTAAAACATTTAAGAAATCTTAATTATTTCAAACTTTTGTTAGGTAGTTAACAGTAAGAATGACACTTTAATGGATGTCAACCCTTCTCTGGCCCGTGGTTTCAAAAGCACTGCACAAGTGGGGAGTTACATTGGAAGTAAAAGGGATACATTTTATTCAAACTATCATAGGCTATGTGCGATTAATGGTTTTCAGTACATATGCTGTAAAGTCCAGGCTTGTGTGACCATCTATGCACCCTGCTGAACTACATTTACATACCATTGACTAATAGCTGTACTAGATTAATGACTGATGCAAGTCAACCTCAATCCTCTCACCCTGCTAAAGATACTCCCAATGCAGAGGCAATGAGATTAGAATGACGCAAGAACTATTCAAGCTGCTGGACTCAAACTCTGCTGCAATTATTCATGCTTAAGTGTGTACGCGATTATATCACTGAATACATGAAAGACAAATAACAAAAAACATGTTTAACAAAGAGCACTATAATATGGAAGAAGTGAAAAAAAGTTGTAAACTATCAGCAAAAATCTGACAGTCTGATTTGTGGAAACATACTGTACCCAAATACATAGGTGCAAACAATTTTAGCCCCACAAAGCACTGCATCCAATGATCTGCCACACAACTCTTTCAGGTTAAAAATGTCATGATGGCAGAGCAACAATACAAAGAGAAACTTGCTGAGCAAGTCACAGTTATTGTTGACGTTTATATAGTCAGATACCTGAAACAACACTAATCTTCTAATTTTAAATATGTGCTCACCTGTTATGAAAACAAAAAGTGACACTGTCAGAGTTGAGCATTTATTACTGTAAATGTTACAGTACAATAGCAACATACAACAAACCCGGATCAAGGATGGTTTAAATACCATGCATGGGGAGATCTTTTATGATGTAAAATGTGGCATCAAGCACCACTTAGCAGCATCAGAAAATCTTGCAACTTCAGAAATAAATAAAACATAGTTAAGTGAGTCATTTTGAAATATACATTCATGGCAAAAAGCTGCTGCTAAACTGAGCATTCGAGCAATACCTCTTTCTCACATCATATCTGCAATTATATATTTAGAAACAGAATTGTGCCATTTACCATATAAACTAGAAGTTATGCAATGCTAACCTTGGTTACGCTTTGGGCAAACGATGCATGTATATTATAATACTTGTAACATTCAGAACCCTGAGATTTCAGTGCTTATCGATAAAATGTACACGAGTGTGTGACTGTGAGTATATACAGTATTTCACTGAGTATATGAATCCATGAGTAAAATATTTGTTGATTAAAGTTGTAACAGACTCAATAAAATAATACCTTGACTAAATGGAAATATACAGAATTGTACAATATACAGTTTTGAAATATCTTAAAAGTTTCTATTTAGCTCTTTAGACGTCTTTGAAGTCTCATCTAAAGTAACAATAGTAATAAAGTGCTTTATATGAGGGAATACCAAATGATTAAAATTCTTCATTGTTCACCATAACATTATTGTCCTTTCTTTTGTTTACTGGCCCTGCTGTTTATTTTAGGAGACACTTGCCATTCAGTCAAGCCATTGCACATGTCTTTTCGGTTTCCATGTAGCTCTTTGTACGGTGGTTGTTTAGTAATCACAACCATGCTGTCTCCTTGACTTTCAACACTCACTATGAAACTCTGAAGATCTTTCAGTTTAGCTTTCTGATTCATGCAGTTCTCCACGGATCCTGGTTGAGACTCCACTGACGTTCTCGTTACCTGTTTCGCTAGTGTGCTCTCACAGTCATCAACAACAGCTTCATCAGATTTTTCTTTCTCAAAATCTTCCTCAACAGAACTACATTTGTTCATTTCATTTTCTGTGTCTCCTTTGACCTCAATATTTGCCTCGGAGTTTTCTTCAGGGCGGTCCTTGTCCTGTCCCGTGTCTGATGTCCCATGTACATTGGCGTCATCCTCTGCAGATCCATCTTGGTTCCCATCAATATTATTCTCACTGGTGGACTCATCATTTGGAGTTTCAACTGACTTTTCACCTTCAGTAGGTATATTGTCTTTGTTTGACATAGATTCACCATCTTCTACAGACTTGTCTTCAGTACTCTCTTTCCCAGTCTCAGTTTCTGCTTCCCTGTCATCCGATTCAATTTCCTCACCAGTTTCTGTCATCTCATCCTCTTTTTCCTCCTCCACAGCCGTATTGCTATTTTCTGCACTTGCTGCATCTCCCTCGGGACAGTCTTTCTTCTCACAGTCCTCTTCTGTATCTTTTTCAGTTTCATCCTCAACAATCTCTACTTCCTCTTCCTCTTCAGCATCTGTCTTACCATTTACCACGATTTCTTCTTTTGCATCCTCACCTTCTTCATTCTCCACCTGTTCTTCACCAGAATCTCTTTTGTCATTTGCTTCCTCTTCATTTGGATCTCTTGTCTCAGACACATCTTTGATGTTTTCTGCATTTTCGCCTTCATCTACTGTATTGACAACACTTTCTGGCTCTTGATCTGCCGTCTTAAATGTATGGTCTCTAGTATTGTCATTCGCTTCCTCTACCTCTTCATGAACCGCTTCTAAGTCGTTCTCTTCTTTCTCAACTGCACAAGTCAAGTTGGTTGAGTGTTGTTTTTCCGCCTTTGGTTCTGTAGGTTGGGCTGGATCCTTTTTCATTTGCAAAATTTTCCGCAGATCAAATTCCATCATAACTGGAGCCAAACTCAAAGCCTGAGCTCGCTGGACCGCTCTAGATGCCATCTTCTTTTTCATGCATGCATCACATGGGCAGTACTCATCGTCACTGCGCTGATCGCTGTATTCGGTTCCTGACGCAGTATAATTTTCGTCACTCCTTGACAAGATGGACCTATTGCGCATGACTCGAAGACGCTTGCGTCGCTGCTCAGTCTGGACCGTAGAATCTCTCGCTAGAGTATTTCCTGGAGGTCTCGGACCCCTGCCAACCCGGCTTTGGATTTTTTGCAGTTCTCGGTTAATACTCGATTGAATCCGTTTGTGTACTTCCTCTTTCAGCTCACTTATCATCTTATCGAGCATCTCATTGTCATCCAGATCCCACCTCACTTTGAACTCCGCCATGGCATCTGCGTAATGTAACATGAACTGCTTTTCTAGCTTTGTTAATAAGCTCAGCACCCAAATGGGATCTGGGTCTTGTGAAACTCTTTTAGTAAGCGGAGCTCTCTGAACAGACGGTGGAGTCCCCGAGCTTGTATTTTCTTGAGATTTCATAGTATTACTCTCATTTCCAGAGCTCTTATAAGAGGTTGTTTGTGGCGTTTGATCTGATTCATTCTTATTCTCACTGCTTTCAACATCATCTTCTTGCAATACACCATTTTCTTGGTCATCATCCAGTAGCATATTTACTGGACTCCCCTGGACTCGGTCTGCAATGTCTGGAGTTATTGGATCTGAGGGAACTTTGGATGGATCTAAACATTCGCATGCTTGAGCTGTAGACATTACCTGATCTTCTTCATCTTTATTTTGCAGTGAGCCCTCACGTTCGGCAATTGGTGGTATTGTGCCTTGTGCGGTCTCTATTTTTTCTAATACGCCATTCATGCAAACTTTAACAGAGCCGGTGGAGCTGCTGCTAACTTCAATCCCAGATGAAGACCGTGGGTTAAATTCATCTTCAGCGGAGGGGTGTTCCTTTGTGTTCTGGATTTTCTGCTCATCCTCAGAGGGCTTTTGAAGCCAGAGCGACTGTAAGATCATCATGACTTCATTATATTTATGATGCTTTTCATTTTTAGTGTCTGAGTCAATCAGTCGTAAGTTCGCAAGGCAGTCCAACAGCCCTTGAGCAGACTGGCTTAATTTTCTGCCATATACAGGGGAGACCTCAGGTAAACTGCTGGATCTGTCTAGTTTTGGACCAAGTAAAACCTTCATGACCTGAACCGAAGAATGATGTTGCTTTTGCAAACTGTCTTGTTTCATTAATACTTTGGGGTTGGGATCTATTGTGCTTACTTCCAATTGTGCTCTTTCGTCGCCCAACTCTGTCTCAACACAAATGTCATTGGTCTCCTGCTGAATAGGATTCTGACTAGAACCAGGATTCTCACCTGCTTGATCATTGTGAGGTTTCTCAACCCCTATAATGCTTTCTGGTGCCTCAACTTTGTTTCTTTGAGAAGTGTCCTCACCACCTTGAGCTAAGGTCATATCTTCAGTGAGTTCGACATCCATTTCATAAACATGGCCACCAATGGGAATGTTCCTGAGCCAGTCACTCACAACTTCTGTTGGGGAAGCGTTCGGTAAACATGACGGCATCAACTCCTTGTTGTTGCACTCCGATGAGATGCTGACTTTGCTGTGTTTGCTCTTGCTGCTTTTTTCGCTTTTATTTTCTACCTTGTCGAAATTTTTGCTGGAGGCAACTGACTTTGATCCTCTGCTGACTGGTCTTGCATTGCCGACAATCTCTTTTAACAGATCTGCTGCTGAAAGTGCTCGAGATAAAACACTGTCGCTTGAGGAACCAGGATGCTTGAATGATGCTTTATTCTTGTTTGGCATCTCTTGTGGTACACTTATACAATTTTGGGAAATTTCAGACATCCCTGCTGAATTTGGCCTGGATGCAGATCTTCTGTCTGATGTGGATGACTTAACTGTGGCGCCATCATTGTCTCCATTATATTTTGTATTCAGCCCATTTATTTCCAAACACTGGGAAGAACATTTAGATCTTTTACATTTAGATCTATCACTCTCTTTAGTACTGTGCCCATTTTTGGACTTCACCGAATGCTCAGATGTTTTTGAAGAGTTTAAACGGTCACTTTCTGGCATAGCTTTTCCAGTGGTTCTTTCACTTTGGTCATGTTTTGAAGATGTTTCATTCATTTCTGCATGGTTGGTGTTGTTGACAGCTTCACAATCTTTCATAGCTGTATTTTTAGCACTTCCCTGTGAAACTCTCGAGGGTGACTTACTTCGTGAAGATGACAGTGACAAAGTGAAGGGCACTCTGATATTGTTTTCATTTAACTGGCTTCCCGACTTGCTTTTCTTGAGTTCTGCTGACATGATGCTTTCAGCTGAGACAGGTGAGAGAGCTTGAACAGTAATCTTACAGTTCTTGTGATGGGACCTTTTGGATTTGTCTGAAATTGCAGAGTTCATAGACATTTCTGTCCTTGGCCTTTCCTCTGCATCCACTCCATTTACGGTCTCTAACTTATGTCCAGCTTCCTCTGTGGTGGCTGACATGCCACTGGTTGATCGTTCATCAAAGTTATCACCCTCGTGCTCTTCTCCTAGTCCAAGAGAAACGGATGCTGTTGATGTAGGACTTAGAGGTTCATCAAACTGATTGCCAGCAGACTTAATGTTATTTATAAGAGATTTAGCTGACAGATTTGATTTTCCTGACAAGCTCTCAGATTCCTCTTTGGCATCCTCTTTTAGCATCTCAGTCTTTCTCACTCTCAAATTACCACTTGAGGAGTTGAGACAATGACATTTACTGGATCTTTGGGATTGTGACGATACATTAGAGCTTACTGACATCCCACTTGGAGCTCTGCTCTCGGTTTTCTTAATTTCAGTGTTGTGGGTTGATCTAGGAGATGGAGACCTCTTTGACCTAGGAGATGGGGACCTCTTTGACCTAGGCAACGGAGAGGTCACAGTTAAGGCATTCTGTGTCATGTCTTTGCCATTTTCCACTTCCTGAGATACAAGGCTCTTTGCCGTGGATTTGACAGATCTTTCAGCGCAGGCATTAGACTTTTCTGAGGTCTGAGACATTGCGCTGGTGGCTCTATTTGACTCACTTTCTGGAGTTGCACATTCATTAGGTGTTGTATCATTTGGTTCTGAGGTAACTGTGGTTTCTGGAACATTGTGGTTTGATTTGTGGCACCTACAAGATCCTTCAGATGTGTTTGTTTTAACAGACATTGCACTAGGAATTCTTTCCTTAGATTTAGATTCTGCATGTGAATTCTTTGAGGATGCATGTGACTTAACAGATATTTTGGAGCAGTTGGACAGTGGACTGCACAGTCTTTCTTCAGTGATTACCTCAGTTTCCGGCTCACATTGAACATCAGGACCGCTGGCATTTTGAGTGGCCTTTCCTTGTAAGCCGCAACAAGATTTGACAGACTTAGTTGTTTGCTCTGATGCATGTGACGGATGTTCAGAAGATCGGTTTGATTTATTAGACATGGCACTAGCTGATCTCAATTCTTGAGGAAACTCTGTGTCTTGTCCACAATGATTATCTGTCATAGTATGACTCTGAGTAGCAACACTTTCTGATATATCACCCTGAGAATTAAATACGTTTGATGGCACTTCCTCTAAATCATTTGGACTACAAGATCTAGGCATTTTAGCATTCTCTGAATGTTGAGACTTTGATTTGTGGGATGTCCTCGATGCAGTTGATAAATTTGAATGGGCTGACATTGGGCTGACAGCTCTTTCTTGGCTTTTTTCTTCAGCTTTATCCATTTCCAAGGCTGGTGTGGGCTCTCTCTCTGAAACAATGCAGTCTGACACGACTGACCTTTCTGGTGTGGCACTTTTGGTTCTTTCTTCAACACTTTCTGCTTCATTATGTTCAGATTTTGATGATTTCCCAACAGAACACATATGATGTGCAGAGCAATTGGATTTTTTGGAGATTTTTGAAGTAGAAGAGGCATTTGAGTTTTTAGACAGTGCAGACTCAGAGCGCTCCCGAGTGGCTTCCCCTTCTGACATATTATTAACTGGTTCACAGTTTTCAAGAGCATTTGAAGTGGATGCAGCAGATTTGTTTGACTTTGACACTATGGAATCAGCTTTCTCTGCTTCGCTCCCCTCTGGATTCCCATTGAATCTTTTATGCTCACCACAGCATGAACATGCACCAGACTTGCCAGATCGTTTAGACACACCTGATGTGGCACTTAAAGATCTGTTTGCAGCATCTTCGTCACATATCTCCAGAGCATTGGAGGCATTGGATCCTGGGGTGTTTGCTTGTCCTCTAGATTTACAAGATGCTTGGCTATGTCTGGAATTTGCACTACAAGCTCCTCCCTCAAGCCCATGCTGCCTACCAGATGCAACTGAACTTGGGGTTATGGCTCCACGCTGACAAGGATGTGATCTGGAGGACACTTTTGAAATCGGAGATGTCGTACTCAGCCCGTCTGGCTCTGCTGGTGCTGCAAAAGTGGTTTTATACTTTTTGAGCTTAAGTGAGTGAACAGCACTGCTTGATTCTTTACTTGGAGGTCTGGGGGACAAATAAGATGTTGGTGAAGACTGGTAACCACAACAGTGAACACATTTGGGTTGAGCATCACTCTCAAGATGGTCACTTTGAGACCAGTGCGTTGCTCTTGAGACGCTTGGAGGCAGATCATCATAATCATCATCCTGATCTTCCTTCAAAGACTCGAGCACTTTGGACGAGTTGCTGACTGCAGACACCGGACGTTCTTCCATAACCTTAATGACCTCACAATGTGGAGTAGGAGAGAATTTAGGTTCCATATGAGAATATTTAGTTTTAGCATGACTCTCGCAGTCGTCATCACAAGATCTCTTGCTCTTTAACATGACGCCAACAGATGATACTTCACTTCGATTGCAGCAACGACTTATTGCACAGTATTCTACTCTAGTGTCTCCTTCCTCCATTGTCTGCTGAAAGCACGAGGCCTTTTCCACCACATGCTCAGTGTACTCGCCGCTGGAACGAGAAATTGTGTGTGTACTATCGACCGATGACTTTTCGTGTACAACTTTGTGAGATGATGCACTGGAACTAGGTGATTTACAGGTCCCCGGTTCTTTGTGCATGGGGTTTTTCCAGATGTCGTACTCTTGGCAGTGATTGCAACAGTTTTGACAAAGCGTTTCCTCGATATGCTTCTGATGCAGCTTTGTTGCAAAGGCTTCATCAGTCTCTGATGCAGATATGGAGTCTGGGTCTGAAAACTCAGCTTTAGCTTGAATATAATCTGCATCTTTCACAGAGCCAGAGTCGTTCACTTTCACTGATGACTTCTTGATCTCGGTGGACCATTGAAGAGTCTCATCGTTGAACAGCCGAAAGCGAACCTTCATCTCCACAGAAAGGCTGCCGTCTTTGTTAACAAGCACTCTTTTCTCAATGTCATCGTTCACTACAACTTCTTTAACATAAGGACAGTTGCTGATGCAACCGGACTGTCCCGGTGTCATGCATAATCCATTCTGATAGGACTTTTCTGAAGAAAGAGAGAATCTTGTAGATCTATTACTGGAGTCTGATCGAGGATGGATAATGCTTTTCTTTGTCTCCAGGCCAAAGTTAACTGTTAAAACAAAATCATAAAAAATAGATATATAATTACATCAAGGATAATAACACATATTCAACATGCAAACAACACATTTAAAAGAAGCTCTTGATTCACCAACCCCTAGAATAAATTAACTGCATTTGAGTTGGTGGTAAATGGATGTTTCATCTTCAGTCTATTATTAGAGGCACGTGGGTTGGGTAGATGGCTAGTTAATCACTATAATGACTCACCTAAAACAAATGAATGTAAACGGTAGTTAACTTGAAGTGTGTACACAATAAAAGAAAATATTTACCATTCTTTTTGCTTTCATGGCCTTCACTGCAGATACTGGAGTGAGACCTTGTGCCCATTCCTGGAAGCTTTTCGTCTGAGAGCTTCTTCAAGCTTTCCATGAGCAGCGGCCTGAAGGGCTCTCGACCCACACAGACCAGAACACTAGGACACTGCATCAGACTCTGAATACTGTCAATCTATGGAGAACAGTGAATAAACATAAGACAAAAGTCAAATAATGTGTCAAAACCACTCAAAGATAAATACTTACTATCACTGTGTACACAGACAGCTAAACATCCTGACTGAAATGTAACCTCATAATTGACTGTTTTGATATGGTTAACACAGTTGCAATCATTTTAGCATTGAAAAGCCAAAAATCATCAAAATTAAAAAATAATGGTTTGCTGCAATGACAACAGCAGCATTTAGGGCAAATTCAGGTAAATCGAGCCACCTTTTACCATTGAGATAACAGAATAAAAATGGCTCAATGTCCCTGAATTAAATATAAATGTGTAAATCAACAAATTAAACACAAAATAAAGATTTTACATAGTATTTAAAGAAATAATTCAACCAGTAACGAGAATTCAGGCATTATGTACTCATCCTCTTGATATTTTCTTCAAATGACTTACGTGGACCACAAAACGAGATACTCAGCAGAATATTCTTTTCCATACTAAGAAAGCAATGCATGCTGTCAAATTCCAAAATGAACAAAAAAATACATAATATTTGTTAAAAATGTCTTATTCACCAAAAATAGTGATCAAACAGTGCATGCACAGATTCGAACATTTGGTTATGAGATACGCAACCATGATTGGCAAATTGATGTTGTTGTTCAGAAATTCTGAAAATTTACATGCAAGAAGGGGATTTTAGAGCAGTGGTGCAGGGCAAGTATATTTGAGTAAATAAGTTTACTTGGTTCCTCAGAACACTCACATACAAATCATATGGATTATTTTTATGGTGCTTTTTGGTCCATATTTTATTTTCTCCTTTTGTGTTTTACAGAAGGAAAATCATATGTGTTGGGAATAATATGAGGGTGAATTAAGGTTTTATTTTGGGGGTGAACCATCCCTTTAAGATACAAAGTAGATTAGTAGCTACTGTAGCACAACTATTTTCCCAGGGCCTTCAGCTCTGTCCTGAACTGACACCTGCGTCCTGAAATACTTGACCCAGCTAATTAAAGAATGGTTGAAGAAATAAAATCCTCCCTGACCTTACGTCCTTCCAGAGTGAAGAGTTTCTTGACATGACACTGCATGAGTTCTGAAATCTCGTCCATGAAGACGCGAAGACTCCGAGCGGTTCGTCTGCTCAGGATGATGGATCGCCTAACAGTAGGGTCATTGTTTTTTACCAGAACAATCCTTTTGGGGTGCCGATGGTGGTGCTGATGTCCCGATGCGGGCTCCTCGGGTCGGGAGGGCTTGCGGCGAGGGTTATGCGGGTGACTGTGATGGTGCCAGACCGCCGGCCTCTTCCCTGCAGCTTCCATGTTGATTGGCTTAACGTAGCGGCGGTCAGAGCACAGGTAACAGCCTCCGTCCTCTAACTGCTCTAAATGTTTAATGCTGTGGGTCCCCCTGGGGGTCATGATGGTACGCACACCAAAAGGTAGAGGAACCTTTTGGGAAAGGTCATCCAATAAGGCATCAAAGCATCTGAAGCTGCGCTTATGGATGGCCATCTTGACGCCTTTGAACTGAGCGTCGCCACTCTTGTAGAAGGTAATTCTCTTGGCTGGGCTGGCCGCAGTCACGCTGGAGCCAAAGGACGACGTTGGAGGATGAGGAAACTGATGAGGTTCATTCTGAAAATGGGTACTGGCATCAAAAGAGCCTTGGGTCGTCCTCTGCATCTCTCCTCCACATCAATTCAAGCTGCGGAGGAAAGATTGGAAATGTGAATGCCACTGAAACTCACAATCAACAAAATTCAAACCCATCTTCATAAAATATGAATTTACAAAGAAATGACATTAAATGGAGACTCTAGTAACGAGTCTGCTGTAGTTTAGTTGCTCTCAGAGTCTGTATTATAATCAGAATACTATAATCAAAACTCAAACTCTCCAAAGATCAAATCATCTGCCATCCATATTCATTTCATAGCGTCATAGTTTCACAGTTGTTTCTATATTTATTTTTGCTAACTCTGACAAAGTGAATGAATAAAACATAATTGAGATCTCCAAGCCTCTTATGAACGAGCAATCCTGAAAAATATTTTCTCCTAGGAACAGAACACCCAGATTAGGCATCAAACATGTCTAGTAACTCAAGCTAAGACAGGTATTAAGTCTTCAAACTATTTGATCAATTAATTAGATTTAACCACTTCTCTGAAGTTCATCCTTACTGATGGGAGTATCATGGTGCTGTATGATTGGCATATTCATACAGTGAACAATGATACTCCAAAGTACTTCAAAGAACACCATGGTATTACAGAAAACACAGATATTTTGATGAAAACTGCAATCATACCAACTTTTCAGTGTACTTGTATTATACAACATAACATGGCATTTAAAAGTGTAAAAAAAAACTAGGAAACTACTGTAGGCCCCAGTCCAGAGGTTAATCTCATGCTCTTCGGGAAACAGTTACAGACTAGTTTAAATTGCATTTAGTTCTTAGTCCTTAATAGGCACTTTAATCTAACATTTAAAGACGTTCAAGAGCATGATCTCTGAGCAAATAAAACCATTTTATATGTATTAAACTGAGACTGAAGTTGTTTTTCTTATAATGAGATTTTGAAAAATAAGGTAGTTGAATTTAAAAACAAAATGCACAAAATCATTTCATGACAGACTGAATAAAACGACAGAGTATCTTGACATGTTCAAATTCTATTTGTATAAAATTTAAATAAACAATCCATGTTTGACCACAACAATTCAGTGAAATGTTGGTTTTACAATAACAATAGCATTATTTCAGCAGTATCACAGCTCAATATAAAAACAACAGTATTTAAAATGTATACAGTATAAACAACATACTTACATTTACAGAATACATTATCATATCTGATGCTAAAAAAATAAATAAATAAATAATTAAATCTGACTGTACAGAGCAATGTTCCAGGCAGCATCCAAGCACACAAATGCAACAGGGACGCAAGTTCACAAGCCCTCCCACAAACAGTCTGGCCACTAATCAGGGCCTTTGGCGGCTAAGGATAGAACGAAAAGCTCCTTTAATCATCTTGAGATTTTACTGAACTCTAGGGGAGTGTTAGACACATGACAGCGACACCAGGATTGCATAAACAGAGCTGCGCAGAGCTACGAGACATCTGCTTTCTGACCCCTGATGACAGGCTGGTTTGTGTATATTCTACAAACAATGATGCACCAAACACACAGACTGAAAATACACTTGCTGTCAAATTCACTCCAGTTCTCTAATGCTTATATCTGCTGACTGACACCACATGCTGTGGGTCCCCATATAGTATATGTAGTTTTGCATACATACAGTAGATAAATACTATATAGCAAATCTCAACTGCTTGAGTGTTTGTAGCCTATCATCTCAAAATGTATTGTCCCTTAGCCCTTTATATAAAGTTGGATACATCATATGTCTTTATCTTTATATAACTTTATCCACATACATACAGTATAGTCATGTAAAGCAATATATAAACACTATATAGCAAATCTCAACTGCTTGACTGTTTATATCTTTGCAAAATGTAACACCCAGCTCTGCTAAATCTGACAATAAGGCATGAAGATATTCTAAGCATTATCATCATGATGTTTTGGAATTATGTATTGTGAAAAGCACTATACAAATAAATTTGACATGACCTTAGATGGATGAATATCATGAAAACATTATATGTTTTAAAAAATAATAATAATAAAGTGATGTAATTTAATAATTATAAAATGATTACATAGCCATATTATAATAAATATCCAAAAATATATTTTTGGGGTGAAATATAACTCTGATATGTTTTCATGGCATGCTCTTTGAAATTCACTCAGATATGACGTACATGTCATAACTCAAATATAGTATTAGTATCTGTCATTTCAACATTATAAGACTTGAACTATTCATAGAAAAACTGATTTAATAGTGAATATTTTCTGTGAACCTTCCTTCTGTGAATATCTGCCCGGTACTTCATTCGTATTGATTTATATACAGTTTCTAAGGGCACCTTGAGATGAAAGTGAACGCAAATAGGGCCTTCAGCGAATGGCTGCTTATTCTCTCTGAATCCTGCAGTGCCATACTGTTACCTTACAGTACTTTTCATTCGAAACAAGTGAGTATTTCACACATTTTTTTTTGTACACTGAAAAAAATTGGTGGAGAAACAATTTCATTTAGTAATTGCTAGTACATTTTACAAATAATTGTGATAACACTGACTGTTGCTCGCTCTAGTACTGCCAAAGCACAGGCTTACTGTAATCTCAGGAAAAGACAGCACATCCTCTGTACTCTGAACTGACCCACTATTAACTATAGCTGAAGGAACATTAATACGGATGTTTGAAGGTTCTATGTTTAATTCCGATTCTTTTAACGGCACACCAAGCACAAACCCCATTTAATTAGAGCTAATTAGTTACTAAACACCTCTGAGAGGTGTACATATATTTGACACTAATTATAAATCTCTAAAGGCTGAATTAACAGTTGAAAGTGCTACACATGATTTCCACAATTAGTAACTGAGAACTTGGCAGCCCACTGGGACAAACCTGCAACACAACACTGTCAGATCACAGAGACCGAGGGAAGATTGTTTGAGACTCATGGGATACGTGTGAGAAGAGGCAGGAGACAGCTTTACCAGCTCTGAAATACAAATATACATCTGTTCAGTATGGAAGCCTGTGTCACCCACAGAATAATACAAAAATTAAGTAATTGCGACTTATTCTGTAATAATTTCAACATTTGGTTGCTTTATCGGAAACTTGTTTGGATGAGACTTTTGATGATAATGCTGTGTCTATAAGTGGATATAATTTATATAGAAGGAATAGAAATAAGTACCTGCCTTTTATGTGCAGAATCATATTTCTGTAAAAGTAAGGGAAGATATTATGTGTAATGAAGTGGCTTCAGGTTAATTTACCTCATGTCAAGCCAGTTTTAGTGGGATGTTGTTTTTTAGTTGGATGTTGTTATAGGCCACCAGCTTCAAATCATAAATATTTAGAAGACATGGGTGGGATGCTGAATAAGGTTTGTGAATTAAATATGGAAGTTGTCTTTTTAGGTGATCTTAATATTAATTGGTTTGTACATGACTGCTTTTTAAATATGGGAAAATATAATAGACGCATGTGGATTGAAACAGATGGTTAGACAACCAACAAGAATAAGCATAAATAATAAGGGCGAGTTCACATCATCTTTTATAGATCATATTTATTTGAGCAATGAACATTGGTATACGACAGCGATATCAGTCTAAGTAGGTTGCAGTGATCGCAATATAGTAAAGGAAAAACTAAATATCCAAAGCTAAGCAAAGAATTGTGTACAAAAGGTCATATAGGAGGTTTTCCCAGGAAGCTTTCTTGAGGGATATTGGTCAAATAAAGTGGTCAGAGATTATGAGGTAGAAGAAGCAAACGATGCACTTGAATTATTTATTAGAAAATTTCAGCCAGTTATTGATAATCATGCACCGATTAAGAAATGAATTATAAAGGATTGTAGAGCATCCTGGATTGATAGTGAATTAAAGGATTATATGAAGCGATGAGAACAGCAAAAATAAACTGAAAGTGTAACAGACAGAAAGAAATACTGTAAATTGAGAAATTATGTCACAGGTCTTAATAAAAAGAAAAAGAAACAATATTATACACTACAGTCAAGTAGTAAGCAGAAAGATGGGAAGAAGCTTTGGAGGGTATTAAATGATTTAATGGGAAGACAGAAGTCTACTCGACCTACTTTAATTGACTGTCAAAACCTGAAGAAATTGCAAATTATTTGAATGATTTTTTTTAGCAGAAAGATACAGAAGTTGAGGAAAGAAATATCATATGTGACAGAAAATAATTCTATAATTTTTAATATAAAGAACTATATGAGAGGTAAGAACTGTTATTTTAGTGAATTGGGAGAAGAAACTGTGAAAAGGCTAATAAAATCTGTCTGTAAAGACAAACAACCAGGAATAGATCATATAGATGATAAACTGATTCGATTAGCCATAGATGATGTATCTGGTCCAATATTTCATATTTTTAATATGAGTCTTAAGCAATCAATATTTCCACAGGCCTGGAAGGAAGCTAAAATTATGCCTTTGACCGTATAGAAAAATACACTGAGTATTACCAGTGTTAAGAAAGATCCTTGAGAAGGCAGTATTTGATCAAATACAAGATTACGTATCATTGAATAACCTAATATCAAATTATCAGCATGCTTTCAGAAAAGCATACTCCACATGTACAGCGTTAGCACAAATGACAGATGATTGGTATCGAGGGTTGGATGAAAAAAGCATATGTGGAGCAGTTTTATTAGATTTTACAGCTGCATTTGACCTTATTGATCATAAGCGTCATTTGGAAAAATTGGAGTGTTATAGATTCAGACCATCAGCAATTGCTTGGACGGAAAGTTATTTGGGTAATAGATCACAGAGATTTTTTTTCAATGGAAGTTATTCAGATAGAAGGAGAATTGAATGTGGAGTTCCACAAGGGAGCTGTTTAGGACCACTGTTGTATTACATTTTTACAAATGATTTATATCTGGTGCTAAGAAGTGCTCAATTAACAATGTATGCAGACAATATAACAGTTTATGCATCTTGCACAAACGTCAGTTGAATTAACAGCTGTTTTGAATGAGGAGTTGGAGAGCAGAGAAAAGTGGATTTTAGAAAATAAGTTGATACTAAATAAAACAAAGAGTATAGTATTTGGGTCTAATTATTCTCTACGGTCCAAACCGGAGCTGAAATTATACATAAATAAAACACTTATTCAGCAAGTTAAGGAAGCAAAACTATTGGGTATCACCTTGGATAATAAATTGTCATTGTCAAAGCATATTGAGAACACAGTGAAGAAAATGGGAAGGGTAGTAGCTGTAGTAAGGAGATGTAGACAATATTTTACGTTTGATATAATGAAAATAATATTGGACACTCTCTTCTTCTCACAGCTGGACTATTGTCAGATAATATGGGCTAATGCTTCAAAAAAGGATTTGAGGAAACTTCAGTTGATACAAAATAAGGCAGCGAGATTAATCCTCCGGTGTCCGTATAGAACAAACATTAATAGAATGCATTTTGATCTGAAATGGCTAAAAGTGGAAGATAGGATGATTGCTGCAATACTATTATCAACATGGAAGGTTTTACATTTAAAAACTCCATTGGATCAGTATAATAAATTACAATTTAATGTTCAGTCACATGAATATGTTACTAGACGGGCAACAGAAGGTAGATTTTTACTCTCTTATGCTAAAACTAATTTTCTTAAAAGTAAAGTAACATTTAGGGCAATGAAATTGTGGAATTTCTTACCAGTGTCATTAATTAGGATAACACACAAAAAAATATATATTTTAAAAGGCAGGTAAAAGGCACACCTTTGAATTTTGTACTTATAGGAGGTTGAGGCATAGGAATTAATTGAATGAGCAATACGTTTTTATATTGTAGGTGTTTTAGATATTAAAAAAGTGGAAGATATGTTTATAGAGATGCTTTGGATTGTGGAGAATATATTTAACTTTTTATTTTTTATTGTTGTATTTTTTTATGTATGTAATAATGTATGAATGTTAAGTGTTGTGGGGACCCCAGGAAGACTAGTAATGCTTGATGGCATAGCTAATGGGGATCCAAATAAATAAACAAATAAACAAATAATTGCATGATATAAAGTCACAGTTTTAATAAAAAAGTCTGAATTGTGAGGAATAAACTCGCAATTCTAAGAAAATATTCTGAATTGTGATATAGCCTAAACTCGGAATTGTGAGATATAAAGTTTCTATTTTATGAAAAAGACTGAATTGCAAGATAAATTCAGAATTGTGATATATAAAGTTGCTATTTCAAGAAAAAAGTCTGAAATTTGAGATATAAATTTAGAATGGCTCGTGATTCTGAGAAAAAAAGAATTGTGAGATAAACTCAGAATTGTGACAAACTCAAAGTCAGAATTGTGAGATAAAGTCAAAATTCTAAGAAAAAAGTCAGAATTGCGAGATATAAACTCAGAATTCTGAGATATAAACTCGCAGTTTTAAGAAAAAACTCTGAAGTGTGAGATACAAAATCAGAATTGCAATGAACTCAGATTCTAAGAAAAAAGTCTGAACTGAAAGATAAAAAAGTTGCAATTACCTTTATTATTATTATTATTATTATTATTATTATTATTATTATCATTATTATTATCATCATCATCCCAAGTAGAAACAAGCTTCCATAGTTCAGCCCTGTTTGAACAAAAAAAAAAATAATAATAATAATAATTGGCAAAGCACTTAACAACAGTGTAAAATGATTTCCATAATGCTGCCAATAATAACCAAAATCATTAATGCTTACTTAATGCACTTAACAGCATTAGTCAGAGCTGCTGTTAGTCACTTTCGAACAGAAAAAAGCAAGTCCTTGAAAATGTTCTGTCTGTTTTTCAAGTGAGGCATGACAGTCTGAAATGGGAACTCTCAAATATGAAAACATGGTAAGAAACACTTTAAAATAGAGACAAAGACACACTCACATGATTTGTAACACTGCTAAGTTTGACATTCAAAGCTATTTATCAGTTCATGTGCAACATCATTATAGCAACCAATAACTGTCGTAAAGAAAACAGTTGCATTGACAGCTCTCACACAAATAAATTCTTTGGTCTGTAATCTATACTCACATTCGTTCATTTTAGCTTTGATCTCTTACTTCACCAATGCACAGACTGCATATTCCACTAAAAACAATTGAAAAACAGGCCTTTTTATTAACCAATCAGAACCATCTTGACGCTCTGTCCTAATTCCACACACCGGCTTACCCTGCAGGCACAGATTCATTCTCCTCGGCTGCCAAATCCTCCAACACCAAACCTCCAAACTTTGACAATATTTCTGATGTAATCCAATTAGAGAATCCAACAGGTTCTCTCACAATCAGCAGCGCTCCTTCCTCTGGACGAAACAGGCACAGCGTTTGAAATCATGGCATTGCCTCCTGTGAGGAATGTCACTTTCCACCCACGACGACGAGCCACGGACGTGCCACAGCTGCATATTGTTTATCCACACTCATTCATTCCATTAGGCTAATTATCACAGGCAGACCTTCATCCAGAGAGGAGGAGGAGGAGAAGTGGGGCTCCTCTAAAAGAGGATTATACTCTGTGACCATCTGTGCCAGACCGAATTAACTCTTAGATCTCCAAAAACAACCTGTTGTACTTGATTTAGGCATAAAAAACACAAAAAGAGAACTATATACCAGCAAAAAGTTATACTGCGTATGTAGACCTATGTTAGTCATTTTTCTTAATATTATGAAAATATATGAATAAATGATAAATACACTTTTATACTATATTTAATATAATTAAATATTACGATTTAAGAATTAAATATTAATATTAAGCACAATAATATCCTTAAATATTATGCAATTTTAAGATATAACATTCATCATATATTTTGTTCATATATGTATAAATATATAGGTATATAAAATGTCAATTTAATTTCAGTGAAATATATTAATATATGTTAAATTATAAATATTACACCTAATAACAGTAGCATAATATTGTATGTATACAATATTATAATACAATAATTATAATAATATGTATATATTTAATATTATTACAATATTAACGTTAATACCAAAACATAATATATAATATACAAATAATAAGAACAATAATATCCTTAAATATTACGCAATTTTAAGATATAACATTCATAATACATTTTATTAATATAAGTAAATATATATATATATATATATATATATATATATATATATATATATAGGGATATAAAATATAACATTTCAATTTAATTTCAATTAAATATATTCATATATATATATATATATATATATATATATATATATATATATATATATATATTAAGGATAATGTTAAATTATGAATATTATACCCAATAAGAGTAATTGTATAATATGCATTGTATGTATATATTATAATATAATAATTATATAAATATTATAATACAATATTAACGTTAATATCATAATATTGTTGAGACAGTTTTATGAAACCATAGAATTAATAACACAAAATGAACTTTAATGTCTCAGTACTGCAAAAGCAAATATTGGGTCAAAGGTGCAGTATTGTGAAACCATATTTTATGGAATTAATATTAATATTGCAACGTTGTTATGCATAAAGTTAAAGTTGATGTGTGTAAAACAGAACATACAACATGCATCAGAAACACTGTACAGTATCAAGTCCTCTGGGTTTCCGTGGCAACAAACACAACAGCTCTCATGATGGCCTCCACACACACATTACAGGAGATATCGAGGATGAAGGTAAACCGCAACGCTTTACCTCCGATTTTACCGCATTCTCACACAAATAAACACCTGTTAGATATATAGTGAAGCAATGGCTCTCACCTGCTCACGCACTTGTTGATAGAAGCGCGAAGCACGCAGCAGATTCCGCGACGCGCCTGAAGTCACGATACAGTAACGTTAGATCCATCATTAGCTGTGAAGCACGCTTTAAGGTTGACGTTTTTTACGCTTTATGCTTTAAGGCGCATTAACGCGCGGCACCTGTTGTCTAGAAGCTCTTGTGATATGTGTTGTTTCAGAGAGACGAAGGCATCGAGCGTCTGAGCGGCTGTTTTGACTGGACGGAGTTTGATGCTGACGATAAACGACAGTATTTACATCAGGAGTTTGTGTATGAGAATGTGATGTTTGCAGTAACGCGAGGACTGTCGTGGTCAGCAGTGGGACAGGTGGCAAACATCAGCAAACATCTCCTGCCCAAACTCAAAGGTGGGTCATCTCAGCGAAATCCGACCCCTGCTACTGTTTCTGATGATGACCTACTAATACTGATTTATCACGTGATCACAGGGACGCCCAGAATTCTAGGCGCATCGTTTTATCTTTTGTTGTTCATACCAACATAAATATTACTCAAACTGTCATTTATCAGTAAAATTTCTGATTTCTGAATTATTCTGATTAGGATATAACTTTGTTGCAGTTACTGTAAATATGTGCTCAGTCTGATGGTGTCACTGACCCTTTATATACCAATCAGAAATTGTTATGTATTGTTATTTATACCAATATATCATAAAAATTCTTTTTATGTATTTATACACAAAAACATGCCACTCTTGTTTTTCTGTTTGCCAGTTTTTATACACAATAACATAATTCGGTGATTGTACTGTAATTCATAGATTTAGTTTTTAGATAGATAGATAGACAGATCGATAGATAGACAGATATATAGATAGATTTAGTTCTTTATAGATAGATAGACAGACAGATACAGTATCTCACAAAAGTGAGTACACCCCTCACATTTCAGCAACAATTTTAGTATATCTTCTCAAGGGACAATACTACACTAATGAAACTTGGATATATTTTAGAGCTGTCAATGTGCAGCTTGTATAGCAGTACAAATTTACTGTCCTCTAAATATAACTCAGCATATAGCCATTACTGTCTAAATAACTGGCAACGAAAATGAGTACACCCTAAGTGAACATGTCAAAACTGTGTCCAAAGTGTCAACATTTTGTAGGGACACCAATGTTATCTAGCACTGCCTTAATCCTCCTGGGCTTGGAATTCACCAGAGCTGCACAGATTGCTGCTGGCATCCTCTTCCACTCCTCCTTAATGACATCACGGAGCTGCTGGATGTTAGACACATGGTGAATGCCCCACATGTGCTCAGTACGGTTCAGGTCTGGAGACATGCTTGGCCACTCCATCACGTTCACCTTCAGCTTCATCCGCAAGGCAGTTGTCATCTTGGTGGTGTGTTTGGGGTCGTTATCATGTTGGAAAGCTGCCGTTCGGCCCAGTTTCTGAAAGGAGGGCATTATATTCTGCTTCAGAATGTCACGGTGCATGTTGGAATCCATGTTTCCCTCAATGAACCGCAGCTCCCCAGTACCAGCAGCACTCATGCAGCCCCAGACTATGATGCTGCCACCACCATGCTTGACTGTAGGCAAGACACAATTTTCTTGGTACTCCTCACCAGGGCATCGCCACACATGCTGGACACCATCTGAGCCTCATCAGATCAGCCTCATCTATCTTAATCTCATCAGGATATGTTTCCAGTAATTAATGCTCTTGGACAGGTTGTGTTCAGCAAACTGTTTGCAGGCTTTTTGTGAGCCAGCTTCAGAAGAGGCTTTATTCTGGGGCGACGGCCATGCAAGCCGAATTGTTGCAGTCTGCGGCGCATGGTCTGAGCACTGACAAGTTGACCTTCCGCTTCTGCAACCTCTAAAGCACTCATGCATCTGTTTTTCGAAGCCAGCTTCTGCACCTGAAGCACAGCACAAGGATCTAACATCTTTGATCGACCCTTGTGAGGCCTGTTCCAAGTGAAACCCATCTTGGAAAACCTCTGTATGACCCTGGCCACTGTACTGTAACTCAGTTTCAGGGTGTTACTGATCTTCTTATAGCCTCGGCCATCTTTGTGGACAGCAACAATTCTAATTCTCAAAGCCTCAGAGAGTTCTTTGCCAGGTGCCATGTTGAACATCCAGTGGTCAGTATGAGAGAATGGTACTCAAAGCACCAAATTTTAACTGCTGTAATATAAGATACACAAATTTGTATAGTCCTGTCAAGCAGACAAAAACATGAACATGATGAATAGGACATGTGGCTTTGCATGGTTAAACGACGTATAGCTGTTATCACTTGGGGTGTATTCACTTTTGTTGCCAGCTTTTTTGACAATAATGGCTGTATGTTGAGTTATTTTCAGAGGACAGTAAATCTTTACCGCTATACAAGTTGCACATTGACTACTCTAAAATATATCCAAGTTTCATTTCTATAGAACTGTCCCTTGAGAAGATATACTAAAATGGTTGCCGGAACATGAGGGGTGTTCTCACTTTTGTGAGATACTGTATATAGACAGATATATAGATAGATTTAGTTCTTATAGATAGATAGATAGATAGATAGATAGATAGATAGATAGATAGATAGATAGATAGATAGATAGATAGATAGATAGATAGATAGATAGATAGATAGATAGATAGAAAGATTTAGTTCTTTATAGATAGACAGACAGATAGATAGATAGATAGATAGATAGATAGATAGATAGATAGATAGATAGATAGATAGATAGATAGATAGATAGATAGATAGATAGATAGATTTAGTTCTTTATAGATAGACAGATAGATAGATAGATAGATAGATAGATAGATAGATAGATAGATAGATAGATAGATTTAGTTCTTTATAGACAGACAGATAGATAGATAGATAGATAGATAGATAGATAGATAGATAGATAGATAGATAGATAGATAGATAGATAGATTTAGTTCTTTATAGATAGACAGACAGATAGACAGATAGATAGATGATAGATAGATAGATAGATAGATAGATAGATAGATAGATAGATAGATAGATAGATAGATAGATAGATAGATAGATAGATAGATAGATTTAGTTATTTATAGATAGACAGATAGATAGATAGATAGATAGATAGATTTAGTTCTTTATAGATAGACAGACAGATAGACAGACAGATAGATAGATAGACAGACAGATAGATAGATAGATAGATAGATAGATAGATAGATAGATAGATAGATAGATAGATAGATAGATAGATAGATAGATTTAGTTCTTTATAGATAGACAGATAGATAGATAGATAGATAGATAGATAGATAGATAGATAGATTTAGTTCTTTATAGATAGACAGACAGACAGATAGATAGATAGATAGATAGATAGATAGATAGATAGATAGATAGATAGATAGATAGATAGATAGATAGATTTAGTTATTTATAGATAGACAGACAGATAGATAGATAGATAGATAGATAGATAGATAGATAGATAGATAGATTTAGTTCTTTATAGATAGACAGACAGATAGACAGATAGATAGATAGATAGATAGATAGATAGATAGATAGATAGATAGATAGATAGATAGATAGATAGATAGATAGATAGATAGATAGATAGATAGATTTAGTTCTTTATAGATAGATAGACAGACTGATCAATCTATAGATAGGCAGACAGACGATGATAGATAGATAGACAGACAGAGACTGATATATAGTTTGCATATTTTCTTCCTAGTCTTAGAAAAAAAGGGGTTGTTTTGTAGAATAACGGTACCCTTAAGAAGATCTGTTTAATGTCATTTGGAGTCTTTAACTAATAACTGAGATAATCTCTGCTTTTAATATTCATGTTAGGTTTGAAGACATCAGAGGTCATTTGCCTTGTCAAGGATCATTTATCACAGATAGAGCCTCGTCTCTCCACTGCCCATCATGCGGTTCTCCTGGACTATATTGTGAAAACATATGTTCCTCATCAGCGGCTCTATCAGGCGTTTTTAAACGATGAGACGAGTGTTAAACACATCAGATGCGAGCTTGAGATTGAAAGCCCCCCTCACCCGCGGCCCCTCGGTGAGGGAACAGATGCTGTGGAGTGGGAACATCAGCAGGCTCTCAAAGAGCTGAGTTTGGCTCAGTCCAGAAAAGAAGCCGAAATCAAGGAACTCAAAGAGACGACTGAAGCTCAGATGATGGCAACGCTGCAGACCAGTTTAAACAGACTTCCATATGAAGGCCGGATGAGCAGACAGGTACAAGATATCAGTTATTTACAGTATTCACCTTATTTTGTAACATGGAAGCTATTTTTTGTGAAAGATACTGACACCGGAAGCCTCATTCACTGGTCGCACTCTTATGTTAAAAATAAGGTGGATAAAGACTCAAATTTGCTAGGATGTTCTGGGTGATTACTAGGTGGTTTCTAAGGAAGCTGGTTTCCACCACAGGTTTAGTTTTTTGTTTTTGCCACAGAATTAAAAAAAAAAAAAAAGTAATTAAAATAATAATTAATTGCAACTTTTTTCTCACAATTCTGACTTTTTCTCGCAATTCTAAAAAGAAAAGAATTTTGACATATAACAGTAGAATTGTGAGATGTAAAGTTAGAATTGTGAGATACGAAGACAGAATTGCGAGTTATACAGATATATAAAATTGCAATTCTATAAGACAAGTCAGAATTATAAGATAAAAAGTTCCAATTACCTTTTTATTTTTTTATTCTGTGGCAGAAAAAACATAATTGTGAGATATAAACTTAGAATTACGAGATATAAACTCGGAATTGTGAGAAAAAAGTCAAAATTGCGAGATATAAAGTAGAATTGTGACATGTAATCTTGAAACTGAGAAAGAAAATTCATAATTGTGAGATATAAACTTAGAATTGCAAAATATAAATATAAACTTATAAACTGAAAAACAAGAGAATTAGATTTTTTTTCTCAGAGTTGTGAGAAACAAAGTTGCAATTACCTTTTTTATTCCATGGCAGAAGCGGCTATTATGGGTTTCTTCCTGATCTACTGTTATATTCTTGCATCTAGAAATTGCTCTATAAATTCATTCAATGTTTGTCTATAGGATATTTTCAGAATTTTTTTTTTTTTTTTTCAAAAAACAAACAAAAAGATTGCTTTGATAAGTAAATGGTAATAGTGATGCTTGTCTTACTAAACACTGTACACTGATTATTTATAATAAGAATATATGTTTGCATTGTAGTTTATCAACATTTCATTGACATTATTAAAGGGAAGAAATGTAAGTGGGCGGATTGTTTGGACAGCAACCTGAAATGTAGCTTCCTGCTCAGTGCTGATATAAAACAGGATTGTGATCTAAGCTGCCCTGTAGCTGTTGGCACACTGTTACCTTTTCAAAAACCATCAAAGTTAATCTGCAAGCTATTGGTGAGCGGCTCTGATGCGTGACCGCCACCAACACTGACCTAAAAACCATATTTTGCAGACTTTGCCATTTTGTAGCACAGTGTGAAATGTGAAGGCTGTCATAATTCATACTGACACAAGCAACAAAGGATTATTTCTGTTGTGTATTGTCTTACGGTTATCACCCTCATACTGAAGACATTCACAGCTCGACCACTTCTTACTTAATATCTTAAGGAGATGCAGGCTGTCAGCAGTTACCAGATAAGATGGATTAAAGGAACACAGCGCTGTTATTTAACCCTGCTGAGCACAACAGCCACAGACACTTTTTCAGTAGCTTTGGTTCCAGAAGTATTTGTCCTAGTTGAAATAACACTTGGACTAAGACTTGTGGCCTCTACAGAAGCATATATCATCGCTTAACAGCCTCAGAGCTCGTGGTAGGTCTGCCCCCAAAGGTTTATACGCTATCGCCGAAAATCAATTTCTCTGTGGAGAAAATAAATGGGATTTTTACTTCAGAGACCCAGCAGTTGTCTCTCTATTCTCTCACTGGAAAACAATGCGAATATTTGTCTGATGAGAAACAAGCTAAAGCAAACAAACAGGTTTTATTGTGACTAATTATACAAATGTTTCATTAAGTTCTTTTTGGTGCTTAATGAAACTCATTGGGAATAAAATGAACAATAGGATATTTTTTGTCTCATATTCTCCAATGTAGGAGGTTGAAGAATTGCTGCGCAGTTTTCTACAGTCGCAGGGAGAAATTATCACGGAGGCTCTGATGAAGGAAGTTTGTCTCACAGAGGATCTGTTGAGCCAGAAGTCTCAACTAGTACAAAGACACCTTACAAATCAACCGGTTTTACCTGGAAAGAACTGTGTGGCGACTCCCACAAAATCAAAGAAGAAGAGAAATTGAACCAGTTTTATAATATGTATATTTTGAGATATTTATGAAAATTAAAGATTGAGGCCTTTGCTTTATGTATATGTATGTGTTGGAGTGATAAATTAGGAAATTCACACCCACATCCAAAAAAGTTGCTAAAAATTTGCAGTGGCCACAGAAAACCAGCAGCAGATCTGGTTTTATTGATTGCATTTCATTAAGCAAATGAACATTTTGGCAGTGATGTTTCACTACTTTAAAATTGTTTGTGCAATTTCATCTGGCCAAAATCAAGCCAAGGTTGTTTTATACAACCTTAAAGGACAGTTTGTGTACGTTAATCTGATTAATGTTCTTCAAAATATAGTCTTTTCTGAAGAAAGCAGCAAGAAAATCAGACAGGTTTGTAAATAATGACATAATTTACATTTTTGGGTGAACTCAGAACTACAGTCATGGCCAAAAATATCGGCACCCTTGGTAAATATGATAAAAAAAGGCTGTGAAATTTAATCTGCATTGTTAATCCTTTTAATCTTTTATTTAAAAAATTCACAAAAATCTAACCTTTCATTGGATAATAAGAATTTAAAATGGGGTGAAATATCATTATGAAATAAATTTTTTTCTCAAATACACGTTGGACACAATTATTGGCACCCCTAGAAATTCTTATGAGTAAAATATCTCTGAAGTATATTCCCATTCATATTCACAATTTTGAGCACTCCAGGGTGATTATGACCATGAAATTATTCAGCCATGGATTCCTGTTTTACAGAAATATAAATAGGAGGGAAAATAAAGCCCAAATTCCCTTAATCATCCATCACAATGAGAAAAACCAAAGAATATATTTCTGATGTGCAGCAAAAGATAATTGAGCTTCACAAATTAGTGAAGTGGCTTTAAGAAAAGATCTAGAGTAGTGAAAATTCTATATCGTCCTAATGCAAAATCTCTTGTCAGGTGTCTCTAACCTCATCAGGCATTATAGGAGAACATTTAGAGCTGTTAAACTGGCAAACGGAGGTTTAAAAAAGTATTGAATAAAAGGGTGCCGTTAATTGTGGCCAATGTGTATTAGAGAAAAACATTTATTTCATAATGATATTTCCACCCATTTAAAATTCTTATTATCCAATGAAAGGTTAGATTTTTGTGAATTTTTAAAATAAAAAGTCAAAAGGATTAACAATGCAGATTAATTTTCACAGCCTTCTTAAATCATATTTACCAAGGGTGCCGATATTTTTGGCCATGACTGTATCTCTTTAAGATTGTATCAAATGAAGAAGACAAAGTGATTCTCAAATGATTCTTAAAAATGTATTCAATAATCTTTTGCTGGCATAACATTAACAACTAAACCAAACATCAAAGATACAGAAATATATATTGTGGAGTTACATATGTCAAGTCTCTATAATTAGATCAAATGTTCCCTCAAGTACAAAAAAATCTAATTCATGTATGTAAGCACCATGATGAGGTTATTAGGTTATTTTAATAAAACCAAAAGCAACAGAACCATATTTAGGATTGTTGTTTTATAGGATATTGCATTTCTTCCATAAAATCTTTTAAATACCACTACCACTCTAAAATTTGGAGTCTGTAAGATTTTTATACTTTTGAAATCAGTCTGAAATTATTTGTTAAAAATATATTAAAAACAGTAATAATGTGAAATATTTCGTAACACTTTAGTATGGGGACCAATTCTCACCATTAACTAGTTGCTTATTAGCATGCCTATTATATATTTGCTGTTTATTAGTACTTATAAAGCACATATTCTGCATGACCATATTCTACATCCCTAATCCTACCCAATACCTAAACTTAACAACTGCCTTATTAACTATTAATAAACAGCAAATTAGGAGTTTATTGAGGCAAAAGTCGTAGTTAATGGTTTGTTAATAGCTTAAAATAAAGTGTGACCAAATATTATTAAAATTTAAAATAAGTCTTTTCTTTTGTAATATATTTTACAATGTAATTTATTTCTATGATGGTAAAGCTGAATTTTCAGCATCATTACTCCAGTCTTCAGTGTCACAATAAAATTAATTTCCTTCAAGATTTTAACAGTGTAAATTATTCTAGCAGAAAAAAAAAATTATCTATAGCTCAGTAAATTAGTGAGGAAATTCACTGATAAAAAACTACATTATTTTAAACTGATTGCTACAGAACAAACATTCCACAAAACAAACTTAGGCTTAAATAATATAAAATATATCATCAGGAAGGTTATTAAATTATTAAGATGATTGAGGAAAATAAGGATATAATTGAACCCTGTAAATCTTTAAAGTTTACTTCACCAGGAAAAGTGTGCAAATATGTGCAACATATGGAAAAAGGAAGAACGTTTGACCTTCATTAATCTCATATGCTACAAAGTATACCGCAGAGCCCAATTACCATCCGTTCCCTTAGGTCCCAAACATCTCAGTTAAACTCAGACATATGATGGCAGATGGGGTTTAGTTGGCTCGAACCATTCTGAAGTTTGAGCCAGAAAAGTTCAGCATCATCTGAACCAGCTCTGGCAAACCATAGTTGTGTTTCCAGCCCCAGTCACTGCGGGCATTGTTGTCATCAAAGACCATTGGCCAGCTGTCAGCTAGAAGAAATAACACAGAAACTATTTGGAATGATAAATAAAGAAAATGGGCTAAAATTACATAATCTGCTAAACATTTTTTTTTTTTTTTTTTGCATTGCATTGCCTATCCACCAAAGATTTGGGAATGCATGATCAGAATACATTGCAATGCAATCCAATGCATCACTTGTTTAGCAATGGATGCTCTGCAGTGAATGGGTGCCGTCAGAATGAGAGTCCAAGCAACTGATAAAAGCATCACAATAATCCACACCACTCCTGTACATCAATTAACGTCTTGTGAAATGAAAAGCCGCGTGTTTGAATTTAAAACAAATTAACAAATCATTAAGACATTTTAAAATTTAAACCATTGTTTTTGACTAAAATATCTAGAGTACATAATCCATAATAACGCTTCCTCCAGTGAAAAAAATCATCCACTGTTGTCCTCTCACATCAAAATCAACCCACATATTTGTTTAGAGCTGTTTTAGACTGTTTTATCTTTTAAAAAGTGCTTGATCTGTGCATATTTCTCTCCTGATTCAGACCAGATAACTTTTTCACTAAAAGCAATATTATGGATTACGGAGCTTTTGCAGCTTTTCACTTCACAAGTCATTAGTTGATGGACTGGAGTGGTGTGGATTATTGTGATGTTTTTATCAGCTGTTTGGACTCTCATTCTGACGGCACCCATTCGCTGCAAAGTGATGTAATGCTACATTTCTCCAAATCTGATGAAGAAACAAATTCATCTACATCTTGAATGGCCGATGACTGATGTGTTAGACTCTCACCAATGGCTTGTCGAACTGGGTCAATCTCATAGGTGACCTGCAGGTCTGGCAGGTGCCTCCTGATCTCTTGTACCAGCTCCTCTGGAGTGAAGCTCATGGCGCTGATGTTGTACGTTCGCATGGAGAGCGTCTCAGCAGGAGCTTCCAGAACCTCCAGTGTGGCTCTCAGACAATCATCAATGAACATCATGGGGAGTCTCGTGTCAGGCCTCAGATTGCACACAAATTTACCCGTTTTCACGGCATCGTGGAAGATGTGAACAGCATAGTCTGATAGACGATGCAGAAAAAATGGAAGCAAAAGGTTTACATAGATGCATTAACACAGGTATTTTAGTATTATTTACTATTATAGTAGTTATTAATATTTTGGATTAGCTTTTCTTTTTAGTTGTCATTTTATTATTTGCTTCAATTATGCCATTTTTATTTGTTTTTTTTTTCTATTTCTATTTATTGTTATTACAGTTAGATGTCAAGGCAACATTTTCTTTAAAGTTTTATAAGTTTGGGTTTTTCGTCGAATATTTGCGAATTTATTTCAGCTTAATTGAAATATTTCATATTCTTAGTTTACAATAACACACGGCAACATTTATAATTTTATTTTACATTTTTAATTTTTCATCTAATATTTCTATTTTATTTCAGCTTTATTTTACTTTGGAATACTTTTAGTTTACAATAACAACACATGGCTACATTTCTGTTTTTCATCTAATATTTCTATTTTATTTCATCTTACATTTTTCAACTTTTTTTTTTTTTTACATTTTAAGCTTAATTTAAATTTTTAATACTTAACAATAACAACACACAGCAACATTTTCTAATTTCTAAATTTAAGTGTTTGATCTAATATTTTTAGCTTTATTCAAATTTTAATAGTTTTAGTTTCCAAAAACACATGGCAACATTTTAAATTTTCTAATATTTCTATTTTATTTCAGCTTTATTTACATTTATAATAGTTTTAGTTTACAGTAAGAACATGGCAATATTCTCTAATTTAAGTTTGAATTCATTTTCTTTTTTCTTTTTTTTTGTATTTTTTTAGTTTAAGTTTTTGATCTAATATATTTCATTTTCTTTCAGCTTGCCTGTAGTTCCTCCACCAGGTTGAGAGTCTGCAGAAATGATTCCTGGGTATCTGAGACAGCGGAAGTCAAGACCATACCTGTGATGGTAATACTGTAATACACAATACAGAAATCTAAAGACTTGAATAATGCATCACAAAACTGATACACTGCGAAAAAGAAAAACAAAGCTAGAAGCATTAATATGCATTAAGACGTCATGAAACAGTTTTGCGTATTTGTAGATGTATTTACTACTGCCTACAGGTACATATCAGGCTTGTACTCTCATTTTTTTCATTTCATATAATGCTAAAATTAGTTCTCTCAAAAGCATACTGACCTCTCCCATTAGCTCAGCATGGACCTTGGACACTCCGTAAATGGTTCGTGGGCGCTGGATGCACAGATCCGGGGTTGGGTTACGAGGGGACGTGGGGCCAAAGGCTCCAATAGTGCTGGGGATGAAGAGACGGAGCCCATGTTCTGCTGCGACGTCAAGAACATTGTGTAACCCTAAAGATGAGGAAACAAGAAAAGAAACATCAGTGTACCTTACTACTGAAAAGAGATTGAAGATGACTGACCCCGGTGACTAACCAGTGATGTTGACGTCACGAGCGAGGGACACATTGGCCTCTCCGACTGCACTCAGTAGGGCGCTGTAGTGTATCAACCAGGAGATGCGGTTGTTTACAACAATCTCACGCAAGTTCTTGTAGTCCAAAATGTCAGAATATATAAAGGGACCTGAGGTGAAAATTTAAGAGTCCACAATTAATATAAAAATAAATAAATAAAATTAAAAACAAATAATATGCATGTAAATGATTAACATTTATATTGTGTTTATATATAAATAAATATTCTAAAAGGAAAATACATTCAAATTTAAAATATAGACCAATATATTCTATAACTATAATTTTAAACGGTTTCATGTACATACAACATTTTTGGAGAAGAATTATGACTAAAATGTCACACCACAAGTGAATAGAACAAGTAAACATTTGTTTAATTAAATGACAAAAATAAATATAAATAATTAACCATGTAAAATAATAACACAAAGATTTTAAAACAGGCATACAAATATGTGTATTTATTAAAAGCATTTTTATTTATTTTTGCAAATTTCATTATATATATTTTAAAAATGAAATATTCATTTACATATACATATATTAATATATATTTAAAAAATAAAATATATTTAAATTCAAAATGCAGATCAGTTTATATTTATGAACTCATACATACATATATCACATTTGTAGAAGAACTGTGACTAAAATGTGCATATACTGACGCATATATGTTCAATAAATAAAGGTTTAACATTTACAATTAAGTGCCAAATTATATTATAAACATTTTTTTTTATTTTTTAAATTTTATTTTATTATATATTTTATTTAAATATTCACATTTAGAGAGAATCCTTATATTAGTAAATATTCTAAAAATAAAATATATTTAAATTCAAAATATAGATCAATATATATATTTTTAATAAATTCTACATGTACATACATCACTTTTGGAGAAGAAATGTGAAATGTTTCAGTTTCTAGGATGCTGCCCACTGTGTGAATACACTGACACTCACCGCTTTGGTAAACATGAGCTGGAGGTTTCCTGATATCAGACAGAATTACATTATATTTTCCAAACTGCTTCCTGTATGAAAAGGGAAATATGCAAAAAAAAAAAATTCTGGAATGTCATGCATAAAAATTCCTCACAGCCTGACAGATATTACTGTGACAACCCTAGATTCTGTAGTCAGCAAACAAAGAGTCGCTGCACTTTTTTAGCCAATCAGAAACAGCCCCTGCCTGTCTGCCTTACACGTGGTGACACCTGGTTGGTTAAAATGTTATAGGGGGCGGGGTATATGAAAGCGCTTCGGTCTCACCTGAGCAGTTTGGCAAGCCCTACTCCCAGCTGACCCAGACCTCCTGAAATAAAGTACAGACAGAAAATATGATTAAATCTCATCATCAGTGATGTGTTGCCATGGAGACTACGTTTCATGCTTCAGAATGTGGTAACCAGGGAAACATGGCATCTAAAGGTTTATATAACATCCATTTAGGCCTCAAATCATCATAAAAAAGACAATCTTTAAAAAGAGGATTACACAATAAGCGGTGCATCACAAAAGCAATCACTTGTCTCCTGCTCTCATACCGGTAATGAGAACTCTGGGATGATCAGATTCAGAGAAGGACACTGAGTGAAAACTGGCATCCGATGCGACTTGGCGCGGAGAGAAACTGACACCGCGAGATAAAACAGCGAGAGGCTGAAAGCCACAGACTGCTGCCAGACCTCTCACAGCTCTCACACAGGACATCTTCTACTACTGTCAACACAAAGAGATGAATAAAGAACATCATTATCCACCTTATTTTTAACCTAAGAGCGGCGCTGCCATTTCTAAGCTTCCGTGTTCATTCACTTTCAGTTATTTTAGCTGTACAATAACAGTCCGTTATGCTGCTTGATACTGAAAACTGGTGTGTTTCATAATGACTTTAATTCATTATCATAATCATAAACGAATTGCAAAATAAAGCACATCCAAAAATAATGTGTCTCAGGAAAGTAGGCTAATGGTCTATGACAATGTATTGTGTTTTGTGTATTTGTTAATGAGAGATTTGTGGACACATTAATATTTTTTTGATTTGTGAAGTAAAAATCGTTTTCATTTTGAAGTGAAAATATTAAGTTAGACTCAGAATTGACACAGAAGGCCCTGATTGCCATTTTACTATTTTTAAATGTACTTATTTAAACTGCTTAGTACAGTTTCTTATTACATGTCTCAGACATCTTCACTTTTCATTAAAGCCTGAGTGAAATCAATCGGTTTGAATTCATAGTGTTGGCATACTGACACATCTTAAATTAAAATATGAGCAATTAACTAAATATTCTGTAAGTCATAGAATAAATGTAGCTTTCAAGTGAATTCTGCTTTGTCTGTAATCAGTTATTCAACTTAATTGTCAAAATACAATTTGAATAGAAGAGCCAATTCAGTATTTTGCTGTAATGACACTTTAATGCATTTAAATATTAATAAGAATTCAATAAAAAAGTACATTCTGTACAACAAGTAATGGGTAAGACGGCCTCTTTGAACAAGTTTACATTTTGTATAATGACAACTAAATTGTTAAATGTTTCTGTTTATTTCTTCTCTAGTAGCACATTGGCTGATGCATCATCATCATCATCATCCTGCACATGCTAAACTTACATCTTACTACTAAAACAAGTTTTAATGTGGCCTCCACATAAGACAAAAAGCTCAAATCTGTAAGTTTAAACAAAACTCAAGCCCTGGGGCATTAAAGTGCCTTCTCTGAAGAAACACCCCGCTGCTGCCACCTTCTGTTCAAGGCTATAACACTTCAATAGCAACCAAAGACCAAGGTATAAACTCCTTTCGGATTATTATACCACCACACGTAGTTTAAACTTAACTTCTCGGCACTTATAAAGTCACATTTATCTGAATCTGAAATAAGTTGTTTAAAAGACACAAGTTAAACTGAATTGAGTTGCATGAAGGTCACTCTCTTGGTCACAGCAGCGTGATTACTAGTGGCTGTCATTCAAGCAAAATTCTTCTTCTTTTCCCCACTTCACAATTATTATTAATTGTACTAAGTGTATGTTTCTCCTTGCACTACGACACTAACGCAGTAGTGCGTCTCGTCACACACTGATTTATTTAGCCATCAACACCAGAACAAACAGCCTTTGTTGTAACAACACGCAGTCAGTGCTGACCGCACTTTTGGTTGCTACATGTATCGCTTCTGACTCTGAGTCTGTTACAGTGTATCAGTCCGGCGGGAAAATCAGAGGCTCTGGATTCGCACGCTGTTACACTGAAACATTCCTGCAGCATATCACCTCATTCGTTCAGAATTAGGATATAAAGTGCTGACTACATAGATAAGAGAATATTGATTTACTCACCGCCCAAATGTGTAGGATAAAAGGGGAAAGAAACAGGTAAAAGACCTGTGTGCTCTTACTTATGCAACTACATAGGAGTTGCAGAGGATCAGGTGTAAATGTCTTTGACAGGACTGACCATCAGTATTGCATCAGCTACAGGTCTCCCATAGTGAGCGTGAGCCGCTGTCTGCTGTGATTGGTCAGTCAACCCGAGACACGCCCACTTTACATTCTATACATTGATTACTTTAGTAAATTAGCTTCGTTTTGTTATTATGGTGGCCTCAAAACTTTTAAAGACACACTCAAATGTAATTTAATATGACATTTAAAAAATTAAAATACAAAAATTAAGGTCAAAGGAAGTGACATTTCAAGTACTTTTCACTTGCTTTAATATGATCTGTATTCATAATTTATTGTAATTAGTTCATAAGTTCCATATTTTAAACAACATATATTGTCAGATCAAAAATTATAATAAAAAGAAATAAATATAAATGGGTTTTCTTTTTCTTGTAACATTATAGTTTGAGAACTACGTCTTTATTTCAGCTCTGTTTGTATGATGAATATGTGGCATTTTATTTCTTACTCAAATGACAGAGATGATGTTTCTCTGCCACCTACATAGACCCTTAATAATCTGGTAACGGACTTGACCTATATATATATATATATATATATATATATATATATGTGTGTGTGTGTGTGTAAACTTTGGTACTTGAATTCAGAGTTATAATGTAAACCAGAGCAATAATGAACACAAATAATCTTCTTTATGAATGACGACTGATGATAGTATTTCAGCCTCTTCTCAGACAGAAGACTCAGAGAGGTTATTGCGCTCAGACCATTTATTTAGTCTAAGTGAGACAATTCCGTGTCTTCCACAAGGAGCCAGTGGAAATTTCCTCTGTTTGTCTTGTATTTAACTAGCAAGAGTACTACAGAATCTGAACATCTATTCTTCATTAAAGGGTTTATTTATATAAAGTGTTGAACTCAGTGAACCCTTGAACATGCCTGTGTGTCACCGCGACGTGCTGGAAGACTCGTAGGGCTTATTTCCAAAGGACTTTTCCCACACCTACATGACATTTAGCACCCAAACAGGCTTGTGGGAATTTTCATGAGTCACATTCCTCATTCTTTCCCCACACACTTACAAAAGAGTAACATCCTTGAAACAAAAAAACATACCAAATATGAACCAAACTGCTACACTGATTATTGGAACATATATTTATTTGATATAAATGATATTAAATAAAAGAAAATGCATATCAATGATCATTACTTCATGAATTTTGAAAGTGAAAATAATGCTATTTTAATTACAAAAAAAACTATATATATATATACACATATATACATATATATATATATATATATACATACATACATATATACATATATATATATATATATATATATATATATATATATACATACATACATATATACATATATATATATATATACATATATACATATATATATATATATATATATATATATATATATATATATATATATATAATTAAAAAAAAACTAATGGCACACCAAGAAAAAGAAAAAAATCTGAAAAAATAATTTGTAATAAAAATATTACATTATTAAATAATAAATTTAAAATATATCTTTATATGAAATTAGAAAACATATATATATAAATGATCATTTCTAATTCAATTTTAATGATCGTAATAGTCTCCGCCCCCGTCCAATTAGCAGCTGCATTCAGGAAAGAAAAAAAGGAAAGAAAGAGCAGGGGCTCATAACACTATTAATATTTATACATTGTGTGAATATTTTAATTTTATTTATTTATTTATTTTTGGTCCATCTTTCAAGAATCAGTGATTGCAGACTTACTATATGTCTTGTGCATACTGAATCAACGGTGTGTCTTTCAGGGCATGAGCATTTGTGTGCAGCACATGAAAGCAGCCCAGAACTCAAGGGATCTGCAGGCAATTATCTCACTTGTAGTATTCACTGCCCCTACAGTCAAAACATTAGCTTTCATAAAAATTTCATGCCCTTTTGCTTTTGCATTTAGTAGCTGTTCTGTTTGGTTCAAACGCGCTGCAGAGAACAGTCTCTCTTCTCAACAGGGAAGCATATGTGCTTTTCAAATCATATTTTGTGTAAATGGGTTTTGCTTTTGCAGTCAGGAAGAATACTACACTCTCTGAACTGTTCTGTATCTGTCATTCCTTCTACCTATTTTCGGTTTCACATTTACATTTATTCTTTTATGCATAAAATTTGACATAAAACAGCTGAGTTCACAGTGTCCACTACAGCAACAATGCAACGCTTTTGACTTGATGAATGAACTGAAACTAATTACAGATGCAAATTTTAATCTCTTTTTAAATGATAATTTAATTGGAAGGGAATGCTAGTTAAGAAATTTTACTCTAAATATATTTAAAGCAACTGTATGTTTTGTATCTTGAAATATCAAAATGATGCTAATGGTACACTGACTTGTAATGGAGCGAATTCCACTCACTTAACTGTAGGGGGCTCTAAAGTCCTAAAAATACACAAAACTACATACAGTTGCTTTAACAATATAGTTTTTGTTAATTACATAAATAAAAACCTGCAGCAAATGAAAAAAAAAATTAATAATAATAAGATGATTCTTTGTTGATTTTAAACAGGCTACTAAATAAATAAGGTATTTGTTTTTTTTTTCTTTTTCTTTTGTGGTTTAATAATGCATGCGCCACAGAGTTAAACAGTCAAGCTTCAACATGGACTCTTTTGGGCATTTTTTCCCTGTTACTGAAAATGAGGTTTCCACTACTCCTCTGGTTTTATCGTGACAGTTTAATTAGCTCAGAGCGGTTAAGCCGCCCAGTATCTCTGTCAGATGCGGCGCAGTGTCTGTTTGAAGATTTGGACTCTCTCCACTGGGATGGAACTAAAGACGGGGGCTTTTGTCATATTCCTGTGGCAGAGGGTTTTGCTTGTGCTCTGCTAATCTAGGAAATTCCCCTTGTGCTGAAAGCAACTGCAGTGGATTTTATGGAGCTCACAGATTGTGTTCAAGGAGGCTGTTTTTTCCCAGTGTTTTGCTTTTAACACAATAACCGGTTTAAATATGAATTGAGCAATAATACTGTGCATTTTAAATAGAACAGTAATAGTAATGCACAGGAACTCTAAAATGTGCTGACACAAAATATGTATATGCCTGCGTCTGTCTTCAAATAAATATAGTGTTTCATGAATGTTTTGCTGTTTAAATTCTGCAGAAACCCAGTAACAGAGGCAGGTTTCCAATGTCATAAAAAGACAAACTGTGTTTTCCCCTGGACAATAATGGTGGAAATATTTATAATTTATTTAAAAAAATATAAATACACATATTAATACAAATAAATAAATGTTACATTAATAAAGTCAATATTATTAAGCATTTTATAATGGTGGAATTTATTTATTTATTAGTCAAAAGGTTTGTGTACAGAAATTGACTTTCATGAACCCACCTTGAGAAATATTCATTGTTCATGAAAGTATGATTTTTCCTGGCCAATAATGGTGGAAACATATATATATATATATATATATATATATATATATATATATATATACACATACATACATACATTCGTTCATTTGTTTGTTTGTTTATTTATTTATTTAAAACCTTTAAACGTATACAGAAAATTTACTTTAAAAAAAAGATTTTTGTTTAGATATTCAATGTTTATAAAAGCGTGGCAAAGAAAGTGTATGGTTTTTCCTCGACAATAATAGTCATTTATTGATTTATTTGTTTGTTTGCCTGTCCATTTAATTATTTGTGTGTTTGTTAAGTTAAAAAAAAAAAAAACTTAAAGGTTTGTGTACAGAAATACTAAGCATATATCAAATCAAAAATAATCAGAGTGAGAAATATTCAGGAAATTCATAAAAAAATGTTTTTTATTTATTCATTTAAATTGTCTAAAAATATATAAAGTATATAAATACACACACACACATATATAATTTTTATATATTTTTAATAGGCTGTACAAAATATACTTAGTGTAGTGCATAGTATATTTTTTGTATTTTTGTCACTGCATGATATTTCCAACTATTATTGTGAAATGTGAAAAAATGTCATAATACAGGACGTGTCCAGACTTTTAACTGGTAAATTATTCATGAGCCCCGCAAACAATTTTAAGTAGCATCATCGTCTCTCTCACACACACACACACACACACCCCCTCCAGTACAGGTATCGCGGAAGTGACGTCACGGAGCGCGGAAGGAGGGGGGATGAAGCGTTCCAGAGAGCAAGATGGCAGCAAAATCCGATGGCGTGGGGGTCGTTACCGGTTTCGCCCAGCTGCACAACCTGGACGAGGCGGCCGGCGACGAGGATCCGCTGGACAGCACTGCTATACACATCTGCCACTGCTGCAACACGTCCTCGTGCTACTGGGGCTGCAGGAGCGCGTGTCTGCAGTCGCTGCTGGGAGACAGGGCTGCTGCTGCTGCTGCTACTGCTGCTGGAGGAAGAGGAGGGGGAGGCAGGCGGCCGCAGCATCAGCATCAGCATCAGCACCAGCCGGAGGAGCGCCTGTGGCTGGACTGCCTCTGGATCGTCCTCGCGCTGCTCGTCTTCTTCTGGGACGTCGGCACGGACTTGTGGCTGGCCTTGGACTACTACTCCAAACGGGACTATCTGTGGTTCGGGCTCACGCTGTTCTTCGTGCTGGTGCCGTCGGTGCTGGTCCAGATCCTGAGCTTCAGGTGGTTCGTCCAGGATTACGCCGGCGGCGGGCTCGGGGCCGTGGAGGGGCTCAGCAGAAAAGCCACGGCGGATCTGAGCTCGCGCATCTACGGCAGGGACAGGTGCTGTGTGATCTCCATTTGGATCTGGCAAGCTTGCGTGCACATCCTTCAGATGGGACAAGTGTGGAGGTAAGAGGCTGGACGTCACATGCACTGATCAGATGCACACGATGAGCTTGTTTTGACTCCAGAGATCATGCACATGCATCATATGTGACCCTGGAGCACAAAATCAGTCATAAGTAGCACTGGTATATTTGTAGCGGTAGCCAAACATATGGGTCAAAATGATCGATTTTTCTTTTATGCCAAAAATCATTAGGATGTTAAGTAAAGATCATGTTCCATGAAGATATTTTGAAAATTTCTTACCTAAATTAAATGTTTGATTAGTAATATGCATTGCTAAGAATTTCATTTGGACAAATTTAAAGGTGATTTTTCTCAATATTTACATGTTTCTGCTCCCTCAGATTCCAGATTTTCAAATCGTTGTATCTCAGCCAAATATTGTCCTATCCTAACAAACCACACATCAATGGAAAGCTTATTTATAATTTCAAAACACTGACTCTTATGACTGGTTTTGTGGTCCAGGGTCACATGTAGTGCCTTATATATCCATCAAGTCAAGCAGTCTAGCTCAGTTGAAACTCTATGTTTTCTTTCTCTTGCTTTACGGCTCGTTCAGTGTCCTCTAACCATCTGTGTAACGATGCCAAACAGTTCATTTCAGCAGAATGACAGGCTCACTTCAGGCTGGAGAGTGTGAAATCGATAGAGCTTGTAATTAATTTACTTGAATGACCTCTGCAAGAGCAAAACAAACCTCGGTCTGGTTGGGTTGGTATTGCTGCGTCTAGCTTGGGCTTGATTTTGTAGGATGTTGCTTGTGCTTACAGTCTGGTCTTCAGGATGTTGTCAATATTTTAGTCGTTCCAAGGTCACATTTCATGTTGATTGAGAAGCGTGTGTGTTCTGGTGAGGGGTTGCATTGGTCCGATGTGGTCTGTTATGCTGTGGAGTTGAATATGACTAAATTATGAGCAAATGAGCATAAAACAAAGCTTTGCATCACCAGCATTAGCATTCAGATGCTTTTAACCAAGTGGAGAATCACAAACATGTCATCAAGATGAGGATGAACGGGTGAATACAGATTTTTTTTTTTTTTGAGAGTAAATCTCATAAAAAAAACTTGTTTTGCCTTTTGATATTTTATATATATATAACAGTTAATCCCAATTTGCTCCCAAATTTTAATTGCTATTATTATTATTATTATTCACTAACTTATGTTTATTTTTTCTTACTCCAATATGATCATTTTTAATGACAGATATAAAATAAATAAATAAAATAAAACATGTCTAAATATTTTATAATTTTAGTAATATATTCTAGTTTTTCTGTATTAAAATATTGAGAATTAAATTATTTTTGTGATTTTTGGGTGGTAAATTTGCTTAATTGACGTGAAATGAATATCAGGATGTAAAAAAAAAACAAGTAATAATAATAGTCGTAATAATAATAATAATATTAGTAGAAAAATGTATAAAAAGCTAATTAAATCATTGTGGGGATTCTCTGGGTAAAATGTGCGTAATTGTCACGAAAGTATTAATACTATTTTTTTTTTTTTCCCCCCATTTATCTGGAATGCAGTGTAAACATGTTGACTGATTTTGTGCAATTCATCTAATTTCCTTTTGCTTTATTTCCTGCCATAGTTTAGTCTGTTGGTGAAAAGGTACAGAATAACTTGAACCGGTCATATAAAGTGGAACATTCATTTTAAGTAGCATTTTCATAGATATGATTAGATTAGAGAAGGATTCTAGGCTGCATGATTTTTCAGTCAATCCACTTATCAGATTACAGCATTTCCAAGTAATAAATCATCATTTTTGTGCTCTGTTCTGTTCAGTATGTATAATCGCCTGTGATTAGCTTCACACAGCGGCGTAACCTGTATCCTGAGAGTGTCCAGTGATATGTAAGAATAGCTTGTTGTTGATGGTTGGCTTCATCAGCCGGGCGACAGGAGATGTAGTCAGTGTCTGCAGGCCTGAGTAAGACAATTAGTTGACTGTCACGCCGGTTAAGATCATCTGTCAGGGCTCAGGGGTGACCAGAAGCTGGCGGGCGCAGGCAGAGAATTTGTTCCCCGTCGGCGGTGCTCACACTCTCTGGATGCACATATGCTTCCCTTGGCAGAGATCTAACACTGATGAGGGCTGATTGCGGTGTTCAGAGTGTAAGACCCCAGCTTGACTCTGAGCTCTCACAGCGAGACAATCCATTCAGCCCTTCCAAGCATTTACATTACACATGCAGATCTTGTCCAGTTGTTATTCTGTGACATTTGAGCTTACAGGATTGAGAAAATGATGTTCTGAATGTTACCAAGACGACTTTTGGACCCTAATGTTAACATATGAGTAGAATTAATCAACAAAGAAATGATGTTAGGTGATAGGGGATAGTTCTCTGTCTACTATTACATTTTTTTTAATATTCCATGTTGGTCTTAATTGTATTTGGTTTTGTGCACACGTTATTTTTGGCTGCATATCTTGGCCTGGACACTTCTGTAAAAGAGATTTAAAAAAGAACTCAAAAAGGGCTTTTTTTCCTTCCTGGTTTAATAATAATAATACATTTAGGTGTTTTCATAGAGGATTTAATTTGTGTTGTTTGTTTTGCACTAAGAATTGAATTAAATTTTTTTTTTTTTTTTTTTTTTAGGTAGAAAGACTGAAATAGTATTTTCTTGCAAAATGTACTTCAGGAATCTGTATTTACAAATAAAAAAAAAATGTATACATTTTTACAGTATATTTGAAGTTAGTGAATTGAACAAACGCTTAACCCTCAATATTGAACTGGAAAAAAACAACAACACATTTTAATTTGCTTTTCCTGTACAAATATCTAAACAATCTTAAATGCATTTACTTGTATATAAGATATAAATATAAAATAATTTAAGACATCAAGTCTTGTTTTCTAAAAAATGAATCAAAAGTGAGTGAGTTTAGGCTTAAAGAGAGGAATTTGGCATCAGAAAAATAAACTTAATTCAAAGAAAAAGCAAGTAATTTATTACCTTATTGGCAGATATTTTAAGGAAAAAAAATCACTTAATTTTGATAAATGTTTCGAAAAAACAAGTCATCTTGCTTCTCAAGTAAATTAAAAAGTTCATACTGGAAAACAAGACAAAAATACAAATCATTTTCTGCAGTGTGCAATTTTGACATGAATAGTTCCTGAAATAATTTGGTGTTAAAATCAAAATGAATGAAATTCGGTCCGTATTTAGAGACAAGAATATCACAAACTCTTTTCATTATAGGACCACTAAAAACCACCTACTGTTATTCCTAGCAAGGAAACAGAAGAATCTAATTAGCATTCTTGCATCTGTTATTAACCCTCTGGGCAGCATCCTAATGAAGCGGGTGAGCTCCGGGGTCCATGCTGTCCTGTTACGCAGGAGTGATCTGTAGTCCAGCAGCTGGCATTGACACACTGACCTGAATTCTGTTCTGTATCTGTTCAGTGCACTTCTGCTCACCCCGAGCCCCAGAGCTCACACCTTTCACCGGCCGGTTACTGGCCTTTTACTGCCTCCACTTAACCGCAGCACGAGCGGCTCCTGGGACGAGACACACTTCACTGCTACACGGATCCCTCTCACAAGCTGCTGCTTTCATGTTTTCTTGTCCACCCACTCACGCAACCTTTGCCTTGTTTAATGTTCAGCACTTGTACATTGTTTATGTATTTCAAACGCGCTCTGTCTCTAGAATGACATGAGAAATACAACAGAAGGTCTCCAGTACCAGTTGCTCATAGCATGAGACTTATAGTTGATGTGTGGAAGTTAAAACTCTTTGAATCTTTGTCCCATTCCAGTTTCCAGTGATGCATTTTATCCAAAGCAATTTAGAATAGAAACATAAGTGACGTGACATGTGGCCAAGTATGGTGACCCATACTCAGAATTTGTGCTCTGCATTTAACCCATCCTTGTGCACACACACACCGTGAACACACACCCGGAGCAGTGGGCAGCCAATGCTGCGGCGCCCGGGGAGCAGCTGGGGGTTCGGTGCCTTGCTCAAGGGTCTCACCTCAGTCGAGGTATTGAAGGTGGAAGAGAGCGCTGGTTATTCACTCCCCCCACCGACAATCCCTGCCGGACCTGAGACTCGAACCCGCAACCTTCAGGTTACAAGTCCGACTCTCTAACCATTAAAGTAACCCTTCACTATTTTCCATAGTGCATAATGTCAGGTTTATTAGAAAGCTAGACTAAGAAACGATGAAGAACAAAGATTAATACTTTTTTTTTCTTCCAAAATATGCAGTATTTGTTTAATATTCAGTTATGGTTATTTATTGATATGCTAGTTTTTAATAATATCTTTTTTAAATAAATCTTTGGTTTTATTAGATATTTTCAACTTTTATTTTAGTAATTAAGTACTTTTGTGTGCGTGTGGGGGGGGGGGTACTTATGTTTTTCTTCTTTTTTATGTCTCTGTAGTTTATTAATTTGCATTTCTCTGTGTTTTTAATTTTATTTTAGTACTTCAATTAAAAAATTTTTTTGCTTTGGTAACTAGCTGAAATAATTTTTATTTCAGTTAATTCATTAACATTTATTTCCCTGGAAAGTTATCAAAATACTGATCTTTTTTATTTGAATGGGTTATTTATTTTATTCTGTTATCTGTTATTATTCATTAGGGTCATTATAGTTGACTAAAACTAGAACCAAAACCATAAAAAATTGTTACTTGAAAGAACCTAATTCATTACCTGAAAAAAAAAAAACTTGTTGCCAAGGCATTTCTCATTTTATTTAGTTTAATTTGATTAAAAAAAACACTATTTAGATTTATTTTTAAAAAAAAAAAACAATTTTTTAAATAACAAAAACAACTAAATGGCTAAAATATTTACTAAAATGAAAACTAGACTCTTTGTGTCAAAATATTAAAACAAACTACAGTATGACACTATAATAAATCTGCTATGAATTCACTTTGAAACGGTCAATATGCACAGGGATATTTCTGATTTAATAATGTGTTTGGCTTCTAAACCTGAGTATCTCATACTTCTACTTAGCCACATAATCCTCCATCATCCATTTAACCTTTCAGATAACTCTGAGCCTTAACTATTGTTTCTTTGAATTGGGGAATTAGATTCACTGGACTTTCAGAGAAGATTGCAGCTATAGTTTCAGCCTTTGCATGTATGAGGGTTCCTAAGGATTACGATTGTTTAACACGTTCTGCGGCTGGGACTAAAAATATACAGAACAGAGTACAGAAAATTGAAACTGAGATTTGCTAGATCGCAAATAACTTTCAGGGGCTGACATTAGCTAGACAGAATCTACTGTTATAGTGAGACTGTTTGCTCTTTTTGAAGAGGTTATATCATGCATTTGATTGATTTATTTTAATAATAATTTTATGTTTTTGTGTGCAAAGGCTTTTTTTGCTTCTGTAAAGACCAGAATATTCAGTCTGATTTCTGAAAGTGGAGGAAATTCAGAAAGAGAGACATTTTTATTGTGATCTAAAAACTACAGTATGTTTTCATAGTGCATCAAAATTTGCCTGATCTTTAGATGTTTTCAAGATCGTGCTCCTTTAATAAGTGCTCAGAAACATGTCTCCGTAGCTGAAAAAATGGTCTAAAAGTCTGTTTCCTCAGATTGTATTACTAACTGCTCAACAGTCTGTTCTTATAAAAGATTCTGCTGCGAGAACCTGAGTTGCACACAAACCTCAGTGTTAAAGCTGTGTTCAATTATTGATTGCAGGCACAATCTGTGAAATTTTCAGGGTAAAAGCATAAAGCCTGTGAACTGAATCTATCCTCCCTGCGGGAGTTTCAGTAACAGCTCTCCAGAAGAGAAAGAGAAAGAGTTTACAGTGTCTCAGCAGGTTCTTTCTCTTAGTCATGATGCACACGCTTGAAATAGCACCTGAATACTTCATCTAGGGGTCAAATGAAAGAGCAAGTGTGAATTTTCCCGTTTCACAAAAATCTAGACAATTAGACATGCAAATCTAAAAGGAATAGTTCACCTAAAAATGAAAATGTGCTCACTCTCAGGCCATCTAAGATGTAGATAGTTTTGTTTCTTCATCAGATTTGAAGAAATGTAGCATTCCATCACTTGCTCACCAGTGGATCCTCTGCAGTGAATGGGTGCCGTCAGAATGAGAGTCCAAACAGCTGATAAAAACATCACAATAATCCACACCACTCCAGTCCATCAGTTAACATCTTGTGTAGTGAAGTGTGGATTACTTGTGGATTATTGTGATGTTTTTATCAGCTGTTTGGACTCTCATTCTGACGGCACCCATTCACTGCAGAGGATCCATTGGTGAGCAAGTGATGGAATGCTACAAACTCATCTTCATCTTGAATGTCCTGAGGGTGAGTATATTTTCAGCAAATATTTATTTTAAAGGAATATGCTTTAGGTTCAAAATAGGATCCAGGTGTAATATTTTCAGTGTTAATATAATGTTTTGCATGCATCACGATTTAATGTGCAGAGTCAAACTGTAAGCTTTGAAAAAAGGAGCATGAAGGTTGCATTATTTCCTGACATTTAGAAACACTTGTGTCTGCATGCGGAAAACTCTCTGGTGTATGCCGGTTTACATAATTGAAATTTTATTCATAACTTTTCATATTTTTTTCCTTATTTTTACTGTGACATACAGTTTCAGAACTAAGAGACAAATTAAATAAATATCAAACAACAAAATTATCTTTAAATAATGTATAACATATCATAACAGAATAAACGCTCTGCTGGAATACATTTGAAATCATTTGCAGATCCTTGTGTTGAATTATGCAGGTCTCTGCTGAAATCTGTCACCCTGCATTTAAATGTATTTGCGGTTTTGCAGTTGTCACATTGGTTTTTTTTTTAGTGTTATTCAGTGTTTTTCTAGCTGATATTTTATGCAATACTTGTAGGCTTAGAAAATAATACACTTGCTGGAGCATTTCTCTGTGTGTATTTTACATATCCAGGGCAGTTTTGTTACTTTCAGTGCCATTTTAGCTTCAACCAAGTACCCATGATTTCTGATCATCCTCACAGTGTTTGCTTTAGCTCTTTTTATGGTCATATTATCATGTGGTATGATTTCATATTGTGTTGTTGATAAATGTGTGAGGGATAATGTACAGTCGTGGTAATAAATCTCATATCACCCTGAAGGGGGTTGTTTTGTGATTAATGACAGACTGTCATTTTTTGTAATTTTTGTGTAACTAGAATAGAGTTTGTTTTGAATTTATGGGGTATTTTTCCAACCCAGGTTCGTTAGAAAAACATGCTTGTGGCGTCATTTCTGCAGATTTATTTTATGCTTTTTGCATGTTGCACGACGCTTTTAAAGTGAAATGTCCTGTGAATGAATGACGCTAAAAGCGGGTTTAGTTTTATCCGAAACATGATGAACGTGAATCTGGCAGTGTTTTTTTACATTGGTTGTTGATGAAAATATAACACACAACACTAAAGCTCACCGATAGAGTTAACAAAAACAAACATGAGATAAACATGCATTTACTGAAACAACTATGCTATTTTAGTTTGCCTAACTATTTTTTTTTTTTTTTTTTTAGCTCTTTTATCCTAAACTGGTGTTTCATGGGACTTGTACCCAAGTGCTTTACATTGCAAGTGCAGTGTTGTACCAGGTGAGCTTACAAGCAAGCTTACTTCAGAAAATACATACAGAGCTGGTTATGTGATGCAAACTTCAAAATGTTTACAAATCATGTACTATGGTTAAAGTGTTTTAAGGTCATAACATACTGTTGTGCATGAAAATGAGCCTTTATTAATTGATAATCTGTCCCGTAATCATTCTGATCCTGCTCATGATATGTATTTACTTTTGTGAGGTTTTTATTTTTCAATTCAGAATTTTTCTCTCATAATTGCAAATCAAAGGAATTATGAGAGAAAAAGTTGCAGAAAGTCTTTTTAGATTTTTATTTTTTGGCAAAAAATGGGATGTAAAGAGTTTATATAATGAAATTCTATGTTTATATCTTGCAATTCTGACTTAAATTGCGAGATATAAACACAGATTTGCGTGATATATGTGAAAAAATGTGCAAAAGAGTGAAAGAGTCTGTTGCCTTTTTTTTTTTGTTGTTGTTGTTGTTGGCGGAAACGGGTTTGCATACTAGCCATTTTATCATCTTATCGAACTTCATATTTTGTTTTCGTTAATTATATGCATGTGTATGCATATATATTTACCTTAAGGTGTGCAATATGTAAAATTTCTTTAGTTATCGAAAAGGAACAGTATTCAGGTTCAGAATTCTGTTCTCTTTCTAAATAGCACACCCATCCCTCTGCTTTTCAAGTTTCTAATTTTTATGCCTTGTTTGGAGTCATTTTACCCATTTTCATTTGATGTCTGCTCGATCCCATAATTCTGTTGCAGTTTGGTTGTTGTGTGTTCTCCCTCACCCCATTCTCATTTCATGACTCCATTATGTTTGTTTGTGTTGCTTTAGTTTCCCTGATGGACTGATGATCTAGACAGAAGCAGTTTGGTTTGGGACAGGGAGGTTTACTCGCTCACAGACAGAAAGAAAGAATGAAAGAAAGAAAGAAAAAAAGAAAGAGACTTCTGGAACGGAGGGAGATGAGTGTAAGTCTACCTCTCTGTCTCTTTATTTCCCCCTGTTTTTAACATTCGTTTCTGTCTTATTAATGCAAAAACATCTTTCACATTTCACCACCTCTAATAACTTGTTTTACTTTAAAAATGTACTTTGTGCTCTGGAAGTGCTGGAAAGTGAGACGGAAAGAGAAGAAATTTGGCGTATCACATGCATGCATAATGTTCCCAGTCATTTTCCCATTGTCTCTCTCCATATGTTTGTTGGATGATATGAAACAGCGGAAATCCTTTTTTCATAGTATTCCCCAGGAAGGATTTAGCAGGAAAACCCCAGGATTTCACAGGCGTCACACTTCTAGATAGAAAGCAAAGTAATTCTGTTTGTCTGTGTTTAGACTCTGGAAAAGATCATTGCTTTGTATGGATCTATGTGTCGGCGTGTTTATTTTCATTCATAGTTTTGTTGCCTGTATGATGGAGACCGGGAGACATCTGTATTATCTCCTTTCTAGTTTCACTGTTTTATTAGTTTCTTTATTATAATGACTTCATCTTACGTTCTTAATCTTCATTTTTTTTCTTTTTTTTTCTGAAAGAAATGAATGCTTTTATTCTGCATTTCAAAAAAAAAAATTCTCAAAGATCACTGTCTTCATACTTTTATTCAGCAAGGATGTATTAAATTAATCAAAAGTGACAGCAAATTCATTTATAATGTTAGAAAAAATTCAAATATTTCTACTTCATATAAAAACTGTTCAAAAATCCTCAAAAATCTTAAGAAGAAATATTTCTTGAGCAGCAAATCAAATCAGCATATTAGAATGATTTCTGAAGGATCATGTGACACTGAAGACTGGAGTAATGATGCTGAAAATACAGCTTTGATCACAGAAATAAATTACATTTTACAATATATTCAGATGGAAAGCAGTTATTTGAATTTATAAAATATTTCACCAAATTACTGTATTTTTTTATCAAATAAATGCGGTCTTGGTGTGCATAAGAGTCTGCTTTTAAAAATGTTGCTATTAAAACAGTTAACTGTATGTGACAGTACATCCTATGAATTTGTGGCTAAATTGATCAGCTTTCATACAGAGTGATTTTAGTACATGCACTCCATGCTTTTAAGGCGGTATTGATTAACACGGGAAACAGCTTGGATGACATAAAACCCAACATTACTGTAACCTGCCCCCATTCCCATCCCATCCGGGTCGATATCAGTGGCACAGCTGCGTACGGTGACTCATTCAGCTGGAAACATAAAGCAAATAAAGGCCGTTCACTGAGTGACTTCCTGTGGTACTATTAGAGAGATTTGAGAGAGAACTCTTTCCGTCTGGCGTTAGACTCATGCCTGAAGCCTGCTGGATGGCAGAGGCTTTAATATCCCAGTTCAGGCAGTGCAGTATCCACTGGCTGTATATCAACACAAAGAGGTTGTCTGTTTGTTTGCATACAGTCAATATTGGCCATTAATCATTATAGTGCAGAAACATCCCACAGTGACTGTAAATAAATGCAGTGTTAATATGTAAACTGTGAAATCACTGAGATGCATATGCGATATACTGTGATATCTCACTCCGTTTGCCTGTTTTCACAGATTTACACTCCGGACTAGAGTGCTATGTGAGCAGTGCAGGGTTATTATATAAAATAAAACCACAAAAAATATTTCTTATTTGAAATAAAATAAATGTTAACTGAAATAAAATATAAAAATGTATGCTTATTTCAGCTAATTGTCAAAGCAACATTTCTTTCATTTAGTTTGTTGAAATAAAAATTATAAAACAAATATATAGACATAATAATAATAATAATAATAATAATAATAATAAAAATACAACAAAACAAATTTAAAATATCATTGGAAAAAAAAAAAATCACTGGAGCAGTGATGCCTTCTTGTCACCTGTATATTGTCACAATGTGAATACTGCCCTAAATACTTGCTCTAAATTGAGTGTGTTGTATTTGGGTACTCCTGCTGCCATGTGCTCCAGCGCATTTTATAGACATGAATAATTCACACTCATGTCCAGAGTCGCTGTGCCTCAAGCATCCTGTAAAAATGATGGGCACGTGCAAACGATACAATTTATTGCACATCTCTTCTAAAGAAATGGTTACATAAATTATTTATTTATTTATTCATTCCTTCATTTATTTATTTTCCAAATATTTTTGAGGACCCTCAGTGCTTTGTAACTGTGTCCCTCTCTGGTAAAATGCATTGATGGGAAGTCAGATGGTGATGCCAAGTGAACAGTTGGACAAATAAATGCTAAATTGCAAGTTCTTGGATGCAGCACCACATATATTGTAGATTTATTGTACCTTAACCTGCATTAAATGCTAACCTGCAAATGTACATTAAGGTGACTAGATTTCTGAAAGACCAGAGATTTCCTAGTTCAGTGGTCAAAATATCATTGAAATCGCACGTGTTATTCTCTAATAATTAAAAATAGGTACAATATATTTTTGCATGTTGTTTTTTTTTTGGGGGGGGGGGGGGGGGTTGTAATTGTTTTGAGTTCCATATACTGATATTATGAATAATAACTATGATGTTTGCAGGTCTAACTGTCCCAAATTGGTTTTAATGCAATTCACCAAAAATATAAATAAAATAAAGTAGTAAATAAAAAAAAAAGTAGTAAATAGCAAACAGATCAAAATAGTATTATAACATAATTATGACTTTACAAAAATACAGTACAAAATAAAACGTACATGAGATAAATAACACAGTATTTAACACATATTTTCAATTTTCTAATTGCATGCAGTATTTTCGTTTTCACATTGTGACTATTTTAATTACAACTTTTCAAATTCTACTTTGTTTATGCTTTTGGAAATGGATCTTTACTGTCTCTAAAATTAGGCAGGCTATTTTACATTTTAGGCTCATTTTGAGCACATAGTATGTGTTTTCTGCAAATATAATTGTAAGTGTATTATTTACATGTTTTTTTATTTTTTATTATTCATACATATGAATAATTATGTGTGTGGGAATTACGGCATTGTGACAGCAGAAGATTTGGGAATGTTTAAAATTGTGAGCAAATTCTACTATTTATAGATTTCAGATTGTTTTGTGCATTACGCTGTGTTTCTCAAAATGAAACTAAAAAAGACCACTGCATATATTTTTCATATGCAAAAACTGATTCTTGTTTGTTTGTTAGATATGCGTCTCATTGAAAAGGGTCACTGGAACATGGTGAGATATGAGCAGTTAATGGTGTTGGTTTTTTGTAGCTTCTGGTAATTGCAGACAAAGTGTGTTGTAGTAATGTTTTGATCTTCTGAACAGGTATATCCGCACGATGTACCTGGGCATCCAGAGTCGACGGCAGAAGGAACACAGGCGGCGCTTCTACTGGGCGATGATGTACGAGTATGCTGACGTCAACATGCTCCGGCTGCTGGAGACGTTTCTAGAGAGTGCCCCCCAACTGGTGCTACAACTCTGTATAATGATCCAGAAGAACCGGGCCGAGACGCTGCAATGTGAGTGTGAACCGTACGGTAGTGGAGTTAGTTCAGTCGACTAAAGCTTAGCGCTTGCAATTGTAAACTTTCAGAATGCATGATAAATGCTAGCTACATCGGCTGGATGTCTGTCGAGTGCTGTAGGCCAGGATCGAGTCCTGAATCCCAGAAAAGAGTTGGCATTTTTGTACTTCTGCTTCCATCATCCTGTAATCGGGAATGAACAACAACATTTAACAACTTACCGGAAGTTGTGAGCTGGTGCAAATGATGGTGCATGCCATTGTAAATACTGCAAGTCTATCCCTCACTAGGGATGTAACGATGCACACTGAGCCAGCTGAAGATCGATACAAATATTCAACAATTCAAATTGGGTTGAGATGTTTAACGAATCGTGATACAGTTGGAGGTAGGAGTTTACATGTGTGTATCTCTGAGGGGAATTTACTGTCTTCAGAAAAGTTTAGATGGTATTTTCTTTTCATCTCGCGTCAATATACACTGCGTTCCAAATTATTATGCAAGTGACATATCAATAGGATTTCGGTACAATAAAGAGTCAGATTTTTGTTTGCGTGGTTTTTCACATCTTTTTAGTTAACTGGTATCAATCTCAGACAGGTTTGTTCAGTAGTTTGCCAGTTCTTCTTAAGTAAATGGAAACCCTATTTAAAGAGGTTGTTACACATTATTAAGCAAGTCACAGTTCTCATGAAATATGGCGAGGAAGAAAGATCTTTCTGAAGAAATGCATGAAACAATGCAATGTCTTGCAAAAGGCATCAAGCCAAACAATATTTCGCGAATAGAAATGATTGAACTGTCAAAAGATTTGTGAGTGACTTAGAGCACAGAAGATCTTGGTCAAAAAATAGATTTATTAAGGAAAGTTTTTGTCAAACAAATGAAGTGTATTGTAATAGCAGCTGTGAAAAAGCCACTGCTGAGCAGCAAACAGGTGTTTGAAGCTACTGGAGTCTCGAGATCCTCTTCATGCAGACTGCAGGTGTGTGTAAAGCTGCGTTTCAGTCACTGCTAACCAAACCTCACAAAGAGAAACCTGCACGGTGGCTGTAGAAACACATGAAGACTTGTTTTTAAATAGTTTTATTCACTTACGAATGCTGCAGTACAATGGATGCTCCAGATAAATGGATTTCTGATAGTTGATGAATGGCCATCCTACTCCAATGAGACTGCAACATCAGCAAGGAGGCGGTGGGCGATGATTTGGGTTGGAATATTGGGAAGTGAGATGTAAGGTCATTTTAGGGTGTAAAAATGACTTCTGCAAGATATGTGGAGTTCATAACTGACCATACTCTGCTGTAGTATAAAATGAAGAATAGTGCTCGCAGAAATAAAAGGATTTTCATGCGGGACAACACACTATACCATGTTGCATAAATACCATGGTGCTAAACAGTTTGAAAATGTGTTTCTACAGCCACCGTGCAGGTTTCTCTTTGTGAGGTTTGGTTAGCAGTGACTGAAACGCAGCTTTACACACACCTGCAGTCTGCATGAAGAGGATCTCGAGACTCCAGTAGCTTCAAACACCTGTTTGCTGCTCAGCAGTGGCTTTTTTTTACAGCTGATATTATAATACATTTCATTTGTTTGACAAAAACTTTCCTTAATAAAGAACTTCTGTGCTCTAAGTCACTCACAAATCTTTTGACAGTTCAATAATTTCTATTTGCTTTTCGCGAAATATTGTTTGTTTTGATGCCTCTTGCAAGACATGTTTCATACATTTCATCTTCAGAAAGATCTTTCTTCCTCGCCATATTTCATGAGAACTTTGACTTGCTTAATAATGTGGAACAACCTCTTTAAATAGGGTTTCCATTTACTTAAGAAGAACTGGCAAACTACTGAACAAACCTGTCTGAGATTGATACCAGTTAACTAAAAAGATGTGAAAAACCACGCAAACAAAAATCTGACTCTTTATTGTACCGAAATCCTATTGATATATCACTTGCATAATAATTTGTAATGCAGTGTAATGCATATTAATGTAGTATTTAAAAGCGCAGTGCTGCTTTGTTTATAGCCGTAAGTCTAATTTTGATTAAAAACTGCTCGTGCTGCATGTATGCAGCATCTTTTTTTGGATTGTGATTAAATTACAGTGGTTGCCTCTAATTTTAAATGGAAAGAGATAAGCACAGATAAAGCCTTAGTTTGTTTATATAAATAGATTTCTTTTATTTGTGTTATTCATGGTCACAAATGTAGTTTGTATGCATTTTTTAGCGTTGTGGTTTAAAAGCAAGTGATATTACGTTGTTGAAACGCAATCAGCAGCGAAGTATTGAACAGAGTTGTTTTTGCCGCTTTATAGGCCTTGAAACACCGTAATTAGGTCTTTAGGTGAAAGCAGTGAAAACAGCAGAGAAATATAACGTGTGTAACGGTATATTGGATCCGGCAGCTCTTAAAGTGACAGCAGTCTAAAATTCCTGCTCTCTGCCATTTATGTTAATCAAACAACAAAAAAGAGAAAATTTCTCACTGCTCTTGACTAAATCTTGTAACTTTAGTAAGAAGAAATTTATATTTAATGTGCACGGTGAAGAATATGCAGTGTTTTTATACATTTGATCATTTTATACATTGTATTTAGCGTTTCTTATTTATCTATTCTACTGTTGTTTACTTGTCTTCAGTGAGCTTGAATTGTTTTTTTAAATTTAGGCTAGTATTTTTTTTTTGTGATATTGATACTGGTGACAGGAATTTTGACATTTCTATGGTCTCATAAAGACCTTATTTAAAGCAAAAATAACTATATTGTGAGATATATCGTAAAATGAATCGTTATACAAGATTTTGGTCATATCGCCCACTCCTTCCTCACAGCCTGTTTTTTTTTTATCCGCGTTTAATTTAATATGTTGTCTAACCTGACTAAAGTCTGTCCCTTCATTCTACTGTATTTGTGTGCCACATTCAGCGCTTCCGTGAAAGTGATGTAAAGTGTGACGAAACAAGAGGGGAGGTCTAGACGAAATTCGAACACAAATGGTAACAGGATAAACATTTAAAATGCATGGTAAAACCAGGTGCAAACGGTCATGTGTCTCGGCTGATCAGATCACTGAAAACATATCTTAATATCAGGTGGAAACAGGGCCTCTGATAAATATACTGAAGACTGTCTCTCATCATGAATACCTCACAGGTGTCTCCTCCGTCGCCTCCCTACTCTCGCTGGCCTGGGTCCTGGCTTCGTACCACAAGCTCCTGCGCGACTCCAGAGACGACAAAAAGAGCATGAGCTACAGAGGCGCGCTGATCCACATCTTCTGGAGGCTTTTCACCATATCCTCACGGGTGCTCTCCTTCGCCCTCTTCGCTTCCATCTTCCACATCTACTTCGGCATCTTTGTGGTCGTGCACTGGTGCGCCATGGCGTTCTGGATCGTGCACGGCGGCACGGATTTTTGCATGTCCAAATGGGAAGAGGTGCTCTTCAACATGGTGGTGGGCATCGTCTACATCTTCTGCTGGTTCAACGTGAAGGAGGGCCGAACCCGGTACCGCATGGTGATCTACTACTTCGTGGTGCTTGCCGAGAATACGGTGCTAACTTGCCTGTGGTACGCCTACCGAGACCCAGTCACCACCGACTCCTATGCAGTGCTGGTGCTCTGCGGGGTTTACCTGACCTTCGCCTCAGGGGTGGTTTTCATGGGCATCTACTACGGGTTCCTTCATCCGATGGGACCTAAAATAAGGGTGCTAGCCAGCTCCTGTTGTGCCGAGCTTCTTTGGGGACTTCCATTACCCCCGGAGGCCGAGCCCATGGCGCCCACCCCTGGACCGCGAGCGTCCCAACCCACTCCCACCCGGGCTTCCATGGGGGCCTTTGGCCAGCAGGACGACGCCTCGGCGGACACCTGCCTGCCCGTGTTTCAGGTGCGCTCGCCTGAGCCCACCACTCCCTTGGGCCGCTACCGGCCGGAGGGCCCTCTGATCAAGATCGACATGCCCAGGAAACGCTACCCGGCCTGGGACGCGCACTTCGTGGACAGGCGCTTGCGAAGGACGATAAACATCCTGCAGTTCATCACGCCCGCCGCTGTCGGGATCAGGTACAGGGACGGACCACTGCTGTACGAGCTCCTGCAGTACGAGTCGTCCCTGTGACGTCTGCCACGTTTCGCGAAATGCATGCCATTTTGGTTTCCGTACTTGTGTGTAAAAGAGTGTAAGCATCGAGCATTGCACATTTTTCTTTGACGTGAAAAGCCTCCAGAAGATGTGTATATATTTTGTATGTATATACTGTCTCTTTTTTACAATATCCGTTTAGAAGGGATATGTATGCGTCATGGTGTTTACAGCCTGCGGAAACCATTACATTGGAAAAATGGAGATTGGTTGACCACATCAACACCGCCTTGTGTGTTTCTTTTAACAACTTTTATTAATCTGTACTAGCTGATCTGATATTTGCGTTGATCGATATGCTCAAGTGGTGGTTGGTTTATATACAAACAGCACCTGCTATAACCTAGATTTTCCTCTTGTGATTTGCATTGATGATGCAATCAGAAGTCACTTCTTTTCGGTAAGAGTTCTACGAGCAAACTACAGTAGAGGGATATGGCCTCTAGGGAATTAATCGCTGTACGCGCCCCTTTACGCTGACCTCTGCAGGTGAGAATCCACCTGTCAGACAAAATCCAAGTGGCATTCATTGTCTGTTTGCCTTAAAATCTGTATTTAGTTTGTTAAAGTGTCTTGATTATTGCATTCTTTGGTTATTAAAGAAATACCTCATTGACTCTGTATAGCACAGTTCAAATCCATTAAATCCTTTGCACAATAAGAATGGTTAATATTGCACTGAGAATCAGGTTAGATCTGTTTAGTGGGAATTTATATTAAGAATTAAATAATAAAAGCACACAGCTCTTGGGCGGTTTTGAAGGAACCGTTTTGTTCAGAGAATAGCACATTGAATTGATGATTTTTCCTCAATTATTGGGATGTTTTTGTTTCCCGGCTTTGTTCACACCGCGAGCCAAAATTCAGCTCCTTAAATTATATGTATTACTTATTGTTCTAACTTAATATTATTGTTTATAATTTATTGCATTTCTAGAAATTATACATTTATTAGAATTGACCAGGTTTAGCATCATTCCACTGACCGAGTGTGAAAGTGTGCAATTATGACGCACATCGAGATCGATTGATTGAGAGGAAAACACTTCAGATTCAGCTGCGGTGTGAACATAGCGCATGTTTTATCTCATCAGAAATAAGCACAGAAAACCCTCGACAAGGTGGCGTTGTATGACTGGTCCTCTCCATTATTTCAACCTCCTTTCGAGCATTTAGACTGCATAGTGTGCATACGGTTACTACTCTCATCTGTTTGTCTGGTCTCGTCATCCAAAATTCCAAGTAATAAACTTGTGAGGTGCAGAAATGTGGCTGCGGTTCTCCGAGGAACCCTGGCCCACATATTTTTCCTATGTGTAATGACTTAATTGTCAGTTTTTTAACGTTTATTTTATTCTAAGGTGCAACAAGATGCTAAGCTAATGGCATTTGAAGTTATCTTTGCCTGAATATACCTGAGTGTATTTACACAAGTAACCTTGGCAGAGTCTCACCAGGAGGACTTTGCGATCGTTTGAGAAGAGGATGATAATTGCCTCAGCACACAGGGCTCGCTGCCGCCCGCAGCGTGAAACAAAGCCAAATCACATCCTCTACTGTAACAGTCTCTCTCTGCTATTGGTGCATCCAGCCGCCTGTCAAAGTCGTCCTCCTTGCTGATTGGTGCTTATAGTGAAGCATTTGTTTCTTGCTATCTAAGCATGCACTTTGTTTTTTGGTGCTACTCTGATTATTTTGCCATGTGAAAACTGTGGGATTATTAAAAGTGCACCAAGTATTTTTTTTGTTTTTACTTTAAAGTAAAATACTTTATTTTTATTATTTTTGCTCTAAAGAATTTTACCCCTAAAGAAATAACTGCACTTCTGAAAAATGTTTAAAATGGTGCACATAAAAAAAGTGCTTCAAAAAATTTGGTTTAGGAGCAATTTTCACTGAGAAATTTCCCAACACATTGAACACCAGTAACACATTGAATTAAACATGAAATTTTGAAGTAGAAAGATTTAAATATCATTTTCTTGTAAAATGCACTCCAATAATTTACAGCGTCAAAAAACTTTAAATATAAATAGCTCTCCCAAACATTGGGTCCAAAACTTTAGTCAGACTGAGCAATTTTAAACAATTCTTTTTAATAAAAATAAATGTTAAGTATATTTCTAATCAACATTTGCCATCTTTAGTACTACATTGCAGTACGTTATTGTTTGGGATACATATAGCTCTGCCTTTGAATTTGGCCAAAAAGAAGTTGTTAGAAAGCAGCATGATTTATTTTTTAAACATAGCCTTGTATCTCATGCAATATTTTGTTATTTCATATTTTAGTGCAATATTTAAATTACAACAAAACATTGAATCGGCTGCATTGGTCAGTGAAACATGAACAAAAAATGACTTGGTGCACCTTTAACTAGGAATTGTCTCCAGCATCATGGCCTTTGCTTTTCACATGAATTCATTGCCATTTCGAGTTTCCAAATCAGAGCGTACCTGAAGCAGCGCTGGCTTGGTGCACCACATAGAGGAGATCACATATGTCCTTGACTCCATTGTGCCTGCTTTGATCCCAACAACCAGATGCCATACAGGTGCATCCAGCAGGTGAAAAGGGTTCTTGCCAGGTTGGAAAAAGAGCTTGAGATCAATCTCCAATTGGCATGCGTTTCCCCTAAAATTGCTCTTTAAAACTGGGTCTCTCGACTCGGCTTCCTCCCTGGTTGCTGCTAGCCCTTCCCTCACATTAACATGTGGCTCAGGTGTATTCTGGTGCAGATATTCATGTTTTAGATTTCCCTGCAAATATAAATCTATAGTAATAGGTCATCCTGAGGACGGTCCTCCTCCAGCGTTCATTTCAAGGCTGTGTGTGTGTGATTTCTGTGCATGTTTCGCTTTGATTTTGCTCATCCACTGCATTCTGGATCACTGTTGTTTGCTGGAGAAACCTGCATCTTTTCATGCTGTCATTCTGAGTTTTGCCAAAGTGTGTGTTTATTTATTTATTTATTTATTTTTTTTTTTAATGTTTTGATGGCTGCCAGATGTGCCGTACTACATCCATCGGTGCATCTTCACTCGTGCACATCTGTGCTGTAAATATTAGACACCTATTGGCCTCGTCTGGGCACTAATACACTGTGATTAGTTCTCCTTCCAACCAAGCAAGTGAGCATTCAGATGCATTTAGCTTGTTGAGTCCAAGGTCTAGAAACAAGCTTCTGCTGCTGAGGACTGTATTATGAAATATAACCACGCTGAAAACACCTCAAACATTACTGTTGTCCTGTTAGACAGTATTTGCAATTATGAAGTCAAAATTATATTTTTTTGTTTACTCAGGCATTTTATTTTCCTCTGACAAACTTGAATATGTCAAACTGAAATATTCATCAGCTACTGTCAGAGAATGCAAGGGCTTCCTTGATATGGACAGTATTAGACAATATTGCAGCATTCAGTTAATAATGTAGGTGTAGATTATAATGATGCATTTATTATTATACGTTGTGTTATGAAAAATATAACATATAATAATGAAGCATTCAGCCAATACCGCTATTTATTGGTTCCATAAAGAACCTTTAACACCCACGGAACCTTTCCAGTTTCTTTATAGTGGAAAAACACTCTTAAAAATAAAGTTTCTTTGGTAACACTTTATAATAAGGTTCATTAGTTAACTACATTAGTTAACACGAACTAACAATGAACAATACTTTTACAGCATTTATTAATCTTAGTTAATGTCAATTTCAGCATTTACTAATGCATTATTAAAAAGTTGTGCTTGTTAACATTAGTTAATGCACTGTGAACTAACATGAACAAACAATGAACAACTCTATTTTTATTAACTAAAGTGAACAAAGATTAATAAATAGTGTAATAAATGTACTGTTCATTGTTTGTTCATATTAGTTAATACATTAACTAATGTTAATAAATGACACCTTATTGTAAAGTGTAAGAGTTTGTGGTTCCATGAAGAACCTTTAACATCACTAGAGCCTTTCTATTGTATAAAAAGGTTCTTTACAGTGGAAAAGGTTTTTTTTTTATTTTTTAGATCATTACATTTAATAATAAAGGTTCTTTATTGATGGTTCCATGGAGAACCTTTAACGTCTGTGGAATCTTTCCGTTCCGCAAAAGGTTTTTATGATTATTCTAAATAATGGTTCTTTTAAGAACTGTTCACTGAAAAATTCTTTGGGAAACCGCAATGGTTTTTCATTGGCATCTCTGTAAAAAAAACACCTTTTGGAACCTTTATTTTTAAGAGCGAAGGTATTTTAGAATATTAAAATGTTCTTCACACTTCTTTTGTTCATTGGAAGATTTTTTTGAGGAACCCAAAATGGTTATTCTGAGCGAGGAAAGAAAAACCTTTTGGAAGCTTTATTTTTAAGACTGTACTTGATTTTCGCAGACATCTTAAAGATGCCATCAGGTTTGATGTCATCATTAGGATGTGATGTCGATAGGAGTTTTCATTTGCCATTATTCCATTTTTTCACCCATTTATTTGACCCCGTGGTGCCTTATAACGTCGGTGCTTCTAACCGCCAAGGCAACCAGTTCAGCAAACAACAATGCCAGTAAATTTCTATTTTGTTTTCTTTCAAACGTGCCAATGCAGTAAATGGAACTGTACATAAACACATGTAACATAGCAGCACGACCGAACGATGACGTAAACATTCCAGCGTTGGCATGGTTATGTGACTGCATTGGAATAGACGGCGGTGAAGCAGTACTAGACATCGGCCTTATTACAAACGTATCTCTAGCCCGTTACGAGAGGCAGACGTTAGGGCTAAAGTTGATTTCTGTATGTGATGTCCAGTACTGCTTCACCAGTGATGAGAACAATATCTTCAAGGTGCTAAAACTGAACCATATTTTGTATATTCAGTTTTAAATGTATAGATTTGTTCTTGTAAAGCCTTACCTTGTACTGATCGACGTATCAGACTGTTCATCCAAAAAAATTACAGAACAGAAATGTCTTGTGTGTATATAATGTACAGTAGAAGTATGTTTCTGTTGTTATGTACAGACGGAAAAGGTTTTGATCTATATTGTTTTGTTTTTGTGATTCGGTGGGAACTGCTTGATGAATATGATATAGACATTACAGTGTTGCTTATGTATAGAATGTTTCTGGTAACCCTGTAATGCTACATTAGCAGTTAGGATAGGCGTCAACATATGGTTTGATTTCTTTTTGTTTTGAACTCTCCTTGGCACTGAAATATTAGAGGATGAGGTATTTTTTCTGGTTAAAAACAAACGAGTTTTCCACCTCATTTTTTATTGAAATGGTTGTATTTGACCTTTTCGTTGTGAATTTGAAAGTGTTTCACGTATTACTAAAATGGTATACAGTGTGTAAATAAGTGACTTTATGTTCAAGCAGGATTGTGAAGAGAACAGGTTCAGTGCTCAAATGGACAACAACGGTACATGAATACAAATTCAACAATCAAAATGCAGTTCCTCAATTCCAGACTATGCAATTTCAAAAAAAATACTTTCATTTACTTCTCTGTGGTTCTTTTTAGTCAAGGCATGAAAAAATTGCTTTGCAGGTGATTTTTAAATGTTTTGTATCTGATTTATGATAATGTTTTATTTCTGGTTTATGTTCTTTATTTTGTTTAAACATTAAGAAAATGTGTTGGATTGCATTTGAATCATTTCTTTTTAAGGGTTAACGAGCACGACCGGTGGAAAAGTAACAGTTCAGAAGAATGCAAAAAACTCAAACAAGTTTTATTCGATTAGTAAAGCTTTATATTAACGTGCAAACTAACATATATTGTTTTCCTTGTTACCTTAGGCGGTTTCTTTACATTGAAACCATTCAGTGTAAAATGCAAGCCAAGCGGTTATGTATATTTTCAGCTTCAGTATAAGTTTGAACATTAATCCAGATATGAAACTCCTCCTGGAGTGGTATAAATCCCAGCTGTAGATCCCAATGGCAAACCAAAGCTGTTTCAGAAATACCCTTTCAGATGATAAATATTACCTTTGTCGTAATATTACTGCTGATCATGTCAAACACAAGAGCGTATTCTTTGGTATCCAAACAGTACAAATAGTGAAGCCGTTTTGAGAAGGAATGTCACTTTTATTTTTATCCCACATATGATTTATTGACATAAAAATAGAAACTTGTTATACTATATAATATAAATGCTATATATGGTACATATATATATGCTCAAAAGCACAGTGCAATATATTTTACCAATACTGATAGTCTAAAGGAACATTTCTTATTTGTATGTTCGTTTATGTTAAACTTTTTTGTTTACTCATGTCTCAAAGGTAGATTTGAGTGTATAATGGAAACTGAATTTTATGTTTGTCATTAAACAGATAGAATTGAATGAGAATTGTTTGATGGGACAGAAAGAACAGCACAATAACGACAGGTTCCTGCGATTTAGATTTGGAAATACAAATCTAGTTCATTCCCACATAAATTCATGTTGCAATTCCTGGATTATGTTGAAAGACCTCTTGATGAATGTTTATTTATACATATATATATTTATTTATTTTTTAAATGGTTGATTGCCCTCGACGAACAGGAGTGTGATATACTGTAGTGCATGAACATTGCGATTTCATGGTAGCCTTTAAATTATATTGGGATTTGCATAAAGAATAAGTTGTATCTGTAAAATCTAACTAACGTCAAGCAGCACTACAGGTTATGTTTGGATATTAAATATAAAGTGTTTTAGCTCTCTTATGGCCTCAAATGATTATTCAGGTTCTTTGGTGAGACGTGGATTGTCGTTTTTCACGCTGTCACTGAGTAAAATCTCAACATACATCATCATGTAATATAGAAGAGGTTTATGTCATGCAACACGTGTAATTCGCACAATGTAGTCGTTCCAAGCAGGAGTCTGAATTGTCTGAGGTCAAAGTGTGTGCTGTGTAAAAGACATCTCTGTTGTATGTGTTAATGAATCCTAGATTTTGCTATATGCATCCTCGTGGAATGTGAAATTGAATGTTTTGTGTGTTTATGTATCAGTCTGTACTGAAAGTGAAGCACATCTGGACTCCAAACCGGCTGGTTAAACGTGCAGGGAATGTTACTTGATAAAATTGTGCTTATTTTTGGTTTGTTGCATTTTTATTCAACTTTTAAATGCTTTTGGATCAATAAATTAATTAAAGGAATAGTTCACCCAAAAAGTAAATAAATAAATGTGCTGACAATTTGTTCCCCCTCAGGCCATCCAAGATGTAGATGAGTTTGTTTCTTCATCAGATTTGGAGAAAACTGTAAAACAAAAACTTTAAAAGTCTTAAAATTTTAAGGCAACCAGCGTCAGCAGATTTTTGAGTTTGCTCAACTTATTTTTGTGGGAGATTCTCACATTTTTGTTGTATAAACTTAAAATGACAAGTCTGCTGAAGCTGGTTGCCTTAATTTTAAGTTGGCTCAACTTCTTTTTTTTTTTCTTTTTTTTTTTTAGTGTTGGATCCTCTGCAGTGAATGGGTGCCGTCAGAATGAGAGTCCAAACATCTGATAAAAACATCACAATGATCCACAAGTAACCCACACCACTCCAGTCCATCAGATAATGTCTTGTGAAGTGAAAAGCTGTTTTTTAAGAAACATAGATCATTAACAAACCATTGTTTCTGGCCAAAATATGAGTCCATAATCCATAACAACACCCCCTCCAGTTAAAAAGCCATTCCCCTGTTCTTTCTCACATCAAAACCCACCAACATACAGTATTTGTTTAGAGCTGTTGTGGACTGTTTTCACATATAAACGGTTCTTAATTAGTGCATATTTCTCTTCCGAGTCAGACAGGACAACTATTTCACTGGAGAATGCAGTATTGCAGATAGAGGACTTGTATTTTAGCCCAAAGCCACAGTTTGAAGTTAATGATGGATATGTTTCTTACAAACACAGTTTTTCACTTCAGTTGTTAACTGATGGACTGGAGTGTTGTGGATTATTGTGATGCTGTTTGGACTCTCATTCTGACGGCACCCATTCACTGCAGAGGATCCATTGGTGAGCAAGTCATGGAATGCTACTTTTCTCCAAATCTGTTCCAGTGAAGAAACAAACTACATTTTGGATGACCTGGGCTAAGTAAGTTTTTAGCAAATCTTCATTTTTGGATGAACTATTCATTTAAGTTAAGTATGTTAAGAGAAATCACTGGTTCAAAACAAGTTAAATTGTATGGACAGGATACAGTTGTCAATAACCACAGAAAATGATTTAATCTCATCTCTCAGTAAAAACAAAATAGTAGAGTTTAAAAGTGCAACATATATTTATATAAGCTGTAAAATCTTCGTAATGAATGTAGTTGTTACTGGGTATACATGGTCTAACGTTTTGAGAACATTATTAAAGGCCAGATAAATTTGAATGAACGTTGTATGAGAGAACCTTTCCAGAGCATTCAGAGAACGTTCCCTGTTAGCTGTGAGTTCAAATCATTTTCTGATGCTGTCAGTAGAACTTGTTTTGATGGTGGATCATGGACATTTAATGTTTGTGGTTTTTGTTCATAATTTCCAGTTTTGTTAATATATTTTGCACCACTGAAATTATAAATACTTACTAAGGACAAAACCATTTATCACTTTTGTGAGACCAAATATAACTTGCAACAGACCTTTTATTTTTTAGTTCATTATCATTTATTAACAAAGCTGTGCAGGGCGACCCCACGCAAAAGTACCTACATACAGAAGACATTTGATTTCTCAGAGAGGGGTGATTGTATTTACCCATAAATGTGTTTTAAGGATATTCTCTTACTTGAAAGGTAGTTTAGCAATTAGTTGTCTGGTCAGGGTTTCAATTCTAAAGTATGTGTTTGAAAAGTTTGGTAGTTTATGTTTTTAGACAAAAGGTTGTTTTTTACTTGTCAGACTGATTATAGTTTATTTTTGATTGGATCAGTGGATTGTATTAATGTTATTGCGTTTATCCGAATGTTAAAATGGATTCAAGAAATCTAGGTATACATTTATTTTTTTAATTTTGTGTGACGTGTTGTCTAAACATGTACGGAATCTGAAAATGTATATTATCCTTTAGATATCTGACTGTTTCGATTTGGCTGTATCTTTGATATGAAAAATCGTCTGTGTTTCAGTAGCTTTTACGATTTTATATTTAAAAAAAAAAAAAAGAGAGAGAAGCCCAAAAAAGGATATTAGAAAAACAAAAATTGTCTGTGTGTAATTTTGCATGGGTGTGCCATAGTTGATGATTTAACAGCATAAACGGTATTCTGAAGATTCGGGTATATTTACATTTTTTTGTTATTTTAGTGATTTCTGTTCTTATTTTGTCTGATGTCTTTGTAATTCAGAGGATTTATTGTTTTATCATGTCAGATTTGAATGGTCTTGTCTCCTTTTCGTCTCATAAAATGAAAGCATCTGATTTCATGAGGCTGCTCTTCAATAATCACCAGCAAAAAATCAACGTAATTTCTTTGTTTATTTACTGCTTTCAATTTGACGCAGGTCTTATGATTCTGAACTAGAAATAGAGTTGAAAGAAACCTGTTTTTGTTTTGTTTTGCAATATTGCTACATCTCAGTCTAAACCTCAAACTGTATTTTAATGGACTAACATCAGCCGGCCGCTACACAGCACGTGTACAGGGCAGATCAGGGTAAATAGCAGAATAGTTTATGTGTTTTATTTTGTAACTCGCATAAAGATAAATAGAGTACAAATACAGATGTCTCCACGGGCAAATGTGAGACGTACAGTTATTTTATGAATTTGTTTTTACACCGTGTTTAAGGGTTTAGGGAATGTGCCAGATTTTCAAGCTTTTTTGTTTCATTTTTAGATACATGCCATTATGAGTTCAAATATCTTTGAGTTCTGTTGTTTGAAATTTTATGCAACATCTAAAGTTTTGTTATGAAAATGATACATATGTATTGTACAGATGAACAAGATACAAACGTACACATGGACAAATGCTTAAATTTTGTATCTTTGTCATTTTAATACAATAAATTGTGACTGAAATGAAACGCTCATTTTCCAGCATGTAGACTCATTCTTCTTCATCTTCCTGAGCAATAAAGTTTATTACCTGAAGTTTGAAATCTAGTCTAAAATAGACATTAGCAATGAAACCATCACTCAATGGCCATTTAGTCATAGTTACATCAGTTTTATTATCACCAAATGTATTATAGACTTAATGCAAGTTTAAAAACTGCAATATCCACTTTAATTTGATAGCAGAAGTAAGCATTTTCTGTGGAATAACTAAGAATAACAAAGTATGGAAAGGGTGAAAGTGCTCAATAGTGCTGATAAAATAAGAAAAGTTTGTTCAAGCAAATTCATTATGTTATTGCACTTAATATGAAACATTTTTTAGATGCTTTTATTGGATTTTGTGCATAAAAGAAATTGTTCAAAATGAAACTTACCATTGGAAGTTGTTTATCAAGGCCTCTAGATGGAGCTGTAGCTATTATTTGAGACCTATTTCTAGCCTATAGATACAAGATTTGTGAAAGGCCATCTTTATAAAACAAAATAATCCTCAACATAGGTATTTTTTTTTTTACAAATGTACACATAAACGACAGCTGTAAACACAGTTTTCCTCTTTCTATCACAAACTGAATAGCAGAGAATAGCAGTTTTCTTTTCAGATATGCACAAAAAGGGTTTATTATTTCCTATTATTGTATTTAATTGCACCAAAAATTGTTTTAGTTTAGTTTTTCATTTTTCTGTCCCTTAAAATTACATTTTGTCTAAGTCTTTAGTGTAAACACCATTTTTGCATGCGAGTGTCAGCACTTCGCTACATTTATTTTCACAATTTGCTGATTTGCTTTAATCTAAAATTGTACTCCTCCTGACATGAGCCCTTTAACTACATACTGTTCAGTGCTGTTTTAGTAGGCCTATGCATGTAAAATACTGTAGTAAACATCAATACAATACTTTGTGCAGGAAGGTACGGTTGAGTCTGAATCACACAGTACTTTCATCCGCAGTTGCAGCAGGCAGACTTTTTGGTCACAGGTGGCTCTTTTTTAATGGTGGCCCCAACCGTTAACCCTTGCCAGTCACCTCGGGTGGGTATTTTACCTTGCTGGAAGAGGGTGTATATGCCTCTGGTCAAGCTCTCAAATGCCTCGCTGACGTTAATGTTCTCTTTTGTAGACACCTCAAGATAAGCCAGCATGTTGAGTTTTTTAGCCAGAGCTTCTCCTTCACTCTTCCTGACCTGTCGGCCCACAGCCAGATCACATTTGTGACCCACGAGCAAGAAGAACATCGGGTTCGGTTTCACATAGTCCAGGACTTCCTGATGCCAGCTGGCCACGCGGTCAAACGTCTGTTGCTGCGAGACGTCAAACATCAGGATGCAGCCCACAGAGTTCCTCATGTAAGACTTGCATATGGACCTGCAGGAAAAAGGGTCAAAGTCGTGCGTGTTGGGAGACTGAGCAACTCTTAACTCCGCTGAATATTTTAGGGTGGGTTTATTTCAATTCAAATTGATTTATTTTATTGTCTTTTTATTTCTGCATTGAAACAAACTTTAAAGTCTTGACTATAGCAAAGTACTGAATATTTTCACAGTTATTAGCAGGGAGAAAATATATATATTTTGATAATTTAATGCAGGTTGACACTGATTTATGAAGAACACCTCATTTTTGAAATATGAAATATGCAAGTATGAAATATGGTCGAAGTAAACAGCCATGTGACACAACATACTTTTATGCCTTTATGTTTTTTCTTTTAAATTTTCCTTTTATGGCAAAATTTAAACAATAAAAAACAGAAAATAATAAATTAAAGTATTTATTATGTTTTTGCTCTGATAAAATATGACAGCATATGTGACCCTGGGCGACAAAACCAGTCTTAAGTGTCAATTTTTTGAAATTGAGATTTATACATAATCTGAAAGATGAATAAATAAGCGTTCCATTGATTATATTGTTAGGATCGGACAATATTTGTCTGAGATACAACTATTTGAAAATCTGGAATCTGAGGGTGCAAAAAAAATCAAAATATTGAGAAAAACACAATTAAAGTTGTCCAAATGAAGTTCTTAGCAATGCATATTACTAATCAAAAATTAAATTTTGATGCATTTACGGTAATAAATTCACAAAATATCTTCATGAAACATGATGTTTACTTAATATCCTAATGATTTTTGGCATAAAAGAAAAATCAATAATTTTGACCCATACAGTGTATTTTTGGCTATTGCTACAAATATACCCCAGCGACTTAAGACTGGTTTTGTGCTCCAGGGTCACATATGACAATGTTACAAACATTTTAATTCCTAAAATGATACTTTAGCAAGAGCTGTAAAGATCTGCATGGGCAACAGAAGGTTGCCTGTAATTTCTATTATTTATAAAAAATAAAAAAAAATACTTATAGCATTATTAAAATAGTGAAATATATATTTAAAATAGTCAAATATATTATATAATATTTAAAATAGTCAAATAAAATTGAAAACAAAATCATCAGACCAATTTTGGCCAATAGAAAAGTTATAGTGACAACTTGCCCCAACCTGCCACTTATGAAAAATACTCTCATCCAGAGAGCAGTTCAACCTTTAATTTCAAATCTGCCTTAATTATATTATAACGACTCTTGTCCTATCTGTGTGTTTTATTGTGTACTGTAAAATTCTGACACTGAAATTGAAATTTGGAGGATAAAATTAACAAAACTCATCCTAATTTAAGATAGTTTTGAATTTTAAAAACTGGCTCTGGCCTCCCTTATACACACGTCAGAATCATTGGTACCTTTGGTAAATATGATCAAAGAAGGCTGTGAAAAATAAATGTGCATTGTTAATCCTTTTGATCTTTTATTTTAAAAAAATAAAATAAAATTACAAAAATCTAACCTTTCATTGGATAATAAGAATTTAAAATGGGGGGAAATATCATTATGAAATAAATGTTTTTTTCTGAAATACACGTTGGACACAATTATTGGTACCCCTAGAAATTCTTATGAGTAAAATATCTCTGAAGTATATTTCCATTCATATTCACAATTTTGAGCACTCCAGGGTGATTCTGAACATGAAATTATCCAGCCATGGCTTCCTGTTTCACAGAAATATAAATAGGAGGGAAAACAAAGCCCAAATTCCCTTAATCATCCATCACAATGAAAAAAACCAAAGAATATATTTCTGATGTGCAGCGAAAGATAATTGAGCTTCACAAATTAGTGAAGTGGCTTTAAGAAAAGAGCTAGAGCAGTGAAAATTCCCATTTCCACCATCAGGGCAATAATTAAGAATTTCCAATCAACATAAAATGTTGCCTGGAAGAGGACGTGTGTCTGTATCGTTCTAATGCACGGTGAGAAGGAGAGTTTGAGCGGCTAAAGACTCTCCAAGGACCACAGCTGGAGAATTGCAGAAAATACTTGCGTCTAGGTGTCAGAAAACCTTAAAAAAAAAAAAAAAAAAAAATTGTCAAACAGCACCTACATCACCACGTGCTGTTCGGGAGGGTTTCAAGAAAAATTCTCCTCGCTCATCCAAAACTCCAGCATATTCAGTTATCAGACACGACTGGAACTTCAAATGGGACTGGCTTCTATGGTCAGATGAAACTAAAAAATGAGCTTTTTAGCAGCAAACACTCAAGATGGGTTTGGTGAACACAAGGATAAAAAGTACCCCATGTGTACAATGAACAGTACTGCTGTATTTTTGATGTTGTGGGCCTATATTTCTGATGGAGGTCCTGGACATCTTGTTTAGACGCATGGCATCATGGATTCTATCAAATACCAACAGATAAAAAAATCAATAAGTGACTGACTCTGTTAGAAATCTTATAATGGGCCATGTTTGGATCTTCCAACCGTACAATAATCCAAACACAAACCTCAAAAACAACACAAAAATGGGTCACTGAACACAAAACCAAGCTTCTGCTGGCCATTCCAGTCCTCTGACCTGAACCCTGTCAGGTCAGAGGACTGACTAATTTCCACAGCCTTCTTTGATCATATTTACCAAGGGTACCAACAATTCTGAGCACGTGTAATTCATCTGGAGTCTGTTTTCACATTTCTATAATTTAGAATCTGCAGGTTAACATGTCTCAAAAAGAAAGAAATGACAATAAAATAACATCAATAAGCATAGAGTCAACTCATGTGAATTAGGTTTCATTGACAAACACTCACCTAAATCTCTCCTGTCCTGCCGTGTCCCACAGAAGCAGTTTGATCACAACATCAGGGTCAAAGTTCATGTTATGCACCTTGAAATCGATTCCCAGTGGAGACTGACGGGATTCATCAAACGTTCCTTCAGTGAAGCGATGCAGAAGAGATGATTTCCCTACAGACGAGTCTCCGAGAATGACGATCCCGAATCTGAAGTTCCACGGCACCTGCATCGCGAGCGGCTCGTGTCACAATCTCTGTCAGTGTCTCAAAACTCAGAGCAAGTCTTTGCTGTAGGCCTTACCCTCTGGTGACTGAACAAACAGGTTAAAAAGGACAAAGAGGGAGAGGTTTGCAGAATAATGATGCATACACACCTGTTTCGTAACAATAGCGGCCTGTGAAAACGTGGCATTGTAAACGACAGAAATCTTTTACTGTTGCACAATGAGAAACAGTATATCTGTGAGAGGACGTGATATGTGCTGCAGGATATGTTTGATCACAACCCTAACATTAAATATGAACAGTAATAGTGATGCTTATCTTAGCAAACACCACTTTTATAAACACCAGTATTATAATTAATTATTTCCTGACCTTCTGTGAACTTTCCTCTCAGGCTCTGAGATCTTAAACAGAAGGACTCACAGAAGAAAGCAGTGTTCGTCTTTGGGAGAACCGGTTTGAACTGTTGGCAGTATTTTTTTCAAAATAGTTATGGTGTTTTTGCTTTCTAAAATATGACAACAGACATGTTAGAAAGGTTTTAATTATACTAATACTTAGTGGCAACTGCAGAAGTTTTTTTTTTTTTTTTTAATTAAATAAAATAATAAAGATCATATAATATGATTTGTCTTTAATAGTAGTTCACCCCCCCCCCCCCTATTATAAAAAATAAAATAAAATAATAAATAATAAACAAAAGTTATTTTCATATATATATATTATTAAATCGATTAAATTTTTTTTACTAATTAACCGCACATTTTTCTGAAATTAATTGCGATTAATCTCTCCTAACATTAAAGTTTTCAATAATTTCACATTCAATCTTCAAATTAATGTACAAACAACATAAAGACAGTATATCTTTTAATATTTGTTTAATGGCATCTTTTTTTTATGACTGAAGACCTATTGACTACAGTCATTCAACATTACAGTATAATGGAGAGATATCAATTTTAACATTTATTAGACTTTAAAAAAAATAACAACTCTTAACAAAGTTAAGACACAAATAACAAACTTAAAACAATCTTCACATAAACCCATTATTACAAATGTCATATTTACCTGTGCATTTCAGCAGAAATATACAGAAATTGAAATTGAAGTTATCAAACACTAAATACTAAATTATATATAGATGAATCCTTAAAGCTATAAAAGTTTTTTTTTTCCTCTTTTTTTTTCTTTGTGGAGAAAAAAAGGGAGACAGTGCTGGGCTGCTCCAGGAAAGTTTTGAAAACCATTTTAGAGACATGTTCTTAAAGGAACACTCCACTTTTTTTGGAAATAGGCTCATTCTCCAACTCCCCCAGAGTTAATAAGTTGAGTTTTACCGTTTTTGAATCCATTCAGCCGATCTCCGGGTCTGGCGAGAGCACTTTTAGCATAGCTTAGCATAGATCATTGAATCCGATTAGACCAGTAGCATCGCGTTCAAAAACGATCAAAGAGTTTCGATATTTGTCCTATTTAAAACTTGACTCTTCTGTAGTTATATCGTGTACTAAGATCGGCGGAAAATGAAAAGTTGCGATTTTCTAGGCTGATATGATTAGGAACTATACTCTCATTCCGGCGTAATAATCAAGGAACTTTGCTGCCGTAACATGGCCGCGGCAGGCGCAGTGATATTACGCAGCGCCTGAAAGTAGTGCCCGGTAGCTGGGGATTCAAAAACGGTAAAACTCAACTTATTAACTCTGGGGGAGTTGGAGAATGAGCCTATTTCCAAAAAAAGTGGAGTGTTCCTTTAAATGTGACTCATATAAAATATATTAGGCTAGCCACGCACAGTTTTAAGGCAGCTTTAATCGCCTTTTTAGTAACATCATGACTTAACTGACCACAACATTGCATGCTCGTAGTTTATTTCGCGCTTTGATATGAAATGACAGCGCGCGCCGGCACCTTTGTGCGTGCAATGAAAGAGCACGCGCTGCGAGCACAGTACCGTTTCGCACTCGTTTGACTCGCGCTGAAGTGAAGTTGAGCAAGTCTGAAACATCTCCGGTTTGATGTGGTCGTAAAGACGCTCTGAGACTGAATAAATGCACTTCTTGTCAAGACAAAAAGTGACAGAAACAGCAGTTGTGAGAGGGGTGGCCAACCCTAGCTCCGCCCCTGCGATAATTGCGCTAATCGTTAAATTGAAAAAAAAAAAAAATCGCCTAAGTTAACGCGCTAATTTTGACACCACTAATATATATATATATATGTGTGTGTGTGTGTGTGTGCATTGAAAAGTAAATCAAATTAAATTAAAATTAAATTAAATTTAACTTAGTAAAATTTAAATATTTGCTCAATACATTTTTTTCAAAAAAAAAAAAAAAAAGTTTGTTGTCGTTTCATTGACTTAAGTTCAGTTACATGAAACAAATATTCAGCTCTAATGAGTTAAAAGATGATAAGAGGCCTATTAGGTAAATATTCAGATAATAAAACTAAAATTAAAGAAATAAATGACACAGCTGTGTTGAACATTTAAAATTGTAAACCCCCCCCCCAAAAAAATTTTTTTTTTATAGAAGTATGTCATATCAAACACAATTTACACTGTACAGATGATTGCTAAGATGAACTCATAGCTTTTATGTTGACTTTAAGGCAATGAAAGCACAACATCAGAAACACTTTGATAATATTTGATCATCTATAAAAGCACTAACAATCATTCATGTAAGATAAAACTGAATGCTGTGTTAGCACAGAGAGAACCGGCGAGAGTTGATGTTCATCTTGGTGACCCCGATGACCTTGAGCGGCTCTGAGAGGCCTAATCCAGGAGACATGGGGACGTCACACAGGTCAGACATATCGTCCCGCTCCTCCAGCTCAAACGTGGCGTCGTTCAGCATCTCGCGGTGTTGGTTACACGTCTGCACGATTCTCAGGCCGTTGATGTCACTGCGCAGGCGCATTAGCTGACGCGCGAGCTGCTGGTCCTGCAAACGCATCTCTGCCTGCGACAGAAGTCAAGTCAAGTCAAGTCAAGTTGAGCTTTATTGTCATTCCGCTACATGCGGGGCATACAGTGGAACGAAATGTCGTGCCTCACAGGACCACGGTGCTACATAAATACAATAATACAGCAGTGCAGTAAAACAATATAAACCTATACACAACTATCCTACTGATAGATTTGACTATAAATGGTAAAGGGTAAAACCTTATAAAGGGTAAAACCTTAAAACCAGAATCTAGAATCTCAGGTTGAAACTGAGGTTGACATTTCAAGCTGCTTAAACGAGTGGTGCAGATTTTATTTAGACCTGTGGATTTTTTCAAATGATTCATCAAAAACTAATTTTTGTTCTTTCAGTGGCCAGTTACATTGTTACACCAGTAGGTGGTGCCATCAAATGTCTATGAATCAGTGATTCGTTCACCGATTTGTTAAAAATGGTCATTATATAAAAATGCTGATCCAAATAAATAATAGTAAAAATATATAATAAAAATAATAATTTATAGAAATTGGCCATTTTTAACTAGTTCAGATTCAGTAAACAAATGGTGTCAATGTAAATGACCACTAAAATAACAAATCTGGGGGGAAAATTGTGAATCGTTATATATATATATATATACACACAAAGTGTACAAATGAAATTTAAAAATGTCCTTTAATAATAATAATAGTTGTTATAGTTTATTAAACTACAAATATAATAATAATATCAATGATAATAAAAATATTTTTTTACATTTATACAAATTTATAATTTACTTGATTAAATGTAGTTTTCACCTTTGATTCTGTATTAATAAATGAAAAAAATTAATTGTCATATTAAATATTCTATACATATAGATTTTAAAAATAAAAAATGTAAACAATTAAACAAAATGTGTGTGTGTGTGTGTGTAATATATATATATATATATATATATATATATATATATATAAAATTTATACTTTAAGTATTAAATATATAAAACAAAAATAAAAAATACATAAACAATTATATATATATAATTGTTTATGTATTTTTTATTTTTGTTTTATGTTATATATTGTTTACTATGCATTTTACCCACAAATGAGTATTTTATATTAACATAAACCAAAATGTATATATAAAAAAAGTTGTATTTTTTATATTTTTTTGTTATATATTGTTTGCTATGCATTTTACCCACAAATGACACCAAAGCAGATTTATTTATTCATTTATTAGAAACCAAGAAAAAAAACTCACCAGCTCTTTCCTGAGCCACTCCAGCGCTTGGTCTATACTTCCAAATCCCAGCGTGTTTCCTAACGACTGCCTCCCTTCATGGACCACACTAACGGCCAGCGACGGCTTCGTCCACTTTGGAGGGCCTGATGTTCTCAGTTTCTCTGTGTCACCGGGGGCCGCTGGCGGCTCTGAGTCTCTGTGGCTCTGGGCGAGCATCGCCTCCAGCTGCGTTCTCCAGTCCAGGTAAGACGGCTTTCTGGTCTCCAGCTTCAGCTTCTCAGTCAAAGCCTTCAGACTGGAGAGGTGGTCGACCTGCGACGCAGCAAGGCTTTCTGGGGTCTTAGATGCATGTGACATTTCCACTGGCTTTTCACAGCGTTGCTTGCAGGAAAACTAAAAAGCGTTCCGTGGGACAAGTTGGCAGACCAACATCACTGGATATAGTTAAAGTGACCTGGATCCATGGATGCAAAAATGCAAATATCTTTTGCTTTAGAGAACTTTTTATATTACACACATTAGCTATGATTCATTACTGAAGATGACGTTTTTTCATTTCTTTGCTCTCAGTGTCGTTGAACTTCTTTTGCAGTTTTTCCAAACAAGACTTGCAAGACAGTGTTTCACTTCTGAGACTGTTGAAATAATGAGGCATCTGAAACACAAATCACATCAAACCATGCAACAAGTCAATATTGCAATCTACTGTATGTTTTAATGTGCTAAACTGTCTTACAATATAAAATGTACAAATCGTTTAGTAAAAGAAACATAGCCTACCTGTGCAGCACTTGTTTTACTAGTTAGTCTTCTTTTATAACTACTTCCTTATCACTTTGTTCATGACTCATCTTTGACTCTTGTGAAATGACAAGCACTAATCCTTGTGTGTAATATATCAGAGAAAACAAACTGACACCAAGAAAATGGGTCAAAACTTACAGTCTTACAAACAAATGAAGAGTTTATTTGCAAAAACAGATAACTCCGGGTTTTTTTTTTAATTTTCAAAAATCATGTTTTTTATTATGTTATCATGTTTTTATTGTGTTAGTTAGCTGTATTTTCTTTAGTTATTTTTACTTAATGCAGTTTGATTGAGATTAATTGGAATGCACAATGAAAAAACATGATTTTTGAAAATGGTTAAAAATGGAGTTTTCTGTTTTTGCAAATGAACTGTTCAAATATGCAAAGTGTTGTAGTTGCACTGGACACAGTGTTATTTACTATCATTAATTAATATACTGTTATAAAAATAAAATCTAATTCAAAATATTAACTTAAACTATATTTCCTGTTTTCAGTTTAATTGTAGTTAAATATTTAGTAAATTTGTTGTGTGTTTTGTCATTTTATTTATTTTTACAATATGTCTAGACTTATTAGGATTTATTTTTTATTTTAATACTTCAACTTAAACTAAATGAAAATGAGAAATGTTGTCTTCGTGTGTGTGTGTGTGTGTGTGTGTGTGTGTGTGTGTGTGTGTGTGTGTGAGAGAGAGAGAGAGAGATGTTTAGGTTATACAAATAAAAAATCTAAAGCATTTTTTTTGTTTTTCACCTTTGTTTCTGTGTAAACAGATAATAAATAAATAAAATCTGCTTTGTTCTATTTTCATTTTAAATTTTAATAATTTACACGGACCAATTTTGTTGTGTGTTTTGTCATTTATATATATATATATATATATATATATATATATATATTTTTTTTTTTTTTTTTTAATGCCTTCATAGTTTTATTTTTTGTTTATAGTTTTATTTAAGTACTTTAACTTAAACTAATGAAAATGAGAAATGTTGCCTTGGCAGTCAGCTGAAATAAGTTTACAGTTTTTTATTTATTTTTTAGTGTTTACTTTATTTCCAAGTAATGAATGAGTCGACGTGTCCATACATAATGCATAAGTGAACAGAAGCTTTTGTATTAATGGATGAACAGATGCATTGTAAAGTGAACACAGAATTTATTGTGGTCACAATTTGTCTGCTTTTTACACGGCAGGTGATTCATGATATCATGCAATCAATTCATTACCGTCAGGAGATTCCCGTATACCTCTATCATGACAGTATCACTTAAGGAGCAATTTCGAAATGGTTCCAATTTATGATAGAAGTTCTAATAACATTCTTTTAGGAATTTTGACAAACAGCACTGTTACAAAGCCATATATAGAAGCAGATTGTTTACATATGATATTGGTGACAGTCTGCTGGACTCATATGACTGTGGTGGAGATTGAGCAGTGAACTAGGACACAGCAGCTGCCTGCTAAACTGGGAACCCCTTGAGTCCTGCGTCTCTGAGTGATTCTAGTTCTCATCAACCAGAGCAGACCAGACAAACTCCTAATGTGACCAGTAAGCTTTTATCATGTCAAATCATATGATATTTTTATCATATCTTATCATAGCCTCACATTATGCAAGTTCTGTTACTGGTCCTTAAAAGAAAAGTTCACCCAAAAATGAACATTTGCTGAAAATGTGCTCACCCTCAGGCCATGCAAAATCTAGATGAGTTAATTTCTTCTTCAGATTTGGAGAAATGTAGCATTACATCACTTGCTCACCAATGTATCCTCTGCAGTGAATGGGTGCCGTCAGAATGAGAGTCCAAACAGCTGATAAAAACATCACAATAATCCACACCACTCCAGTACATCAGTTAACATCTTGAGAAGACAAAAGCTGTGTGTTTGTAAAAAAGAAGAAAAAAAAAATCCATCATTAATGTGTTTCTGGCCAAAATATGAGTTCATAATCCATAATAACGCTTCCTCCAGTGAAAAAGTTTTGAACTGTTTTCACTAGTAAGTAGTGCTTGATCTGTGCAGATTTCTCTCCTGATTCAGATTAGATTACTTTTTCACTAGAGAAGGCAATATTATGGACTCATACTTTAGCTGAAAGCAACCGTTTGAAGTTAAAAAAAGTCTTAATGATGGATTTGTTTCTTACAAATGTGCAGCTTTTAACTTCACAAGACGTTAAACAAACCCATGTACATCCTGGATGGCCTGACGGTGAGTCGGTTTTCAGCAAAGTTTCATTTTTGAGTGAACTATTCTTTTAAAAAGGGGAATCCTCAAGTGACAGACTTTCCACAAGGCTGTGTGAGTTTTGTGGAGAAATGCAACTCATAAAAATTCAAGAAAAATGCTTGGAGGGCCAACTAAAGAAAAAGTTGGCTAACTAAACAGAGAGTCCACTGTGGAAAATGTAATGGATGAAATGGCTACAAAAAGTTTCCCGCTGCTCAGTATTTTTGCAATGTACTGATTCATGGAAAAGTCACCATTACACTGAGCAACAGGACGCTGTCCCTCAAAAAGAATGAATATAATGAGAACATGCTGAGTATGTGTTGACCTTTGTCATGAAATCTAAACTGAGAAGAGGGAATCTTACGAAAACGGTCAAGAACATTCACAATTCATCCCAAATCAAAAAGTTCTATATATAGTTATATATATATATATATATATATATATATATATATATATATATATATATATATATATATATATATATATATATATATATATAAATGTTAACTTTTAATATTTAAAATACAAAAAAAATATTTAAAATATATATTTTTTTAAATATTTTTTATAAAAACATGCATCAATACAGAGTTTATAGGGTATAAACTAAGTCTTTTACCGTGTCATCTCTGACTGTGGCTCTAAGTGCACAGAATAACTAACCTGCAACTGACCTGTTTGTGTAGTTTATTAATGTTAAGCACAATTCATGAAAGATCATTTAGTTTTAACAACAGCCTTAATTAATACACAGATCTCTCTAAAAACTAATACTCGTATTTTCTTAGACGGTGAAAAGCTCGAAATGAGCCGTGACGTTATTTCTACAAATACAGTACCACAGAGGAAATTTTACAGACGACACGCTGAGAAAACAGACCAATAAAGGACTGCATTTCAGTGACAGCGCGCGTGAAGAGTATGTAGTGATCCCTCTATATGTTACTATTATAGAGATATCAGGAATAAAAATGTTTGAATAACAACCTACCTTCACCAAACCGCATTAAACACAGAGTCAAACCCATCTGCTGCGAATGAACGCGTCCGTGCCGCGTCGCGTAAAGTAGGTCGTTCATTGGTCGACCGGGTACTGATGAAGACGCGTCGCGTGACGCTCATTATAATACGAGCGCTCTGATTGGTCAACATCGGGATTCCGTCGCTTGCAATGTACGCGTCGCGTCACACAGAAGCGTTTATGAACTTTCCGCGTCAAACGCATACAAGAAACGTTTACATCCATATTTTATATTATTTAACGAGTGCGCATGTGTGAAAACTAAAGTATCAGAAAGGTGTAGAAGAATCTGCATCCTTGCGTAGCGGGGCTAGTTGTCACATTTGTCACTCAGATGCTAGATTTATTTGTTTATTATTTTTTAATGTAAAATGTTGTATAGACACGAATCTTTAAGATGTCAGTGTGGTTTTCTTGTTTATTCAACAGCTATTAAAAATATGATATTGGAATATCGGAAAAATAAATATAAATTATTCATAAAAAAAAAAATCCTTTTTATGTGTACTGCCTTAGGCTAACCAAGACTTGTAATAGCACTAGCATGTTGTTGCTCTTTTGTTGGTTTTGATTGCTTCTAATATCCTCATTTGAAAATCGCTTTGGATAAAGCGTCTGCTAAATGACTAAATGTATAAATTATTCTAATTTAAGATCGGATGTATTATTTTCACATTAGTTGTGCTTAATTAAAAAAAAATGTCGTATATACAAAAAAAATAAAATAAAATAAATAAAAAATAATAATACTGTTTACTGTAGATCAGCGATTATGAAAAGTGAAGAGCACCTGCAGTGGGACGTCCCTCGCTTCTATTGGCTGCTGGATCTGTCAATCATGCGATGACGTCATGCGGTTATTGTGTTTGAGGAAGCGCAAGAAACTGCATCAAAACCAGAAGATATTTGACTTTATAAATCATATCGACATCACCGAAGAGTTTAATGTGACTGCAGTTAAAATACACGATTTCCAACGTCCCGAGCAAAAAGGTATGCTAATATTTCGTCTTTTTTCGTCTTTTTTGAGTTCCTTAATGGCTAAGTTTGGCCAACCGTCATTGATCATTGATATCATAATCAATGCATCATCAGTGATAATGTGCTCAGAGCCGTATTCAGTTCTAGACTGTCAAGTTTTTCCTTTTAAGTAGTTTGTTGAAACCATTTTGTCTTCGAAACGGCCGATGGACGTTATATAGAATATGGTTGTATTATAAGTGAGTTTTGATCAGGCCTGTATTGATTATTGGTCAGCTCCAGTGAATGTGAGCAGGACTCTGTATGTTTTGCACCTGCTCACTATCATTACTGGGTTTACAACCACGTTTTGTCCTCAGGTGCTTCCTGTGTCACTTCCTTGTTACACAAAACACATCATTTACACAAACGTTCTACATATTGATATTAATAATTATGTCATTTCATTTTTCTAAGTTAAAGTAAGGGAAAGTGAATTTATACGGTGAAACCTCCTCTGGTCAGTCCAGTATTGACTAACAGGTGAAGTTCCTGGTCATGGGTTCAGCTGCAATAACTATACAAGTGTGATTCTACACTTCAAAGCAGCTTCAAGAAAAGTTTATTTATTATAGACAAAGTCCCTTAGTCTTTGTTATAGATCATGTGATGGTTTGATAATACTTAGACTTTAACGGCAGTATGCTAGCAGTCAACTTTGAATGTTTAAAAATAAATCGACTTTGACATTTTTTGTAACTAAATATTTGGTACAAAATTTTTCATTAACTAGGGCTCAACTAGAGATTATTTTGATGATCGATTAATCAGTGAATCAGATGAAAAAAAAAGTTTATATATAAAAAAAGCATAATTTTGAATCCATCATTTACAGTACTATCTTTTATGTACGATGAAACATTATGTACAGTTATCCTGATTATTAATTATTATATATTTAATCTTTGAGTTGTTTCAGTCTTATTACTAACCCTGAGTCTCTCCCTAACATTAGTTCAACCCTATGACTGTAGTTAAAATATTTCACATCGTCTGCATTCATAATTGTCTTAAAATAATAAGAAAACTACTAATGAAAACAGTTTTTGTGGAAAACCGTATGTGCAAGTGTTGCGTGTATAACATGTATTATAGGTTTGAAAAAAGTTGTCTTGACAACTAATAATAAGTTAAAGTTTTAGTCATTTTATTGTGTTTTTGTCATTAGTTTTTTCAAAATGTGTTTATATATTTTTTTTAGTTTATTTGATTTGAGTTATTTTAGTACTTAAGCTTAAAATAAATGAAAATGAGAAATGTTGCCTTGCCAGAGTTTGTTGTGTGTTTTTGTCATTATTATTCGTCTTCTTTTAAAATGTGTCTTTTTGGCAACTGGTTGAAATAAGAAAGTTTTAAATTAAGTTTCAGTTGTACATGCGGTCAGTAAAGTTCAGGGTGGGTTAGTAATGGTTTATAACAGGCACAAGTTAAGTAGTGTTGTAGTCTGCTGAAAAGAGTGTGTGTTAATGAAGAAATTGATGACTTGTGGGTAAAAATAAATTTGATTATGGGACTTTAACATGAACAAGCGGTGGTCTGTCTGTTATAAATTGCTTTTGTGTATTGACAGCGAAGAAAGTGACTGTCACAGCCGCAGCACAGGATGCAGGTCCGCGGTTATCTGTGCGCTCTCATGGCCTGTAGTGCTTTAACCCTGTCCCTGGAGTCTGGAAACCAAGCGCCGCCGCTCCTCCTGGTGTCGTTTGATGGTTTTCGCGCAGATTACCTAAAGAAATACTCCTTTCCCAATCTCGAGAAGTTCTTCTCCGAGGGCGTCCTTGTACACGAGCTGACCAATGTGTTCACGACCAAAACCTTTCCCAATCATTACAGTCTCGTCACAGGGCTGTACGCGGAGAGCCACGGGATACTGGCCAGTATTATGGACGACCCGGTGTCGAAAAAGACATTCTCCATTCAGAATGACAGTGACCCTTTCTGGTGGAACGAAGCCACTCCGATTTGGGTGTCCGTGGAGGAGTCTGGATATAGGGCAGCGGCTGCTATGTGGCCAGGAACGGATGTCAATATTCAAAACCACTCATTAAAATACCAATTTGAATACGACCCCAAGGTGACTTTCCAAGAAAGGCTGGGAAACCTCACACAGTGGATGACCTTGGACAATTCTGTGAAGTTTGCCGCTCTGTATTGGGAAGAGCCCGACCGGAGCGGACACCTATACGGTCCGGAAAACACCAATGAGATGACCAGGGTTTTAAAGGAAGTGGATGATCATATAGGCTTCCTGATGGAGCAGCTCAACAAAACGGGATTATGGGGGAAAATGAACGTCATCATCACTAGTGATCACGGAATGGCCCAGTGTTCTCAAGAGCGTCTTATTAAACTGGATAACTGCATCAGTCCGAGCAGCTATAGGGTGGTGGATCTCACTCCTGTGGCTGCTATAATCCCACTGGAAGGTCATTATTTATTATTTATACTCTATTTAATTCATTTTTAAATTAAAAAGTTTGAATTGTGATTTTTTTTTTTAAAGAGATTAGGGTGACCTATGGCCAGTATGTACATGAAAAATTTGATATTAAAAATGATATCATTTAAATGAGCTTTTATTTGACACTAAAAAATATGTTGCATTCATGTATTATCCTCAGAAGAGGCTGTAGATATTGGCTAACGGTGCTGGTTTATCACTAGTAATCTTAGGCCAATGTGATGCATTTTACTTTGTTTATATTCATTCCTCAATATCCCACAGTTTTTCCTTCCAAAGCCCACAGATTTTATCTGGGCCTGCTAATATGCATGTTTCCTCATAATAATGTTTTTTAATTTAATTGACAGATAATTCGACTGTGTACAAAAACCTGTCCACCTGTCACATTCACATGAAGGCATACCTGAAGGACAATGTTCCTGATAGGCTGCACTATAAAAACAACGTAAGGATCCAGCCAATCCTTTTGGTGGCGGATGAAGGCTGGACGATTGTCAAAAACGGCACACTCCCACGCAGTAAGTGTTCCTTGAAAGCAATTTTTGAGTTTGAATTTGCATTGAATTAATTCATGAATTCAAATTAATTCACTAATGGTGTTTTACAAAATGCATATCTTGGCAATTGTGATTTGTGAATTGTTTTTCATGAGTTTCTTGTCTTTCGCAGTGGGCGATCATGGCTATGACAATACACTACCCAGCATGCACCCCTTCCTGGCCGCCCACGGGCCTGCGTTCCGAAAAGGCTACGAGATGTCAAGCTTTAATAGTGTGGATCTCTACCCGCTCATGTGCCACCTCATGGGCATCCCTCCGCTGCCTAACAATGGCAGCTTCGCTCACGTGCGCTGTGCGCTAGTTAACGAGCAGTGCGGAGAGCTAGCGCTAGCGGTGGGCCTCGTCATCGGGGTTCTGATCATCCTGACCACCTTCACCTGCCTATTCAAGCTGATGAAGAACAGAGATGCCTCGTCTCCACGTCCGTTCGCCCGCTTGGAGTTAGAGGACGACGCTGATGACGAACCGCTGCTTGAATGAAGCGTGTTAGTAGATGCAGGTACTGTGCTCGATGGAGGGATTTGACTTGATTCAAACACATGCAAGATACGTTAAAGGAATAGTTTATCGAAATGATGACTGCATTTTCAATTTCAGGTGAACTGTTCCTTTAAATGCTGAAATGAGAGATGACAATCATACTGAAACTGGAAGGGAGAAATTGAGCCGTTAAAGCCAGTAACATACACTGAAGGCACAATAATGATGAGTCATCGTTAGTACCAAACAACATGACCAAACGTCCTCAGCACTATCAGCAGCTGTTGAGATAGAAATACATTATAGGCATGTAGTTTTAAAATTTGTTCTTAAAGGGATAGTTCACCCAAAAATGAAAATTTGGAGAAAGCTCATGTATGAATTTCTTTCTTCTGTTGAGCACAAGATATTTTGAAGAATGTGGGTCATCAAACATGCGCCAGTCACCATTAACTTCTATGGTATGGAAAAAAATACTTTGGAAGTCAACGGCCTGCAGCAACTGTTTGGCTGCCAACATTCTTCAAAATATCTTCTTTTATGTTTAACAGAAGAAAGAAATTCTTGGAACCGGTTTTGAACAACTTGAGGGTGAGTAAATGAGCACAGTATTTTTAGGTGAATTATCCCTGTATGAGTTCCCTGGTATGGAATTTCTACAGAATAAAAAATAAAAAAGGTAACCATGACTATTTTCCTCAGAATTGTGAGATATAAACTCCAAATTGGAACCTATAAACTTGCAATTCTGAGGAAAAATGTCAAGCATCTTTTTTGCCATGGAACAAACAAATAAATGTATTTTCTACTTTTTATCTCACAATTCTGACTTAATATGATGCAAATCTTATTCATTTATCCAGAACTGCAAGATATAAAGTAAGAATTGCAAGTTATAAACTCATATTTATAAGGAAAAGGCCTAGCCATGGAATTAAAAAAATAAAAAATAAAAAAAGTTTATATCACAATTGTTTTTCCCCTCAGAATTGCCAGATATAAACTCAAAATAGCGAGAAAAAAAACTCCCCTCAAATTTCGGAGGAATAAGTTCATTTGTTTTTGCCGCGGAATAAATGACTGAATGGAATTTTGACTTCAAAATAAATGCTGAATTGTGTAATAAACTAGTTTTGAGAAAAAAGTCTGAATTGCAGGTTATAAACTTAATTATTAATCATTGCGATGAAAAGTCAAGCTTGTCATGGAATAAAAAAGAGAACATTTTGAGAAAAAAAAAAGTCAGAATTGCAAGTTATAAACTTGTAATTGTGAAGAAAAGTCAAGCTTGTTTCTGTCATGAAATAAAAAATAAAAAAGGGTAATTGTGACTCTTCATCTCACAATTCTGAGTTTATATCTTGTGATTACAAGTTTGTGTCTTACAATTCTGACTTTTTTCTCAGAATAGCGACAACAAAGTCAGAATTGTAAGAAGTTAATTACTTTCTTATTTTTCGTGGCTAAGTTTCCATATCCTGGACAACAACGACATGTACAAAAAAAGCAAAAAGCTAAAAATATTTAGATTGTGTTAGATAATTTCCTGAATAATCTCACACGCACAAGCATGCTCTCTTCATGTTTAACAGATTTCAGAATGATTAAATCATGCTACTTGCAGAAATGCTTCTTAGCATTATCATATGCATATAAATATTGCTTTATATCTATGCATACTGTATGTTAGCAGTCAAGTTCTCTTAAACTGCTGTGTTTCTTCGAAAGTCTAAGTATGTCTTAGAATGCATTGAAGACAATGATTTCTACTTAGGTTTGCAATGCTTTTGGGAAATGCAGAACATAAGCAATAATAATTATTACTAGCTTGTTTTCTGTGAAGAAACAGGATACTGAGGTTACTTGAAAAACCCTTTACTGATTGTAGTGAAACTTTTTATTTATTAAGTCACATTTTATCTGTTCTCACCGCCGGGGAAATACACAACCAGTTAAATCTGAATATTTATTTCTTTTTCTAGAAGTTGCTTAGTCTTTGTTTCTTTGCAGATCAAATGCAACTAAAGGAATGCTAAATCTCACGTTTCTTCTTGAATCCCTATTTCTGTAGGGTTTATGAGGGCTTTTTACCTGAATGTTTCTTGTATAGTAGAATGATTCTGAGTGTTGGATGTTTCTCAGAGATTGTTGTGTGTGTAAATACACTGTAAAGCTTGTGTTTTGGCTTATTGCACTGTAATCTGTAGGTTCAGATTTGGGGGAAGTGAACATGTTGCTGCTTTTAAAATGAGGAATTTTTATTCATGCTTTAAAATGTTTGTATAACAGGGATGTTATTTTTCTATTTAATTACTATCATTTGTTCTTTTTTTAAAAATAGCATTGCTAATTTTATTGGGAAATAACAAAAGTGTTGCAATTTTTTATTTTTTTGTTTTTTGTTTTTATCCGTGGCTTGTAATTCTCTAAATATTTCTTGCTGTTTTGTTTGTACATTTAGCAGTGGTCAATTTTATTTCACATCAGTCTTTAGTTACTGAAAGGAAGGTTACTGAAACATATGAAATCAACCTGGCTTGTGCAGTATTTGGCTATCAAATGTTTGTGGCCATATTTTCACAGCTTTTTGAATCTTCATGAAACTATGCAAAGCAAAAACTAAATGGAACCTTTTGTCACTCCAAAAACAAGACATTTGTCATCTGAAAATCAAATAAAATATATATTTGAGATATTTTAAGAGTGTTTTTTTAGTGTAATTTGTTATGGTAATGAAGTATAGGTAGATTTTTGTAGATGATGTCAAGCAGCCACTAGAGGTCTCACTTTGTTACTGTACAACTTCCAGGTAAACTACAGCTTACTGTATATATCATGACACTGCTGTGAGGACAATCAGTTGTGACTTATTCAGTCAAGAGAAATATGATGTGTAAAAGTTGTTTTTATGTACAGAATTGATTATAGCAGCAATATGTATGGATCTTGGCTTATATATGTGTGTGTGTGTGTGTGGATGACACACACACACACACACACACACACACACACACACACACACACACACAGTACACGTGGTCAGAATTGTTGGCACTTTTGGTAAATATGATCAAAGAAGGCTGTGAAAATTAATCTGCTTTGTTAATCCTTTTGATCTTTTCAGGATCACAAAAAAATCACAAAATTCTAACCTTTCATTGGATAATAAGAATTTTAAATGGAGAGAAATATCATTATGAAATAAATGTTTTTCTCTAATACACATTGGCCACAATTAACGGCAGCCTTTTATTCAATACTTTTTGAAACCTATATTTTCCAGTTTAACAGCTCTAAATGTTCTCCTATAATGCCTGATGAGGTTAGAGACACCTGACGAGAGATCAGAGACCATTCCTTCATCCAGAATCACTCCAGACCCTTTAGATTCACAGCTTCTTCTCTTCAGTTCACTCATGTTCTACAGGGTTCAGGTCAGAGGACTGGAATGACCAGCAGAAGCTTGGTTTTGTGCTCAGTGACCCATTTTTGTGTTGTTTTTGAGGTTTGTGTTTGGATTATTGTACGGTTGGAAGATCCAAACATGACCCATTATAAGATTTCTAACAGAGTCAGTCACTTATTGATTTTTTTTATCTATTGGTATTTGACAGAATGTAAACAAGATGAACAGGACCTCCAGCAGAAATATAGGCACAACATCAAAAATACAGCAGTATATTTCATTGTACACATGGGGTACTTTTTATCCCTGTGTTCACCAAACCCATCTTGAGTGTTTGCTGCTAAAAAGCTCATTTTTTAGTTTCATCTGATCATAGAAGCCAGTCCCATTTGAAGTTCCAGTCGTGTCTGAATATGCTGGAGTTTTGGATGAGCGAGGAGAATTTTTCTTGAAACCCTCCCAAACAACATGTGGTGATGTAGGTGCTGTTTGACAATTTTTTTTTTTTAAGGTTTTCTGACCCCGAGACTCAACTATTTTCTGCAATTCTCCAGCTGTGGTCCTTGGAGAGTCTTTAGCCACTCAAACTCTCCTTCTCACCGTGCATTAGGACGATATAGACACACGTCCTCTTCCAGGCAGTTTCGTAACATTTTATGTTGATTGGAAATTCTTAATTATTGCCCTGATGGTGGAAATGGGAATTTTCACTGCTCTAGCTCTTTTCTTAAAGCCACTTCACTAATTTGTGAAGCTCAATTATCATTTGCTGCACATCAGAAATATATTCTTTGTTTTTTTCTCATTGTGATGATGATTAAGGGAATTTGGGCTTTGTTTTCCCTCCTATTTATATTTCTGTGAAACAGGAAGCCATGGCTGGATAATTTCATGTTCAGAATCACACTGGAGTGCTCAAAATTGTGAATATGAATGGGAATATACTTCAGAGATATTTTATTCATAAGAATTTCTAGGGGTACCAATAATTGTGTCCAACGTGTATTTGAGAAAAACATTTATTTCATAATGAGATTTCCCCCCATTTTCCATTGTTTTAGTTCAATGAAAGGTTCGATTTATTTATTTTTTTATAAAAGATCAAAAGGATTAATAATGCAGGTTTATTTTCAGAGCCTTCTTTGATCATATTTACGAAGGGTGCCAACAATTCTGACCAAGTGTGTATACACACACACACACACGCACACACACACATTTCAAAATTTGGGGTTGATAAGATTTGTTAAATTGTTTTGGAATCTCTTCTTCTCACCGAGGCTGCATTTGATTAAAAATACAGTAAAAACTGTAATATTGTGAAATATTGTTACAATTTAAAATAACTGCTTTCTATTTTAGTATATTAAATTGTAATTTATTCCTGTTATTCAAAGCTGAGTTTTCAGCATCATTGCTCCAGTCTTCAGTGTCACATGATCCTTCAGAAATCATTCTAATATGCTGATTTGATTATTACCAATTCTTAAATATGATAATTTCTTATTATTATCAATGTTGAATACAGTTGGGGCACATGATATTTTTGATGAGAGATTATTCTGTTTTGTTTCAGGATTTTTTATTGAACATAAAGCAACATCAAAATAACAGCATTCATTTGAAATAATATTTCCAAAAAGTCTTTACTGTCAATATTGATCAATTAAAAATTCAATTTGCGAAATAAAAGCATTAAATTCTTTCAAAAAACTACATTTAATAGACCTGTGGTCATATGTATAGTTTTATTCAATTATTTGAAATAATTAAAAAAATGTATTGATCAATTTAATGCATTCTTGCTGAATAAAAGTGTTCATTTCTTAAAAAAATAATACATTTAATGACCCAAAACTTTTAAATGGTGATGTATAAAACTTATTAGAGCATTTCAATGTGCCTAATCTAATATGACGTACCACAAATACTTCTCTGCTTAGTTGGTGCTCAAAAGAGAGCAGCAGTTTAGTGTGTGACTGTTACTGTACAGTCCTGAGGTCAGTAATCATGTGTAAATGAGGTGTTCAGGGAGGCTACGGCTCTATATTTAGAGAGAACTTACTGGAATGATTTACCCATAACCCTCCCAAACTGAACCGCCAGCTGATTATGAAGCCCAACCAACAGGAACTGGGGCCTGAGAGACAGTGACCCAATTAAACGTGTTACTTACTGTACACCACATCTGCCATTCCACTAAAGATCACTTAAACACCAGCTGATAATAGGCAAAAAGGGTGATGTTAGTAAGGAAAAGAACATTTTTGTACGACTACCAAACCCAGTTTGGATTTTCGCACCAGCGCTGAGAGGTCAGTGTTTCGTGACTCAGGTTTTGACAGGAAGAGTGAAATATGATTCATCATATTTCTATAAAGGACCCAAGCGACACTGAGCTGGTGTAGGTGACACTGAACTCCTCCCTAGTGCTCCTGCGCCGCGTGGAGGCTATTTTTGGCCCTCCTGTGACAGTCAGAGCGGCTCTCACTGACAGCTGACCGCAGGGGCCAAATCAAAACAAGCACCGTACCTCCACCGACCTGTTACAGCGCCGAGACCATCACAACACCCCGCCGGACACCTAACAGACTCCCACATCCGAGGAAAAGAGATTACATATTCATAATTCTCCATCAGCCTCTGAATTGGAGTGAGCTTCAGCGATATGACCTCAAATGAGGAGGACAAAGATCCTGATATTGAGCTTTTTGTGAAGGTAAGCATGAACATAAGCTTTAATGACCTGTGGGTCTAAACTCTCTGGCTGTGTTTGTGCGTTGCACACTTGATCAATAGTCAGGAATCGATTCTGGCGTTGCTTTTAAAAGCTTTCTGACAGTTTTAGCAGTTTCAGTTGAGGTTTAGGTGGGCATTTGGCCCGGGAAAGTAACATTTCAAAGGTTGCTGTTGAATTATTTCTTCCTTTCTATCAACAGCTCACGCTCTAATTCCTCTGTGTTCAAGTGTCTCCTTTCTTCTGCTGCTTTCTGTGGTTTGTTTTGCATTGGGTTTTTTAAATGTGATGATGTTTAGAGAACGTTAACAGCTGAAAGAATGAGGGTGAAATGTTGATAAAGACATTATGAAAGCTTTATAAATCAAAGAACCGTCATAATCACAGAAGGTCAGATGCTGTATTTCTTTCACGTGGTGTCAAAGATATTAATAGAGCTAATAGTGACAGCAAATGCAGAGGGGTTGAAAAACTTTGTGTTTACTGCTTGCTTGCTGTCTATTGATTTATGACCTTATTAGTGATGTTTGTGAAGTTAGGGTTAGTGATCTGACAGCCCCTAACTTTTAGTATTAAACTCTCTCGTATTGTGTTATAGACATGAATGATTCAAACACCAAACTTGTACGAGTTTCTTTCTTCTGTTGAGCACAAAAGAAGATATTTTAAAGAATGTTTTGTAGCCAAACAGTTGCCGGTAGTCATTCAGTTTTTTGGTCACAGTATGGAAGTCAATGGCAACCGTCAACTGTTTAGTTACCAGCATTCTTGAAAATATCATTTTTAGTCCTCTATACAGAAGAAAGAAACAGAATGATAATTTCTGGGTGAACTATCCACCTACACTTTAAAAAATAAATGCCATAGAAGAAATCAAAGAACCTTTCAATGAACAGTTCTTAAAAGAACTGAATTTATGTCTCAAAAGAACCAAGTGTAAACATAATCTAAATCACCTTTTTCCATTATAAAGAACCTTTTGTGCAATGGAAAGATTCTATGCATGTTAAACGTTCTTCATGGAACCATAGATTCCAATAAAGAACCTATATTTTCAAGAGTTTTGCATGGACAAAACTCAGAAATCCAAAAAACACTATGAATACCTGATTGACCAAAATAAATTTAAATAATAACACTATATTTAGTTCATGCTCTGAATATACTTTATCCCATTGAAGGTGGATTGAGTGATGTCAGACTGAAAGATACTGTAAACATCAGCAATAACTCAACATTCGATCTGAGCCAATCAGGCGTGGACCGTTTGAAAACTAACCTCTATGCATTTTATATAAGTGCTAAACACATTAATTTTAGGTGGCGATGGTGATGTCTAACTCATAGTTGTGTTGACAGGTACAGTATGACCCCAAACCCCTTTGCTGTGGGCTAATGGGGCAGGTAATGGAATTTCCATGCATAATTCAGCTCAAGCGCGGATCTGATGTCCGGCTCAGGTTACTGGCCCAGTTTAAGGACACTATTGGATAGCTTGATTGCCTAATTTCAGATATGGAAATTTGGCACAGAATCCAACATTGGTTCTTTGTATTGTGTACTATTGTATTGAAGTTTACAAATCATGCACTGAATGGCAAATGACTTTTAATCATTTCACATTTGCCCTAATGACACTAACATGCATGTCTGGGTTTTTGGATTTTTAATTTTTTTTTTTTTTTTTTTTTTAGAAAATGCACGTTTTCTATTTTAATATACTTTAAAATATAATTTATTTCTGTGATGCAAAGCTGAATTTTCAGCATCGTTACTCCAGTCTTCAGTGTCACATGATCCTTCAGAAATCATTCTAATATACTGATTTATTATGATATTTTTTGGGAACCTGTGATATTAACATTTTCTAATGTTTAATGACTGTAATAAGTTGAATAATTGTAAAATTATTTTGTATTTGTATTCAGTATTTTGTGTACACACACACTCTCTATATAATCACTCTATATTTCACCTTTATATAATTTCTTGAAATTAAATAAGTTGAACTATGTTGAACATATGTGAATAATCTTATATAATATTTAATTTATTAATATTGTTTTCAAGACCTTGCCTACACTATGGCGGTACCATTGTATTGTACTTATATGCTGTGATGTATTGAGTTTAATACTGATTTATCACTTTGTGTTCCTCAGGCTGGCAGTGATGGAGAAAGTATCGGAAACTGTCCTTTCTCTCAAAGGCTTTTTATGATCCTGTGGCTGAAGGGAGTCGTGTTCAACGTCACCACCGTCGACCTGAAAAGGTAACAAATTGTACTTAAAAGTATGCTTCTGGCATTGAAGTTGCTGTTAAAAATCACATGGATCAAAATTTTGTGGCTTTTATTTAAAGTCTGTTAGCTTTAGATGGATGTCCCACCCAAATGTCCTGATTCAACCAGAAATACATTAACAAAGCAAAGCAACCCATGCTTACCAAGCATTTTCAAATAGTGTTATGTATCGATCAAACTCAGATGTGAATGTGCATTAAAAATCTAAATTTCTCCATTTTTCTTCAAGGAAACCAGCAGATCTTCATAATCTCGCTCCCGGTACTCCTCCACCATTCCTTACCTTCAATGGCGAGGTGCGGACAGACGTCAACAAAATCGAGGAATTCTTGGAAGAGATGCTAGCGCCTCCCAAGTAGGCTGACAGGATGTTCACAGATGGATTGATTGATTGTTTATGTATGAGGTGAACAGCATTATTTTTCCTTCACGTCCAAAGGTATCCAAAACTGGCTGCGAAGAACAAGGAGTCCAACACGGCGGGAAATGACATCTTCGCAAAGTTCTCAGCCTACATCAAGAACACAAATCCAGGAGCCAACGCAAGTGAGTTTAACGTCTGCTCTATGACTTATTAGACAGGTTCAAGGAATATCTACAGCTCTTTATGGATGCTCCGCTGTCAACGGCGAAATATGGAGCCACATGTTATCCAGAGCTCATTCGCATTCCGTCAGGCCTTTACAGGGATTGTCTTGACTTAAAGCCGCTGTATTTCTTCAGATAAAAACATTCAGCACATGCACATATCAAACTTTTGGCTGTGCAGGTCTGGAGAAGGGGCTACTGAAAGCTCTGAAGAAACTGGACAACTTCCTGAACTCCCCTCTGCCGGACGAGATTGATGCCGATAGTACGGGGGAGGAGAAGTGCTCCAACCGCAAGTACTTGGACGGCAATGAATTAACGCTCGCAGACTGCAACCTCCTCCCCAAACTGCACGTAGTGAAGGTGATGTACCACTGGGAGATGTGCTGTAATTGATCATTTAGTGCAAGATAAAATATTGGAGATTCTCGAAAGGAAAAGTTCCAAAAATGTTCCTTTTTATTGCTGAAATGTTCCAAAAACAGCTGCAGTGAATGTTTCTCAGGGTGGATTTACTTCTTAAAGCCAGTTTCTGTGCAGACACACACCTTTCCAGCTAACAAGGAACGTTCTTACTACATTTGAAACTTTTTTTTAAAAGTTATATATATATGTTAGGATAATATGGTCTTGTAGTAATGTTATAACATTATTAATAGGCTATTTAATATCCATTCTCATAATGTTATTAGATTATTAAAAATAAATGTTCAAATGACATATTTCGGGTGAACAACTTAATAGAATCTTGTAAGAAATGTTTTAATAATCTTTAAATAATGTTCTAATTATGAATATTAAAAACGTTGTAATAAATGTGTTTGCAACTTTTAAATAACACTAGAATCATGACAAGAAACTGGACATTTTTAACAATTTAGGAACAATTCAAAATGTTTTTATAACCTAAATTTATCATCTGGGTTAAAGAACGTTCCTGATTCCTGAAAGGTTTAAAAAAACATTCCCTTTAATTGCATTGAATAATTTTCAGGGTAGGTTTCAATTTTAAAGTCAATTTTTGCACAGATACTTATTTTAAAATATTTTGAACAATATCACTACTTCTGGCCAGGACAAAAAACAAACAAACAAAACAGCGGGGCATTATTAGGGGTCATATTATGTATGGGGCTAAGTTGTCGAAACAGGATCTTGCACTTTTTCAGTCACACTGATTATGAAATATTACCTAAATTAAAATAAAATAACATCTTCCACATCATACTTGCATTTAAAATGTATTACAGGCAAATAAATTGATCAATTAAAACAATGAAACAGCAAATTACAATAAATCCTTGCATGTTGCATTTACATTTTTGCTTTTTGACGAATTGCAATTGGCAATTGATGAATTGCGTAAAAACACAATATAAGCAGTATTTATTAAAATACTCTTAGGATAATTTGTTTAGATTACAAATGAGCAGATTCAGTTTCGTTTCATCATTATTTTTCATCCCACATTCAGGTGGTTTGTAATTACAACATTTCAGCACAGACACACACCTTTTGAACATTCCTACCAGTATTGCCTAGGAAAAAGATACATCGGGGCATTTCGTCACACTATGGAATAAATATGGGGCAAGTTGTCACAAAGGAACCCTACTGACACTGATTTGTGAAGATTGCCTTTTCTCTAATATAAATTTCCACCTAAACTATAAGAAAAAGTCATCTTCCACATCATATCTGCATTTAAAATGTAATATGTGAACCTGGACAACAAAAGCAGTCTTAAGTCGCTGGGGTATATTTGTAGCAATAGCCAAAAATACATTGTATGGGTCAAAATTATTGATTTTTCTTTTATGCCAAAAATCATTAGGATATTAAGTAAACATCATGTTCCAAGAAGATATTTTGTAAATTTCTTACCGTAAATGTATCAAAACTTCATTTTTGATTAGTAATATGCATTGCTAAGAGCTTCATTTGAACAACTTTAAAGGTGATTTTCTCAATATTTAGATTTTTTTGCACCCTCAGATTCCAGATTTTCAAATAGTTGTATCTCAGCCAAATATTGTCCGATCCTAACAAACCATACATCAATGGAAAGCTTATTAATTCATCTTTCAGTTTTATTTTGAAAAATTTACACATGGGACTGGTTTTGTCGTCCAGGGTCACATATAGCCTAATTAATGGCTAAATTAAAAGTGTAAAATTTGCATAAAATTTAAAACATATAAGCCACATGTAACAACTTGCCCCGAATTGACATTTATTAAAATCCTTATAGTATTATTGGTTTGGACATAAACTAGCATCATGTTTCTTTTCACATTCAGGTGGTTTCTAAGAAGTACCGTAATTTTGAGATCCCATCAGAGATCAGTGGAGTTTGGAGGTACCTGCAGAACGCCTACGCTCGGGATGAATTCACCAACACCTGTGCGGCAGACAGAGAGATTGAACTGGCCTATCAGGACGTGGCCAAGCGGCTGGGCAAATAAACACGTGCTAATCAGTGACTCTAATGCAAAACTGCTAAAGCGGTGACTTTTCTCATTTTCCTTCAGCAGTTATTGAGCAGAATTTGCCTTCAGGACATTGACTTGGTCCTGTAATACTCCTGTCACGCTTGTGTGTACTTCCCATACTATTGCCATTATGTTTACTGTCTGTAAGTGACATAAACTCCTCTATTAGTGTCGCTATGTATGGCGGTCTAGAAAAAAAACACTGTGCCACTGTTTCCCTGCAACTTTTCAGGGTTGGATGATGATTCTCCTCATTTAAAGTTCAATTCTTCCAGCATAAACCTTTCAAATTTAATGTTGTATAAATTATTTTTGCTAGCTTGTGAAACAGTAATATAATTTTGTGCTTTATCTAAGAGTAGGATTTTTAACCCTAGTATTTATAATAGTTAATGTGTGTAAATCTCCAAAGGAGAAAAAAAGGTGAGCATTAAGAATGTAATTTCTTTAGAATTGGCTTGAGAACAATTCTATTTGAGTACACAGCCCCACCTAGTGGAGAAATTAATAAACTGAGCTATTTAGCCTCATCCTGCAGTTGATATTATAAGCTATGCATACTGGCGCGAAATTTATACATAATATTTAAAAAATAATTATTGTTTCTAAGCCATCACAAAAAAATAGGCACATGTTTAGGTCTCAGGTATCTCTAGCCCTGTCTGGATTTTTCATATTTGAAATGAACAACAATATTGTCTCTTATTAATAAAATATATTTTTTCATAAAGCTTGTAATGTTTGTGTTAAATCGTGTCATACTGCAGGACGAATATTTCAAGTTGGAAAAAAACTCGCCTCATCTAGTCGATTAGCACAGATAAATGACTCATCCCTCAGCAAAGCTCTGATGAAATTAAGGGGAGAAAATTGAATTTTTTTTTTTTGTTTCAGCACTTAAATTTATTATTCTATACAAAATTTGTATTATGTAAAATTGTCGAAATCATCACTGTAGCTGCGGGACTACTTTTTTGGGCGGATACTCGCGTTAAATGACTCCTGATTTGTATCCTTCCGCGTGCTGCGAGAAAGTTACCGCGTTTATCGACTTGACAGGGTTTGAAAAATACAGGTTAGTAAACGATTTTAACACTCCACTCTTATGTTTACACGTGTGGTTTTAATTGTTGGAGCTCTACCTTCAATGTTAAGTTTGTTTTTGTTCTTTTCTAGACTTATAAGAAGACGCGGTTTTTGTTTAACGGTCTTTGTCATGTCACCTTTATTTATATACCGCTTTTAACAATACAGATTGTGTCAAAGCAACTTTCCAATATCAAAATAGTGTCAATAATGTAAAATGACAAGATTAAACACTCAATTTTCAGTTAAAGGCATTTCATTATTGAATTCAATGAGGTCATCGTCCAGCTCAGTTCAGTTTAAACAGTATATTTTGTCGAAATTTATCGTCAGTGGCAGTAGACATCATTTTTTATCTTGTATTGAACCTGTAACATTTCTTTTCCCACAAACAAACAAGCAAAAATATAAAACTAGTCTAGACTGCTGGTTTCTGTCAGCATGGTTTACTTCGATGGTTTTTGAGGTGTTTTAGGCACTTGTCAGCTGGGAGACCAGATAAACCAGTTGAACACCAGCCTACCACATTAAGTTGGTTTGATTGTTTGTCTGTTTTTTTTTTTTTGTTTCAGCTGAATATAGTTTAAAATGAATTCTTAAATTTTTACGTACATGACCTTGAATGATGCTGCAATTGGTAACATATTCCTTTGACTTGGTGTGGTTACAGCCAAACATCTGCTGAGCTGCTGAACCATCAGCTGGATGCAATATGAGACACTTAAGATAATATTTCACAAAAACCAAATGGTCACCGTCTATCAAACTGTCAAGTATGTGTGAAAAAAGCTGTCGTTCCATCTGATTTCCAGCACATGTGACGTCTGTATGTCAGGTTTAGCTGGCAGCTGAATAATATTGCTTTATACGAGCACGGAGATCAGATTGGAACACAGGCCGAAACAGGAGAGGTTTTCCTCTGGTAGCTCAGGGCCGCTTGGCCTCATGGGTTTTAATTACCCTACTTCCTGTTGAGGAAGCCCTTTCACCATCTCTGAGCCGTCCAACACATTTCTTTCACTGCAAATTCAAACCATCTGCATTTATGTCTGCAGTCTTTATGTGGGCAGTGGGGCAAAGGACCGGTCAAACATGCACTTGGCTTCTTCCTTGATTGTTTCAGCAAGTCTTGCACCATTCTGGATGAAATGTCCTGCGGCCTCAAGCGCATGGAAGGCCCGATCGACTCACTCACACTCCACACATCAACACACCAAACATGCAATCATCTGTCTTCAGATGGAAATCCTTTTCCAGCACACTTTTCTTTTTCCTCCAGAACAATTTTCTCTGTGAGGGATCTCCAGTTACACAACATGCAAGCACAATTTATTGAGAAATGTGTTGTTTTCCCACTGTGCATTGAAGGAGTGATCAGAATATGGACTTATTCACTTCATGCAACCTGATCGGATACCATTCAACGAGGCATCCTATTCCATCTACTCTTGGCTATATACAGATAGAAAAATTTGCTTTCATGATGATGCTAATCATTGTGCCTGATGAAGATAATGCTGTAATGTAGAAATGTTGGAGTTTTGCAGTTGCTTCATCCATATATTTCATTCATAATTGCTCACTCATGTAGAAGGGCTTCCAAACCTCTGCATTTTAATGTGTTTCTGTTTGGGCGCGATGTAAGTTTTACATACGTGGCCTAAAGAACCATATGCATTTAATCTTGGCTGAGTTGCATCTTGTATTGTATCTCAAATGCACCTTGAAATGCATTTACACTTGGTCCAAGTCTAGAAAGATGCCCAATTTGTAAAAACTTATGAAGTGTGCATGTAAATACCTCCATAGAGACTCTAAGGTGGTCTTTTTTTTTTTGCCTTGGGCCAGTATGAAGCCACATAGCAAAGTGCTGAAAACCACTCAAAACACCTTTGCTACTGCATTACAAAGCCCTGGCAGATGCTTTAGCATCATAGAGGTAAGTTTTTCACTCACATTTGCTTCAGGAAATGTAAAAATACATTTTTAAAATGACTTTACAGTATTCACAATAACTGGAGTATCTTTTATTTTGACAGAAACTGTGGTAACTGTGTTTGGATGGAAGAAAGCAAGAATGATACTATCACAGGACTGGAAAAAGCACATTATATGTCCTGGAACCGGCAATTACATGTGAGGAAAATAAGTCTTTTCCTGAATGTTTCTACCTTTCTTGAAGGGCGTCAAAGCAGCGGTAGCCACTGACTTCACTACTCACTTCCCACCTGATTTAACTTATGCTGAAGTGGCAGTTGCATTTTCATAGCTCAAAACCCAAAGGTAATCTAAAGCAGAGCCCAGTCCATGGACACTGCCAACGCACCGCGCAAAAGGCATGCGATTCCTCCACAACTCGGCTCGGATCACCAACATCAGAGGATTTCAGGGCAGTAAAGGCAAGGCAACCTGTAGTTCACTCTGACCGTTTTATCAAAACAAGCATTTGCCGGAGTCTTACAGTTATAATTATAGGTTAACACACAGAGTTGGATTCAAGCATCGCTGCGCAGTAATATCCTTTGAGATCTTGTTGGATTTGTGACTGTGGATCGGTTGTGCATCAGTGACATCGCCTGGGCTCTAAATGATACCAAATGTTGAAGTTTGCCCCTGTTTCAAACAGCAGGGTAATTGTGGGTATGCATCAGTCAGATCTTGATTTAGACTTCAGTGCTGTCTGTCTGCACCTCATGAAGAGATCCAAGAGGTTTCACATTTTATGGTGGAAAATTAAAAGTCTTCATGCTGAGAGTGTATGAAATGGCATTTGGTATTGTTTGCTTTGGTAGGAATATTTTATTTTGTCCATCGCCAACTTGCCTTTTGGGATTTCGGGATACACTCTTTTATCTACTTAAAGTTTCCATCTCGCTGTATATGTTCATTATGCTTTCATGTGTTCCCCAACTGTCCATCTTAGCATTTAGATCACAATATAATGTAGTTTTCTTTTTTCAGTGAAAAGCCTAAAGGGATAGTTCACCCCAGCATCAAAATTTACTCATGAACATTGACTCAGCCTCATGTCAAGCCAAACATATTTCTAGGAAGGCAAAATGAGATATTTTGGGGGGGAAAGAGCTTCTATTTTCTGTATCAGGGTTATTATAGTTAACTCAGTGTAAAACTATTAAAACTATGTTAATGAAATAAAATATAGCAACACATGCCATTGGCATATTTGCCAAAGCAACATTTCTCATTTTCTTTTAATGCATCTTGATGCACTAAAATAACAAACTAAAATTGAAATAAAAAATGTATAAAATTGTATTTAAAAATAAAACTCACAAAAACACTACAAAATTACAAACTTGTGAAAGTGAAATATATATATTAAAAACCGAATTCAGAATATTCATAAAAACTCTCATTGACACAAAAATAACAATGAAAATATATAGTGAACATCGAACTTCAGAAAGGCCAAAAAAGTTTATACAATTTATGTGCTATATTTCATGTTATTCAATAGTTTTGCATGAGGAATAGACTGAAATATAAGGTAAATTTGCTCGTAAGGAATCAAAGAAATAAAGTGTAAAAAAATGTTTATAGTGCTTTTCATGTCCTTTTTGGAGCTTGGCAATTTCTAGTCACTCTATGCTTTCTTCATTTATGGAAAAGCAGCAGCAGCAAAAAAAAAAAAAAAGAAAGGAAAATCATATGGGTTTGGATCAACATGTGAGCGAGTATGTGATGACAGTATTCATTTATGGGAGAACTATTTATCTAATTTGATATGTAAAACCAAACGTTTTAACAAAAAGCTTGTGATGTCATCTTAACACCTCGACATCATCTTTTGAAGTAAAACCTAAAAAGAACCGCGAGAACAAACCCTCAGTCAGTGTAAACAGCTGCTACCTACTGGCAGTAAGTCACCGTATCGCTCTGCAGAGCATGGAATGACCCTTCTGCGGTCATAATATGAGCCGTCCTGCTCTGTGCACGCGGTTCCAGCGGTGTCAGGCCCCGCTGCATGCTGGGAAGATAGAGAGGGTGAGAGTGATGGGGTGGAACAATGTCACACTCACACACGTGTGTTTGTTTAGGCTTTGGCACTCGGCGGCTTCCAGCGAGGTGTCAGAACAGAGCCTCACTTCTGTTTCACACGTCCTTTTTCTGAAACTAGAGCGCATGTCATGCAGAGCTCGAAAATAATGATTAAAGCGTTGCTGCATGTTCTTACGTTTAGTGTGGTCATGGTATCAGTCTTTTTTTCAAAACCAATACCAGTAAAATTCATGATTCTAACTAACCAATAATCAAATGACCACCAAAAATGAACAAAAATTAACCTAAATCTATAATGTGTGTGTGTGTGTGTATATATATATATATATATATATATATATATATATTAGTGCTGTCAAATGATTAATCGCGATTAATCCAAAATAAAAGTTTTTGTTTATGTAATATGTGTGTCCTGTGTATATTTATTATGTATATATAAATACACACACATACAATATATATTTTGAAAATATTTACATGTATTTGCATGTATATATATTTATATTTATTTAATTTATATTATATTTAATATACAAATATAAAATAATTTTCCTAAATGTATACAGTCATGGCCAAAAATATCGGCACCCATGGTAAATATGATCAAAGAAGGCTGTGAAAATTAATGTGCATTGTTAATCCTTTTGATCTTTTATTTTAAAAACTGACAAAAATCTTACCTTTCATTGGATAATATGAATTTAAAATGGGGGGAAATATCATTATGAAATAAATAGAAATTCTTATGAGTAAAATATTTCTGAAGTATATTTCCATTCATATTCACAATTTTGAGCACTCCAGTGTGATTATGAACATGAAATTATCCAGCCATGGCTTCTTGTTTCACAGAAATATAAATAGGAGGGAAAACAAAGCCCAAATTCCCTTAATCATACATCACAATGAGAAAAACCAAAGAATATATTTCTGATGTGCAGCAAAAGATCATCAAAAATAATTTGAGCTTCACAAATAAGAAAAGAGCTGGAGCAGTGAAAATTCCCATTTCCACCATCAGGGCAATAATAAGAATTTCCAATCAACATAAAATGTTATGTAACTGCCTGGAAGAGGACGTGTGTCTGTATCGTCCTAATGCACGATGAGAAGGAGAGTTTGAGCGGCTAAAGACTCTCCAAGGACCACAGCTGGAGAATTGCCGAAAATACTTGTGTCTAGGTGTCAGAAAACCTTAAAAAAAAAAAAAAAAAAATGGTCAAACAGCACCTACATCAGCACGTGTTGTTTGGGAGGGTTTCAAGAAAAATTCTCCTCGCTCATCCAAAACTCCAGCATATTCAGTTATCAGACACGACTGGAACTTCAAATGGGACTGGCTTCTATGGTCAGATGAAACTAAAAAAATGAGCTTTTTAGCAGCAAACACTCAAGATGGGTTTGGTGAACACAAGGATAAAAAGTACCCCATGTGTACAATGAAATATACTGCTGTATTTTTGATGTTGTGCCTATATTTCTGCTGGAGGTCCTGTTCATCTTGTTTAGACACATGGCATCATGGATTCTATCAAATACCAACAGATAAAAAAATCAATAAGTGACTGACTCTGTTAGAAATCTTATAATGGCCCACTGAGCACAAAACCAAGCTTCTGCTGGTCATTCCAGTCCTCTGACCTGAACCCTGTAGAACATGAGTGAACTGAAGAGAAGAAGCAGCAACATGAAGCTGTGAATCTAAAGGGTCTGGAGTGATTCTGGGTGAAGGAATGGTCTCTGATCTCTTGTCAGGTGTCTCTAACCTCATCAGACATTATAGGAGAACATTTAGAGCTGTTAAACTGGCAAACGGAGGTTTCAAAAAGTATTGAATAAAAGGGTGCCGTTAATTGTGGTCAATGTGTATTACAGAAAAACATTTATTTCATAATGATATTTTCCCCCATTTTAAATTCTTATTATCACATGAAAGGTTAGATTTTTGTGAATTTTTAAAATAAAAGATCAAAAGGATTAACAATGCAGATTAATTTTCACAGCCACCTTTGATCATATTTACCAAGGGTGCCGATATTTTTGGCCATGACGGTACATGCATGTGTGTGTATTTATATATACATAAGAAATATACACAATACACACACATTTATTCTGTAAACAAAAACTTTTATTTTGAATGCGATTAATCGCTTCTGATAGTAATCATTTTGTTGTAAACCTGTTGCTTTATGTTGCTGCCTGTTGACTTTTTTTGCTGACTTTTTCAGAGAAGTAATTAAGATATTAAATCTAATATTTTCCCCCCAATTGGCTGTTTAGATGCTTCACATTCAACAAACTACACATTATATGAAAAATTGACTTCATTCTCCAAATTACTGACTTAGAAACCACCATAGAGACTGTGATTAGAGACATCCATAATCAGACTCAGATTAAGATTTCTGCTTGTGCATCATAAAATTGCTTTTTCATGGTTTCTAAGGGCTGCCTTCCACCGTCTCTGACTCATAACAGTATTTATGGAGACCGAATGACTGATCTTTGGCTCCTTGCTCTCATATCTCCTCCTCACCTCCTCTATCCATCCTCGCCTCTCCTTAGCTAGAGAGAATCCCAAGTTTACCATTGCGTAACCATAGTTTCCATCAAAATACCATATTTACTGCAGGCTGGCCAACCAGGGCCGCATTAAGACCTCACTGGGCCCCGGGGCTATGACTTACTGCAGGGCCCCCCATCACAATAATTATACTGTATATACAGCTTTAAATAGGATTTTTATCCTATCAACATTTTTGATGCACTGAAATTTCATAATTTTTGTTACAAGTTACAATATCACAAAAAAATAACACTAGCCTAAATAAAACTGAAGACAAGTAAACAGTCACGAATGACAAGAGAACAAAGATACATAACAAATCGACCTACTTGGAAAAACTTAAAGCACTGAATAAAAAAACATTATATTGTATAAAGTAAATGTACAAATAGACTGAATAGTCTTCACTTTATAAATGAAATATAGATTCATTCTTATTTTACAAAAGTGATTCAGTCAAGGACATAGAGTGATTTTCTTTCTGTTTGATTCACATTATTGACACAAATGGCAACAGCAGCTATATTAGGCTGCTTTTGAGGAATAGTTCACCCAAAAATGAAAATTCTGTTGTTTTTCTTAACCCGTATGAGTTTCCTTCTGCTGTTGAATGCAAAAGAATATATTGGGAACAATACTGGTAACCAAACAGCTGCTGCATGACTTTCATAGTTTGACAAAAAAAAAAAAGGAAAAAGAAACCTTCTGGTTATGAACATTCTTCAGAATATCTTCTTTTATGTTGAGGTGAACAAAGAAATTCATACAGGTTCAGAACAACTCAAGGCTGAGTAAATGATGACAGTATTTTCATTTTTGGGTGATCTATCCCTTTAAAATCTCATCATGCAATGCCAGGAACTCACATAGCCTACTACACTTCACATGCATGCTTTATCTTTAACTATAATGTTCATGTAAGACACAAATGACTGTTTACGAGGATACTCGCAAGGACGGGCATTTTGACACATAACTATGTGTATTTGAACATTTAAGATCTTTCCTGTAGCTCAAATAGTAGAGCATGGCACTAGCAACGCCAAGATCATGGGTTCGATTCCCAGGGAAAGCAAGAGCTGATAAAATGTAAACACTGTAACTTGAATGCAATGTAAGTCGCTTTGGATAAAAGCGTCTGCTAAATGCATAAATGTAAATGTAAATGTAAGATCAAGGCACGAAGAAGAACTCAAGTTTAGGCGCGCCGTGCGTTTTAGGCTGTAGCGCGTGCATTTGCCAAAATGAATTCTGTGCTTCTTAATGCCCTGAACAGTTAAATTTGTTTTTAAACCACAATGTTTAAAATGAGTTTAAATGATAAGCTAACATCATGATGTGCAAAATGATTGACATATTTCTACCGGATTATTTCTCATCTCAACCCAAAAGCGAATATAGGCCTATAGAGTTTGTTTGCAAATACAACAAGCGTGGTGGGGCTTTGGCGATCGGCACTACCAATGACCAGTCAATCTACTCCACAGCCAATCACAGGCCCCCTCCTTGCTTGGGCCCCGCCCCGCCTAGCCCAATGGTTAATGCGGCCCTGCTTGCAACTGTATAGCAGTATTGTTTTTTTCAAGCTTCCATGCTGTTGTGCACTAGCATGTTTTAGTTAAATATTTTTTAAGTAGCTCGTAATTATATTGCTGCAACTTGCTGTGAAACTGATGGTGAGAAGAGTTTTAGTTTGTATTCATTAATGTTTATTTTGTGTTGTTGTTGCAGCACCAGCTCGGGTTTAATGAAGTGGTTGCAAAGAGTTCTAAACACCCACAGGAGGGCAGTGTTTCTTAAAATTTTCCCAGGGTTCGGCACAGACATGACCTTGAAGCAAGACTGGGAGTGAGGTGGTGATGATGCATTTGAGGTCTTCCATTCATTCACAGACAGTTATGCACTGTTCTCTGGTTTTTAAATTCCTGCATATATAAATCACTGTAAGAAAAAAGACTGACAGAAACTGTCACTGAGGCAGGACCTTTTCAAAATGTACTAATATGTACATCTCCAATAGACTTTTAATTTCTTTTAAAACAAGAATCGAGTGATCGAGTGGTTTTGGTTTTTCTGCAGTAAGCTCACTAAGGACCTATTTGATAAGATTTGACCAGAAAATGTTTTAGATTTTTTTTTTTTTTTTTGTGGAAGTTTTAATTATTGTATCTGTCTTTTTGTTTGTTTTTCATTGTTTTTGTATTTCTGTAACTTGCAGTTTGCAACTCTGTTTTCACTGTGGCATTAAAATCTGAATTATTCAGGTACCTTTTAAGGTACTATAATACATCCATTTGGGGTAAATATTGTAAAAATGTGTACCATTTCAAAGTACAGTCCCTGTGACAGTTTTTGTACATTCAATATAATATTTTTGTGAAAAATTGTAATACACTAACATTCAAATGTTCGGGCAATGAAAGGTAAAAAAGAAATTAATACTTTTATAAAACAAGGATGCATTATGTTGATCAAAAGTGACAGTAAAGACATTTCTAGATTTCTATTTTTAAATAAATTCTGATTTTTGGAATTTCATTCAGACTTTAATATTTTATATTAATCAAAGAATCCTGAAAAAACAAATATATTAAGCTGTTAAAAAACAACTTTATAATTTTAAAATATATATTAAAATAGAAAACAAATTTTAAATTGCACTAATACCAACAATATTACTGTTTTTACTGTAATTTCAATCAAATAAATGCAGCCTTGGTGAGCAAAAGAGACTTCTTTCAAAAACATTAGAAAATCGTTGTTATTCCAAACCTTTGACTGGAAGCGTTATTATTGCACTCCATCACGCATCATTTAATTTATCTTCTCTGATGAAATCATTTTGGGTTAGGGTTATATGGCTAACATTGTTTTTGTATGACAGGATTGTTGATCAAGGACAACGACGCTGATCCAGGAACACCTCCTTCTAGAGGATGAATCGTGAGCTTACAGGTGCGATCAGCTTTAGATAACACCTCTATGCATTGCTTCCACCCCCTCCTGCAAAGTGTCCCGTTTACTGCCGGCGTGCTGGAGGTGTTTAAGGATTGCGCCCCGCTGCCTCCGTGCTCCCGTGAGCTTCACACTTCATTTGTACGGAAACCTCCCAGCGGCAGCAAATACTTCACGAGTGCTGCCAGCATAAATCATTAGGCCCGACGAGCCTGTCTGCAACCTTCAGACAGCCGTGGGACACTAAGGGTCTCTATTTTCAGATGTCCCGCAGGTTTCACCCTGTTAAAGGCGTCGGGGCATTGTCCTTGGCACACCTCCAGCCAAACTGGGACAACACTATGCAGATTTGATTGCTTGTGAAGTGATTTGGAGCAACCAGGGGCTTAACTGTATGAGAAATGACTGACCCTCACAACACGCTGTGAAACCAGAAGCCTCCTATTTCACCTGGAGCGAACGATAGGAAATGATGCGTAAATCAGTCTTCCTCAAAGAAAGACACTGAGGTGTTCGGAGAAAAGACTTCTGTTCAGTTCTTGCGCTCAAAAAAAGAAAAACGTTCAATAAAATTAATTAAATTAAATTGAGGAAAACTATTAAATTAGGGATTTTCAAAAGAAAAAAATTGATTTGAATGGATTTGTTAGGTCTTCAATGAACAAAAGTAAACATTTAAATCATTTTGTTACCTGCCTAATGCCATGAAATTGAAACACTGATTCATTCATTCATATTTTATATATTTATTATTTTACCAAAGACTGACATTTATTTTATCTGGCATACAGCAATTAATCAAGGAAATGACCATTTTATTTATTTATTTATTTTATTTTAAATAAATTAAATAAACTGTAAAAGTACATAGATCTGAATTAAATGTTTTTTTTTTAATTCATGCAATGAATATCAGATATATAAATAAAAATGTATATATATATATATATATATATATATATATATATATATATACACACACGCATACATATTGGATGCATATGGATTCAGTAGACATTTTACAAATCAAAACCGACTGTAAGCAATGAAATTAGAGTATGTTGTGACAAAATTCAAGAATTTAACTCAATTGAACAAGTCAAATGGTTCCGTCCTTCAAAATAATGAGGCAATGTGGCTTTTATGTGAGGCAATCTCACAATTACCTGTTTTAGTTTTTTACTCAATGACAGAAAAACAAGGCAACAAGGAACCAGAAGAACTGTTTATCAGCAGCTGCTCTGAGTTTTGTCTTAAAAAGGCCAGAGATGATGTTCCTAATTCGTCTCAGTGTTTGGCTTTCGCACTATCAGCCCCACTTTTGTTTGATACGGAAAGACCATCATTAGTTTTTGCTCTCTCTTCATACTTGTTTATTTTCACTTAAAACCGTCAGGCAGCGTGCCGACCCACGAATGAAAACAGAATCTGAGAACTTTTATCAATTAGCCCTGATAAAGATGACAGAACATTGAGCACAATGTTCATTTTCAAAAGGAAACACACGTGTTTTGTCTTAAAACAATGTAATAGTGTCGAACTCTCTCTAAGTAGCGCTAAATAAGCCCATTGAGTCGTTTCCTGGCTGAGGTGATCCAAACCAAACATTGATCCAAGCTGAACTTATGGATGTTTGCGTTCATTGATAGGGCCGTTTAAAGACCCTCAGTGCAGGTTTAGACAAACAGTTGGCAATGTGTTTGAACAGCTCACAGCATTAACCGATCCGTTTCATCTGACACATTAACGGGCATTAATCATCACGCGCTGCATAATGGAGCATTTGTCTGTCTTGAAGTGTATGTTATGAAAGTCTCCGGTGGAAATTCAGAATAGAGTCAGGAAAAGTGACAGGAAATCATATAAAATCTCATGGAGATTTGGGCCTACATATTCTGGCAAGATATGCACAGATAAGGCCCGTTCAACAAACTGACTCGAAGAAGTTTAAACATCGCTATGCTCTTCGAGTTAAAGTAGCCTTGCACAATGTAAACCAGGGCCGAAAAGCTCTCTATCTCAGATTTTCATCAGAGCCGTTCAGAAAGCCCTATTTATTTTCAGCCTGTATGACGGGGAAGTGTAATGTAAAATGCAGACCGGCTATATCTTTCATTCTTTTCGAAAGATTAAGAAGTGCAAACTCATAAAACCCACAGGAGGCCGACAGACAGCGGCAGTACAACTTTAGTTCTGTTCAGTTTAATTCAGTTTAGATCAATTTAGTTCAACAGAGCTGCTGGCAAATGTCATTTCTACAGTAAAAATAGCAGATGGTTCATGTTTTCATTTCCAGTCAGTTCAGCTGTGTTAACTTCGATTTGGTTCTGCTCAGTTAAATTCACTTCAGTTCAGCGAAGCTGAGATCAATTTTAGTGCCAGCTCAGTTCATTAAACTACTGATGACCTTGTTCAGTTCAGTTAAATTCAATTCTGTTTACTTCAGTTTGGCTTGGTTCAGTTTAGTGTCAGTTCAGTAAACCGATCGCTAAATGTCATTTCTAAATTTTCTCTTTTTATATTTAGTTCAGTTCAGTTAAATTCAGTTCGGTAGTTCCCTTATTGAATTCAGTCCAAGATGGTTGAGTTCAGTTTTATTAAGTTCAACAAAACTGTTGGCAAATGTAATTTCTAAATGTAGCAGATGTTTCTTGTTTTCGTTTGCAGTCAGTTCAGCTAAGTTCAATTTTAGTGTCAATTCAGTTGATTTGAACTACTGATGACATGTTAAATTCAATTCTGTTTTGACTTCAGTTTGGTTCAGTTTTCTGTCATTCCAGTTCAGTGAACATTGATGGCTAAATGTCGTTTCTAAATTTTCCTCTTTTATTTATATTTAGTTCACATCAGCTAAGTTCAGTTTATTTTAATTCATCTAAATTCAATTACATTTAATTTGACAATTAAACAGTTAAGTTCAGCTCAGCCAATCTTATTTCCCTTAAATTGTTCAGTTTATTTAATTTCTGATGAGTTTAGTTAAGTTCAACGAAAGTGTTGGCAAATGTAATTTCTAAAGTGTTAAGTTCAATTTTGTTCAGTTAAATTCAGATCACTTCATTTAGATTGTGTTTCTTTTGTAAAATAATTTTCCCGTTTTTGTGTATAATAAATTAATTTCAGTCAGTTAAATTTGATTAAACTTGAAGTTCAGCTGTCTTAAATTTAATTCAGCTTAGTTTAGTCTCTTCTGTTCAGTTTAGTTCAATATAGTTTGGTGTAAATTCTGTTCAACGAAACTGCTGATGGCTAAATTTCATTTTTTAATGTAGCAGAATCCATTTTTATTTACATTCTGTTTCATTTAAGCTATGTTCAATTCATTGTAGTTCAGCTAAGTTCAGTTGTTAAACTCAGTTCAGTTCAACACGTCTAAGTTTAGTTGTCTCAAACTGAATTTAGCTCCTGTTCAGTTCAGTAAGGTTACGCTCAGTTGAGTTCAGCTCAGTTCAGCTTATTTATTAGCTGCTGAACAGCATTTTTAAATGACATTTCTAAATGTAACAGATTGTGGACGTGTTTTAGTAACCGTGACTCAGATACAGACATTTAATGAAGTACTTCCTTGATGATTAGCTCTCTTTGTTGGCCGTGGGAGTTTTCCAGTGCAGCCATATATATAATACAGACTGTCAAACCAGCAGCGCCTGAGGCTGTTATTTAACTAGAGCTCAGTGAAACAGCAGTGAAAGTAGTTTTCCTTGCTCCCCTTGGTGCTTCCAGCACGAGTTCATGTTTTCTAGGAAGCACCTGCTCTTGAGGTGTTTTTAATGAAGTCAATCACGATTGCAAGACTTTTTATTTTTGAAAAGGGGTTTAAAGTAAATTTACAGTTGTATTTTTTTTTATATGCTTAATATTTGGTTTATATCATTAACTCTTTTCGTGCATAGTGTCATTAGAAAAGATACATTTTTTTTTATTTTCTGCAAAATCATTGAAAACAAATTTGATCTGTTCCTTCCTCAAGTGGTTAATTCATGCATTAAGTTTCTTTACCAGATTGCACATTTGTGTTTATCAAACTGCTTATTTTAACAGTGGTACATATGGTCAATGTAATCAGCATATTTTCCCAATTAATGAAACGGAAAAAAGAAAACAGCGAGTTATAACAAAAAGCCATTTTTATTCTCAAAGACAAATGATACAATCATCAGAAATGCTCAAAAATCTCACAATTTTTTTACTGGATTGTTAGTCCCATACAAACAGGTTAAAGTTTCACAAACTTTATGGATGAAACAGGACGAAAGATTGTCGAAACTGAAACATCTGTACAGTATGTGCAAGGAAGTAATGCTTGACACAAATGAGATAATGCGTTCTCCCGTTGTTTACAAACCAAGGATTGTATTCAATCAAAATAATGCATATTTCGATAGCAGGATTTCCAGGGTTTCAAATACGAAACACTTTAGTTAACTGTACAGAAACGACAATAATGGAGCTCGAAAGACGCCGCGGAAGCATTTGGTTTTCTTCATGTGTTAATTTGACCTTGCATACTTGCGATGTAAATAAAATTTGCAAATAAGGAGAAGCCCAAAACTCTCTGTATGTCTGTGATAATGACAGAACGTACTGTATGTGAATGAAATCTCAATGCTTTTTTTTTATGTATAGAATGAATATAAATAGTCTCGTGGAAGGAATCTCTGCTATTGACCCATAAAACTGACTCTTGCAAGGGTACTACATATAAAAGGGTCAATGAAAACATAGTCCATAGCCCAAAAGCATATAAATATTTGGCCCTGTGACATGGTTGATTAAGACAGACCGATGTTGTTCTTGTATTATCAGGCATATTGAAGCAATTAAACACGGATTCATACAAAGTTAACAGTGCAGAGGTTCTTTACATTTGCAGTTACCTGCTTGCAGCTTTTTGTAAACATTCTGTAAACATAAACGCTCTCCTCACTACCAGAAGACACCACGGTAAAAGAAAAGGCTAAATCAAATAGTGGGGCAGTTAAGAACAGCAGTGTAAATGTTGTTATTGTTACCGAACTCAAAGAAATGGAGTTTAATACTGTACAGAAGAAATGACCAGGGTGCTGCACACATACGGGCTTGTTTTAAACTCAAATTAGTTGTTTCTGCCACAACCATTGATTTCAAATGGAGATGCAATTCATTTTGGGTGATTTTCTCAAAACTGATCTTGTTCAGGTTATTTTTCATCACAAAAAACAAAGGAAAAAAATTCAACATTATATTCTGCATGAAGTTTAGGACCACGTTTGGGATTTTTTTCAGGATTTTTCACAATTATCATTTACTGTAAGACGAGCCAAATGCATATTTACATTTATTAAAAAGTATTTATATTATCATTACTGTTTCACTATAATTTGGAATAAGAGTTTTCACATTAAAGTCGTTTTTCTGAATTGGAAAAAAAAAAAAAAATTATAATCCTGAAAACAGGATTTGTTTTCTTCATGCTAATTGTAACTTCTTGAGTAAAATATAACCTGGACATTCATTTGTGTTTTTGTATTTGCCATTTAGGCTTCATTTGTCTTACATCCCTTTAAAAGAAGAAGTGCTTTGTTCTAAACAAAAATAGAAATAAAAAGACAAGTGACATTTGTTTCAGAAGGGCGCTGCCAGCAGCCTATTAACTTACATTTGGACAAACATTCTATCAAGTACCACTTGTTGTTGAATCCAAAAACATACACATTATTCTTCAAAGATGCCAACTACAAAGTGTAAAGAAAATTGCATTATAACAAATAGAATTGTTTCAAAATTGGTAACATTTGCAGGAGTTCTCTTATCAGTGATAATTTCATCCCAACTCATCACGGATTGCTGACCAATAAATAAATTCTAGAAATGGAGATGATAAACTCTTCCGGTAAACATCCATTGTGTAATTTAGGCTACTCAATTTGATTGTCCGTTCAGTAAAATGTCTTGCAGCCCAAAGATTGCCAAAGATTCTGTTGTCTAACATGTCAGTAACATCAAAGTACTTGATGATATTGTACCTCAAGAACATTAGCACACAGCAAAGAGACATTTCTGAGTTTGATTGTTGTAGTACAGTTTGCATAGTGTTTAACTAGCCTACAAAGTGCAGTTAACCATCCAGTTATAGAACAGAAGGCTGATGATTGTGTTGGTTTCATATCTGCACAAGAGACGGAAACTGGTCGTTTTATTATTGCAAGTGCATGCATGAGATTTGATCATATCTGGATCTGAAGATGCAAAGGTTTAGGCCACTGCTGCAAGAGTTTGGTCGTTCTTGTAGTCACCGAAAAACATTAAATAAAAAATAAATCTAAAATAAATTAACTAGATAAACATTGGATACCAAAATCAAACAAGTGGAGAGTGCAGCACGTCAACTCTCGTAACATATCTTTGTACATTTATTGATTGTTTTTGTAATAGATGTTACTTGCTCAGGTGTACTCAGTCTAAAACATTTCTGGATGTCTTAATGCTTAATATGAATCATTTCTGACTGAGAATTTATTCTGAGAAAAATAAGAAAAATCCACAAACGTTGAATTGTGGATATAGTCTTACAATGAAATGTCCTTCCTTCAATGCTTGCGTATCATTGGATTTTCTTTTTGGTTGCTTTACAATAGCAATAATAATAACAAAACATTTAAATTACAAAACGAGTAAATATTTCATTAAGTTATTAACAGCTGTCCCAAAAATAATATTCAAACGTCTTAAATTTTGTCCCTCTAAACACATTGCATAATTTAAAGTTTATATGGCTTATATTGCTTCTCGAATCAGTACCGTTTGCCACCATTTCATACATAAATTAAAATAATAAGAGGGAATTGGCCAGTACTGTTTCAAATAGCTGAATTCTAGCACGCATAAATAAAAAAAAAACAATTGCTTTCAGTGTTAAGAAATGCTAAATTATACCGAGTTAGTATAAAAATATTCTGCGCCAATAGTGTGGATGCATTCCTATTGCAATGAAAGTTTACTCAAGGACAGAAAAAGGGATAGTTCATCCAAAAACGTTCTGGCATCGTTTACTCTTAAATATAGGTTTGTTCTTTGCACAAAGCAATTGAATGAGCTCACGAGTCACATGGACCACTTTGTTGGTGCTTTTTGGAGTTTAAAAGTCCCAAACACCAGGATTTCGGAGCGTGACAGTACGCTTCCGTTGTATCTTAATGTGCAGCATCAGCATTGTACTAAACACCTCCTTTTGTGTTCTGCAGAAGAAAGAAAGTCACACGGGTTTGGAACGACATGAAGGTGAATGTATTTTCATTTTTGGCTGAACTATTCCTTTAAATTCAGTGACTTGCATGTGTTATATCACTGATGAAGTGGAATGTCAGATGAATTAGACTAAAGGTGCGTTCACATTTACCATTGCTCTGCGAAATTTCGCTTAAATATTGCTAATATGATCGCACCTTAATGCCATAAATCATTCCCTGTAAGGGTCATCTGTTTTACAGAATTAAAAAACATCAGTGTAGTCATAAAAATACACTGCGACCATTCAATATTGTACCAATGAGTACCAATGCGTACCAGTGAGTACCAATGAGTTTGTGCTTCAAATCCGATGATTCTTTCATGCAATTATCTCTCGCTCTCTGTCTTTAAGGCTAACAGTGCTGCGTTGAGGTCTCGTTCGACCAGACCGTCTCAATATGGTCTCCAAACCGACTCGTCCATCCTGCCGCTGGAGTTGAGGACGGTTGGCGAGCTGCTGTGGCTGCCGTCTGCCTCGCCTCCGTCCGTCTGATTGGGCAGGTTGGGGTTGATGAGGGTGCTGCCGGTGGACGCGCTAGTGCAAGGCGGCAGCATCCTGGAGGGGGATCGATCTCCACCCGGCACCATTGAGAACTGGTACGACCCGGACGAGGCGCCGTAGTAGAGGTACGGCGTGCTGCTGGTCTGGAAGGGCCCGCTTTGGTTCTGGGTGGATCCGGGGTACGGCGGAGGCAGGTAGGTGTGGTAGTGGGTGGTGGTGGACATGCCCAGAGACATGCCCGAGGTGACCGGCGTAGGGGTGTACGTGAAGGTCGCCGGATAGTGCATTCTGGGACTGGGGAAACGGGAATCTGTGAGGGAGGACAGACCGGGAAATTGACGTTCAAACTGCCGTGGGTCGGCCGAGAACGGACTGAGATCCGACGTACCTGGTGGAGAGAAAAGAGCATTTTTTTTTAGTGATATATAAATCAAGAACATTTTTGAGCATTTAAAAGTTTGGGTGCACTATAGTGAAAATGCCTTTTTTGTGCATTTTTTTAAATTGCTACATATATCAGTACAATTTTTAAAATGTACAACATAATGATTATTACAGTGCAATATAATGTTAATTTTACTCATTGTTTTTGTATCAGATAAATGCTCTGATTATATAAAGCAATGATATAATCTGATATTTATAGATTTGTAAAGATACATTTTCCATGAAAGTTTTCATTGTATTAATGAACAATTGTGCATTTGAATTTTATTTTACTCATCTGTCGTGTTGAAAAAGTCATATTTTCATTTGACATTCTACATTTTCTTTGTATCTATTTTTTTAATCATAAAAAAAGTTACATAGTATATTACATCATTTATTGTCAGACTTTTGGGCCCCACTGCATGTAATATTCAGATCAGTTTCAAAATTGATTCATTAGTTTATTTCAGTCTACGTGGGACATTTATACTATCATATTTTTGTAGTTAAATATTTAGTTGTGCTAACTGCTGTTGGGTCACTTTAACTCGATTTTCAACTTAGTTTTATATATTTATTAGCTCGCCTGTGACACCCTACATTGTTTTTGTACTAGATGCGTGCTCTGAATATAAAAATAATGACTGTAATTTGACTGTGACTACTTTCAATTATGAGTAGCTTCATCCACATCAATTAAAACCGAAATGAATAAAGGGACATTGTTAAATCAGACAGAAGAGGGCGCTGTCAAATTAATTTGCATATAGCTTAAACTAACTAGCCTGTCAACGCAAAACTCCCCTTTATAAACTGAAAAGAAGCTTGTGAAGAATGAAGTGCATGCAGCTTCATCTGCATTTCTCTGTAAATATGAAGAGGCTCTCCCAAACAATTTGATTAGAGTGAAAACAATTTTGTCTTTGTTATTATACACGAGTCAGTGTTTGAAACATCCCAAGCCATGCAAGCGTCAGAATGACACTTCAAAGTGCAAGAAAAAAGTTTGTATTGTTGCTCATTGATCCAGAAGCGTCTGTTTGCGACTCCGCTTGAACAGATTCTCTTTACAAGCTCAGTCTGAGGAATTTTAATCAAGGAAACTGCAATAAATATTAACCGACCGACAAGAGAAACTGGCTCATCTCGCATGTCAGCGGTTTAATTACTCTAGCAAAACATAAACTTCAATTAAATGTTTATTTGCAACCTGAATTACACAATACTTGGGTTGATTCAAGGTCAAGATGAAGACTAATGCTGCAAGAATGTCACCGGGCCATGAAAGATCAATATGCAAACGAACTGTCAAAAGGCGCTGACGTGCTGCTGAAAGATTGCGAGTTTCGCTTCTGGCTGTTTGTTTCTTCAGGTTGTCCGGGGGTTTGTATGCGAACGCGTCGTGTGCGTTCGCGCTCGCATGCGCAAACACAGCATCCTCACATTTATATGAATATCAAAGAGAAATGTCGGAATAAACTGGGAGCGCACATGGAAACGCTTAGAGGGAAAAACAGTTTCCACAGGATGCATAATGAGCAGTCTCAGATGTGGTGGCATGTCTGCGATTAGCCAAAGAGAAGGGCCGATCTTCTCTCTTAGAACCACAAGATGTTTTTAAATTATAAACCACTAATGGGCTGTGACTCCCAGAACCCCAGGAGAGAGAATCCCAGAGGAACGTCTTATCATCTCCACATCTGTCTATTTTTGCACTCTGTATTCATCGCGATCTGCTTTTCAAATGGAGCCGCCTGCTAAATTAAAGGCTATAAACAAACAATCCCAAACTCCTCTCCTCTCCTCTTTTCCTTTCCATTCCATTTCCCCTTTCTTTCTTTCAAACAAACCCGAACTCTTTTCTCTTCCTTTCTATTTCCCATTTCAGTTACATATTTTATTTCCTTTTCTTTCCTTTCCGCTCCCTTTTCTTTTCCCATTCCCACTTTTCTTTCCCTTGCTTCAAATTGAAACCTTTTTCTTTTCATTTCTCTGATTTTAACGTACTATTTCCTCTTTCGTTTGCCACTACATTACTTCAGTGAAACCATTTTTCCCCTTTCTGTTTCCGTTTTCCGGACCAATTTCCATTTACTTCAAACAAACCAAAATGATTCTCCTTGTCTTTCCATTTCCCATTTAACGAAATCTCTTTTTCCTTTCCTGATCATTTCCCTTTTTCTTTCCTTTACTTCAGACAAACTGAAGTCTTTTCCTTCCCATTTGACTGACTTTTTCAAAGGCAAACCAGAATATTTTCCTGAGTATTTCCTATTTCCCCCTTTTCTTTTACTTCAAACAAACTTTCCTTTCCGTTTCCTCTTTTTCTGTCTGTTTTTCCATTCCTTTCCCTTTTCCAATCTTCCTTTTTTTCTTTGACTTCAAATAAACCAAGTATCTTTTCCTTTCTGTTTCCGCTTTTCCTTGTCCATTTTTCCTTTTCTTTCCTTCACTTCAAACGGTCTCATCCTTCCTCTCACCCTGTTGTTGAGGTGAAGTACTTCTTTTATGCCGTTAAACCCAGCGGTGTCTTTCCCGTCAGCTTGTCTGCTGGTTGAGGAGCGGTCGCGTGTCGTCCATGTGCGCCGCTTTATGAGTGACAGTTCGGCAAACTTTACAGAACATGTGTGGCCAATTATGAGCAGATTGTCTCTCCACATTATCAACTCTTGACATTTCAAACCAAACAAAAAAGACACTTCAGGGAGACAGTGCTGAAGAGAGGAGACCCAAGTCACATTTCCAAAACAATGAGAGAAATTCACATATACAAACTTCAATCACCATTAAACATCGCTCCTCGCTGCAGACATTCACGAGAATGAACCCATTATGCTATCGGCTCTTGCCAGACCCTTTTTGGCTAAACTTAATACAACATCAATCACTTTGTATTACAGGGATGGTGTGGTCTAGTAGCTGAAGCTCAAGGCCAGAAACCAAGAGGAGCATGATGGCTCAAGCTGTGACCTATCATCAGTGTGATCTTGTGACCTTTGACCTCAGGTTGCTTCAGGGTAGCCTGCTTACTTTAAGAGCACATTAAGAGGTACGGAAACCACTAACAAAGATGTACAGCATCATGATGTTTTGGGGTCTGTAAAAAGTTTTTTTTTTCTTTTTTCAAGAAATGAATACTATTCACCAAGGATGCATTAAATTGATCAAAAAAGTAACATTCAAGACATTTATAGTGTTACAAAAGATCTCTATTTTGGTTTGGCAGCACAACTGTTTTCAACATTGATGATAATCAGAAATGTTTCTTGAGCAGCAAATCAGCATATTAAATTCATTTCTGAAGGATCACATGACGCTGAAGACTGGTGTAATGATGCTGAAAATTCAGCATTGCATCAAATAGAAAAGTTATTTAAAATTTTAATAACATTTCAAAATGTTACTGTTATTTACTGTATTTTTGATCAAATAAACAAAGCCTTGATGAGCAGAAGAGACATCATTCAAAATCATGGTACTGCTAAAGTACTTTTTTGTAAGGGTAATCATTCCGTACCATTATATGGTTTTATGGACATACAACATGGTATTTTTTTAAAATACCATACCACATTACAAAATATATCAAAGTGCCATGTTTTGAGGATATGTACCATGATATTCTCTGAAGATTTACATTTACTCATTTGGCAGATGTCTTTTTTTTTTTTTTTATCAGGGTATACATTTGATCTGTATATGCAATCTGTGTTATTGCATATATCAAATTACTGAGATATTCAGACTTGATACCATCACCAAACATCCTTTTAAACCAGCCTCCTTAAACAGGAAAATCAAAGTTCTTTACGGTCCTCCAGTGTCCTGTGATCCCGCTCTGATAATTCATTGCTCTCTGTGTAATATTATGCATGCCTTCATCTGCCTCGTTATCAGTCACCAGGTCTCTGGCTGAAAGGTGTAACACGAGCCCACGCTTGAGAAGAATAGCCACGCAAGCAGCTGCAGAGGGTGCGATGCGTTCGGGACGTGTCTTCTCGAGGCCGAGCCATTCAGCGGCGCTCCGAGGAAGAATAGGGGGCGTTAGGACCAAGAGGTGCGTGTGTCTCTTTGAGGAAAGAACAAAGGCTGACATCTCCAAGATGAAAGCCGGGTGAAATCTAAACTAATCAAACCCAACGAGGCAGCTGGCCGGGGTTCAAAAAGCAGCCACACCAAGAAGTCATTTAAACTTTCACATTCGCTCCAGGCTCAAAGAAAACAGTTAGGGTGGGGAGCCAAGAGAAAGAAAAAAAAAAGTTCAAAAACCAACCTGGCGGAGAGTCAAACAGGTGTATTAAAGAAAACGTCCACGCTGTGTGTTTATTTCAGAACGAAGCCCAAAGGGTGGGTGGACCGCAATCTGGTGCCTATTTCATTAATAAAGGCACGGTCACAGCAAGCTCTTCCAAGGGTTTGGACTCGAGAGCTTTTGGGTAGTTGACGAGAATCGCTTTTGGAAGGCCCATCTAAAACAACATTCTTTTGTGATTATTGTTCATGCAACCGTTATGAACTCATGTGAATTTAAATGCTATGTGGGATTTGTCACACTACAGGTCATTTAAAATGATCTAGACTGGATGAAAATGTTTTTAATTAAATTATGCATGAAATATATAATAAATTATTGTGCATGCATAATATGTGTGTGTATATATATATGTATATAATTGTGCATGCATCTGTTATTTATTTGAATTTGTGAAATCTGATCACTATTTTTTTCTCTTTAATATTTAAAAAAATAATTTATACTACTTTTTCATTTGTTTTCGCTCAATAATTTTAAATGCAATATTTGTATTTTAAAAATGCATGTTATGTATGATGTGTGTGTGTGTGTGTGTGTGTGTGTGTGTGTGTATATGCATGTATGCATATATGTATATATATAATTAATATAATTTAACTTTTAGGACAAAAAATAAAAGTAGTATAAATAAAATTATATAAACATTTAAAATATATTTTTATGATATATATTGTTTAATATAAATGCTCTCTCTTTCTCACTCTCTCTCTCTCTCTCTCTCTCTCTCGCTATATATATATATATATATATAGCTCATATGAAGTGAAATACTATTTGCAATATTTTAGAAATGTATTTGTTACACTGCATGATCATTTAAAATAAAAAACGAAAATACAGTTGTATAAATAAAATAACATAAAAGAGATAAAGAAATAGTAATCAGTTACAGAAATGATGACATACACTTTCCCTGCATTCAAATAAATTCTATTATAAAATCCAATTGACATTGTTATGTACCAACTACCCGATTACCTTTTGAGGTCCATGAGTCAGAAACTCTAGTCTGTTTTATTGTTCCTTTTCAAGGCATTTCAAAAGAGTTGAGTTCAAAGACTCCATCGGAGAGGACGGGGGTTAGGGGAGATATTCTTTCAAATGCTCTCTATTTTTAAAGGTGCTATTGCTTGGAAGACATTTGCCCACGGGCGATGTAACAAACGCTTACAAAGCAGAAAGTTAACGCTGGAAAAATGCTTTGATTCAACTTCACTGGGGAAAGAAGCGAATGAGTGTTTGGACAAATGTTCACGGCTAACCCGATCAGCTAAGAAAGTAAATACAGGCACGTTGAGACACTCCATTTCCCACATTTCTGAAATGAGTGGTTGGCGGAGAAAGCGATATGGGCCAGAGGAGAATTTTATTGCTCAGAGGTTGCTCTTTTATAGCTCAGTTGTGATTCATGTGGAGTCAACAAGTGAAAAACTCACTTTACTCTGTCTGAGTGAAACAGGATGTTCAATGCATAAAAAGTAGGGCGGGGCTTGATTTTGTTCATCTGTAATTGATTTGTTCATCTGGTTGTTGAATTTTACTGTATTTATTGTAATTTTACTTAAATAAATGCAGCCTCGGTAAGAAAAACCCTCTTTTAGTGCATAAAATGATAGTGGATTTGATCTTGGGAGAACTGGTTGAGAATTTGAGTTTATACTGAGGCAAATCTGAGCACAGTTTGAGACATCGTCTCAGTCTCTTTACTGAAGCATTTGAGATAACAGAGCTCCTGTCTGTGATTTGTCTTTCTGTAAGGTATTAGTTTACCTGAGAGGCGTCTTGGCACGTCGCTGATGGTGGGCAGGCCCGTGGCGCGGGTGGAGGACAGCGGGGTGGTGGAGTGGATGGAGGGAGATGTCATTTGGCTCAGGTAAGGAGTGTAGGGCTGCTCGTAGGACCAGGGCGGAGAGGACTGCGCCTGCCGCGGATCTGTGAGGATCATAAATGAGACGGCTCCAGTCAACATGTGCAGAACAGCATCCTCAAAGATGTGTTTGGGTGTGATTGTAGCCTCTTCTCTCAGGACCACAGCAGTGCTTTTATAGCTCAGTGATGTTTACAACAGTGACCTCAAAAATGAACGGTATCACACACCACCACAAAAAAGAGTCAATCTTGTGAAAGCTGTCAGGAACATGTTGGGTTATGTTTCATTCTAAAAGCAAAAGAAAAAAAAAGTTATGTTTTGCAGATTTTTTTGTTTTGTTTTGCCAATTAAAAGAAAATAAATTCTAATTTTATAACCATTAAGATGTTTTGCATTATATCTTTTGACATTTATGTAAAAAAAAAAAAAAAAAAAAAAAATATATATATATATAAGACCATTAAGATGTTTTGCATTATGATATCTTTGACATTGTTTAATTGTCATGAAAATAATGTGACTGTGAAAAATCGCAAGGGTCCTGAAATAGACTATTTTATATATATATATATATATATATATATATATATATATATATATATATATATATATATATGGAAATGATGTTTTTGAGATTCACCCTCAGAAGTGTCCTTCCCGGCAAGCCATATTTTAAGACACACAAAGTTGGTGACCTTTCTTTTTATAACAATATGGAGACCGAGACAGAGCAGACTAGTATAAAAGGCTGTGGTATGTAAATAGCTTAATCACATTCAGAGCCAAGAACGGTTTCCTGTTTGCTTTCTACAGTATTCTAGTAAACACAGCGTCCGCTCTGACAGGAGAGGGACTGGAGATGCTCCAAGAGAATGGCAAACATTATGCAAACTTTAAAGCTGAGCACATATGAGACTAAAAAAAAGCCCACGCTCCAATATGCCAAAAGTGAAGCAGGAACTAATGAAAATATTTGGACAAATGTAATGGAATTAAAGCAATAGTTCACCCAGAAATGAAAATCTGTCATTATTTACTCACTCTCATGTCGTTCCAAACCCGTAAGCTGTTATTTTTTCCGTGGAACAAAAAAAGGAGGAATCTTCATCAGTCTGCACCATTTCGAATGAGATTTGACGATATTTGGGTCTGCTCCTCACTTTAAACTATCATATGATTTCTGAAGACTTGAATATAGTGAATGGACTGATGTTTTTCTGTCCTTCACAGACATGGTTTGAAGATGACGAGAAGCACAAAGATTCATCAAAACATCTTTTGTGTTCCATTAAATAAAGAAACTCAGGTATGGATTGAAATGAGGGCGAATTTTCATTTTTGGGTGAACTATCCCTTTAAGGTGATGTAAGCAGCCAGTCCCAAACAAAGATAAAGCCTCATTCCCGTAAATGCAGACAAAAGGATTTGCGACTGTCAGATTTGGCACGTCCATCAGTATCTCCTGTTTAAATCTGATTGACGTTGTCGAATTCACCATTTCTATTTCTTGCATCATTCTCGCCCACTGGCTTTTATCTTCAACAAATCAGGCCTCTTAAATAAACCTACCTGTTCTCCAAATACTGATGTTTGTACAGTACATAAACCACAGCGATTCTCCATTAAAGGCCGTGGCTGACAGCCAGAGAGGCTGAAATAGTTGCGTTGAAGGGAAAATGCCCGGGCCGGTTTACCTGAGATCTGAGTTTGCCCCTGCGGATTGAAGGAGTTCGGCGTGGCGTTGAGAGACGGCCGGGGACTCTGGGTTTGCACGGCAACTCTCATGGTGGTCTGGCGTAAACGCTCTAACTCGCTCAGGCGCTCGGAGAACAGCGGCGGTTTAGGGGGGTCTTCCAGTTTCTGTCTGTGTCCTACCGAACAATATTAGACAGAAATTGCAGTTAATACACCTACTGCTGGATTCTGACCAACTTTAAAGGGATAGTTCACTCAAAAATGAACATTCTGGCCCTCATGTTGTTGCAAACCTGTATGTTTTATCTCTTTTCCTGAGGAACTCAAAAAGAGATATTATGCAAAATGTTCAAGTTGGAAAATGGAAAAGAAAAAAAGAACCGTAAAAGTCATCTATTCTCTGTTTTATAAAGTCATATGATGGTTTTGTGTGACGAATAGATGCAAATGAGCCTTATAGATTAATAACACCTTTAATTTTGGACACATATCTATTGCATGGTCTCAGAACGCTTGCAAATAAAGCATAAAAGTCATGTGGACTATTTTCATGGCACTTTTATTGTGTTTTTGTTTTTAGAGTCCCAAAATTTCTTAAAATGACAGAACTGTAATTTTTGGGCATATTTCACTCTTTGAGGTGTTTTGCAAAATGTTCTAGCTGCTCTTTCTATACAATGAAAGTGAATGGGAAAGTAGCACTAAACAACACTGTAAAACAACCAAAAAGCAACTTACATTTCAGGCACAAGTCTATTGTATGGTTTCAGATCACTTGCAATAAAGTCACATGGAGCATTTTCACGGTACTTTTATATGGTGTTTTTGTGACTGTATAGATAAGACCAGTTTGTGGATTTCCCAAAATATCCTAAGATGACATTAGGGTGAATAACTTGTGACAGAAGTGTCACTTTTGGGTGAATTCACTCTCCAGTTTGATTTTTCTTTTTCTGTGTAATACAAAAAATGTTCATGCTGCTCTTTTTAATTCAGTGCCAAGCTCCAATTTTTTTTCTATACTTCTTCTTTTATCAAGTCTTTTGAAGTCATACGACAGCTTTGTGCGATGAAGAGATGTCAATGAGGTTTCAGAGCTCAAATAACAACTTGTATTTGAACACAAAGCAATCGTATGGCACTTCCATGGTGTGTTTGTTACTTTTGATCAGTTTCACTGTATGGAAAAGATCAGTTTGTAGATTCCCAATGACATTACAATGAATAAATGATGACAGAAGTGTCATATTTTGGGTGAACTACACTCTTAAAGGGACAGTTCAGTAAATAATGAACATTCAGGCAACATCTACACACCCTCACCTTGGTTGAAACCTGATAGCTTTGTGAGAGGAACAGACCACAATTAATTAAAATAGTCATTACTCATTGAAGTGTAATGAGATTTGAGATCTACAGCTGAAGGCAAGATTAAAATTACAGTCTGTTCCACCCAAAAAGCTATTGTGTGACTTCAGGAGACATGAAATATAGCACACAGGTTGCATAAAATACTTTTATGATCCCATTATCATGAATATTATGGTACATGCACAGAAATCATGTTTCAAACAACACGATGAACGAAGTTTCATATTTGGGTGAACTGTCCCTTTAATGGCCAACCAAACAATTAAACCTCGTTATTTACCAAACAGCACAGCAAAACAAATGAGCAGATCAGTATGTGGGTCAGATGCATCAGCGATCTCTGGGTCTCTAATCGCAGAGTTCTCAGTTTTCACAATAGCGACTGGTGCACAAAAGGAGGGGAAGTAAATCGACTTTCTACCTGCCTGTGCATGCCGTTGTTTTACCCCGTGGCGTGGATCCAAAAGAATTCACAGTCAAATTACACAACTGCTTTATTTCCCTATTATTCCTATCATGCTTGAAACTATGTCTGTGAGTCACGACAAAAGCATGACCCGCCAATGTTTATTCATTCATTTCCCATAAAAGAGGACAGACTCAGTCCTCTATCCTGCAATAAAGAGTACGAGTCACGCCATGCCCCCGCGTCCACCCCTTCCCCATCACATGAACCAGCCTTTCCAGTCCATACGTAGCTCAGCATCTCCACTAAAGAACCTGATTTCATTGGAACTGCACTGTTGTGTCAATACTCAAGAAGAATATGTGTTAAAGAGGGACTTTGTGAGTCTTTTTTCCATGCTTGTCTGTCTCGCCCCGGTCGGTTGCTCTGAATGGCTGTAAAGTAAATATCACACAGAAGAAAAGAGAAACTCCCGCAAAAGCTTGGCCGCTCTCCAGTCGGTTCGAGCCAGAGCTACCTCCAATCTCGCAAAACCTGATTGTGCTCTGGAGTTCGCTTGAGCAAACACAGCTCCTCATTCACAGCCGAATGTCGAGCGCTTTGCGTTGAGAGCGTGAGTAATTCCCTGAAAGTGTTCCCTCTCACTGTACGCTATTAGAGAAGCACAATCAATACCGCAGCTGCTGAAAAAGGGAACCGGTTTAATTTAGTTTAAGATGAATACAGCTCCTGTGTGAGTGTGCATGCAGGTGAGCTGCTCACAAATTATCTGCCGCGTTACAAGTGACGAACGTAACAGAATCTGCCGACATTTTCACCAAATTTAAGCGGTTGAATAATATAACTATGGAAGCTTGTTTCTGCCATGGGATAAAAAAAATAAATTTAAAAAAAATGACTTTTTATCTCACGATCTTCACAATTCTGAAAAGGAAAAAAAAAAGGCAGGATTGCAAGATACAAATTTGGAATTGCAAAAAAAAAAAAAAAAAAGAAGTTGCAATAATCGAGATGCCAGATGAAAACTGGAATATAGAGGGGAAAAAGTCAGAACTCTGAGATTTAAATTCATACTTCTTACTTTTTTCTCAGAGTTCAAATATTACAGTTCTGACTTACATAAATTCGGAAATTGCAAGATGTTAATTCGCAATTGCAAAAAAAGTCGGAACTGAGATTTAAACTCATAATTCTGTCTTTTTCTCACAATTCTGAAAAAAAAATGAATTGCGAGATAAAGAATTATAAGATACAAATTCGGAATTGCAAAAAAAAAAAAAAAAAAAGAATAGTCCCAATAATCGAGATGCGAGATGAAAACTAGAATAGAGAGAAAAAAAATTAGAACTGTGAGTTTTAAACTCGTAATTTTGACTTTTTTTTAAAATCAGAATTGTGTGCTTAAATCTTACAGTTTTAAACGCACATCTTACATATTACAGTTTAAATCTTACGGACAGTAACCTGTAATTGCAAAAAAAAAAAAAATTAAATTGGGAATTGCAAAGAAAAAAGTCTGAATTCTCAGTTCTCAGTCCATTTTTTTTTTTTGTCAGAATCAGGAAAAACAAAATCTGAATTGTGTGATATAAACTCAGAATTATGAGGAATTTTTTTATTTTATTTTATTTTATTTTTTTCATTCTGTGCCAGAAACAGGCTTCCATATATAAAGTATAAACATTGCCTCAGCTGCAGATATCAGTGTGGATTACATAATGCAAACCGCTCACGTCAAAACATCAATACGTAATGTCAAGGTCTTTGTGAGTCTATAAACTCTTTAATGTATTGCTCTTTAATTGCTCAGGAGACATATAGGAGATCATTAAAGTATCAGCAGATGTTTTCTTGGGAAAGCAGACAAATTGAGAAAACAGTTGTCAAACAATATAAGTATAGAGCTTTTTTAAGAGAGATCATTTTTTAAAATTTGATGGGAAATGAGATTTCTGAACATATTTTGAGTACTGCTGGGGAGCATGGAGCTTTTTTAAGAGAGATCATTTTTAAGAGTTTGTAATGTGATTTCTGACTTTTGATAGCAGACTTTGGCAGTTCTGAAATTCTGGACAGGAAACACTACTATTTATGTACAATTATGGCATTTAGCAGATGCTTTTATCCCGAGAGCCTTGGATATCACGTTTAACACTGTCATGTGTGTCTTACGAACATGTTCTGAGCACTGCTGGAGAGGACAGAAGCAAATGACTCTTGGATTTGAAGTCCAAGACTAAATTTCCAGAATGAAAAAAGGGGGATGCGAATGATTCAGCATGAACGAAAGGAAAATCCCTAATGCTCATCCTATGAGACATGCAGAGTGCTCTTACATTTACATCAGAGCCAAAAACATCTCTCAGTGCTAGAGCTCAAATACTCAGATGGACACGTCTGCAATAAAGTAAAAAGATCCTGTTACGGCAAAAAATTTGGATTATTAGTTTTAAGGCTGAGGAACAAAACTTTGGGTGGGGGGGAAAGAAAGTAGTCTCTACAAAACTTCCTGGCACAATGCTGGAATGTTATGGATGGTTGCCAGGGTGTTGTTATGCGGTTGCTAAGGTGTTCTGAATGGGTTGTTATTTGGTTCTTATAATGTCGGAATCGCTTCTGCTCACCAAGGCTGCATTTATTTGATCAAAAATACAGTAAAAACAGTACAATTGTGAAATAGTTTTACAATTTAAAATAACTTATTTGTATTTGAATATATTGTAAACTGTAATTTATTCATGTGAATTTTCAGCATCATTACTGCAGCCTTCAGTGTCACATGATCCTTCAGAAATCATTCTAATATGCTGATTTGCTGCTCAAGAAACATTTCTGATGATTATCAGTGTTGAAGACAGTGCTTCATATTTTTGTGGATGCATTTTATTTTTCAGGATTCTTTGATGAATAGAAAGTTCAAAGGAACAGCAATTCAATGCATCGTTGCTGAATAAAAGTATTCATATATATATATGTATGTATATTACAGATGTCAAACTGTATAGTGTAAATCCATGGACTTTTTGGGGGAGAAAAAAGGTTTGTTTGTATCATCCAAAGGAAACTTTACTATGTGTTTTCACGCAAAAATGCCAAATGCTGGTAAATAATATGAGCGTGTAAACACAGTGTGGCCATATTGCCGGCGCAACCTCCGCCTGCATGTTAAATTGCCATATGATAGTGGCGTGACCCGCAATAACACCCTGTGCTCGTTAAACACCAGCATGCTTTCAACATCAAATATCAGCCAGAGCCGTCAGAGCGCATCAATCACACCGCGGCGACACGGGGAATAAAACGCATGGAAGAAGAAAGGGAAACATACATCCGTCTAGATTTCATTTCTTTAATTGCCGTGCCGCGGAGGGCCGACTCCTCTGAAGAGTCAAACAATGGATTATTTCACATGGCAGCTCCGGCGAAATTAGCGAAGGGGGGAAGAAAGCTTTTTAAGGACAGGACGGGGCCGAACGCCCGCTCAGTCTGAGGATCAGAAGTAGACGGAGAGGGGGAGAGAAATGGAGAAAGCTGACGGCAGCCAAGCAGCGCTGGAGGTTTGCCAGTCGCCTGTGTGGTCCGTGTGTTCAGAGCTTCAGGAAGTCAACTACGCCAAGAAGGGGCACACATGCTACTAGAGCTTTATAAATCGATGGGCCGACTGCAACAATCAGACACCATGCGAGCGTATGACTCCAACAAGCAAACTTTTATTTCAGGGCCAACGCGGATTTGTTTGAGGGGTGATCTGGGGCCAGACAGACTCGGTGCCGTAGGGTAATTGGCGGCAAACTGACAAAAAAATCCTCTATTTGCCCCGTGTGCGTCATAAATGCTCCAGAACCCTGAAAACCAAAGATGATCTATGTATTGATCTAGTCTGATTAGTTGCAATGGTCTCTAAAAAGAGGTCGGATTGCTTCTGTTTTGTAGTAATGACACAATTGGAGTTAATGCACAATGGTCAGTATGTGTGTGTTCACGCTCATAAGTTTGGGCTCAGTATGTGTGTCTTTACGGTCATTTATGTTCACTTTAATGCATCCTTTATGAATAATTATTCATTATTCATAAAGGATGCATTAAAGTGAACATAAATGACCGTAAAGACATAATATCACAAAATATTTCTATTCGTCAAAGAATCCTGAAAAATGTATGTATCACAGTTTCCACAAAAATATGAAACTGTTTTCAACATTGATAACAATCAGAAATGTCTCTTGAGCAGCAAATCAGTATATTAGAATAATTTCTGAAGGATCATGTGACCCTGAAGACTGGAGTAATGATGCTGAAAATCCAGCTTTGATCACAGAAATAAATTACATTTTAAAATACATTCAAACAGAAAACGGTTATTTTAAATTGTAATAATATTTCAATAATATTTTGCTGTTTTTACTGTATTTTTGATCAAATAAATGCAGCCTTGGTGAGCAAAATAGACCTATTTAAAAAAAAAAATTGTATAAAATGTGAGATATATTTATAGCATCTTCTTTTGTGTTCATATAGATCCACGACACAAAAGGCAAGTAAATGATGACAGAATTGGGTGAACTTTAATGAATATCGATGGGGCAATTTAGTGATATTTATCATCTAGAGACAAATTTGATACATGACAAAGGATTGGCGATAACTTTTAACAAAGTTCTGGTTCACTTAAAAAGCAGCTGACTAGTAGACAGCAAGGCAGCTCCCTGAGTTTTCTCATGTTGTATTCTGGGTCATCTTGACGCGGCGAGGATTTTCTTTTTCCCAAAAATGCTATAGTTACTGTTTTTACATTGGACTAAAACTTACTGACTTTGCTGACACAGGATATAACAACTCACCAAAATATGTTTTGATGAGTTTTGTGCTTTTTGGGGGATTTTTTTTCTCACCGTGTTCCACTTGTGGTGTTCTCTGTCAAAAACGGCCAGCCTAGAACAAATTGCTTGCATGTTTTTTTTGTTATGCCTTATTATAACCAAATATCATTATTTTTATCAACTTTTTTTCTTCCAGTCAGAACAGTTCTTGTATTATGTAGCTTATGCAACTCATGTTTTTGAGCAAACATTGTACAAATAATGCTTTTTTGACTCAAAAACTAAGTTGCATAAGCTGAGGTCAGTGGGGTCGATGACCAATCAGTACCAAAGCTGTGCTAACTGAAATAAAACAAGGTTGAATCCTGTATATGGTGATGATGTAGCTTAATGAGAGATTTGCAAGCAATTTTTAAAAAGCCAGCCATTAATATAAACCATTAGTATTAACACAAAATTTCCTAAGCATGCAGTATTTCCATAACTGCTAAATATCAACCACTCCACCTGGCCAATGCATCGGTGTATTGCTAGGCATGTGTAACTCGCTGTTGTTGATAGAAGCCATCAGGTTTCTCTGCCAACAGCAACAGTCATGTACTTTTTCTCACATGGGGAAAGTACGAGCTGATCTTTCTTCTGCGAGCCATCCTGCTTTAGCTTTATTTTCAATGGCCTGCCTTGGCTTTTGTCTGGAGGCCTGCTGTATGTGTTTTGTGTGCTTCTACCTGTCCGGACACGCAGAGTGACGTTCAAAGAGAGAGAAACATCACAGGTTCACGGCTAATGCTCATTTCAGCATTGAGCAATTAGAGCGGCTCTGCGCAAACCGCAACGTAAACAATCAGGCTTCAATAGAAGATTTGATGTGCAACATATTGATTGTCAGAAGCTGTTACGCAAACAATACAGTGAAACGTGTGGCGGCACAACACTGAGGCTGCAGGAGAAAGATTTATTCATTCCTTTAGCCTGTGAAAGCATTAAAGCTTCTTTTGAGTATAGGACAACAGGGCTAATAAGGAAAATGGGATTATATTTATTTATTTATCTAATAATACAAAATTCTGGTGAAGTAAAATGTGATTTATTATGATTTTTTTAATATATAAAAACTAATTTTATCTGGTGGAAATTCATTTTAGTATTGAATAACATTTGTGTTAAAAAAAAAGGCCATGGCTTGCTTTGATTAAACCTCAAAATTGCATGCAAATTTTACAATTTTATTGGTGATTGCAATATTAATGTGGTGTTTTTTTTGTTATTTAGTAAATATGCACATAGGAAAATATGTAATTTTATTAAGAAAATATTATGTATCTTTATTTTATTATGTTTCTGGTAGAAAACTTTTTTTAATTTTTTTAAAACATCATTTAAAAAGTTTTTGTTTAAACCTCAAAATTGCATGCAAATTTAGACATTTTTAGCACAAGCAGGTAATTGCAATATTAATGTGGTGTTTTTATTATTTTTGTTTAGTATTTTATTTAAGTATTTTTAGTTAGAAATATAATTTATTTTTAAATATAAAGACTAACATTTCTGGTGGAAAATATTTATTTTTATTTAGTATTAATTAAGTAACATTATTTGTATAAAAAGAAATGAGTGCTTTGATTAAACCTCAAAATTGAAGACAAATTTAGAATTTTATATATTTTATCTGGTGTATTGGTTGTTTAGTATTTTTGTTATTTTGTATTTTATTTATTAAAAAAAAACAGTTTCTGATGGAAAATATATTTATTTTTTTTAAGGAAATGTGATTTATCTTTACTTTTCATATGTAAAAACTAACATTTGCTGGTGAAAATATATTTATTTTTATTTAGTATTGATTAACAACATTTGTGTAAAAAAACAAAAAAACATTTTGTGTTTTGTAAGTAAAAATACAATCAGAGCCTTTGTAAAGTGCCTTTTACCCCAGGGTCCTTTATCCTCGACGTAACCTAGTGTCTCAAACCGAATGAGAAGTAAACAAGAAAGAAAGTAAGAGATCAAATCAAAAAGAAGTGTGCAAATTAGATAGTGGTGGAAAACTCCATGAGCAGAACATTTATGCCATTTACCGTCCTGCTCTCTCTATGAAACGTGTTTGGCTGAGTTCTGCATTAGTGAGACAATAGCTCTTTTCCAGCCGTCTTCATGGCAGTCAAAACACAGCGTCACGGATAATCTTGGCAGATACCTTTTTAAAAACAAGCCATGTTTTCCATCTCCCCAATGTGATGTGGCATTAATTAACAGAGCCAACACAGGCGAAGCAGGAGACTCCAGTGTGCACTCCTCACACAGATTTACCTTTATAAGTACAGATTGTGCACAAAACTTCTGCTGCAAATGCTTTCTTATGTTTCATTGACCTTCCGGCAACGCTGGAGCAGAAGCTCTACAGTACAGGCCAGAAAATAAAAATACTGCATAACATGAAGAAAATAATTTTATAATTTAGCATTTAACTACAAGTAAAGAAACCACACACTTTCCCACAAGACAATCTGACATAAGAAAAAAAATAAATTAAAAAATATAAAAATAAAAATGAATTCAAATTATTAATAAAAAATTATTAATACTCTCAAAATACTAATAATTTTACTTTATAATGCCATTCTATTGTAAGCAATAACAACATTCATTCATTCTAAATCTCAACCATAAAGAAACATTACTTGAAATAAACATGATCTGAAATACAGTATTAAAAATGTGATGCACTAAGAGCTAAAACTGAAATAAAAATTAAAATATTTATGTCATAAAATAGACATTGAAAACATGCTGAAAACTAAAATTAGAATACAACTAATAATACTCTCAAGATACTGAAATAAAATTAATAAAAAATTAGAGATATTTAAAAACTAGTAAAAAAAAAATACAAGCCATAACAAAATTTAGAAAACTAAAATTAAAATGGAAATTAAAACCTAAAACCTTAAGAAAATTTGCATTACTTGATTTATAATAAATCAATTAAAATGAACAAAAGAATTAAGCTTATTTTAAAATTAAAAGCATAAGCATTTTGACATTAAGTATATTAATATAAAATATATTTATTTTTTTAAAACTCAAAATATTAATAAAACTATAGTTAACATTTAAAAATGACTAAAACTTTAAAATGAAAATGAATATGGAAAATATATCAACGTTAAAATATTAAAATAACACTGCATAGCACAAACTCTGCAAGATTATTTGCATTCTAAATGATTATTATTTAGTCTATTACGTGCGATATTAAAAATGATGCTACATTCTTTATATCTATGGTTCATAAACCAGCCGAGTGAAGCCAAATTTTCCATAAACCGTCCAAATGCATTATGTGTGCTGCTGTATTTAGTGGCACCTGTCTGTTTTTTTAAGGTTTTCTAATATATGATTTAGTTTTACGTGACATTATAAGAAACAGTTGGCGTAACTGTGTATTGATTTTGTTCTTTTCCCTCTCCCAGGCTTATAGAGACTGTCTTTCACGTGTCAAGCCCACCAACAAACTGGCGGTAAAGGATCAGATATCGCGTAAGAATGCCGCTATTATGATGGTGTGCGAGGAACACTGGCGGTCATGGTGGTAAGAGTAACACAGGCCCTTCTCTCAAACGCCTGAGCCGCTCCTCCCAGTCTATTAGTCCAAATTACTCTTAATAACCACAGTTACACGAGAGCCGCCAAATGATTACAGCGGCGTGCGCTTCACACTCCAGACCGACCACCAACTCCATCCAGCCCTGCGTCTGATCACTCGCTGCAGTAACTGAGCAACAAGCATTCACTTGACTTCACTACCTACAGCAATAATACTGATGCTTGTCTTCTTGTGTGTCTTGGCTCTCATTGGCTGAAGATAATTGGATCAGTCTCCAGTTGAAACTCGTAAGTGATATTTTCTTTACAAATGAGCAGACGTTGCTGGGGAATTTCACGCTAGACAAAATATCTGCACTTTCTCAATAGTTTAAACAGTTAGGGAAACGTGTGGACCACCTTAGTAAGAATCAAAACATACACGCTCTGCAGGTTAATCGAGCAATCTTACTATAGTGACACTCGACTACGTGGATGTGAGATGCCTAGATGTTTTTCTCCCGAAGTCTACTGAGATCTCAATCAGGGTTATTATAATGAACTAAAAGCATAAAAACATTGTTAACTTTTTAAAGCAAAGTAAATGTTATCTGAAATAAAATAAAATATCAAACAAAACTTATTTTGTTTCAGCTAGCTGCTGACAAAACATTTCTCATAGACCGAAAAAATTTATAAAAAATTTAAATTATTAGTAAACATTATTAATACTCTCGAAGTATAATCAGTAAATAATAATACAATTCATTCTCAATCTCAAATTGAACAAAAAACTCAAATTAAATACAATGAATAAATAAAATAGAAATAAAAAATCTGTATAAAATAGACATTAAAATACAACTAATTCAGACTATTAATAATTATTAATTCTATCAAGAAACTGCAATAAAATAAAAAAGCTAATAAATTAGTTTTTTAAAAATTACAAAAACACAACAAAATTACAAAAATTAAATTAAAAGGGAAATTATAAAAATCTAAGCTAATTGAACCTATTAATAATAATTATTAATATTCTCAGTGATACAGAAATAAATTAATAAAAACAATATAGACACAAAAAATGACTAAAACTTTCAAATTAAAATAAAAATGGAAAATATAAAAATCAATAATAATTTAAACTATTAATAAAAACGTATCAGTACTCTCAATGATACTATAATAACACTGATCACAATTGTTTCTCCTCCCTGATGGAACATCCAGCTTAAGCTGCTAACTATGGTATCTGGTGTCTAGTTGGTTTAAGATGGTCTACCAGCTAATGACCAACAACCATGTTCCAAAACTGCCAATGGAGAGCAAATCCAGTCTCCTGCATCTCAGATGTTTCTCCTGTGAAAATGACCCTCAGATCTCAACAACAGATCTCTATACTGCTGCTCTGTGCTCTTACTATACTGTATGTCAACAATTGTCTCACTTGTGTTGGAATTTCAGCAGAACATGAACATTTGTTACATAAACACAACAGAGTACTCAATGAGCAACGAAAGAGCAGCGTCTGACGGTCCTTTGGGAAAGATCTGTGTGACGCTGAAGCTTAATTAAAGGCCTGAATGTCTGTCTGTGTCTCTGAATGCTACTTTTTGTGTGTGTGTGTCTGTTTTTCTCTCTTAAGAGCAGGAGGAATGTGTAAACAGGCAGAGGCAGCTACACGACACACTCACAGGACGTTGCACAACTCGAAATGCCTCTGAATGTGTCATTTCCTGCCTGGCCACCTGCCTTCCGCTTACAAACAGCAGCATGCGCATGAGAAATAGACTTCGAGATAGATAGTGTGGGATAGAAGGAAAGTAGACTGACCTGAAACATTATTTGCTTAAAAATAAAAGCCATTAAATTACACAAAATACCTCAGCAAACCTCAAAAGAGACTATTGTGGTCTTATTCTCTGTAAAGTAAAGGTTCTTTATTGGCATTCAAAAAAATTGGATCTTTTATGAACTATTCATATTTCTGCCTGGACATTTCTGTTAACTCAAAACACAATTTTTAGTTTAACGCGTTAAAAATGTACTATTTTATTGGTGATTGCAATATTAATGTGGTGGTTATTTAGTAAATATGTACATAGGAAAATATGTAATTTTATTAAGAAAATATTATGTATCTTTATTTTTATGTGTAAAAATGCTTTTTTTTGTATTGATTGAGTAACATCATTTAAAAAGTTTTTGTTTAAACCTCAAAATTGCATGTGCAAAAATATTTAACGCCATTAACGCAGGGGCGGAGCTAGTGTTGGCCAATGGTTAAATATTAGGGAAAAATCAGTAGTATTGGTATCAGTGATCAGTGACTGGTCTTCAGTCATAAAAAAAGATGCCATTAATCAAATATTAAAAATATACTGTCTTTGTTGTTTCTACATTAATTTGAAGATTGAATGTGAAATTATTACAATATAAAAGTATATTTAAAAAGAATATATATATATATATATATATATATATATATATATATATATATATATATATATATATATTAGTGCTGTCAATTTTTTTAAACTAATTAATCGCATGTTTTTTTCTGAAATTAATCACGATTAATCCCACCTAACATTAAACTTTTTAAATAAACTTTAATAATTTCACATTCAATCTTCAAATTAATGTAGAAACAACATAAAGACAGTATATTTTTAGCTTTTTGGTTTGAGTTTATTAGTTTTAATTTTTAGTTATAGTTATTTTATCAACTTAAATTTAACTTAAAAATAAGAAATGTTTTTTACATTTTTTATATTATATTTTATATTGGTTATTGTTTAGTTCACATAATGAAAATGGTTTTAGTTTCAGTTAACTATAATAACCCCAATTATTATCTACTTCCTAATTGATTCTAATTATTAAAGAACTTATTCTAGTTGGCACACTAAAACGTTTGTGTTTACACCAACAGAAGCTGTGTTTGGAAGTCATGACTGGTATTTTCCTTGATAAACACTTGCACACAAAGTCAGAAAGAAAAGCTGAAGATGAATGAGGCGAGTGAGATGAAAGGCCGTCACATCAGAGATGCCCGAGGGGGCGATTAATCCGTAATGAATGAAGATCACACACTGGCATAAAGTGCCTCTGAAACGCCGCCACCAGATGTGTTAATTGAGACGAGGAGGAAAAGAAGGAAGAAAACAAGACGTTAAGAAGCGATATTGTTGGTTTTGCCGCCAGAAAGTTATCTCTGAGGACAAGGCCAGTGGCAACAGCTGTGTGCCAGGCAGGTTGGCATGTGCTTCTTCTGAACGCGCCAGAGCCGGATCTACAGCAGCGCTCATCAGACTCTGTGTCTCTGCGTATGACGCCATGAGGTAATTAATCACACGGAATGTTGATGGCACAGTGTTGTGGGTGGTAACCAGGGAGTTGCTATGGGGTTGCTAAGGTGTCCTGAGGGATACAGTGTAACAGTCGTAAAAATTCCATTTATTTTCTCCATACTGAAAATTATTTTTAGTGATTGAGCCTTAACTCTCATGTTTGGGTTCCCCCAAAAAAGTTGATCATTTTGGTGCTTTTTGGGAGTATTTTTCCAACCTTGTTAAACTCATGGTGTTCCCGGTCAAAAAAAATTCTTATAATTGCACATTATGCTATATTATTACAAAAACTCTGATTCAATATTTTCATCAACCTGTTTTTTTTTTTGTTTTTTTTTTCTTCAGATAGCACAGGTTTTGTATAATGTAGCTTATCCACTTCAGGTTTTGAGTGAATAGTGCCACAAGGTGCATAAGCTTAGATCAATGAGACCTATACAAAAAAAGAAAGAAGAAGAAGAAAAAAAATACAAAACCTGTGCTAATTGAAAGAAAACAAGTTGACAAAATTGAATCCAAGTACGATAATATAGCATAAAGAAAGATTTACAAGCTATTTTAAAAGGCCGACAGGAACACCAAATTAGGTAAAGAATTGATAAAGGGTTAAAGACAGATATACTGTAATATCCAAGGTTGTTCATCATTGGTATTTGCTTCTTTTGAAGCCATTATTTCAACTTATTTTTTAAAGAATCATGTTTGATTGTGGAATTTGTGGGTAAAAGCTACATTTCCCAATGCTTCTGTGAAGAAAATCCCAAAAATCCCAAAATAGCAGCGAGCTCTGTCTTTAAATTCCACCAATCACAGAATAGTGTTGAGCTCTGTTCTTAAATTCCTCCAATCAGAGGGTCGTGATGAGCTCTGTTTTTAAATTCCACCAATCACAGAGTAGTGTTGAGCTCTGCTTTTAAATTCCACCAATCAGAGTCTCACAGTGAGCTTAGCTTTTAAATTTCACCATCATTTTTTATTAGATTATGTCAGTCGAAATGCTTCATGGGATTGTAGTTTTTTCTCCTCATTAAAGCTGCTAAGTTCATTCAGAGTCTTGTACCATTTTCAGATTCAGATTTTCAAATACTATTTTGAGTCAAATCAAAGTTTGTACTGCTGTGATTCGCCTCATAGCTGGTTGGTTTAGTTCATGGCTTATAATGCTTTAATGAAGACTTTTAAAAAATCCTTTTGGGGGAACTTCGGAAACCAACACCACAGAAAAAGTGGGCAGGCACTATTAACACCTTGCTATATTGCGGTTGCTTAGCAGCCCAAGTCAGCCTTATGATATTATGGTCCCTCTTTGAAAGTTAATGTGATTGCAATCATTTAGAAACACATGCTAACAGCACATTTAAAGCCTGCTGTCATATCACGAACGCTTTGAGTAATTTCACCACCGAAAGCAAAACGGTTTGCATAAAACATAAGCGTAAGAAACATCTGCCAGTCACCGTTAACGTCTGACAGAATGTGATGTACTTTCATTAGATTATCCCGCCACAAAAGGTCGTCTTGTGAAGAACTTTGGCCGTAATGTCAGACTGCAACAGACTTTAATGTAAACACGCACTAAAGAAAGTCAAGCACGGCGTGTTCCTGGTTCCATTCTCTGCCACATGAAAGTAATTCATGACAGCTTGTGTATATTTACTGGTCCTGGGGCTCAGTGTGAAAACTGAAATTTGGCAGCGTCTTCTAACAGTTTTTTTTCCAAGTAGTGAGAGCGACTGAGCAGTTGAAGCAAACGGTGCACACAACTCACAAGTCCAGACATCAACTCAGATGAAGCAGCTTTTTCATAATTGAAGGATAACTGGAGCTTTTTGCCAGATCAGGTTCCTCTGAGAGAGAAAACACTGGGCTGTTTCTCTTTTCCGTGACACGTCTCTGTTCAATGTATCGGGAAAACTTTAAAGCGTTTCTTTTTTTGTCTGAGAAATGTCTCAATGGTTCTTATAAATCTAGCTGATCGCATAATGACCCAATATTGATGTACAAAATGGATTTTGTCTGGAAATACATCCTGACCCAGCCATAGGATGGATTATTCCTTTGGTGCATCATATACAGCACTAAGAGCATGGCTGTGTTCACAATAGTATGCTTGCATACTTTTTTTAATGTGCACAGTATGTGAAATTTCTGTATGCATGGAATGAAATTTCCAGTTGTTGAGCATCCCAAAATGCAACGTGCTCAATTTTACATTGGCTCAATCACATCTTGGGAATGGAATATTTGCTTACTGCATACTGAATTCTATGCAGCATATACCATGTACTATGAAAGCAATTTCCAGATCAGAAAAAAAAAAATCGATCATTATTTCTTATTTATTTATCATAATTTTGAGTGACTATATCTCACAATGTGATTTCATTTCATATTTTAAAACTTATTTCTAAATTTGATTTTTTTTCTATCGCAATTCTGAGCTTATATCTCACAATTTAGTATTTTTTCTGCCATGTTTTTTTTTTTTTTTGCAATTTTGCAATTTTGCATCTCACAATTCTGAGTTTATATCTTGCAATTCTGACTTTTTCTCTGAATTCTGAATTTACGTCTCAATTCTGTTTTTTTTTTTTAAATTCTGTATTTACTATATCTCACAGTTCTGAGTTTATATCTCACAATTCTCACTTTTTTCCCCCACAGTTGTGAGAATCAATGCCATAATTGCTAGATAGATAGTTGCAATTTCTTTGAACATTTTTGGTTATTTTATTTGTATTAATATTGTTTTGTTTGATCCGATGGTGGAAATAGGCTTTCATACAAATTCACAAATAATTACAAAGAAACTGCAAGTTTCAACTGCAAGTTGAATTAAACGTGACATATTGAAGTAGAAAAATGTAAATAGTATTTTCTTGTAAAACATATTCAATCATTGTTATCTACTGTATGTCGCACTTTTTTGATTCAATTATGTACAAATGTATAGTCAGAAAATGTTAAATAGATGTTATTTGTGAACATTTCTTCAGCACGCAGGAAGTTGAGCGGGTTTAAAAACAGCAGACAGTATGCAGTATGCAGTGCACTGTTATTCCATTGAGAAGACAGGCAGAGCACAGGTCAGAGGTCGAGGGGTTTGTACGGGCGCTCGCTCTTAAGAGCACGTTGATGGACAGACACAAGAGGCCAATACAGTAAACATTTTCACAAGTCGAGCGGCCTTGACAGCACGTGTTTGTATTTGCCTTTTGCCAAACACGCCCGCTGCTCCTCAAAGGCCGTCTTTGTGCATTGAGGCGTGCTGAATCCATTTTTAAAACAGTACCCATAACACAATCTATGCATCAATTCATGCATCGGACCGTGCCACATCATTCATCTGCTTTTGCGTGCGCTAGTCACATGATGTGTGATATTTGGGGTGGTACTCACTTCGCGGCTCCCGAGGTCCGTCCACTGTGACCTTTATGGCTCGGTGGTAAGTAGCCACTTGCGGTGGGTTCGTGAATACTGTGATTGTCAGCGTGAAGCTCTTTCCTGCAAAACACAAAAAGGTTCAAACCCGATTAATCCGCCGGACAATGTGTCGCATTCATCGCCACGCGTCATTTGCATTTCTCTGCTGGTGACGGTGGGATTTTAACTGCGAGGAACTCGGCCGATTGAAAAGGCCTGGGCGCGACGGGCAAGAATGGAATTAGTTTGGAAAGTGACCCTTGCTGACCATTGAATTTATCAGTTGTTGGACATGACAAATCAGAAATGCATAAAATAGACCATGTTAGAATTCATGTAGCATTCATCCAAGTGGAATGAAGCATGTATGTCTCGTGCAACTGTGGCTTTATAAAATTATTTATAAAAATTAGTATAAAGCATATGTATATATATTTTTAAGCTTTTAAATATATTTTATTAAATATATATTAAATTATTCATATTTAAATATATTTTAAACATATTTAAATGTATTTCATTGAAAGTTATTCATATTTAATTTGGTTAATGTTGGATTAATACATATTTATTTTATTAGCAATTTAATATTTTTATTTATATGTATTATTTTTAGTGATATTTAAGTGACTTTATACTGCAATAAAGTAATGCGTACATTATTATTGGTGGATCTCTTGTCAGGATTTTTTAATGAAAGAAAATGAATTTTTACATTTGGACCTCTATTGTTGCTTAAAGTTTATAGTATTATTTATATATAATTTTAATGTATAAATGTAAAAGCTTGTGTGTGTGTGTGTGTGCATATATATACACACACACTTAAACTCATTTGCTAGTAGCATGTTCTCATGCACTGCCATTTGGGTTTCCTTTTTAAAACAGCAAAGAATGCACTTCCCCAGAAGTGAGCCAGTGCTGTTATTAGTCGTTATTCATTTATGTGTGAACATTAGAGGTTTGGGTGTGAAGATGGGGTTCTGCGGTCATCTTACATGACCTTTTACTGATCAACATTTCCATTTTTCGGATGAAATGTTCACAAGTGTGTGAACTTGTAGTGTTTAAAAACTTTATTACCAATTAACTTCAACACAAAATATTGTTGTGCAAAAGAGGTGATGCTTTCTGTCAGTATCACACAGGAAATACTAAGATGCTTCTAATGAGGCAAACTTAGCAGTAATGTGCAAAGCATGCTGTGAAGTCAGGCGTGACACATTCTCTGAGCCACGATCTGCAAAAAGACAGGAAGAAGTGGGTGGAAAGGACTGACACAATACGGCCGGCAGCTACATTTGGCTTAGACTTCTTACTGTAGATTGTGCATCAGGCTGAATGGCTTCAAACTGGGATTAACTTGGAATGGGGAGAGCTTTCAAACAAATATAACGTCACAAGACCATTGTTTGAGTTTTATGCTTCATTAGCATTCATTGAGATTCACTGGCTTTGAGTATGGACCTCATACAGTCGAACAAAATTGGTGTAGGATTTACTTTGAAACAGTTTTCACTTGGAAATGGCTGTTTTCCCAAATAGTTACGATTTTCAAGTAGAAAAACTAAAAAAGTATGTTGTAAAACTTACTCAACTTACAAAAATCGTACAAGCTTTCGACTAGGACCATTAAGCAAACACTCAATAACTCAACATATAATTTTATAGATGGATGCATTTCCCACATACATGCATTTTCTAAAATTGCAACATTTTTGAGTCACCTAACATTCTTGTACCGTAAATGTTGCACGATACTACTTGCTCAAGTAATTACTCATTCAAACATTAATTGAATATGCAAGTCATCAAAAATATTTTCCCAGCTAACTCAAGAATGTTTTGCTAATGTTCCCATTAAGTTATAAAAAGGTTGTTTCTGAATGTTCTCTGAACGTTCAGAACGTCCAGTTTTTGAAATGTTTTAAAAACATTTATTCTGGGTGATATGAACATTAAGGGAACATTCCATTTGATTGTTTTGCAAACGTTGTGGAAATGTTACTTTCAAACAAAACAAGTAGTAACTTTAAAAAAAAACATTAGACAACTAAACTGGTTCAGGAAAAAGCATTCATGAATGATGTATAAATAATGTTTTTGTGCAAATGTTTTGAGAACCCTATTAAAGACCAGGCAACTTTAAACGAACATTCTATTAACGTAACTGGAAGAATGTTCCAGTAACCTTGCCAGAACGTTCGTCAAAGTTCCTGGGATAGAACGGAGTGTTCAAACTCAATTAAACACTATCGAAATAAACAGTCATGCATTTCCCATATACATGCATTTTCTAGATCTGCCGACATTCTTATAAATATTATACAATAAGTCTGGCTAAAGTAATTAGTCTTTCTATTATTAATCATTTTAGAGAAGAAAGTCATGCATTTCTCACATACACTGTAATATTTTTGATTTACTGACATTCCAGTTAACCTTATGCAATAAGTCTTGCAAAATTACTCTTTCTAACATTAATTGAACATATAATTAATTAAGCAAAACAAATTTGATAGAATAAACAGTCACACATTTCTCATATGCATGCTTTTTCTAGACCTCCCACATTTTTGGTTTCCTGATATTATTGTGCAGGTTATGCAATTTAGTCTTGCTAAAGTAATTAGTTTTTCTTTTCTCCCACAGGAATCCGTCCATGAGCCCCCGAAAGCACATTCGCAGAGCCACCCGGGCCCATCCCAGCGAGCTGATACCAAACACACACGGCGGCGGGCCCTGCCCAGCGTCTAACCAACCCTGGCATCTGCCATCCATCCAACGGTTGCTGTCCAGCTGCTAAAAATATCCTAAACGCTGGCTCATTCAGAAGGGTTTTTCTGTTCGAAATGATTTCCTAAACAGAACGAGACAGACTGCATGTGAAATGCATAAAGTTCTGATCAACAACAAACATCCCACCCTGTCCTAACCCAACCAGCATAGCCAAATCCATTCATAAATAAGGGCGCAGTACTTCTGAAAACACAAAACCGTTTTGTCTCAGGAAACGCAGTTGCTTTTAGTAACTCGAGGCGGCTTATTTTTTCTGATGTCATTTGTTTGATTGTGGTCGATCTTATTCTAATCTTCCACATCGCGCCTCGTATCGTTTTCCATATTTAATTTCCTTATGCTGTGCTATCTCCTCCCTGACTTCCTCTTCCAGATCCCGTGTCATAGATAGAAGAAACTTAAGCCTGCAAAGGTGTGGGTCTCCATGCGGGCCAAGGCCCTGTTGACTGTGACAGCTGTGAGGAGATAACACGGATGCACACACATGCACACTGATAGCGTGTTGAGGGTGTGTGAGGACATGCATTGCTGCAGGAATGCGCTGAGACCAGCCGACCGCTCAAGAAACCACCGTCTGCACAGCCACGTCCACTCTGACTGATAACCCATACGCCAGCAAAATGAAACCACAGACCTAAAAAGTTGCAAAAGACTGATTTATAGGGCAGATTATTGGCATATTCAGGTCCAAATGGTTTTTCCCCTCTCATAATTGTTCCAAAATCTATCAGCAGCCTTGTCAATGAATGATAAAAAATATCATTTTTCGTGCATTTAGTGTAATTTAGTTATTTATTGTGTAAAGTAGCGGTTAACTGATTTTCTTTTTCTTTTTATTGGCCAAAGCCCATAACAATATCTACAAAACAGGATAGCTGATGACCAATACAATATAATATAGTATAATATAATAAAAATTATGCATTACATATAGATAAATAATGTCTATACATTTCAATACATTCATTTTAAATGTTATATGTTATAATAAAATATATATTTATATCTCAAAATATCTGTCTGAAATATGAATTAAAAATAATAATACAAATTGAATTGCCCAATGCAGTTTAATAATGATAGCAACTACATCAAATTAAAACTATTTTTCAATTTATTTACTCAAAATGCACTATTATTATATATTTATATCTTTTCTTTTTAGATTTTGGAATTAACACTGGCAGGATGACCATTTCTGTTAGTAGTAATAAATCTCTAAATAATTGATGTTTATCACATTCTACATACTGTATCAGCCATCAGCCATCGAGAAGCCCATATAGGTGGAGCGCACTTCCCCAAACACCTGGAGCTGCTTTGAGTGTTTTGAGTCTGTAGTTTGTGGGCGCCATGCGAGGGATTCCCTGCTGCACACGTCCGTGCCTCACTTGAAGTGCCCGTGTGGATTATAAGGGCAAGTCTAGACCGCACGCCCGAGTTTACGCAGCCTCCAGCGGCAGACAGACCGCTCCTCTGATCTCACTGCTGTCCCAGACGCTTCAAAGACCTGTGCTCTCAATGCCTTCTTCCGACAGGATCACAAGAGCGGGATTTTGTCTTTGACAATAATTGCAAGCATATCAAAAGCAGCATTCATCCACACATAAGCAGTCTGTGAGCACTTTGAGCCCGCGTTCACGTCTTCAAGACTTTTTTTTTTTTTTTTTGGGTGCGTAGGGAGGATGTAAGAGAAAAGTATTAGATAGGAAATGCCAGTGAATGCAATATTTTGCAACTGTTGTAAGTCTTGTTTCACTTTTTAAGCTTCGGGAATACTTAAATGACAGTCTTTTTGGAAAGCACCCTTTTTCTTTATTCTCAACATGGAAGCACTCAAATTGTTGGACGCTGATGGAAAATAATAACGCCTTTCTGTGATTCTCTTCCAATTCTGCAGCTCTTTCTTTTCAATATTTCTGTAAGTGAGGAATCTTGGACAGTGTCCTATTGTGTTCATGTAAAACATGCAATGTATAATTAGCGTAAAAAAAAAAAAAAGGCTACACGGAAGCCATGTCTTAAATTATATATGCATCTTGCATGATTTTACCCTTTTTTATGATTAAGCCAAAGCAAACGAAGCGGCCAGCGAAGAATAAATAGAATTAAAGTGGAAGTACCAACCTCTTCCACTCCTGCCAACAAATCTCAGGTCGTTGAAACGTGCCACCTGATTCTTCATGACAGCTGAGGCGTTTCGCAGCTCTGCCGAGTAGTTCTCGTCATTTCCTGCCATAACTGTCACCACCGTCCCGTCAGGAACATCTCCCAGAGCAACAACCTGAACAGAAACGGACACACTGTGACTGTCCCGCTGTAATTTACCCTGCATTTCACTGCAGCCTGACTGTTTATTCATAGACTGATGAAAACAGGCCTGTGATCCTGATTATAAGTGACTTTATGAAGCCAGACTGCCGGCCTCAGGGGGTTAATAACACAATAAATCAATTAAAACCTGCTAGAAACAAAAGCTAGATTGTTCTTAAATGTGACCTTTTAAATTGTGTATGTAAGAAATTCCTCTTAAATTGCTCGGAAACATCTGGTGATGTCAGTATAACTCAAATACACCAACACTTTAACATCACTAGTGATTCAGCAAAGAAATCTAAAGCAGAAAAATATATATTGTAAAATAATTCTAATTTTATTGAAATGTAAGCGTTATGAAATTTTAAATAAATATGAAAAAACATTTAGTTTATTCAAAAAATGATATAGATGCTTTTTTCTTAAATGCACTATTTTAAACCGAAGGCTATTTCTTGGCTTTTTTTTTTAAACTTAGATTTTGCTATTAAATTCAAATGATGCAGCAACTAAATCTTACTTGATAAAAATGTTAAAAATTGCAAAAATGAGATTTAATTGAGGGCAATGTTTTGATGCTCAGTGTGAGCAGGGGGTCGGTTCAGCTTTACAAGCTCAAATAAATGAACAAAAGTAGGTTTACAGGATAAGCCCGAGCGAAACGCTACCTGTTACTGATACTTTGCATGCAGTCTGTTTGCATGAAACACTCTATCTTTGGTGAAAGTATTAATATAGTTGTGTGTAATTTAGGCCGTGTGATTAAACATGCATGTGTTTGTATCTATGAATAGCTTCAAATCTCTCAGATTTCACTTCTCTCTCTCCAGCACTGCAGGATTCCTCATTTTAAATATCAGTAAATATAAATAATTGAATATACAAGACATTACAATGAGAAAAACCTGCACAGATGTTTTGGTTAAAAGTGTTAAAAGAAGTAAAAAGTGCTAAATGTTTGATTCGATACGAGATCATTATATAACCTTTCATATTGACCTGCAAACTGACCTGAAACTTTGAGTTTACATTTACATAATCATGATTATACATGGTTGCGTTTTCTTTCCTTCTCATATTAAAGTGTGTTTTTTATGTAATGTTGTGTATTTATGTATCTTTAAAGCTGTCTGGACCTTGGCCAAATCTTGTAAAAGAGATTTAAATCTGAATGGGACCAATAATTCCCTTGTCAAAATTTATAGCAAAAAAATAATAATAATAATAAAAAAATAATAATATATATATATATATATTCATGTAGCTACGGAAGTGTACCGAGCTATTAAAGTATTGTCAAACTGAACAGAACGCTAGTTAATACCCATGCAAATAGCTAGAAATCTATCATAAAGTTGAACCATATGCAGCTGCTAAATGCCGGTCTGTTAAACTTCATCTGATGTTCGTAAAGAAACACGTTTCTTAATCACATCTCAATAAACCGTCTTTCTGACCTTGAACGCCACCGGGAGAGTTTTGTTGCACCTCCAGTGAGACGGCAGCACTGAGCACAGAAAGTTGGGGCTGTCCGTCCGCACGAGCTCGGCGGGGTGGTCCGCGATGATCTCCACCATCGTCCGGTTGTCGTGCTGTCGGAGTCTCGGCACCGCCGCGTTCTGCTCCTGCTGCGCATCGCTCATCTTCCCCGCCACCGGCTGAAGGCTGCTGGACGGCGGACTGAACCTGCGGCTGGTGCTCGGATCTACCGGAATGCGCATCACAACAATGTCAGCAAAGGTAAGGGCACTTCAAACCGGCACCAAAGTCTGAGTTTTCGATTCAAAATAGATGGGATCTATCTACGTAAAGTCCGTTTGGCGCTTTCCAGAAAGCGAAAAAGTTGGATAAGCTCGGTTCCCCTCAGGCTTTACGCGCGAACGCTACAGGTGAATCGCGTGGAAAGAAACGCTCGGGAGCTCCTGGTTACGCTCCGAAGAAACCCCGACATAATTTACGAGGCGATTTTGCTTCTCCTTTGCTGTAACAAACGTCAAAATCCGGAATAAAAACGAGGCGCTTCGCATTACGCGCGGTGCTCGCTCGGAGAGAGTTCGCTTCCACGCGCTTCTCAAAACGCGCCACCGTATAAGAAGTTAAAAAGAAAGTTAAGAGGTTTGCAAAAGTCCTTAAGACCTTTCTTTCTCCATGCAGAGTCTTTGTGAAGGGTTAAAAAGGTGATTCCAAAGGTTGTGGTTAGAAAGATGAAGGCGCTGGAAAGCCGCAGTGTTTTGTCTCGTTGTGTGGTTTGTCTTAGGAGGCAGGGACTTGGGTGAGCTCAGGTTTTTTGTGGTTTATATATATATGCAGAAGCAGGAGGATTATTATGCTGATGAGTCTTGAGCACGTCATGTCTCCAAGCACCATTTCATGGCATCAAAATAAATGAGCAGTTCAGTGGTTTGATACCGGGTTTTTTTTTTTTTATCTTCTTACCAAAGCAATGCAGAAAATACTACGTTACACAGAGACAATATACAGCAGCACGCTTGTGATTTAAAGCTGTTCCAAGTTCAGTAAGGGTGTAATAGACAAGTTTTAAAACCATATTAAGCAAATTATTTAACAGTTTATGGATTATAATGGCAACGGGGTGAAGCCAGCGAGATTTCTTTGACTGTTCTCTAATACTGAGAGACATAAAGGCTCATAAAGAGACATAAACACAACTCATTCAAGCCAGACAGAAAGCAAACAAGCACAGAAAAGAAGTGACTCATTTCCTATTTCTAAAGACAGATAAAGAGCCCGGGCTAAAGTTAATATTATACAAGATCAGACAACAACAAAAGCACAGAATTAAGCCACGACAACAACATTCACGTATATGGAACTGCATTATTATGTTTTTTATGGCCCTTTGTTGACATTTAATATGCATATAGCTTATTTTAAACGTATATTTTTGGGTTCGTTATTTTATTTTAATAGGCTATGCAAAAAAGGAAAAATGAATAACACTTAAAGATAAAAAACGATATTAATAGCCTATTATTAATAATAATAAAATACTAAATAATCGTTTAAAAGTCATTAATTTTTATTTTTTATTTTTTTGAAAATGTACTAAGCAATTACGTTAGCCTATGTTAATATTTTTTAGAGGCTATTCATGTTTTATATTATTATAATTTTTTTAATATGTTTTTAAACGTATGAATCTGAAAAGCTCTTTTGGTGGCGCTCTTTAACGTTTAAATTCGTCTTTTATTATGCGACGAGGGTAAACGCAGAACTACAGCAGCGTCCGCTTGCTACCGCAGGCTATTGCGTTATATAACCTTTAAAAACTCCATTACCCATAATCCCTGGCAGACCCGCGTGACGCCAAATAGACACGCGCTGACCTGTGTGTTTACATCAGAGACTAGTGTCTCGCAGTTTGAAAGAGCACATGTGGATGGATTGAATAATTCATAACGTAAGGTAAAAATGTTCAGTTACTTAAACGTGTGAGGTTAAAATTCAGTTCTGGCCTTTTGTTTATTTAGTCGCAACGTCAAGAGAAAGCGAGACTCGAAAGGTTCATTTTGTTCGGTGCGAGTCACTGTTTATGTTTACATTTCATAAAGTGTGTTATAAACAGTTTTACAAACATCATTATGCCTTTTATAATGTTGAAGCATGTTATTTGAAATACTTCTAGCTGTTTGGATTCTCTGAAACGAAGTTGTTAGTTTTAGTAAATAGCTTTTTGACAGCTGTCACGTTATAACAGCAAGCTAAGCCAAAATGAGCTCGCTTTTAGCGGGATGCTTATTAAGTATGCAAATTGATTGTGCTAAATCATCATTAGATGGAAAAATCGCAGTTTTCTTGTTCTGAAGTCCCGTGTGCCTGTATTAGTTGAGGTTTCATGCTCTATTCTTCCTCCACAGTCAATTCAGTGTTTTATTCTGGAAAAAAAAGTAGGAAAAAATCACATCCCCACTCTTGTGTCTAGCCTGACTTTCCCCCATGTGTATTGTTTGTAAAACCTTGGCTGTTTGAAAGACTGTAGGAAGAGTGATGTCAGCACTCGACATGAAGTCTGACTCTGTGGAAACTTCCACACAAACACACACAGACACACAGATGATGGAGATCTGAACGTGTGAGCCATTTCTCCTCCTCCTTCCTGTCCAAGTACACGTCCAAGAGCCTTTAATCTACACGTTTCGGTGTGAGAGAAATGGATTTCGCATGATTGCAGGTCTTGTGCAGACGCAGGCAGGCGCTGCTGTGTGTGGCGAGGATGTAGGAGGGAAATAAAACATCCAATGGCTCTGAATCGCATTTGCCACTTCATTAGGGCCTCGAGAAAGACGCGCTATTAAGTTACATTTCCTTCTTCGGTGACTGCGAGCGCCAAATATGTTTCTGATTTTCCCCCAGTTATGATGATGGTCTGTAAATTTATGAGACAGCTGAGTTGGGGTAATTGTAATTAATGAAAAATATAGTTGAATATATATTGAAACAGCATGTGGCGGAAGGTTGGAGTTGGATGTCTTGGATGAAGAAGAAATAAATATGTTGGAGGTCTTTGAATGCTGATATTTGTGGGCTGTAGTAAAAGCGTCCTTCCTCAAATCATTTTATGTCACCGAGATTCATCCGTATTTACACGCTGTAGGACTACTGCTCTTGGCAAAATCGCCCGAAACACAAATCTCGTGCCCGCGACTAAAAGAGTAAATTAACTAGGCGTCTGTAGAAACGACAAAAAAGACGTGGAAGCTACATAAAAGTCCTGACTATTTAATTACACAGAGGAAAATGCAATAAATAGAATGGCTCCCTTTTCTGTTCTTTCAAAGCCTTTTGCATGTTGAAGTAATCTTGATTCATTTGCCACATCTGAATTCGTTTTGCCCAGTATGGCGACCATCTGCCTTCACCAGTCAAAGCAAAAGCTTTATCTTTCATCCAACAGAGGGGGCGAAAACAGAAGGAAATTTTATGCTGGGATGTGTTTATTGAAGAAAAGGGCCCTGCTTTTGCTTTGGTGACACTTTGGAACATTTAGTTTCGTGTCCCTCCGAGACAGAATTAAGATTTATATTGGCTCTGATTAAAGGAGAGCTTTGCTGAAAAATGACAATTCGGCCCTCGTTTATTCACCTTCATGTCCTTCCAAACCCCAATGCTGTTGTTGTTCTTGTGGGACGCGAAACAAGAAATTTAGAAAAATATCCTGGGTGCTCTTTGAAGCCATTTGGGACGTATGATGTCAAACTCCAAAATGATTAAAGGTGGTCTGTATGATTTGTGCTGTATTTTGAGTCTTCTGAAGCCTTACGACAAGACTAAAATCTTTCGGTTGCCCTAGATCTAAAACCTCATTCTCCCTATTCAGACGGGAGCTTTGTTGAGATTTGAGAGCTGTATTTTTTGTGAATTGTAGAAATGATATACTCCAATATATGCTGCAAATATTTGGTATTATTATTATTATTATTATTATTGCAAATTGAGTGTAAATTGTTTACTCAATTTATACTGAAAAGCATGCATATTTTATACTAATATTATTTTAGATAGTAATGTCATATATTTTTGAAAGTATAAATATTCTCTGTATTATTGATTTTTGTGAATTATGAGTGTAAATTCATGAAAAATATATTTTTCAGTATACTCAATTTATACCGAAAAGTACAAATATTTTATATTATTATTATTATATTGTTTTAAATGATAATATCATGTTTATAGTTTTAGATATGTTGTGTATAATGTGTAAACTGTATAATCAATTAAAACTATTATAAATAAATAAATAAAATATAAATATTTAATATTATTGTTATTTATTTTTGTGAACTGAGTGTAAATTTTATGTGTAATGTATACAGAAAATTCATAAAACAGTTGACATATTTGATATTATTTTGTGAATTATGAGTAAGTTGTGTACACAATTTATTGAGAAGTATTTGATATTATGTTGTTTTAAATAATAATGTCATATTTATATTTTTAGATATTATAATGTGTAAACTGTAATCAGTTAATACTGGAAATTTACAAAGTTTAAATTTGTGAATTATGAGTGAATATTTTATATGCAATTTATACTGAAAATGATATTTTTATTATTATATTAATTATGAGTATAAATTGCATACTCAATTCATACCGACAAGTATGAATATTTAATTAATCTTATTATTTTATTATAAGTGCAAATTGTGCACACGATTTATACTATGACAAGCCTAAAAGCTTTCATTCGTCATCTTTGATTTTTCCTTCTGCATATTCAAACCGGTGTGACGTTGGTTTGTCAGTGATTTTGTTTAATTGAATGTGAGGATGAATGAGATTTGAGAGCCGCAGCTGAGGTTTATCTGTGAATAATGGCTTAAATTTCATTCTGGTAGAGCAAACCATGATGAACTATTTAATGATCAGAGCTCAGAAGAGTGTCAGACTGCGGCGTTGATGGGGATTACGTCTCATCTACGTGAGAAAAGGGCCGTCCGCCTGTGAGATTTGATAGTCTGATGCCGTAGGAAGGCTGTGGTTTCTGAGTCACTCATGCCAGCTTCAGGTTCAAACAGACCAAGGGTTTGTTCAAATAAAGCTGGTGGTCCGTGACGACTCACCTGCCCGTGATTCCAAATGGAAATCTCTGCACGCATTTGAATTCGACAAGCTCCATTTCTGGGCTTGTGTCAGCATCCTGTTAATTTGTTTTCTTTGCACTGGAGGAAGTCTAACTGCAAACTGTGCAGATAGCTGTGTGATGAATGCTAACTGCTCGACGACGTGCTCAGATAATTCAGATTAAATCAGATACTCATAACGAGCAAATAATAATAGACTAATATCTGAAAGATAGATTTGCTGAGTCTCATATTGCTAGTGTATCAGCTGATTAATCAACCCGGCCTACAAAGATTCTACAAACAGCCTGATATGGATGGAGCACATTTCAGTTTTCAGATATTATCATCACTATTATTATTTATTTATTTTTTGTGTGAATAAGTTGTATACTCAATTCACACTGAAAATGAACACAAAGTATAAATATTTGGTATTATTATGTTATTAAATTATTATATTGTATTGTTATATTACTAAATAATAGTAATATCAAATATTTATAATGTTTATTTATGTTTATACACTTTTTGAGTATTATTTGCTAAATATGTATATCACTTTCTACTGAAAAAAAATTGTTTTATGAATTATGAGTATAAATTGTATACTTTATTCGTACTGAAATTTCACAAAATGTATACACATTTGATATTTATTATTATTAAATTATTTTTATTTTATGTCTTTTTAATATATAGGGTAAATGTACCTATTAAGCACACTTCCATTTTTGAGATTGGATTATAAAAAGAAAAAATAATTTATTATCCTTCTTGATGTCTTAACCAATTGACATGTTTGTTACTATATATTCCTCCTGTACTTTCAAGTCAATCAGATCATTGCACGCTGAGATATGGATCTCCATGTGTTCACACATGTGGTTCCATGTGGTCTGGCGGCCATTTTTAAAGCTGTCTAAAAACTTTCACCAAAATAGGAGCCCCTTAAATGTGCGTTTTTTTATGTTTAAGCCTTTATTTTGGGTAAGTTTCACTACTTGTTGTAAAATTAAGAGATTAATGTTCAGACTTTTGCATATTATAACCTGGAACTTGGATGTAGGAAATAATGGCATTAGATCCAAAAGATAGATGCTACAGAACACAGTTAGCTGACTAGCTGTATAAGATTGTGTGCTATGCTAATATATTACTTCACATGCATTACTGGCTTGTACTTTTACATCCATAATATTATAAATTGACAGTTTATTGCTGGTCTGTCGTTTCACACTGCTGTAATTTTTAAAGATGTTATATTATTTTAAGGTGATCTTAAAGGGTGCATGACTATGAAAATCACACAGCTTCAGTGTGACATCAATAAGAAAAATGATAATTTCATAGACATTGTTAATAATAGTTGTTCATATTAAAATATGTATGAACTTAATACATGACCTAGACTATTTATTTAGAAAAATCCTGTCATTTTAATAAATATTACATGAAATGTATTAAAAATTGTTGCTGCTCCCATTAAGCTCAGTGTGTTCTCTTTAAGCTCTTCCACATTGAACGCCTGTGTAAATACTTCATAAACAGACTTTAAATATTAACTGATAAGTTTAAGTTAATCAATTTTCTATGGATTCTGTCATCTCAAATCTGCAGACTGGTTCTGACCTTTGGCATTTAGCATCAACTTCTCCAGACTGTAAGTCGTATTTCAGCCTTAAGAGGCTATAGATAAGTTGACATCCATTTAAAACAAGGTTTCATAATGAGGCTAGTTTCTGTGTTCATCCCCATGAATTAAATGTTTTATTGGTTTGTTTTATTTGATTTCTGAATATGTGTTACTTAGCTGAACATGGAGTAGTATAAACGTTGCAATGTGCTTAGATGACATTTCATTATGAATATATAACTGATAGACTTGAATGCCTTGTTGCTTGATTTTTTTTATTTATTTATTTATTTTTATTTATTTATTTTTTGGTGATTGACTTTGGGAACAGGGGTGTGCAAAAATGTACCCATTAAGCACAGCCGGACTATCTGAATTTAATGATGTATATCTTAATTGAAATGCTTTTGTCATTTAAAATAATTTTAAATATTTTTGTGTGAGAGATTAATATTTTATTTTAACATAAATTTTTGTACTGAAACCAGTATGTTGTGCACTAAAAATGTCTCATTGTAGATTTTGGTGAGCAAAATAGGTACGTTTACCCTAAGTCTGAGTCCACATTGGAAATCTGGAATTCAAAGTTAAACTTAAACATGTTAGGATAAAGGTTTAAGTTTAAAAAACAAGTAAGAATTTTAGCATATAAATATTTCTAGGCACTAATCAGTTCTAAAATTCAAACTAAATTTCATCAACCTTTTTTAAAAATACATGTTGATTTACTATTACTGTCTAATAATGCTTTTAGTGGGTAATTTTATATACTGACCCCTATATGTAAATATAATTAAATGATTTTTTTTTTTTCAGAAGTTATTGATGCGTTTTGAGTTCAGATTCAGTGCTAAAATGTTAATGCATGTTCTTTTTTATCATGCCATGTAATGCTGGTAAGATCAAACGTTTGGTAAACATTAGACCGAAACAGACTTTAAACACGTCTGCTGTTCCCTTTGAACTAAAACATCATTTATCAATCATTGCTTACAGTAGTTTAACCAGCCTTGCTTTGGTCATTAAAAATAGTTCAGTCTCGCATGCTAAAAAAAGCCAAATCTCTCTCCCTCTCTGAGCAGCGTTTGTCATTGATCCTGGTTGAACGTGTCCGGATCTGAACATGTGGCATGTTTCCCGTCCTGTCACTGGACGCATCAGGAAGCGTTTTGTGTGTGAAGTGGCTTTGTAATTGCTCAGCCTTTGAGTGTGTGTTGTGTGTGTTACAGATGAGCAACAGCGCTGCGAGCCCAATGGCAGCCAGCAGCAGCAGCACCGCGTCCGGACGCGCATCCGGAAAGGCCACCAGCTTCATCCCTGAGCTTCAGAGCATGATGTAAGTGCAGGAGTTTTCCTGTCTAAAGTCATTCAGAAAACTTTGTGTTCCAGCACTTACAGCAAGTACTGTGGAGGTGCTTTGATGGTGATATCCTAACATGGTAATGGCTGATTAACATATTCATCTGTTATTTACATGGTACTCCAAGATCATTCAGAGAAGAACTGGTCTAGAACAACTGACCTTCCATACATTAACACACATATGTTTCAAGTATTGCCATTTGATTTCTACAATGTGGAGAAAGTGGATGGAATTGCGGATACACACTTAATCAAAAGGCGATATGGACAAGTGTCTGTGAATATTGCACCGCAAGATGTCTATTGAAATATGAAGTCTGCATGTTCCGTGTGTTTCAGTTGGGCAAAAATAGTCATATGATATACCCACAGAAACTTCCTGACAACCCGTCAAAATAAGAGTTTGGTTTAACTTGAAGAAATTGTGACAGAAATACATTGCAATTGTGTAGAATGTACTTCTCAAAGTAATAATAATATTGAAGGATGTCACATAATTTTAAAACAATTTAAAATTGTTTTAATTTTAACTGTAAACCTGAAAATAAAGTAAAAATAAAAGGAATTATTTAATTTTCATTTGATTACATTTAAAATGATTAATTCAATTGTTAATGTTTTATGCCTTCATTTGATTACCACTGTTTTTGATAATGCATTTCTATTAAATCATCAATCCAGAAAAGTCAAACATACAACACAGAATTTCTGAAAAAATATTATCGTAAATAAAAAAATACATATATATATATATATATATATATATATATATATATATATATATGATTGCACTATTATTGTAAAGTAATTAATAAATTATTACATTGTTAAAGTTTTAATGCTTCAATTGATTAGATATGCTTTTTGAGTATTAAAATTTAATTAAAATATTAAAATTGAATCCAGAAAAATTTAAGCCAGAGACACGAAGAGTATGAGAAAAGTAAAATGGAATTTGTGGAGAAATATAAAATATTTCATAGGGCCCTAAAATTTAATTTTTGTTCAAACTTGTTGTTAATTTGGATAAGTTTCATGATTTCATTTAGTAAGACATGCTTTTTGATTACTAAAATTTAATTTAACAATTAAACAATATAGTCCAGAAATGGAACAGAAAAAAAAGGATAAAAAAAAATGGAAATTGGAGAAAAAACAAAAAACAAAAACAAATTAAATCAAAGAACAAAACAATAAAAAAATAAAATGAAGATACTTCACAGGGCCTCAAAAGTGTTTGTTCTAATTAAAAAAGAATGTTAAATTGATAAGATGTTGTTTTTTTTAATACAAAAATGTTTTAACTGTTAAAACGTAGTCCAGGAATGGAACAGAAAAAGTGGAATAAATAAATAAAAAAAAGATAATTTTTTTGGGGAAAAAAGGATTTTTATAGGGCCCTACTCAAGTTATCGCTACGAACTTTCATGCAGCATTAATCATTTTTTAAAGCGCCGGGGATGCAGGTCTGGTTTTGCCATCATCAGCAGGAGACCACTTTATAGCTTACTAAAGTAGCAATTAATGCTTATTATTTCATTCGTCAGAAATAAGGAGGGATTGCACACTGGAAAGCATGTCAGTGATTGCGGTTCTGTTGATGTACTTCGGCACACGACCGTATTTTCTTCAGAAACCCTGTTTTTCCGTCAAAAACGTTAAGTGTAGTTGATCTTGGAATGAATAATATTAAGCTCAATCTATAAAGCGAGCATCCAGGTCTACAAAACTGCTTCATCGAAAGCACAAAGGAGTCATAAAGTACATTTACATGCCGATCCATTGACTTCCCTCCAACTGAGCGTTTGCGGTTTGACCTAGTGAGAGATGTTCTTTAGGAAAGCCACAGTGAAATTCATCCTGTCGTTCTGCTTTGAATCCCACCTGAAGAGACCTTCAAACTCATGCAAATCACAACAACACTGTTTCCTGCGTGTTTACCTCGTGTGTGGCGATGATACTGAAATACACACCAGCTTTTGTAGAAAAATAAAAAAGTCTCCCCTTTTTGTTTAGCCTGTAGAAATAGAGGCATAAAGGTCGCTCCTCTAGTCAAAACCGGAGACAATAGCTGGTTTTATGAACTTATGTTTTGCATAAATAAAACAAAGGATATTTTTAGGACTTTTTTTGCGTTGTGACATTACTTTTTATGACAATTGATCACATTTTCATCCCAAATATTCCTATTACTATAATGCAGAATATTGCATTACCATTATTATAATGCAGACAAATTAATATTTTGAATTAGTTTTTATTTTTATATTTTGGTTTCATTTTCATTTTAGTTTGTAATTTTTATTGTAATTATTATTATTTTTTAAATATGTCTATATAATTTGTGTTATTGTTTTATTTCAGTTTTAGTTATTTTAGTCTCATTTAGTTAGAAAATGGGAAACTTTGGCTTGGAAACTAGCTGTTTTAATTTAATATTTCAAGTAACAAAATAAAAGTCATATTCTATTTTAACATTATAATAAAAATGTACAAATAAAAATCTGCATAGAATATACATATTCCGTATTAAAATAGTACCATTATGTATATTTAAGTTATACAATTTTAAAAAATTGCAGAACGTGCACAATTGTCATGAAAATATTGTTGCATTAAAAACAAGCTTTGTTTTATTAATGCAAAATATAATTGTATTTTTTGTCTTTTGATTTTGCTGTGAAATATGATATTTCTTGACAGTTTGTCTGATTTTTTTTACTCGTACTTAAATCCTGTAATGAAATCATCCCTGCTAAAATGAAAAATATTACTGTAAGAAATATATCTTGTTTTTAACAGCTTATTTGGCCTGTACAGCAGCCTAAAATAATCGGATGTCTCTTATATCTGCCATCGACCGATTCATTTTGTTGTTGTTGTTGTTTTGAGCCTTAAATACCAAATGCTCCGTGCCTGTTGAATCTCACGTCTTCAACTGCACACACTCGTGTCGTTTTAGACTTTCTTTGGTTGAAAAAGAAAAATCACACGACCCTGCGACTCCACAAAGGGCTCCGGATTGCAGTCTTATATTTTTGAAAGACATTTAATTATAGCTTGCAGTCAAAGGCATTTTTGATGGAGACTAAATGGCCTCCAATTGCAAAGATTTTCTTCCTCCTTTGGCAGGCGCTGCGCTGAGTGATGATATGGAGATATTATATTCCAGCGTCTAACAATCTGTTGCATTCATCTGTGTCACACTGCACGGTTGTTGTCAGCGACGTGCTTTTGTGATTTGCAGCTGAAACTGAAGTGTAAAAATCGCAGATGAAGAAGGGGGAAAAAAAAAAGAGGTTTGAATTAAGTCAGCCGGGCATCTGTGAATGCGTACTGTAAAACAGACTCTCTGTTTTTGACGCTGTCTGCTCTGGGCACGCCGGCTGTCTGGAAAAGTGAGGGAGGAAAATGTAAAGACAGTTTCCTCTGCCGCCTCTTGCCGTGACTGTCTGCCGCCCCGTGCCTTCACGGAGGTCTCTAATTGAGATCACTTGTACTTATAAATGGTAGGAAGTTTTGTGGTTCAATGAGAGGAGCATTAGAAGCGTAGTGTGTGCCTCTTAAAATTAAAACGAGGCTACCGTTTAACTCTCTTAATCAGCTAAATACGTCTCTCCCGAGGCATTTTTCTGCTTTTTCATCTTAACGGAGTCGTTTTTAATAGTGGCAGACCAATATGGGGTTTTCAGTGGCAGATCCTGATGTCTAAAGAGCAGGCTGGGTGGCATTATTGTGCTGAAATTTACTTAAAGCATTTTAATAAAGTACACAGAATTGCACATTTAAAAGAACATATAAAAACAGAAAAAAGTGCATTATCATGTGCATTGGTAGTGTTAAAGTAGCAAAATATCACTCTTTTTGTTGGCTCACAAGATAATATTGTAGATTAATTGGCCTTGCCAATACTTTACTTGACAGTCTGCCACTTTTATGGCAATTAAGCACATTTTGATCTTTTATTATTATTTTTATTTCAGTTTTAATTAGAATATTTTAATACTATAAAGTTAAACTAAATGAAAATGAGAAATGTGATCTTGCCTCTTAAAATTAGCCTACATAAGGTTACCATTTAGCTTTCTTAATCAGCTAAATATGTCTCTCTCAAGGCATTTTACTGCTTTTTGATCTTAACAGAGCCATTTTTAATAGTGGCAGACCAATGTGGGGCTGCACATTTGAATTGCAAATTTAAATGAACAACAACAAAAAAAAAAAAAAAAAAAAGTGCATTATCATTTGTCAAAGAGTTTGATTTTATTTGTATTTTGTATGTGTTAAAATAGCAAAGTATCTCTTAATTGGCCAAGTGGCTATGCCCACTTGGGTAATCAACATCTTTATTGGCTCATAAGAAAGTGCTTGTGATTAATTAGCCTTGCCAGTACATTCCTTGACAGTCTGTCACCTAATGACAATTAAGTACATATTCATCCTGAATTTTATTATTACTATAATGCAGAAAATTGCATTCTCATTACAGTTATGCAGAGCAATATGAGGTTGCACATTTTGCAAATTTTATTAACATATAAAAAGAGAAAAAAGTGCATTATCAGTTGGCAAAGCATTTGATTTTGGAAGTGTTAAAAACAAAATATCACTTAATTGCCCAATATTAATAAGATTGTAGTTTAAATAACTTTGCCAATACATTCCTTGACAGTCTGTTATGAACACGTTTAACTGTTGTTTTGTCATCCTCTGTCATTTTATGAGCTGATCTTTTTGAAATGACAACATGACCATGATTATAGTGTGGTCAGGTAAAGGTGATGTCTACAGCGGTGCACGCTAAATTACACCTTCGCTGGGGTTGTTTTTTTGAAACCATCTCGTTACAAAAACAATCGTGACCGCAGAGGTGTTTTCAGTGCACTGACATGTTGCTAATTTTCTATTTGACAGCAAAAGACTTCTACATGTGGTCTGAAGCGTATTATGATGAAATTCATTTTTTAACATGCTTCCAATCGTTCAGTCGCGTTAGAATGAGTGCTTGCTTTGGCCAGGGGTTTCCATGATACATGCACAAGGTGCTAAAGATAATACAGAAGGTTTAATATGGCCAACGTCCTGCTATTCGCCTCTCTGTGGATTTGACCAGCCTTCATCCTCCTCTCTGAAAGCCCCGGCCAATTAAAACACATTTATTGTACTTCACTAAGGTAAGCAGTGTCTGTAATGATGGATGATTTTGTAGCCAGAAAACGAGAGAGGATCAGACACCGAACACCAGAGCTGAGCTTCACACGTCTAGAATCTGAAAAGTAGACTAAAACTTCATTATTGCATTTATTATAAAGTGTGGGTGGGGAAAAAATAATATTAAACAATCGAATTCCAGTGGATGAAGTCGCACCCTTCATTATTTCCCACTGGATATTTAGAAATGAAGTGTTTGTGATCCATCGCCGTCAAATGCTAATTCACTGTCAGCTTCAATCAAACAAATAAACACAAATGGCAAATTAAACAAACAAGCGAAAAACCAATCATACGCTACTGGTGGGATTCATTCGGGACAGATTTGTCTATCTCCGCTGCGATGCTTCAGTCTGAACTCATATTCAGGGTGGGTTTTATCACGGCGCAAGGCGATGCGCTCCGACTGCTTCCCTTTAACTGCTGCCGGCTTCAAGTGTATCATGGCCTGTGGTTGTAACCCGATCAAAGTAGGTTTTTAAGTGAGTCCTCTGTGAACTCCAGGGTTCATCACTGACGACTGCATGAAATTCTTCTGTTGAAGTGATTTGGGATTGCATTTTTGTGGCATCAGAAGTTTCAGTCACTATTAGCATGTTGGCAAGAGTGTTTAAAAATACCTGAAGTTGTCATTTAGTTTCAGTCCATTTTGGATTATGAATTTTAGCACCTATTTTATTTTGCCGCAATTATTTGTGGCATGGTGTTAGTACTACTGTACTCAGACAAAACCCACACCAGCATTTTTGTGGCTTGCAAGTCCTGCCTGGTTTTTCTTTCATACTGCAGTTTCAAGAACGCTACAGCATGAGCTAGAAAAAGCTCCTAGTTCTGAAATGCATTGTTGAAATATGGAAATGGCAAACGGTGGCTTTTATACTGCTTGGGCTGCATTGAGGGAAATTTCCCGACTGTTGTTTTACAACCATTAATTTGACAATCGTTTTTTTTACAATGTAGAACTAATGACGTAAATGCATAAGTGAGATTTGTAATGCCTCTAAAACCCGTTGCATGTCTATACGCTGTTTTTGAGAGACGTATTGCCAATTAAAAGTGACATATTTTGTGTTTTTGCCTTACTATCTGTAATTAGTGGCCGTGAGCAGAGAACCGTACGGCCTCTACTCCATGAGCTGTTTGTAATGTCAGTCCCTTTATTATGACAGGCTGTGTAATTGCTTTTTTGCCATTGTATAAACTCACATACATGCACAAACTGCCGTCACTTTCTGACATGTTTTGCTTGTTTACATAATGGTTAGAAAGTTAATATTGTGTTTCAGAAGTCAATACTGTTGACAACGGCAAAACTGTTTACACTATCATTCAAATGCCTGTTTTTTTTTTTTAAGAAAATAATAGTTTTATTCAGCTAGGATGCATTAAATTAATCGAAAGTGACAGTAAAGGCATTTATAATATCACGTGTTTCTTGAGCAGCAAATCCACATATTCTGAAGGATCATTTGACTCTGGAGACTGGAGGAATGATGCTGAAAATTCAGAATTGCATCACAGGAATACATTTCATTTTAAGAGATAATAAAATATAAAACGGCTTTTTAAAATTGTAATCATTTTTCACAATATTAATGTTGAGCATAAGAGACTAAAAAAATAAATTAAATAAACATTTTGAAGAATTAAAAAAATTGTACCGACCCCAAACTTTTGAATAGTAGTGTGTATAGCAGATTGTTTTTCTGAGGTATAAATACCGTATTTTTTGAACATGGACCATGCTAATGCTATGGTATTGTCTGAAGTTTCTATTTGATACTTTGAAATGCTTACAAAGTACCACACCATTACCATGTGTACCATGACATGAGCTGATACCAACATGGCTGACTTTCTCTCCTTTTTATTGTTGAGTTTGCAGCAGGATTTTTCCCACAGTGTTCTTTCATTTATGTAATGGCCATTGTGAAATAAATCTTCACTGAAAGGGTCATATAATATCTGGGAGCAAAACACAATCATATTTTATATTCAGGAAAAAGTTGCTGATGGAAAAGCCATTTATGTGTCTTTGTGGGAACGTAATGAGGCTGAGTGAATGTAGCACTTTAATTTACTCCCAACAATTAGGTGAACGTCAGCCACTTACTGTAATTAAATACGGCATTAAGATTCAGAGTTGTCGGGAAGCGTCGAGTGGCATTCCCAGGCTGGACAGCCCCCAGTCGTCTCGCGGCATTGCTTTCAGACGTTTAACCGCATTTACAGCGATCCGCTATAGGACCTGGGTGAAACCAAGGGCCGTTGACTAGCAACCTGTAGGCATTTGTCTAATTCAGGCTTCTGTCTCCTGGGCTACAGCCTGTATAAAACCCTCTTTGCTTTCAAGGCCCCTCGAATGTTTTCGTAAACTTGGATGGAGACGAGTCGCATTGGAAGCAAACATCAGTAATGAGCTGGCACGCAGACTCTCTGGTTAACCAGACTGTAATTTGGGGACTGAAAAGAACCTCTCATCACTATTGAGTATTTGTTTACCACAGTTTAACTCTAGTGTTTCTGCACAGAGCCTCTTTCTGAAAGACGCTTTAACTGTTGCTGTTCTGATCTGATTGTACTGGACGTGGAATGACCATTTAGTCATATAGAGATGGCTTTTCTGTCATTTTTACATTAAATGTATGCAGTTACTTATGCCATCATATAGGCTCTGTTCTAAAAGCCTAGTGAGCCTACGTAGCCTACATTCTAAGGCAGCATTCTATCTGAAATGGAATATTTTAAGTGAGCGATTTAGAAAAATTCTACATACTGTAGGAAGCAACTCTAGTGTACTTCAGTGTGCAAAGAGATTCAAGTTTGGCGTTAACATGTTGCTAAGTTAATGGCATGATACTCTACGAGTTAAAAATGTGGCACACACAAATATTTTGGAAAATAATCAAATTTTTCATTCAATTGGACAATTTATTAACACGTTTTGGTATTGAATGAATTCAAAGTATTCTTTACCTTTCAAAAGTTTGAGGTTATTAAGATTTTTTAACTTTTACTCAGCAATGATGCTTTAAATTTATTTATAATGTTACAAATGGTTTTATATTTCAAATAAATGCTGTTTTTTTTTCTTTCGTTTTTTTTTCAACTTTAATCATAAATCACAGGAATAAATTATATTTTAAAATATATTCAAGTAGAAAACTTTATTTTAAATTGCAAAAATACTCAATTTTTTTTAATCAAATAAAGCCTTGGTTTATATATATTAGGGATGGGAATATTCCCCGATTCGCTCGGTGCATCGGCAAAAAAAGTTAACGATGCCATGCATCGGTTTAAAAAGTGTGCATCGGATACAAGTTGGTATTTGTATCGCGATGCACCGTTTCTAACATATTTGCATCGGTAAAAACCACTTTATTTATATATAATTACTAGTGGTTGCGCTACACTTTTATTGTTTAGAAAGTGACCAATAATCTGTGACCAATATTTTATATGTAGGTTGATTTCTCCTCTCTAAACTGTTTCTCAAGTGCATTCTCTCATAACCGCTGCGCGTGAATGTGACGAATCACAACAACACTGCGGAGACCCGAGGAAAAGCTGGGATTAAAGTGCAAAACCTGACTTGAAATAACCTAAAAAATCAATCGGGGATAAAGCGGTTGTAAACGACAATGTCAGTTCACACAATCTAACTAATTTGTGCACGCTTCTTCTTAAGCAGCCCTTAATGTCGATCATGGATCAAATCGATGCACCACGGCAAACAACGAATATATCTGTTCTATTTAATGCATTTGAGAAGTTGTGTTTTCCTCAGTGCATAACTGACATGTCACGAGTATATTTTTTCATCTGTAAATGTTAGAAAGTCATGCAAATATATCCATTTTGCTGTCAGGAGTGGGCTTACGCGAGTGGACGAGCGCTGCTGCACGCATGCGTGCTAAACAGACAGAGCGTAATAATTCTGAGTCAAATATGCATTTTATGCAGTAATTGTACAGAGACTATAGTAATGGGTAAATCAAATGTAAGCTAATACAGTCCTAATTACTAAGCTCAGATGAGTTAATGTGTGTTTCTTATAGAAGTTAAAATGTAGTTTTAATTTTAGTGATTTTAACTTTTAGGTTAGTGATTGTTAATGCTTTAAAGAGCAATGTTAGACTGTAATGTTCTAATGCTATCTGTTCTAACTAGGTACAGCTGTTATAAAACCAGAGAGAAAGGCTAGTATGTGAGAGAGTCAGTGGTAATATCTTGCATTCCTATTGGTCAGCGTTAGAGGAGCTCAGCTTAGCCTGAACCAGGTTAGCTTTCCAGCATAAGTAGCCACAGTAACTGAGGTTGATCTTAAACTGAGGTTGTTAAATTTGCTTTATGGAACCAAATCATTTGACCGTGAGTCAGACTAACTGAAATGAGCCTGGCCTATTTGGTAAACTTGTTTTATGAAACGGGCTTCAAGGCGTTAGAAGTCAGAAGACACTTAAGTTAATTTATGATTTGCTGTCTGAACCAAAGAAATAAAAGCGATCATATTTTTTCTATTGCATCGAATCGCATTGTGTTGAATCGAATCGAATCGAAATCGAATCGCACTGCATCGTAATAGGGGTGAATCGTATGGCATCACTAGCTGCTTCATTATATGTATATTCAATGTATCGTATCGTTGGCTATGCATCGAGATGCGTATCGCATCGGCCTCAGTTATGGAGATGCACATCCCTTATATATATTATTTTTTATTTATGTATTTTTTTTTTTTACTTTTTTCAGCCAAATTAAGGCAACATTGCATTTTTCCTTCATAGAGAAAAACAATAAACAGGCATCCTAATAACAGTGATGCCTATCTAGGATGTCTTAAACTGCTGCCTGTGTAGGCAGCTCGCTATGTTTTGGAACGGAGCCGGTGAATTTGTTCTGATTCTTCAGTTCAAAAAGTGTCTGTAACATGAAGGTAATATCAACAAACAAGACTGATTATATTTGACTCCTTGGTCTGATGGTGCATATTTTTAACGTTCTTTGTGTCCTTCCTAGCAGCTGACAGCAGTAAATTAAAGAACAATATGCTCTGGAAGCCTTTATTTACTTCATAATGAACTCCCTACAAAACAATGCCAGTAAGCCAACTGCAGTCTCGCCCATTGCATCTCGCAATACTTCTGGGAAAAGGCTCGGAACAATAGAGAGATTCCTGAGCGTATGAAGCTCGCGTTTTGAAGTCGAAACAGAATAAGTAGGTGCTATAGATGCTCTGTGTTCTTCTCGCTTGAGGTTTTACGAATGCCGGACTGCTGGAGCGGTAATGATCGATGGCTTGATCTGTGCAAAACAAAAATCTGAGAAGAATGTTTTGCAAGCTTCTTATTAAAAGCATACATTGAGGATCTGCATGCTTTCTATAGAAAGAACTTTTGAATTGATTTACGATGCATTCGAACTAGGACGAGACTCCAACCTTGTTTTGATATAAACGGAGAAACTCTTCACTCGACACCCATCAATATTTAAGCATCTTCAAATTACCTTAGCCGAGAATTGTTCGTGCATTTACACGTTTCCTCTCGCATTAATTGTAGCAGCATTTACCCTCATTGCGATCATGTTTATTAATAAGAAGCTGTGAGAACGTCTATTGTTGTCTTTGTCAGCGAAATACACTCTGAAGTCCACGGAAAGCTCAGGCGCTTTCAAACCTCTCCAAGAGTATCAAACTCCAGCGTTACTCCTCATTTTTCAGTGGAAAACAACTTCTTTGGAGATTCGCCTTTGGACATCTACTGCATATTTAACAGCGAGGAGGAACGTTTTAATAGACAGTGTCAACCTCGGTGAGGGAGTCTTTCTGATTAATTTTACATAAGGCCTGGTCTTTATACTCCACTGAGTGGCTGTTATTTCCCCAAAGGATTCAGTGATATACCGAAACACCTTTACAAGTAGTTTTGTGCTCGCAGTGAACACACGAGACAATGAAACAGGAGCCGTGATGTCTAGTTGAGTAACTATAGCAGCCTGCCGAATGCCGTCAGAGGATGAGTCAACAGCCGTTCCAATCAGAAAAACAGTGTTGTTGACAACGCGCTCGGTTGTGGGGTTAATTCTTAATGACTGTTTTTCTCTTCTGAGCTTTTAACGTGCCTCCCGTTTGGAGTCTCAGCTTCTCCAAAAATCGTTCTCGGCCCATTTGCGGCACGCTGATAATCGCTAATTGATTTCATTTAGGCCGCATGCCATGCATCCGTTAATTTAGTGGATCTCAGGCAAATAATCAAATGCAGCTAACCATATAAGTGTGCATAGATCAGCTTATTTTGATGTTGCTCTACCTTTTTTGGTGCAAATTTGATTGTATACTAATAGAACATGATGTACATGTAAATCACTTCTGCTGTTGTTTATGCATTTACAGAATTGTCAATTTCAGTATTCGGCCATGTTTGCATAATAAAGGCACGTGCAGTCAGTATTAATATTAATAACATTTGTTTTTAATTTTTGTAGGATAAACAGTTGTTGTCAGTGCTTGGTTTCCAATGTAAAATCTGGGTCCCGAAGCCAAACCATTTGAGAAGCACTTGATTAACCCACATCAATGATTTAGTTCTGATGACACATGGTGATTATGTTCTGGTTGGTGTGGTCTTATTTTCTACAGATTATAAGTAATAAAGTTTCATGAGAAAATAAGAAACTCTGGACCCTCAAAATATACAGAGATTCCAGTGTTCCATGTTTATTTTAAAATGCAAGATTCACATGGATTGGCAGGAATTCTGGGCTTTTCTTCCTAGAAGCATTGCAAGATTTTATGGTTGAATTCCCAATTCTTCTCAAGATGTGCCACACAGAGTCTGCAGGTCTTAAAAAGGTCTTAAAAAGTTTTAATTTACCCTTCCACAATTTAAAAAGCTAAAATCAGAGGGAAAAGTCTTCAGTTCATTAAATAATGGCATTAAATGTTGTGTGCACTGTTTTTGTTTTCCAATACATAAACATTGTTAAATCAAGATACATTAACTTGAGATGCAAATTTGAATTCTTAAAAAAAAAAAAAAAACTGATCAAAATTAAGTAAATTTATGCTTAAAACCTGAACATCTGCCAATGGGGAATGGAAACTTGTTTTCCCTTTGAATTAAGTAGATTTTTCTGAGCCCACTGGCAGATATTTGTTCTTGTTTTAATCACAAGCTTATTTCATTTTGGTCAATATCACAAAAAACAAAACTTAAGTAATTTTCCTTCTCAAGTAAATGTATCTTGATTTAAGAATCTTTAGATATTTGCACTGCAAAACATGACAGAAAAACATTTTTTTACACTTTTCTTTTTTTTAAAGGTATTTTCTAATACAACTCAGTCTGTTCCCTAGACATAAACTTTGAGAACATTTTGTGTTCTCTTCTATTTACTCCTTTAATTGTTTTTACTTGGTCTTAAACAGCTCTTAAATTTACCTGCAGAAACCCCAAGTAATATCTGTAAGTGCAGGGGACATGGCCTAAAGACCTTTAAATTCTGTGAGATGACAAAGTGTTTCTTTTGTGGTTTCAAAACACTTGTAACCGAAGACGAGAACTGGATACTATAGAATCAAACCCGGCATGTAAAGAGCCGCTGCGACGCTCCCCGAGCGGATATCCGATACGCTCAGGTGTGTGCGTGGGGTTCTGTAAGCGAGTGATTGCTGTGGTCAGATTACCGTGCCAGTTAGAGAGGGCTATTTTGTCCTTTAAAGCTAATGTTTAGATTTCCATGTGCGTTGCGGCCGTGTGCATTCTGCACGCTGCTCACACTCACGCGCCGGCTTCCGTAATTAGCCTTGACGCGTTCGCTGGCAAGAGAGCACGGGTGTGTTGATTGGCAGGCGCATGACGTCATTTCAGCCCTGTTTTTCGCCATGCTCTCCTGTGGTATTAGTGTTGTTTGAATGTTTCTCTGCTCTTTTGTGGACTTGTTTACATCTGTTAACTCGAATTTGAATGTTTAAATCTGCAATCACAAAACGCGTTCTGAACGTGTACGTGTTTTTCCAGCGTTTTTGGAGCCAGACAGTTTGTCTCCCAGCTCTTCGCTTATTGTTTACATATCAAAAATGTACATTTTTAGGGGGAAATAAAGCATTACAAGGGCCTATTTGAAAACACTCCATTTCCCCTGCGGTGAGCAGCGGAGCCACAGTTGGAAAAGGAAGCCAAGGTTGAGGAGGAACGCCAGTGCAGCGCGTCCAGTTTTCCTGAGTCTCATTCCGGGCATTTTTACGTTCTGTTTTCCCTTATAGCCCTTGTGCGTATCGTATTCTAAATATTTTTAAGTGATGTTCTGGCTTGAGAAAGTTCTGCATTCCTGTCGAGGTTAAATCAATACGGCTGTGGCAAACAGGTAAAGCCTTGTTAAATGCAGTTTCTGGAATCACTTCATTACGGCACAATCAAAACAGCCAACATTTCATATTTGACCCTTGAAACCGCCTGAGGCTTTGACTGCAGGCTTGCATGAATTGCCTGATAATTTTAGCTATATTTCTTTTTGAAAGAAAAAGCTGCTTTGGATTGTCAGTTTTCTGCTTGTACAGTGTAGTTTTTCTGTAGCAGTACTCATCCTTTGTTTGCCGACTGCTACAGGAAAGCAAATAAGAAACCTAGGAGGCCTTTAACATCAAAATATGCCAGTGTGTCTGCAAGCAAATGTGTGTTTCTGATGCAAACGTTGTTGTTAAAAGTTGCTTTGGTGTTATTGATGGATGTTTTTTGATGCATCTCAATTAGCTTTGTGTTAGTCCTGCTAAACTCAAAATCAGATTTGTGCCAAAGAAAGCCAAGAAGCTGATTCAGCAAATATATATATATATATAGGCTTAATACATATACAGTGGAATTTGAAAGTCTGAAAACCACTGGCTTTTTATGTAGACATGGAAATTTTGAAATATTTTAAACAATTGTAAATAAGAAATATTCAAGAAAGAGTCAATGCTGTTTCTAGGTGATTATTCAAATAAATTAGTAAATTAGTGATGTTGATCATATGCACAAAATGTCTTAAATCATGCTGGATTATATGGATCATCATGAGAAAACCTGCAGGTTCTGTCCATGCCAGCTCATCTTTTGATGTAAATTGTTAAAAAAGTGTTTCTGTGGCTCCTAAAAGGTCTTAATTTTCCATTCCACAAATGAATGCCTTAAAAAGGTCTTAAATCAGAGCAGAAAGTCTTAAATTCATAAAGTCACCCAAGTGCAACTGCAAAAAAAATGAATGTCTTCCTCAATATTTTTGTTTTATTTTCCAATGAATATATCTAAATCAAGATACATTTACTGGAGATGAAAACTGAAGAAATGATGTCTTGTTTTCTGAGAAATTGAATAAAATTAAGTGAGTTTATGCTTAAAACAATAACAAATATCTGCCAGTGGGGAATGAAAACTTGTTTGCCCATTGAATTAGGTTGATTTTTCTGATGCGATTGGCAGATTTGTACTTGTTTTAATCATGATCTCACTCTGTTGGAAGTTGTATTTTCAAACTTTGAAGCATTGCTATTATAAGACATTTACTTTTAGAGGCCATATTGATGTATATCATTCAGTTTACACCATACATTTTCTTTACTTGGTCTTAAATTTACCTTCATTAAACCTGAACAAATCCCTGTAAAGAAAGTGTGTTAAATTAGAAATTTTTAGTAGTGCTCTCACCTCAGTTTTATTTATTATTGTAATTTTTAAATATGTTGGCTATTTGTAAAGTACTGTTCTCTAAATCAGAAATCTCTATATTATTCCTCCTTTTCATCGCTGAGATGGTCTGAAAGACGTCTCAAGCTCGTGGTATGAGGGGGCCATTCATTATCGGAGCTGTTTGTCTGGATTCCAGCTCTATAATCCTCCTCTTTAAATACACTTACATCAACCATTGGCTCCGTCCCTCGTACACAATCCACTGCCTATGAATTCTGTATTTTCATGTATATTTCCATCAGCGACTGCTTCAAACGGTGATATATCAGAGGCGCTGGGCTGGCTGGCTATGATTTAAAGATGGTTTGTGGCCACTCTGATGGTTTGTTGACTGGGTTTCCACGTTACAGAAGTCGGGTCTCTTCGTGTTATGGGACTATTTATTGTTTCCCACTTTTAATGTTATGTTTGGCTGACTGAGACTCCATGGTTAAGTGTTTGATTATTTTCTAAGAAGCTCCCTCCAAGTTTGTATGAGACATCAATGCCCCTCTTTGTCATGTAGAGAAGCACATTGGATACGGTGTGTGGCGCAGGATCTCCATGGGAGAAGCGGCTCTTTTTTTAGTATTGAGATGTCGTCTTTGGTGTCCTGTCTAGCAGATTGTGGGGTTTTGATTGCATTTGAAGTCTAATGAAATTAGGTCATTTAAATGCATTTTTGTATTATTAAGATCATGCATTCTTTTTAAAAGAGTCAGACAATGCTTTTTAAGTAATGTTCAGATTGCATAGAAATGCAATATAGCATTATTTAACACAACCTGATGGTCATGTTCTCCAGCATGATTTGAGATGCAACTAGAGTTGCGTGTTCAGATTTACTAGTAGAAATAGTGCAGAATTTAAAATATTTATTTTTCATTGTACACCATAATGTTTTGCAAAGTCCTAAAACATAAACAAAATATCAGGACTTTTTGAGGTAAAGAAGCAAACACAACTATGATTTGTTCTCCTCTGGTTTCTCTGTTTGCTTTGAGCAGCTCCAGCAGAAATGAACTTCTGCATCAGCGTGTCTCATATCACATTACAACCTCGTCCTCTGAGGAATCAAAGCTCGTTTTTCTTACCATTCACTCTAATCTGTCTAATTATGTTTCCTTTTCTTGTTCTGTTGTTCATGTCTTTTTTTCCTGACACACTGTCCGTTATCATTGATTTTGGTCTCTTGAAGCTGTCCGGTTGTGAACACGTAATTATAGATTTTGAGACAGATTATCGCACGCATTACGTTTGTGACAAACTCACGTTAAGGAAATGCACATGGTCTGAGAGATGCAGTGATTTGGTTCTAACGTGTCGCACATGGCGTAAATTATTTCAAGCCTTCTGCTGCCAATACGACGTTATAAAAACGTAGATGTCCTTGATGTTGAGGCCAAGATAAATGCAAACTTCTTTCCTTCACAAATTAAGTTTTGATTATATAAAACAATGCAGCTAAGATGTAAAGAGCATACATCTCTCATTTCATTTGTCTCTCAATGCATAACATTAGATCGACTGATTCCTTTCAATTCTGTACTATAAAATAATTGGGGATTTAAATTCCCCATAAAAAAAAAAACAAAAAAAAACAAGCAGTCTGCCTGGCTATAGATATTGCATTTCATTAACGTTTAACTTTTTTTTTTTTTTTTTTTTTTTTTTTTTAATAAGCTGGACGTCTCTGACTGCTTGCTCTCTGAGGTTTGGTTACCCAGGTCGCGTTTCGTCCATTAATGTTGTTTTTCTAGTGTAAACGAGAGATGTGATTATCAATTAGCTGAATGAAGCCGCTCAATCCAGGCCAAGATATCAGCACTGGCTCTAAATGAGAAGCACATGTCACCTCTGAGCCCAACAACACGCTGCTAATTGATTAGTGACGCTCTACGAAATTTGCCAAGAGCTTGTTTAACATCTGTACGTGTTGCATGTGACGGCCGTTCGTCACCTGAAGGAGTCTGAGCATCATTAATAATGTTTGTGTTTGTGTAAATAGGGAAATGGGACAAGATGTTTGTGCTGCTGCAATACGCTCTCATATTTCAGGCTCACGTTCGGAGCTGCGTTGAGTTTTGACTGGTAATGTGAATCTAAATAACCACTGTAGGATGTATTTCAGCATTCTAGTGTCTAGACCACCATTTAGTGCAAGCATCCTTATTGGAGTATCCTACTTTAAGTTAAGGGTTTATTCTCATCCTGAACCCTGTTAACCCCGTTCAACTATTAACCCCATTCCAATCCTAATATAATATGCAATTATGAATTATTAACTTATAGGGAATGAAGAAATTTGATTAGTAGGTTAAGTTTTAAGTACCTCAAAAATTTTATATACCCATTTCTGCAGTAAAAAAGCTCCAGTCAATTGCCATTTTATTTCTTTTTGCATGTTTGAAAATGCCTAAACTGAGATGAATGCAAATAAAGAGGAAAATTGAAGTGTTTGCATATTTAAGTGCTTTTTAGCTTATAGAGAATCACGAAATTAAATGATTTTTGATGCTAAAACAGAAGCATGTGATAGCTGTCCTCAAAAACTTTTATTGACCCCTTATTCAGGGTATTTTGTTAAAAATCTCCATTGAATTGGCTTTTTATTTCCTTTTGCATGCTTGAAAAAGCCTTGACTGCTCTGAAAACAAATAAATAGGAAAATTATGTTTGCATGTTTGTTTAATTGCTTTTTAACTTATATAAATTAAATGGTTTTTCAATTTTGATGCTAAAAAAACAGTATGTTATATTGGACGTCAACAACTTTTACTTTGTTATAAATATATGTTCATTTGGCATTTTATTTTCCTTTGCATGTTTCAAAAAGCCTAAACTAAGCTGAATACAAATAACAAAGTAAATTAAAGCGTTGGCATGTTGAAGTGCTTTTTAATTTATTGGGAATCAATAAATGAAATGTTTTTTTTTTTTTTTTGTTTTAATGCTAGAACAACAGGATGTTATGTTGGACCTCAACAATTTTTATAGTCCCCTTCTGCAGTGCATTTTGTTAAAAATCTCCTTTCATTTGGCATTTTAATTCCTTTTGCATATTTGAAAAAGCCTAGACTAAGCTGAATGCAAATAAAAAGGAAAATTAAAGGGTTTGCATGTTTGTTTAAGAGCTTTTTATCTTTATAGGGAATCAAGAAATTAAATGCCATCAATTTTTATGCTAGAACAACAGCTGTCTAGTGCCAGTTTGTGCTTTAAATCAATGCAAGACACTTGAAATGGATGTTTCCTGATTTTGAAGGTTTGTAACGAAAGTATGTGAGCTCACTGTGTGTTTTCCTAAATTAGTTAGTATGCAATAACAAAGTGGTATATTCTAATGCTTTCGTGGCATGTGAGGTGTAACGCGCCTCTGCGGCCTCGTGTTTTAGACGCCACCTCGAACGCCTTGATGTGCATCGACAGTGATGACAAAACCATGTAGCTCACGCCGTCTGGCTCCGACTCAATATCCTGCCTCCATACGTTTGTCTAGAAGGGCCTCCGATTACGTCGGCATGAGAAACTTGATGAGGAAAATACTGTAAGTACAATCTGTGATCGCTCTGTCAACAGCATTTTGTATTTGTATTTCCATACGTGCCGTGTGATAAGATGGAGATTTGTTTGGTTTTTACATGTTAGTATATTTTGAATAGCTGAGGTATTCAAATAGGTTTTGCATAGATTGTGTTTTACATGTGGCTTTTTTGTGTGCTGTATAATGCTGGACTCAATTTTCACTCCCGGTTGTCAGACCTAAAGACTTTGTTAAAAAGCTCCGTTTTATTTCCTTTTGCATGTTTGAAAAAGCCTAAACTAAGCTGAACGCAAATAAAAAGCTTGCATGTTTGTTTAAGCACTTTTCATTCATAAGAATAAATACAAGCTCCCTTGTTAACCATTTATCAATTAGAATTAACCACTGTAAGTCCTGCACTATTGCAAGTCTTCCACATCTTGTTCTAATGTAGCTCTGTAAATTGAAACAAGAGTGAATGTTTATACATTCAGAAGGGTTTTTCTCTGTCGTCCCACATATGCGTTTTTAACTTACACAAACAAGTCAGCATCTCGCACGCACACGAACCCAAACACGCCGACTTTTAACGTGCGCGTGCGCCGTCGCTTATCGACCCGCTCGACTTCTGTGTGACCCGGCGCTGAACCACAGTGAAATGAAAATAATTTTTCACAGCACTCACCCCAGAAAAAGTTCTGCTGACACGGAGTCACCGAGCTGAAAAGACTGTTAGATGCCATAGCCGCACGTGGATCTCCTCGGCTCTCTCCTCCTCTGGAGGTCGTGGTGACCCTTGAAGTCCTAAACTGGGAGCACAAATCATATCAAGGCATCAGAACGCAAGCGGCGGCAAACAAACAAAAGCAGCCGGCACACGGCCGCATGCTTCCCAGAGCGTTGAGGCACAGATATCGACGGCATATACGAGTGTGGTTAGAGCGTACTTACTGACTTGTTGGGTCTCTGTGACTGGGGTTGACCCACTCTGATTAACCATTTACGCCCCAGTGGCTCCCTCCTGTCGTCCTGGGGAAATCTCGTGCACCGCACTTGTGGTTCTGTGGTTGTTTGTGAGGGGAATGAGACATTCTCGCAATCCAAAAACGTGTAAGCTTTAAAACACACTTTTTTTCCCCTCCTGATGGGCTGTTACTGGAGAGGCTGGGTCATGTGTTCGGTGACATCAGAGCAGCCGAGAGGGTTCAGCCCACTTGTCAGTGGTCCTGCGTTTCCTACTCACATCCAGCGGGATGCAACCTCAGCTCCTGTCAGTCTGAAGGGAAGGGGCTGGGATATTTGGCAGCTCCGTTTCTGTCCTTCTCAACCTCTCCGCGTCCCGGTCTCATTCCTGTGCTTGTTAACTCTGCCATATAGACTCCAGGTGTGTCTCAGCGTAAGTTGCATAATCGGCTCTTTGAGAAATGACAGTCGCTGCGTTGGCTCTTGGATCACGTCTGGCTCTCGACGAGCTTAACGAGCACATTAGCGGCCGTGATTCATCCGTCTGTTTTGTGCGCCTCACAGGTTTGGAGTTTGGCACGCGGTCAGAGCGCGCGCCTCAGGTGTTTGTGTAAGCGCGGAAAAACATGTGCTTCTGCAGCGCGCTCTCTCTCTCTCCTGTTTCGGGGTCATGTTAGGTGCTGCGCTGAATTTTGTGTGTTCCTGTGACTTTAAAATCAAAATTTCACTTCCTAGTATTTAGACCAACACTTAAGTTAAAGGAGGGGCTGAGCCACAGAGCAGAGTGTCAGTTGAGAGTGAACTTTTTTTGATTTGGAGTAAGTAGGCACCGTAGAACAGCAACTTAGAACAGCCTAGCAACATTAGAACTGCAATTTAGAACAGCCTAGCAACATTAGAACTGCAATTTAGAACAGCCTAGCAACATTAGAACAGCCTAGCAACCACCCAGAACAGCCTAGAAACTATCCAGAACATCACAATAGCCATTAAGAAAAGCCCCAAAACCACTTATAACACCCTAGCAACCACTCAATTCTACCTAGCAATCACTTATAAGACCCTAACAACCACTCAGAACAACCTAGCAACCACTTAGAACAGCATAGCTACCACTCAAAACAGCCTTGAAACTATCCAGAACACCATAGTAGCCATTAAGAAAAGTCCAACAAAGGAAAGGGAAAGGAATGGAAAGGACGTGACGTGTGGCTAAGTATGGTGACCCATACTCGGAATTTGTGCTCTGCATTTAACCTAATAGCAGTGAGTAGTGAACAAACACACACACACAGACACACGCACCCACCGTGAACACGCACCCGGAGCAGTGGGCAGCCATTTATACTGCAGTGCCTGGGGAGCAGTTGGGGATTCGGTGCCTTGCTCAAGGGTCTCACCTCAATCGTGGTATTGAGGGTGGAGAGAGAGCGCTGGACATTCACTCCCCCCACCTACAATCCCTGCCGGACCTGAGACCCGAACACGCGACTTTTGGGTTACATGTCCGACTCTCTATCCATTAGGCCATGACTGCCCCTTAGCAACCACTTATTACACCCTAGCAATAACTCAGATCGGCCTAGCAACCACTTGGCAACCACTCAAAACAACCTAGCAACCACTCAGATCAGCTTAGCAACCACTGAGAACATCCTAGCAACTACTTACAACAACCTAGCAGCCACTTAGAACATCCTAGCAACCACTTAGAACATCCTAGCAACCACTCAGAACAACCTAGCAACTTTTAAGAACACCATAATAGCCACTCAGATCAGACTAACAACCACTTAGAACATCCTAGCAAATACTTAGAACAACCTAGCAACCACTCACAACAACCTAGCAGCCACTTAGAACATCCTAGCAACCACTCAGAACAACCTAGCAACTTTTAAGAACACCATAATAGCCACTCAGATCAGACTAACAACCACTCAGAACAGCCTAGCAACCATCTATAAAAGCCTAGCATCGTGATGGCAAGTTTGCATTCACGTATTCTTCCGAAACTGTAAAGATCTCCCGATGTTTCTCATAGACTGCATATATTATGGTATGGCGGTGCGTATGAAAATAATGAAAATCTCAGCTCAGAGGATGTGCTGTGGTCATGACAGGAAATGTTTCGCCCACAGCAGAGCAGACCGTTCGCTCCCTAAACGTCTGAGAACAAGACTAATCAGACAAATGCTTTATTGCGCTTAGTAACTTAACCCAGAAACACATAGCTGCATTATTTAAAGAGACAGTTCACCCAAAAATGTTTTGAAGAATGTTGGTAACCAAACAGTTGACGACATCCATAGTATGGGGAAAAATACTATGGAAATCAATGGCTACCTGCAACATTTTTCAAAATATCTTCTTTTGTGTTCAACATATGGGTTTGGAACAAATTTCGGGTGAGTAAAGGATGACAAAAGTTTCATTTAAAGGTGGAAGTAATATTAATAATATAGAAGTTAATGGCTACCGGCAACAGAAGAGTAATTGGGTGAATTTTTCCTTTAAGTTCAAAAGCCTGCGCTGCTATAGCATCGCGTCATACATATTTAAATTTTAATTGATTCATTGTCATTCTTTTGTACGATAATGTGGCTCATAATAGAAAGCAGTTTATTATCCATTTCCTGACACCAAATTACTGCCCACACAAAGCTGCTGATAAACCAAGGTTTATTTTAATGGGTTGCTTGTGTATATTTCTTAATGATAATGACATTAACTCTTGCGTGGAGGAACTTCCTGATTTAAAACATAAGCGCTGCTCACTGACTAAATATTTTAGTCATATTTTGCAAGCTTGAATTTTGACCATTTATGTGATTTGTGTAGTTCCTTAAGTGACTCGGATACTGAAACAACACAGACATACAAATAAATGCTAGCAGGAGCGCAGTTCATTCTTAGCAAATGTACTTCTGTTCTTCATTTTCCAGCCTAGAATTGATTGAATTTAGTAACTGATTTAATAGTAATATTTTATTTTATTCATTGAAATTTTCTTTTTTCATAGTTCGTAATTAAATATGGGAAAATGTTGCTTGTGACTTTAATGGATACATTTGAAATTTGATTTGATTTTTTTTTTTTTTTTAATATTTGATTTTATTATTCATTTTATTTTATATTTTACTTTATTTTGTTTTAATAATTTATTTTATATAAAAACCATACGCTGTTTAATCTTAATAATAATGTTTACTTTATTTATTTTATTTATTTATTTATTTTTTATTTAAGAAAGTACATGGGATGTTCAGTGAAGGAAAAAAATGTCTCATTTGCAGAAGTTGTTTTAAAGACAGGATTTTTATTCAATTAATTTTATTTTATAAGAGTGTTCAATGAGTAAAATTTTTCATTTGCAAAAGTTAAAGGCATGATTTTTACTTATTTTTATTTATTTTTTATTTTATTTTTATTTAAGAAAGGACATTCAATTAGTACAAAAAAATTATTTGCAAAATTTGTTTTAAAGGCAGGATTATTTTATTTTATTTTATATAATGCTGGTTATATTTGATTGAACTAGCATTCACTGATTAATCATTCACAGTTTGTGTGTTAGGAAAGTTTGTGATTTGTGCAGTTCCTTTAGTCACTCAGATGCTGAAACAACACAGACAGCATGTGCAAATAAATGCTAGCAGGGAGTGTGGTTCATTCTTAGTCAATTTATTGCCATTTCTCGTTTTCCACCTCAGAATTGAGTGATTTTTCACACTGGAAGGTCAAACGAGAAACTCCTGACTGCACATTCTGTTAATTATAGCCGCTCACGAGACAGACTGTATTTTCATTCATGCCGCTGACTTTCTGCTGTCTCTGAACACGTCAGCGCCGCTGCGAATATCTGCTCTTTGTCGGCCGAGCGCTGGTGGTCTTCCTGCGAGCATGGCTTCACTGTGGTCCTTGTGTGTGTGCCCTTCTAAGGCCCGGCTTTAGCTTGGCCCGCTTCCGTTCGGACCACACAGGCATAAACAGGGCATTAGATGCTAGAACATTATTCCTGGCTGCTGGAGGAAGTGCGCACTAATGCTTCCAGGAGACGTTACACCCCTTCACCGTTTCACACGTTCATAAATTAGAGCGGTTATGAGTTTACCGTTGAAAGCCATGCTCTATAGACGGCATTAAACGATGTTAAAGATTATGTTTGCTTGTTTAAATTCTATCAGTGGCATCAATTGGGCTTGAAATTGTTAATCGGGAACTGTCATACAGACTGATTTTGTTGTTGCATGTGCATACATTGTGAAATACAATGTGCCTTTTTTTAATGTAATCACCAAGTTTTGCACTTTACTATTATCTATCACAAGGAGTTGACTCACTAAAATGTTTAATATGCAATTTTTTTTTCAAGTCAAACAGGTTAAAACAGACTCTAGATATGAAACTTAAATATTAGATTTAATTTTTATTTAATAATTTATATATTAGTAAAATATTTTATGAATGCTAATGCTATTTTTTGACCGTTTGTAATCAGATATGGAAAAATGACTTCATTGGATCCATTGCAATTTGATTGCATTCAATATGGTTATTTGATATCATTTCTTTTTATGATATTATTGGTTGTTGTTTTTTTTCCTTGCCCATTTTGTCTTGGTTACATCAACAAAAAAGTCATTTCAGCGAGAGAAATATTTCATTTGATTTGATTTCATTTCATTTTACTAAAAATTGCAATGTTCCCCCAAATTTGGCTTGAGCATAATCTTTTAAGAGTTGTTCTTTCTTTCTTTCTTTGCTTTAGGCAAATCTCACTTGTCTGTTTTTTTAAATAACATACTGATTAATCTGTGCAGAATAAGATAAGGAGCATTCATTCAAATAGTAAATAGTGCTCATGATGTCTGTGCTTTTGTTGAATATCTTTGATTTTTAATCTTCTTTTTCAAACCAAGCCGTTTGTCTATTTAGTGCACAGACATCTTTTACATTCTCACAAAAGATAATTCCATAATTTATAGTCTCTAGGATGTTTTTGTGAGTGTTGACGGCCAAATTGACCTGGTGATGTGAAACGCTGTGGATTCATGTTGGCAAAGATCAGGACGAGTAGAACCGCAGCTGTGATCTGAACTGCTGTTTACGCATTCAACACATCGCAGAACTCTGGGATACGACAAGATCACGCTTGGCAGGTCTCGCCAACCCCAGTGGCTTTCGCTTGCGGCATGGGCACATCGTGAGAATGGCAATTAAAGGAGAAGAACCTGTTATTTCTGACAATTATCACAAGTCTGCTTGCTTGGTGAACTGGCACTTTGAGTGCTGAGTGACGTTTGAGGAGGCCGTGACTCATCACTGTCACACATGCATGCTGTCTAACGTTACGTCGCATGTGGCGGAACATGTCACACTGTCATTTCAGCCTTCATTTGACAACTAGTAATTTTTTCCACTTTGTCTAAGGAGCTAAAAAGGTTGAATACTTGTTGATTGGAGAGCTTACTTTTCATTCACACATTTTGGACACACAGTCCACCACAAAATAAGTTTCTTACATGCATACATATAAAAAAAAAATTATATATATATATATATATATATATATATATATATATATATATATAATGTATATATATATATATATATATATATATATATATATATATGTATGCGTGTTTGTGTGTGTGTGTATATAATATGTATATGTGTATATATTTGATGATTTTGATTGCTTCTATTGTCCTCATTTGTAAGTCTCATTTGTGAGTTTTTTGTCCCATAACTCTCAGGATCTTTTAAGAAATTTAAAACGACTGTCTTACTGCGTCCGACCTCGGCAGCGATGGCATGTTGCGTGCACCTTGCTTGTGCAGCTCAACAATCCTGCCACATTCAAAGACAGAAAGCCTTTCTGCCTTTGCCATCAGGAGATCATGACAGTGTGACTGCCTGAAGGACAATGACATAAAAGCCATATTTTTGCGCAGATTTTAACTTTTTAAGACTATGGTCTTAAACTTTTAATCAGCTGATGAACAGCCTGTTTGAGTTTATATGCAGTTTTCAATAAATTGCCTATTCTCTATTTTTTGTCTCTTGCTCCTGTTTCATCTTTTGGCATTTTGAAGCAGTACTTACAACCTGGTTATGATCCACCAGCGTGAAATGCGAATACTTGTAATGTTTCCCCCGGTCTTAAGGTTTTGTTCAGCAGTGTGTATATGTACAGTCATGGCCAAAAAATCCTTTTGATCTTTTATTTAAAAAATTTGCAAAAATCTAACCTTTCGTTGGATAATAAGAATTTAAAATGGGGTGAAATATCATTATGAAATAAATGTTTTTCTCAAATACACATTGGACACAATTATTGGCACCCCTAGAAATTCTTATGAGTAAAATATCTCTGAAGTATATTCCCATTCATATTCCCAATTCTGAGCACTCCAAGGTGATTCTGAACATGAAATTATCCAGCCATGGCTTCCTGCTTCACAGAAATATAAATAGGAGGGAAAACAAAGCCCAAATTCCTTTAATCATCATCACAATGAGAAAAAACAAAGAATATATTTCTGATGTGCAGCAAATGATAATTGAGCTTCACAAATTAGTGAAGTGGCTTTAAGAAAAGAGCTAGAGCAGTGAAAATTCCCATTTCCACCATCAGGGCAATAATTAAGAATTTCCAATCAACATAAAATGTTACGTAACCGCCTGGAAGAGGACGTGTGTCTGTATCGTCCTAATGCACGGTGAGAAGGAGAGTTTGAGCGGCTAAAGACTCTCCAAGGACCACAGCTGGAGAATTGCAGAAAATAGTTGAGTCTCGGGGTCAGAAAACCTTAAAAAAAACAAATTGTCAAACAGCACCTACATCAGCACATGTTGTTTGGGAGGGTTTCAAGAGAAATTCTCCTCGCTCATCCAAAAACAAACTCCAGCATATTCATTTATCAGACACGACTGGAACTTCAAAGGGGACTGGCTTCTATGATCAGATGAAACTAAAAAAATGAGCTTTTTAGCAGCAAACACTCAAGATGGGTTTGGTGAACACAGGGATAAAAAGTACCCCATGTGTACAATGAAATATACTGCTGTATTTTTGATGTTGTGGGCCTATATTTCTGCTGGAGGTCCTGGACATCTTGTTTAGACACATGGCATCATGGATTCTATCAAATACCAACAGATAAAAAAATCAATAAGTGACTGACTCTGTTAGAAATCTTATAATGGGTCATGTTTGGATCTTCCAACCGTACAATAATCCAAACACAAACCTCAAAAACAACACAAAAATGGGTCCCTGAGCACAAAACCAAGCTTCTGCTGGTCATTCCAGTCCTCTGACCTGAACCCTGCAGAAAATGAGTGAACTGAAGAGAAGAAGCAGCAACATGGAGCTGTGAATCTAAAGGGTCTGGAGTGATTCTGGATGAAGGAATGGTCTGTGATCTCTTGTCAGGTGTCTCTAACCTCATCAGGCATTATAGGAGAACATTTAGAGCTGTTAAATTGACAAATGAAGGTTTCAAAAAGTATTGAATAAAAGGCTGCCGTTAATTGTAGCCAATGTGTATTAGAGAAAAACATTTATTTCATAATGATATTTCCTCCCATTTTAAATTCTTATTATCCAATGAAAGGTTAGATTTTTGTGAATTTTTAAAATAAAAGATCAAAAGGATTAAAAGTGCAGATTAATTTTTACAGCCGCCTTTGATCATATTTACCAAGGGTGCCGATATTTTTGGCCATGACTGTGTATATACAATATTTAACAATGAGACAGGACCATATGTGGGCTTTATTTGTACAGTTAAATTTTTTTTTTTTTTTTTTTTTTTACATTTTAGTTTTAAGCTTTTGCTAAACATTTAACAGAAACAGTCTGTCTGTCTGTCTATAAACACATGTGGCTCATAGACAAAGCAGCCTCAAAAACGCTCTTATGCTCTTTAATAATGTCTATTATCTGTTTTCAGACAGGAAAACACATAAAATACTAATTTTCTAATAAATTAGAAAAATTCTAGAAAATGTGAAAATAAGCCAGCTAAATTGCTTTTTAGATCTTTTTATTTGTTTATTGTTTGCTTTTTGTAGCTTCACAAGCTCAGTTTATTGTAAGTATATTCAAATAAGTAATCTAGATGGCCTCTTAGATCTGACGTATTCATATTGTTATTTATTTGTTTATTTACTTGTTTATCTTAATTTGTCAATCATGCATTTAGTTTATTTCTCAATCTTTTGAAAATTTTTAAATATTTATCATTAATGTCACTCTTAAGTATAAAACCAGTTTTTCATTCATTGCACTGATTTGGAAATGATCTTGGAGACAAAAGCGTGTTTAACACAAATAAAAGGGTGTTTTTGATGTCTAATGAGCTTCCCAATGTTTCCTGCGCTCAGTTGTGGTAATGAGCTTAAAGAGGAGGAAAGGAAATGATGCAAATCACATCAGCCTCAAAAAATATTTAAGAAAGCATTACAGTCTTCATGCTGTTTATATCTGAATTAGATCCCTGGCTTTGCTGGTGCCGTGTGTCTATTTTAGTGCTGATTTTAGTTTGATAAACAGTTTCTTCATAACTTCTGTAATGTCTAAAATGACCGAGCATTTCTGTGTTGTGCAATATCCTGATCTTGTGAATCATCTTTTTAATTACATGGATATAAACACAGAAGATTTCCTGAATAGTTGGTTTTCTCACACAAAGCAAAAGTAATTGAGGTTTGCTTTTGTTTCTTCATCATTTTGGTTTCCTTATGAAGCAGTTTGTGTAGTCTAATATTGATCATGAATCTGGTTTATTTTTCGGTTTAGTGTTATTTTGACACCTCTGCTTCGGTTTGCGTTCTTGAAGCTGTTTTAAGTACAGTGGCTGGTGCGTTTTGTCTTTGTGAAGCATGATGACATTATTGCCGTGTTTTCCCCATGCGCTCCTGTAAAGTCATTTAAATGCAGCTGCAAATAAAGACCGGTCATAGTAGAAGAGTTACTCCTCTGAGAGAAATGTTTTATCTCAAGTGTTTTAGAAAATCAGACTGGACAGAGAGAAGCTCAGCGGATTAGACTGTAGTGCACGACGTTCTGTTTCTATCTGCTAGTTAGACTGCACTTCAGTTTGACTTTCATGCTGGAAGTGACTGGAAGTTTGAGCTCAACATGAAGTGCTGTTTGTAACCTATTTTACCTTTGTATTGTGACTATTACCGAAAGAAAACAGGAAATTCAATGAGAAAAAATGTCAAAAACATTTTCATTTGAAAAGGCATTTATTAATTTATTTTATTATTTTAATTTATTTTCATAAACTGATCGTTCAAAATAATAAAGTATATTCAATGAGACCAAAATCAAATTCAAACTTTTTGCAGTTGTTGTTTTAAAGACAGAAATTGTATTTTATTTATTTATTTTTTCAGAAAGTAAATGGCATATTCGCGGAGAAAAAAAAGTTTGAATTTTCATTTGCAAAAGCTGGTTTAAAGGCAGTACTTTTTTCTAATTTAATCTAATTTTACTTTATTTCATTTTTTATTTTACTTTATTTCATTTCATTTTATTCTATTCAATAATTATTCATTCATAGTAAGAGCAAGATTGTAGGGCTGGGTGATATATCGCATGCGATTGTCATGCTCATCTCGTCAGTAAAGCTACGCAATATCGCATTCACTATCGAAGGCGATTCATCTGCGATAATGAACGTGATATTACGTAGCTTGTCAGTGATCTACGGCTCTGTGTATTAAATGCCGCTCCATCTGAAAGCAGGTGATGGAGATTTACCGCTAATCATGGAACCGGCTTTACTGACCATATGCACATAATCATCGCGTTCGATATATCGCCCAGCCCTACAAGATTGTGAATTAAAAATGTAAATGGGATAATGAGAAGAAATGACAAACCTTTTCATTTGAACAGTTTTTAAAGGTGGTGTTTATTTTATTATATTTTTATGTTTTTTATTGAACTAACATGCTCTGATTAATTATTTACAGTAAGAGCAAGATTGTGTAAATGGAAAAAATCTTTTCATTTGAAAAGTTGTTTCAGTTATTTTATTTTATAACTAAAATGCACTGATGAGTTGTACACAGAAAGAGCAAAATTGTGTATTAATAAAGTAAATGCGTTTAATTTTGGTTTCATGCTAAAGTTAAACAGATATTGCCATCAGGACTTTAGACATAGAACTGTATATACTTAGATTTGCAATAAAATCCTGTCCTTATAATGGTCTTTATTCTCTTAAACTCTGGTCAGAAGAGTTCATGCCACTGCTTCAGGCGAATCCCAGTTGTCTTCCAGTAAGATGATTATTTAGAGAGCCCATGTGCCGCTGCTCTATGAGGTTTTGAGACGCTGCGCTCTGGAGTACAGTAGATCTGCTCTATTTGCCGTGTCTCTGTAGCAGCGGTTTGAGCTAATACGATACAGAGGCTTGTGTTAACATGTGGTAGCGTTCAGAGGGACCACACTTCAGTGTAATTCTGCTCTCCCTTCCTCTTACAGCGGGGTCTGGGAGTACTTCAAGGTTTCTGGCAGGTCTCTCATCATTTTCAGAGACCGTGTTTCTGGCAGCTCTTCCTCATGTGTGTGATGCCAAAAACATTCATTTCTAAATGAGAGTGGATAGTGGCCTTTGCAGATAGTGACTGAACACTGGACAGTCTGCTACTGACACTCATATGAAGTCACTGTGGGCTTTTTAGGGGTTTTATATTAAGCTTAGATTGACTTTTGTATTGTATGTTAAACATACTTTTTAATATTTCCACTTTAGTCTTATAAATGTAATAACATAATAATACAGTAAAATGCCTGTTTTTCCCATTTCCCCTATATTGTTTTTTGAAGATATTTATTGCAATTGAAAAAAAAAAAAAAAAGACAAATGAAGAATTGAAAAAAAAAAAGGTTTGTACATTTTAAAGTTAAATTATTCTACCTAATGGACTTTGAGAGTTCAAGAAAATGTAAGTCAGAAAAAAGTCAGTGAATTGACTTGTACCTGAACTTTAAAGGGGTCATATGGCATTGCTAAAAATAACATTATTTTGTGTATTTGGTGTAATGCAATGTGTTTATGCGGTTTAAGGTTCAAAAAACACATTATTTTCCACATACTGTACATTATTGTTGCTCCTCTATGCCCCGCCTTTCTGAAACGCTCAGATTTTTACAAAGTTCATCATTCTGAGAAGTGAGGCGTGCTCTGATTGGCCAGCTATCCAGTGCGTTGTGATTGGCCGAATACCTCAAACATGAGACGGAAATGTTACGGCCCTCACCGCATTGTGATGCTGTGTCCCGGCACGACGACACAAAAACAATAAAACCCATTACAAACGAGGCATTTGTTGCATCCAGTGGGGACATAATTACCGATTATAATGATCTTATTCTGTCTTTTAAACATTACCATGTCTGCATTTGTGATCGGAGAATCTACAAACAACAAGCGCTACTCTACACTGCTCAAAACTCGCGTTTGAATAGTCAGTGGCAAATTCTTTTATATTTTAAAACATACTTACAGGCTGTGAGTCAGAAGCGCCAGACTGTCCTTGCAAAGTTGGAATTATAGAAACAGCTTTATAGAAACAGCCTTTGAGCAGCTGGCAGCTACTCCCAGGTTCAGGAAATAATCCTCCGTAAATTGCGCTGCACACACTCTAATATTTGGGTTGAACTGTTCTGGAACAGTGTTGTAAATACAACTTAACCACTGATTTCTAGTTGTGTCCACTTTTGCAAACCCAAACAAAGTAGTTTCGCCTTCACAACAAAACTCAGCGTTCTCCAGGACATGGCGCCGGTAGCAGCAACAACACTACAGCGAGAATAAAAGTCCCGCCCTCTTTCTTTGTGTACGTTTGGGCGGTGTTTTGCAAATCTCCCCACACCGTGACGTAGACATGTGGGGGCGTGTTTGAATGAGCCATTTTAGAGGGGCGTGGTCGAGTCTTAACTTTTATAAAGAATATCTCTTTGGTTTTGAGACTTTAGTCTTTGCAACTTCAGGAATCTTATCTATGCACAAACAGCTTGTAACACTCCAAAGAGAAAGAAAAACTTGAAATCGCATCATATGACCCCTTTAAAGGGGACTCAACCCTCTTTTTATTTGTGATATACTGTCTCAGTCTAAATTACATTCACACTGGTGTTTTATGATGCCAAACAAATTAGAATGTAATAATAATAACAGCAATGATAATAATAGGCATATATTGTAAAACAATTGCACTGTAAAATAAATGAAAATGAATATTTCATAGGTATATTATTTTTTGCTTTACACTACAATAGGGAAATTACAATAATTCTTTCCTAATTTTTACACTTGAAAGAGATATTTTGAATTTGGACTGCATTTAAACCGCTAGCTGTCAGCAATTCGTACTGCACTTTTAAGCTTTTGTTTTGATGGAGAAGGCAGTAGAGCTTTGATTTTGAAAGAAAACTCCAGCTTCAGTGAAAACATGCTTACAACAACGCATCCCACTGCAAATCTAGTGAAATGCTGTAATCATCTGCCACGAAAATAAAGCATAACTGGTGGCCGTCGCTTTCAAGTACCCAAAGTCACATTAAACTCACAGCACATGCAATAAACAAGTTCAGTGAATTCACTGTGAACGGAGCCGTTCTGAGGCATACAAAACGCCTGAACAAACTGTGGCCTTCACTTTGAAACGTGTAACAAAAACAGACTTGATGAAGGGATTAAGCTATATTGAGCTTTTTTCATTTTTTAAAATTGATGATTATTATTATTATTAAATGTTAATTAAAATTTAATGCTCATTTTAAAATTATAAATATTTTCATCTTCTTTTATATTTTCATCTTATTTTCTGATTTAAAGTGTTTCACAAGTCATAAAAATTTTTTAAACACTTTTTTTTTTTTTTTTGTGAATTTATGGTGGATTTTCCTTTTAATAGATTCAAACTTTAGTATGAAGTCAAATCAACAACAACAAAAAAACATGTAATGCAGATTTACAATATCAGCCATAATATCAGTTGTTGACCATAACATAAAAATAACTATGGCCAAAATATTGTATCAGACAAAACTTCCACATCAATGTAGCCGCAGTATTTCTCACAGATGCAACAGCCAAACTTGCCCGGTGTGACTTTGGTCAAAATCTGGGCAGGCAGGGTGTGTAAATTCATGACTTTCCTCACTAGTCATATTTGCATATTGTGAGTGGTTAACAGAATTCAAATCAGCGGTGCAACTGGTCATCGCTCGGGCCAGAATTCAATATGAATTGTATTCAAACCAGCATTCAAATGACCTGAAACACAGCGTCGCTGTTAAGACTGAACAGTGACGAGATAAATGATCTTCACAACTGAAATGATGGAGTTTTAACTATATGCACAATGAAGGTCATTGTCACGTCTTTGCTGTTTCCAAACATACTTACAAAAATATTGATGTTTCGATGAAAGGTCTCAGTAACCAGAATAAATATGGCTACACAGTTACTTAAACATGTATCAAATGTCCAAAGACAAAAAGACGACTGTATTTGATTTGGAATAATGACTGTTTTTTAATGGACGTGGATGTTTGAATGTTTGGGAGCTGCTGGCAGACGCTAATGGCTTTTCGTCTCTTTACTGATTTCCAGCAGTGTAAAACGAATCAGATGAAAGCTGTCGCCGCCATGCATGCGTTTTCCCGGATCACTCATGTTCCGGAAAGGATGGACGCTGGAGAACGCGTTTGATTGAAGAGAGATAATTTAGTATGAATGTTGAAATGTGTGAAGCACTAAACACACGGTGCATGCGATGGACTGTTTCTGCTGCGTATCTGATGCCTTGATGTTTTTTTACATCAGTGTTATATCTGGACTGATCTCTTGTTTGAGTTCAGTGACTTAACGCTCTGATGTTTCATGGAAACATTTGCTATTTAGTCTTGATATCACCTCTGCCAGCGAGGTGTTCCTGTTTTCCTGCGCGTTAGATCTCTAATCACTGTTTTTATGAGCATATTGAGTCGTGCCTGGCTGCCGTACAAGAACACGGCCCTCTTGCCTACTCAGAAAGACAGTTCATGTCCAATAACATCCAGATTTATCAGATTTATCAGACGCGCACTTGGGGTTCTTTGGGTGTGTGAGCGATGGAGTTGTTGTTTGTGTCTCAGTGGGGTGTGAGCAGTAATATCTCATGTTGAGCATTGAGTTCTGTTGATGTAATGAAGACGTTTGCACATTATTCTGATGAACTGCCAATATGAATTAGATTTTTTGAACTAGAATTTTGAAGAAAGTGCGACTGGTATTTGACCTTGCAAAAGTTACTGCTCTGATTCTAGAGTGTTCTGGCTGGTTTTCAGGGCGTTGCAATGCAATTGTTAGTTATTTCTGTATTATTTTTATTTCCAATGAAAAAAGCAGGATTCACACTTAAAGGGGTCGTTGATTGTGTTTTCACTTTTTTAACTTTAGTTAATTTGTAATAGGGCTGCACGATTAATCAAATGCGATTGCCATGCGCATTTTGTCGGTAAAGCCGGTTCTGTGATTAGTAGTAAATCTCCATCACCTGCTTTCAGATGGAGCAGCATTTACGATATTATTACGCAATTATGAAATCAGACGATATTATTATGCAATTATGAAATCGGAGAAATCGTTTGTGATAATGACTGCTGTTTACATAGCTTCTCAGTGAACTACGGCTCTGTGTAGTAAATGCTGCTCTATCTGAAAACATGTGAAAATACCACATTTAATCATGTTTTTACTCCAAACTCCCTTCATAACATAACAATAATGGATTTTCAAGTATCAAAATTATTGTTTTAAAGCAGCGGTTCGTAATCCTGTTCCTCGCGTCCCCCTGCTCAGCTCGTCAGCTCCAAAGAACTGTGTTCCAATTATACACTTTATGTGCATAGACAGACAGACAGTTTTCACATAGCTACGAAAAGTGTTAAACATGGACACACACACGGTTGTCGTGCTGTAGTAAAGCTTTAATCAAGATAAAACCATATATTAAAAGCTAACATAAGCAGTAGCATTTACAAATAACAGCGTATCTAAAAGAATGAGACAACAACAAACAAAGAAACACCATTCTGAAACGTCCTGTAAGAGCCTTGCTTGCACAGGTTCTGCATATCCTCTTCACTAATATTCTCTGTGTCTCAGTCAGGCTCAAATTGATAAGCGATATTGACGATGCTATTGTTTACAATACAACCGGAGCACATTCTGAGGTGAGGGGCATGACGTTTCTGAAAGCGCACTGGCGGTTTAGCAAATCACAACACACTGGGCCGGCTAATCAGTCTGAGCCCATTGCGTATTTCTGAGGGAGGGGCTTCATAAAAACAGGAAATCATCCGAGCGTTCATTGGAGAGCGGTGTAGCATAAAGGTAAATTATGTGAAAAATAATGTGTTTTTAAAAAAAATTGTACAAAAAGCACAAATGGATGATCAGGATCATCAAAATTATTTTTAGATTATAATTATCATTATTACTTTTAATGTTTTTAAATAAATTATATAAATATACTTTTTTATATATTTTTTTTGTGGGTGTGTGTGTGCGAGTTAATATTTAATAAGTTATTTATTTAACTATTTAATTTAATCATGCACCATAAGGAAGGAACATTTGGTAATCTATTACTATATTAATATATTGCTAAAATATATTAAATATTAATTTTCAATGTTATTTGAATTTAGATGTAATGTTTTCTGTAAACTGGTTATATTTACAGAAAACATTCAGTCACAATTTTAATAACCTTGAAATATATGTGTGTGTGTATAACCAGTGGCATTTTTTAAACCTTTATAAGGACAATTTTTATAATTACAGAATTGTTATATTGTGTATATATATATTTATGTATTTGTACTGTCTTTTATGCCAAATGCTTAAAATGTAATGCTTTCTTTAAACATTAAACATCCAAATGTTATGAATTAGCAAATATCATTACTGAATCAAATCGAAAACCTGTGAATCATTAATCAAATCGGTTCGCTGTCTGCCCAAAGATTTCACACTTAATAAATATATATTTACTTTTTTTTTTTTTTTTTTTTAACAATGCACATCCGTAAGACAAAGCACATTTATTAATATATTAAATAAGGTGAGTTTTGACTTAATGTCGTCTTTTAAAAAGACAAAAACAGGCACAAAAACAAGCAGGCCTCAGGGAAGTAGCTAATGAACGGTTGCTTGCATTATAAATTAGAGAATGTGCTGTTGTTTTTTTAAGTCTTTTCTACCAGGAAACAAGCTTCTAAAATAAAAAAAAAATTGGACATCAGAGAGATTAATTTTATTTAATATCAAGCTTTATAATCAATCACAGCTCCAGAGAGGCAAAAACCACAAAGCCTGATGGTAGAAGCGTGCTTCAGGAGATAATCCGACAGTTTGGTGACCGTTGTGGGGGTAACGGGGGGAGATTTAGAGAAAAGATCAGAGGAAACCACAAGCCCACAGAACTGGCCAGAGAAGCGTGCCGGCTTTCAGCAGCAAGACGGCATCTTTATATCCTAAAGCTCTGCTTCTGCCTTATTACTGCAATTAGCCAATGTCTTTAGGGGCTTGAGGACTCGATTGCTTCTTTTCATCAGCGGTGGACTTGAGCGGTGCTTCTCTGCGGCCCAGCTTGTCGTCATATGTGCTGAAATACGTGTGCATTGCATGACCGTAACAGAAGCATGGCTCACCAGAAATAATTTCATATGAATCACTAATTATTTAGGCAATGGGCATTGAAAATCCACAGTGGATTCATGCCAGACAGTGTTCAATGGATTGGATTTACTAAATAATGAAGTTAAGCTGCTGGATTTATTGGGAAGATCCAACAGATGAAACCTTGTTAATATCCAACAACCTCAGATTTAGTTGTTGAATTTGGGTTGTGTGTTCTGAGTAAAGACATGCATACAGTCCTTAAATTAATTTGATAAAATGTATAAATCCAGCACTGAAATCTGATTTTAATGAGCCACTTCAAAGCGGTTGAACAATGGCAAATCAGTTGATTTCTATATGCACTGCATGAACTTATATGAAGATTTGTTTAATTTTATGTGTTTTTTGCTAAAATAGTCCTTTACATGCTGATCTTTGAGCAGGAATGTGTATTAAAACAGGCTGAAGTCCAGAGAGATTAAATAATTGTTTTAATAGTTTAGGTCCAAAAAAACGTATGAAAAAATAAGTATAAAAATATATCATGGATTCCACAAAAATATGAAGCCTTGCAACGGTTCTCAGCATTGATCTGTATAATGACAAATGTTTCTTGAGCTGCAAATGAAGGATTCTAATATGGCATCATTTATGATATGTTCACATATAAAAGTTATTTTAAAATGTAAAAATATTTTGCTATTTTTACTGTATTATTAATCAAATAAATGCAGCCTTGGTGAGCAGGAGAGACTTTTGTTATGGCTTCATTAAAATGTGTAGTAAACTAAAATTTCTCATATTTGTCTTGTGCAACTGAATTCTTTTACACTGATTAAGCCTTTAACAATAGCCTTATCCTTTGTTTAAATATTACCAGACTCCATTCATTATGACTGAATACGGTACGTTAATGCTGCTTCGCAATCTTAACTAGTAATTATGTCAGCTTACTGTATGTGTTCAAACATGCTTGCATTGAGATTATGTTGGTGGAATGAATGCTGGTATAAAACAGACATATTTTTGTGGTGTTTGCCAAGTCAAGCATTACTATTACTATTGCTCAGAGTTAGTGATTTGAACAAACCCCTGACCGTAAGTATTAAACTTTCACTCCCACAAATTAGTCCAGATTTCTTTCATTATAATAACATTTCACATTTCATGACTAACAGAGGTGCAGAACATCGGTAGCCAGTCTTTGACTCGTTAGATTGATTCCACTTATAGTTCATAAGGTTCTCCATTCCTCATGATTGGAAGCTTCCCTGGCTGTTTTACTGTATTATGATTGTGAGATGGCTCGTGAATTTACCTTTGACAAACATTTCACTTTCTGCCCCTACGCGGTCCTTAATAGTGCTGAAGCATGCATGTGCTATTTACGTCCGCCTTATTCTCCGTGCGTTTTACTATCTGCGGTTTTTAGAAATTGGAAACAACCAAACATTGTTGCTATGGCCTAGAAAATAAATTTCAACCAGCTGTGCCCTAGTATTTTTAGATATGCTTTTAGGCACCGAGGGACTTTTTTTGGGGTTTTGTGAAGATGTCGGGCTCTGCATTTTCACACAGTACCCTGAAGTTCCTCTTCGACATAATTACAGCTTTCTATTTGGAGCTAATCTGAAGGAGTCTGTATGGGCAAATAATGAAAATATATAGCAGATGCATCATGCAAAATAATGAAATTCTCAAACAGAGCTTGAATGGCATGAATTAAAGAAATAGTTCACCCAAAAATGAAAGTTAGCTGAAAGTTTACTCACCCTTAAGCCATCCAAGATGTAGATGAGTTTGTTTCTTCATCAGAATTGGAGAAATGTAGCACTGGATCCTCTGCAGTGAATGGGTGCCGTCAGAAAGAGTCCAAACAGCTGATAAAAACATCACAATAATCCACACCACTCCGGCCCATCAGTTAATATCTTTTGAAGCAAAAAGTGTGTGTTTGTAAAAAACAAATCCATCATTTATGCATTTTAACTTCAAACCTTCACTTCTAGCCAAATTAGAGCCTATAATCCATAATAACGCTTACTCCACGATCTTCTGTTGTCTCTCACATCAAAATCCACCCACATATTTGTTTAGAGCTGTTTTGGACTGTTTGATCTGTGCAGATTTCTCTCCTGATTCAGACAAGACTACTTTTTCCTGGAGAAAGCATTATTATTGATAGAAGGACTTGTAACAGTTGAAAGCATTTTAATGATGGATTTTATTTCTTACAAACACAAAGCTTTTCACTTCACAAGACGTTAACTGATGGACTGGAGTGGTGTGGATTATTGTGATGTTTTTATCAGCTGTTTGGACTCTCATTCTGACGGCACCCATTCACTGCAGAGGATCCATTGCTGAGCAAGTGATGGAATGCTAAATTTTTTCAAATCTGTTCTTAAAAATCAGATTTATCTACATCTTGGATGGCCTGAGGGTGAGTACATTTTCAGTTTTGGGTGAACTAGTCCTTTAAAGAGCCTCTTCTGCTTCATCTCTGCCCCATAAACTAGGAATGATTGTGCATCCCGTCCGGATGAGATGCCTGTCCATGGAAGTTTGGAGTTAACTGTGAGTGCTGTGTAATGTGCGGGACATGTAATATGTTTGAGTCGTTGGATCAGGGGAACAGAAGCCGCTTTGGTGGGACTGTGATTGGAGTGAATCATGTTGGCTAACTCAGTGTGGGCATCACACATATGGAAACACTCTGAGGACTCAGAAACTCAAGACCGACAGTCTTAGACAGAAGCTTTTATAAACAGGACTAAGCCAGTATTAGAGATGGTATCAGCTTTCTGCTGTTGTCATGTTGCGTAGACAGAGGGATATAATTAACGAAGGACTGAAAGTGATTGTTGTACATGTTGACTACATATTCATTAATTCAATATGTGTAAAAAATGGTATTATTTAAAAGTAATTCTCATAGATTTACCATAATAAGATTGCTTTGACTTGTCAAGTGTTTCTCATAGAAAGCATTGATATTAAATGATGAGCAAAGACAGACTTTAAGAGAAAAACATGATGATCTGAGCTGCTATTCGGATTTTATACTTCTTACTGTATGTCAACAATTGGCTCATTTGTTCATCAGTTTTTATTCCTGCTAAGGAAAAACATCCGATTTTTATTTTAGAAGCTTGTTTCCTGATAGAAAACTGCATAGTTTGCTGATTTCTGACAAAATTAAATAAAAATGGACCCTATTGACTGTTATTATACTGTATATTCCTTGTCTTCATGATTCAAGAAAAGAAAAATTGTTATTTAATTCAAAAATGTAAAGAGAAAAATTAAAAAATTTAAAGATAAAAATGTAATGTAATGTGATAGTTCACCTGAAAATGAACTTTCTGTCGTCATTTAGTTGCTGTAATGTCACTATAAACCGATATGACTTTCTTATATGGAGAACAAAAGGAGTTTGAGTTTGAATAATGTCATGGTTGCTCTTTGTAATTACAGTGAATGGTGTTTTCAAGCCTCAAAAAGACACGAAAGCATGATAAAAGCATAATAAATCATTGATAAAAATAGTCTATACAACTTTTGTTCTGTGTCGAAGTGATATGATGGTTTTGAGTGAGGAGTCGTGGTTAATCTGCTCCTCCAGTGGTTAGTTAACCATTCCAGATCATTGAATTAGTGAGTTGAATCAGTGAACGAATTGTTTTGTGAACTTGGTCAGTTGGTTCATTTGAAAAGGTCAGCGAGTTGTTCTCTAGCACACAAATATTCAAGACGCTTCCTGAGACGGAGTCCTGAGTTTTGAATGCACAAACTGTGGTTGTGTTGGGACTATCGCATGCTGTGTTTTCCTCCCTGACCCCATGTTTGTTAGTGAAAATCCAGTACTCAAATGAAATGGCATGTGTGAGCTAATGGTCTGTGAGCGGACGCAGCAGCAGGTGCTTTGGGTATCTGTGGCTTAGGATGTGGCTTTCGCCAGAGCGATTGTTCTAAACAAGAGAGGCAGGTGGCCTATGGCACAGGAAGCTGGTATTGTGTTGTCGCTGTTTGAGTTTGGACAGTTCCTCTCATCAATAACCCCGTGAGTCACTTTGCTCTTTAGAGTTTGGAGCTTGTTGTCCCGTGTGTATTGTCGTGACTCTTTTCCCATGTCTATGTCAGAGTGTACAGTATGTTCTTATATAATAGTGTTATACAGTCTAATATGAATATAATTAATCTCGCTGCTTTGATGAAATACTGTACGTTCGTGGACCTTTGTTTCCAATTAATGGAAAATAAATTGATAAACCCTTGTGAGGCCATACGTTACAGTGATTTTACTATGGTTTTGTTAGTCTCACTGTGAAGCACAAAAATCAAAATGACTGTCATGTGCTTCTTCAAACTGCTTTTTTGGCAACATGAATGTGATAAAATAAACCAATGGTTAATAAACAATTTGACATGTACAGATCATTAAAGGGAAAAATGACATAAATTACATGATAACATTTTAATTAATATAAAAATGTAGTGAAAAAAATAAACCCAGTTTTGGACAACACTAATATGCTTTGGTTTGTAAAGAAGAATTTGTGAACTCTCTTTATATATCTGAATTTCCATTTTTATCTATTCAGTTTGTGGAATAAAAAAAAAAAAAAAAACATAAGACAGAAGACTTCTTATACAATAAAGGGTTGCAAAAAAACTCTTTATGGAGCTGAATTTCCACAAATAAATAAAGGACAAAAACAAAAATTATACTCTGTTGTCATGGTACCAAAATTTCAGTATTCGGTACCGATACCAGTGAAAATCCACGGTTCTCGCTACCAATTTCGGTACCACATGCTAATTAAAAAACACACTATTTTTAATAATAAAGTCAAACAAAAATAAAATGTACTAAAATCAATGCCGTTCTTTATACTTACTTATTTACATTTTAGTTTTTCCACAAGAAATAAAAGTATGAAAAACAGTAAACAGTAAAGTTTCACCCAAATTTAATTTATCTTTTAATTAATGAAATTTAAACATTTTATTTTTTTTTTGGCAAGTAAAGGTGATTTTACTATTAAAATTAAAATATGGAAGAAATATTGTGTGATTATTTCTATAAAAATAAATATACATTTTTTTTTCAACAGTAGTAATAGTATCACATACATTCTACTAAATAATAGTATTATATTTCTGGCAGAATGTCTTTAAGATAAACTTTTATTTTGACGGGTTGCCGTGAATACCTTTTTAAATTTCTGCGTGTAGCGATATGATCTGACGCTGGTTTTACTCAAATGAAACGGTAAAATGCTCGTGAAGTGACTCTCAGAGCAGTTCTGTAGATGTTGTTTATGTATTTATGTCCTCATTGAGACGGCAGATGCTGAAATCACCGCGAGCGTCACACACGCTTCAGTGAGTATAGTAAAAAAAGAAATTCATTCATTCACACCGAGACTCGCAGAACATGCGGGATTCATATCTGAATCGACTTTTGCAGCTTAATATTTACAGATACTAGTTGATGTTGTGATTTGATTTTAAGTGTAATGACCTACTTTTGATTAATTCATCCAAACTTTGACAAACTCCGTGACATTTCGTGCTAACATTCCATTTATTGTAAATTCCATTTTTTATAACTGGATTCCGCGATTCTGTCCGCGTTTTTTGCGTTTTCTGCAGCCGTACACGTCAGGAACCGGGTTGACCGGGTACTTGGTATCACCGGTACTTAAAAAACCTGGTACCGTGACGTTTTCATTTTTTTTAGTACCAACTTGGTACCGAAGTACCGCGTCTTTTGACAACACTATACTCTGAAACAATGTTCACTTGCTAGTAAAATTCACCAATAATTACAAAGTAAATCAAATTTTCCTTTTCTGTGTATAGGCTATGATTAACACACACACATATTGGTGTTAAAATGTATCACTTTCTTGTTTTATCGATGTGTGGTTAAATGGGTAAACTGGTGTTGAATATAAATTTTTAGGGCTGGAAATGAATTGCTATTGGTATTTACTGACTTAATCACTCCCCAATTGATTTATTCTCTTGAAAAAATGCTAGATTTCACATGGGCATCTGTGTCAAACAGATGTTTGCAGTATGTTTGGCTTTGCCGGGGTGTGGTTGTGTTACCGTGTTTTTTAATTCACTTGTTAAAGCTCTAATGACCGTGGCGAACGCAGACGCGCTCTCCGTGTCGCTGTAGCTGGGGACATTTTCGTGTGAAATTGTTTTATATGGCCATTTTGTGCATTTACAAGATCCATTCATTTACCTAAGCACATTCTTGAGATTTACAAGTTCAATTTTAAGCAACCCAAACTTCATAACAGGAAAATATAGTTAAACAAGCAGCGAATTCCCCACGAGGTGGGCGGTTTGAAATGAGCCCGAGAAAACAGAAGCTGTGGTGGACTTTTAAGTGTTGTTTTTCAGTATTTCAAAATTACCAATACTAACCATATCCTGTTATTGAAGCACTGGTATCTTTATTGCATTGTGACTGATATGAGTAACGCACAGATTTCCTCCGGTCGTTCTCGAAGCATGACTGGACACGTTCGAACGCAACACACCACTGTGTCACCCTATTAGTGGGATTGTATTTTTGACATTGCGGTTGAGTGGGTGTGTCCCGAACCCTAATTTTACCATTTGCTGCGGTCTGTTGTTGGTGTAATTTTGCTTAAATAACGGTTTGGATTCAATGTGTTTTTTCTTTTTTTAATAGCCCAGCACCCTGCCGACCCTTCATGCAATTCCTGGCCCTTTTCCGCACACAAAATGCACATCACATCTGAGACAGCTATGCCCAGATGCTGTAATGTAAATGTTGATTCACAACCAGCAGTCTGACCATCCGGAAAGAGCCAAGACGTCGTGCGTGCCAAGAGCAAAATAGATCTCAGCTGAAGACTGGCATGTTGAGTTTGAGGGCCTTCGTTTGATTCACAGAGCAGCCGTCAGTAACACATGTCAAACGTCTCCAACCATCAGTGGCTCGGCTGTCAGAACCAGAAAGTGTGTGTCTGGCCGGGATGAGGGTGTATATGCTGCACAACTGCAGAAATGTGTCAACCGGGAGAGATTTTAGGTACAGCAAGTACATCTACACATTCTTTTTTATGATCATTTTGCACATTTTAGAGTAGCAGTGAAGTCATGAAAACTCAAATGGATTTATAGGAATATAATATGTATGGGAATAATAATAAAAACTGTTCTATTTGAATTTACTGACTTTATTTTAGCTCTGCTCGCTATGAACATTATTCTCACTATGGCCATAAAAACAACACATTTTTTATTTAGAATAGTGTGCTAATGAAGTTCATGAAGGTAGTTAACCTTATGAAGTTAGTTGAAAAAATAAGTATATATTTGCTTTTTGATTTATAATATATATATATATATATATATGTATATATATATATATATATATATATATATATATATATATATATATATATATATATATATATATATATATATATATATATATATATATATATATATATATATATATATATATATATATATATATATATATATATATATATATATATATATATATATATATATATATATATGTATATGTGTGTGTGTATACACGCACACATACACACACAGTCAAACCAAAATTATTCAGACACCAGATTTTTGATATTTTGGTAACACTTTACAGTAAGGTTGTATTAGTTAACATTAGTTAATGCATTAGTTAACATGAACTAACAATGGACAACTCCACTGTTCATGATTACTTAATGTTTTGTTAATGTTAATTTACAGATTTACTAATGCATCTCTTTACATTAACAGATTAACTAGTTAATGTTGTGGTTAATGCATTATATAAAATGAACTAAAAATGAACAACACATCTGTTCAGCATTACTTAATCTTTGCTCATGTTGACTTATTCATATACTAATATTTCTCTTCACATTAACAACTTAATTAGTTAACGCTAATTAATATATTAGTTAACATGAACTAAAAATGAACAACACATCTGTTCAGCATTACTTAACTTATTCATATACTAATGCATTAGTTAACATGAACTAACAATGAGCTATGCCTGTAAATAGCTTTATTTAATAATCTTTATTTAATTATACTACATACAGTATATGCACATAAGTTTATTTAGCAGCTAACACACACAATGGATAAACAATACCAACTTCCCATTTTGGCACTGATTAGGGCTATTTCTAAACTTGGAAACCATCTAAACATCAACTGATAATGTGTCTCATGTTTGTAGGCTGTTGAGCAAAGATTAAGTAATGCTGAACAGATGTGTTGTTCATTTTTAGTTCATGTTAACTAATATATTAATCAGCGTTAACTAATTAATCTGTTAATGTAAAGAGATGCATTAGTAAATGTGTAAGTAAACATTAGCAAAACATTAAGTAACCCTGAACATTCGAGTTGTTCATTGTTAGTTCATGTTAACTAATGCATTAACTAACGTTAACTAATACAACCTTATTGTAAAGTGTTATTTTTTACTGGGTGCAGGACTCTATAGTTCATTTATGTAAGTGAGGATAACAAAATAAAGTAAACTGTGACATAGTACACACAAAAATTCTTCATACAGTGGACTACCAGAAAGATTTATTAAAAAAAAAAAAAAAAAGGTACCAAAAATTTGATTTGACACTTTGACCCGACCATGTTTTGTTACATACCTTTCTATCAAAGTTATCTGACATTATCAAGATGAATTTGTATTGAAACAGTTTAACTCTGAGTTCTTGTCATATTTTATTACTATTTTCTGAACTACAGCCAATAAACTGTGATAATGTGAGAAATGTTGAAGGTGTCTAAATAAATTTTGATTTGACTGTAATTCATTTGTGATTATCAAGATGAATTTGTTCTGACACAGTTTAACTCTGAGTTCTTGTCATATTTCATTACCATTTTCTAAACTATTGCGAATAAACTGTGATAATGTGAGAAATGTTGAAAGTGTTTGAATACATTTTGGTTTGACTGTATATATACAGTAGTCTACATTTGAAGTGAATCAAAACCTTTCATCAAAGTTGTGCTAAAACCAAAACAATAGCAGTTCTTGTCCTAGGACAACTTTGATTAACATGTTTGATTCATTTCACTTCAAATGTTGAATACTGTGTGTGTGTGTGTGTGTGTGTGTGTGTGTGTGTGTGTGTGTGTGTGTGTGTGTGTGTGTGTGTGTATATATCATTCATTGCAAAGTCAGGTCTCTTTTTTGATGTGCATTATTGAATTTATTCAGTAAATGTGTTTTATAGTTCATGCGCAGGTGGACGGAAACATAGCTAATGTTAATAGCCAAAAAAACAAATCAAACCAAAGGTAACAAATGAAAGAACAACAACAGAGAAAAAGGGATCTCAGGTGTTATGTAATGTGATACACAACAATACTGACTCAACCAATGGCGTGAATTTATTTCTGTTTGGCTGACCAATGGCAGTGTTTGGGAAACCAGTTTAAAATGGTCATTCATTTTGCATTTCTGGTGTCTCTAGTGGCACAGAAATGAAATACTTCACCTTTAATTTCTAAATGATTTGCATTCAATTTCAAGCCAAAGTAACTCTTGTGATTCATACATTTACCGTTATATGAAGTTCTACTCTTCAGAGCAGTGAACTGTCCTCAGCTGATTTTAGGGCCGTAGTTATTCTCTTGTAGTTGCTAGTTAAACTCTTGTGGGTCGACAGCGAACGTCATGATCTCTTCTGTCCGTCTGTCTGGCTCTGCTGTGGAGTTTTATTGGTCTGATCCAGACACTCCTGTCACTGAGTTAGTGTGAGTGATGTGTCAGTGTCTCCGCTCACTATTTACAGTAGTTTAGTCAGCAGTGCATCTGAATTATATTGAAAAAGTTGTGCTGTGTTGACATCACTGCAGCAGAATGTAAGCAAACACAGCAGATCCAGCGCTCTGACATTTCCAATGCTAGATATGATTCTGTTTGTTTAATTGGCATTGCACACAATGAAGGTTAGCTTCTTGACATGTCAGAAAACAAACACATCACATTTAGGAGCCAAAAATACTTCCAGCCAACGGAAACTCATGATCATATGTCAAGTTTGCTATCTGTAAAATAAACGTGTTAAACTTGGAAAATTAAGAGGAAAAAACAAAAGTAAAAGAAGTTTGTGTACTTACAGTAAATAGTTTTATATGGGAATGAACTACTCATCCCATGATGCACTGCAAATGATGTAATCAAATCAAGCTTACATTTATGTATTTGGCATGCTGTTTTATCCAGAGTGACTTGTATACATTTCATCAGTTTATGCATTCACTGAAACTGAACCCATGACCTTGGCGTTGCTATGCCATAACGTACCGTGGTTCTTATCCGGAGATTAAATATAATTTAAAGAAGGTTGACACATTGATTGCTCTCCCTTTTGACTTAATTATGAGTGATTTAATGTTTAATGTTTTTTCCATTTCATTTTTGAGTGTGTTTATTTTTCTATTTATTTATTCAGTCGTTAATTTATTTTTAGTATATTTATTAATTTATTTGCTTATTCTTTTTGTTCTTGTTTATAATTAATTATTTTTCTTTTTATTTATTCTTTCATTCATTCATTCGTTCATTTTATGAATATAATCATTCATTTTATTAATATATTTATTCATTTAATTTGTTCATTTATTTTTCTTTTTATTCATTTATTTATTTATCTGTTTGTTAATTCATTCAATAATTTTTTTGTATTTTTATTATTTTTCTTTTTATTAATTTTATTTATATATATATATATATGTGTGTGTGTGTGTTCATTAATTTTTATGTATTAATTAAATTATTTATTTATTTACTTATTCATTCATTATATTTCATTCCTTCATTCATTCTGTTCTTTTCATTCATTCATTCATTCATTCATTTTTTGGCATATTTATTAATTTATTTGCTTATTTTTCTTTTTATTCATTTGTTTTTATTAATTCTTTTTTAATACATTTATTTATTTATTTATTATTTATTTATCCATTCATTCATTCATTCATTCATTCATTCATTCATTCATTCATTCATTCATTCATTCATTCATTCATTCATTCATTCATTCATTCATTCATTCATTTTTTAATGAATTGATTTAGTTAGTTAAGTTTTTAGTTGTTCAGAAGTCGACCCGTTACACTGAGCATCTCTAGTCTAGAGTAACCGAGTCTAATGAGACCCACAAAGCGTCTCGGACACTCTCTCAGTTTAACTCAAACCCGCTTCCGCTGCTCAGACGTTATCTGTCTCTCCGCAGACGTGAGGAGCGAGGGGAACGGCCCACGTCAATAATCACTCACTTCTCTTCATTAGGCGCTGGCAGCAGAAGCTGTGATTTGCGGGTGGCATGTGTTTGTGATTTGGGAAGCCTCCGGGTGCAGCGGGGTTCACGTGTTGTCCTGCACTCAGACCCAGGTGCTTCTCAGCAACTTTTACCTCAAATGAAAGTGTCCTGCCAGTTTCTTTCGGCCTTGGGTTTATTAGGATGAATGATCTGTGTTTTTGTTCAACCAGACCTCAATGCAGGAGTCACAGATTGTGCCAACTCGGCTGTTTTGTGTTTTCTGGAGCATGTTGAATTAAATTGATTCAAATTGAGTCTGCAGAATTGAATCTAACAATACAAAATGTACTGTACATTTTATTTTTATTTTTTTCTGACCAAACATCTTTGCACATTTTATTTTTCATCAATTTCTACATTATTAAACTTATTTGATTTAATAATCATTCAAAAGAGAGATTAATTTGTGTGGCTGTTTATTTTTCTAATAAAACATCTACATAGATTTTTGAAAGAAGACTTTTCTGTTCACCAACACTGACCAAATCAGTATTGATCAAATACAAATTAATATATTTGATCAAAAACACAGGAAAAACAGTAATATTGTGAAATATTTTTACTGTTTAAAATAACTGCTTTCTGTGTTTAATATACTGTGTAATTTAATTTATTTGTGTGTTGCAATGCTGAATATTCGGCTTTGTTTAATGCTGAAAATTTAGCTTTGCATCACAGAAATGAATTACATTTTAAAATGTATTCAAATGGAAAAGTTATTTTAAATCATAATAATACTTTTTCATTCACACTGTTACAATATTTTCTGTATTTTTGATCGATTAGCCTTGGTGAGTAGAAGAGTCTTCATTCAAAAACATTTAAAAAAATCTTCAATACTTCAAAAGTATCTTGATGAACTTTTGACTTTCAGTGTATTTTATGTTTTCTACATTTATTAAGCTTGTTTGATAGCTCATAAATGATGTAAATTAGCATCTGAGAGAATAATTAATCCCATTTATGTCTGTTTGACCTGTGTTGAAACGTCCACTGTGAATATTTCAGAAACATACTTCTCGATCGTACATGAAATGGCTGTATTTGTTTGGACGAAGTCAAATAAGCGGTGGGTAATAAGTGTTGAAGGTCTCAATAACGCTTGCCAATGCATTGAACAAAATAACAAACTGAGCTTTCACTTACGGCTGGAGCTGCCACAACTGTTTATTTTAGCAGACAGTGTCTGCCAGTAACTTTATAGATTTTTAAACACACATTCAGAGCTTTTGTGTCGTTTGACGGGTAGAAACAGAGCACAGTGTGTGTGTGTGTGTGTGTGCGTGCTCATAAAGAAGCACTCAGTGAGGTTTAATGTTCATTTAAGACAAGAGATGAAAGTTCACCTCCATTGGTCACACTAGACTTTGTGCTCCATTCATATGCATGCAAATCTTAGCGTATGCATACAGTAGTTGTTTAGTCTTTCTCTGTGTACCAAAATTTGAGTTTTGTGGCACCAAAAAGACGTTTGACCAACAGTCAATCTAAATGTCACACATACTAATAACATGAGCCTCAGAGCTGCATGATTTGCATTGTTACAGGAAAGTTCAGTAAGCTAGTATGTTGGCATTCTTTTTATCATATTTTACATTTTTTGTTGTTTATTTAAACAAAAACAGAAGCCCAAGAGCATGACATCATATCCATAATAATAATAATAATAATTATTATTATTACTTCTAAAATATAATTTAAAATATTATTAATCATAATAATTTTAGCCCATTCATTTCTGTAATTAGATGGGTTTTCTGAGAGAAAAATGTATGTTTATTACAGGGGGAAAAAGGAAAACGACTAAACTAGAATAATGTGCGCTGATAAATTGTTCCCATCAGTTTTGTCTTCCTGATGGTTTTAAAGTGTGACCCTTTGCGTTTCATGCAGATTTGGTGTGTTTTATAATCTGGATTTTCTCATTGCAGTAATTCAGAGCTCAGAATACTCACTAATGTCTGTCCCTCATATCAAACTTCACGTCTGTTTCTCCGTCTCCCCGCTGTCTGAAAATAGCCCAGGTCCAGCTCAACCCCACCCTATCACTGTAAACGCCTCTGAGCCTGGAAAACTCCACCGCACACACACACACTCCAAATACAGCTCAAAGTGGAAAAATCCTGGATAAAGTGTTAAGGAACGGTCCGGAGAAGGACTAAAAGGTTTCTAAGGCCGAAATTAGATACACAGGAAATATTCACATTTTCCGGTTTATACTGTAGCTAAACACTGGCTTTTTTCTCATTCGGTGTCTTTAAAGTGACCCACAATATTTAGATGCTTTCCTTGTGCTGTGATCTCACACGAAAACCACCCAACGCTGAAGTCATTGATGAAAATCACAGATACTGCTCAAACTGTCAGGGCTTTCACTGGTTGGTAGTTAAGATCTAGATGAATCTATACAGATTTCTCATGAGTGAGTCTCAGTACATGTCTGGTTGCATTTCACCCTGAAAAACATATTTTTAGCATAAACAAAATTAGGCATTTCAGACCATTTAGGGTTTTTTTTCTACAATGTGACAAATTATCCGCCAAATTCTCATTACTGTAATGCGAAAACAATAAAAGAAGTAATTAATTTCTGCATGATGAATATATATTCTGATATTATTATTAGTTATTGTTATCAATAATAGTAATTAATAATAATATCATAATGAATATATATTATGATATTATTAATTATTGTTATCAATAATAGTGTCAATAATTTTTTTTATTTTTTAAAAATAAATTGTATTTTGCATTAACAAAACTAAGCCTATTTTTTTAATCACTTTTCCTCCAAATTCTCATTACTGTACTGCAAAACAAATTGAAGTAATTAGTTTACACGTTGACACATTTTTTTAATAATAATAATCATAGTTATAATAACAGTTCTTATTAGTTCAAAAGACAAAAAAAACATGAAATTATATTTTGCATTACACAATTACTGAATTAGGTTTTTTTTTTTTATAAAGACTTTTTACAATGTGACACATTTTCTGCCAAATTCATATTACTACAATGTAAAAATAATATATTATTTAAATAAATTTGTAATTCATTTTAATTCAATTTAATTAAATAATTTACTCATGATGACTAATAATTTTGTTTATATTTTAATATTTTAATTATTATTTTATTTTATAATTTTGTAATTATATTTTAATAATTAAATAATTATTTTTAGTCACTTATTATGTATTGGTATTTTATTAAATTATTATTATTTATTAAGTATTTATTAAATATATGCTCATTATTTTAGTGTTCTGAGGAATAAGACTTTGGTTAGCTTGAGTCAGTGGTCTGGACATCTAAAAAGGTTTATTATTTTTATGTTCTGTAGTAGTTTCCAGGATACGCGGATGTTTTCTCTCAGTGTTGTGATGTCAGATCCCAGGTGAGACGCTCAGACTGCGTGACTGTGTTTAAGGATGGCACGATACAGTCTAGAAACTTCCTCCATCCTCAGTTTCTCCTTTCTTCTCCCTGTGCGGATATAACGCTCGTCTCCATGGCCCACGAGAGCGTCTGAAATATAAACAGCATTTGCTGTTCTGCAGTTTATCTTGGGCTTAAAATTGCCTCATTGACTTGATTCAGTGCTTTGGTTCAGTAGTTGCTGATTGAACGGGGATAAAGCCGCTCTCTTTATCTACCTAAGCAAGACATACGCTAGCGTTGTGAAATAAAAATATTATCCTTAAACCCTGCCCACGTTAGTGAAGGCAGTGTGTGCGGCCCGAGGGCCGAGTACATGCAACAAAGAAAGCACAAAATGTTTTCATATAAAACACATCGTACTTTGGTTACAACCCTAATTAGATTTCACCAGCCGTCTGCTGAATCAATTCACAATCATAATTGTGTCGGTTAACCATGTAACAATAACTTTGGGGATTTTGTGATGTTTAAAATTTAGAATCATTACATGTAAACCTGATGCCACCATGAAGTGAGTAAAACAGAGTAGTTCTGGTGTTTTAGTCACCAAGCATCACAAACCTCTTTTTTTTTATACAAGGTTTAGTGATTTGTAGATGTCCAGACCACTGAAGAAAAAAAAAAAAATTATTATAAATAATAATAATATAATGTATCTATTTTTTTATAATATTATAATATCATATTAGTATTATATGAATATTAAATATAAAAATACTAAATAAAATCATTATTATATTATCAATTGTATTTCATTTTTATATTTAATTATTTTATTAAATAAAATAATACAAATATTATTGTTATATAGTATAATATATATGTATATAAAAATGTATTTCCTATTATTATTATTATTATTATTATTATTATTATTTAAAAAAAATTTTATTCAACATTTCAATTAAAATAAAAGCAATATACTACTATACATACATACATACATACATACATACATACATACATACATACATATACAGTCATGGCCAAAAATATCAGCACCCTTAGTAAATATAATCAAAGAAGGCTGTGAAAATTAATTTGCATTGTTAATCCTTTTGATCTTTTATTTTTTTTTAAATTCACAAAAACCTAACCTTTCATTGGATAATAAGAATTTAAAATGTGGCGAAATATCATTATGAAATAAATGTTTTTCTCAAATACACGTTGGACACAATTATTGGCACCCCTAGAAATTCTTATGAGTAAAATATCTCTGAAGTATATTCCCATTCATATTCACAGTTTTGAGCACTCCAGGGTGATTATGAACATGAAATTATCCAGCCATGGCTTCCTGTTTCACAGAAATATAAATAGTAGGGAAAACAAAGCTCAAATTCCCTTTTAATCATCATCACAATGAGAAAAACCAAAGAATATATTTCTGATGTGCAGCAAAAGATAATTGAGCTTCACAAATTAGTGAAGTGGCTTTAAGAAAAGAGCTGGAGCAGTGAAAATTCCCATTTCCACCATCAGGGCAATAATTAAGAATTTCCAATCAACATAAAATGTTATGAAACTGCCTGGAAGACGTGTGTCTATATCGTCCTAATGCACGGTGAGAAGGAGAGTTTGAGCGGCTAAAGACTCTCCAAGGACCACAGCTGGAGAATTGCAGAAAATAGTTGTGTCTCGGTGTCAGAAAACCTTAAAAAAATTGTCAAACAGCACCTACATCAGCACATGTTGTTTGGGAGGGTTTCAAGAAAAATTCTCCTCGCTCATCCAAAAACAAACTCCAGCATATTCAGTTATCAGACACGACTATCTAAAATAATACATGTGTACAACATTCAATTTAGCAGCAGCAGCATTAAGTTTACTAACTAAATGCATTTAAATGTTCCCTAAAGCTATGTCTGAATAACATGTAATCAGTAGCTTGTGTCCTAGTTGACGTCAAGCAAAAGGGAAAGTCATTTCAGAGATGGAGCAACTTAATGCACTTTAATGAAAGATTATGAAGACTTTTTTCCTGTAGAATAACGTGCATGTGATGAATCTCTCAAATTAAGACCAGGAATGTGTATTCAGAATGTAAACTGGTTGATGTTCATTTTAAATATTATTTTTTCTTCAAACTCCTCCTAGCTAGTCGCGCTTGCTCTCTGTTGCCGTACTGTATGGTGCTGGTCGTCTGGCCCCGGGTCCCTATGGACAAGATGTTTACTGTAAGCATCTCTGATCTCTGCACTGTATTTAAACACTGATTGTTTTCTGGAATCAGGACTGTCAAATCAATGTGTTTACATCAGTCACATTGCTCTCTCTGTTTCTAAGCAAATACGGGCAGCTGGCGAGATGGAAAGAGGCGGAGGAGGCCGTCAGCGCACCGCAGGCGCGTAAACATCGCAACCCAACATCTCTATACAAACATTCAGCTTATTTTTGCAAACGGATGATGCCGTCTGCCCGCTTAGATGTTAGAAAGAGAATGGATGCGATTCTTATCAAGATGCTGAGCTCGCTTTAGCTGGTCAAAGTCAGATGGAGAGGGGCGATTCATTCAAATCCAGCAGCGTGATTGTGGAACTTATTTTGGAGATATTTAGTAATATTAGCATTTCAGTGAAGTTATCAAACTGTAAAAGCTAGAAGATAAGCTAAATTCTGTAATAAGTAATGTACAGGACCCTGACATGAGACTTGTATCAGTCTGAACAGGTTTATTTTGTAATAATGATTGGAATAATGATCAAAATTTGATTTGATTTGATTTTTATTTGATTTTATTTATTATATTATATTTTTAAGGCTCTGCGTTGTCTTATTAGTGTCCTGGTCTGAGCTGAAATGCTAAACAATTGGAATAAATTACACTTTATTTATTTATTTATTTATTATTATTTTATTTTATTGTTTTAAGGCTCTGTGTTGTCTTGCAAAATGCCCTTATCTGAGCTGAAATTCTAAATAACTGGAATAAATTACACTTTTTATTTTATTTTATTTACATTTCATTTGTTATTTTATTTTATCTGAGCTGAAAATGCTTTGTAACTAAACAAGTGGAATAAATTACAGCACTGGAGTAAATTATGGTTTTTCCTCTGGGAGGCGTTTGGATTAAAATGCATTTAGGTGAAAGAAGTAGAAAAAAGCAGGAACGCAATAAAAGTTAATTGAAGACGGTTACGGTTGAGATATCCAATAACCAGACGCACGGAGCCAGAGTTTGAGCGCTAGGTGATTCCATGAACGCTTTATGCGTCTTTGAACCATATGAAGTAAATAAAATTGCAATTAGGCACTAGTTTTAGTATTTTCTCTTCTTGTTTTATTTGCCAGTGTTAAATATACTCATACTTAATGGATGGTAAGTATAATTTAACACTGCGTAGTTTGAAGAGGAGAATCAATAAGCCATATATATATAAAAACCAATGATGAAAACTCTTCAAAAATGAAAACTCTTTTAGATTTAACTGGTGGTTTTCGACCAGAATTATGTCACTTCTTGAAGAAAATGGCTTATTTTTTTTCCCTAATGAAATAAGTGTAAATCATTTGTCACGGTTCTGTGTGAAATGCAGTTTGTAGCCAGACTTGTTGCTTGATGAAGCCTCTTCCATCGAAAGTGTTGAGCTCCTCATGGAAGTTCCCATCTTCTCCTCTTTTAAAGGCGAGAGTCTGTGGCCGTGCGGTGGTTTGCGCTACTATTGGATGAAACCGCTGTGTCGATATTAAGCACACTGCGATGTGGGAAGCTTTGGCAGCTGCAGTGTGGGAAAAACTGTGAATAAAGGCCTTCAGATTTTGTAAATAGCTCTTGCGTCGGATACTCAAGCCCTCTGTAATGAATGTCAGCTATTGCTGTGAATGGCTGATGCCTTTTTATTACCCAACCGAGGGCTTAACTGTGTGTTAATTGCCATTTTATGAACATTTGCTTGCTGTGATGGCATTAACAGAGAATCCATTTTAGATTATTTGTCTAAACTAAAATAAGGGTTGTGGGATCAACATGGTGGTTGTGAAACATGTCGGTCAGGAGCGTAAACACACTGCTTGTGTATTTGTCTTACAGGTTTGCTCTCGGTGACGCTCGCAGACCGCTGCACGAGACCGCCGCCCTGGTGGAGGACATAGTGCACACCCAGCTCATCAACCTCGTAAGTCAGAGAAAATACATGTGCTTGCGCAAGGTCAGAGAGATTTTTGGCCTGGCTTATAAATAGTGGGAAAAAATATTATGATGTGAATTTTCACTGCTTAATAGCCTTGATTATGTCTTCAGAGACAGAGAATTTTTTTAATTTTTTAATTTTATTTTTTTACATTTTTTTTTTTTATTTTGATGAATTTGTGAAGAAAAAACCTTAAAAATAATATTAAAAATTGTGTACAATTTAAAACCATTAGCCCTCTGGGGTCTGAGGGTGTTTTGGGACCCCGGAGAAGTTTTGACATGCCCTGACATTTGTGGGGTTTTTTTTCAGTATCTTAAAAAAATATTAATGGCTAAGGTCTGATAACACTTTATGCAGTACAAACTGGGCTACAATAATATGTGAGCAGCATGAAAGTACATGTTTGTGTTTTTGAGAAAACAATGTTTATGCGTGGTTAGTGAAAAACTAAATTTTTTAAGTCACTGAAATAAGGCCATAAAACGCATACAGAATATTTGTTATATTATTTTAGATTTTAGAATATTTTAGATTTTGAGAACTGGATGTGGTAGACTAGAGTTTTTGCTACAGAATAATGCGAAAATGATCCTGTTCACTTCTTCATAGAAAACAATATATTGATTTAACATTTGTAAAACATGTTTTGTGATAGAATGTAGGGGTGTAATGATAAATCGATTAATGGATAGATTCTGTGATTTTCCTAATGCATCGCGATTCTCTCTTGAATCGATTCAGAACTTAGTTTTTAACAGCAGATGGCGCTCTAGGCTAGTTTTTAACTGCGCACTCAAATGCTCACGAAGAAGACCGCTTGTGCGTTCAACTGAGTGGTTAAATGCACTTGCACCTCTGCTTTCATGCTTTTATAACGCAAGATTAATGTAAACACAACCCACTGTGAACACTCTTGTAATTCGCTTCAACCTTTTTGAACTTTATGAATGATTATTTTAAGTTCAAGTGGTGTGTGTGTAAGGAACTGAAAGCAAGCTGTTTCTAAAGCATGCAGTGCCATCTGCTGTTAAAACTAAGCTCAGAAGCGATTTCAGAGAGAATTGCGATACATTAGATTAATCGATTTATCGTTACACCCCTAATAGAATGCTATTATGCGAGGGAGTGACAATGGCCATGAATATTTAGTGATTCATACCTGAGAGACAAAGGGCCTCCCATAATGGGCTATTAATATGAATGTGACTGAGCCGAGGTAGGTAAGAAAGAGTGTGAGGAGAGTAAAATAATGTGGGTTTTTGATTATTTTTTGTATTTTATTTGCAATGCAGTATAATAAAAATATACACAGTTGAAGGTCAAGGACACATGATTGAACATACTGATCTGAACACTGAGACTTGAACAGTAACACAGCTTTGTGCCAAACATTCATAGACTCTAATATCGTAGTGTTAAAACTCACACTACTTTTATATGTGGTGGTTTTATATATTATAGAACATTAAACAAACATCCTGCCGTTGTGAAGCATTTAGACAATGAAATGACACACATTTCAAAATGTTTCACTTGATTTCATTCATGTAGTCAGGAATTATAGTTTGGGAAAAGTCTAACTAGTAAAATGTGTACAAGTTATGTCACAATAACACAATAACAACAGATGCAAGTAATCTTAAGCTACTCATCAGAGTGATATCCTCCACTGGATCCAGCTGCGTGATGCAATGCGTTGTGGTGTTCTTCTTCTTTTGAGATAAATTCTGAGTTATTCCTCTCAGCGTGTCGTCTTCCAGAAACAAAAAGTAGCCGCGATGAAGTTGTTTGTTTACACGGAGGCGATGTGGGCGTTTACACGTTGCACGTCTCCCGTAGATGTTTGAATCTGAAAAGCGCGATTGGCGCTTGGGTTTGACTGCATTAGATAGAGTTAAGACGGGAAAAACCGTGTTTTTTATTTTTTTATTATTATTATTTTATTTTTATATTGTTTATTATTTCTTTTTTTATATATTTTTTACTATTTTGATTGATTTATAAAAAAATTTTTTTTTTTTTTAAAGAAAGTGAATTTACTTCACATTTTACTTTGCATACTTCAATATTAAGTGTATAGTTGATCATAATAGCTCATGGCTGCATGTATTAATGGCAATAATGATTCAGCAAAGGTGATTTGGGTTCAAGTGTATGCGCTGATAAGTGTTTAAGGTATCTATCATGACACCCTGGTGCACATGTACAGCTCGAGACATTTGCATCTGGAAAAGGGTTTTAGTGCAATCTGTAATTAAGTATAAATAGCATCATCAGAGGCGGCTCAAACGGGAACACCACCTACTTCAAATGCTTCCTCGGCTTTTCCAGTCTCCTGAAACAGATCGCATTGAGTCCGACCGCTGCAATGCGATATGAGGATTGTGCAGAGTTAAGTAAATAACTGCGCTTACGAAGCCAATTGCTTTCACTGCTGGGATAAACAGCGTTCCTCCCCGGCTTACACCTTGTCATGCCGTTACCACAAGCAAAACACTGACTGTACCGGAGCAGAATTCCCCTGAACGGAGCCCAGCAAATATCACCGGGAAGCGGCCTGCGCTTTACTGGCATGCTGACTGCAGATGTAATTGCTTTTGCTCAGAGGGCGCCTGGAGTTTGGAAACTGGCTGGGAGAATTATCTCTCAGAGGTCACGAAGCAAACTCTGACGCGCTGCGGTGGATTTAACCTTTCACCCCGTGGCTGCAAAAAGGAGTAAAGCAGCTCTTAACATTCATTGTTTTAACCTTTAGCCCGGCGAATCTGAGAGCTCTTAAATCAGGCGAGCCGGCCGTCTGCATTTATTTTACATGCTCAGATTCGATGTGGTGTTTTTTTTTTGTTTCTCCTCTCAGAGCCAAACCCTCACGGTGGCTGAATCTGTCATATAGAAGCAGAATATGCATGCGAACGCAAGCCGAATCAAACTAAATATTTGTGTAGCGTTGGCTCGCTCTCGGCAACAAAAGATTTCAGACGCTGTTATTATCGGGACGTCAAAATCAAGCCACTTTTTTTTGACATGGCTCTGGGGTCTTGCAGTTTGCGGAGCCACGTTTTATTGTGAAGATCAATGGAGTCTGTTTAAAGTTCTGACGCCCCTCATCTGTTCCCCGGCCCGCGGAAGAAAGCAGCTGCTCCCAGAGGAAACGTCCCACCACCAGATGATCAGGCTCTTGCTTTATGCATTTATGTTCACTGTCATCTGCACGTCCTTATTTTGGATATATTTAGATTTATGTACAATTAGATATTCATATTTTATACATAAAATAATAAATAAATATTTAATTTATATTATACTATATAATTTAAATAATAATAATAATAATAATAATAATAATTATTATTATTATTATTATTATTATATGTCTGCCTTTGTTTAAATAATAGAGAAATAAAAATAAAATAAAATATTTTATATAAAATAAACAATAAAAAAATAAAGAATATAGTATACAAATAAATAATATCCATCTATATGAAATAATACATATTTTAGAAATATTATACTATAAATCAAATAAATAATAAAAAAAATGTGTACAAAATATGAATAAAAAGAGGGTCCATTATATCTACATTTGGCTCACTTCTATATATGTGTGTGTGTGTGTGTGTGTGTGTGTGTGTGTCTGTGTCTGTGTCTGTGTATATAGATATATATGTATATCAAATAATTGATTATAAATTAATTAATAATATTACAGCATATAGTATAAAACTATAGAATGTGTATTAACAGGTAAAAAAAAAAAAAAAAAAAGGTAATAAAAGACCTGATTAACTTGGAGTCCATATTTCATATGCAAGTCACGACCAGCTGCCAATCAACATATGTTGGCTGTTACCTTTTACTGAAAAATATGGATGTTGGATGAGGTCTGTAATACAATCTTTCCATTTGATTAGTACTGTATTCTTCTAGCTGTAAGGCTAATATCATATTCTGATATTGCCATATTAAGTGAGGGTTCAACTGGTGTCTGTGGTACTTTTGAAAAGAAGGTAAATATTGATTTCCAAAGCACATTTTTATTTTCTGACACTGGCTCCAGGCAGATTTATAGATGCATACGTTTCCAATCAGATCTGTGAAGTTATTAAAATCTATCGTGCTGTCATGTGAAACTAACATAACTGATGGGGATATATATAACGGCATGACATACATTGTAATGCATATAATTTACAGCACATTTTCAGTGTAGTAAACTCAAGAAAGCATTGCGTGATGTTTCAGATGGCCAGCCGTCCAGATTTGAAGGACATCTCCATGCATATCTTTCTTTCAGCACCTTGTAATTTCCTCGAAGTGGCCGATCTCCTTGTGTTTTTCTTCATTTGGCAGTTCCAGAATGACAGTCTGGTTGGCATTACGGCAGTATTTTGGTGTTTATTTTCGCAGGGCTATAAATAACCGGCTCGTCTCAGCAGTGAGGACTAAACAGGGCATGATGGCGATAACCTTTCATTAATTTTGGGTTTCCTCCCTCATGGATTTATTATTGTTCGGAGAGGCCAGGTGTAGCGCCGCTCGGACTGTAATTGTGAGCGAGCTACTTAGCCGAAGACCACAGCGGTAATAAACCAAATTGCACAATAAATCCTTCCCAGATGGCCTGCAAAACATTTCACGCTGCTCTGTCAGTGTGTGTGTGTGTGTGTGTGTGTGTGACAGAAGACATGGATGAAGTTACATTTTTACACCTCACTACTCTCTTGGGTGTCTGTCACTTAGTGCCTCGTGATTGATGGTGTCTCTGGTCAGTTTGCCATCTGAAAAGTGTTAGAAACTATTGTTTATTAGTGTATGTGCATGTATTTTATATATACAGTGTGTGTGTGTGTGTGTATATATATATATATAATATATATATAATATATGGGCAATGCATGCACTTGGAATGCATGCATATTGCTCTCGATATAAGCCTCTGCCAAATGCATAATAATGTAAATATCTTGTAATTAAAGTAATTTTGTAGCAAAGTATTTATGCATTAAAGCATGCATAAATCATCATCTTCTGTGCATTGCATTCCAGCAGGAAATATATAATTTCTCCTCTAAATCTGCAGTTCTCTACTGGTTCATCATTGGTTCTGGTAGCATGAAAATTGAAAATAATCTAATGCAATGAACTACAATCATGTTTAAATATACCTAAGCTTTTAGAAAGGAGGATACAGCTCTTCTCGTATAGTTCACCCCAAAAATGAAAATTCGGTCATTGTTTACTCACCCTCACCCTCATTTGCTTCCAAACCTGTATGACTTTCTTTCTTTTGTGAAATGCCTTTGTTTTTGGGTGTATAATGAAATTCAAAGGGATCTAATGTTGTTTGGGAACTCAGCGTTCTTCCAAATTTCTTCTCTTTTGTTCTTCAGAAGAAAGATAGACATACAGGTTTGGAACAACATGAGGGTGAGGAAATGATGACAGATTTTTTGATGGAAAAGATGAACTCTCCTTTTAAGTACAAAAATTTGGCATGAAATCACACAAATTATCATCTGTGCATTTTATCCTATGAGATGTTTGTCAATCAGTGATTCTTAAATGGTTTGCTGTAGCTTTGTCCTGGTAGTACGAAAACGCAATGCTGAATGAAAATAATCAAATTCAACTAACATTATAATCATGTATAAATATGATCTTCTTTTAGAAAACTCTCATTTCAAACTTGTGTGACTTTGTGGAAAAAAAAAAACATTTCCGTTTCTTGTCCATTCAGTTGAAGTCAGTGGGGTCCAATGTTGTTTGGGTACCCAGTGTTCTTCAAAATATATTATTTTGTGTGCAGAAAAGAAAGACGTACAGGGTTGGAACGACATGAAGGGGAGTAAATGATGTCAATTTGATGACAAATGTTTTGGTCAAGTGTCTCTTTAAGTCAAAAAATGTTGCACCAAAGTGTTTATGCATGAAGTCACACATAAATCATCATCTGTGCATCATCTGTGCAAAAAGAAATCTAAATCAGTGATTCTCACTTTCTTTGTTGTAGGTTTCTTCTGGAAATATGAAAATGCAATGCTAAATTAAAGTAGTCCAATTCAACTAACAATATAATCATATATAAATATCATCTGCTTTTAGAAAAGAGGAGAAAACTCATTTCAAACCTGTATGACTGACTCAGTGAGGTCCACTTTTGTGTTTTGCAGAAGATCCTGGTAGTATGAAAAAGCGATGCTAAATGAAAATAATCATATGCAACTAACCATGTAATCATGTATAAATATAATCTACGTTTATATAAGCAAAGAGGAAGCGCTTCTCATATCTTTTAATGATGTCAGAGGCTGTGTGATTCAACTCTCAAACTAAATTTGCTTTGTGCAATCAATATTGGCTGGTGATAACTTTACACCATTAAAATGCAGTTTTGTATAAAAACAGTTTAGGTACAGTTTTGATCTAATCTAAAACCCGTGGTGTGAAGCAAAACCAGATGCTGATCAAAAGCAGAATCTGAAGTGTTTGACCTCTAGCAGCTTGAGTTGGAGCAGAACGTGGACTGAGTGTCTGTGACTCAGCAGAATCCACTGGCTTGTTGCTGAGTCACAGTCGCATGCCTGTGTGTGCTGGTTTCTGTGAACAGATAGGATGGTAGTCGAGATCCAAGCGTTAAGTGAAAGCAGATCGTCCAGGTCTTCTCTAAAGCACTTTGAGTGATGGTACAGTGACAGTCAGTCAGGAAGGATCTCTCTCCATTGTGTGTCATACAGCAGATGTTTATGAGATCCTTACAGTGACCTCTAGTGCTGGCCATTATACTGTATGTAAGATACTGTTGTTTGTTTTACCTCTAAAACAGCTGCATCGGTCATGTTCGGCAGTTGATTTTAAAATATGAATTTGACTGTCATAATGTAAAGGGATAGTTGCCAAACAGTTGCTGGTAGCCATTGACTTCCATGGTATTTTTTTTCCCAAACTGTAAAAGTCAATGGCTACCGGCAACTGTTTGGTTACCAACATTCTTCAAATTATCTTTCTGAGGGTGAGTAAATGATGACAAAATTTTCATTTTTGGGTGAACTATTCCTTTATAGACACATTTCTATGAGGAGACTTTAATAAATGTGTTCTGGTCAAACTCAGACACTTTATTAACCCTCTAGCCAGTTTTTTTTTTTTCAATGAAATTAATGTTCTATAATTTAGTTTAATGATGCTTTTTATGGGATAGTTATGATCCATTTACTACGTGTCAACCACTTTTTGACCATATACTGGAAATGAAAGTTCCATCTTAAACTGTGGTAGATCTTGAATGCTTTGACTTAGTTTTGGTCTCTTTTTAAAGAAGGCACTTGGCAAGTGAAAAAAGTTTATAAAGTGAAAATTAAAAAGTTGTAGAAATGTATTACTATGAAAAATGTACAGAAATACTATTTTAATATTTTATATGAAATATATATTTTGCAAAATGTGTTTTACCCTAAAACTGCGTAAAAAGTACAAGCCAAAAATCTAAGCGAGTCGTGTTCCATATTTGTGGTTGATATCTCAAAAATTGAGCTTTCAGTAAGATTTTTTTGGGCGCAGTACCAAAGGTTCCCATTAGATGCAATTCACTTCCTATTCCTTTCCAATGTGGATATTTTTGACCGTGCGACACTTTTTAAGGCTCATTTAACCTTTTTGAATCATGTTCATAATTTTTTTTTTTTTTTTTTTTTTTTTTTGCGTGTGCGTGTGTGTGTGTGTGTGTGTGTGTATGTGTGTGTGTGTGTGTGTGTGTGTGTGTGCGTGTTCACATATCAAGTTCCAAAATCTTTACCAAGTTTCGTACCATTCTGATGAAGTAAAAAATTTAACATTAAAATATTTTGGTCAAAAATGACTGAACATCAGAGGGTTAATTAAGATAAAAGTGATCAGAAGATAATTAGGGTGCTTTTAAACTTTTCATGTGTTTATTTCCATTGAAGCTCCTGCTAAAGACTGTTTGGTAGAGACTGATGATGTAGTTTAATTCGTTTAGGTTGTGTAATCTGTGTGGGAAATCGTTAATCCAGCATCAGCTTCCTCTAACTGGAATGACTAGTTGCAGAATAAGCGAACATGCCTGTGAAAAGCCTTGACGTTTCTCCTGACATGTGAAACAGAGGTCACTCTGCGTCTTCCTGTAGCACCAGGTGCAGATGTTGGCAGGCGCTGCTTTCGTAGGCCTTTATTCCCCAGGAGTTTCTCTGATTCCAGTCTTTCTATCAGTCTCCAGGGTCTTGTCTTTTGCAACGACAGCAATTTTGCTCTACGACCGCTTCAGTACGGACCACCGTTGTAAATTTGATTAGTGCATGTGAAAATCGCCCAGGTCTGTGCTTCTAATGAATACATTTATGAGTCCAGTGTACAAATCAGTTTAATGACCAGTAGCCAGCTGGTGAAGTCAGGTTCAGAGATTTATTCTGGTCTCTCAGACGAGGGAAATATTTTCCCCCTGATGTTCCTGTAGGTACTTTAGAAGACGTTTTGACGTTCATGTGGGTAACACCTCATTTCATACCTTTTCAACATATCTGTGACTCCACATCCAGGTCATATTTCACACCAAAATATGTTCTTTTGCATGGAGAAATTTAAGTTTTATGCATGTGCTATAGATTACTTTTTTTAATTATAATATGAATTACTTTTAAAACGTATGTAATTGCTAATTACTTTCTTTTAAACATTTTTTTTTGAATGAATTTAGTTTTAATTTAAATTAAAAAGAAAAAAAATTCAGAAATTAAGTAATAATAATAAAAAATAGTAAAATAATAATCTATATCATTAAATAATACAAAATAATACTATTTAATATATGTAATATCTTTACAATGAATACAATTAATATCATAGATGAATTGAATTAATTGACTATCACATGAAAATATGGCAGGTGAGATTCATCCGTCTATTCAGGAAGGCTTAAAATGAGAACAGAAAATCTACCAGTCAGTTTGCTCTTTTTAAAAAATAAATTTAATTTAGTTTTATCAAGTTGCATTGCTGTCTACAGTACATCACCGTCTACTTCAGTGAAACTGTTTCTTTTCAGGTAAGAAGCGGACATGAGAGGTCCAGAAACTGATCTAGATCAGTGTGTTCTGCCAGAAAACCCTCAGCGAGCTAAACTTACCCAGAGCTGTTTTTGTTTTCACAATTCTGTTTGCCTAGTTACCATTTTTATTGCATTTGTTGACACTGTTTGCTTTGCGGACTCTGCCGTCTGCCTCCGTGATAGGTGGTCTGTGTTAATAAAGAGTCAGATATATTTGACCGCTCGCTTCTCTTCAGCCGCTCAGAATCGGCTCCAGCGCTCGGGCTGCTTTTAATGTAAGAGACGTCCATTCATCCACGCACAGTCTGGTTAGAAGCCGTCTGCCAGAGACAGACTCAGCCCCGTCCCGAAGCCCAGACGCCTGCAGCTCGGCGAGGGAACGCCAGCCGGATGTTTGGGGTTGGGATGTGGAAGTACGGCTGCCATCTCCAGTCCAGGTGCTCACGCTGACATATGTCAGAAGCGTTCGGTGCCCGAGTCAATTAGCTTCTCTGCTGTCGAGCAGGGAGGACAAATTGGCAAAGTGTTTTGTTTAAATAAATGGCCTTAGTGGAGTTTTTCCAGGGGGAGCGAGGCTTGTAGGAATGTGTGGCCTCATCGTTCTTAGAAATAAGTCGTTGCAGCATCGTCCGTTGACAACACGTTTACTTATTCACACCGTCGCAAAACCCAAAACTGAGACCTCCCGGGCTGCAGCCGGATTGTGTAATGTGGTATATTTATTGAGTTCCAGTCCGTCGTGATGTGGTTTGTATACAGTAAGCTCACGTTCTGCATGATGAAGCTTGTTTAATGTCATTTGGGACCAGAGAAGAGCTCAAACCCTGAATCTTAAAGGGACAGTTCACCTTTAATTGAAACTTTTGTCATCCTTTACTCACCCTAAAGTTGTTCCAAACCTGTATGTTGAAGACAAAAGAAGAGATTTTGAAAAATGTTGCCGGTAGCCATTGACTTCCATAGTATTTTTTCCTATCAAGTCAATGGCTGCCGTCGACTGTTTGGTTACCAACATTCTTCAGAACATCTTCTTTTGTGTTCCACTGAAGTAAGAAACTCATGCAGGTTTGGAACAACCTGAGGAAGCATAAATGTGACCCTGGATCACAAAACCAGTCATAAGGGTCAATTTTGTGAAATTGAGATGTATACATCATCTGAAAGCTGAATAAATAAGCTTTCCATTGATGTATGGTTTGTTAGGACAACATTTAGCTGGGATACAACTATTTGAAAATCTGTAATCTGAGGATGCAGAAAAATCAAAATATTGAGAAAACCATCTTTAAAGTTGTCTAAATGAAGTTCTTAGCTATGCATATTACTAATAAAAAATAAGTTTTGATATATTTATGGTAGGAAATTAAAAAAATGTCTTCATAGAACATGATCTTTACTTAATATCCTAATGATTTTTGGCAAAAAAAAAAAAAAAAAAAAAAACGATAATTTTGTCCCATACAATGTATTATTGGCGATTTCTACAAATATCCCCGTGCTACTTGTGACTGGTTTTGTGGCACAGGGTCACAAATGATGACAGGATTTTCATTTTTGGGTGAACTGTTCCTTTAAGGATTGAACTTTGGCACATAAATGGTCAGGTTTTCACCCGCTGGATGTTAAAATGGGGTGTAAAATCCCACAGACGTACACTGAAGGACCCGAGTTGTATCTAAAGAACTGAAACTGTTTTTGATGCAAATGGGAAACACTTATCGAACTGCCCGTCTCACAGGGACTCTGAGTTTCGGCAAACATTGATAAAGTCCGCTGCCAAACATCACCATTAAACCGCAGAACACAAGCAAAACATTCTGTCTTGTCGAGCCGGGCGAGTTTGTGTTCTGGCGATAACGCCGCTGCGTTAGTGTTTTTCACTAATTGTTTTTGACTAATGTTTTTCCTCTGATTTCTCGTTGTTATGAAGCAGAACAGATGGTTTCTTAGAAACCAGCATTTAAGGGTTGTTTTGATGATTGGGAGAATCACACAAAAACATGTCCAAGTCACGCTTCACCCCGAATTAGAAAAAAGAAATGAGAAGTTTTATTTTGAGTAAATAAATTACACCTTTTTAGGATTACACCTATTTTGTGGGCCATTTACCAGGGTTATAACTAAAGCCATTAAAATCCATTTTCATTACTTGAAACAAAAGACATTTTTAATAAACTGAAATCAAATAAAATATAAAAACTTATTTTATTTCAGCTAGCTGCCAATTTTATTTTAGTTTATCTTAAATTACTTAATTAAATGGCGTCTCTAACTCAAACTCTTTAGCGCCACCACTTGTCCAAAAGTGCACTTTTTAAATGCTAATAACTTTTGAACCGTAAGCCACAAAATTACAATTAATTTTTCTCTGAGTCCTTGGTTCATACCGAGTTGAATGAAGTCCAAAATTCAAAAATCGTAAGGTTTAGTTTTTTTACTATTTTTAATTGTTTGTAAAACCTTCTTTGTCGAACTCGTCCTAGACGGTTTGTACGATTCTCACCAAAATTGGCTCAGATCATCTACAGACCATGCTGGCAAAAAGTTATGGAATTCAAGTCGATTCGTCCAAGCGTTTTCGAATACCACGCTAACGAATTCTTCGAAAAGCACGCAAAAATGGATCTGATGCTATATCTCCGCAACGGTTTGGCGTATTGAGACGAAACTTGGTGTGTGTTGTAACAAGCATGACCTGAGACTACCTGCAGTGTTTCGGCACTGTGCCCCCTAGTGGTCAGGAGATATGAAAAATGCATATTTTTGCATATATATATATATATATATATATATATATATATATATATATATATATATATATATATATAAACATTTATATATATATATATATATATATATATATATATATATATATATATATATATATATAAACATTTATATATATATATAAACATTTATATTAAAAAAAAAAACATTTTTCTCTTGTTTCTTTTATATTTCAATAAAAATATTAATAAAATATTTAACTACACATATGAAACTCTTTAAATCTTTTACAATTTAATACACACACATACATATATATATTACATAATTAAATAATTGCTTTCTTCACATTTTATTTTATCTTGGGTTTTTGGGTAAATTGTGCTTGCTTGTCAAATTTTTCATTAAGCAAATTACTTAACCCTTTATTTAACCCTTTTCACTTTTGGAAACTATGACCCAGGTGTGTTCTTGACAGGTTTCTTGTGATTATCCACATGACTGACTTTTTAAAACATTGCAGTACTCCTTCCGAGCTCTGCGCCGTAACCAGCGTCCCTCAGGTTTGTGCTGAAAGTCTAATGACGTTGTTCAGCCTTCACGTTAGATTTTCAGGTGATGTGATCAAGCCGCCAGTGAGGTTTCCCGCTTAAGTAACGTGAAATCTGCCTGTCTGAGTTCTGAAAGTATCGCCGCTTGTTTTATTTTGTCGTCTTTCAAAGGAAATGGTGTAATTGATCTTTACAAGGACGCTGTGAGAGGAATTCTCCCGCTCTTCCTGTTACCTTTTCCAGTGTAATCAAATAATGGATTTCGTTTCAGAGCACCGCAGTAGCAGAGGAGAGGAAATTATCTTCAGCAGCCTTGTTTATTTGACTTCTGCCGTTCTGTTGCATGAAAGCTCGGCCTTTTCCTCCGGGACTGTAACGTGACATGAAGCAGATACCCGCCGAGGCCAGCGTCGCCTGAAAATGTGTTGTAATTAAAACTGATTCGTCTAATTAAGGAACAAGACCTGTGTGCTTTCCTCAGGCCAGGAATTTGTCTCTGGAGTCGCTGGCACTGAACTTGTGTTGAGCTCTTTCAGTCTCTGCTCTCATATGCAAACGTGTTTTTGTTCATGATGATGCATCATATTTCTGGACCTTCATGTCGTTGCAAATGCATGTAGCTTTTTGTTTTGAAACACAAAAGATGTTATGCAGAATATCTGAGCTGCTATTGTCCTCCTATGATAAAATGTAAGATGATAACACTTACTTTCAGTTGTTTGTTCAAATACAAAAGAAGTAAAAAAATATATATTTTGTGTAAATAAAATCAGCCTTTTAAAGGACTGTTTATTGGGGATGTTTGTTGTTGTTAACTAAAACAATAAATATATATTTTCATACTCAATAAATATCTCATTTTCATGTAGTTTAAGTACTAAAATAACTAAAACTAGTAAATAAAAATGACTTTTATTCGGAGACCGGCATTGAAGAGTTGTTTTGATGATTGGACAAATCACATGAAAACACATCCAGATCACACTTCACACCAAATTAAAAGAAAAAGAAGAAAAAAAGAAATTCTATTTTGTAAATAAAATAAACCTTTTTTAAGACTATTTATTAGTATGATATAATATATGATATATAGTTTTTAATTATATATTTATTGATTTTTATTATTTTTTATAATTAATTTATATAAGCACATACAAAATAATACAAATGACAAAACACAAGTATTTAAAAAAATAACTAAAATGAGAACAGAAAATATGTATAAAAAATAAAATATAAAAAAAATCTATAAATTAAAAAGTTATTAAAATATCACTGCTATGTACTGATACAATACGTTTTTGTAATTCTGTTTTGTTTCTCTCATTTTATTATTTGTAAAATGTCTATAAATATCAAAATATTATATTATTTAGATCTAATAAATAGTATGATAATATATATTATTATATAATTTTTTCATTGTGACATTTTCTTGACTTTTAAGCACATTTCCCCCTCATATTACTGCAATTCATTGATGCATTTTTTGTAACTTTCAATTTTCATTTATTTTCATTACTGTAATATAATAACAACTTGTGTTTTGCTTCCGGTCATACAGACATGAGGGTGAGGTAATAATGGCAGAACATTTGATTTTGGTCACAAAAATATCAATAAACTACATTTGTTTTTGGTTGATTCTTTAAAAGAAAACAAGGAGGGTTTTTCCTGAGGCCAGCTGTCAATCAAACCATCATCAGCCCCTCCCTCCACGTCTGTGTTTACGTTTCGGATTCGGTCTCCTGTTTTCTTTTTCTTCAGTGAAACCATAAACGATAATATGGAGATGGGTAAAAACACTCTCAATCTAATGAATGCCGCTGCAGTATGATAACTCAGGCATCTCAGAAATGGTAAAACAGTCCTTCGCCGCTGCAGTAAACTGTCAACAGCCTCGCTGGAAAAAGACCACAGAGATCCCAGTGTTCATGAGTGAATGGAATAACGGCCCGACTTCATTTAGCTTTGATCAACCTGTAAAATTAGAGCAATTACTCAAATTAATCTGATATTTTGCAGAAGACAGGTTTGCGAGCCAGGGACTGCAAATGGTACGGAAAAACCTTCCTTAAGCCTGAAAAGAGCCGTACTGTAAGACTTTTTTTAGGGGATCACAGAGGTTTTTTTTCCCCTTTTGGGCCAAAATCAATCAAAAGTTTTCCTTAAAATGAGTTTATATGCATTTAACCCTTATGTTGTGTTCTGGTCATTTTGACCCAGAGGTCATATATAAAATTATATATATATATGTATATATATATATATATATATATATATATATATATATATATATATATATATATATATATATATATATATTTATATATATATATATATATATAGGACAATCCTACAAAAAATTGCGTATACATTTCTTATGCTATATTATTACCAAAACTGGAAAAACTCATTTTGCTTTTTTGATTATATATTTGATAATATATCATTGATATTCTATTCTAGGGTATGTTAACATTTTGATTTCCATTTTATTTTTAGATTTTGTGTTTTCACTTTTAGTATTTTTTCAAATTTTTATTACTTTTTTTGTTTACATTTATATGAATTTCGCAATGCAAAAAAAATATTATATTATTAATTTGAGCTTATGATTTGTTTGAGTGAACACTGACGAAATTATCCACAAATAATGTTTTTTTTTTTAGTATATAATTATGCTATTCTAGGTTTTGTTAATATTTTGTATTCCATATTCATTTTTATATTTTCTAATATAATTTGTAGTCTTTTTTTCATTTTTTAAATGTTTATATAAATGTCACAATGCAAAAAAATTATTATATTATATTGTATTACATTATAGGCCTTATTAATTTGAGCTTATGCACCTCAGTTTTTGAGTGAACATTGGCAAAATTATTCACAAATAACTCATTTAAAATATATCATACTCTTGGTTTTCTAGTGCAGATCAAGTCGATTAAGTCATAAAATTGTTAATGTATCATTGTATATCAGAATACTATATATAACTCCTCAGGAAAGTGGTTCTGGTTTCCGAGGATGATGGGAATTTTGGCTGGGATTTGTGCGGAAAGTGAGGGATGAGATTGTGCATACTTACAGCCATTTTTGTCTATTAAAAACCATTCCTCTGTGAAACGGTGGGACAGACATGGCAGCCGGTATGTCGACCTTGGTGTGATGCCAGGCCAGAGAGATCTATATTAAAGTCTTGTGGCGCGGCGGTAAAAGCTCCCCCTGTGTGTGCATGTGTGGGGTCCGTCCCGCTCGCACACTCACATGAACGTTCCTGAGCAAATATATTTATGACCAGCAAATGTTTACAGACGCCGAGAATTGCTTGTGTGTATTCCAGGACTCAAGGTGGATTAAGTTTGTGCCTCTTCATGAAGAATATCATCTTTTTCTTTTTTGGACGAGTTGTAGTCGGTTCTGTGAGTTTAATTGGCCCCGCACTCCAGAGTCGAGGATATTTCAAGGGCCCTTCAGTGGTTTTACCAACAAGAGCTCTTTATTGAGGATCACATGCTGATAGGTTTCTATTTTTTCCAGTGCATTTTCAGTTTAAATTTATAATAAAAACATAAAAAAAAAAAAAAAACACGTTAAGGTGCATGAGTTAATTATTGCAAAATTATTGCTGTACACGATGCAGTGGTTTTCTTTGACAAATGTTTTTCCTCCCATTTCTCATTATGAAGCAAGACAGTTAAAGGCTTAAATACCTAAATACCTTTAATGAAAAAATTTAGTTAGTTAAACCTGCTTAAATGATTATTTAAAGCAGTCAAGAGTTTTGAATTGATTCATTTAAATACCTTATTTATATGTTTATTCATTCATTCAAATTAAAAGAAGAAATTACATTTTGAGTAAATTGAAATATGCATTTTTTAGAAACTATTTATTTGGGCTATCAATAACTAAAACTTTTTTTTTTTGAAGAAGAAGAAGAAGAAGAAGAAGAAGAAAAATACATTTTAACTGAAATAAAATTGAAAATAAATTGTTTTGGATTTGAAAAATGTTTATCTTAACTAATTTGCATATATTTATTAAACTTACCATTTTTAACTTTATTTATTCAAATTAAAAGAAAGGAATAAGAAATTATATTTTGAGTAAATAAAACCTTTTTAGGACTGTTTATTAGGGCTATTTAACTGAGTTTTTATTGTTAACTAAAACCAAAACAATAAAAACATTTTCATTACCTGAAACAAACAAAAAAAATGTTAACTGAAATAAACTATATTTTTATTTTTAATAATTATATATATATATATATATATATATATATATATATATATATATATAATTTATTTTTTATTTTATTTTTTAATTAAAAAGTTTTTTGTGATTCAGATTAATATCAAGTTTATTATATTGCAGTAAAAAATGACTAACTATAATATATTTATAGAAATCAAAGCATATAAACTTAGTTTGTGCTGATTACAGTGCTATAAGATGTTTATAAACAACTGAAAAAAGCACAAATGTCAGGGCAGGTCAAAACTTCTCCAGGGCCCCAAAACACCCTCAGACCCTCAGACCCTCAGAGGGGTAAATGCAGAAGGTCTTAATGGTCTTTTAAATATGCTTCTTGCTTTTCATATATTTTTATATTCCTAAAGTAATCTTTTATTTTATTGAACTGTTTGAAGGCATTTTGTTAGTGCATCCTCAACATGAAATCATCTTTTAACTAAGAAAACCAGCTCTACAAGTAATCAAACCTTGCTCTTTTTGTGTGTTTGTTATTATATATGTCACAGATCATTAGTTGCGGTTCACTTCAGTTCAGTGCAATATATTTATATAGCACTTTTCACATTCACGTCCAAAGCAGTTTTACAAAGAATAGTTTTGTTGAACTCGATCCTCTTTTTTTATCCTTTTGTAAGGACGGGTTTAAAAATATCAGTAAGTTAACACTACAGTCCCTCCATGAGATTTGCCATAATTCTAGAGCGTTCATGGGATATGTTGATTTACATAAGAACAGCTATCATTTCCACCATGATGGATGAGCTGTTTTTCCTCTTTTGGCAACAAAGTGAAATTATAGCACTTCACCAGACATTTTTCATTGCAGCTTTTTTGTCCTTCTCAAGCTTAAAGATTTAGTTGCATATGATTTAGACATTCCTCTGTAAACCTCTCATGCACCGGCTGATAAAAAGGCAGATTATGTCTTTACATTAAACCAGGACACATAAAACACAGAAGTAATTAATCCTATTTCTAGGCTGTTTGTCTTGTTTTCATATCCAGGGCAGCATCACGTGGTATTTTGCTGTGCCTGGTTCATTTTTTATCTGTTGTTTTGATGCATTTTTCTCTGTTTGCATTGCACTCAAGGACAGTTTTGAGCAGGAATAGCAAAGATAGACATTGACTTAGATAAAGTGACTCAAGTCCTGCTTTAAAAATGAAACCCCTTATCGGTTTCCTCAAGGTCTTCATGCTGCAGATGCAGTGCGTCAGTGTCGCTGATTTTAAAAACATCTTTGGGTTGATGTTACCAAGCGCTGATTGTTACATACTCCCGCTTTCTTTGCTGATTGAATTGCCTTCCTTTCTTTCTTTCTTTGCTCCTGCAGCTCCATCAGGCCGCTGAGGTGGCCCTCCTGAGAGGGGCCAGGGCCATTTCACCAGAGGATATCATCTTTCTAATGAGGAAAGACAAGGTAAAAGCACACCAATATGAGACATTACCGCAACATAAATCATTAGCCTTCATATTTATGGACTACCGCTTTGGTTATTGAGTGGTTTTATTGATTTTGTAGTTCTGTTGCTTTTCACTCACTGGTTAAAAGCAAGAAGCAGGGCTAGGTGATGGCTTTTTGAGCTTTTTGATGATTTTACATGATTATATTTACAGTATGTGATTTCAGTGAAGAGGCTAAGTAGATGAAATTAACTTCTATAAAAATAATCAATCAATAAAACAAAGGTTTTTCACACATTTTTCCCTAATTATTTTGAATCAGTTCATTGAAATGGACAACTGATTAACCAAAATGAATCATACTTACCACTTGTATCTCTCTCTCTCTCTCTCTCTCTCTCTCTCTCTCTCTCTCTCTCTCTCTCTCTCTATATATATATATATATATATATATATTCCAATATTCATAATGCTGAATATTAATTCAGTATTGGCAGCAATTGGGTTTTTTTTTTTTTTTTACTTTATTGAATGTAGTGAAGAAACCCAAATTAAAAGTTCATTTTGTAGGATGTAAAGATGGATGAAGATAGTTTTAGTTTAAACATTGAGCCTAAATTAGATGATTACAGTAAGATTGATTAAATTTGTTTAATTCAAGAACTAAACCACAATAAACGTTTAGAAATATAATCAGTGAATAAAATAAAGGTTTTCCAAACATTTCTTTCCCTAAATTTTCTTTGAAGATGACATGATTCATTGAAATGGACACGTGATTCACAGAAATGAATCAAACTTGTCATCTTTAACTTTTAGTTTTTTCTTCTGTTATAATTCCTACTATTTTTGTTTAAATCAGAGACTACTTATTTTTGCAATATTGCGATATTCATCGGTGTCAGCAGCAAAATTGAGAACACATCACTCAGCTCTAGAAAGAATTACATTTTCTTGAATGTTGTGAAGATCATTTTAAAAGATTATTGCATGCTTCTGATTGGCTGTGATATTTTGTCTGGTGTGGGCATCCAAATTGCTTGTCGCGTGTAGTCAGGACATGGTGTAAACCTGTTATTTTTTTCTTTCAGAAAAAATTACGGCGGCTCATCAGGTACATGCAGTTCAGAGACTACAAATCCAAAGTCCTCAAAACCATCGAAGATGAAGATCTGCTGGATTCAGGTACGATATGTGTAGTATTTTCCAATATATTCAACCATTTTATGGTCTGCCACTTATTCAAAGTTTAGAGTCAATGAATCCAGTGTTTATTTATTGTTGAATCACATGCATTGCTGACAGAAAATAAGATGTTGATCGCCATGACAACGAACCATTCTTTGTTAGAATTTAAAAATTCAAATCCTTTAGAACCGTTAATGGATCGGAACATCATGAAAATGATTTAAAAAATGGTACTGCTGAAGGAGAACCTGTTCTCAATCCCCAACCCTAGTTGGTGTGTTGTACTTTCATACATTTTGCCGCTTAGCATGTTTTCCGTATGAATGATTTTGTTCGTAAGATATTCAAAACATTTTCCCCCCATCAACAGCATTTTACCATTTAGCCGTTGCCTTAAATGGCGAAGCGGCGCATAACGAGCGGAGTCGAGGGGTAATTTTGTACACCACAGTCAATCAGCGAGAGTCATTAACCAAAATGCAGACAGAAGCTTTGGCATGAATCTGCTTTGAACAGCACTCCCTCATCAATATCACCAAAAAACGAGCATGAAGGAGGAAAACCATCCGCACAAGCAGCGTAATGTCATGCGGAGTGTCATTAGGACTCTTGCTCCTCATCTAGAGTGTAACTTGAGAAATGGAAGAACAGTGAAATGCAGCGTTTGGATGGCGGAGTCTCCCTGTCTGAACGCAGATGCTTTTCCATGCCTCGCTGTCTGCAATGTGTTGCTCTTCTGAAAGTTTCTGACCCCAAAGAAGCGCCTCAAACCGGGGGATTATTCTTCTCTGATTCTCTTCTCTATTATCTGCATTATTGCATGCGATATAAAATCTAGGAGGGAATTGTTTCGGCGTGAGTGCTCGGAGGCCTGCGGTGGGAGCCGGCCCGTGACAGGAGGTGGTTTTGCTCTGGTGTGGTGCGTTCGGAGGGTTGCAAAAGAGGGCAATGTAGAGCGAGAACATAGGTTTCGATTTCTTTCCATGCAGTGTTCGTGCAATGACCCCTAAAACAAAACTAAACTGCAAATGAGGAACTTCTGTTCAACCGCTATTGTCTTTTTTTAGGTTGCTCAGCAGATCTGGGCTCAGATACAGTAGAGCAGGAGATTATCATTGTAAACTGCTGTTTATTTTCTTACTGTGTGTTCCTATATGGTTTTATTGTGAGCAATTCATCAAATTGCTTTCCTTTTTGTGACATCAGTCCCATTTAGTCATGTCAGATTTACAGAAAACCATAATATTAATAATAATATCTTAATGTCTTCATGCCGGTTCGATTAGAATGGAAGCCTGTTTCCGCCACTGAATTAAAAATAAAAGGTAATTGCGCGTTTTTATCTCACAATTTGGACTTTTTGTTCACAGAATTGAGATATAAATGTGCAATTGCGATTTATAAAGTCAGAATTTTGAGAAGTGAAGTCAGATTTATGAGATTTCCTGAAAATTGCAATTCTTTTTTCAAAGACTTTTTTAAAATTGTGTGATATAAACTGGCAGTTGCGTATTATAAAGTCAGGATTGCTTGAAAAAAGTCACAATTGCAAGGTAAACTCAGAATTTTGATATAAAAATCTGAATTGTGATAAAACATTAAAATTACCTTTTTTGATTTTTTTATTCAGTGGCGGAAACGGGCTTCCATAGATTAGAGCTGCTAAATGCAACTAAGGCATGTTATTTTCAGCACGTGTTAAATGCTTAGTGCAAAAAATTAGGTTTCACCTGTTTTTTTCATGTTAAATGTTGTGTTTCACTCAGAGGTACAAGTAGTTACACAAATAAAGTGGGTTGCAAACGTTAATCAGTGTTTTGGCATTTAGACATATAAAAGCTCAGTTAAATTACAGTAGTTAATTGTAAAAAAAAAAAAAAAAAAAAAAAAGCATGATAGGAGAACTTTTATATTTAATTTGATAGAAAGTAGTTACAGAAACAATTTGGGTTGCAAATGCTGTTGGTTGTGTTTAGACATATTGTTCCGTAAACATACACTGTTAAATTACGGTAGCTAAGTCTAGAAAAAATGCATGCTGCATAATCTGCTGTGTTTAAAGCACTTGTAGAAAATACCTGTAGTTGTAGGATGAATTCACTAGATCAATACTTTTAAAAAAAAAATTTTTTATGCAGTTTTATGTTTTTATTTGCTGTTCAAAGCACTTCTAAACATCCTGTTACATTTAGCTTAGACATATTTAAAATGTGATTTAAAAAAAAAACTTTTTTTTTTTTTTTTTTTTTACTTGTACTTCTTAATTTTGAAGCATGAATTCATTAGATCATAGATGTTTTTACTAGTGTTGATTTAGTTTCATTACCAGATTAACTTTTCGTCCAGTTCGAACAATTCTCAGTGTATAAACTCAGGTCTCATGTTTTTTTTGTTTTTTTGCACTAAATATCTTGTTCATCTTGGAAATACAAGTAGTTGCGGACAGAAATTGGGTCGCAAACACTGTTAGTTGATCTTGTTTATACATTGTCAAATTGTTCTATAAACATGCACTCAGTTAAATTTAAGGTGTGAGTCTAGAAAGAAATGCATTATATGCAACCTTCAATTTATTTTTATGCAGTTTTGCATTTTAATCTGCTGTGTTCAAAGCACTTCGGCTACAGGCACGTTGAGAATGCAATTTTTTTACTTGTACTTTTTGATTTTGAAGGACGAGGTCATCAGATCAAAGATGTTTTACTGGTGTTTATATAGTTAGATTTTAATGCACCATTTCATCATTATTAGATTAACTATTTGTCCAAACCAAGATTTTCCAAGGCCTTTTATTCATCCAAATATTGAATCAGATGTCAAATTAAGGATTCTTAAAAGCCCGAAATACACTACTAATTATGTACGTCAAGGTATTTGTATCATTTAAAAGTGAGTTTATACAAACTGACGTTTTTACCGTTTGATTGAATTGCAGCGTTTACAGAGGAAGTCCACAATTACAGTCTGTTCAAGGCTGTGCCGTGCCAGTCCCAACGAACCTGAAGCCCATAAAACGAGCTGTTATTTAGGTGTCATAAATTCAGTAACCTTGATTAAACATTTTCTGGGGCTATTTCTGTCATTCACAACCAGACGTTACTTCACAGAAGTGTGTTTAATCAGTGTATTTCCTTTCATTTAATTAACATTTTCCTTCTTTTTTTTCATTTTCCCACCCTGGAGCTTTAGGCCCATAATGCCCGCTGACGCTGAACCGCATAAACATGCTGGAAAAAGTGAAAGTAGTTTGCTGTGGTAGAGCGTGATTTTACGCTGCTGTGGGAATTATGTACATAGCGAACACAACGTGACACAGATGAAAAACCTCTCATATTTCAGCTGCTTATTAGTCTGGATTCCAGCTCTGCTCACTCTGGACATTCATTAACCAACTTCATGACGAGCATCATGGGATGTTAGTGAAGAAGGAATATGTTTGATGGACACTTGACGATGCTTTTCCACCCCAACTAATATATTATTATTCTTTAAAAATAAGATTGCATTTGCATGTTAATAATGTACATTAAAATATATTGTAATAGTTATACATTTTAAAATGATATGTAATTATGTTTTAAATGTACATATTATCATTTATCTATTTTAAACATGGATTAAAATTATTAATAAATGAATAAATATATATTATAATATGATGATAAGAATAATGATTATATGATGAGGCTTTTCTTCTCCAACTTATATAATATTTTTAATTTAAAATAATATTTATTTAGTTATTATGTTAATGTAATGTTAACATAAATAAATGTTAATCATGTACATTAAAAATGTTATATATATATATATATATATATATATATATATTAGTAATTATACATTTTAAAACTATATTATATATAATTATACATTAAATGTACAAATGTACACTCACAGTAATATACTGTATTACGATTCTTAAAAAATAAGATTTTATTAATTAATTATTATGCTAATGTGATGTTAAGATTAATAAATGTTAATAATGTTCATTAAAAATGTTATATATACATTATAAGAATTTATTATAATAGTAATTATTAATAATTTTAAGATAGTAAAAGTAAAGTAGTATAACATTATTAATACTTACATATTCTTAACACATGAAATATAATAATAAATTAATTAATACATACATGTATACTCTTATATATTTATTATATATTATCATAAATAATTTTGGAGAGGACAGTGAAGGAAAAGCCATCATCAAGTGTTATATTTACATGCATTTACTGATATGCATATTTATGCATTAAAAATAGTTTTGTAAAAAGAAAAGAATAAATAAAAACCTTTATGTAAATGCATAATTTATATTTGCTTACAAAGTCATTTCAGGCATTTAACTGAGGATGCACAATATACTGGACCAATAACAGCTGTCATATCTTGATAGTGATTATTTATCAGTCAATACTGGACAATATTTTCACTAGTTTTAAGATTAAGATCATCTGTCATTGTAATGGATTATGACAAAGATTAAACCATTTCAAATTCTCTTAAATAACATTTTCTTTCTCTAATAAAATACTTAACAGGTCATTCAAATCCATTGATTTTAACATTTTTAAGAGACTAAACCGCATCCCGTAGATCTCTCTTTTATTATGAGTATTTTTTGTCATTCAAGCAGGTATAATTTTGTTCTATAGCAGATTTGAAAGGAGTGTTGGCCTGTATTTGTGTGAGATGTAAGCGTGTGTCAGAGGTCTGCATGACTCAGGTGAAGCAGGCGAGTGGGCCGCTGGATCTCAGCTGGCCTGCAGATGTGCTCTGACTGTTTCTGTCCTCTCACAGACAAATGCAGCAGCAGCAGCAGCGTCAACAAGAGGCAGCGTTTGCTGCAGGACTTCATGAGCGCCATCGACCAGACCGGGGAATTCCTGATGCTGGTGGAAGAAGAGGAGGTGGATGAAGTCAAGCAGGAGCGGCTGGAGGTGAGTAGGAGGCGAGAGCAGAAATGTGCACGCTTCAGCGAGGGTGGATGGCACAGACTGGGACTGTGGGGGAAATTCGAGGGGATTGTCCTGCGGAAAAAGTAGGAGCGCTTCATTCTTATATGTATATGTATATATATATATATATATATATATATATGTATATATGTATATATATATATATGTATATATGTATATATATACACACACACGCACACACGCACACATACAGTCATGGCCAAAAATATCGGCACCCTTGGTAAATATGATCAAAGAAGGCTGTGAAAAATTAATCTGCATTGTTAATCCTTTTGATCTTTTATTTTAAAACTTCTCAAAAATCTAACCTTTCATTGGATAATAAGAATTTAAAATGGGGGGGAAATATCATTATGAAATAAATGTTTTTCTCTAATACACATTGGCCACAATTAACGGCACCCTTTTATTCAATACTTTTTGAAACCTCCGTTTGCCAGTTTAACAGCTCTAAATGTTCTCCTATAACGCCTGATGAGGTTAGAGAACACTTGACAAGAGATCAGAGACCATTCCTTCATCCAGAATCACTCCAGACCCTTTAGATTCACAGCTCCATGTTGCTGCTTCTTCTCTTCAGTTCACTCATTTTCTACAGGGTTCAGGTCAGAGGACTGGAATGACCAGCAGAAGCTTGGTTTTGTGCTCAGTGGGCCATTATAAGATTTCTAACAGAGTCAGTCACTTATTGATTTTTTTATCTGTTGGTATTTGATAGAATCCATGATGCCATGTGTCTAAACAAGATGAACAGGACCTCCAGCAGAAATATAGGCCCACAACATCAAAAATACAGCAGTATTGTTCATTGTACACATGGGGTACTTTTTATCCCTGTGTTCACCAAACCAGTCTTGAGTGTTTGCTGCTAAAAAGCTCATTTTTTAGTTTCATCTGACCATAGAAGCCAGTCTCATTTGAAGTTCCAGTCGTGTCTGATAACTGAATATGCTGGAGTTTGTTTTTGGATGAGCGAGGAGAATGTTTCTTGAAACCCTCCCAAACAACATGTGCTGATGTAGGTGCTGTTTGACAATTTGTTTTTAAGGTTTTCTGACCCCGAGACTCAACTATTTTCTGCAATTCTCCAGCTGTGGTCCTTGGAGAGTCTTTAGCCACTCAAACTCTCCTTCTCACCGTGCATTAGGACGATATAGACACACGTCCTCTTCCAGGCAGTTTTGTAACATTTTATGTTGATTGGAAATTCTTAATTATTGCCCTGATGGTGGAAATGGGAATTTTCACTGCTCTAGCTCTTTTCTTAAAGCCACTTCACTAATTTGTGAAGCTCAATTATCTTTTGCTGCACATCAGAAATATATTCTTTGGTTTTTCTCATTGTGATGATGATTAAGTGAATTTGGGATTTGTTTTCCCTCCTGTTTATATTTCTGTGAAACAGGAAGCCATGGCTGGATAATTTCATGTTCATAATCAGCCTGGAGTGCTCAAAATATGAATGGGCAATATGAACTGCTGTCAAAATTGTGAATATGAATGGGAATATACTTCAGAGATATTTTACTTGTCCAACGTGTATTTGAGAAAAACATTTATTTCATAATGATATTTCCCCACATTTTAAATTCTTATTGTCCAATGAAAGGTTAGATTTTTGTCAGTTTTTTTTAATAAACAATGCAGATTAATTTTCACAGCCGCCTTTGATCATATTTACCAAGGGTGCCGATATTTTTGGCCATGACTGTATATATAGTTTTTTTGTTTTATTTACATAGTTTTTTTTATTTAATCAAGACCATTTTTCCAGATTATAATTCATAACATATTAGTTTTACCATATACCATGACATATTTAATTCTAATATAATTCTTAATAAATTGAAAATTAATTGTACAAAAAGAATATTTCTTGTAATTGAGTGAAATTGAATTGAAATTCAAAATGTCCCTATATTTGAAAGTAGACTCATGTCTTTTTAGTCCACTTTGGTTAATTTGATCCAGTTTCCATTTATTTATTTATTTAAACCACTTTTAACACATTATATATCAAACCATATTATTTTAACCATATACCATGCTATAATAATAATTTTACCATATTATTTGAATTAAAACTAAAAATTGGAAATTTATTGAACAAATAATAATGTAATTCAGTTATTTTGACTCTAAATATGCTGATAAGAGAAATGATGTAGATTTTTTTGTGGGATTGTGTGACTGTAGTCTAGTAAAAGATTTTGTGGATTTTTTCAGCATTGTGTTTGTCAAGTTATTCTGTCCAGATTGCAGTTATCTGTGCAAATACTAACCGTGAGTAATTTCCAGCATAATTTCTTCAGTGAATCAAGTGCTCAAAGAGCTCAGACAGTGTGTGCACTTAAATGACACTACGAACAAGTGCGCTTTATTCCTGTAGTCATTGTGGAACAGAAGTTTGACCCAAACAAGGTGTTTAAACACGCAGTTGCGAACCACAGAAGCACCTGATATTGAGACGACACTGAAACATGTGGTTTTGATACTTGTGCTCCATAAAAGACAAGCGAGGCTCAGACTGCTGTCAGTAGGTCCGACTGGGTTTCATCATCCTCCACTAATAGTCTTAACATCTCATCTGAATTTCCATCGTGATATTTTCCTCTGTGCACAGCAGACGGACATGCAAATACACCACGAGTGAAACCAGAGAGCAGGAGTTGACCTGTCAAATGACAACAGGAGTGTTTTCAGTCTAATCTGGGAAAGCAATGAGAGGATGTGATTCTTTATCAGACATTGAGACGTGAATAAACGCTCTGAATCTCTGTGATATGAGCATGAACTCACTGTGCCGAGTTAAATAAATGGCCACAGCTGAAAGATGTAATTAAAGGTCTGAAGCAAGAACCGTGGATAAGGGGCTATTACCATGAGACGTTATACGTCCCGTCTCAATTAAAACGGTTCTGGATGTGGCCAAGAAAGCCTGCGGTTTCCCCCAAAACTTTGTTCCTACTGAGTGTTTTAATGGGTATGTTTTAGCTATCAGGACAACCTTTTGGGAATAAGGAACCATATCCTTCTGGGCCTCCCACTTTGCCCCACTCATGAAGTCCTGGAGAGAGGAGCTTTATGGTTTAACCACACGGCACTGTGCTGCTTTATCTAGTGCCCCGTTCACCCGCCGCTCCCTCGTCTTCCTTAACTAGCTCTTCTGTGGCTAGCAGCACATGTCTGGTGTCCCTGCGCTCCTCCATCTGCTCGCCTTACCTGCTGCATACAGGACATGTTATGGGTGATCATGTAGTTGTCAGAATTCAGAATAAGTTACCTTTTTTCCACTTTTCTTTTCTTTCCCCAGAAGTTTTTTTTTTTTTTTTTTCATTCACACATATATGTATTTTAACTTCGTAAAATTTGTACATTTTTGAATGTTTATAATTATTAAATTTTAAATGCTAATGCTTACTTATCAGATTTATATAGAATTCTACATTTTCTAAATTTATATAAATTATTATTATTATAGTAAAAAAAAATAATTATATATATATATATATATATATATATATATATATATATATATATATATATATATATATATAATTTAATTATAATTTGTATAATTTTATTATATAAAATATTACCATTTATTTGTCATATAATTATATTAAATTATTATTTATAATCTTCTGTATGTATAAAATTTATTTATATGTATTTAAATGTTTATTATTTTGTTACATGGGTGCGTATAAAAAATATAAATTACAAAATAGTAAACTTTTTTTAACAAATTAAACATTTAGAATATATGTAACTTAATATTATAATAATTATATTTTATATATGTATATGTGTGTGTGTATATATATATATATAATATATTCTGTATTATATAAATGATTATCTAATATGTATGTCTCCATATTATTATATATTTTCTTATATAAATTATGTATTATTTAATTGTTTATGAAATGCTTATTGTTCTAAAAAGATGATGAAATATTTAAGATTCATAATTTTCTGTCGTTAATCAAATATTAGAGTATTTGAAAACCAGAAGTCCATTTGCCAAAGCAGCCAAATATGTTCTGATTATAGCTATTATATCAGTCTCTTGCTACTAGTAGCACTTTTATTACAGTGAATGAGACCATTTCAAAGCCCTCATTTGCATCGTCCATTTACTCTCCAGATTTTCTCACTGCTGTGAATAAACTACAACACTTGTGTAAACACTCAGGCCATTATTTCATAGGATTTCCAAAGCCGCAGCTCAGAGGTCAAGCATCTGTCAGATGTCCAGTCCAGGGCGTCTGCGATCGGCTCGGGCGAGGGTATAATTCACCCGCGCGCTGCTACACTTGATCAGCCGGCGATGGCTTCTCTTTTGTTAGCGGTGTGTGGATTGTATTTCCTCCGGCAGATCATCCATCTTCCCAAGGACCCTCTAAGATCTCTTGACAATCTGTTATTTTCCCGGCCGCGTTCAGATGGGAATGTTTAAAAGTGTTTTTGTCATGATGTGTGGGATCCGCATTGTTTTGCTTTAATGCCATGATGACAGCAGGATGCTATTCTGAGACACTGGTGATCTGTACTTTTCAAATTCCCTAGGAAATCGTAAATGCCGAAAACGGCAATGTAAACTCTTGCACTTTTACTTGCTTGGGTTCTCACCAAACTTCGGACAGTTTTTGGGTTGTTTTTTCCACTTTCAGATTTTCCTTGAAAGAACAGTAATGTGAACTGTAAACTAGTTGATATACTGGACGTTTTTGAGTCTGAATGACCTGATAAAAGTCTCTTTGAGAGTGTTTTTTCTTTAAAGGATCAAACTCGCATGTCTTTGTGTGGACTTGAGTGAAACTGAGTTGTTTTTTTTGTTGCATGAATACACATTGGCTATGTTTCCATCATGCTGTTTTATGCACATTTTAAAGTATTGCATCATAAATGAGTGATGGAAATGCCTAATTTAAGAAAAAATGTTATTTTATTTTTTTAAACACTCACTTGAGGTGGTTTTTGACCTTTGCAAAAAAGAGTTAAAGGAACACTCCACTTTTTTTGGAAATAGGCTCATTCTCCAACTCCCCCAGAGTTAATAAGTTGAGTTTTACCGTTTTTGAATCCATTCAGCTGATCTCCGGGTCTGGCGATAGTACTTTTAGCATAGCTTAGCATAGATCATTGAATCCTATTAGACCAGTAGCATCGCTATTTGATATTTGTCCTATTTAAAACTCGACTCTTCTGTAGTTATATCATGTACTAAGACCAGCGGAAAATGAAGAGTTGCGATTTTTCAGGCTGATATGATTAAGAACTATACTCTCATTCCGGCGTAATAATCAAGAAACTTTGCTGCCGTAACATGGCCGCGGCAGGCGCAGTGATATTACGCAGCGCCTGAAAGTAGTCCCCAGCTATATTATAACTAGTTACCTAGCTGGGGACTACTTTCAGGCGCTGCGTAATATCACTGCGCCTGCTGCGGCCATGTTACGGCAGCAAAGTTCCTTGATTATTACGCCGGAATGAGAGTATAGTTCCTAGCCAAATCGGACTAGAAAATCGTAACTTTTCATTTTCCGCCGGTCTTAGTACACGATATAACTACAGAAGAGTCGAGTTTTAAATAGGAAAACTATCGAAACTCTTTGGTCATTTTTGAACGCGATGCTACTGGTCTAATCAGATTCAATGATCTATGCTAAGCTATGCTAAAAGTGCTCTCGCCAGACCCGGAGATCAGCTGAATGGATTCCAAAACGGTAAAACTCAACTTATTAACTCTGGGGGAGTTGGAGAATGAGCCTATTTCCAAAAAAAGTGGAGTGTTCCTTTAATGAGAATAATGGGAGACTGAAACGCATTTGCCGAATAAATTCAGACGTAGCGAACATTAATCCCATGTGACTAATCGGCTGTTTCCGATGATGGTGTCTATCCATGTTTTTCTTTTTTACTGTTGGTTACTAGGTTACCAATACCACCGTCATCCGCTTGAACAACTTGTCAGAAACACACATTTGTTTTTTGTTTTTTTTTGTTTTTTAACTTTGAGAAGATTAGCTTCTCAAAACTCAGCTACTGCATTTGAAAGTGGATCTTTTTTTAAATTTATTCATTTATCCGTCCGTCCGTCCAAGACCTCTTTTTACCATAATAAATGGTAAATAAATTTTCATTTTAGGAAAATTTATTGTACATTAATTATATCAATTAATTACTTTGAATCTAAATGAAATTGAGTGTTATATTGATTTTTTTTTTAAAAATAATTAAATTATTTATTTATTTTTAATTTAGATGTGTAATTTGATCCGGTTTCCATTAAGAGTATTTATTTATTGAACCCAAGGCCACTATTGGCATTCTATATCATATTATTTTTACCATATACAATGCCATAATAATGCTTTAACGATATATATATATATATATATATATATATATATTTTTTTTTTTTTAATTACAGTTCTTAAATTGAAAATAAGAAATGTTATATAATAATAATAATATAGTATTTCCACTTTGATCTGGTTAGTTTAAGTTAAGTTTCTTTGTGTACACATGATGGGTGTTTTTCCCCCGTAGCATTTAAATAAGTCTTCAGCATCTTTGCATGTTACCATTATAATTAATATATGGTCAAAAATATTGGGAATTGCATGCATATGAGGTGAAAGTGAACCTGAAGCATTTTGCGTTCACGCAGCCTATGAGTTTGTTTGGAGTGTTCACATTTAAGACAAGTTAATGCAAACTGTTCTCAGACCGAGTATGCCATCAATTACAAAATGAACTGCACCAAAGATTGTTTTTGGCATTAGAAAAAAGCTTTGCAGTACATATGTTTTATCACAATGATTGTGACCCTTAATAGGTTCAGGAAGTCGCTAGTGGATTTGTTTTCTCATTTGCTCTTTCAGTGATGACTGAAATTCAATTGTATCATCAGGAGTCTCTTCAACATGAGAGTGATGTTACGGCTCATTTGAATCTCTCCCAAAGCCTCGTATCTACAACACTGACTCTCTTTCACACAAAAACAGAGGCGCTTTAAACCCATCTGCGTTTGATCGTCTAAACTTAGCCGCGTGTCTGAATGAAATGCCCCACAAATTTAATTCTAGCCTGCCTCGGGCTGTTAATCACCGAGTGACGCGCATTGAAATACACAGCACTACACTAGATATCCAGAATATATCTTGGGCCTCGGCCTATGGAAATCTCATCGCTAGCAGTGGTACAAATTGAGATTCCCTTTATCCAGACCACACTGGCACGAAATGAAAGCCTCCAGCGGCCAAATCAAATATTTGCCAACGTCCTCCTATACGGCCGCCGCGTCAGTTGTGGGTGTAATTTGGCTATTAGCAGGTGGGTCAACGTTTTGATTTAATCAGCGGCTAAACATAGTATTCAAACATCGAATCCCCCCGCTGCTCTTTTCAGTCAATAAGCCACAGTCAAAACATTTCTCCTGTCTCAAGCCAGCCGCTTGACAAGAGTTATTTAAAAGTGCAGCGGCTCCAGTCTCGTATCGCTCGCGGCCCAATTTGGAGCGGGACCCAGACACCGAGACTGCTGCGAATTCCCCCTCCGAGTGCAAAACGAGACCTCCGTTCGGCTCTTAACGACGCTAATAGAAATCGCAGTTCCAGCGCCGTGTAACGAGCAGGCGCTCGGCATCATTAATATGTATTTTCAAAGATGGAATTTCCAATGACTGCCAGCTAACTAAATAAAAAGACTCCGGTTGGTTTGGGTGGCCTGTAAGCGATCCAGGCTGCCTCACGTCGGGCCCGGAGCCCCGAGCGTCACGTCAGACTGTCCTCAGCCTCGAACCCGACGCTTCTCGGAGACGCTGCTCTCTGTAGACCGTAAAACAGATCCTCTGCGGCACGAGGAGGAAAAAAAGCAGTCGTAAACCTTGAGCCTTTATGTTTTATGACACACGGCCTGGTGGAGAGCTCAAATTGACTGTTATGTGAAGGTATGAAATTGGTCCAGGATGAGGAAACATCTAATTATAGGTTCTGACCTGCAACTTAACACGCTCAGCTGTAAATCTGAGTCAGACCTGTTGGGTTGCTATTAAGAGGGTTCATTACTGCGCACAGCTCTCTTAAAGTTTACACAGACGGTCCTTCTCTTGTTATGTTACGCCGTTTCATCGCAGGGCGTTAAAACGAGGAACTAATGACGACCGTCATCTTGTTGAATCCTCAGAGTAGCTGATAAAACTGTGGTTTAAACCGTTTCGTCACACAGTAGCTCCGTAGATATAGCAGTATATTCATTGAAGGGATTATTATGGGATTCAAAAAATTATTACCATATTTAATAAGCTTTTTTTTTTTTTTTTTTTTTAAAGAAATTAGTACTTTTGTTCAGCAAGAATGCATTAAATTGCTCAAAAGTGACTGTAAAGACATTTATAATGTTGCAAAAGGATTCTATTTCAAATAATTGCTGTTTTTTTTGTTTGTTTGTTTGTTTTTTCAACTTTTTATTCATCAAAGAATCCTGGACAATAAAAATGATGGCAGTTTGCACAAAATTATGAAGCAGCACAACTGATTTCAACACTGATAATCAGAAATGTTTCTTGAGCAGCAAATCAGCATATTAGAAGGATCACGTGACACTGAAGACTGGAGTAATGATGATGAAAATTCATCTTTGCATCACAGGAATAAATTACTTTTTAAAATATATTCAAATAGAAAACAGCTGTTCTAAATTGTAATAATATTTCACAATATTACTGATTTTTCTGTATTTTTTGATCATAAAAATGCAGCCTTGGTGAGCAGAAGAGACCTTTCAAAAACAATAGTGCACTAGACTTGCATTGCTCATATTTTCTTGAAACGTGTTTTGTGATGTTGACACATGATATTAAGGATAATAGTTAATGTTCTACTTTTCATATTTTTTATACAGAGAATTGAGAAGATGACCAGAAACATGGATTCCAGTCAGTACAGTGATTTCTGTGAAAGTCGACAGCTGAGTTTCTGTGAGTATTCGTATTTCTTTCATTTATGCATTTGTTAGCCACTTTGATCCCAAGTGACTTATATTGCATTAAAGGTGTGCGTTTTATCAGCTCATACATTCCTTGGGAATCAAACCCATGACCTTGGTGTTGCCAGCATTCTGCTGTTTGAGCTACAGGAATGCTTTTCTCTAGGATTCACTGCACGTGCACTGATGAATGCATCTGTTTTGTTGCTCTGTGAGCGTGTCAGGTATGGTTTGTTGTGTCGGTGTAAAGCACAGCACTCCTCATGTCAGTTGCAGCGCGTCAGATATCGTCTCTGATGAGTTGTTCGGTTGGCAGTTCTGCGCCCGAGGGCTTGTAAGAACACAGCTGTGGGATTGTGAACACACCACTGCTGGCTTCTGAAGGCCACATTTCAGCACTAATAACATGTTCACTGGCTTTGTGCCGCTCCAGTAACTGTGATGTCTTACTGGCATCGAGCTGCAGGTCGGGACAGCAGCGCAGTAAATGTGCCTGAATAACCCTGTTACACAACACTGATGCTGAGTACACACTAAATCTGACCGAAAACACGTCACAGGGCCGGAAATTGAGCATTTGTGGTTAAATAGGGTATGTCTGACATTAAATACCTTATTGTACTTGTGCAGTGTACATTGTATTTTGCCTGATATTTTTTAATAGTGTGTAGAAAAGGAATGCAGTATGCAGTGCTGATCATTTCAAGCAGTTATGTTAGTATGGTATAGTATTGGTGTCACATTGTGTGCATGTTTAAAGGAATAGTTCATCCAAAAATAAAAATTAGCTGACAGTTGGCTCACTTTCATGCCATCCAAGATGCAGATGAGTTTGTTTCTTCATCAGATTTGGAGAAATGTAGCATTACATCACTTGCTCACCTCTGCAGTGAATGGGTGCCGTCAAAATGAGAGTCCAAAAAAGCTGATAAAAATATCACAATAATCCACACCACTCCGGTCCATCAGTTAACATCTTAAGAAGACAAAAGCTGCATGTTTGCAAGAAACAAATCCATCATTAAGGTGTTTTTAAACTTTAAACCATTGCCTCCAGCTAAAATATCAGTCCATAATCCATAATAACGCTTTCTCCGGTGAAAAAGTTGTTTCATATGAATCAGGAGAGAAATCTGCACAGATCAAGCACCATTTATAAGCTAAAACAGTCTAAAACATCTCTAAACAAATATTTTGGTGGATTTTGATGTGAGACAGCAGGAGATGGGCTTTTTCACTGGAGGAAGTGTTATTATAGATTATGGCCAGAAGCAACAGTCTGAAGTTAAAAATGCCTTAATGATTATTTGTTTCTTACAAACACACAGCTTTTGTCTTCTCAAGATGTTAACTGATGGACTGGAGTAGAGTGGTGTGGATTATTGTGATGTTTTTATCAGCTGTTTGGACTCTCATTCTGACGGCACCCATTCACTGCAGAGGATCCATTGGTGAGCAAGTGATGTAATACTACATTTCTCCAAATCTGATGAAGAAAACTCATGTACATCTTGGGTGACCTGAGGGTGAGCACATTTTCAGTCAATTTTCATGTCTGGTTGATCTATTCCTTCAGTTCAGCAGTTGACCTGTTTTCATCTACCAAGTAAAACATTTAGCATTTTTAATCCAATTTTATGTTAAAAAGGTCACATTTTATGTTTTTTTTTTTTATTTTTTTTTTTTTAATGAATCAAATTAATGAATCAAAAATCTCAGCTGATTTTTACCACATTAGAAATGTAAAGTCATGGAAAGTGCATTGCAATGTTGGATATATATAGTATCTCACAAAGCTCTATCCTGTACATTTTGCCAGTATTTGTTTTCTAATCTAGTTTTTACTGAAATTTGGTTTTGACAAACTGCTCCTCACTTTGGATAAGTGTTTGCAAAATATGTAATCCATATTCCATACATACAGGAAACTTACCTAGTGTGCACAATATACATACTAAATAGGTAGTTTGCCATTCTGAAACTTCCAATTGCTTTTTAAGCAACAGATCTTGGAGCAAGATAAATCATACAATTCGTCATTTTTTGCAAATGAAACATTTCTGATATAGTCTAGGATTAATTTTCAACGCTGATCCATGAAGTTTACAGTGAAAAACCAGCAGCTGTGATTTCCAGAACTTTCCTGTAAAAAAAAATAACTCCAGTATTTTGTTTTACAGATTGAACTTAAATTTACAGTAAAAACTACTGATGTTAATATACTGTAAATTTAACAGTATTTTATGTCCTGTTAGGGTTTTTCACCATATATAGTAAGAGAACCAATTAACAGTTTTTTTTTAATGTAGCATCTTTAGAGTCTTTTACCATGAAAATTACAATCATTTTTATAGTGTGCATCAGAACATCATATTCTCGCTCAAACTGTCTGCTCTGTTTAGCTAAGAAGGCCTCGAAATTCCGCGAGTGGCTGGACTGCAGCAGTCTGGATGTGAAGCCCAACGCCATGTCCATGGAGATCCTGTCCTATCTGGCCTACGAGACGGTGGCCCAGGTGAGCTGCTGTCAGACTGAGCACCAAATCACATTGTGCTTCAGATTCCCAAAAACCACAAACTGTCTCATTTCAGGAAATCACTCTGACATTTGCTAAATTGCCACTTTACTTTCACTCAGTCTGTTTCCAGTGCAATAAAAACCCTGAAAATAAGCTCTTTTGAAGCGTTCCAGTGCTCTCTTCGTTCAGTATGATGTTTACTGGGAAAAATATTATCATCTTGTTCTTCATATCAAGTGCCATTACTCATAAGCTGATATGGTTTTATATTTTAGGTTGTTGACCTTGCCCTGTTGGTTAAACAAGATATGACTCCCAAAACAGGCGATCCGTTTCAACACGCCATATCAGCAACTTTCATCCAGTACTGCAACTCCTCAGCAGAGGTAAACAAAACACTTTTCAGTTTACTTTTTGGTAATCAGTGTTGTTATTGTTAACTAAACGACTATTAAAAACTATTAGAAATCATTTTTATTAATTGAAATAAAGTTAAAATGGCATTAGATAAAAGTTTTAATGAAAATTAGAAATGTTTCATTGGCAACTAAGTGAAATAAAATAAGTTTAAGTTGATGTTCTAAAATAAACTGAAATAAAAATAGAAATATTAAAAAAAAAAATTACAAAAGCACATAACAAAATTACTAAAAATTAAACAAAAATATAATATATATAAAAATATAAAATTACTATAATAGTACATAAATAACACTAAAATAACACTGGATGTATATTTGGAAATTATAAATAGTTTTTAAAGGTATGGATCCCCCCAAAATTGTGTGTGTGTGTGTGTGTGTATATACAGTATACGTAATTATTGTATATAAATAATACTATAATAACGTAATGTTTATTTGGGAATTATAAACTGTGGTTAAAGGGATAGTTCCCCTTAAAAAATAAAAATCCTGTCATTTATTTGCTTTCATTAATTCACCTTCAGGACAAAGAGATGTTTAGCAGAACACAATGGAAGTGAATTGTGACAAATGCAAGCAAGCTCCTAAAATTGCAACAAAAGCAAATGAACATATTTTTATTTTCAACAGAAAATGATTTTGAGTGAGTAAATGATGACAGGATTTTCATTTTTGGGATGAACTATTCCTTTCAGTCAATCATTGTCTTCTAGACTTTCTAGAATGTCAGTCAGTTATTTGGCCTCTAATGTGTTGTTTGTTTGGTTTAAGCTGCATGTGAATGATATTCTTTACTGAGAAGCATCTACATTATCCATTATTTTGCTCCACTAATCCACTATTAAAATGTTTATCATGTTAGTTGCTGTTTGGTGATGCTATAGAATAGTTCAAATGGCTTTTCTGGTGATAACAGTCATGTCAGCAGCTTTCTCCGAGCGCTTGTCCTTTGGAGAAGAAAACCAAACAAGAGCGTCCTGCTCTGCGGCTTCGACCTCTCGCCAAGTAGAACCGCCAAGTTTGTCCAAGGTGGTTTTGAGCTGCGGGATCCGTTCCATGGATGGACTTCTGTGTCACTGAAACCACGAAAACCTCATCTGTCTCTCTCTCTCTCTCTCGGACTCGGCCAAGGCCACTCCGGGTCTGGAAGCGCACATGGTATTTTTTAGCCTGAATTCCAGTATTGTTTTTCTCCTGATCCTTGGGGGTCGGCCGCGTTCCCATGTGGCGAGAGTGACAGAATGACCCTGTGGTTTGAGCGATAGGACCGAGACGTGTCGTAAGACTGCAGGTGATGTTTTCAGGGTCGTGTTTTGTAGCCGTGACCTTTCTGCGTCATGAGTTTCCTAAAAACGGGTGTTGTGTATGAGAAGGTCGGGCACATTGTGATTTTGTATGCGTAGCTGTCATCTAACATCACTCTTGGAAAAATAATGAGGAATTTGTGCTTTTCTGGTCCGGTCTGATCTTTAGGCTACAAGCACCAAAAAGGAGACGGACTCTCCGGAAAACACGCCGCCGTCCACTCCCAGCGGCCCTCTGACGGGACACCAGGGAAAGATGCACTCCATGGCCCAGGGCAACGGTGGGCCGAACCAAGATGGCAGCAGTAAGGTCAAACAGAGGAAGAGGAAGAAGGTACAGAAATATTGACAGATCATCTATATTATGTTGAGATTATGTAGCTAGCCTCCAGTTATAGATGAGTGTGTGATCACTGTGCCACTAGTGTCTGTTTTATGGAATTGCAGTCTGTTTATTTGTGAAACCCGACTGGGCCAGACATAACAACAGGCTCAACCAATGGGAGGAGTTGGGGGCGGGGCTACCAGTTTCTTCATAAAATAAAATGCTTTAAGTAATGTTGAACCAGAAATGTTTTATAACACAAGATGAAGTGTGTCATTTTGGCATCCCTAGTCATTTGCTCACATTTAACATGGACTTGAATAGTGAAATGTATGATTTCCTTAAAGGTTTTCTAAATGATATTTTTTTTTTTTAAATAGATTTTTAATGTATATTTTAGCTTAGAATTATATATAATATAGAAAAATAATGAGATGGTGATGATATTATTATTATTATTAAATAAAAATAATTAAATAAAATAAATAAAATAATAATATTATAATATAATATTAATATATAAATAATTTTTCGTATTTTTAAAGTATTAATAATACACTGCTTAAGAATTGAATCATAATAATAACAATAATAATAATAATATTAACAACAACAGCAATAATATATTATTGTTATTATTTTTATTATTTATAAAATAAATTAATTTATAAATGTTATGGCATTGTATATTACAAATATTATTGGCTATGACTAATTGCTTTTGTTTCTCCTTTGAAGTTGCTTTGGATAAAAGTGTTTGCTAATTGCATAAATGTAAGTAATTAATCATATTGTTTATTTAAATTCTTCTTCATCTTCTTATTATAGAATGTTTGTATGTGTGTATATATAATGATTAAATTCTCAAACAATGCCCTAATAATAATACATTTTAATAAATAATTATGAATTATTTTCAAATATAATAATAATTATATAATTATCACCATTATTGTTCTATATTATTGATCATTCTGTGCTAAAATATACATTAAAACTATATTTTACATAATTTACAAAACATATATCAAAAAGCATACATTTTATTGTACGAGTCCAAGTTGAATGACTAGTGGTGCCAATTTGTTCACTAATATTATATGTGACCCTGGACCACAAAACCAGTCTTAAGTCGCTGGGGTATATTTGTAGCAATAGCCAAAAATACACTGTATGGGTCAAAATTATCCATTTTTCTTTTATGCCAAAAATCATTAGGATATTAAGTAAAGATCATGTTCCATGAAAATATTTTGTAAATTTCTTACCGTAAATGTGTTAAAACTTAATTTTGAATTAGTAATATGCATTGCTAAGAGCTTCATTTGAACAACTTTAAAGGTGATTTTCTCAATATTTAGATTTTTTTGCACCCTCAGATTCCAGATTTTCAAATAGTTGTATCTCAGCCAAATATTGTCTGATCCTAACAAACCATACATCAATGGAAAGCTTATTTATTCAACTTTCACATTATGTATAAATCTCAATTTTGAAAAATTGACACTTAAAGGGATAGTTCACCCAAAAATGAAAATTGTGTCATCATTTACTCACCCTCAAGTAGTTCCAAACTTATATGAATTTCTTTGTTCTGCTGAAGAAAGTTCAGAAAGAACTTTGAAGAAAGTTTGTAACCAGGCAGTTTTGGGGCACCATTGACTTCCATAGTAGGAAAATAAATACTATGGAAGTCAATGGTGCCCCAGAACTGTTATGTGTCCCACATTCTTCAGAATATCTTCCTTTGTGTTCAGCAGAACAAAGTCATTCATACAGGTTTGGAACTACTTGAGGGTGAGTAAATGATGACAGAATTTTCATTTTTGGGTGAACTATCCCTTTAAGACTGGTTTTGTCATCCAGGGTCACATATAACATTTTAAGGCAGTCTAATCTATTATTGCCTTGCAAGATCTCCCATCTGCCAGAAAAACAGATAATCCCGCCCCAAACTCACACCAGTGGGCCACTCAGAAAACCAAACAACAAACCTAATGCTGTTTGTTTTACACTAGAAGTAAAACACAGAGATCTACTTATCATAGATTCCAGCCCTTCATATGCAGTGGAAACTTAAGCAAGAAACAAGTCTCAGTATTTTCCTACCCGTCCTGTTTTACTGACTCCAGTTTCTCTGATGCTTATTGCAAACATCCAAATAGGGAAGTTGTTTTTCCCCCGTCTGCTAAGAGATACCGAGTCGAAATCGTTCCCTTCCCTCCAATGACTTCAGAGACACTGCAATTACAGCCAATCACACGCAGCACCAACGTTTACTGTCAGGCCTCTATATATCAGAATCAGCCTGTGCTGCGAGTTCATAAAGCATCAAATGACACGTAGCATTTATATCTCTCCAGAGGTAAAGCGCCGGCCGATTTGGATTCCCAAAAGTGTGCTTTTGTGTGTGGCGTTTGTGTTTGTGCACTAAACTGCAGGACTCCCACCGTGTTTTTGAATTAGCAATAATACGAGCTGTATTTTGTCTGTCTTCTCCGTTGCAGAGCGCGGCGGCCTGTGGCGCGGAGGCTCAGAGCAGTGCCATCCAACCAGCCCACATCAGAGAGGCCATCAGGCGCTACAGCCACAAGATTGGCCCGCTCTCCCCCTTCTCAGTACGTAATAACAGAGCCGTAAAAGAGTTATATTTATAATCGCAGCGCAGCCCCATTTTAAAGTGGTCAAGCCCTAAAGTATTGGAATTGTTTAGCGCAATTTGCGGTTAGTGTAATTTTCCTCATAAAAGTCACATAATTCTACTGGAGAATTAAATAAGCGGAATTTCGATCCTTTTTGGAAATACAAAGGAGATTTAATTTTGTTTTGTTTTCCGTAAGTTCTGTTTACGGCTGAAGAAATGCCTGCTTATTTCGCGCACTTACGTATGCGACTGTGCAGCGAGTTATAATTTTCCATCAGGCGCAGAAGTGTGGGTGTCTTAAGTGCTAGGCTGCGTTTGAGAAATGGCTCTTGGAGGCTTCGAGGCTTTCTCACAGCCAATTTGGAGGCTTTTGCTGTTGTGGTCAATCTGCAATTCACAGGTAATGAGCAATTTACCAATGACGGCCTACTTGATGCTTCCCTAACCGACAGATGCTAGAAAACCTGCCAGTGTTGGTTTTCTGTGGCTGTTTTTGTTTTAAATACTGATATTTGTTGCTTTTCATTGTGATGTACTTCAATTATCAACTTACAAAGCACTAGATCACTTCTAGACTCACAGGAAGACTTCTTATATAGTCTGGTGAAATATAAAATAGTATTTTCTATAATAGCATTTTCTTAAGAAACTGAGGAATTTGTGTGAAACTCACTGCCATGATGCAGAGGTGTTGCTATGCTGTTGCTAAGGTGTTTTGAGTAGTTTTTGGCACATTACTATGTGGTTGCTAGGGTGTTCTGCATATTTTTTTATGCAGTGACTGGTTGTCATGGTGTTGTTGCCCTCAGGAGGTTTGAGGGTTTCTAAGAGGTTACTATGTGGTTGCTAGGGTGTTGCTATGCAGTTGCTAGGTGGTTGCTATGGTGTTCTGAATATTTTTAAGCAGTTGCTTTGGAGTTCTTACCAGTTGTTATGGCATTGTTGCCTTCAGGAGGCTTAAGGCATTTTTTTTTTTTTTTTTTTTTTGTGGTTTCAAAGGGGTTACTATGTGGTTGCTAGGGTGTTGCTATGAGGTTGCTAAGGTGTTCTGCATATTTTTTATGCAGTTGCTTTGTAGTTCTGTCCAGATGTTACGGCATTGTTACCCTGAGGAGGCTTGAGGGTTTTTTTTGGTTTCTAAGGGGGTACTATGTGGTTGCTAGGGTGTTTCTATGCAGTTGCTAAGTTGTTCTGTATGTTTTTTTGTTTTTTTTTATGCAGTTGCCTCAGAGTTCTGACCGGTTGTTATGGTATTGTTACTAGGGATGCGGTGTTTGGAAAGGCAATGACGTTTACTACGGCACCCTAAATGGAATAAATATGAGATGGGAGCAAAAAAATATATTTCAGTGCTTTCTCTCACAATTATATCTATTTATGTGGTAAGTAAAATTTGATGTACTGTAATGTAACAGGAAACAGCTAACCATGTCCCTTTAGTGGCTTCGTAGAACGCATTATTCGTTTTCCGTGCCTTTCCGAATTCGGATTCGATATTCGGGCACATTGTTGTTAGGGTAATTGTTACCCTCAGGAGGTTTGAGGTTTTTTTTGTTTGTTTGTTTCTAAGAGGTTACTGTGTGTTTGCTGGGTGGCTGCTAAGGTGTTCTGTATGTTTTTACGCGGTTTCTTCAGAGTTCTGACCGGTTGTTATGGCATTGTTACCCTCAGGATGATTTCTAAGAGGTTTTTTGTAGTCTCTAAGGTGCTATGCAGTTGCTAAGGGGTTCTGGGTGGTCACTAGGTGGTTGCTAGGGTAATATTGATGTTTTTGTTACGTTGCTATGCTAGGGTGTGCTAACTGGTTGTTAAGCCATTGCTGTAATAAGCAATTGCCGATGTCTGTTTTGCATGGCTGTTTTTGTTTTAAATGTAGATATTTGTTACTTTTCAAAACTCACTTTTTGAATTCATTTCATGCCAGATTTATCTTGTGTTTTGCAAAAGAACCTCCATGGTAATGCACAACATCCTGAGATATTTCAGTCCCATCTCTTGCATGTTTTTGCCAAATATTCAGTAAGAACTGCAAAGACAAACCAAAGCATGATGGAAGCATGTTCCTATTACATCTCTAAAAGCCCTACAATTTCAACGTCGCCAAGCAACGCAGGACAAACGTGACTAGATTTCCATGGCATAAACATGAGCCCAGCATGTAGGAAACTGGGAGTTGCGCAGGGACGCGGTGTATTGTTAATATATAAAACAGGTGTTATATGGTTTTCCAGGGTATGATGCTGAGTGAAGACTTCCAGATGTTCTCGAGTGCCACTCACGTTCGCCTTTGATGAGTAAATCTCGGCTCCTTACTGGGAATGGCACAGGAATAATTAGACGGGGGGGATGCAAGTGACTGAGTGAGTGCCGTCAGAACCGAGTTATCATGTAATTGGCTGGGTTTTATTGCGACTGGAGCCAGTTTAAACCCATGATTAATTGCACCAATAAGCACTTTTCACTCTGGTCTTTTAAAAAGCCCAAAAGGTAGAATTAAGCCCTTGTTTGGAAGGTCGAGTGTACATGGGGCTGCTGACAGACGCGAGGCACTTTCTCATTAACATGGACAGTTATCTATTGGCGTGGTCGCCTTCCAGACTTTCGACGTTGCAGCAAAGTCGACGTATTACCTTTAAATGCATGTGAGATTCTCAACACTCCTCCAGATTGAAACGAAGAGAAATCGCCAATCTGGAAACGGTTCACTTTCACTCAAGTTTCACCATTGTGGATGTATAGCATTATGTAATTTAAACGTCTGCCCCAGTGACTGTTGTTGGAGGCTTTATCGGCCTCAAATTACCAAAATCAAGTCATTGTGAGATTATTAACTTTGAAATTGAATTAAGAGGGTAACGCAAGACCTACAATCATTCAGAGATCATTCGATTACACTCACGCACAGGGCAACGCAATTACCTCCCCCGTCCACAAGGACAGCAAGTCACCGGCCAAGAAGAAGTATACTTTTATTTGATTCCAGAGTCTGCTGTTGTGGAAAAGTGGCTCATCAGATGGAATTGTTTTTCCTTTTGTGTTTGTTTCTGCCAGTTTTTGTAAATGCCTGGCGAAAACATCCTTCTCTGATGCTTAATTTGACCTGCTAATGCGAGAAGAACTTTCTAGTGCTTTCTAGTGGCGTAAGTGCATGCAGTGTAAATGTAACATCCAGGTTAGTGCACAGATATCTGAAATTCACCTGTCTATGTCTTGAAGTGAAAGACTTCTAATACAGTGTGGTGAATTATAAAACATAAGCATAATTAACTGAATTATAATTATTATAACTGATTTTTCATATTTTCTTAAGAAATGAGTGATGAGTGCCATTGCTATGGTGTTTTGATTAGTTTTTAGCATGTTGCTATCGTAACGGAGGCCAGCTAGTAAGGCGCACTAGTGACTGATGCTAGAGGCTATGATCTTTAGCTTCAGTGTCTCCAATGCTGGAAACACCAGTTCGAATCCCACTCAGAGCAGGGCAAGTATAACCAGAGGAGTTACACTGTGTGGTTGTTAGCACTTTGTGGTCGTAAGCAGCTTTCCCACAGGCATTGCTATGCGGTTGCTAGGGGTTCTGGGTGGTTGTTTAGGTGGTTACTAAGATGTTCTGGATGGTTTTTATCTGGTTGCTTTGAAGTTCTGACTGGTTGATAGGTGGTTGTTAGTTTTATTGATTGATTTTTGTTTTTTCTTTTCAGTGCTGCTATGTCATTGCTAAGAATGTTTGAGGTTTTTTTTTTTTTTTCTTTAGAGCTGTGCTAGGGTGTTACCATGAAGTACTGGATGTTTTTTTTGTATGCTGTTATATGGTTGTTAGGGCGTGCTTATTGATTATTGTTAAGTTTTTTTATTGTGTGTGTGTGTGTGTGTGTGTGTGTGTGTGTGTGTGTGTGTGTGTGTGTGTGTGTTTTCTCACGTTGCAATGTGGTTTCTAAGGCATTGATAAGTGGATGCTATGGGGTTCTGGTTGATGGCTAAGGCATTCTGGATGGTTTTAAGTGGTTGCTAGGGAGTTCTGACAGATTGCTATGGTGTTCTAACTGTTTTTTCGGGTGTGATTATGCCATTGCTAAGATGTTTTAAATTTTTAATGTGTTGCTATGGTGTTGCTATGCAATTACTGGAGAATCTTGGCAGTTGTTACAAAGCTCTGGGTGGATTCAGTACATTACTATGCAGTTTCTAGGGTGTTTTCAGTGGTTGTTATGCCAAAGCTGTGGTGTTTTAAATGTTTTATTTAGCACATTGCTTTCTGGTTGCTAGGGTGTTGCTATGTGGTTGCTAGGCGGTTCTGGATGGTTACTAAGTGGTTTAACTTGTTGCTGTATTGTTCAAGGTTGTTATCAATAAAAATAGTAAATCTTGCCTAAACACACCTTAGACAGTCACGAAAGTGTGTCTTAAAGAACAAGAGATACTTTCATCTTTACTAGATCTGTTTAAATTTCATTGGCCATTACGTATGTTTAGAAGTTGCTGCGACAGCAATATTTTGTACCTTACTTGCAGTTTTCTCTGCTCTCACTTTACGTAAGACTTTGGGCCAAAGACAACAAACGATAAAGTGATGCGTCTCCTCTCTCTTGTTTATTGCTCCATCATCTCTGTATCTGGGGATGGACGTCTCGTCCCGGGCCGCTGACATCCACAGAACTCACTGTTTCTGTGCCCTTTTCAATGCCTCATAAACTCTGCACTATAAACGGCCCATTGGAGCAGGTTTTACATCCCCAAATTCCAGTCGCATCCCTCAGGTTGGCATCGGACGCCAGTTCCTGTGAAACCTTCCCTAACAATTACACATTTACAAGTAGAGACATTCTTCCCCGTGGTTTGAATAGCTTGTTATTACTCCATGAAATTGCTTCTTGGATGTCAAGCGAACGGTCGGACTGGCAGCGGCGTACAGAAGTGGGTCAGTTGGAACGGGAAAACGACATACGGTAGTCTTCCAAAGAGGCAATATTTTATCGAAATGATATTCAAACCTCCCAGTGCAGAAATACAGGCCGAGTACTGGCGCCATTTGAAGTAAAGCGTAATATTTGTCTTTGAAATAAGTTTATCGGAGAAAGAACAGCAACTTCCTGGATTTTAAGCACAAAGAGCTGGATTTGTTTTTATTTCACGCCAAAGTGTTGGCAACGGCAGCATATCTTTTCTTGTTTGCTGAAGCATCGATATGAAAATACTATGCCATTAGAAGCACGAGTGTTCGATGCCAGAAAACGCTTTGCCGTTTCTCTCTCTAGATTTATGGAGTCGTTTTTTTTCTCCCCCCTCTTCTTCAGTGTAATTTCTGTTGAGCCGCATCTGGAAGTATTTATTTCAGTGCCATGTAATCCATCTCGTGGCGCAGTAAACAGACTGGCTATTATTTTTGAATAAAGTCTCATCTTCAGGCTTCGAGAGCGCCGAGCGCTGCCTGCGAGCCCTCCTGGCTGTTTCAGATGCTATTGATTTACGGTGGGTTTTTCCACATGCTGACCCCCAAATCCCACTTCACAGCGAGGTGGTGTACAGTACGGCCCATTAAGTCGGAGTTCTGGGGATGCACTTCCCCGCTGGAGTGCGCTGGATCTGGCTGCGCTTCGACTCCCCAAATAACGGGGCTCCGCAGCACAATAACAACTCTAATCCTTTAGCCAGAACTCTCGAAGGTGCTGCTTTACTCTAAATCACGCCGCTTTTAGCGTCTCTTCAGTTTAGGCTCGAGGACAGAGCTCAGATTCTGATTATAATACAGTTGTTTACAGCAAAGCATCGTTGGGCATTTCCAGAAAATTAAGCAATATCAAGATCAGTTGGGTTTTATGATGCCATGCCTTTTATTTACTGACTGTGGGTAGGTGTAAATTTGTAATTTATATATATGCACACACACACACACACACACACACACACACACACACACACACACACACATATATATGTGTGTATATAAAATTTACATATGTCTGTGTGTAAATGTGTATTTTTACGTTTACATATACATATATATTATATGCAATTTAATTATATAAGCTGAATTAAACTATTATTGATCATTTTCATTCAGCATCTATGTAACGTATCAATGCAATATTATCAAAAAAAAAAAAAACATATAGACGAGATTATTTAGAGCTACATTAGTGATCGTATCCACTGCACCGCTCAGCCCTGCTCGTTCTACCCATCAAACTCTCACCCCATGATTTTACAGACATAGATACGCCCGAGAGAGAGCGGGAAGACCGTCTGAAATTCGTTATTGCATTAAAACCCACACTTAGCCTTGTCTATTTTCCTAAGCCCTCTGGATTTCAGATCGAAGGCGTTTGAAGGAGGTTCTGACCCGGGACGACTGTACATGGATACAGTTGAACTGGAGCGCTGGCAGTCTGACGGCGGGGAAGTCCCGGTCATACGGCATCTCGTATGCGCCGCAGCCTTGATCCAATTCAGCCGGCTCCACGCAGACAGGACCGTCCTGCCGGGCGCCAGCACACACACACACGTTCCCACATCTGTCTCGTGCTGCTCATGAATATGCACGAGCAGGAGTTACGCTTATGGCAACGTCTCATTACGGTCAGCGAAATGCACACACATGCAGCTCTCTGCTATCTTGTCTTGAGACCTTTCATTCACACGTTAGAGGTTAGTCCACCCAAAAATCAGAGTCCTGTCATTTATCATCATTTACTCGCCCTCATGTTGTGGCAAGGTGTGCTATACATCTGAAGCTGTACAGCAGAGCCAACCATAGCTTTCTGTTAGGAAAAGACATTATCTGAAAAATAATTAGAAAAGTCATTATTTGCTGAAAATCGCTCTCAAGTCCCATATGTGTTGATGTCAGTTTGAAAATACAAAAGTGTGAATAAGATTTAAGAGCTAAGGAGGAGGAAGATTTTCAATGAATAACAGTTAAGAATGTAGTCTTTTCCTCATTCAGAGCTATCGTATGAGTTTAGAAGCATGCGAGTTGTATGGCAGTGTACATTTACTATCATTGTTATACTATTACAGTTATATTCATATATTTAATTAGTTTTCGTTGATCTGTCTTCTGGTTTATTGTATTTTTATTTTAGTTATTTTTAGTCATTTTTTTTATTATTATTATTATTATTATTATTATTATTCTTAATAATTTTAGTACATGAAGTTAACCTGAATGAAAATGAGAAATGTTGGAATAAAAAAGATTATTTTTATATTTTTATTTATTTCAGTTAAAGTTGAAAATAAATATAATTATTTATATTATTATTACCATTTTATTTCTCTCTCTCTATGTGTATGTGAATATATATATATGTATATATATATATATATATATATATATATATATATATATATATATATATATATATATATATATATATAGTAATGTTTTAATATTTCAAAAATAATTACGTTTTAATTTAAGTTAAAGATAAAGTTTAAAGTTGAAGTTAAAGTTGTGTTTATTATTATAAATGTAATTATTTATATCATTATTATTATTTTATTTTTATTTTTTGTTAAATGTATTCTAATAATAATTTTTACGGTGTACTTTAATCACACTTTTATAACGCTTTTGCACTTTTTGAAGCTCAACTTTCATTGAGTGATAAAGAGCATCTGGGACATTCTGCTAAATACCTCCTTTTGTGAAAGAAGAAAGAAACCCGTACGGTTTGGAACGACATGAGTGCGAGTAAATGATGACAGAGCTTTCATTTTTTTGGGTGAACTATCCTTTCTTTTTCTCGTCCAGTTCCTGCCCAGGCTCGGTCTGTGACAGATCTTTGTTTTTCTTCGCTGGTATTTATGTTCTTTTTGTACCGAAGTGTTTAAATGTATTCCTGACCCTTTTGTCTAATGTGTATCTTGGCCTGCGGACTTTGCGTAAAAATGACAAGAGCGAACTATTGGAGGTGTTCAGGCTGAAATATGCACACCACTCAGTTTTATGGAGCGTGCGAAGGACTCGCTTTTGTTTATTGACACTAACAATGTTCCTGTGTTCATCAAACCGGCCGGCCAGCGTAAAACAATGACTGTTTGAACGGTCACACATGAGACCCGCGGCTTATTGTTTATGATACGCATGCATAAACAATGCCTGATGGCCGCCATTTTTTTATTGGGCATAAAAATAAGAGGAAGACAGAATGATATTGTAGCCAATGAGTTGCATCTGTTCCCCTCAGTGCAGGACTGATAATTGGAGTGTCATCTCTCGGCGGAGAGGAGACAGTTTGTCTCTCACATTTACGCAGCCGGCCAGCGAGAGGACACAGCGGCGCTGATCAAAGATAAACCTCCTCTCGCAAGGGGTCGTCCATCTTTTTTCCTCGCGATCCTGGCAGTGATGCAGCTTAACAGGCAAGAAAAGAGAAGTGCAAACAGTTTCCTTCCTCACGCAAACAAGACGACCAAAGAAGCTTTTCTTTCAACTTGGCTCGGGTTTGGCCGGAGCACTGGAGAGACGAGCTGTTCTCTTCTTGTAATGGTGATCAGATCACGCTGAGTTTAATACTAGAGCCATTCACCTCTCATTACCAAAAATATAATAGAGAATTTCAGAATAGATCGCCTAGTTTCTCTAATAGGTTTAACAAATGTGTGTCTGTCTGGTGTATATATACACTACCATTCAAAAGTTTGGGATCAGATTCTTAATGTTTTTTTTAAAGAAATAGTACTCAAAACGGCTGCATTTACAGTAAAAACAGTCAAATTGAGAAATATTATTATAATTTCAAATAATTTCTATTTGAATATATTGTAAAATGTAATTTATTCCTGTGATGCAAAGCCAAATTCTCAGCATCATTACTCCAGTCTTCAGTGTCACATGATCCTTCACAAATCATTCTAGTATGCTGATTTATTATTAATGTTAGAAACAGTTCTGCTGCTTTATTTATTTATTTTTTTTAACAAAAAGTAAAAAAACAATTTATTCAAAATAGAAATAGAATTTTATAACAATATACACTCCTTTTCAAAATAAATGCTGTTCGTTCTGAACTTTTTTCATCAAAGAATCCTGAAGAACGTTTCACAGTTTTCACTCAGCACAACCATTTCCAACACACATAATAAATCAGCATATTAGAATGATTTCTGAAGACTGGAGTAATAACGCTGAAAACTCAGCTTCGCATCACAGAAATAAATCATATTTATAAAAGTATATTGAAATGTTGTAATTGTAATATTCACAATATTACTGTTTTTTTTCTGTATTTTTGACCAAATAAATGCAGTCTTGATAAGCATATATCTTTGGAATATAATTTATTTAAAAATTGACAATCAATTTGAAAATTGATCACCCTGCTACCTAGATATTGGTATTGGTCTTGGATAAACCTGTATGATTTGTATGAAATCATGACATATTTTTAATTGTTGGGTGGACTTTTCTTTTAACTCTGATGACCATAATGATCCATTGTAAATCTTTGTGTAAACAACTGCAGTCCAAGAGCAAATACTCTTGCACGCGAATATAAAACTCAACTTTTTTTTTTTTTTTGACTGTCAGACTCACACGGTTAGAGAAAATCATTAATTCACATCATGCAACCAATGCAAATTCAACAGCTTGCACAAATAACCGCCAACATATGGTGGCCATTCACAGGAGTGACGGACACGAGTGCGCGTCCAATAAAGCCTTCCAGACCCCTGCCAGCCGTCCGTATCCACCGATCCCAGATTTCTGATCCGTGCGCTGCGGATTTCAGCACAGTCCGTAATATATACGGGCAATAAAATCAGCGAGGGTCAGTTGCTGCGCTACTGGAATGCGTTTGTACAGCGGCGCTTCTGTACGCAGCCTCTCAAACCACACGGCCTCTTCCTTCTTGTACTGTCAGCAGGCGATATTTCATCAGAAAGCCTCTCTCTGCACAGATGCTTCCTCTGCCCATGTTGCAGATATTTTTTTCCTGGAGTTTTTCTTGGACCCCGTCGGCTGGGTTTCGCCCCGGCAGAGGTGCGTCTTGCCACCCACTGCCAAGGCCAGAGGCCGGCCTGGATGAGCCGCGTCTGAACCTGGAGACCTCCGCCGAGTGTTTCCATAAGGGGGGAGCGGAGGTCTTACTTAGCACTGTTGAACTGCAAAAATGGAGATTTATGAATGGCCGAGCGGAGCCCGGTTTGCAAAAGCACGAAGGCAGAATGTTTCATCCGCATTTGTGTTTGCACTGAAGTTATATTCTCTTAGTGTCGTTTAAAGACGACTGAATGAGATCAGAAAAATGTTCTTTGTCACCGTCCGTTTATATTTGACTTGTCGTTTTTATTTTAGGCTTTCTAAATCATTAAACTTTCTTGTTGCATAATTTCCTTGAGTACGTTGCAGGTGTTTGTGTTGAAATGCAAAATTGTTGAGTGAATTCACTCCTCTTTTTTTTTTTCTTTTTTTTTTTTTTGTGACGTTTAGGTGGATAAACAGTATCAGGTATCTTCCTCACCAGGGTCAGAAATGAACCAGGCCTCAAGTAAAAAAAAGCCACCAAAAGTGACCAGTAGCTGTCTGATATTTCTATTTGCCGTTTCAGTTTGAGTGTTCTTAAGTAACGCTAATATCATGGGATTTTCGGTGAGAAAATAACATAAAATCAGCTTTGAAAACACTAAAACAAGTTTTAAAAGAAAGAAAACAGATTACATCAAAATCTACTGTGACTTAAGAATTAAATTAATTTAAATAATAATTAAATGTAATTGATTTATAAATTTATTATAATTGTTAATTTTAGTTATAATTATAGAATTTGATCATTTTATTTGTCTTAATTCAGTTGAAATATTTGATGAATGTGGCATGAAATGTTACACGTAAAAAAATAAAATAAAGCAAATAAAATAAAAAAAGAAAGAAAGAAAATTGAGATTACAACAAAATCTGTGACAATATTGCGTGGTTTAATCAAGCATGGGAACAGGCCAATTATGCAATTATTGCTTTTGAAATGTATTGCACTTTTTATAATATATATTTTTATATGTATACAGTTTTACAAATTCATTTAAATAAATACTTAAAATATACTAAAATATAATACTTTAAAAATATATATATATTTAAATTTCTTTCTTTCTTTATTTATTTAATTATTTATTTTACAGTTTTCTGGTCTGTATGTTTACAGCAAATCTTATGCATCTTTACAGATAATTTAATATTTTGATATGGACTGTATTTTACTGCTAACAGCCATAATTAAATAAAATGATTAAAATAATAAATAAATAGAATTCAATTATATAATTATTATAAATTATAATTATATAATTTAATTTAATTATAGTTTTAATTCTGTTAAAATATATAACAAATTAATGTGGCATGAAATGTTACTAAAAATCTGTATGGGAAGTAAAACCTGTGCTGTTTTCCCTCCTTTTCTGTTTGCAAAGTATGAATAATTAGCAGAAGGGAGGACGAGGCTTGAGACGCTGCGACAGCTCTTATGATTGAAAATATATTCCATACAGGAAGGAACTCTTCCCTGAGATATATCTCCATTGCTTTCCGTTGAACGTGCACATTATATACATATATCAGGCTGGATTTATTTTTCAGGATCTTTAGGGAACCCCTCTCGGTCAGCTTCCTCCAGGATGTGTATTTATATGTTGGAAAATAAGCCTGTGATGTTGTGTGAGGCCGAATGAAACTGAGAATCTGCTGTGATGGAAAAATCCAGCATGTAATAAAGCGCCATTCATGCTCAATCTGTCAAACCGAGAAACCCAATCAGAGCAGAATTCACACAATCAATCAGTTCAGTAAAGCATTGCATGTTTCAAATCAAATGTTTTATATTGTTTTCTTTATGAACACTCAAGAGATTTTCATTTGTTAATGCTTGTTCATGTAGGTCATTCATTTCAGAAAGCTTACATGTTTTCAGTACGTTGCTAGGGTGCTCTGGGTGGTTGCTGTGTGTTATCTAGCGTGTGTCATGCGGTTGCTAGAGTATTCTGGGTGGTTATGTGATTCATGGAATGTTTTTTCATAGTTTTTAGATTAATCTCAATGGTTGCAAGGCAGGTTTACATGATTTCTACTAGAGGTTGACCGATAGTGGCTTTTACCGATAACGATAACTGGCCGATAACCGATTAAAGGTGCTTTCTCACTTGGTTCGCCTGCCTGGTCCAAACCCGGGTTCGATTGCTCCCCCCTCCCCCTGCCCCCGCTGGATTGTGTTCATTTCATTTTATTTGGATCCGAGCCGCGGTTCGTTTGCGTCATCAAGCCAGCAGCTGTTTACCCCGTTGCTTAGTAATGACGGTGCAGGAGAAGGCAGCAAAATGCATAGTTGCTTATATATTTATGTTTTTGAACCATTGGTTTCCAAAACTTCAGTACATAACGACACTTACGTCTATCTTACGAATGTACTACAAATGCTCTAAAGAACGCTAAAGGCGAACAGAAATGAGACATTTCTACAGTTCACTGCTTGCAGTGCGTCAGTCACGCTCATCATTTTTTTATCAAATAATATTATCAGTTAATCAATCTATCAATACTATCAATCAATTAATCAATTAATAGCGGTTCACTTTCACGATTTGGTACGATTGCTTTCACATCAGCAGCAAACCGTACCGGAGTTCACATGAAACGTACCCCAGACTACACTTTTTTTTTTTTTAGCGGACTCGTTCACATCATCCAGACGAACCAAACTCTGACATCAATCGAACCCGGGTGCGCACCAAAGTGCTGCTGTGAAAGCACCCTAAGATTTTAAAATGGATACTGAATGAAGAGAAACATAATGTACTATGTAAAATAGTACTGAACTTTATCACAAAAATAAAAATCAAAGCTCCAAAACAAAAGGTTAGTAACGCATGTTAACCATGGAACACTGCACATATTTAAGAGAGACCCTTCATTCCTTACATATTAGCAGGAAATGCACTAAAACACCAGTCTGTTACATTTTTAGAGCTTTATAAATGAAAACCTTCTTTTGGTTGCCCAATCCCGGGGGAAACCACAGACTTGGCAAACCCTGGAGGCATCAGCGATTCCGCCTCTAGATGTCGCTTTCACTCTCGTACTGGATAATTACAGCAACGGATGCAACCCGGAAAAACTTTCGGTATGGATTTTTGCTGATAATCAGTTGTTTCTAGCAATCAATTATCAGTGCCGATTAATAAGCAAAACCGATAAATCGGTCGACCTCTACTTGCTAGGGTGCTATGAGTGATTGCTATGTGTTATCTAGAGAGTTTACAGTATATGGTTGCTAGGGTTTATAAATGGTTGTTAGGGCATTGTGCATGTATCAAGCTAAATTTGCATGCATTCAGTGTGAGATGATGAACCAAAGTTTAATTTTTCCACATCCAGTGTAATAGATACAGGTGCAAACGTAAAAGCGTTCCCGTTACAGCCGCTTCTGGATCACATGTTCTCCTGTTCCTCGTTGGTCCTGATTAGAAATCTGCTCTCCTGTGTGCTGATCCTATAATTGGACTCGGAGATAATGACCCAAAGAAACAGAAGTCGCCAGCAAATCAAGCCTCGACCTTTGAGCTTTGATACGCGAGTTTGGCTTTATAAGTTCCAGCTTGTCAGAGCTTTCACAATATCTTTTCTTTCTTGCCTTATTCTGTGGGCTTTTTTTCCAGTCAGTTCATGTTTCTGGGCCTGTATCTAGTTTGAGTCGTCTGTTTTCCTGAATCCAGCTCCGTCCCGTCTGGGACCCGTCTCCATTTCGCCTTTGTGTCCCGTTAAAACACCAGACAAATGAAGAGAGTTCGCCATAATACGAATGCAACAAAACACGCATCAAAAACAAATGGTATCGCATGGAGGACACGGCCAAACGGCACACATCTGCTTTCAATTCTCCGTTTCTTTTATAAAAAGGAAATTAAATGACATCTATAACGATCTACCACCCCGAGTGGCTTTGGATTTCATCGGCTCCTTCCTTTTTACCCACAATGCAGCTGTACGTATTGTCTTGCTGCCGTCGCTGCTATGCTTTCTCTTGTTTTCCTCCCTGTGGTTGAATAATGATAATTAATGGCGCTGTCGGTGGCGTTTGCAGGATTCTGTTCATAAAGACACTTGTTATTTTTATATGTTGCCCGTGACTGGATCCGCCTTTCACTCCGGGATTGTGGTGACCTGATGGTTTCCTTCATGAAATACAGATCTCTGTTGGCAGCAACGCAGGATCCAGAGTCATGTTCTTAAGTAATTACAATGATGTTTGTGTGTGACCACTTATTACTGTCCAACCAAGTGCTTATGGGAGCTCAGATGACAGATGATGTACAGTATAAAGGATACGCAGTGGACCGAGAACATCACATTCAGAGTATGTCAATGACAAATGGATGAGGATTCATGTTGGCTTCATACATTTTTGACGAATGTTTATACAGTTTTTTAACAAAGGTTTTGATTGAATGGCTCTAAAAACGTCCAGTGGTTAACCAAGTCAAATGAATGCTTCGTTTACACATTGAATACACTGTAAAAGTTGCACGTTCAATGTTTTCTGATAATAATCAGAAATGTCTCGAGCATCAAATCAGCGTATTAGAATGATTTCTGAAGGATCATGTGACACTGGGGACTGGAATCAATTACATTTTACATTTTAATTCATATTCACATAGAAACAGCTATTTTAAATCGTAATAATATGTCACAGTTTTTCTGTTTTTACTGCATTTCTGATTAAATAAATACAGCCTTGAGCAGAAAAGACTTCTTTCAAAAACATTAAAAAAATCCCTTGGAATGGTAGTGTTTATGATTTCTGTATGATTATATGTATTTTTGGTGTCTTTTAAACATTATTCAGGCAAAAATATTTGAATCATAAAACACATTTGCAACCTAGTTGTTATACGGTTCAGAAATAAAATATGTGAACCATATAACAACTACTTTGCAGTCGTGTGGACCCTCACAATTACACCCCTGTGACATTTTTAAAGTCGAGCCTTCAACAAATCAGAATGCCTTTCCACAAATAGATTCATAAACCACTTGTTAACCACATTTGTTTTGTATCTGCACTTCTAATAGATGAGGACGGTGTTTCGTAACCCGCAGAACCAGAAATACTTCGATTAAACATTAAAGAGGAAAAAAAGCAGCACATTCCAGGCCGCGTCGTCTGTGAAACCGGAAAACAAGAGCCGGCCTTCTGCCTCTGTGGAACTGGAGCGCTAATTCATAACAGATTTGCTTTTCTCTTGTGTTCCCCGACAGAGTGCCTACCGCAGGAACGGGATGACTTTCCTGGCCTGCTGAGGTGAGCGAGAGTTCTGGAGGAGCCGAAGGAGGCTCTGTCTGCGTGTGTTTACAGGTCCGTTTGGACAGGAAGTGCTGTGGACTGCCACAAATCTGGACTGGATGCGTTTTGTTTAGTTGGTGTTCACGTCAACTCTAGTAGTACGAGTTTCCTCTTTTGTAAACAGGTTTCATTTCGTATTTTTAGTCGGTAATTTCATAATTTCATCTTTTTTGATGATGATGTGTACAACTAGTTTCTGATGCTTATTTTTTTTTTTTTGGAGTAAAAGTTGGGTGATGAAAACCCATCTTCTTTTTGATGCTGTAATACTTTATTTCTTCAATTGTGAAGAACTGGCTTTTGTATTTTTATACCATTTGTGTTTAGATTTAGAGGATTTCATTTCATTTTGTTTAGAATAAAAATCTTGGAATAAAAATGTTTTAAATTCAATTATTTGTTTATTTATTTATTTAAAGATTTTTAATAAAGAATTCATGGTATTACCATATTATTATTTTTTTTAACGTGAATGCCATATTTTATTTACTTCACAAAATCATTATCTGTCTCTGTGTGTGTGTGTGTGTGTGTGTGTGTGTGTGTGTGTGTGTGTGTACACCTGTTTTTCTATTCAGGTGGGGACTTAAACCTGAATACACACAGACTCATGGGGACTTGTGTCATGGTGGGGACCTAAATTTAGGTCCCCACGGGTAAACAAGCTAATAAATTACGCAGAATTAAGTTTTTTGAAAATCTAAAAATGCCTGTAGTTTCCTGTAAGGGGTAGGTTTAGGTGTAGGACAATAGAATATACGGTCTGTACAGTAGAAAAAGCATTACGCCTATGAGAGTCCCCACAAGGATAGCAAACCAGACGTGTGTGTGTGTGTGTGTGTGTGTGTGTGTGTGTGTGTCACAGAAGGGTCATGAAAAATATTAGCTCAAAAGGTGTGGAAACCCTGCATGGTATTGTCATAGTACATGTCCAAAAATATGGTAATATGAGAGTACTTTTAGTTCCTTTTTTGTTTGTAAGGAGTTAGAAGTTGACCGTTTCAGGTGGGTGTCACTCATCTGAAGAGCACAATGTAAATAAAGCTCACGAGCTCATTTTCCAGCGGTTCCTCGAGTGAGACGCACTGGTGTTGAGCTTTATCGGCCATCAAATCACCAGCAGTGATGTAGTTTCTGAAACGCACGTGTGCTCATGTTGACATTTCTGAAGGAGTGGACTGCAGCGGACTGTTGGCCTGAGGGTCAGTGCGGGTGTTGTGCTGTGTTTGATGGTAATGCTCTCTGGGGGATCACAGCTGTTACACTCACGTCTGAGAAACTGCTCCAATCACACGGCCAATCGGAAACGCTTTGCCTATCTGAAGAGCGTCAGCTTCTCTTAACCTTGATTTGTGCTGATTCTGTGCACAATTGCACAGTGTTTTTGAAAGAAACTAGAATGCACTGGATTGTGTATTATCAGTATAACATCTGGGCTTGTGAAATAATAACAGCGCTGCGTGTCATGCAATGCTTTACTTTCCATTTCCAATATGACAAATGACCCAGAATTTGTGCAAACCAAGATGATGATAACAGCACTCATGCAATGTGACAAACATGTACCATGCTACTGTTTAATATTGGATATTTATTGTATACTATATATATATATATATATATATATATATATATATATATATATATATATATACTTTTCCCTTTCTTATAGTCAATGCAACTGTATCATCTTATTTTTTATGTGTTTCTAACTTTTATTTTATTTTTGTGTGGAAAGGTGCTATGCAAATAAAACTTTCGTTTTAAGTAAATAATCATTTGTTTAGTCATAACTCAGTTTAAAATGCTATCTTACCATATTTCTTACATTAACATTTTTACATTTTGCATATTTAAATATTTAAATTAGCCAATTTCCCCTTTCCTTCAGATTATTTTTAAAGGCCTTTTTAGAAGACAAATGCTTATGAACGGAAATAATGTTGAATCTATTCACTGTGAATCTATTTTATTTATTTTTAAAATTTTAATTCATTTTAATGATTTTTATTTTATTTTATGCATTATCTTTAAGTAAGGCAGCATGCTGGTACTGCACTGTGAACATCAGATTCAGTCCCGGCTCATTATGAGGAGACCTGAGGACAGCTGCGGCTGAGGCCCGTTCACTCGTCTGTCATCGGCTCTGCTTTAGTTTAATCCAGTCTGATGTCTTCATGTATTGACCTGTTGCATTTAAACAGATAATACTGATGTCCCGTCCCAAATGCCTTTAATGTGTTCACATTTTTCTGTCAGCACCTTATAAACGTCCCTCAGTAAAACCCTGTATGATATTTCAAGGTGTTCGGCGTAAGCTCGACGTATTGATGTGTAGATCCTCGTAAATTCGGCCATGTGAAATCCCAGGGCTTTTCTCGCAGGAGATGGACAGAGATTTATGGAGCTGAAGCGATCTGACAGCCTGCGTTTTATTTCCTTTTATTATTCACACACAGCTCAGGTCTGCTGACTGCGTTAAGCGTGTTACAGTACATGTGCCAGATCTTCACTGAAGGTTTCAGATGGGACGGTCTTATCTTCAGCAGAACGTTTAACATGCTTTCATTCACACGGTGTGCCTGTCATTTGACTTACATTCGTTTTAAATGAAAGTCCGAGCTCTGGCCTCACGATTAGCACGTTTGACGCATGGCAGCTGTGCTTCTTTAAGGATTAATGCACATAGACTTTCACCATCATCATTATTAGTAATTATTATAATTACTTAATAATTACATTCAATAGTTAGGCACCAAGACACCAATATTCAATAGTTAATAATAATAACTATTATTATTATTACTTAATTACATTCAATAGTTATGTTCAATAGTTAGGCGCCAAGACACCAATATTCAATAGTTAATAATACTTAATTATTATGATTATAAACAAACTGTTGAACATATTGAATGCCATTATTATTATTATTATTATTCATTAGTTACATTCAACAGTTTGTTTATAATCATAATAATGAAGTTCAATAGATAATAATAATTATTATTATTATTATTATATATTAAGCAATAAGTATTAAAATATGATTATTATTAATGATAATAATAATCATAATAATACCCAAGAATTTATACAGTGACAATAGACGCAATTTGCTGTAAGACACCGATGTTCAATAGTTCATAATAATAATAAGAATAACTTATTTTTTAATAAATAGTTATGTTTAAAACTATAGTTATATTCAATAGTTATAATAATGATTTATCATTATTATGATTAACGATAATAATAAAACCCTAGGTTTACTGCTTTTATACAGTGGTGACATGATCAGAAATATGCTGCAAGACACCAATTATAAGTATTATAATAATATAATTATTATTGTTGTTGTTAATTTTAATCATAATACCCCAGACTTTTTTGTAAGTCACTGGCCGAATGTTAAAGTAGTGTTCTTACTGCAGCTAAATTGTTCTTGCAGGCACAAAAACACCCTTTATATATTTATTTATATATATATATATATATATATATATGAAAAAACCACTGTAACACAGGGCTTTATTAAAGCTGCTGTAAGCATTTGCCTCGCTCGTCAGTTTGAGGCATTGAAGTACCTGTTCCCAGCAGTCTGTGCGCTGGCGGTGACCTGGACTCTTGGCGGTCTCTCCATCAGTTCAGAGTCAGATGAGCCGAACAGACTCGCGCATGTGAAACCGGCTGCGGTTCACCGGCGTCACTACCGCACGCGGCCCGCCGTTACGAGGCTCTTCCGGGAGCGGAGTCCCACGGGTGCAGTGCTTTCACGGCGGGACACGGGGCTTGTCAGGCCATCGCTGCTTTGAGTTATAGCTCGCCGCCGAGGATCTGCTTATCTGTGAAAGTCTGATTCTCATTCCAGATCGCGGTGCGGTTGAGCTCCAGAGGCAGTCGGATCTTTGCACATATTCGGAATAATGTTGGTGTGAATGTTCAGTGTGCATTTCAGGCGTTTATTTCATTTGGCTTTAAAATACGAAATATATATATATATATATATATTCAGCAGTAGGCTATTACTGGAATATGAAATGCCTTAGGCCACGAGTTTTGTATGTGCAAGCAACACTTTTTCCAAAAAAAAAAAAAAAAAAAAAGTCAAGTAGGCCTATAAACCTTATTTTGCCCTATTTTCTGTGAAACTGCTAGACTTCCGATTCATTAACTAGAAGAATAATGAAGAGCAGCAAACCAAAAAACTATTTGCGCAACAAGTGTGTTAATGATCAAGATGATAAAATAATATGATAACAAATACCAATTTGCATTATCAAGCAGCATAACGGACTGCTAAAATAAGTCTCGTACATTCAATGGCCGAGCTGCTGTAACGTTAAAAAGGTAGATAGTATATCTGTGTTTGCAATTATTTATGACAACGTCTGATTATAATACATCATGCATTATATACATGCTTATTCTTCAAATGCAAAAAAAAAAAAATCTACGCTGCAAAAACATGTTTTTCTTACTGAGCATTTCCAGCATTGGATAACATGAGAAATGAATGTCTTAAAAATTAATGACTAGTGCTGTCAAATGATTAATCGCATCCAAAAAAAAAAAAAAAAAAAAAAATTGTTTACAGAATATGTGTATACTGTATATAAATACACACACATGCATATATATATATTTATTGTGAAATAAATGCTTTCTCTTGTTCATGTTGGCCACAATTATTGGCACCTTATTGCAACATCCTTTTCCCGAGATAACAACTCTGAGCTTTCTTCTGTAATGACTGAAGAGTTTGGAGAAAACCTGACAAGAGAATCATCCAGAAGCTCTCCAGATCCTTCAGATTCACAGCTCTGTGTTAGTACTTCTCCTCTTCAGTTCACTCCGCTCATCTTCTGTAGGGTTCAGGTCAGAGGACTGGACAGCCATGGTAAAAGATTCATTTTGTGCTCAGGGACCCATTTTTGTGTTTGTTTTGGATTGTTGTCCTGGTGGAAGATCCAAACACGGCACATTAACAGAGTCAGTCAGGTTTAGATTTCTTATCTGTTGGTATTTGATAGAATCCATGATGCCGTGCATCTGAACAAGACGTCCAGGACCTCCGGCAGAAAAACAGGCCCACAACATTAAAGATCCAGCAGTATATTTAACCGTGGACATGGGGTACTGTTTATCCCTGTTTGTACTAAACTCATCAGGTGGGTTTGCTGACAAAAAGCTCATTTTGTAGTTTCATCTAGAAGCCAGTCCCATTTGAAGTTCCAGTCGTGTCTGATAACTGAATATGCTGGAGTTTGTTTTTGGATGAGCGAGGAGAATTTTCCTTGAAACTCTCCCGAACAACACGTGCTGATGTAGGAGATGTTTGATATATATTTTTTTTAGGTTTCTGACCCCAAGACAATTCTCCAGCTGTGGTCCTTGGAGAGTCTTTGGCCACTGAAACTGTCCTCTTCACCGTGCATTAGGACGATATAGACACACGTCCTCTTCCAGGCAGATTTTTAACATCTTTATTTGATTGGAAATTCTTAATTATTACCCTGATGGTGGAAATGTGGATTTTCAATGCTTTAACTCTTTTCTTACAGCCACTTTCTATTTTGTGAAGCTCAACAATCTTGTTCTGTCCATCAGAACTATATTCTTAGGTTTTACTCTGTGTGATGATGATGAAGGGAATTTGTCCTTTAATGCTCCTCATATTTATAATCCTGTGAAACAGGAAGTCATGGCTGGATAATTTCATGCTCCTAGTCACCTGGTGTGCTAAAAGAATGTAAATATGAATGGGAATATACTTCAGAGATATTTTACTCATAAGAATTTCTAGGAGTGCCAGTAATTGTAGCCAACATTCATTGGAGAAAAACATTTATTTCATCATGAGATTTTCTCCCCACTTTCAGTTGTTTTACTTCAATGATGATAAACAATGCAGATTTATTTTCACAGCCGCCATTGCCCATATTTATCAAGGGTGCCAATATTAGTGGACGGCACTGTAAATTATATGAATATAAATATATACATGCAAATATTTCCAAAATATATACTGTGTGTGACTTATATATATATATATATATATATATATATATATATATACACATAATGAATATACACAGTACACACACATATTCTGTAAACAAAAACAACACTGATTTTGACACATTTTTCAGAAAGCAATGCCTAATAACCTCTGAAGTCATTTTGCTTCTCAAATAAATGTATCTCGACTTAAGACTGTTTAGATATTTGTACTGGAAAACAAGACAAAAATACTGAGTAAGAAAACCATTTTTGCAGTGTATTATAATCGGTGGTTGCAATTATTTGTTAACATCTGATTATAATACATTATGAATCTTGTTATAATTCATTATGTATACAGGCTTCACAGAACATTAAAGATGTAATGAGCAAATGTGTTTAGTGTAGTAATACAATCTTTTCAGGAAGCTCCACTGGAGAATTTAGACTGAAGAAATATTGCTTGTTTATGAATATGAAATCATAAGCACCTGCTTTACATCATGTTCTCCGTTCCCAAATTACATTTCTTCTGTAAACCTTTCAACCATTCGAGCGCCAACAACCAAAGCAGATCCTTTATATCCCAAACCTGAAGCGTTTATGGTTATCAACCGCAAGTAAAACGAAGCAAAACCCGTTATTTAAGCTCAATAAAGCATGGCACTGCTCTGCACTGCTATACTGTGTGTTTGCAGTGTAGTGGTATGTTGAACAACTGTTTGTTATTCATGCATCTCTGCCAGATGTATTATATTAACAGACGTTCAGACCTGTTTTCTAGCATCCACAGTTCAGCGACAGTGTGAGCTTTTACTGTCAAATGAGAATAAACATGAAATTACAGCAGCCATGTTTAACTTGAACATGAATGTTCATTTATAATAAAAATCATAATGCATGAGCATGAAAGCTAGTTAAAGCTTTAATAATTATAATGCATGCTCAACACAGTTTGCTTTAATGAATTATGATTTTTAAAGAATTAGTTAACCCCAAAATGAAAATTTGCCCGAAAATATACACACCTAGGTGTAGATGAGTTTGTCTCTTTATCAAATTTGGAAAAATGCAGCATTCCATCACTTGCTCACCAATGGATGCTCTGCAGTGAATGGGTGCCGTCAGAATGAGAGTTAAAACAGCTGACAAAACCATCACGATAATTCACACCACTCCAGTCCATCAGATAATGTCTTGTGAAGCCAAAAGCCAAACGTTTTAATTTCAAACCATTATTTCCATCTAAAATCAGGTCCTCTTATCCATAATATTACTTTATCCAGTGAAAATGTCATCTCATCTGAATCAGGAGAGAAATCTGCACAGATCAAACACCGTTTACAAGCCAAAACAGCTCTAAAAATATATATGTGACAGGACAATAGGGGATGGACTTTTTTTTTTAACTAGATGAAGCGTTATTATGGATTATGAACTCATATTTTGGCCATGAGCGACGGCACCCATTCACTGCAGAGGATCCATTGGTGAACAAGTGATGCAATGCTGAATTTCTCCAAATCTGATGAAGAAGAAAAAAACTACAGCTTGGATGGCCTGAGGGTGAGTACAATTTCAGCAAACTATTCCTTTAAAGTCTTCAAACATTCACAAAAAGTTGTTCCGGAAGATTTCCTGCACAGTAAGATCTGGAGTTTTGTACTTTTATTTCTTGTTGATGCCATAAGTGTGCATATAATTATTTACGAAAAGCTCAGACCGCTTAGAAAGTGTTACCCAGAATGTATGTTATCATCAATTAACATGGCCGACCTGCATGCGCTGTGCAGTTTGTCACGTGTGAGCTGTGTGCCGTGTGAAGGGGAACATGAGTGTTATGTAAACTGTGCAATCTGAGCGCTCGGAGTCTCACTGCATGCATGTGCTCACATAAGTGAAGCATTGAGCAGCCCGGAGTGATAAAAGACATGCATCACTGGATCTTTGTTCGTTTCAGGCCGTGAGCGTGATCGGTTTACAGTGGGCCGCTCGCAGACGCCAGCACAGTGGCAGCGGCCGCGCTCTAATGAGAGCTGACAGACGTGACAGAAAGAAAATGTCACAGCAGAGCTGTGAAAATAAACAGCTGCACATGAGAAACCCAAGCTCTGCGCGCCTGCTTTCTTACTCAGGTACATTTAATCACCTTTAATCCCATTATGTTCTTGACCAAAGACTGAAACCTGGGGATCTGTTTGGAGATATCTGGATAATTTCTCAATTTTGCATATTAGTTTTTTACACTGCTTAATAAATGTATTTTTGCCTTGTTTTCCAGTATAAAAAATGACAAATACCTAAAAATTCTTAAACATACATTTACTTGAGAAAGAAAATAACTTGTTTTCTGAAAAATTAATAAATAAAATGATCAAAATCAAAAAATGTCAATGGGGGAAAAAATAATCTTGTTTTCCCTTTAAATTAAGTTTATTTTTCTGACCCCAATTTCTTGTTTTAAGCATAAACGCACTTAGTTTTAATTAAAAAAAAAAAATTCCAGAAAACAATATGGTAAGTCATTTTGCTTCTCAAGTAAATGGATCTTGATTTAAGAATGTACAGATATTTGTACTGGAAAACAAAGCAAAACTACTGAACAAGTGTAAGCATGTGTTTTAAATGTTTAAGAGAAACACATCAAACACCCCTTAAATTACTTTAGTTGTTCTCCTTTAAAGAATGTATTTTTGTTCATCGTAGATTAAACACTGCTCAAAATGAATCTCCTTTCTGCAGAAAACCCATTTTTATATGCATCCATATATTTTTCCATTCAATATGCATTCATTTTTATATGTTATGTGCAAAAAAACAAAAACATTTTAAATGCATATTAAAGCATATAGTGATCAGAGGTTAACGAGCATCATAGAAACACTATACAACAGCGGTCTAATCAAATACACTATATTCCAGGTCTGCTAAAGCTTTGTGTGAATGAAATCAAATGAAAATCTTCCGTCCCAGCTCTGAAATCTACATTTACACTGCAGGGCAAAGAGCAACATCTTCCAAACATCTCCTTTCAAGTTGCACAGAAAATGGAAAGCGTACGAGTTAGAAAGGACATGATGGTGAGTAAATGTGACGCAATGTCTGGTTGAACTATTCCTCTAACGCTCCCAATTACCTACAGCTGATCTTCTTTAACGAACTGCTTTTATTTGTTAGTGTAGATGGAATATCTAATCTCAGATGTGATTCGCAAAGTGCATGATGGATTTTATCTAATGCATGTTTCCAACGATCATCTTCCTAGTCAGTATATCAGTAACTGAATACAAACAATAATCGTAGAACATGCCAGCACATGTCTGAAAACATCCCAGCAGTGTATCAGATAATGTGCAATTTCCTCCGCACGTTATTAAAGGTCCCGTTAGAGTTTTATTCCTCGGCTCTGGATGATGTTGTGATAATTGAATGCAGTCTTGAGTTACTGATCAGATTCATTTCATCTGGAAGGATCTTTGCGTTCTGTCGCCGCCAGAATACAAGACATTAAACACACACTGATTGGCTGCTGTATCGTAATTACATTCAGCTATTTTAATAGCATTTTTCTCGTTCCACGAATATCTGCTCTATTCAGATGGGGGTCTGTCATAAGCGCTCAGTGTCTGTGATCGGGGCCGTGTTGTCACACAGACGGCAGCGGCTATAAAATTGGAGACAGTCATTTTTTGGGAGGACTGACGCTCATCAAAAGCCCAGTGTCTGTCTTTCTGAGCAGGAAGAGGTCGTGATCGCAGCGATTGGGCGTTTGATTTATTAGACGCGATGTGAAATGAGGAATGTTTCCTGTGTCCTGCAGCAAACAGACTGTATTTCACATAAAAATCTTTAACTGGAGACAGAACAACACGACTCCAGTAGAGACAGTGTAATTGTTGTTTTGAAACGGGGAAGAATGCAGAAAGCATCTCTCTTCTGCTCACTACATCTTTTATTCATTTTTAGAAACATTTTTATCCAGCCATCCCTCCCCAAACTCTAAAATCCACCCAAGTAATGGTTTTCAGATGTTTGCAATTACTAAGAATGAAGCATTATTTGAATTTTCACTACAGATGTAAGATTTTTAAAGAAGTTTCTTTGTTTATACTGATCAAAAGTAGTAAAAAACAGTAAAATTGTGAAATATTATTAAGATTTCAAATAACTATTTTCTATTTAAATACATGTTAAAATGTGATGCAAGACTGAATTTTCAGCATCATTGCTCCAGTCTTCAGTGTCACGTGATTTGCTGCTCAAGAAACATTTGTGATTATTGTCAATGTTGAAAACAGTTGTGCCGCTTCATGTTTTTGTGGAAACTGTGATGCATTTTTTTTTTTAGTATTCTTTAGTGAATTGAAAGCTCAAAAGAACAGCAAAAAATCTTTTGCAACATCATAAATGTCATTACTGTCACTTTTGATCAACTGAATGCATCTTTGCTGAGCAACAGTATTACAAATCTGCCCCATATACACATCTATATATATATATATATATATATATATATATATACACGCATATATATATATATATATATATATATATATATCTTCACGGTTTGAGATACAGCACGTTACGTGCCAAACTTTAACACTTTAGGGTCAACCAAGGGAAATTAACTTGGTCTTTCTCCAACCATCTAAACGGCCATCTCCGCCAAAATGGCTCCTAATGGATGTGTGTTTAATTTTTTTCTGTTCTTTTTCAGGGCTGTCAGTTCAGAGCGGTTGGACTGCAGAGACGAGCTGAAATCCCAGATCTGGATGCGCTCCATCAGGGACCCAATAAAGGCTTTGAGTAATGAACGCAGCGCTTCCTGCACCAGACTTTTATTAGGCTGCGCTCAAGTGCACCAAGTCTCACCATGAGCTTCATCCGTTTCCATGTTCAGCAGACTCGACGGCTCCCGTTGGCCTCGGACGTCACCGATTCGCGCTGCCTGCCAGATAATAACCGCACGGTTTGCGCAGGTCAGTTTTCATTCTGATTACAAATCAGCTGTTGTTTTAAGACGTCCTATATGCACTTCTGTCCGACTGCACACGGGGAAGAAATGATGATGATGATGAACGTCGGCTCCGGTTGCGTCTGGCCCCTTGAATCGGGAGCGTCACAATGCCATGAAGTCATCGCAATCATCTGGCCGTCTAAATCCAGCTTTAGAGCTCTTTCTCAATGCGAAGTGAGCAATGTAATTTCTTGAACATTCCCATTTGATGTTGTTGAGGTCATGATTATGACTAGTGTCTTTAAACGTCTGAAACACAAAGCAGATTCTTGCAACAGCCTCATAAATCATCGGGAAAGGTATTGACTAATATGAAGTCTCGAAGGGGGGCAGAAAGCCGCTTGGGAAAGCTGCAAAGGCTTTAATTATGGGCTCGTAAAATGTGCAAGTTCTTGAAAAGGGGCGGCTTTTCCCTTTCTCGTTCTGCACAATCGCTTTCGCCCGACCGCTTCTTCCCAACGTTTGTGCGAGTTTCCCATAAGTGACTCACGCAGAGGAACGCAGCGACTGCAGACAACTGGAGCTTCACACCTCAGTGGCTAAATCAACTGGCTTGTGCGATTGGCAGAAGGAGAGACTTCCTGAGCAGGTGTCTGGATTTTCACATGTCCGGCGTGTCGCGTCCCAGAAGAGTTCACGATCCGCGGGTTCCAGCGCAGGCTGGCAGGCGCGCCGGGTCTCGCTGTCACGTATCAAACCCGAACAAACACGAGCAGAGCTCTTGTAAGGTCATGTTGTCTGTTCCTAAGAATAACTGGCTGAATTGAGCATTGTGCATGGAAGAATCTGGAAAAGGTTTTGACGGCTCCGTCCTCACTGCGCAAGCAGTTCTACACGATTCCCGTAAGCACCGGCTGGCGGCGAGGACGGTGAACCCTTAGGCCCAAAATCTGTATTAAATAGCCGTTCTGTAGCACAAGCAACGCCAAGGTCATGGGCTCGATTCCCAGGGAAAGCAAGACCTGATAAGATGCACACCTTGAACACATCAGATAAAACCGACTGTCAAATGCATTAACGGAAATAGGAAAATATGACCCAGAGTACATTTAAATGAAGGCACAATCACTCCCATATTAGTTATCGGCTGATATTTTTCATTTATCAGCATCGGTCAATATTGAATATATATTTGTGCATGCAATTCCCCTCACTTCATCTCAATTAAAGTTCACCTTTAAATAACACTGTTAAAAAAGTAAATACATATTCAGTTTCATACATTATAATGTTCTGATTGACTTTAGGAATATACTACAAAAATGTCTCTTTCTTAGTATTTCGTCTTGTTTTTCAGTATGTAAATATCTAAACATTGTTAAATGAAGATACATTAACTTTAAAAAGCAAAATGACTTCAGATATTTAGTCTAGTCTTGATTTCTGAAAAAAAACTTTATATCAAAATTAAGTGAATTGAAGTTTAAAGCAAGAAAAAGCTTGTTTTGCCTTTGAATAAAGTTTCTTTTTCTGACCCCACTGACATTTTTTTTTTCTGTTTTAAGTGTAAACACTTAATTTTTATACATTTTTGAAGACTTAATATCTTAAAGTAAATGTGTCTTGATTTAAGAATGTTTAGATATTTGTATGGAAAAAAAGACCAAAGTAAGAGCATTTTTTGCAGTGTAGTATAGCCTACATTTTAAAACGCTTTTGCCATTTTTAGTGACCATAGCATGAAAATATGGGTTAGTACTGAGAAGAATTTAAAAATCTGTACATCCCTAAATCAAATGCATGCTGTAACATCTGGATTCTTGAGCAAAACCAGTTCTGCTTTGCATAAACACATGATCGCAAATGCTTGATTTAATGTGTTGTTACGTTCATATGTACTGCAAAAAATGCAATGCATGTTAATTATGTACAGCATGTGCGCTCGCAATGCATTGGCAAAGCATTCTACGTTTGCATACTGCATGTTTTTCATCTAAGGCCAGGACAGAGTCCCTTCGGAGGATTCTTCATTTAGAGCCAAACGCAGCGGGACGGAGGGTCACATGACCCGTCTAATAAACATGTCCAGCGCTCTCAATGGGTCACAGATGAGAACAGGCTTTTAAAATACCTTCCCTCTGTTTTAGAGTGATGTGGCCGATAGTGGAGCGATTTACACAGAAGTTATTGAATAAAGCCGTCTTTCACTGAGCTCTGATTGATAAGGATCTCAGAGCAGAACAGACTGTGTGGATATGAACACGGAGAACAGTCTGACCAGGACTAAGAGCCCGGTGCATTATGGGATGCTTGTCCATATCTGCGTCAGGTTTCCGATGACCAATATATAGCCCATAGCCTATATTGATGTCATTTTTAATTAACATCTAGACTGATGTCTTTGGAAAAGCTTTATTTTGATTATCCATGAGAGTCATTTAATATTTAATATTTTGATTGTAATCAGAGTCGGCATAGGTATCCAAATATAACTTACTGTAAGATTTGATCTAACTTACCATACCACATAATTGAATTCCAGCCAATTCTCGGGAAGTCTTCATATTGATAGGCCTATATAATGTTTCCATAACATTATCATGCAATAAGCTGCCAGTTATTTAACATCTTACACCTGGACGAGTGTAATTTGATTATTAGCAGCGTTTGCAAAGTCAAGCGCGCTTAATTAGTGCTTGTATTTAGAGTTAAGAGACCTAGCCTAGCAACCACTGAGCTAAGCTAGCATCGCGTTCGTAGTTTCGCGTGACTCTGAAGTAGCTCGAACGGTGTTTAACTGTATAAAGCTTTTGGAAACTAACAAAGAAAGGGCTTTAGTACTGATTTCATTTCAAGGATCAGTGGTTTGTAAAAATACGCGAACATGTGGACGCGGCTAATTGCGAAATGAACAAAGAAGCGACGCGTATAATAATAGCGTGTCGTTCCCGCGCTAATGAACGCAGCCGCGAGCTAGCCAGTAACGTTACTATCAAAGCATGTGGGGCAAAGAATATGTTTTTTCATCCGCAGCCTGACTAATTATACGAAAATAACAGCCAAGATGGAACAGCGTACCTTTTCTTCAGAAAGGAGGAGGACTTTTGCTTAGCTTGGCATTTGAAACGGCTTCTCGATATTTGACACCTCCGCGAAGTCATTTGCCAAACTGAACCGTAGCCGCGTCCAAAAGCCCAGAGCACAAATACAGCACTGAGCACCTGGGTGTCTTGATGCTTGACAAGAAACAGACCACAGCCTAAAAAAACCCCCCTCAGCAACCCTCTGTTTCTTTAAACAGGTGGTCCCGGCCGGGGCAGGCCGTGTTTAAAGTGATGCTGAGAACTCCTTCAGTAGATTAACTAGTCTGTGAGGAGCGTAATGTGCAGCTCGAGTTTGCAGAGCTGTTCACATTATAAAACAAAATATGTAAATATTTTAATTTATTATTTGAACATTTTAAATCTAAATATTAAATAAAACTAAATATATGCATTTGATAAATATATTATGTAAAATTAAATATCATGAAATATATTTTAATTATTTATATCAATTATTATATTATATTTTTTAAATAAAATATATTAATTCAATTAAATGCAAATATTTTAATTATTAAATAAAATAATAATAATTAAAAAATAAAATGATGCTAAAAATTCAGCTTTAAAATCACAGGAATAAATTACATTTTAAAATATATTCAAATAGAAAACGATTTCTTTTATTATTATGAATTATTTTAAATAGTGAAAATATTTTAAACATTTTACTGTTTTTTGCTGTACTTTGGATCAAATAAATGCAGGCTTGGTGAGCAGAAGAGACTTCTTTAAAAAACATTAAAAATCTTAAAAACTTTTGACTGGTAGTGTATGTATATATTAAAATGAAATAATTAAAATAATTAATTATTTAATTTTTAAATTAATTAAAAGAATGAAAATATTATTTGAACATTTTTGTATTAAGAATATATATTATAATACATATAAAATATTTTTTATTTGTTATTTGAACTGTGTGTGTGTGTGTGTGTGTGTGTGTGCGCGCGCGTGCAAACAGATGAGGTCATGATGAACTTACATGTTCCTACTTTACAAGTTACAGTTTGTGAATTAGAATTTCGAACTCTAATTTGTTATTTAATAGTTTATGTATTTACATGTTTGTCAGTTTACGAGGATGTTTATTTGTGTGTTATTCCAACCACATCTGAAATAAATATTAATAGATTTTTTTCATGTTATTTTTTCCACAGAAGAGCATTCATTTATATGATTCTTCTGAAGCATGTGTGATAGTTCCTCTAGTCTGAACATCAAAGGAACAAACAACACACTGCATTAATTATAATGTTGAAATGTTCCTCATTAAACATTGGTATTAAAATTGAATTACTCAGCTGTAGATGTTTAAAATGAACTGCACATAAAATTAACAGTAAGATGAATCAGAGTAAGTGACGTGAATCATTCGGGAGTTTTCTCCTGGTTTACTGACCTCCTCTGAAGCAGCAGGAGATTCAGACTAGATGTGATGAACAGCTCTTGTTCTTCAGTGATTGAAGTCGCATCCATTTATGACACAGCGTGATTCAACTGTTACTCATGATGGAACAAAAAGAAATGTGCAAAAGCATCTTCAGCATCATTCCAGTTTTAAAACAGCAGTTGTTAAAGCTGTGTAGTCCGTAAGTTTTGCCTCTTTGTCGCCATCTCTGTTTGAAAACCTGGAATTGCAGTCACTTGCGAAATTATCTTCATTGCATGGGTTGTACTCCAGCACGGCTTCAGCACTGATGAATGTAATGTTTTAAGGAGTATGTGTGGCAGTCAGTCACCGCACCGGTATGGATACTGTACTCAGGAATCACAGATTCTAGCCTACGTTTTCGAATATATGTCCCAAATAAGAATTTTCACCGTATATTGCCATCTGAACAAGTAAGTAACAAGTCTGCCACATTTGTTCTGACCAATTGAGGAAAAAAAGCATTACAATAAATCGCGCTACCTATGGTAATTTAATCTAAAGATTGGTTAGCTCATATCACATCTAACCATACAAATGATTATTATTGTTACACTTTATTCTCAAATTATTAATGTTAACAACATCAGCATTGCGTGACTATGAGTATAGTGTGTATTAGCGTGTAGATTTAAAGTTCTGTAAAGTCTAATCTAATTGTCATGCCATTCGAATTTCATGTTAAGAAATTCTTTTAACCCAAAAAGCAAGCTATGCTCCCTTCGAACTGGTTTTCTTTAAAATACAAATCTTGTGTAATCCCAGGCTATCTGTAATCAGAAGCATATTTAAAACTGGAATATAATTTAATTTCATTCACATTTGTTTCATATAATCCTTTCTGGATTACAATCCACCATCAAAATGATTTTTTGACATTTAATTATTCCAGCTGCTGTGAGAAAAGGCTATAAACGATGCACCACCTGCAGCATCCGCACGTGCTATAGCCTAGTAGCCGGGACAACTTTATGTTTACAGACGTGACGTAATGACGCAGTGCCATGCTCGAATTTCCCACAAAACCTACCACTCAAATTAGAAAACATTATTATAAGATAACCGTTGTGAATCAGGCTAAAGTAAGGCAATAGTTTTGAACACTGGCTGGTTATTTTTTGTGAGTTTTTCAATAATAATAATTAAAATATATTTTGCTTAGTGTGTTTTTGCGCTTGTACTGAGGCTGGTTAAGGCCTGTCTTGAATAAATAAATTTGACACTAAACTTTCCAGTAGGTGGCGCCAAGTCCCTGTCTAAATGATTGATGAATCATTCATTCAAATAAATTCAAAACGTGTGTGCTATTACTCAACTATAAACATAAAAAACAAAAACCTATGCAATATCTTTTTCACAACTTGAATTATATGGGCATTCTAACTCAATTCTAATAGGCTTCATTACACAGTGAATGCTGTTGGACTCTCAAGTCGTGTTTCTGTTATGAAATGATTCGATTCAGCTATAAAGCACCTCTACAACAAATCTTTTCGTCTCTGTAAATGTAATGTAGTGTATTGTCATGTCGTCGTGTCTCTGGCTGCTGTCATGACAGGCACTGTTTGCTCTGGCTAAACTCAGATCCGATGGATGAAGCCAAACTCTCTCTCCCTCCACCCTCCTCATCCCCACCCATCAACATCAAAACCTCTCATCATCACATATGTGACGGATGGAAAGCTCGTTTGAGCTCATACACTTCAGGAAAGATTTTGTGTAGAAGAATATGAGCTTGAGCAATTTGCAATCATTTTAAATGTCATGTTTTTATCTATTAGCCAATGGTTGTATATTGATAAGACTTAGGCTATATATTTAAAGGGGTCATCGGATGCAAAATTCACTTTACAAGTTGTTTGAACATAAATGTGTGTTGGAAGTGTGTATCCATCCTATAATGATAAAAATCCTCCCAGTGTTTTCTAAAAATCCCTATTTTAAAATCCCCTTTGTCAAATCAGACTGTTCTGAGATTCCTGTCAGAATGAAGTAGTTTTCCCACGAAAGTTGATTGACAAGACTGTCTTACCTTAGACCCGTCCCCTGAGTGAGCTGAGAGCTGTCTCCGATTAAGCGATTGAAGTGTTCTGTTGTTGGATGTAATAATGAATATAGCTGTCGTCATTTACTCCTGACATCTGAACCGCTGAAGACGTAGAGGATTAACGTTACTTTAGTTTTGAAGGGAATGCGCCGATCCCGATCTGCCTAAATGCGTCTATGTTCACGCGAATTATTCGTGATCCAGTTTTATCTACAGAAGAAGTGAGTATAAGGTTTTTTTATGAATCTTTGCAAATCGCCTTTCCTAATAATGTGCTAGTTAGCCAGGTTCGCGGCTGAAGTTCACAGTCTGCTTGTCACCCCATGGAAGAGAGGGGCGGGGTCAGCAGAGCTCATTAGCATTTAAAGCAACATGGACTAAAATGGCTTGATGAAAACAGCTGATTTTGACAGGGTAAAGAATGTGTTTTATACACTACCACTGAGAAATTGTAACCAAAGTATGTTATAGACTTTTCATTAAGACCCTAAAGAATCATATCAACTGGGCATCCGATGACCCCTTTAAGGAAGCAAAGCAAATTCAATAATCATTCAGTTTGCACAGTTTGTGCTTTAATATCAATTAATTTATTAATTTATATCCTATATAGTAACATATGTTGGATAATTCAATGAACGTAGAATAACAACATCAATACAAATATTGTATCTAGATCTACTAATTATTTTATTATAAGTTGTTTAAATAATAAAAAATATGTAGAATATATTAATAAATTAAATAGCTTATAATGATAAAATTATTATTTAAATGTAATTCATATTCATCAAATACATTTAATTATCTAATAATTATATTAAATAATTATTTAGGCATAATTAATATGGAAAAAATTATAATACAGTACATTACAAATGCAATAATATATTTATATCTATATCTTAATTATCTAATAATTATTATATTAATAGTTGTTACATTGATATAAAATTATATAAATATTATATAATATTTTTAGAATAATAATAAAACTTATTAAAAAGTAAGTTATATTAAATTGGTAATTAATAATATTACATTATATTATTATACAATAATGTAATATTATTAATTATTCATTTAATATATAATAATTACATAAAATAATTGTTCATTTAATATGAAGTATTATAATTACAATAATATATTTATATGTACATTTAATTATTATTATTTTAATAACTGTTAAATTAATGTAAAAAATATTAAATATAATAATTATTTAGATTTATAAAATTACATGTGATATATATATATATATATATAGACTTGGAAGATGAGTAGCCTAATAAATATTATTGATATTCTTCTACCAACCAACAATAGCTGTAAAAGTCCCTGTGTAAATGAGTGATGAATCATTCATTCAAATGTTTCGTTCAAAACTTCTGATTCATGTAGAAAGAAGCCAGCGACTGGATGAATGAATCACTGAATCGTTGATTCAAATGAATCATTTCAAAACAGATTCATTCAGGAATGAAACACCTCAGTGTTGCTGTTGAGACGCACAAACGGCTTTGTTTGGAGCTAATTTTGTTTGGCAAAACCAAAAAAACAAAAAAACCAGACAATATTGCGTCTAAAATGTAACTCATTCAATTATTACTAATCTTTAGTTTGTTTAACTGTTGTAGTCCAAAGCAACAGGCCTATCACATTTGCGATCTCAACTATTAATATAAAAAAACAAAAACCCATGCAAGATTAAATTTTTTTTTTGCTTTCATAACTTGAATTATAAAGACATTATATAAGCAGTGAATGCTGTTGGACTCTCAACTGTTATGATTATGCTCTCATACAGATGAGCTTAAAGCTAAAAGTGTGAAAAGCTCATGTGGTTTGACCTTTGACATTTTTCCTGTTTAATGCAGTTACAGTGATTGCAGATAAACTGTATTAGATCTACATCTCAGTAATTATTAATGGCAAGAGAAACTCGCGCTTTCCCAGCGCTGATGACTTCAGCAGAAACACAGAGAGAGTATTTTAAGACACTGTTTTCTTAAATACCCACAATGAGAGTTCAAGCCATGTAGACTCAGCATATTTCATATCAGAACAAATATATGTTTTCACATGTTTACATTCGAAGCCAGTGTGTTTTTTACATCTCGGAGTCCACATGTCCCGTGAATGAGTTGTATTCATTTCATCTACCTAATACATCAAGACACTTCTCGCAAAAAAACACGCACGCCTTCCAAACGCCGCCATAAAATAGTGTGAACATATTGAAGATCCATTACAACGCAGACTTTATTTTCAGATATTCAAATCAGGGGAGTGTGATGGAGGTGATTTACACCATTAAAGCTGGTAAATCTGCCAGTGCTGGCAGAGGAGGACGCCGTACAGACAGATGCAAATCTATGCGTCTCTGTGCGGACGCTTTTCCGCTCCTGGAAGCACAGCTCAAGGAAAACTGTGTGTGTGTGTGTGTGTGTGTGTGTGTGTGTGTGTGTGTGTGTGTGTGTGTGTGTGACCAGCAGCCTCCAGCATTCGCCACAGACCCTCTCGACTAACCCAAACGTTGCCCTGTAAGGAGACCACACAGATCAACGGCCTTCCACCGCACCGACTATGTTATTCCTGAAATGGGGAATGTCATTTTGAGGCTAACACTTCCATTAAGTAGTTTTAAGTCTATTTTACAGCTGTGTTGAGGCTTTAACTGTGCTTTCACTGCCGGTGCTGGCTTGTGGCTGCTTGTATCAGAATGCTGATTATTGCTTGTTTGTATGCTCTTGTGGTCCTCCGGGTCGGTTAACCAGTCCAGCGTTTCTGGATGTACTGATTTTTAAGACTTTGTATTCCTTAAAAATTCATGTAGTGCCTTTTATTGCTAAAAAAGCAATAAAAAACATTGCATGCATTACAAAAATGACAAAATATATGTAATTTATAAGATATTCAATTAATAAAAAATATGAAAATAAATATATATCTACATCTAATAATTATTATATTACATATATTATTACTATTAAATCTTATTATAATATATTCAATATTATTTTAATGCACACACAGAGAGAGAGAAATTATATGCTGTTTCTAAAATGTTTTTATCCACTTCAAAGTGATTTAAGTATTAGGTATTTAGGATTTATGTATTAAAAATATTATGTTATTATTACATTATCTTATGTTATAATAATATTTTTATGTTTTGTATATATTTTAGAATAATAATAAAGCTATTATTAAATTGATTATATTTAATATTTATTTAGTATATTTAAATATATAATAATTATATAAAATAATTATTAAATTCATATAAAAATATCCCCAAAAAGTTTATGAATACAATAATATATATCTATATCTAATAATTGGTAAATTCATATATAAACAACAATAATAATACTTGCACTTATGTGTAAATTTTTTGAAAATTTGTGTTTATGAGATCAAAATCAACCAGCAGCACAGTGGACTTGGAAAACCTTCAGGCTTTGTCTTTGAAAGCAGCTAAACTGCTTGTTGAAAGTTTAATTAATACTCATAAAACGCCGCATGCCTGTTGAAGCACTGCCCATCGGCCGTCTTTTGTTCAGAATTCACGTAATACGTTGCTGACACTGTGAAATAATATTTTCATGAGATATTTTACACACAGATAAAGTTTAAGAGCTTGGCTGAACCCAGTTACCACATGCATTGAAGGACAGCGTCCAGATGTCGTGACCAGGACAAGAGCGCCACCTACTGGACAATCTGCTGAGCTCAACTTCATGCTGCTTCATGAGTGCATGCTGTTCGCTGAGGAAAGCATGGTGTTATATTGATGCATATAGTTCATCGTTTTTAGTTTTTATACTTTTCTGTTTGTGCATGATTCCTCAAAGTAATAGGAGGTGTAATATTAGTTTTCCAAGTGTTCAAAATTATGCAAAATGCATAAGTTGCACTAGTTTAACAAATGCAGTTGATCACTATAGTCTCCCTGTAAGGTATGTTTCAGTGTCTGCTGATGATCAGAGCTCTAGCGGTCAGGAGAGGTCTGGCCGTAACTGAACCCAATCATTCTGGACTGGTTCCACAGACCACAGAGACCACAAATGAGAGACGGGTCACGTCCCAGATGCCGGCCGCTGACCCTCGCTGTCACAGGCACGCCAAAGACAGGTCAGTCTGCCACTGCAGAGCAGCACCCCGGGGTTTTCTGGGTTCATTTCAAAGACACACACTTCACAGCCAAGTGCTGATCATTAGATGACTGTAGAACACACTCTCACCTCGCCTGCTGCCTGAGACATCCACATATTTCACACAACAAATGCTACATGTTAAATATATTATATATGTTATGCATATCATTGATTATTTGTTTGTTATTTTTAAAAATTGCTGACTATCTCATAATTTACCTTTTCTCATTTCTAATGTCATAATTGATGTTACTGTAGAATTTGGACTTTTTATGTCAATTGTGACTCATAATTGTTGACTTATCTCATAATTGACATTATCTCATGACAAATTACGTCATAACTGATTTTATGTTAGAATTTTGACTTTTTGTCATAAGTATGACTTTTTCTAATCTCATAGTTACATCTTTGTATCTCATAATTATTATTATCATAATTTCTACTTTTTATCTCAAATATGACTTAAAATGTTGACTTTTCTGTCTCATGACTTTTTACCTCATACTTTCATATTTTTTTCTATAAAAGTTTTTCTCATGATTTCAACTGTCAAAATTTTGAATTTTTAAAATCATAATTATGACTTTGTATCTCATAATTAGTTTTGTAATAATTTAGATTTTTTGTTTCTCATATTTATGATGGTTTATGCCATAATTTTGACTTTTTATATTTTATGACTTATCTTATTGTTGTTAATTGTTTTTTTTGTTTGTTTTTTGTTGACTTGTCATAATTATGATTTACCAAAACATTATTATTTTTTCTTATGATAAGAAAAATATATAAAATTCATAAGATAATATATTATTATTGTTTCTTTGTTTGTTTGTTTATGGAAACCCATTTCCACCACATAAAAATTCTAATTATGACATATTAAGTAGAAATTATGAGACAGCCAAATCATAATTAAAAAGTTGAAATTATGACAGTAAATGGCAATTTACATGTTTTGTAATAATTGACTTTCAATTGAATTTCAATGTCATAATTTTGACTTTTTCTGATAATTATGACTTTTTATCTCCATTTTTTTTTTTTTTTGCCATAAATGAACTTCATATGTCATATTGTAATACCAATATTGGACATGAAGGATGCAATGAAGTAGTTGAGCGTTACACTGAGCAACTCTTCACCAAACGCGCTGAATCCGACTGGAACTGTACACACGCAGAATCAGATGCAGGGCTTCTGGGGTGTTTGGATGTGACGAACACTGTTTCTGCGGGTCACGGCGCGCTGGCACAGAGGGGAGCTGGCAGAGACGGCCCAGAAAAAGCCCAGTTCTCATTCAGCTGTGACATATTTGGACGTTTGGAAGTGGAGCAGCAAAACGAGCCTTTAAATCCATCTCACTCTCCTGTAAATTACAGCCCTGCATTTTTAATTTCCTACGCATCATACAATGCTATTCAGCAGCGTCCAAACCAAACACGGCCATCGCACAGATGAACCAGCTATCCTGACTTCACCGAGACGTCTCTCTAGTCAAAGTATAAAAATACCGTTTGAAGAATTACGCCAATAATGCAGAGATGATTAGCAATTCATTCCTGAACAAAAGCAGAACAGTGATACTATAAAATATGGTATTGCAAATTAAATGCATCAGCTTTCAATGTCGCAATATGTTTAAGTTTAGACTCACATAGCTATAGATGTGATTATGGAAGATGTTTTGGATTTGATTTTGGACTCTTGGAGCCAGATTTGTTCATAAAAAAGAGCTTTCTAAACAAAAGAGAGTATTTGTTCATCTTCTTTCACGTTCTTTCTTTTCCAGCTTGAGAAGGAAACGTCCGATTCAGAGGAGCTCGTTCTGGCAAACATGCGCTCATGGCCTCATTTGGCCATTTCTGATGCTTGTTTTGTTCTTGTTTTTGGTTTATATGACTAAGAAACAAGACAGTCTAGCAGTGTCTGTTTTTTTATATGCAATGTGACCGGGGTAAAATCCTGCTTATTTCAGAGCTACACCCGCATTTAACCATGTTGTATCCCTATGTGTGTGCGTGTGTGTGCGCGTGTATATATATATATATATATATATATATATATATTCTTATTGGATGCTTCAACTGACGAGTTTAAACTCAATGCAACAGCAGAACATGTAAATACCAGCAGATGCTTTGAAGCGCTTTATAGAGGTAAAGATGGTTGGAAATATTCATATCGCACTGAACCAGAAAAACAATGGTTTCTGTGCCCTCCGCACGGCACTACATTTATTAAAAGCGTTTGAAAACAATGGCATTCAGACAAACGCTGTGTCTCACAGACATCTGATAGCGTTGTGTCGTTTCCAGACAGAACTGTTTCCAATCACAGCGCTTTCATTCGGACCGGTTCACGTCCAAAACAACTCAAAGTGTTCCTCGAGATTTTTCAATCTTGTCGAACAATGGGACTTAAAAGTGAAGAAATGTTGGATTGCATGAAGTGAACATGAAGTGCATTGAGTTCACGGCCCTCGAGAGCAGAAGAACGCAGTCACAGTTCATTCGGGATTCTTTCATGTTCATTTCAGCAAATACAGCCCCTTATTAAAGAAAACAAGCGGAGAACCTGAACTGATCATGAAACATCAGCACCTATTTATCAAGTATTAACCCCAGAAAGTGTCTGGACTCTTATGAACGTGATTCATCAAGATCTTTTCTCTTCACACACTTTTCTCATGTTTGAAGTCTCAACAGTATTTTTTTCTTTTAGATTTTATGAAGTACCTGTAACACTTTGCCAAATGTATGCATTTCCAGCATGTTTTCTAATCTAGTTGATAAACCTGCCATTATATATGACAAATATTGTTCACACTTTTACTTTTTTCCTGCTCTTTTGCAAGATGTATTTTCAGAATCTTTGTTAATATTAGCTAATAACAATCAAGTCCATTAAATAACATACATTTGAGTTTTATTAATTAGTAAATGTCAAATAAATAAGAGAGAAATTCTGAACAATTTTATAAAAAGGTTTAACCTTGGGTTTTGTCTTTTTATACTCACACACACACTACATTTTTTTGTGTATTAAACAAAAAATTGGTTATATATAAATCATTTAATTTCTAGTGAAATGTTTATTAGTTTTCAACATAAAATATACAATATTAAGCATAAAGCATAGATAGTGTAACCACAAAAAATATTAATTTTAAACTGCACATTTAATATAGTCTAGTTTCAATAATTATTAAATATATTTTATATTCATTAACATTATATATTCATTTGATTATATTCATTACACCGTAGTACTCCGTTCATGTTAATAAACACTGTTGATTGTTTATGTATTAAATGTTGAAAAGAACTAAGATTAATTGTTAATTAATCTTCATTGTTAGTTCGTTAACTAAGATAGATTGTAAAGTATTGAGTTCTTTTTGTCATGTTTTGTGTGTGAAGTGATTGTACCTTTCTTTCCAATCATTCATTGAGAGAGCAGACAATCAAAGCTCAGACCGAATAAGCTCAGATGATTTATTTTGTAAATGATGTACAATGTCAATGCCAGTCATAATTCCAACTTACACCTGAAAAGGAGCTTTTCATATTCAGCACAAACCTAAAAATAGCTTGACATGGAAAATCCATACTGCAAAGCAGACGATATTTACACTTATAAGGTCAATGTGAAAAACATTTTTAAAAACAAAACGCTGTATGAATGAGATCCCGGCGGTCCTCGTGAAGTCAACATTAAGAAGCTGAAAGCAGTTATTACAGCAGAAACACAAGGATCCAGACAGTGAAGCATGCTGAAGCACTGTACGCTCAACAGGAGATCAGAGATGCTCAGAACTTCTGTGAGAGCGTCTGTTTCTCCAGCAGCAGGTCAGCAAATCTCTGCTGCAGCTCTTTTTCTCTTTCCTGCTGTCTCTGGACGTCCTCTCTCAGGGCCTGGACAGAAACCACAAAGTGTTGATATAAAGTGATGTAGAATAGTAGAAATTTTGTTTTTTTGGTTTGTTTATTGGTTTTTAGGAGGAAAAATAAATAAAAATGTTAACAATATATAAAAAACACATATATATACATATATATATATATATATATATATATATATATATATATATACACACACACACACACACACACACACACACACACACACACACACACACACAGGTGCATCTCAAAAAATAAGAACATCGTGGAAATGGTTTGTTGTTTTGTTTTAATTTTAATGATTAGAGCTTACAGCTCATGAAAGTCAAAAATATATATATTAGAATATTTACATTTGAGTTTTATTAAATGACCATCCTGCTGACTTGGCAATGGTCCAGAAGACAATCATTGACGCCCTCCACAAAGAGGGTAAGTGACAGAAGATCATTACTGAAAGGGGTGTCTGTTCACAGAGTGCTGTATCAAAGCATATTAAATGCAATGTTGACTGGAAGGAAGAATTTGGGCAGAAAAAGGTGGACAAGCAACAGGGATGACCGCAAGCTTGAGAATACTGTCAAGCAAAGCTGATTCAAACACTTGTGAGAGCTTCACAAGGAGTGGACTGAAGCTGGAGTCAGTGCATCAAGAGTCACCACGCTCAGACGTCTTCAGGAAAAGGGCTACCAAGCCACTTCTGAAGCAGAGACAACGTCAGAAGCAGAAAAAGAACTGGACTGTTGCTCAGTGGTCCAAAGTCCTCTTTTCAGATTAAAGTAAATTTTGCATTTCATTTGGAAATCAAGGTCTGGAGGAAGACTGGAGAGGCACAGAATCCAAGCTGCTTGAAGTCCAGTGTGAAGTTTCTGAAGTCAGCGATGATTTGGGGTGCCGGGACGTCTGCTGGTGTTGGTCCATTGTGTTTTATCAAGTCCAAAGTCAATGCAGCCGTCTACCAGGAGATTTTGGAGCACTTTATGCTCCCATCTACTGACAAGCTTTATGGAGATGCTGATTTACTTTTCCAGCAGGACTTTAGCACCTGACCACAGTGCCAAAACCACTTCCAAGTGGTTTGCTGACCATGATATAACTGTGCTTAATTGGCCAGCCAACATACCTGACCTGAACCCCATATGGAATCTATGGGATATTTTCAAGAGAAAGATGAGACGACATGTTGAATCGGCGTCGGAGCTCGTCAGTCAGTCGGGCCATATGATCGTTCTGATTAGCTGTTCAGCTGGCGAACCAGTGTGCGAGAAAGGCGCAGAACAGACGTGCTACTTGGCCATCGGGTGTCGAGCGTCGGCTTGGTGTGTCAAGGCAACTTTGGACCCAGACGCTGCCAACGTGAGCCGACCCTGCAGTCTGCTTTCATCGCCACTAGTTTGTCGGCGTCGGCTTGGTGTGTACCGGCCTACAGGAGCCCCGACCAAATTTGAGTGCAGAAATTAACATACTTTAAAGAACTTGAACTTTTCTGTTTTGCAAATCGTTTTTTTGACTGATCTTAGGAAATATTCTAATATTTTGAGATACTGGATTTTTGACTTTCATGAGCTGTAAGCTCTAATCAAAATTTAAAAAAAAACTTTAAAGTGCCCCTATTATGCCATTTTTAAGGTTGCTAATATTGTTTTTTTACGAGTCTCCTAAAACAGGTTTACATGCATGCAATTTCAAAAAACACTAGTTTTCTCAAAAAAAATATTTAGTTTTACCTCATTTCTAAATAATTCGTAAACGACTCGTGCGAAGCAGTTCAAAGAATCAGTCTCTCTAAACCCCTCCTTTCCGTGAGCCCTCACTGCTGTGATTGGTCAGATGGCGCAGTCCTTTGTGATTAGTCTATCGTGTGTCGGAAACGAAATGCCCACTGCCATAACGGACTGACATAGAAAAGATGGTATCGACTGTACCTTACCAATTCGAGCCGGAGTCTGATGATGAAACGTTTGAAGTGGCTGATCGACAAGAGACTGATTCGCAAGCACGACCAGAGCTGGACGTTTCTCAGTGGTAAGTGTCAAGTGTTAACAAGTTTGTGGTAATTATAAGATGTGATAGCAAGTTGTTGGCAAAAAAGAACGTGGGCGGACACTATGCAAAGGTGTTACTTCGTGACGTACAGCCCTAAAAGCATAAGATTCGAATTCCTGACGACTCATTTAGGCGATTGAGTCTCGACTTTTTTTTTTTGATAGACAATAACTTTATCGTGCACTGTCGGATTCACAACTTTGCAGATAGTTTGTGTTCACATACAGCTACATGACACTGCATGAAAGGCAATATTCAAAAAGGCACTTTAAATGTTTTACTTTACATGTAGTGAATCTAGAACATATGAAAGTTTAGAATATATGAGAAAAAGTCACAAAAAAAAAGATAACATTACTTTTCTTAAATCATGTTTTTTTGTGTGTTTGTGTGTTATGCTTTTGTGTTAGTTAGCTGTATTACATGGTATTAATACAAATACTTCAGCTAAAATAATGTTTAATAATGTCTAAGTTAATACTTGTTCAAAACAATCACTTTAGCAAAGTTTGTACTATTTTCTGCTTAACTTTTCTTCAATAAACATACTGTCATTAAAATATTAAAATGATTTTGTTTCTGTATTTTAAAATATTTTTTATATTAACATAAGTAAAGATTCTGAAAGTACTGAAGGAGATCCATTAATAATTGGATATTTATTTACAGTAGTAACAACAAGTGATATTTTATTATATGATTTGGTTGATATCATGTTTTTAAATATGATGGTTTCATTCTAAACATGGTGATTCTCTCTAATATGGACACCCAACATAATATATGATATTTACCATCTGAATCTAACCACGTCATGTCAACAAATGGAAAAGCCATCTATTAATTAATGTGCGCCTTTAGCCCCAACAGCGGGACATATTAATTCATTTAAAATTTAAAAACTGTTGCTTTAATTATCTTTAAAAAAAAAACTGAAAATCATAAAGACAACCTTTGTCTCAAAATATATGCATTAAATTTAGCGATTCTCATTCGCTACTTAAATCTACAACATTTTAAAAAACAAAATATTAGATCAAGTAAGCACAGAATCAACTTTGCGCTGGTGCGCATATATAAGTGTTTCCCACAGGATTTTGAGAGACTTGTTGTGGCAGGTGACCTCACATTAATTCACATATTTATGACATCATTGCGTCAAGTTTGCGTTCAGAGGAGTTTTGCCACTTCAGATCTGTTCTACTCTATGAACGGTCACGTACTGTAATACAACTGAATGCCCAGTAAAGCTGTTCACATTATATTTTCTGTTGTCATACATAGTGACTAAACACGACCAAATACTACTACGTTAACCAGGAATCACTCTCACTATACGGCTTGGTGTGTACCGGGCTACAGGAGTATTTACTCCTTAAATACTGACTGCGACATCGACTGATAAAATCAACAGACATCTAACTTGCACTAAAAAGCAACTATATGCGGTGGTTTTGGCTACATTACTGTTTTGTCTCATTCAATCTGAGCATATTAACAGACGAATCATGTTCATATTTAAAATTCCAAACAGTCATTAAGCGACAGGTGCTTGGAAACACTGCTTTGTACTCATTTACTGACGAGTCTGCTGCGGTAAGGCCAACTGAAAGCGCTGTTTCTCTACCGCTCACTGCAGAGAACAGACACCGAGAGAGGCTCGTGGGGCAGCTCTGGTGACAACAATATCTTCCAACTGAACGAAAGCTAAGGTTTTTTTTTTTAAAAAGTCGCTAGGTTTATGGAAAAAAAAAGCCACTAAAAGGGTCTGAAAGTTGATGGCAGGGGCCGGTGGGTATTTGTGGCAGTCGATCAACGTATGGGAAACACACACACATATATATATATAGTATATTTCCCCCCTATTTATTTTTAAAATTGGGGGGAAAAAGGCAAAGAACACACAGGATCAAAGCATAGACATATACAACATACTTTTAACCACATAAACACACCAAAATATAAATATGTAATAAAATAAACAAATCATTTTAAATAAAAAAATACAAATCTTATACAAAATAAAACCTCCAGAATCCAAAAAGAAACCAGTCCTTACGTGTATGAGTGTTAATTTATCATACTGCCAAAATTTTACACTAATTCATTATCATGGACCCAAACATCTAATAGAGTTAAAGCGGTTTACCTCCTGTCTGCGTGGAATGGCGAAGTCTTCCTGTTTCTTCAGCTCCTGGAAGGTGTGGAGCTCCATGTGAGCCTGTTCCACCTGATCCCAGATTTCACTGAGCTGTTTGAGCAGACCCATCGCCCTCGACTGATAGCCGCCCAGCAGAATCTTCATCTTCTTCTCCATCTTTGCCGCACGCTTGGCCTCTGTGGTCATGTGACCTCTGTTGATCTGTCATCAACACAAATTGAGAGGAACCGTTACAAACTAGAGGTCTTCATGGGTCCAAAAATTCATACACGAACCAGAAGAGACCCGTAAATGTGCTGCACGGAACCGACCCGGACCCGTATTTTATTTGAAAGTGGGCCCTGAACCCATGCAGACCCGAGAAATGCCTTAAATGTACTACCTGGACCCGACCATTATTCGAAAGTTGGCTGGGAAGACACAGAACCGACTGCACCTGATCGGCACATACTGCACAGCAAACTGCTATTAAGCCAATAACAAGTTGCGAAAAAAAAAAAAAAATTCCCTTACTGCTGTTAGTAGCCTTCTCCCCGACTGCGATGCATACAATCCTCCTAGCCAATAAATTTCCATCCATGTTAGAGGCTCTCTCTTACCGACTGAAAGAGTCTTAATCCACTCATTATTCCAGCTTTAAAAGTCTACTTGCCGTCACGGTTGGAGATGGATGACTAATGCAACTTTGCAGTTTATGTTATTTTTTTAGCAAAAAAATGCACAGAACAAGAAGTGCGTTACACTTTACTGCATGCGCGTTTAATAACTTTTTTTTTTTTCCAAATCACTCATGAAGGAATCCATGATCACCATCCGCTTGCAGTACTACATTAACTCCGCCCACGCTCTGCTTCTGGCGGCTGAGGTAACGTGTGTTTTTCTTTGTTTTTTTTTCGCCTTATTTCCCGCTCACACTTCTCTCGTCCTAATTTTACAAACTGCAAGTTACAAAACACACGCATGCTGACTGACACTGATCTCTGGCGGGTGCGGTGTTCTCTGATCGACTCTGGTATTACACAAAATAAATAGTTAAATACACTAAATGACCCGGCTGGCCATTTAAAATATAGACCTGAAGACCTCTATTACAAACACAATTACAATGATTTCACAATGACTTTGCACATGGTTTATTCACTCATAATTCAGAGTCTGAACTACCTGTTGCTTAATAGTTTTTGTTTTGAACTTGTTTTTAAATTAAACCTTTTTTTGCACTGATGCCAAACTTAATTTGTCCAAACTAAAAAAGAAAATAATGGGTGAGGTACCTACCAAAACCAGTAAATAAATAAATAAATAAATACATAAATATATAAAAAAATCAAAATAAATGTAAAATAACTAAAAAAAAATTAAATAATCATGTAAAAATAAGTCTATAAAATAAACAAAAAATAAAACGTGAAATCCACAACAAAATAAAAATACAATTATAAAAAACAGGAGAAAATAATATAACTACATATAAAAAGAAATTACATTCCTAGCCAAAAAAGGATTAAAAAAACGAAAACAAATTATATATTAAAATAACTAAAACACAACATTTAAACTCTGCTCAATTTAAACATTTCATTTCAGCTCTTGTTCTTGTCATGTTGCGATGGGAGGTCTGAGAAAAACCAGGATTCAATTTTGCCTTCAGACACTGGCACCACCAAATATTGAAACCATCGCAAACGTAAACTATTTTCAGACGTTCAATTTTGCAATCATGTGTGACATGCAAAAAAGCAGCGAATTCTACAAAGTTATGAGATGGAAACAAAAACAATAAACCTCCAATGTCAACACGGGCCTCAGAAACACACGCCACGTCTTTGGCCTTTAACAAATCATTATGCAATTATAATGGATCTGTTTTCATTCGAGCGCCTGGCGTTTTCCAGTAAGAGTCCCGCTGCCAGCTGAAAGTCCTGACTGGGCACTTCTCTGGGTAAAACATCCCAGACGAGGCGAGACAATGAGAGATCAGCGAGAGCAGGACGTCCAGAAAACAGCAGCCAACACGACTGTCAGCCAATTAGCCAGCCAATGCAGATCAGCTTCAAATACAGATGATTAACTGAAGGTATGAATACATCAAAAAAGTCAATCACTGAATAAAAAAAAAAAAAATAAAAAAAATTACACTTCCTTTTAATAAAATATTTTATATCTTATATAAGACAATTTTATTAATCGGGGAAAAAAAAAAATATATACATATATAATATTATATATTATAGGGCTGGAGATTTAACACGCTAATTAGATTAATTAAGGTGAAAAATAACGCATTAAAATTATTAATGCATTTAATGCACTTGCCCCGCCCCAGACTGACATTTCATACAGCGGATGGATGACAAATATGATGCAGGTCAACAACTCACTGCGTGATGGAGCATAGAGAACAGTTAGAATGTCCCTAAAATTCAAGATATGGGGCAAAATGTACATCATATAACTGAGCAATATCACACGATAAGTGCAATATAACAAGTGCAAATGTGATACTGATCTTATACAACAGTTCAATAAATAGGAAGTTAATATTGTGTTATTTTAGTCAGTTTTGCTAAATTTTGGCAACAAAAAAATAAAAAAAAGCAGAATTGTTTGTCTCAGAGCAACACACAGCTGCATTTCATTTCTTAATCCACGTTTTGAATGAATTGGGTGAACTATCAGGCTTGCTGGATTTGAAGCGGCGCTGCACAGATCGATCGGTGTATGACATCAAAGTACTGCAAGAGTGATTCAAAAGTATGCAGAGCTGTCTGCTCTCTATAGCTCTTGCCGTACTTTGATTTCACACACCGATCGATCTGATGGTGATGATCCACTTCTAGTTGAACAAGCCTAATGATTCAATGGATTCAATTCATACATAAAGAGAACCATTTACTTCACTCCTGAATGAATCAGCCATTTGTACAAATCAAATGAATGAATAAATGACTCGATGACTTAGTCATTAAGACATTTACCACCACCTACTAGCAGTTTTAGTTTATTATCTAGAGTATTTCATTAAAAAATAATTTCATATTAGTAATAATAAAAAAATATTAAATAAGTACAGCTCACGCACCCAAAAATGAAAATTTTGTCGTCATTTAGGCCTACTCACCCTCTTGGTCCAAAAGAGTATATGTAATAAATTTTATGTTGAATCAAACAAAAATATTTCTTGCTTTTTTTTTAGCTAATGTCTTTTTGATTCTTTACACAACAATAACTTTAAATGATCTTTTGGGAGTAATTTCTCAGCCTAATTTGATGTGCGATTTAATTAATCGTGACATTTAATTAATTAGATTTAAAAAAATCTAATTTAAAAAAAATATATATATTTTTTTTTCGCTTACCAGCCCTATAAACACACAGTATGTATGTATATGTATATATATATATATATATATATATATATATAATTATTATACCTATTATTCATAATATAAATTTTTGTAATTAAAAAAAAAAAAAAAAAAAAAAAAAAAAAAAGTTTACAAATAATGGGGGGAAAAGTACAAAATAAAAATTCCCCAGATTTGTTTACTGTTTCTAATTTCTAAAAAAATAAAATAAACACTTTTTTTTTTAAAGTGGCTTTTAGCACAAAAATAAATATATATAAATAAATAAAATAAAAAACAGCTAAAGTATGGCTATAAGCAAAATAGTGTATTTGTAACCACAAAAATGAACAAACAAAAATACAAATGTAATTTAAAAAAAAAAAAGAAGCACACTCTCTCTAAATCAGTGTGTGTGTGTGTGTGTGTGTGTGTGCGAGACTCCAGCTGAGGTCTGATGATAAATGTGCCGCGCAGATTCAGCAGGCATAAATCCTGGCAATTCTCTGAATGAGAGCCACTTCCTGCAGGAACACAAACTCCCGCGTCTCTGAACGTGCTGCTGTGTGAATGGACTCCAAGTTTCCGCCACACGTTCCCAGATGGGACGCACAAACACAAACGCAGCCTGTGTCAAATGGGGGATGTCCTAATGAACTGAAGCTCTGCACATGTGCACGTCCCAAAACTGCAGGACACTGGCTGTCTTACTGGAGCCGACAGTTTGTGTTAAACCAAGCATGAATGCCCAGGAGTTTACAGCAGTCCTCGTTAAAACGGAATTAACGGATTTATTACCGTTTATCTTGGCTGGTTAATAATGAGGTTAACACACCGGATGACTTTTAAGAACACTAAGAATGGATTGGAATTATCCATCTGTTATACTAAAAGCAAGATACTCAAGTGATTTTACCAAAACCTTGAACATTACTGAACACACAAAATTAAAAAGAAATGAAGCACCCACCAAAACCAAACAAACAAAAAAATAAAAATAAAAATAAACACTAAACAAAATAAAAACTAAAAAAAATTATAAAATATCCAGATAAATAACACTATAATGAAAAATAAAAATAATATATTTATACCAGGGTTTTAGCAGAACCCTGAACATTACTGAACATAAGCTTCTATTAGCCAAACAGTGCCATCTACTGGATGCAAAGGGAGTGTGCAGAACACATGATGTTTCTGATGAACTTACCTCCAGTTTCTTCTCCATAGACTCGATTCTGTCCTTCTTGCTGGCCAGATTGGCTCGGGTGTAGCGGCTCTGTCCGTGCAGGTACAGGACCTGACTGTAACACTCCTCCCACACCTGGTTATACGCCTCCATAGACAGATCTCCATGACCCATCCCATGCTTCACCACCTCCATCTCCTGAGCCAGGAGCTCTCCAGCCTGTCAAACACACACACACACACACACACACACACACACACACACAGTGAGCCAGCGGATGCATCAGGTTTGAATATAAAGAGTCATGCACTTTATGATCAAAGAGAACCAAACTCAATCTATCAGCAAGCAGAAAACTCTTATCTGATAATCAACTGAATACAAGCAAACTGCTCCACATAAAGACTTCGTGGTTGAATATATCAGAAATATCTAGGGTATAATCCAAAATAAAATTGCATCAAGAAAATTAAGTCTAAGATTAATTTGCAATGTGCCATTATTTTTAACCTCAATTTCAGTACTGCAATACTGTATAATTAATTTGTAAAGTAAATTTGTCTTCATATTGACGATACAGTAATGAGTATGACACCTTTTTGAACTGCAGTATTGATGATTTATTTTCATTATAATTGTATTAATTAGTTGTTGCAGCCCTGCTTTTCATTACAAATTAACAATGGATTTCATTTTCAGTTGCATGTGGAACACCATTTTTTCCAATAAAAATACAAAAATAAATTAATTAATTTGTCTTTCAATCTGATTAATTGAAGAAATAAATCAACAGACTAACTGATCAACAGTTTTGGTAAAATCACTTGTCCTATTGCTTTAGTATGCTTTAATGCTCTTAAAAGTCATCCACTGTTCTTTTATTATTTATTTTTTAAATATAGGAATAGTATATTTATTTATATTTTACTTAAATGTTTTTGTTACATAATTTTATTGTTTAGCTATATAAGAAACAGTTAATTCTAATTCATTTTAGTGCTCTTAAGTCATTCACTGTGTTTAGCATTTTGTTTTAATATATTAAGCATTAAAATATATACAAATTATATTTAAATGTTTGTTACATAACTGTATTATTATAAGTTGTTGCAGCCATGCTTTTCAATAATAAAAAAAATTAACAATACATTTCATTATCAATTGCATGTGGATCATTTTTCTCTATATAGAATAAAAGATTTAAAAAAAAATCAAAGAAATAATCAACAGATTAAATGCTCCTCAAAATAATAATCTTACTGATTTAGTATAATAAACAGTTAATTCTAATTTCTTTTAGTGCCCTGAACAGTCATTCACTATGGGGTTTTAAATTTTTCAAAAATATGGAATATTACAATATATCTAGATTTTCTCTGAATTCATTTTTTTTTTACATAATTTTATTTATTATTGATTTGTTGTTGCAGACCTGCTTTTTAATAGAAATTAATGTCACATTTCATTATCAACTGCATGCAGAATATAATTTTTCCCCATACAGAAAATGAAATTAGCATTTTCTAAAATCCAATTGATTTAAGAAATAATTTGAAGATGTGTTTGAATCATCAAAATCAATCAAAAGTCCTATTGAAAAGTAATGACAGTGACGTAAATGTGCTTTACTTGGAATAAAGCCACCGTGCATCTAAATTGTCCTAAATAGGCATCATTTTCTTAAATAGGCTTCATTATGCAAAAATATGACCTGGACATTTCTAAATGTCACTCTTGCAAATAATTGCCAGGCCACACTGAACCTGTACCTACAGAATAACAAAACCTCCAGAGATTCACTCAGAATTTGAATGATCTCTACAGCCGTCTGCGTGTTACCATTTATAATTTAATAATATAATTTGAGAATAAATCCCTCAGATTTTCCTACATGATAAAAAAAGAAAAAGAAAAAAGCAGCAATTAACAATTAAAAGCAGCAAACCTTTTTGAGCTCTTCCTCCGAGACCTTTTCGTAGGGGGTTTTCTCCAGGAAAGTGATGTGCTCGCTGTTGTTGGAGCTGGATCCCATTCCTTTCCCCTTCTTGGCCTGGGCATCGCTGAAGGGGTGATGCAGACAGTCGAAGTGGATCATGGTAATAATTTCTTTCTTAATGAGTTCTTCAGCCTGCTGCAGGTCCGTCAGCGGCGGCTCCACGTTATGAGGCCGGAGTATCGTCTCATTCACCTGAACACACACACAGCAGCATTAGTTTAGACTTCATCTCATGGTAGAGTACATCCCTTTAAACTATAAAAATGTACCATTTCTTCACTTGTATAACTTAACCATGAGCACCATAACTAGTCTAGAATGTCTTGTCTTACACATTGCATCAAATAATCAAGATCTGCCCCACATTACTTTACTCTGCAATATAAGTTTGCATTATTCAAATGCCAGTATGTGGGAGTGCTGTTACCATAAAACTACAACTATACAAAAAATGTAAATTGAAATAAACCTGACAAATTTTTTTTATATTACAAGCACACACAAAAAAGTAAAATTAAAAAGAAAAATTAGAAATTTTGCCTTGGCAACTAAATGAAAGTTTAAGCTACTAAACCTGAAATAAAAATGAAAAGAAATTAGAAATGTATATGCAAACTAATTAAAATGATAAACACAACAATATTACTAAACTTTAAACTAAAATAACATTAAAACTGAAAACAAAAATGAAACAAACTCAAAATATTAATAAACATTTTAATAGTACATTAAAACTACATATTACAAATGTTCCTGATAACAAAAACTACAACTACAAAAAAAATAGTTAATTAAAACTGAAATGAAAACAAAATTCTACACACACACACACAAAAAATATGAAAGAAAATGAGAAATGTTATCTTGGAGACTAAATGAAAAAATACAATTATTCAAACTAAAAAAAAATAAAAAAATACTACTACTACTAAATTAAATATTTAGGAGATTTTTTTAATTAATTAATTTATTTTTTAAATACATGTGGAAGAGTTATTAACAAAAACTATTTCAAAAGATTTGTTAATTGAAATAAAACAAACTAAAAGTAATACTACACAAAAACACTTTTTCAGTTAGTAGCTGTGAGGAATCCACCCGCCGGCCCAAAAGTGAAGTCCAGCAGCCTGGTGTCTGGTTTTTACTTGCGCTTCTGCAAAGTTCACCTAATCCGTGTTTAATGAATGAATAATTGAATTGAATAATCAAATATCTAAATTAATAAATAATCAATATTTTTGATCAGCTTTTAATTAGAAATACAGCCTAAACTAAATCCTGATAAATTAAGTGAACTTTACAGAAGCGCAAGTAAAAGACCTACACGCATTATACCTTCGCCCACCAACTGGATCCCGTCTCTGGGCCAATCTGGGTGGTTTCTTACATAGCCAAAGCAAAATTTCAAATTTTCTTTTAAGTTACTAAAGTGCATTACTAAAACAGAAAAAGTAATAAACACTAAAACGAAACATTAACATTAAAAAAAAGAAGAAAAAAAAAAGAAAAACAATTTGCTACAAGAAAAAACTAAAATAATAAAAACAAATAAAACAAATTATAAATACTATAACAGTATATTAATACCACCAAAACAGCACAGTTTTGGGGCACAGTAATTGCGATAGATAAGCGAGTATGGACAAGATGAGTGTGCATTTCCTCACCTCTGAAGGTCTCGGTAAATCTCTCTGAACCGCTGTGTGTCTCTGACGCAGCTCCTTCTCCCTCTCGGCGTCTCTGGCGGCCTGTGGAAATATCACACAAGATAAATATCAGCAAAAACAAATATATAAACACTAAACACAGCACCCTCTGGATCCTGAGCGTAATCCGTGTATTTACAGATCTCAGAAAGCTGCATTAGAAGCGGACGGGCCAAGGTGTTCGCCGGTTAACAGACCTGTTTACACAGCTCTATCTCAGCCGCATCCTCCATGAAACTCTCGTCCACCTCGGCTTCTTCCAGCTCTTTCTCAGCATTTTCGGGAAGAACGATCTCAAAGTCATTTTTGGGCACCGGAAGAGACATCAAGCCCAGCCGGAGCTGCTCGCGGGACTCCCTTTGCTGGAACAGACAGAAAACACACTCAAATAAATGCATCAAAACTGCATTAAATGCACTGAAGGACAAAATGTTTTAAATCTCAGATGAAGTTGGGCTCATTATTATGGGTGTTACACACCAAGTGTTTGGCAAATGATGGGTCGCTGTAGTCCACACCACCCTCCTCTGTGTTGATGTTGAGCTTGTCCCGCAGCGGGGTCCTGCCCGGGGTCACACCCACCGAGGGTTTAGGAGTCATCCCACCGTGAGGGGTCATGCCCTCGGCTCCGTGACTGGGGGTTCTGGGAAACCATATGCATAAAGTTATTATTCACACAGCTCATTAACCTGAAATTTAGCACATACTTCAATATTATGAGATATTAATATTCAAAAGTTCAAAAGTTTGGGGTCAGGGTTGGTAATGTTTTTAAATAAGTCTCTTATGCTCTCCAAAGCTACACTTATTTGATCAAAAATACATTAAAAATTAATAGCGTGACATTTTATTACAATTTAAAATAAGTGTTTTCTTTAAGTGTATTCAGTATTGTTTAAACTGTAATTTATTCTTGTGATGCAAAGATCATTGAATTTCAAATTAGCTTTTAATTTTATATTTTAAGTTTTCATTTTAGGTAAACGTTTTAGTAATTTTTTGTCCTTTTTATTAGTTTTTGGAGATTTTTTTTTATTTCCATTTTTTTTTTTTTAGTCATTAGTCATTTGAGTTTGTTGTGTTTAACTGCCGAGGCAAAATCCCAATTAAAAAAAAACAACAAAAAAAACATTACTGTAGTATTTATATATTGTTTCAGTTATATTTCAGTATAACTGGGTGGGAAATTGGTTTATTAATTTATATTAATACCTATTATTTAATAATAATATTAACTGAACACTGCTGCTTTATGTTGCTATTAGTAGTATTTTATTAAAGCAATAAGCTGCTCAAGGAAATGCATTACAGAGATTTCTACAACACCCCTGAACCTTGACAAAATCACATGTAAACAAGTCTTGAGTGGATTATTGCTTTACTATAGAATTTTATTTTTGAAGACATTTTACAGTACTCAATGACTATGAGAGTGAACATTCTAAGCTACATTTTTCATGTGAAAGTGCATATTTTAATGCATGATGGGTACCTGAAGGGTGTAGACAGCACTGTGTTGGGCGTCTGGACCACCTGTCTCTGTGGTGTGACACCAGAAAAGTCGCTCTCATGCAGGGGGGTGTTCAGCCCTCCTTTAAGAGGAGTGTCCACATTGGTAAGTGCCATCAGGTTCTGGGCTTCCTGTGAGGGTGAAAGAACCGAGCAGTGAGACTCAGGATAAAAAACAGCCAGTTAGGGAAGTAAGAAACTGGACCAAACCTGCAGGATCTTGTCCTGTGCCGCTGGAGTTTTGGGTGTGCGCAGGGCCATGGAGTTATTGGTCACGTTGTATTCGGACAGAAGAGCGCTAGAGGCCGAGTTTGTGATTCCAGACTCCTCGGCGGTCTGACGGGCGATTTCGCTGGCCTGACCCAGTTTGACAACCTCCTCCAGCTCGGCGTCAGAGATCTGAAACGAAAAATCAGTAAAATGCAGTTTAACTAAGCACAACTTCTATATCAAACTAGAAAACTATCATTACAACTATCATAAAACACATTTGAGTGGTTCAGAGAGATTAACATGTTATGGAAATAATATTATTAAAGTATTTATCAATATTTTGAAATGGCTTTTAATTTGATATTTCATTTTAATTTCAGTTAACATTTTAGTAATTTTGTGTGCTTGTCATTTGTATTAGTTTTTGTTTATATATAGAGAGATTTAATTTACTTTGTTGATATAATTGTTATATATTTTCTTTTATATATTTTACTTTTATATTTTCAGTTTTCATTTTAACTTCTAAAGTTTTAGTAATTATATGTACTTTTGACACTTCTATTAGTTTTTGTTTTTATATTTCTATCTAGATTTATATGGTTAACATGCTGCAATCAGTGTTAATTTAGTACTATTTATATACCATTATAGTATTCATCTATATTTAGAATTAGCTTTTAGTTTCATATTTTCAGGTTTGCTTTTAAACTTTTAATAATTTTGTGCTTTTATATATAATTCTATTTCTATTTATTTGGTTAACACTTTGCAATTTCTATTTGTTTTTTATTTATATTTAGATTGAATTCATTTTTATTTCACTTTTAGTCATTTTAATACTTTTTTGCAATAATTTTCATTTAATTTCTAAAGTTTTTCATCTAACTTATATTTTATTTCAATTAATGAAAAAGCTTTTTAATAGTTTTAGTTAACAATAACAGCATTGGCTCCGATGCAGTTCATAGGATGTTCTATGGTTGCAAAGGTGTTTTTGTTTAAGGCATAAGTGCCAGTGGTTTTTACCAAGGTTAAGGCAGTACAGTTTGTGAGAACTCTGACCTGTGGTGCCGGAAGCACCAGTTTGCTTCTCTTCTTTGTGAACTCTGACACTCCACTGGTCTGCAGGATGGCCGAGGGCAGATCAGACTCCTTCTTCTTCTTGATCTTCTGTCTGTCCTTCTTTCGGTCCCGATCCTCCGTCTCACTATATACAAAAAAAGCACAGGGGTGATCAAAAACACACCCATCCAGGACACAGAACTACCTGCAGCTCTACAGGAGGAGGTTTGACACGACCCCGCTCACCTCCTGAGTTCTCCATCGAGATGCTGCTGGCGCAGTCGTTTGAAGTCCGGTTGCAAAGGATCGTACTGCTCCATGGACGTATCATAGAAGCCCTGCGCGGGTTTCTTTTCAAATGGGATCTCAGCATTATAGTCGACACCTCTCTTCTTCTTGCGCTTCTTCTGGATGTCGATGCCTGCAGCTCGCAGCTCCCTGCGCTTCTGAAGCGCTGCCAGACGACTGCAGAAAACAGAGGAGAGAACACGACTTCATGATCAACACCTCTGATAAACAACTCAATGTGATCAACACTGTGGGAACTAGTAAAATGCTCATTATGGCACTGTCAATGGCAAGCTGCTAAATATATAAATACACAAATATAAACATGGATACATGCTTACTGCTGTTCAAAAGCTTGGGATCAGTATAAATTTGCAATGTTTTTTTAAAAAGTCTTTTTTTGCTTTCCAAGGATGCATTTATTTGATCAAAAATACAGAGAAAAAAAACAAACAATAATATTGTGAAATATTATTACAATTTAAAATAACTGTTCTATGTTAAGATACTTTAAAATACAGTTTATTCCTGTGATGCAAAGCTGAATTTTCCATCAGCCACTACTCAAGTCTTCAGTGTCACATGATCCTTCAGAAATCATTCTGATTTATCATCAATATGCTGATTTATTAGCTTTTTTATTGATTTATTAGTTTTGCTGCTTAATATTTATTGGAATCTGCGATACCCTTTTCAAGATGCTTTAATGAATAAAATGTTAAAAAGAACAGAATTTGTTAAAAACAGAAACCTTTTCTACCAATATAAGCCTTTACCCTCACTTTTTATCAATTTAACGCATCCTTGCTGGATAAGAACATTACTTTCTTTAGAAAGAAAGAAAACAATTTACTGACCCCAAACTTTTGAACAGTATTGCAGTATAGTTCTTATGACAGCAGATCTTACCGCGCTTCCTCCAGCTGTTTCTCTCTGGCTTTCCGCTTTGCCTTCTTGCCTTGCGTGTTGGCCAGTCGAGCTCTGGCTTCAGACAGCATCTCCAGCTCATCTGCACATGCAAGTTTATGGATGTCATGCGTCGTCTTTTCGATCGCAGTGCTAAAACGGTTTTCATCAGACACTCACCTTCATCCATGTCCACAGGGTCAGGTCTGGCTGGTTTAGTCTCAGGGTTTGGGTCGATCTCTCCTGGTTTAAGCTTGCGAGGGTCATCGCCCACATCATCTTCATTCTCTCTCTGGGCGGCTTTATCTCTTTGATCATAAAGAACAAATTAATAAAATTCTTCATCTACAAAAAGGTGCATGTAAAACCAAAAAGACATGACTCCACTGAACTTGAATTATATGATCAAAACTTAGAATTAGACTGGATTGTGAAAAATTCATATTGATTTATAGTTCAAAAGCATGGAAGCTTGTTACCGCCACAGGATTAAATGAATCAAAATTGACTTTTTGAAATTCTGAATTGTGAAAGAATTCTGCTTTTTCCTCCTCGCAATTCAGAGTTTACTTTTTTTCTTAGAATTGCGTAATTGCCAATAACTCGCAACTGCAAGAAGCAAAGTTAGAATTGGGAGAAATAAAGTCACAATTGTGAGAAAAAAAAATTACATTTGAGTTTATATAATGCAATTGTGACTTTTTTCAACATTTTCAGATATAAACTCACATTTGCGAGTTATAAAGTCCAATTCTGAGGAAAAATGTCAACTTAAAATTTTGACATTTTCTTATAATTGTAAGTTTGTATCTCGCAATTTTGACTTTATAGCTCAGAACTGTCAGAAATAAGTCTGAATTGTGAGTTCTAAAGTAGCAATTACTTTATTTTTTATTCAGTGGCAAAAACAGAAACAGATGAAAGTAATTACACGTTGTTTGTATTGTGCACCAAACTGTACATACAGCAGATACTCGTAATGCTCCAGACACTGAGCAGCTGTTCGTCCGATGATGGGGGCGATTGTCCTCCACTGAGTGGGCATCAGTTTGGCCAAGTGAAGAAGCTTCTCCTCTTCCTCACGTGACCATTCTGTTTTCTTGATGCTGGGGTCCAGCCACTCATACCTGTGAGAAACAAATCATGAGTGACAAACACATCAGACCTGGAATCAAGAGATTGCATATTTGGGCCTATAATGCTGAAAAATGCTGTCCAGATCACTAGGCTTTGAGATAACTTGAGTGATATAAACTCACCATCTGGCTTTACACTGTTTGGCTGATTTGCGATGCAGCAGGGATGCGATTCGAGACCACTGATTTTTGCCATATTTCATTACAGCTGCTTTGAGAATCTCATCCTGTTAATAAATCACATTAAAGACATGAATAATTAAACAGGGCTTGAATAATACATGAGGGATGCAACAACAAGACGACTCAAATGACAAATCATTTTACTAATCTAACTTCAGCTTTGAAAAGCATTCAAATTCACAACTCAAATAAAGATGAAATTATTTCAGTATTCAACTAATTTCCATCATAATAAACAAATATGAGCCTAATAATGTTCTTTCAAAAGTTAGTGCACTTGTTTATCAAGAAGACAAGAGGGTCAGTGAGAAGCAAGGTACATGTCACTTGCAAACAGAATATATTTACAAGCATGTAATTTCCAGAAAAACTGTAAACTGATAAATAAAATATACTTAATACAAATATATAACAAATAAAAATAAAACATACACTTTACGAGTTAATAGACATGCAATTTAATAATGAGATGAATATCTGAAAAACATAAGGTCACACTTTATATTAGCTGGCCTTAACTACTGATGAACTTACATAAAAAAATAAGTACAATGTACTTATTGTGTTCATACTGTATTTGCAAAACACTATTGCTGCTACTGAGGAGGGATACGGGTAAAGTTAGGGACAGGTTTGGTGGTATGGGTAGGTTTAAGAGTGGGTTAAGGTGTAAGGGATGGGTCAACTGTAATTATAAATGTAATTACAGAAATTAATTACAGATGTAATTACATATAGGTATTTTTAAAAATATAAGTACAATGTAAAAACATGTATGTACACAATAAGTGCATTGCACCAAATTATTAATTCAAATGTAAGTACACAGTAGTTAAAGCCACCTAATATAAAGTGGGACCAAACTTAATTATTAAAATATCATAAATATAGAAATTTTATCAATCTAGATGTATAACGTCAGTATTTATGCACGGTCTAATTAATAATCTTGCTTAAAACAATCTAAATTGTGTGGCATGCATGTATTTGATATTTTATTCCCTCAATACAAAAAGTAATTCATAAAAATGTATAAATATTCAGCACGAGCTGAAGGATGTCCACATCACAACATACAACGTAACGTTAGTCAGAAGTAAATAAAAACACAGTACTGCAGATATTTGTACATTTCCAATAAATAACCATCATATGAAGCTTAAATGCCTTGATGAATAAAATACAGGCGATTAATGCAGTTTTAATGCTGAAATATTGTGTGTGTTTTCTAAACAAACCTCAGTGTTGCGCCACACGCCTCCTTTGATCATAATACGCGGCATGTTGGCGATTTAAAGTCTTCACACGCGCCCGAACAGTAAAATCTTCGTCTGGAGTCGCAAATACGTGAAATTAAAAAGAAATCAGAGAAATAAACGTTGAGTTTGAGCTGCAGCACGTTAAACTGCAGCTGAGGAAATCGAAATGGCTGCGGGCGCACAGAACTGTGGGAAACAGGCTCTTCCTCTACTGATTCACACGAGCTCTGTTGTGTCACTTGAACTCAATATCGCCCCTCACGACAGAGAGGCGAATGACAGGCTATATCTGTTTTTAATAACATTTGTTTGTTTTTTCTCCC